>OX244260.1:30074453-31451536 GCA_945867215.1 Epinotia demarniana
GATGATGAAATTGAAGATATGTACAACAACTTGGACACAGTCTTAGATGCAGTACAGGACAAGGATAATTTGATAGTGATGGGTGATTTCAATGCTGTGGTAGGAGAAGGAAGAGAGGAAAATATTGTAGGGAATTTCGGATTGGGAAAAAGAAATAAAAGAGGTGATCGACTAGTGCAGTTCTGTAAAGAAAACAATCTATTCATTAGCAACACAATGTTTCAACAGCCAAAACGGAGATTATACACCTGGAAAATGCCTGGCGATATTGGTAGATATCAAATAGATTACATTATATGTAAAAATAAACATAGAACTCTTATTCAGAATTGCAAAACATTGCCTGGAGCAGACTTGAATACGGACCATAATTTACTATGCAGCTCACACAGTTTTGGAATGAGAAGAAATAAAAGAAAGAACAAGCCAAAGTCCATAGATCTCACTAAGCTTAAGGATATAAATAGTAACGGTAAAGTGCAATATAGTAACAAATTAGGTGATAAATTAGTGCAATATAAGAATAATAAAATTGACGTTATTGATGAACATAGCTTAGAAATAAGGTGGAATAATATACGTGATGTAATGATAGATACTGCAGAACAATGCCTAGGAAAGGAAAAGATAGTACCTCGAAAGGCATGGATTAGTTCTGATATAATAGACTTGATGATAGAAAGACGAGAATTTAAACATAAAAATAGTATCGAAAGTGTGAATAAGTATAAGCAGTTGACAAATAGAATAACCACATTGTGTAGAGAAGCCAGGGAAGAAGAAATAGTTAAAACATGCGATAGCATAGAATCCTTAATTAAGAAGGGGAATATGAATCAAGCTTACCATATCATCCGTCAATTAGGAAAAAAGAGTCAGACAAAAAGTGCTGCTATCCTAGATGAACAGGGTAACATTTTGCTAGATAGCAAGGATGTTGCAGATCGGTGGCAAAGATATTTGGAGAAGTTATATGACGGTGAAGGCTTAGCTAGCAACGACATAGAAAAGGAAGAATTAGTGGAAGTAGATGATGCTGGTCCAGAAATAATCAGAAGTGAATTTGAAAAAGCCCTTTCTAGTTTACAAACTGGAAAAGCTGCTGGTAATGACAAGATTTACGTAGAGTTCATAAAATACGCAAACTGTGATATACTTAAAGATGAAATTTATGAATTAGTTACTAAAATGTATAATATCGGTCACGTCCCTACTGATTTTTACACTTCTAAAATAGTTACTTTACCTAAAAAGGCGAACACTTTAAAATGTGAAGAACACAGAACACTAAGTTTAATATCACAAGCCAGTAAAATATTACTCAAAATTATACAGAATAGAATTAGACCGCTAACTGAAAACTATCTAGGACCTGACCAATATGGATTCAGACAAAACAAAGGGACGAGAGAAGCAATATTAGCCTTAAGAATGATTACTGACAGAAGAATGGATTTAGACCAGGACACACACATAGCATTTATAGACTTAGAAAAAGCATTTGACAAAATTAATTGGAAAAATATGATGTCAATCTTGAAGGAAGCTGGATTAGATTATAGAGACCGAAGAATTATTTTTGAACTCTACAGAAATCAAAGAACTTTAATTGAAATAGGAGAAGAAGCTAGAAAGGCGAAGATACGGCAAGGAGTTCGGCAGGGTTGTCCACTTTCGCCTCTTATCTTTAATGTGTTCATAGAGTGTGCCATTAGAAAATTAATAGAGTCCGGAAAAGGGGGGGTTCATTTCAATGGGAAAAAATTCAATTTATTCGTTTTGCTGATGACATTGCGGCTTTTGCAGAGTCATCAAATCAGTTAGAAGAATTAGTTACAGATATGAATGCAATTTTTGAAGATTTTGGACTTAAAATAAACATTAATAAAACAAAAATGCTAGTAACCTCAAAAAGGCACTCAAATTATAGACCAATCACTTTAAATAACAGGACAATAGAGCAAGTCGACAAATTTAAATATCTGGGAAGCATAATCACTAATAACTCCAGATGTACACCAGACATTATCGCGAGGATAGCCATGGCGAAGCAGGCTTTCAATGCCAAGAAGAGCCTGCTCAAAGCCAGAATAGCAGGCCATATTCGGAAGAGGCTTATAAAAGTGTACATCTGGAGCATAGCGTTGTATGGAAGCGAAACGTGGACAATGACACAGCGTGACAGAGAACGATTGGAGGCCTTCGAAATGTGGTGCTGGAGGCGAATGGAGAGGATTAGTTGGAAGGATAAGAAGACGAATGAGGAGGTGCTTGAGAGAGTGAAAGAGAAAAGAACGTTGTTGAAGACCATTGAGAACAGGAGAGGCAGGATGTTGGGCCACTTGTTACGACACAATGATTTTATGAAAACCATAGTAGAAGGGAAGATAGAGGGAAAGAGGAAGAGAGGGAGACCAAGAAGATCTTTTATGGACCAAATAAAAGAAAAAGTAAACGGCGCGTCGTATCAAGAGGTCAAAACAATAGCTGAGAACAGAGAGGAATGGAAATTGCTCCACCGACAAGATTTTGAATCTTAAATATAATGAATGAATGAGGCTTGTAAAACGTTTATGAATACGGCCGTTAGTTTTCCAGCGACCTTTAAAATTGATGTAACATTCCAGATACTTTGTATACAACAAACATCATTCTGTCTGACACAGGTGACATCTGACATACCAAAATTTGTAACTATTGTTAAGTTGTTATCACCAAATAATATTATTATTTTTGTGTCTGCCATATCTTGGGACCATGGGGTCCCGGACCTTTGGAGGGCATGCCTGGGTTTTACATAAAACAATTTAACTATCTTCGATCTCATTACACAGGATAGTATTCATCAGTATGACACATTATATGTGATATGTACTATGTACAGTCAAGTGCAATAATATGTATCAATAACATCCTCTCATTAAATAAGTACCAAAACCTTAATCTGCTGACAAGAGTTTTGGGACATATTAATGAGTAAGTTGTATGCACCCATATTTTTACACTTGACTGTACCTATAATTTGTTTCAAGGGCAGATTATCGCAAACCCATATATTCCCCACTATATTTCGATTTCACAGATTCGAAAACCAGTTCTGCACATGTCTATACTTAATGCCATTTATTCACTGCACAGTTAGCACAAAACGGTTGGTCTCTCTTATTAACTTAAAAAGAGCCGTCTTGTACCCAGTAACACCAGTGAATAAATGCTGATGATGATTACCTTGATAGCTTTGTTCTGCTTCTGTAGTTCGCGGCAGAGGCTCTCCAACTTTGATTTCACAAGGATGGTCTTATTGAACTCATGTTGCAGTTGTTCTTTTTCCTTCAACAAAATGGCATACCTGAAGAGCAATAAAAAAAAATATATAAGCCTTTATTATACATACAAACTGATTGTTTTCGTTTACACATTTCAAATTAGATTACATTAATATTACGTATATATCGTGTTTATATGGTTTTTTAAACCTAGGCCTCTTCCGAATCGCCGTTTCCTATTGCGAGCTTACGAGCTAAGCGAAGCAAACACCCTAAGCTGAAATTTGGTTTGTATCTAACCTAGTATTAGCACACAGTCAACAAAAAATCCAAAAAAAAATACTTTTACCCCAAACCCCTTAAACAAGGGGATAAAATTTTGTATGAGACTTCCGCATATTTTGATGCTAGGGGTCTGAAAATTGATATAGGGACTCCTTAATAATAATAAAATACATATTGCAGGATTTTTAGTAAATCACCTTTCACCCCCACCCTTAAAATTAGGGGATGGAAGTTTGTATGGGTTTCCCTTACACTTCTTTAGAAATAACCTTACATAAATGAATGATGCCAAGACTCTCTAGCTCACATATAGCTTTCATTCATTATTTGAGGAAATGAACCTTAGATTTAAACGCCTAGCACAGGCCTCAACCCTCCTACATGTATACATATAACATGACTGGCCAACTGTATTGTCACCCTTGCAATAGAGGATTTAAGAGCAAGTTTGGCTTATCCAGTCATATCAGAACTCATAATAGGGCTAATCCATAATTTGTTAGTGTCTGTCATCAAAATCGATCGAGGACTATATATATATTATGATAAGAGACATGCCATGCATGACATAAACCAAATGACGATGTCTATGTCATCCAAAACATAATAGTAAATAGCTTGATACCTCATTCATTTAAAATCGGTTTGGTATCTTAAATGCTACAGACCACACGTAAATACATGAATAGACAGCTAAAATCATATCCCTCCCTTTCGAATCTACCATAGTCGGCCAAAAAGACAATTAGCCTATAAGCAACTGCTATCAGCCTCACAAACTTACCGTTTATCAGACTGTTTGATATAAAACTGCAGCTTCTTATTGTCATCAGCAGTCTGCACATATTTCTTGCAGACCAGAGACAATTTCTCCTCTAGGCTAGGCACCGAGTTCAATGACTTCATGAACTGCTCCACATTTTTGTCATCTTTTTTGTTGCGGTCTTCCTTCTTTGATTTCTTTGGTGGATCTTGATGGGGCGGGGTCGAAGTCTTTCATGAAATAAAGAAAAACATAGAAATTCATTTTGGG
This sequence comes from Epinotia demarniana, assembly GCA_945867215.1. Taxonomy (NCBI): domain Eukaryota; kingdom Metazoa; phylum Arthropoda; class Insecta; order Lepidoptera; family Tortricidae; genus Epinotia; species Epinotia demarniana. Next base: position 30,079,038 of record OX244260.1, read on the forward strand.
AAGCTAGAAGGCAGAAGTTTTTTTGTCAAGATACATTCTATAGACTTTAGAATGTAGGTCAAAACTTGAGTTTCATTTATCTCTGGATAGTACAGTCATAGTGAAAATGTCTGCACAATGAACATGTCAGTTGTAAAGTATACATGTATGAGTGAACCCATTAGTAATATTTCCCCCCTAAAAATATTAAAAAGAAATTTACAACATAGATTTGAGCATAGTCCATCCATATGGTGCTAGCAGTATTTCCTCACTAGTTGAAGTTAAAAGTGTAGACGTATTTTCAGCTGACTGTTCATAATTTTACATATAAGCATTACTTACCATTTTTATCTTAATTAACACAATCAAATTATTAGCTCTAATAATAACAAAATAAATCGATTTTATTTATTAGATCACTTGTGCTTTCTTCAAACATAATCCAACCAATCAACCCAATAGTGTTTGGCATTTGTTGCATTTCATTCTACTGATGCCTTATTCCAAAGCTCTTGACCAAAGGCTACTTATGCCATCTTATCAACTTCCATGAATAGCTAACAACAGGTACAAAATACAATTGTATAAAGTATTCATTGCTCATAACAATTAATTATGTATGGGTGGTTGTTTTAAGGCATTTCTGTTCTTGCATCATGCATACAGTACTGTACTAGAAGTCTAAAAATAATTTATCAAAGTATGACCTGCAGATGATGATAGGTGTACCATAGAACAAATGCTCCACATGGCATCCATAGCAACAGTGATTACACAATGCAGAGTTTAGGACAAGTTGGCATCAGGTTGTCGTCAACCATAAAAGAAGAAAGCGCGGAACGTGCTCCTGAACAGAAATATCATAAACATCCCCTATTCTGGCATCATGCCAGATGAGTTTTAGGTTAACCGTTTTACCTGTTTTTAGACCCAAATTCAAGATAAACATCTAACTATATGTTGATGAATCTTCTTGAGATTTCCCTATTTTCCAAATCTATACAAAATTTTACTAAAACAGACGAACATTTCTGCAAATACAGAAAAGTATTTTACCGACATTCGATCGCATTCTATTTATAAATCAGAGATGAAATAAAAAGTGTTAACTTACCTCGCCATTTTTTTCAGGTTGTTCGTTCTCAATCTTATCTTTTAAAGTGTCTTCAACGGCAGCTTCCATAGTTATAATATTCAACTTCAAAAACTCTTGATTCTCGTCAAACAACAATACGAATCGTACGAAATAAAAACTACTGACGCAGAGTACGCTTACTTGAACATATTCGTTATGCTTTGTTATGTAAAAGTATACTGTATCCAACGCCTTTAGAGTATATCTGAGAATGAAGACATGAAGTTAAGTGTAGTAAAAAGTTGTGACATTTAATCATGTACGAAATTATCTGACAAATGACTGTTATCTGTGGCGTGAGTTTAGCACAGATAATATAATTTAAAGAAAATACAGTAACAGCGTAATATTTAGTAAGAATTGTACTGAATCTGAATATAGAGGGATGAGAATTTATTAATTCAAACCAAATTATTTAAAGAAAAGAATGTATTTAAATAGTGAACAATTTTCCAGAGTAAACTAGTTTCTTTCGGTTATTATTTTAAGGGTTACCTTGAATTCAAATTCCTTCTACTGTAGTAGAAATGCAATGCACTCAAAATTAATATTAGTAAGTAATACAGAATGAAAATAAAAATTACGCATATTATTGAAAATGTAGTTTATTTCTATTTAGACGCTGAAAATTATATTATTAAATGTATTAACTTTAATTTTGCTCCCTGCCAAGACTCATATTTTTTGCGCCAGTAACGTAAGTTGAATAAAAATAATTCATAAATTTTGTGTACCTAGTTGTCAATCCATTAATCATTAATTTATGTTTTTTTTTGTCAGTGGTCAGTGTATTATTGTTAGCCGGCAGAAGTAAGTAGCCACCCGTTATTGAAAAAAATAAAGGAAAAGGAAAACGAACTTGTAAACATATGGGTAAGTGGACTAAGTGGTCAATGATGGTGATACTTAGATTATATTCTAACAGGATTCCATTTTTTTTCGATGGCCACAAAATAAATCAAATAGATCATTTTAGCTTGACATTAGATTTCTTGGCTAATCATTAGCACTACACATACTACACTGTTGTACACGTACATTGGAAAAAAATATCGCATTTGAGTCTGACATGCAAGTCCTGCCACAAAGTGGTCACAAAACAAAAACAGGTCGAGTGCAAGTCTGACTTGCTCACCGAGGGTTCCGTATAAACTTTGATTCTACATTGACCTCTTTCCCCACCCATTTATTGTACAAAATTCTTGATAAGACATAGTGAAAGTTCCCGTCATGACTCTTGAGGACAGCGCTCATTTTCAGTGCATTTTATAACTTACTTGTGCGACCAAGGAACTCTGTACGTATGTTCATTTTTCAGCGATAATTCTTTATCACTTCAACCATTTTATTTTTATTTGGATAAAGGTACTTTCAGAACAATCTTATTGGTAATTGGTAATTGAAGGAATAAATACATACAAATGTGCTTAAATTACAAACCTAATTCAGAAATAAATTGTTGATGTGAATGAAAGAAAAAAAACAGAAATACCGTTTTATTCTTCCTGTAATATGTAAAATAATGATAATCCTACCTACATTATTATTTCAAAATTTTCGCTCGATAAACTTTGGAGATACTAGATTATTCGTAATGCTCCATCTATCTATCCTTTTTTCGTGGCCATCATCCTCCTAGCGTTATTCCTGGTTATGCCCTTAACTTACCCGAGGTCCGCTTTGACATCTATTCTTGGTCTGAATGGCAAATATGAGTTATGGGATAACGGGTCAGTGCTTTAAAAGCGGAGCTAAGAAAAAAACAGCCAAGTGCGTGTTGCGCCACACGCAGTGTTGGGTTCCCAAGTTGCCTGTCTGTCTTAGTTACATCGACACGCGTGCGCCAACTAAATGGTGCGGTTGCGTCGGCTGAATTTGTACGAAACATGGCATTTTAAGTTGATTGACTATTACTCGGTTACTATTTATGCCAACTTAGCAGTAATAGTTTACCTTTTAACATCATTGTATGTATTACTGCTACGACTAAAAAAAATATTATCAAATAGGCCACTGGAGCACTTTTACAAGTCAATGTTTGTGTCTACCTATTTATTCAAAATAGTATGAGTACATTATTCATAACTACAATTCATTATTATTTCCACATCCTCAGTAGTAGCCATTTAGTCAAGCAAAAATTAGGGCTTTAAAGCTCAATATCTCGCAAACGATTCACTGAGTTGAAAAACGCATTTAAAATCCATAATATTAAGTATTGTACCTTATTCCAAGCCTATAAAATTGAGATGGCATCACCTGTTTCGACTGGCAACACTCCCAAATCCCACACGTGAGTTCTAGTTTTACCGCCAAATTCCCCCTCTTTGAACCAGCATGGCGTCGATATCGGCTGCGCGCCTGCGAGCCATCATTGGCGTTCTGTTTCTTGCAGAGGCAACATGTAGTACTAGCCTCGGCAGTACTACCTATATTTTACTCCTAGATACGGAAAATTCCTTGGAATTTTCTGGTCGTAATGTTCCATGATAGTGACAAAATTGACAGCTTGTATGCTTCTACGGTATCATCGAAATGAAGGTGCAGGATTCTACTCCGCTACCAAAAGGTTAGCGAGGATTCTTCACCACCGGCGGACGGCCACGGACGGGTGCTAGTATTGGAGGAAATCGTGAGTAGTACCTACTCAGGAGGTAAGGTGCTTTAATGATGTTTGTTTCTCGCGCATGAAGGAAATTTTGATGATTAGAATGTTTGCCCTCAATCTGCGTACAGTGCGTACCCGATGACATTGAAGCCCCCTTAAGTTCTTTTTCAAGTAAAACTGTCACGGCCTACCCATGCTAGTGCTCACTTGAAGGAGATTGATTTTAAATTCGAAACTACCCTCAGTTCGTCGGGTACTGCAATTCTCTTTCACGAGCACACGGTAGGTAGTGTGATTACCGTTTTTCGGTTTCTACTATTATTTTCAAGTTGTTATATATATGTCAATATAACCGAACCTAAATTAATTAAGATTTTGGGCGGTGCTCTCTAGTTAGCTGCCATACGAGTGTCGTTTTAAACGAGATACTTTAAAAGTCGACTTGTATATTTAAATATGAAACTAAATTTGGTACTATTAAATGTATACATATAATGATGGGGCCAGGAGGTGGAATTCCTCAATGGTTAATAGTATGGCCGGTACTAAAAATGCAATTCTTATCAAACTGATTTTATAATGTAGTTCAAATACATAAATTTCTGACAAGTTACTACTTCTTCGGTAGTATAGTGGTAAGTATCCCCGCCTGTCACACGGGAGACCGGGGTTCGATTCCCCTCCGGAGAGCCACGTAACATATGCGTACTTTAGTTTTCCAAGACTACTGTACTTTTTAGTCACATATTCCATTTAATCATACTTTTACTTATTACTTCCTAAAAATGGTTTTTAGTCTTCGCGTAGACAGACGTTGAGAGTAACTATTGCGTGCTACATTCCACTGCTAGCATACAGGATAGAATCTCTAATGAAGAGTCACTATGTATTTAATTATGGGATCATGACGTAGTCATGTGTTGACTGTTACGCACCAGACGCATGTCCGAGTTCCGATATGTTTCATATGTTTGAATTTCAGAAGCTATAAGGTATTTTCCAGCCTACGCGCTTCTGCGCAAGGAGTTGCTAGTGCTACCAACCGTTCAGCAGTCTCTCCTGCGCAAGGAGTTGCTACCAACCGTTCAACAGTCGCTCCTGCATGCGCAAGCTGAGCAAACTGGCGAATGTTACGGTCAAAGCATCAGAAACCCTTACTTTGCCTTCCGCAGATTAAAGCTCTCGCTGGCTCTGCCGAGGTACATAAAAGTACTTGCTTTGGCAGTAAATATACTAAAATTAGAACAATACAGAGAAGATTAGCATGGCCCCTGCGCAAGGATGACACGCAAAATCGTGAAGCGTTCCACATTTTTGCTGTAGCAAACAAGTTAGGTCCGAGCACATAGCGCGAGACAGGAGGTAGGGCTACAGCGTGGTTTCCAACGAAGAACAGGTTGTAATAATCTGGACAGTCTAAATACTGTTCACCAGTACACTGCCCTTCTCAAATGTTGTCAGTAGTTACGTAGGATATCGAGAGACCTTGCGGACCACGAGTTGTTTATACCGGGACTATGGACGTAATTTTCTCTAGTCCTGATGTGGGCAGGTGGACGGAGTAGTTAATTATTGAAACGACTCAACTCCGTTTATGCGGAACGCTTCCACACATCGTCTTTTTTAAGGTTCCCGATTTTAACCACGTGATTGGTGACACTGTGCTTTTACGTATTCTTTTTAGTCATTCAGATCGTACAACATACGACGACTGCCGAAGTACCGACTTTGATTTAGATATTTGTTTAGTTTCTATTTTTCGGCGGCAGCTTCGCTCATCATTCAGTCACACTCATAGTTGAGGTCCTCAGATCTCGAAGTATCAGGCTCGTTGCCTGTGTGCGCCAGAGTCATTCTCAGCTGAAAGGACACACGACAGCACGAAACACAAGATTTTCATGAGACGTTAGGAAAGTACCCATAAGGTAAACGTCCCAATATTTGACATCTTCTATTCTAATAATTTAAATATTGCTCGCCTTTGTTGCTTAGTAAGTTGAAAGTAACTAGTATTGGCCCCGTGTCCAGCACATATATGCATTCTTTACACTGCGACAGACTCGGCATATAAAAATAAAAAATAAGCCCAGCCTCATCAGTCTTGGAGTAAGTCGGTTTGATGAATATTATCCGACAGTATATGTGCTAGATGAAGTTGAAGCTATTTGTGATTCTAGATCTGGAGCTAGTTGACCTCGTGATTACATCTTGTATTAATTATTTGTCTATATCATCACCATTTTTACTGGCGTCAGATCTGTATTAGACGGCGTTAACGGCTACTAACGCAGGATATAGTGAGTCTTTTTGTTTAGTTTTCCTGGCATGTTGCCAGTACCGACACCCAGGGAAAGTAATAGACTGAGAATCTCGTCTATATTAGCTCGTTGCAGATAATTAAACATTTGTAACGTACTTACACGGTACAAGAACGTTAAGAATACTAAGAATTTAGTAGTATCATGTAGCACACATTCAGAATCACGCGCTAAATCGCGTCGCCTTCGTACCTACTACTTACGTTACAGTCGTAGGTCATACATACACCACCAGGGTAGATAGATTTTAAAGATTTTTTCAGTAGGGGTGGCATCCACTCTATTCCACAAGGGGCTTAAACTATAATGAACTTTGGGGTACTCTGTCAGATCTTTTTTCTCATCGGAATGCTAAGCATATATCTATATTTTACCTAGTTTGCCGTTTTATTTAGTGACCTAGGGAATGAGGCCCGCTTATAATAATCCCATGGAGTTTTCTTATACTACACTCTTTTTATTGTGACAGACACCTTACCATAAATATAATCATTAGATAGTTGTAAAAGTATAGCTGATGAGTAGAGGGCCATCCCAAAGTTAAATTTTTAGCACTAGGGTCACCTAGGGCATCTTTTGAACAAACTTGGCTAAGTATAGCTTGTATTTATTTACATATTAGATTACGCTTGAACAGATCAATACCTACACAGATTTTATCATGTAGTTTTGTGGTCGCTCTCGAATCCTCGCCGAGTTCACACTTTATTGTTAGCCAGGTTTTCAAAGTTCCATCATCCCATGTGGTTAAGTATTTTGACGTGGATCGATACTTGAGACTTTTAGATGGAAGTAATAGGTATTACATTTGTTAAAATAAAATTTTAATCCGAATTTGGCTCCCTGGTTGCCCATAAATAACATATTCAGATTGTCTTGATAGACGTTTTTTATTCCAAATATCGACCCACTTATCAAAACGTAGACTGACGTTATTTGCTCCCGATACAATGAGGATAAAAAGGTGATTAAGTTATGAGCAGGCGACTTTGTTAAGCCAGTTTCATGAACTTGAACAATCATTCATGCTTTTCTGAACAATGCTAACGCACATATTATTTAGATTGTCTATGAACTATGCTATCGTCAAGCTGGCTTGACACTCTTTGAGAGTCGTAATATTATTTTTGAATATGTAATCGTCTTGGAATTAACATTACGTGCTCAGTGCTGCTATATTTCACAAATTTTATAAGAAAACTTTCGGCTTTTAAAACCAATCCAGATCTGATTTCGTGGTTTGATATAATTTGAAGTAAATATATAATTATTGAATATGGGAATTACCCGAGTTTGTACATGAGCCTTTCACTGTTGTACAAGTTTTCTTATAAAAAGCTAACCAAAAGCTAACTTCTTAATATTTGTTTTTTCACATTGGCGTTCTAACGAAACAATAACAGTTCTTTTTTTTTGATCCTTTGAACCAGCAGCCGATAACAAACACTTCTCAATTTTATAGGCTTGGAATAAGGTACAATACTTAATAGACAAATTTTACCTAAAAATAAAATTTATATTAAGTTAACTTACCTTATTCCAAGCCTAATTTCATTGCTGCCTGCTGGCGTATGCTTAAATATCTTTCAATGTTTAATAACATTCAAGGGTATATCTTAGTATTTAAGTTTATTTTTCAGAGACACAATTTAGTACTTAAGCTTATATTTCAGCCATTAAACCTAGTTTTTAAGCTTGTATTTCAGGAACACTTAGTACTTAAGCCCTTTCAGCTGTACTAAAGAGTACCATAATTTGTCTTCTTCAAAACCAACCACCTACACCCAATGCGGTGTTTGATTACATATGCAACATAGTATTGCCACCGGACTACCGGCCGTGGCTGCACCGCCACCTGTCTATCTACAGTGGCTGTCTACCGTCCACATATTTCATATTGGACGGCGGACTCAATTGAGAATCCAATGATGGCTCGCAGGCGCGCAGCCGATATCGACGCCATGCTGGTTCAAAGAGGGGGAATTTGGCGGTAAAACTAGAAGTCACGTGTGGGATTTGGGAGTGTTGCCAGTCGAAACAGGTGATGCCATCTCAATTTTATAGGCTTGGAATAAGGTAAGTTAACTTAATATAAATTTTATTTTTAGGTAAAATTTGTCTATTGTAAACAAGCTATCCAACGACACCCCACACTATGGGTTAAGCTAGCTAAAAAAATTAAACCACAGGGGCTCGTTTCACGAAGCTACAAGTAACAAATTACAAGAGGAAGTCTCTTTTCAATATCTTTTGATAGAAAGAGACTTCCATAAATTGTTTATACATGGTTTTATTTTACTGTTTTGACGGAATAATGACTGATTTATATACCCATACCGGATTACGGTCTTCTAGTTGTAAAACTAAGGGTTAGTTTGCTAATAAAGCGACTTTGTTCGGTAGTGAGGTCAGTCGTCAATAATGCAATTCACACTGTGGATCGCGGCGCGAATCGTGACGTGAATCGCAGTGAGAATCGCGCGTGAACTCTTCTTGGCTCCATATTCGCAGTGTTCTCAGAGGGGCTACCGCGAAGTGAAAACGAACTTCGTTCGAATATCTCCGTCTCTGTCGCACTTGCTAGTTCGAGCGAACAAACGAAGTTCGTTTTGATTTCCTGTTTCCCGGTAGCCCCTCATACTGAGTTTGCGCCCACGACGAATATTGACGACATGGACGAAGTTATTGCTTTGACAGGCCTACTGCTGGGTGTGTTTGCGTATTATAATTATGTCTACATTAAAAGTAAAACACCAATTAAAGAGAAATGGAGGAAACGAAGTTGGTGGATGACGGCAGATCATCTTATTGACTTGGACGCAACTAAGTGAAGGCGCGAATGTGGAGTCTGTTGTGTCTACGCAGCTTTCGCGCGTTCGCAGGCCCTTTTACGCGGGCCAAACAACCGACAAAAACTGGTTAACTAGGCGAGAACCCGCGTAAAATATGCGAATCGGCTCCACATTCACGTTTTCACGCGTTCGCGGATAGTTTTCGCTCGCGAACGCGTGAATGTGGAGCGGCCTTAATGAAATAACAAACTTAGTCAGTTCCTTCTCTTGCTTGATGGGCCATCCACATTAAGTGATTTGTCAGCCCCAATTCATCAGAATTTGACTAATTGCTATAGTGTGGATGCATGTTCCAACCGTCAAACGAGTTGTACGGACTAATTGCATGAAAATCACAATTTGGACCATGGAATTTGCATGATCTGTCAAGTTTTTTTTCTCACAAATTTCATACAAATACATTTAAACGATATTTAAAAAATATATGCTAAAGAACATTGTATTAATATTTTACTCTGTAATTTTGTATTTTTTTTAAACCGGTGTTTTGCAACTACAAATTCATTCAGTGTGGCCAGTTAACAGTAAGAAAGCGAAAATTGCCGCATTCAAACGGTACTGCGAAGCGGACTGCAAGATTGTTACTAACCGATGAGATAGGGCGAGACAGCACGTCGATCATGAGGTGGCCGTGACATACTCTCCATTTTTGTGTGCTGCACGGCTATTACGCGACGGCGTGCGAGCTCTCTCAATTTTTCTCTCACTACCCGTCTCTCTCTTATTAGGACATGCGAGAGAAATCGAGAGTATGTCGCGGCTGTGTCCTAGACGTGCTGTCTTGCCCTATCTCATCGGTTAGTAACAATCTTGCAGTCCGCTTCGCAGGACCGTTTGAATGCGCCAATTTTCGCTTTCCTTCTGTTAACTGGCCACACTGAATGAAATTGTAGTTGCAGTTGTTACGTCTGTACGCTACACCCATGAACGTAGAATAATCTGGACAGGCTATGGTAATAATAATACCACGTGCGAGCGAGCTGGTAGCATACAAATCTCGATAAGTGTGACAGAAAGGGAAATATCATTCATTGTCCTTGTCATAGTTCCACTTTTTTTGTTGGGGACAACTGATTTAGTATGAAGTTGTGCCCAAAAAACCATTACCCATCCAAATTTAGTAGGTTGTTTATGGCAAGTCATTAGCCATTTTAGGACCGGTTCTTAATTTAGCTGCATAAGAGCTTTTCCGTCCCTCACTACGGCAACATGTACAGCCCGTCCATAGTATTCTAGGTTCATGGCTACACCCAATTCTGACTTCGACATGTTGTACTGACAAATTTGGGTATAATCGCATAATGTGGATGGCCCATGACATTGACACTCGCTAGTGGCTGGTGAGCACAAAAACGGTAGCCCTCAACCGCAGTGGTAGTAAATAGTATTTGAGGCTTGCAACATTTTCCCAAACCGTTTATCCTCTCTCTCTTTCGTTCAAACGAAACACGAAACAAACGCATTCCTTATTCCTTCAAAAAGAACGAAACCGAGTGGTGGTGGTGAGTAATCTTGCTTTGATAAAAATCGTTACAAATGCTATTCTTCCATTAAATTATTTGAATGACTTGATTCCGTATTTGAGTTGACCAGTTCTGATGTATTTTTTGTGTAAGCTGCTCTAGGTGAGTCGTTTGATGTTTTTCTTATTTGCAAGCCATCTGCTGCAGAAGACGTTCGATACAGTCCGTTATTTTTCAAGATTTCCTAAAGGTCAATGAGCTCTGGTGTCGTAGGAGGATGCCTTCTAGGTGGCCGTCATGGATATATGGGTTATTTGCTAATTATATCCTGTTAATATGAGCGTTTTCTGGTGTCTTGTTGTAACGGACAGGGAAGCATGGCGCGGTCGAACAAAGAAGGCACCGTTAATAGTCCCGCATGACCGGCCGTCTCTGTGATAGATTGATGAACTACAGTTATGTGTATAAAATTACATTATAATTGCTAACTTTCACCATTATGTTCTTTTCTGGCACACGTACTACGTATTTTGTGGTGCGGTCATGACACTCGTGACATATTTTCTTTGATAACGATTTCCCTGTTTTGCTAAATGAAACGTTCATTGTAGCCGCGGTTCATTATTGAACTCACGCATAATATTCGTATCAAAATATGGCCAGTAAGTAGGTATAATGTTCCACTCAAATTTGTAAACTCTCTTTCGGTTAGAGCCCGTTAATGTTCATGAAATTTGCATATTAACCTAAACGATTAATGTAGTAAATGTGATGTTAACATTGTTTTGTTATTTCTTTCTTACATTTCACAATGCAGACCTAAACAGGAAACACGTTATCTCATAACTCATAATATATGAGATATGAGTTGTAAAAGGTTGATAATGGATCTGTTGAAGCTGACTCAAGTGGTGCATAAAAGAGATAAAGCTTATTAACTGAAACTCTTTACAGCTTTTTATAAAATTTCTCGGTGCAGTGATGCAGAGATAGAAGTTTTAGTAGGTATCAAAGCCAGAACTAGGGACTTGCTTGCAATATTAAGATAATATTTGGTTAGCTATACCTAGCAATATAGATAATATCTTTGACAGTGATAGCTTCAGCATTCTTTGCAAGGAAAAATGTAAGCCAAAATAAAATTTCTTGTTTAAACAAACATATTTTAAATATTGACCGAGGGGGTGACTGCATACTAAATAATAAATTACAACTTATAATACAAGCAGAAGTCTCTTTCTACTATTGATGTTGAATAGAGATTACCGCTTCTTATACAAGTTAGAAGTTGTTATGCAATACATTAAACTAAATACTTTTTGTTACTGCCACTTAAAGTTCTGTTCCTTTGTGAGTGATGCGAACTCCATATTATCACAGGTCCGGGAAGTATATCATGTGCATTTTGCTGATTATTAAAACTAACAAACATTATCTAATCATGGAAATGTTGATGTTTTTCCAGCAATGTATTGCAACAAGTTTCATTCTAGTGCAGTCCACTTAATTATTTAAGTGCAATAGAAGGGGTGCATGGGTTTTCCCTTTAATTCCAATGGGGGTTTTGCCCAAATTGCAAACTTTAAGGATGTATTTCAATTGTGTGTTGTTTTTTAATACTAATATAATAAAAAGGAAATGTATGGGATTTTTACCTTTGTAAGTTTGTATATAAGGAATATTTTTAGTATATATGATACAATGGATGTTTGAGATGGAAATGGGCTATAATTTCTCCCATTTAGATTCAAGTGGGTTGAAGTTTCACATTTTTCTTATGAGAGTCCAATAGTTTTCGCCACTATGCAGTGTGGACATTTCTGAAAATATAAAAGTTAAGTCAAAGAAATGTTATGAACATTCTTTAATGGGGTATAACAGGAATTAGGTGTATATATTAAGAGTAATTTGTAGGACTAGCTTTTACCATTTTCATAAAATAAAAAAATATATCATCATCAAAATCTTAGGAATTTACATATTGCGACTATGGTATTTATCATCAAAATCATCAGTCTATACTCAGAGATAGTGACATACGGTTTTACAATAATTAATGATATTATTTTTGTAAAGAGGACTAGTAATGGTGATTTTGTTCAGGAGAGAAAGTAAAGCTGATAGCATGAAATTGGTATTCTTACAGATTATATTAGAATAGGAAAATTACAAACTCTAGCTGCGGAGTTTGTTGAATACAGTTTTCATTGTAGCTCAGAACTATAGGTTGCGGAATATGAAAAGGAGCTCTGACGTTGAAGGGTAGTGTGAGCAGAATTCTTGAGAATCTGAAAAGTAGGAAATATATTATTATTAAAAAAGATTATATACGGAATTATGTGTATTATGGGCATAGGTCATTGTGACATCCTTTGGGGGAGATCTGTGAGTAGCGATGGTCGTCTTTCGGCTGATATGATGATGATTTTTAATTATCTTAGATGGTTTTCATTAATAAATAAAAAAATATAAACATTATCTCTCCCGAAATGGTGTGTGATCCGTGTGGTGTCAAGTTACAGTTTTGGTTGACTGGGGGACCGGGGTTGAGGTATGTTGTGGGCGATGGACTAGCGGCCTGACGCTGCGATGGCACATTTTGTCGAAATTTAGTGCTCACGATTGTGCTGGAGATGGCGATGAAATGTAAGTTTCATGTGCTCTGTCTGCCCCTTTTGGTAGTGGAGGCGTGAATGTATGTATGTATGTATGTGAAATAGTGTGTTGTAGTATGCTATAGATGATGGTCTGATGGTTTAACATAGCTGTGTCACATCATGTGGGGTTTTTGTCTAGGTTTGTAATGGGAGTGACGCCGGAGCCTGGCATTTGTGGGCTCTGCCTCTCTTTCTTGGGGTCGGAGATGTGAAAGTGTGAATGTTTGGTTAATATCATAAAGGTGTAGGTGTTATAATCGACCAGGGTTCCCTGCAATATGGCCGGCTAGTATTAAATGTTTGTACAACTTTTCATTGGCAATTAACCTTGTTGTTAAAAGTTAATATTGCCATGACACAAACGTAATAAAAGTTTTAGGTTTTTCCAAAGAATAATGTAATTTTAACATTAAATAGTTAAAATACGGGTTGTGCACCTTGAATTGCATTTCTACTTCACTTTTTGATTGAATATAGCAACAAATACTTTCATATAATTTGAGCTGGTTGCTTCAGTATTCATATTCATATCCACACCGGGGTTTATTAAGTCCCCTTTTAGATTGGTTTATGTATTGATGTTTTAAGTGTATCCCCTGTAACTGCCTAATTAAGCTATATACATCCAGTCGGCTCTTTTATGGATAAATCTGTGCTCGGGCAATCAACTGCCCGTACTGTAGACAATCAATTGCTATAATAACTATACCTACTATAGACTGCCCATATTAGCAAACAGATCGAGCATTATTATTCCAATGTATTTCCTTACGGTATGCATTACCTTGTGGTTGGACTTATGTGGACTGTTCATACTCGTACATTCCATTCCATAGCGAGTCTTTATACCTACATGTACACTTGTACAGCTATAGGGCCTATAGGTACGGTGAGTGTTCCTGGTAATCAATAGGTCAAATTTGTATGTAGGGGGTGATTTTGGAACAGTTCAAATATTTATTCACCACTATATAAAATGGAACCGTGGAATGGACGGTTATTTTTTATACTACGGCTTCGTATGCTCTCTTTGTATTGCACTTAAACGCCATAGGTTCAGGGAAATTAAGCGAACAGAGTTTTTGAAACAATATAATGCGTCTGTTTATAATAGGTAATATGGTTTCAAAAAAATACAAATAGAGGCTTGAGGCTTTTTTGCAGGGAAATCAGTGATTCGAAACATGATTAAGCAATTTTCGCTCGATAGAAAAAAATCACGAACATTGGTCCAAAAGGGTCCAAAATACACTTAAAACATTCATAACAAATTATGCACAAAAGCTAAAAATATTCAAAATGCTTCTAAAAATCGGCAATATCATGTTTGAGAGAAATCAGTGATTACATTTTTATTTATTTGAACGGCCAGAAAATTAAAATTAAAAAACATAATATCCGCGCTTCCATCTCGCTCACGCTTATGCTCAATGAGAGGGAGAGAAGACCATGAACCTACGGCGCCTTAGTTTGGCAGAGCCGCGCGGTGCAGCAATAGCTCCAATAGTTTAAATAATATTGTCCCCTATCCTGTGCAAAAGAGGAAATAGTTTGATATAATTATTTTAACCGCTAACTAGTATTGATTACGACCGGTTAGCCTACTGGGTAGTGACGCCTACGAAGCTGAAGGTCCTAGGTTCGAATCATGGTAAGGGCAAATATTTGTGTTATCAGCATGAATACTTGTTTCTGAGCCATGAATGTCGTTACGTTTCGTCGTCTAAGTACCCATAACCTTACTGAGCTTAATATGGGACTAGGCTAGGTCGATTTGTGTAAGATTGTCCCCTCATATTTATTTAATTCGTGCCTTTAACACCGTATGTACGACCGTTGTCTGGGCTTTTAATAATGGCTTCAATTTTACCTAAATTCCAGAAATAAGGCAGGCTTGCTATATATTTCCCATAAAATTACCTAAAATGTCTGATTACTCAATGAGACATGCACTACAAGACAGGACTAACTCCGCTTAACTGGACCGACCGGCTAGAATCTGATATCTATAGGTATATCGTCACGCGTATTGAACAACGAACCTTATCGTCTTAGTCACAAAGCCTAATAAAAACAGATTATTGCTAGTGTACGTCACTGTGAATTAGTCACAGTGTAATGAGAAAAGTGACTGCCCGAATCAGTGAATATTATTTTGCTATGTAGTCATTTGGTTGCGAAAATTGATCTTGGGTAGGTACCTACCTACTTTGAATGGGTTTAGCAGTGGCGTGCATAGGGTTTTTAGTTAGGGTAGGCAGTTTTTTTTTGAGGAGACCTACGTACGTCACCTATGTGTCGTACTTGTAATTAAACTGTTATTAAGTAAAGTAATGTTACGTACGTGTTGTGTAAGTTACTAAGCCTTAGGCTATTTCGACTTTCGACAAAGTGAGTCTCCGTCAGCGTGCGTTGTGTTAGTGATACTATCTTAGGATACTATACCTACATGAAATTGACGAGTAATATTACCCCGAGTTCAAACTTATTGCAACTGTGTCTTACACCTACCTTTTACTTATTATCGAACTGCAATAACTTGCTAAATTCACCGAAAGTTAACTTCTGCAAACAAACTAGGTCAATACACCGCTCACAGCTAAAACACATATTTGTGGCTTAATACACAAGTATAGAATAGGCCAATAAACAAAAACACACGGAAAATTCAATAGAAAACGTAAGAATATCGCTTCGAACCGAACTATGTAATGCAACTGCAACAACACGAATATTTTTTTCACAACACAACTCTAAATAGGACATCTAAAACAAATTTTCGTAAACACGTTTGTTTTGACACATTAGAACCCTGACAAATTAGAACGCCCCACGTTACAATAATCACAGCAAAAGGGACTTCTTTCATTTGCCGCATGTAACTTTGTGCCGCACGATCGTTTAATAGGCGAATCGTGATTACAATACGCCGATTGGCTGAAATTGGTCGTGCGTGATTGGTCACAATACGAGTATTTGTGGCCAATCACGCACAGCGCTGACGCTGACCGACGAGGTCCGGCGGCCGGATTTGGAAGCATGTGTGGGTGTGAATTGCGTAAACGTGTGCGCACTGAGCAAATCCGTACATAGTTCACGGACGATATTTACACAAGCGCACTGTGAGAGTGTGTGCCGTGGCTTAGGCGCCGTTCGCGGTGCCTGACCTGCGGTGAGCCAGTCTGATTCGCGCGCAAATTTAAATTGCAGCGCGTGTCGTTATGTAAGTTAAGAACTAGATTGTTTTAAAAACTATTATAGTATCATCATAGAGAAGAAAAATATATGTGGTGGAGTTATTTTGGAAGGTAGGCACTGCCTATTTGCCTATATGGTACGCACGCCACTGGGGTTTAGCAAGGGTAAATTACATGCCTAAAATAGACACGTTTGTTGATTGTCATCTATGATAACATTGATAACGTACCGTGAGAATTTTAGCATTTTTCTCAGTCATCCTCCTAGCGCTATTCCCGGATTTTTTTCTCAGTATTTTTATCAAATTGGGTAAGCTCCAATGAGTGTTCGGGGTACCTACGTAACTGTAAGCGGCATTATTTTGCTTTGTTGCCACTCTTCAGTGTTATAAGTGTTGGACTAAAATGCCCTCAGAATCCCTGCTCCACCCTATTTCGTTTTAATATTTGTTTAGGAACATCGCCATTCTGACTCACCCTGGAATTCAAGTCACGACTATGATTATGATTGTCAAAAGCTACCAAGCCACTCATAGACTTAGTTACGTTATATATATTTTGGTATATTATAGCTTAGTGTGATATAATAATAATAATCGTTTATTGCTCACCATGGTACATTGTTTTACAAATAAGTAATATTATAACATGGACCCTGAACAGGGTATTGCATAGATGGTTCCTAAAAACAAATTCTTAATTCTAACACAAATCAAATTCTCATATGAACAAAGTATCTACTTGGACATAGTACGCAAAAGATATCGTAATATACCGTTCGATGCCTTGCTATAATAGTACATTATGTAACTAGGGCGGTGAATTCGTGAATGCCCCAGATCGCAGGTGTTTGTGGCCCGAACCGAAGGTGAGGGCCATAAATATGCGCTCTGGGGCTTTACGAATTACCGCCCGTGTTGAGTACAAAATTTTACGTCTTCACCTGAGGGGCTACCGGGAAATGAAAACGAACTTCGTTTGTGTACCTCCATCTCTGTCGCACTTGCTAATTCGAGCGACAGAGACGGAAATATTCGAACGAAGTTCGTTTTCACTTCGCGGTAGCCCCTCTTGCCACAATGCGAGTTTTCCCGTACGCGCAGCGTGCAATAAAACTCGCATTATGGCCAGGTGTGACGTAATAGTACATTGTGATACAAGTGATGTATGTTGATAACTACATCAGAGGCGAAATTGTTCACGCGAACCGCAGGTGAGCGTGATAAGGAAGCCGAGGATGTAATAATCAAAGCTCACGCGTATCATATCATACGACGTTTTTCAACACATTTTGCGAAGAAAAAATCATTTTCATAAGATGAACATGTCATAGGCCTGCCAAATTATTTTCTTTAGATTAAGTTAATCATTAAGATGACAACGACTCACAATTGCGCATCGCCAAGAATTTCCAGTGGCGTCTATTCTATTTATCACTGTTCTAATCACCACGAGTCAACATTTTGATAATAACCACGCATAAACAAATTTTAGGGGAGACCGGGGGCAATGGTACCACTTTAGAAATAACGACCTATAATGAGAATGTTATATCCTAAGCGTAAAAATCGCTTAGGATATAACATTCTCGTCTCATTGGCTATCAGAATCTACAAAAATATTTTTATTTTATTGCATCAGAATGGTGTAAATTGAGTTTTTGTTCATGAAGTCCTTGTGTTACAATTGACCCCTAGTACGGGTCAATTGTACCAGATAATCAGGTAAATAAAACCCTAAATAATGATTTAATCAATCAGTAATTATTGTTAATTTCTTAAGACGTTACGTTACGTTATATCAGTCTTTGTTATAGAGACTCGTATTTACACTAGACAAAGGTAGCATTGCAGTTTAACTAAATGTAATATAATATTTTTCAAGATTTTGAAACATATTACGACGTATTACAAAAAATAAATTCTTAGGGGTGCTCATAGCACACACCTTTCAAGCAAAAACAACATGTCAATACAACAAAATAACGAATTACTTAACGATTACTAATCCCATACAGTTACAATTGACCCCTGGTACAATCAACCCCATACTTCACCACAAATACATTTTAAATAATACCACTGAAACGGATGGCATTGCGTTTATCATAATCTATATACACCCTGAAGTATCGTATGAATCATAGGTATAACATAAAATATCTACCTGAGATGTAACTTGTTACAAAAATAATTGGCTTCAATTGTCTTATTTTAGCAGTCGTGTAAAAACTTTGGGTCAATTGTAGCACGGGGTCAATTGTAACGTTACAATTAACCCCGAGTGTCGTGATACAATTGTCCTTTTTTACTCGCACTCACTAACCTTCACAAATCTCGATTTTTATATCTAACTGACCCCCACACTGTGACACATTAAAAACTTTAATAACTAGAGAATCACAATTCAGTACAACTTTCACACTACGACTATTAAATTATAAACACTAGTACAAAACGTAAATCGTAAATACTTACTTTGGTCAGTCAAAAATGCAAATGGTCGTGTAGCACATGCTTTTCGCACGACAGCGAGTGGCCGATTAGTGAGCAGGTAGAGACACGCTCAAGGCACACTGGTGTATACCCACACATGCATATTTCGATGTGGTTGCAGAGTTATAGGCGATGGTACTATTGACCCGTGGTACTATTGACCCCGGTCTACCTACAAATATTTGTGAAATAACCTATAATGGCGTGCAACAGTTGTTTCTCGTGATGTTTGCGCAGTGTGGGTGTGCCCACACTGCGCACGAGTGCCCACACTGCGCACGAAATCTCTTAACAGCCATTACAAAATAAAAAAATATTTTCGTTTTAAAATGTTTAATGTTAAATTGAATTCATGTAAAATGTTATCAAAAGTGAATAGTTTTACTAAATTAAACGTTTCTATAGCATATACAAAAAGAAATCGTCAGTTAATTAAGAAATAGGATTTAATTTGTTTAGTCGAGTAAGAATCCAATTGCCGAGAATTTTTGAAAAAGCTGTACATTCTGTACAACCCGGTTAATTTAAGAATACACCGTGTTCATGCATATATCTTGCTGCAAGGTGCCAACGTGACTTAATCGGGATATAACCATAACACAAGTGTTGTAAAGTTAAACACGCGTGTTTAATACCCAGGATTAAAAGCCTAAAAGCGACACAATAAGAGGTACGTTACGAGCAATTGTGTTGAAAATATATATATTACTTATAGCCAAGTCTGTGACGGGATTTAAGCAGTCTGCTGACCGGGTTTTGCATAGAGATTTTGTTGCAGGTACATCACATGTCTTTTCGGTTTTGCGACTGCAAATAAAATGTATTCTACATTGTCAAGTAATACAATGTGTCATTATTCCTTGGGATATGGCGACACGATTATCATGATAATGAGCTTTCTGTTCCGATGTTTTAATTCATGCTAATTCAAACGTTGCCATCACATAGTTTCGCCATTCTCAGCACATGTCGTTCCCAAATGCTGCTAGGCATGCCTTTATAATAAAAAAATGGATGTATTATCCTGCTATACATAGGAACATAAGTCTTTTTAATCGTAAAAGGCAACATTAAAGAAGCCGGATGGCTTGAACTTGTTTTCGCTGAGATCCTAATCCATTGAATGATAATAGCATGTCGATTTAGGTAATGGTTTGATTAAGAGGGGGCGTACCGCCAGGGAAAAATCAGAAATCACCCGCGCGCCCCGCACCTGCCGCGCTGATGCGTCTATTGCTGCCCCGCTCCTTCTCGCATAGTATATGCCCCGACAGTCAGATGAAACATGATGAATGAATACCTATGAATAATAGGCATGATGACTCATGTTCAAATTGATAACGTAGTGATGCTAAATGTATAGTAAACCATCAAATTACCGTAATAAAGTATAAATAATAAAATATAATTAAAATCGTAAAAAGATATGAACCTTGAAAGTTTAGAATTTTTTTTTTTATTTTATTGTACAAGAGTAAATTTAAAGGTACCAATAGAATCCTTAGGCTTTTATAGAAACAAAATTGTACAACAATTATGTACTTAAACGCAGTATTCCGCGAATGAAACAACAATTTAAGAACCTGATTTTCCATACGACGATAGGTACATGTAGGTACTTTGTATTAACAAATGTCGGCTGTGACGTCACGCCTGTCTGTCTTTCAGTATTAAGCGTTTTGCGCTGCCGCCAGCGAGGTCAATCTTTGTCTCAAATTTTTGGGTATTTATGTTCTTTAATTGTAGTTCCTCCAATACAAACATTTGTTCCTGTCCAAAAACTGGTTCAAATGACATCATAAAAAAATTTAGTCATCATCCCTATTATAAAAAGTGGGAAGCAAGACAAAATCTGTACCTATATTTGAAGATATTATTTTCGCTATTAAGTCAGAGTTTCGAGAGCTATAACTGAAATATGACCTTCCGTTTTTTAGGGTTCCGTACCCAAAAGGTAAAAACGGGACCCTATTACTAAGATTTCTCTGTCCCGTCTGTCTGTCTGTCATCAGGCTGTAACTCAAGAACCGTGATAGCTAGATAGTTGAAATTTTCACAGATGATTTATTTCTGTTGCCGCTATAACAACAAATACTAAAAAACAAAATAAAATAAATATTTAAGGGGGGCTCCCATACAATAAACTTTTTTTTACTGTTTTATAGATAATGGTACGGAACCCTTCGTGCGCGAGTCTGACTCGTACTTGTCCGGTTTTTTAATTACTAAATCACGTAAGGGTTACAATGGCTAGTAAAAACCTAAAGCAAAAAAAAGCCATAATCGAATTAAAACTTTTGTGAGACATGTCTAAAATACTACTAATAAAACCACGGTTAAATTCACGTATTAAATGTCACGACAGGCGACATGTTTCGAACTCTTCGGGAGTTCTTCTTCAAAACAATCATCGAAAACACTCATCCTGAAGAAGAACTCCCGAAGAGTTCGAAACATGTCGCCTGTCATGTCATTGAATACGTGAATTTAATTGTGAATTTATAAGTAGCATTAAAAAAACTGCTAAATATTATGAAACCTTCGATCATATCTATGAAAGTCAGATTTTCAGGCCACAGTATTGCGGCCAAATTTTTCAATTCTGATCTCGGATTCCTGCTTGGAGACAATGGAGACGCTCTGGCCCTTTAGTTATCAATTTTGAACGTACTGGTAGGTACTAAAGACAAACTGCTTACCTAATTGTGTTCACTTTTTTAATATAAAAATGACCAAGTTCGCAGGCAATAATTGTTGGAATCTGCACCCTCGATAACCCTAAAAGCGACACCCGTGATGACTTTAAAGAAAAACAATGTCAATAATGTCACTACGGGCGACATGTTTCGAAATCTTCGGGAGTTCTTTTTCAGGATGAATGCTTTCGCGGCGGTGTCGCTTGAATCACGACAAGATTCAAGCGAAACCGCCGCGAAAACACTCGTCCTGATGAACCCCCGCAGAGTTCGAAACATGTCGCCCGTAGTGACATTTAATACGTGAGTTGAACCTTGTATTAGTATTATTTCAACATGTCTCACGAAAGTTTAAATTCGAAAAACAATGTCCGCCATCTTGGAATTCAAAATGGACATCATTTCTCGAAAAGCCTGAAAACGTATGTTGTTCTTTAAAAAAAAACGCGCATCGTAATTTACAACAAATATTTCAAAAATGAAAATAATGCGACCACTTTTTGAATTATTTCCGACTTCGAATTCGTATTTAGAGACCGAGAGGACATCGATTTTGAAATTAACCGGATTTATTCTCAACTAGCGATCCGCCCTGGCTTCGCTCGGATACTATATTAAATTATATTATACATATAAACCTTCCTCTTGAATCACTCTATCTGTTAAAAAAAACCGCATCTAAATCCGTTGCGTAGTTTTAAAGATCTACGCATTCATAGGGGCAGACAGCGGGAAGCGACTTTGTTTTATACGAGTACTATGTTGTAGTGATAGTGATAATCTTTCATAAAGTAAATACACGCTCGACAGAAAAAATGTTCGTGTAGTTTTGCATGTACTGCACAAATTATTCTAAGAAGCCGGTCGCCGGCCGATCGCTGCGTAATCTTATGGTTGTATTTTGAACTTTAAGGTCTACATGTTAAGGTCGACTTTTAAATATATTATTTCAAAATATACCAAAATATCTACTGGAATGTAATGATACATTCATTCACTGGACGAATATACTGGGTCACAATATTATTGAAATAATTATGTTCACCGTGCTGTCGTGAGAGCACAGAACGTAGTCCTCTCGTCTCAGCGGAGCGATTGCGATTGACTCCGCCCGCGAACGGCAACAGAAGATATACCAAACTGCACGAAACACGCGACGGGAGAAACAGTATCGCGCTAAATAAAAAAGACCTATACGCCAAATACGTTATACCTCAATAAGTCTGAAAAGGGACTATATAAAAAAACGCCGCTCGTCAAATCACTAGGCAATGTCAAGAGCTATTATACACTAAATTTTTACGTAAATTATATGCACGGGAACGGCACACAATTGAAATTAGGTAAAAATAAGACATGTTTTGGCGATTGTTTTCTATCGAGGCAATTTTGGTTTTGTATGGTTTTTTTCAGACAAATAGATTGCAAATATGATGTAGTTTCTGTATGTTCATTTTCCTGGCATTCGCTTTAGTTTGTCATAGGTAAATATTCAATCTAAGAACTCCGATTTCGCGGAGCGCCCCCTCTTAAGATGGCGCTCTTCTGGATGCACATCGTTGCTCAATAACACGGGACGGATATTAAATGCGTTTTTTTTTAAATTCTCTGTTTAGCCCTTCTTATTGATAAGTAGACTACTGAGTATATTTTCACTTAAATTGGTAGATATTTATAGCTTAAAATAGTTCAGTCTTGTTTAATATTAGCGTGGTATTTCTGCGAAGGCGTTACTGCCAATGGACAATGATTTATCTACGTACCTAAGGTCTCTATTAAAAAGACAAGTCAGTAGTTGACACGACCATGTACCTAGTAAATAAAGCGAGTTTGAGGTGCTAATTTGTCATTCCACTGTAACCCAGCCCAGCGTCAATCATTTTTGCACGTGACGTTTAAGCATGCATATCTATTTAACATATTTCTCATAATGCATTCTTATGTGCTAATTGATGATTTTACTGTAGAGGTGAAGATTATTCGAAATAGAAATTCAGATTCCGAAAATCAACTAGTTCACTATACATAATAGACAATAACTATCATGAATATTCAATACTGCAATGTGCTTGAACACGCTACGTATTGCTCTACTTATCCATAGACAATAGACTAGCGTTTCTTATATTTTATAGACCATTATCAAACGACCAGTGGAATCTGGGAAACCGCGAAATGCTTTCTCTGTTTACGTAAGTTTATATACCTGATGTTATGAGAATTTTCTTCGCGTATAAAGCATATCTAACAATAACATGTTAGAGCGTTGGTCCCAAGAGTATAGGTAATTATGACGTCTATGACTATGCCTCATCAACAGATCGATACCATGAAACCACTATGTATGGTATTCACCATACATTTCCAGAATGCGGCACTGAACCGAAATGTCTGGGCCGTAAAGAGGGCAAGGTCCATTAACCACACTACACTGTCATTACTGGATCGAAAACCCAAAGAAAAACTAATAGACGATGGATCGATATTATTGTGTCCTGCGTATTATGTGCGTAGTTTTGGTAAAAAACATGACATTGATGACGCGCAGTCATAAGAGATATACATATCCTAATAAGTTACTTTAAAGTTTCTACGGGTAAAAGCCTTATTGACCTAATCTACTATTACTTGTTGACCAGATCATACGTGCAAGATTAGACCATTAGACATGTCCAAGAACTGGACAAGATTAGACAGTTTTACGGCTTCGTGTCGTATTGTCATAAAGTAGATCCTCAACCGTGTCGGTGCGGTGCGACATTAAACCTTTTATTACGCACTTAAATAGGACATGAATTTCCTGTACTTTCAAAATTCAAATTCAAAAAATTCAGATATTTATTCTGCAAGTAGGCCTCAAGGGCTCTTTCGCATGTCTGAGCTTACAAATTCAATAAATTAATTAACATTACATGAGGGCACATAATTCCCGAGAGATGTATAGAGTCTCCGGTTCCATTATATCACAATAATCTTAATAATAAGGAGATGTAATGTCTCCAGCGTCAAAATGAAATACAATAATAATAATGGAGATGTAAAGTCTCCAGCATCAAATAAAATAAAATAAGTAAGATATAAAGAGTCCCTGGTCAAATAATTATTGTTTTGGATTAAACTAATGCTATGGTATACATAATAATAGTGCACGTAACCAATATGTCAAAAAAAAAAAAAAAAAAAAAAAAAAAAAAAAAAAAAAAAAAAAAAAAAAAAAAAAAAAAAAAAAAAAAAAAACAATAAAAGGCCAAACAAAATTGACATTAATTGAGACAGCCAGTAACAGCGGCGTCCGCAAGCAACACGCGAGTCTCCAGTACACGACTAACAAAGTTACGACGGCTTTTGAGACTGAAGGATTTTCCAAGTTTCTTTGTCTTCCATATATTCTTCGATCTTGTAGTATCCTCTCTTCAAAAGAGCATGTTTTATATATTTTTTAAATGAATAATAAGGAAGATCCCATATGTCTTTGGGTACTTTGTTGTAAAACCTTATACAGTTACCCAGGAACGATTTATTAACTTTCTTCAAACGAAATATTGGGACAGCTAATTTATGTCTGTTTCGTGTATTTCTACTATGGACATCAGACTGCTTCTTGAAGTACTTTATATTTTTGTGCGTATACATAATCACGTCCAGTATGTACTGTGAAGCTACTGTGAGGATACCTATGTCCTTAAAACGTTCTCTCAGCGAGTCTCGAGAGCCAATGTTATAAATCGATCGGATCGCTCTCTTTTGAAGGACAAAGATAGTTTCTATATCAGCTGCTTTCCCCCAGATCAATAAGCCATATGACATGATACTGTGGAAATAACTGAAGTAAACTAGGCGAGCCGTCTCCACGTCTGTGAATTGCCTGATTCTTCTTACAGCATACGCGGCAGAGCTGAGCCTATTTGCCAAAGCAGAAATGTGGGGTGCCCATTGTAAGTTACAGTCTAAGGTGAGCCCCAGAAAAAGCGTGTTTTCGACAAGGTCTAGCTTCTCTCCATTTAACATTATAGCTGTCTCAACCTGCCTTACATTTGGCAAAGTGAACTTGACACATTTCGTTTTCTTTGCATTTAGAAGTAGATTATTTGCCGTAAACCATTCAAGCACTTCCTTCAAAATTGCATTTATATGGTCAAAGTCACGTATTTTCCTATTAACTTTGAAAATTAGTGAGGTGTCATCAGCAAATAAAACTATGTCACATTTAATTTATTGAATCAGGCGTTACTTTGCGGAAGTCCATGATATATTAGGAGAACAATATTTCTTTGCTATTCCGCTAAAAAACGTGCTGGTCTATTAGTGAAGATAAGATGCAACTATTTGCGTAAAAACATGCAAAAAATTACAGCAAACCACCACCAATAATGACAAAAACCTCGACACGTGTTTCGCCTCTCTACGAGGCATCATCAGGAGATGCTGGCAGGAGATGTTGCTTGCGCCACGTCCACTGAGCAAATGACCCGCCCGGAGCCATCCGCCATATTTATATTCTGTCCCCCCATACTACCGTTCATGCGTGAAAGAGATGGAAGAACACGTAACAACGGTGATGACGCAACATTCAATTGTTCGTTGATAATGACGCCTCTATTGCTGTACCTAATTATTTCTAATTGTTCTAGAACACTTAGACGCAATCCTTTTTCGCAAACATGCAAGATGTTGAAAGAATGATTGTCAGATAACGCATGGTTATTCTCCAATAAATGTTTTGCGAAATTAGACTTGTCCGGGTGATTATGCCGATACGACGCAACATGTTCCTTATACCTTGTGCTAAAACTACGGCCTGTTTGTCCCACATAAACTTTATTGCAATTATCACAGGCAAGTTTGTAGACTCCCGACTTTTTGGCACTTTCCACTTTCTCCTTGCCATTGCACAGTCTAAAGCGCAATGTGTTATTCGTTTTGAAAGCCACGTTTATGTCGTTAGACTTTAAAATATTGTAGATCTTATCAGACAACTTGCCAACATAAGTTATGCTTGCTTTGTACTTTTTAGGTGGGTCCGAAGATCGTGCAGCGTACAGAAGATAGTTTGTCATTCTAGCCCGTTTTTTCCTAATAATACCATCCACATGAGACTTGCTGTAACCGTTTGAAATTGCTAAATGGTATATATTATTTAATTCCATTTTATAATGAATATCAGAAAGAGGCACTGTCAATAACCTATGTGCATAACAATGAAAAGCAGCTAACTTATGTTGCCATGGATGAGCGGAAGAAGCCGGGATAACAGTATCTGTATGCGTAGGCTTACGGTAAATTTGGAATTGATGTTTGTTATCCACCTTAGTAATCGTTAAATCCAAGAAATTCAGTGAGTTATTCTGTTCTAATTCCTTCTTAAACTTGATTTTAGGATGCTTGTTGTTGATTTCATTCACAAAAATATCCAGTTGACTCATACTACCCGTCCAACAAATAATCAAATCATCAACATACCGAAAATAATATAATATATTATTATTATCCACAATGTGTTGGTTCTCAAAATGATCCATGAAAATATCTGCCATCAAAGGACTAAGTGGGGAACCCATTGCCAAACCATCACCTTGCAGATAATATTGCCCCCCAAATCTAAAATAATTCTGTCGCATACAGACTGTCGCCAATTCTATTAATTCATCTACCTCCCCTGGGTGCAGCCTCTGTTTTTCAAAAAGTGCCCTGAGAATGTCTAAAGTATTCAAATATGGTACATTTGTAAACAAACTATCCACATCCAGCGACAAAAGAATAGCATTTTGTGGCATGTTGACGTCTTAACAAAAAACCTAATCTAATTTTGAACCAAAATACTGTTTAAAGAATAGTTTGGATTTAATCGAAAGGATCAAAGACATCAACATGCCACAAAATGCTATTCTTTTGTCGCTGGATGTGGATAGTTTGTTTACAAATGTACCATATTTGAATACTTTAGACATTCTCAGGGCACTTTTTGAAAAACAGAGGCTGCACCCAGGGGAGGTAGATGAATTAATAGAATTGGCGACAGTCTGTATGCGACAGAATTATTTTAGATTTGGGGGGCAATATTATCTGCAAGGTGATGGTTTGGCAATGGGTTCCCCACTTAGTCCTTTGATGGCAGATATTTTCATGGATCATTTTGAGAACCAACACATTGTGGATAATAATAATATATTATATTATTTTCGGTATGTTGATGATTTGATTATTTGTTGGACGGGTAGTATGAGTCAACTGGATATTTTTGTGAATGAAATCAACAACAAGCATCCTAAAATCAAGTTTAAGAAGGAATTAGAACAGAATAACTCACTGAATTTCTTGGATTTAACGATTACTAAGGTGGATAACAAACATCAATTCCAAATTTACCGTAAGCCTACGCATACAGATACTGTTATCCCGGCTTCTTCCGCTCATCCATGGCAACATAAGTTAGCTGCTTTTCATTGTTATGCACATAGGTTATTGACAGTGCCTCTTTCTGATATTCATTATAAAATGGAATTAAATAATATATACCATTTAGCAATTTCAAACGGTTACAGCAAGTCTCATGTGGATGGTATTATTAGGAAAAAACGGGCTAGAATGACAAACTATCTTCTGTACGCTGCACGATCTTCGGACCCACCTAAAAAGTACAAAGCAAGCATAACTTATGTTGGCAAGTTGTCTGATAAGATCTACAATATTTTAAAGTCTAACGACATAAACGTGGCTTTCAAAACGAATAACACATTGCGCTTTAGACTGTGCAATGGCAAGGAGAAAGTGGAAAGTGCCAAAAAGTCGGGAGTCTACAAACTTGCCTGTGATAATTGCAATAAAGTTTATGTGGGACAAACAGGCCGTAGTTTTAGCACAAGGTATAAGGAACATGTTGCGTCGTATCGGCATAATCACCCGGACAAGTCTAATTTCGCAAAACATTTATTGGAGAAAAGGATTGCGTCTAAGTGTTCTAGAACAATTAGAAATAATTAGGTACAGCAATAGAGGCGTCATTATCAACGAACAATTGAATGTTGCGTCATCACCGTTGTTACGTGTTCTTCCATCTCTTTCACGCATGAACGGTAGTATGGGGGGACAGAATATAAATATGGCGGATGGCTCCGGGCGGGTCATTTGCTCAGTGGACGTGGCGCAAGCAACATCTCCTGCCAGCATCTCCTGATGATGCCTCGTAGAGAGGCGAAACACGTGTCGAGGTTTTTGTCATTATTGGTGGTGGTTTGCTGTAATTTTTTGCATGTTTTTACGCAAATAGTTGCATCTTATCTTCACTAATAGACCAGCACGTTTTTTAGCGGAATAGCAAAGAAATATTGTTCTCCTAATATGTCACATTTATTGCTTATAAAATACGGCAGGTCGTTTATGTATACAAGAAAGAGAAAAGGTCCCAGAATAGAACCTTGAGGTACACCGAGCTTCACAGTCGTGCCATTTGACTCAATCCCGTTAACGACCACTTTTGAGTTCTTTGACCTAAGTAAGACATAATAAGATTTAGGGCTTCAGCAGACAGTCCGTAATGATTTAGCTTGTGTAACAGCGTATCATGCTCCACACAATCAAATGCCTTGGAGAGATCGCAGAAAACGCCTATTGCATCTTGTGAGTTTTCCCAAGCATCATAGATGTGCTTCATGAGCACAGAGGCGGCATCTATTGTCGAACGGCCTCTTGTAAAACCAAATTGCTGAGTGTGAAGTAGTTCTTTTGTACAATACCACCAATTTGATGACTACAAGGAATCCTTCTAAGATCTTTCTATTGTAGGGTTTCTGGGAAGCGACTGCCATGCTTGAGGAGTCTGGTCCCAAGCTAGAAGCGGATTTCATTAGTTATATGTCCTACACTTTCATTATACGGGCGATTTGTTTCGGCTACCTTTTTAATCCATTGAAATCGTCGTTTTCCTGGCGTTTTAATAATATTAAAAGGCTTGTCATGTACAGACCGAATACGTGTAGCTTAGCGTTTCCATATTATGAGAAATAGCCATGCGTAGGTGGATGGTTACGACTACTAGGGTATGACATATACTTACCTACTATCAGGGCTAATGTAGCCTGACGGTACAACGTGGTGGCCATTAATCTGCACGATAATCCCTAATAATATCTACAACGCAGTTTTAGTTCAATGTGATAGTTAAAAATGAAGGTTATAGTTTATAACTCTCGGTTGGTTTTTTTCCTCTGGGTCTTCAGGTAGTTTCTTCAGCGGATTGGTATAAGGCAAACAAATGTAATTTTTGTTGGCTATCACTCTTTGACGGTATCTTTACGCCATTTTAAGGGCTATTATTTTCAATGCTTCTTTAACGGTGCACGGTGTAGTAAGCTAAATACTCTACTACGTATTTACGGATACATGAACTTTCCAGTAAGGTCCCTGTGCAAGATTGTGGCAAGATTGCACAACCTTTTATAGTATTTTTAGCTTTATATTGTCTTTGATTTTTTTATACTCTTTTTTATTAGGTATTCCAAAAAAATGTTTTGTTTGCTGCCCGTGCCCTTTTCTCAACATCATATAGATAGATCCGATGGATGAACATTTTATTTATGTGACTTTTTTTTCTTCTAGATACATATACGTATAAAGCAACACAATGACTTCCACCAAGTTCAACGTTGGTCTCGGCGATGATACGCGCTCATCAAGCAGGGTGCTCCGCCCCCCAGGCGGCGGGCACACCGATATCTTCGGAGGGGACCCGGAGCCACCGCGCGGCCGCCGCCTCAACCCTGCCGCCGCGGCAGCCAACTGTAAGTGAAGTCTTCTTCTCTATGGTAGACCCTAGACAGTACACAGGGAGAAAGAGGAATCCTTAAACGACTGATTTTAGCGGAATTCAATTGAGATCTTTATTACATTTGTAATTTTATAAAATAAACAACAGCAAGCCAGCGTGTAATGTTGGAACTTAATTTTCCAGCTCTCGGCGAGCAGTGGCAGCCACAGAACGGCCACGCCGGAGCCCAGAATGGTCAGGAAGCTGTAGCCCCCGCTCCCACCCCAGAGGCTGCGCCTAAGACTGAAGCGCCGGCCGCCGAGCCAGCCAAGCCGGAGCCCGTCAAGCCGGCCCAGGCCGCTCCCGAGCCTCCGAAGCGCGTCCGCGTTCCCCCAGGCGGCTTCTCCTCGGGCCTCTGGTAAAACTAGACACCCAAGCTTGGTTTCGCTGCGTTAACGTTTTCTCGCTGGGACCAGTGTTGCAACTAATTTATCTAATTAGCATATTCGTCTTTTAAAACGTGCCTTTGTTATGAAGCTAGGATTTTCGGTTGTTTTGGCTATTGGAGTCGTTCTGGTCCCATGCTAGTTTTCTTAGCGTATTTGCTTTAAGTAAGCCAGTGTTGCATTGGTACTTGTTTAATCCTCGCAAAATGCAATTTCTATTTACTGGATATATAACTTTCGGTACTAGTATTATTTTACGAGATTATATTTAACCACTGCATTTTGAGCTTTTGTGAAGAGCAGATTTCTGCTAACCAACTCTCTATTAGATAGTTACTTGTCACAAAATTTTGGTAATTTTAGAATTTATTGGCCAAAAACGTATTTGTAAATGTTTACAACGGGTTCTGTACCATACAAGTTTTAAACTTTGTAAAAAGCTCATTGGGAGCAATTATTTAAACATTCCTCAATATCTTACAGAGATAACAAGTCTGATCTTTCTGCCTTGGTATGGAGCCCTTAGTTACTCGTTTCTCTATATTTTAGTGTTGTATGAAATCTTTAAGGTTTTGAGCTAGTTGTGTTGGCTCTGACTGACTTGTGCCTCCACATTGACGTAATGTTGTACTTAAAGGTTACGATCGTTTGCAGTTAGTTTTATTATTGATGGCCTACGGCAAAGAATGCGATTATGTATATTGATAATTATAATTGTATTTTTATATGAATTAAAACACCATTAAAACAATAATTTCGTTTCAGTGAAATCCAATACCTTGCAGATATGTGTAGAAAGAGTTAGTCGCTCCTTTCAAAGCTTGTCGTACAAAGCATACATTTTTTATCCTTCTTTTCTAAACACTGTATTTCCAGTAGCCTCATTTGATTAGGGTAATTATTAATGGTTGTATTATTATTATTCCTATTACCCTTCCCAGTAATTTTGGACGCTCATGATACCTAACTTGTGATTGTACAATATTGTTCACGAACTGATAAGCGCTCGCCACGTCAATAAAAGCGTGCAGCAAGGGTGAATATCCACTAGATATCTATAGTTATACGCATCTGAGTGAGGTCACGCACACATGTCACCTCAATCTACAATACAATGACCGCGGGATTTTGAAATGTTGAGACCTGGCTGGCTAATTGCAGTGTCAGTGCACTGCATTTAGCTTCGGCTATATGCAGCTTTAGTTAGTAGTGTAGATTTTGAAGTTTAAAATAATACAAACTAAATAGTATGCCTAGCAGTGCCTAGTGGTTCAGGCATGCGGCGGTGGTGGGTTCGAATCCCGGCTCGTACGAATGAGTTTTTCGGAACTTTTTGCGGCATATTTACCGTTAGCTTTTCGGTGCAGGAAAACATCGTGAGGAAATCGGTCTAATCCCAATAAGGTCTAGTTTTCCCTCTAGGTTGGAGTCGCTTTCGTAAAAACTAGTGCCTATGTCAAATCTTGGGAGTCAAAGCGGAGCCCGGGCTCCTTTTAGTGGCATTACCGGGAATAACGCTAGGAGGATGATGAAAATAATACAAACTCAAATACTTTGTAAGAAATGAAAAGTAGCCAGTATAAATTCGATCTTGCAGTTCCCTGCTGAACTTTGCTGTCGGCACGAAAGGAACACTAATTTCAAAATCCCACTGTCATTTCATTATGACATGTTGACCATGTTACTGTTGACTCTAGTACAGCCAGCAGCAGAAGTAGGTACGCAAAATGATATATCGGCCGTCTAGACGGTTCTTATCCTCTTGGCATTAGTCGTGTGTATGTCATGTGGAGCATTTGGCCCGCTTAGCTAGTCAGCAGCAGAAGAAGGTAAGCAAAATTACATGCTCAATGATCTAGATACCTAGTTCTTATCCTCTTGGGCATTGGCATTAGAGTCGTGTGTAGGTCATTTCGAGCATTTGGCCCGCTTAGCTAGTAAGCAGCAGAAGGTAAGCAAAATGACAGGCTCAAAATGATCTAGATACCTAGTTCTTATCCGCTTGGCTAATGCCAAGAGGAGAGGAGTCGTGTGTAGGTCATTTCGAGCTTAGCCCGCTTAGCTAGTCGGCAGCAGAAGAAGGTAAACAAAATGACAGGCTCAAAATGATCTAGATACCTAGTTCTTATCCTCTTGGCATTAGAGTCGCGTGTAGGTCATTTGGAGCATTTGGCCCGCTTAGCAATCGGCAGCAGAAGAAGGTAAGCAAAATGACATGCTCAAAATGATCTAGATACCTAGTTCTTATCCTCTTGGTTTAGAGTCGTGTGTAGGTCATTTCGACCATTTGGCCCGCTTAGCTTCTTTGCTGCTAACTATACAAATGAGTAAGTAGGTACGACTTAACTGTGTGTCTGCAATCATTCACCTCAACTCTCCTGCCGATACCTATACGTAGCTGTGTGTGATTTGACGACACCTAGCTGTAAAACCTTTTCCACAGTTGAAATTGAAATATGTCAATCTCATTAAGACTGATGCCGTGATGCCTGAATCAGGCCTAAACCCTGCATCACACTGGCGCAGCCTGGCCGCGGCGGACAATAGTAAACGTGTCCGCCGCTGTCAAATTTACTATTGTCCGCCACCGCAGGCCGCGTCTGTGAGAGGCTACACTGATGCGGCCTGCGGTGGCGGTCAATAGTAAACTTGGCAGTTGTTGTCAAATGTGTAAGGCATCTCAAGTGTGTTGCAGGCCTAAGGCCTCTCACAGACTGGAGCGGCCTGCGGTGGCGGTCAATAGTAAATTTACCAGGCCGCGCCAGTGTGATACGGGCTTAATAGTCTGACAGGCTTGAATCACACTGACAACCTCTGACAGACTGGCGCGGCTGGGCGCGGCCCATACTGCCCATAGAGAAATATAGGGTCAGTTCTGGTAAGTGTGCCACCGGGTAAAGTGCGCCTCATCCATCATTCAGTCATTTAAATCAATATCAGCACTTACCCCGGGGGCGCACTTTACCCGGTGGCGCACTACCCCAACTGACTTTATAGTACGGTACGCGAACACTATAATTTGTCGTCAAACTAACATAAGTCCCAAGTTTGATTTTTTTTTGTTATCAGCGAGAGTACTTTAAGTACTAACAGCGAAAAATATTTTCTAGCAGTTTTTGATTTTGGTTTTCGAATAATTAATTTTTTTGTAAGGAACACTTGTAAAACTTTGCAAAGATTATACAAGTTATAGTTTTTTCCTATAATGCATCGCATTTGATTATTCAAACCTTACATATCGTTTTCTAATAGTTTTGTCAAGAGATTACGTTAGCAAAACCGGAATTGATTTAAAATATTATGAATCTCCTAAAAGAATATTCAAGTGACTAGTGGCTACTAAAGTGTATTCAAAAGAATTTAAAAAAATGGCCCCATTAATTTCTAACATATTTATCAATAGCATTTTTTTAATTAGGAATAATATCTTGAAACCATTCTCCTTACCATAAAAGAAATCTCATAAATTCTCAAGTCGGTGTAATTCATTTTAGTTCTATCGAAGAATATATAAACACAAATTCTAACGGATTCGTCAATAGCTCTAAATTGTATTAGCTTATCAGTTATTGTCCGTAATTTAAATCTTTCGCGCGCAACTCGCGCGATTCGTGTGCAGCGTGCTGCCGGCCGAGTACCTCGCCAAGGCCGAGCGTACGCTCAAACTTGTAGGTACAAACTTTAAGTACTTGATTGTACATTATATTTAGTTACTTAGTAGTTGTTTTTCGGTCGAAATGACATAATTATCTATTTTATTTAGCCAATAATAGCAGGTAAAGAAAGTTATATAGGGTTATTAGTATTAAACTTTCTTTAACTTTAATTTTATTTGTAGACTGAGAGTTGTTGTAGGTACTTATTTACTAGAGGTTTTCCAGGTCCCGATGTCATAATGATCTGGGGCCCGTTTCATGAAGCAACAAGTTACAAATTACAAGCGGAAGTCTCTTTCTATCAAAAGGTATTGAAAAGAGACTTCCCCTTGTAATTTGTAACTTGTTGCTTCATGATACGGGCCCCTGATGTTACTAATATGAAGTAAGTACGGAAAGTATAAACACAGGGTTATTAGTTATCTGTCTAATAGTAGTAGTAGGCAGTTAAATTAGGGTGCAGGTTGGGGGTAATCTCCGAAAATAGGTACCTTACCTACTCATTCGATTTCAAAGAATCTTTCAAAGTCCAATTGGGGCCTAACATTAAATTATTAAATTACCAATAACCCTCAGTAAAAATAAAAGTAGTTTTTCATCGATGTGGAAGAGGACTTTTTTTATTAATTTATACAAAATTCCGGAGTTATTGAAAATGTAGATTTTCGATGCACATTTCTTATATACGTCACGTAAACGCTTTCTTATAGTTTTGCGTGTTAAGTTTACATTCACGTTGGTTCATATTAAGGCGAAACTTTCTCTTTTATCATATTTAAGGCCAACCTTACCAAATATAATAACAAAACTAAATAGATTTAATATGATTACATACAAATTGCTGCTAGGCAGATCATCTCGCATCTAGGCAGATGTCGGTACACGCCTCCCTAAGGCCTTGTAAGAATGAACTGATTCATAAAAAAGGTGACCGAGGTGGATTATTCCGATAGCTCAGTTGATTGAGAGTACGGAATGCAAAACCGGTTTTAACCGAAATCGAAGAAACCCGTTATAACCCGTATAACCCGAGGTCCTGGGTTCGAATCCCGGTAAGGGCAAACATTTATGTGATGAGCATGAATATTTGTTTCTGAGTCATGGATATTTGCTATGTATTTAAGTATTTATATCTATTATATATATCGTCGTCTAGTACCCATAACACAAGCCTTACTGAGCTTACTATGGGACTAGGTCGATTTGTGTAAGATTGTCCCCTTATATTTCTTTATATTTATTTATAACCGACTGTAAGAAAGCGGGCCGTGGGTCAGTTAGAGATCTGAGGGGTAATCACGTAATGTTTCGAACGTGCGTTAGGACAATTCAGCTGTCGTTTTTCATATAAAAAAAAATCATTTACATCTACATAGCGTACGTTACGTAGTATAGTGCGTAATGCGTTACTTGATCGACATACCGGTCACTCATGGGTGGTTGAAATGGTTCAACCTAGCTGAATTGAATAAGTAATTGCATAAGTACGTTGATAGGTACTCTTTAGATCAATGATGCTTATTAATGTATAGTTAATAGACGAAAAATTCATCATATTAAGATTAATTTATAAATTTAACACTGTAGTGTTTTTGCATGATTATACAAAAACACTAGTGTTAATCGATTAAGTATGATTATACTTAATCGATAACAATCTTCTATTACTACACTGGAGTACCACACATCAAACAAGTATTGATGTATTTTAGTGTCACCTATGCAAGTTATTCGTAATCTAATAATCATCACAGCACACTGAAATTATTTTTCAGTACAATCAGTGTTAGTACGGTGGCAATATCGCAAAAAGTCGTCTTCTTCACGATTTTCGTACGGTTGTGTTCCTCGTTGTCTCCAGAGTACGAATCTGCCGGTTTTAGTTGAGGGAGAGGGGACGGACATAGCTGTGACGTCATAAAGATGGCGGCAGACGGTCATCGATTTGTTCCAATCTCGGGTTCTATTTTACTGATCGGTTCGTGTGAGGTGTCATTTGAAAGCATATTAAACTTTATATAATTGTTTATTCGAGCCCTATGACGTACCATCAAAATCTTTTTCAATATTTGACAAAATATGACTTTTTTACCGTGCGCGTTAGCATGAGTACTGATAATACACGCTTGTAACTCAATAAATAATAACATTAGCGCAATCAAAGATGTTATGAAAAAGATAGGTAATTTTATAATATTTCCAACAATATAGATTTTGTTGGTGTACAGGTCGATTCACAAGAGCTGGCATGAATTAATTGACCGAAAGTAATGTCACTTGTCACTGTGAGTGGCAGTGAGTACCGTTCTTATACAGGGGCCTCCTAATATTTTGTAAACATGTACCTAATACGTTTTCGTTATTTAATAAAAAATAAATTATATTATTATAATTCTGCCCCCGTTACGAAGAAGGGCGCTTGTCACATGAAGTCGAAACCGAGAAAAAAATTATAAAGTTAATTAAATGGTAAAAAATCTGGTGTTTCCAAATGAAAATAGATAGAGACGTTCTGTAAACGGCTTTCGTTAGGCAAATAGCTTGTGCACATTTTAGTTTTTAGTAATAGGCTACTTGACAGTAGTAACAATAAAATATGAAATATGTTGGATATGGCAGCTTAGAGTTCAACAATAATTGTACATATTTTTTATTTCATTAAAAATCGTGGTAAGTATTTTATTTTTACGAAATTACTTTACCGTTTTTTATCTGTGGATGATAAGAACCCAAACGCGGCGCGGCTATGATTGAGCATAGTGTGACGTCACATCGGTCCAAACTTTAGTCGAAACATTTTTTTTTTTTTTTTCTCTTTTTTTATCTTTCTTTTTTTTTTTTTTTTTCTTTTTTTTTTTTTTTTTGGCGGGAACGTTGAAAGTGATAGGCGCGCTTGATAAAATATTTTATTGTAAATTAATTTTAGGTGTTAATTTGTACATATTTAGTCTTAATTTTAATTTAAATTCATAGTTGATTTGGTTATCGGTTTGGTGCGCTTCCCCAGTCATGGGGAAGCGTACGGGAAAGCGTTCTCGGTTGGAGGGCTTGGAGCCGGAGCCAGATCTTCAATCTGAAAGTAGTTCTGATGCGGATACAGGTGCGCCCTCGGAGCGCATACCTGCAAAAAAGAAGACTAAAGAAGATGACAAAGAGAAGTATACTCCTTTCAGGGCCAAAAGTTATTACAGGTTGTACGACGAAAATTCAGCTAAGAAAGAATTTATTGTTTTTCTGAATCACAGAGAGGATGACTACAAATTTTCTGACAAAGATAGACTTGCTTTGTCCAATGCAATCCGAAAGCATCGCGTGTCGGGCGTGATGCATCTAAGAACAATTAATGCATACAAAGTTGGGATTATGTTCGATCTCCCAAATCACGCCAATGTCTTCCTAAAAAATGAAAAATTATTAAATGAAATTCACATGAATGCTTCAATCCCAGCATCTGAGACCGAGGTTACGGGTGTTCTCACTTCAGTGCCGATTGATTATTCGAACCAGAAGATTTTCCAATTAATAGCTTCCAGTAAAAAGGTGATAAGCGTAAGACGGTTTATGCGGCGGGTAAAAGACACGCTGGGTATCGTCTCAATGGTTCCAACTCAGACGGTTGCCGTGACTTTTGCCTCTGTACAGTTGCCTGAATATGTAACACTTGACCATTGGAGGCACGAAGTAGGGATCTATATTCCTCCAGTAAAGCAATGCCTTCGTTGCATGAAATTTGGTCATATAGCAAAGTATTGTAAAAATAATGAAGTATGTTCAATTTGTGCTGAACCTCATAATTTCAAAAATTGTAATAAGGTTAAAACACAATGCGCAAACTGTGGTGGGGATCACGTGGCTATATCTGCTGCATGTCCAATTAAAAAACAGAAAATTGAGGAAAATAAGTTAAAATCACGTAGTGCTAAATATTCCGATTTGTTTTGTGACGTTGCATTTCCGCAGCTCGGCTCAAAATATATTGACACCCATCTAAGTAATCTGACCAAATCTGACAGATTTATGAATCTACTTGTGGAAGCTATAGTTAAAATTTGTGCTGATAAAGAAACGCCAATAAATTCTAACAATATAAAAGAAACACTTAAAAACACTTTCAGGAAACAACCTTAATTTTTTTTCTTTATGGACATATTGAACATAGTGCAGTGGAATGCTCAGAGTATAATAAGCAATAGGCTAATCTTTACTAGATTCTTATATGAAAATAACATTCACATAGCAATAATTTCTGAAACCTGGTTAAAACAACATCAAAAATTTTCAATTAAAGTATACAATGTCATTAGAAATGACTGTGGTAATAAACATAATGGTGTAGCAATACTTATTCATAACAATATAGTATATTCTAATATTAAAACTTATTTTGACAATGCTCTACAAAATATCTGTGTACAAATAATTATAAACAACAAGCAGTTGAGTGTAGTAAGTTTTTATAGTCCATCAAATTCTGATCCCCCATTTAATAAAAGTAAATTTGATGCTTTGATAAAATCTATTCCGCAGCCAATGCTTTTTGGAGGCGATCTAAATGCTCATCATATGTCATGGGGCTGTGTTGATACATTGCCTCGAGGTAGAGATGTCTTAGATATTATTGATGGCAATGACTTGGTTCTTTTAAATAATGGTCAAACTACTACAACTGGTTCTTCTTCTTGGCGTCCTAATGCTCTGGATTTAACTTTCGTTTCTCCATCATTGGCACTTTCATGTGATTGGTCTGTTATGGATTGTCCTCTTGGCAGCAGTTATCATTTGCCTGTAATGATAAAAATGATAGTTGGTAATGAAAATAGCTCACAAAGTAATCCAATATGTAATAATGTACATTTGCCCATTCACCCAAATTACAAACAGGTGAATTGGAAAATGTACAGGCAATCAGTTGATTTTTGTTTGGCTAATATTGATTTTGAAAATATGTCTTCGATAGATGCGCTCAATCTGTTTTGTAATATTTTGCGATCTACTGCTGTAGAGTCCATCCCTAGACATAGGTCTTTGAATAGTTCTAATCCGTGTACACCAAAATCTTTGAAATTTCCCCGGCTGCCTTGGTGGAATCAAAAGTGTTCAGAAGCTGTACTTAATTCAAAACATGCTTATATAAAATTTAAAAGTGAACCTAGTGAAGAGAATTATATAGAATTTAAAAGACTTCGAGCCCTTAAAAAGCTTGTTCTTAAGACTGAACGGCGTAATAGTTGGATAAATCTGTGTAACTCATTTAACCGGTGCACTCCTTTGACATTAATATGGAATTACATGCGGAAATTTAATAAAACATTCATTTCAAAACACGCTAGTAATAATAGTTGGATATCAGATTTTCTTAAGAAATACACTCCTGATTTTGTGCTTAATGAGTCTTTAAATTATGTTCACACAGAAAATGATAATGATAAGTATCTTACTGAACCGTTTTCTTTGCAAGAGCTTAAATCTGCCCTATTTTCAAGAAGAGATACATCCTTTGGTCTTGATGGAATACCATATATTTTACTGAAAAATTTAAGTTCACAAAATCTAAAGACCTTTTTAAATATATTAAATCAGCTGTGGGAAGAAAACTTAATTCCTGATGATTGGAAAACAGATTGCTTGGTCCCAATTTTAAAGCCTGTTAAATAGTACTTGGGTACCTATATGAAGTAAGTAGGTAGGGTTACTAATCTGTCATCGTCAGTCGGCAGATAAAAAACCATAAATGTCTATTTGTTTTATTGTTGTCACACCCCACAACGCTGCAGTGAATCGACTTTATTCGCAACGAAGTCATTTTCAATACCTAACTGTGCGCATAAGCAGCGTCCGGCCGTGAGCGCGTGTGCCAACCAACTGGCTGAATGAACCGACCTCGGTTTCCAAAGTGCAGGTATAAATCTTAGTTCCCACAGTTCAGCTAGGTAGCACTGACATGGCGCCTTGAGACACTCTTGTTTTGTTTTCTGAGTCAGACGGTCATGATACGCACCTAAAGCAGTAAAATAAAGGCTACCTCAGGAACCTTGTAGCCCAAGCCGAAGGCGAGGCGAGAGCTCTGAAGCGTTCTTTTCTTTTCTTAGAAGACGTAAAATGTGTGTGGGGGGTGACCCCCTTACACTAATTTACGTCTTCTTTTTGCTCTCAAGTGAGATTGTTAATCTCTGTTAGTGTGGTTCCTAGTATAACATCACTACATAGTATAAAACAAAGTCGCTTCCTGCTGTCTGCCCCTATGTGTGCTTAAATCTTTAGAACTACGCAACGGATTTTGATGCGGTTTTTTATAATAGATAGAGTGATTCAAGAGGAAGGTTTATATGTATGACATAGTATCCGTGCAAAGCCGGGGCGGGTCGCTAGTTGAAAATAAATAATAAAACAATCAACGCAAGCAGCTTTATTAGACAACTAGCTTCCGCCCGCGACTTGGTCTGCGTGGGCCCAGGATAAAAACTATCACTTATTTTAATCCAGGCTATTTATTTATTTTATTTTTTTATTTTTGCTATGAACTATTTTCGTGCAAAATTTCATCCAAATAAGTGTGGTTGAGTAACAAACATCCAAACAAAAGTCCGAGAGCGTATCCTGAAGGGATCAAGGGGGAAGGCTCGGCCTGCCGCCTCGCGTGCCATGCCTTTGGCCCTCAGGTTCCCTTGTAACACATTCAGGAGTAGAGTATTCGAGAGCGCACTCTGAAGAGACGCTTCGGGCCTTTGGCCCTCAGATTCGCTTGTAAGATGCTTAGGAGTAATAAAGTGTCCGCGTGGGCCTGCCTTTCGAGCCTTTAGCCCTCTGGCTTGCGTGGAGAGCCTGCTCTGAAGTGACGCTTCGGCCCTCGCCCCAACGCTACGCAGAGCTCAGCCTGCCGCCTCGCGTGCTATGCCGCTCTCCTTCGGGCCTTCGGCCGTCAGTTTCGCTTTTAAGACACTTAGGAGTAATAAAGTGTCCACGTGGGCCCGCCCTTCGGGCGTTTGGCCCTCTGGCTTGCGTGGAGAGCATTCCCTGAAGGTACGCTTCGTACCTTCAGCCCTCCGGTTCGCTTGTAATACACTTGGAAGTAGTAAAATATCCGCGTGGGCTCATCCTTCGGGTCTTCGGCTTTCGGGCTCGTGTGAAGAGCACGCTCTGGAGGGACGCACGCACACGCTCAGATTCGCTTGTCCTTGAACTCAGGAGTAAAGTATCCGAGAGCGCACTTTGGAGGGACGCTTCAGGCCTTCGGGCCTACGTGGAGCCCGGTCTGCGGCCTCGCGAGCCTCGCCGCTCACGGTTCTGTTCGAACTTGTTGCCTGAAAAACTGCAATGACTTGCAGTTCCATAGTACAGACTATATATCAATCGACAAATCATAAATATCTCTATGCATCTCCAGAGAAAAAATTGTGTTTACCTAAAGCTGTTGCTAGAAAGGTTAATGTAAGAAATCACCACGTCCAAATGTCTCCAATGGCCATGTCGACAATTTGGGTCCTAGTTGTCGTGCTGTATTTTGGCGAAAGCTCGCGGCCCACAGACAACGCATTTATGAATTTAAAATGGCTTTTTATTGAAACATAATGACAAAATAAATTATGCTCACCTGGCTGATAACTTGCTCCTAGGTGTAATTGATTATTTACACACCTATGTAATTAAACTCAAGACATTTGCATCCCTGCATATGGGCTGAATACACTGTTGTGTAATCTTATTGACATTTGTATTATTTATATAAGTATCTACTGTATTCCGGCAAATAAATGATATTGATTGATGGATTTATTTGAAATAACTCATTTCACCGATTATATAAACTAATCTACGCGTACTAATATACAGTTAAACACAAAATTTATTAATTCGACTACAGTACCTTTCATTTGGGAACACAAAAAATTAACTTTCAAAGTATTTCAAACATACACAGCATGCTGGTTGCCGCGGACTTGCGTTACGGAATTGGCCATAATATGTAATTATTATTGAACTACAACAAATTGCATATTTTTGGCAAGCTAATAATATGCTTGATATTTTTTATAATGAAATTAATCATGCTAAAGTATCTCTTTCTCGAATTATGATGTTAAGTAAGCAAACGTCTAAGGTAAAATAATCCATTATTATTTCAAACGGTTTGTTGTACGTTTTACAGTTGAAGAAAACAATTATAGTACGTTTAATATGCTTTCAAATGACACCTCACACGAAGCAATAGAACCCGAGATTTGAACAAAAATCGATGACCGTCGGCCGCCATCTTTGTTTATTTAATCGTATGACATATATTATTTTGGCCTTTAAAGTTTGCCACTCTCTAGTACCACCCAGGGGACACGTGCAGGGTTGGGGTAGGTAGCTCCTGCGGACGCGAGTGACAGTTTTTGTCAAGTGAGTGGGCAACTCGCCTGTTAGATGTTCTTAAGCCGCCCGAAGGCCTCTAACTCGGCTTAACGACTACTGTCATAGACAGCAGCCAAGATCAACTGCTTAATTTGCCTTCCAAAGCACGGAAACGTGCATTTATACTAACCACTCAAATGTCAGGCGGTCACCCATCCAAAGACTGACCGCCATCTTTGTGACGTCACAACTATGCCCGGCCCCTTTCTCTTAACTAAAACCGGTAGATTCGTACTCTGGAGAGAACAAGGAACACACACCAGTGTTAGGTATATAGAAGACGTGTCCACGACTTTTATCAATATTGCCCAATTTCCGCCGTACTACATATTTTTTCACGTGAGCTCCACTTAACACTCGAGTACAGTCAAGTGTAAAAATATAGGTGCATAGGATATTATCGATACATATTTTTGCAATATTTACAACATTAATCATATATTGATTTAGTTTATTACTAACTATATAGACTATTCGTAATCATTACAATCATCACAGCTTGTCAGTGGAGTGTTTCTATAAAATCTGTATGTTTAAGACCTACAACACATTGGCGTGGCCTGCGGTGGCGGACAATAGAAAATTTGACAGCGGCGGACAAGTTTACTATTGTCCGCCGGGGCCAGGCCGCGCCAGTGTGATGCAGGCATAATACTGGAGTCATTAATAAGTGTTTTTTTTATTACTACCATAGAGATTATTTGTAATCTTACAATCATCACAGCTTTACCATGGAGGTTTTTGTACAGTAAAACATAACAATAGCTAAACTCGGTAAAAGATAACATTTTTCAAGTGAGCTGATCCATTCAATAATGGAGTACTACACATTAATTAAGTATTGATTTAGTTAGCTTACTATAACTACATAACATATACAGACTATATTCGTAATTTTATTAGACGCGCAATGCCTCTCTCCTTAACCACTACAACGTCAAAGTTCAAGACTTGATTACAAATTAAACACTTAT
The DNA here is from genome assembly GCA_945867215.1 of Epinotia demarniana. Classification (NCBI taxonomy): domain Eukaryota; kingdom Metazoa; phylum Arthropoda; class Insecta; order Lepidoptera; family Tortricidae; genus Epinotia; species Epinotia demarniana. The sequence continues at coordinate 30,122,654 of OX244260.1, forward strand.
TAATTTTCAAAGTAAACTTTTAACGCGCATTGTCGTATTACATTTTCCAAATGCAAATGAACTGTCGATGTCCGGTTGTCAGCACAGATGGGAGGCCCCCGCGTAGGAAACAAGCAACGGCGTGCTGTGATTGGTCATGACGTTCTCGCCGTCGGCGCACCAGACTCGCGCGCTGATCGTCGTGAGTTCAAATTTGAAAAATAATTGATAAGTGAATAAAACGAGGAGCTATTGATGAATTACTTAAATTTTTTATCAATAGATTACTATGATAAAGCTGGATTATATGCGTCGACTTGAATTTTTTTGAGATTTATTTTTAAATAATTAGGAGGATTTCAACATTAAACTGTTCGTATAAAATTAAGCTATTGATAAATATGTTATTAATTCAAACTCTGGTTAACTTTGATAGTTTTTAATAGTATTCAGTAATCCAAACCCACTTGTATAATCTTTTAGAGGAAATATATACATTTTATTTGGGTCGGATTATACCGACGTTACCACTTGACGAAAGTTTTAGAAAATTTAATGGGAGATTATAATACTAAAATGCGATACTCCATTGAAGAAAAATACCACTTGTATAATTTATCCTTGGATTTACAAGGGTCGCTAAGAAAACGCTATATAATACCTAAAGCAACGTCAAAATTCACTAGAATTTTTAACTTCTAGTAGTACTCATTATAGTCTAAATGTTAACAAAAACATCGCGACCTTGTGAGTTTTCGAAGGTGCATTCATTTCGCGTACCGTACTATTATATATGCGCGGCCTGCGGTAGCGGCATGGTAGCGGTCAATAGTAAATTTGACAATAATTGTTAAGTTTACTATTGACCGTATGTGTGATGGCTTGGCCCCACTGGGAAAAACTTTTCTCACTTTAAGTATCTGTGTTCCGCGCCTCTGCCCAGCCAGCACGAAGGTTTTATCGTCACCAGCTTTTACTTACGGCGAAAACGTACTGATGAAACGTCATAGTTAAAGCAATGACGCGTAATTCAATGTCGGAGAGGCAACCGGATGGCTCGCGGTATTTGAGCTCCCGAAGTGTTGTGGAACCGCCCTGTGCAACCTGAATTGAGCCAACTGTGACTGGTTCGGAAATAAGAGGGGGGTGTTAAAAAAAAATTGTCGCGAGGCAACCGATTGAAACGCGGTAGCTTGAAAGTGTGTACGCTGTTTATATAATTACATTTTTATGCCATCCCTCCTAGTGTGACCGGAGCCGAGTAAGCGAGCGAAGAAAAAAAAATAAAAAAATTGGCAGGCAACCGCTTGAAAATTGGCATGTTCTTCATCACATACAGACGCTGTAAAAAAAATGCCATCCCCCCGGCCGGGCGGTTATCGAGCTGTCAGAGTTGGAAGCCGGAAAAAAATGGTGGTGGACGAGAACTTAGGAAAAAGGCACTTAAAATCATTGAAATCGGATGGCATTTGTTTTTCGAGTCTTGTATGATGTGATAAATGATATGCACAAGTGCCATCCCTCTCCCATGAAATTTCATCCCGCTGTGGCCACCCTAGTTCTCGTCCACCACCATTTTTTCCGGCTTCCAACTCTGACAGCTCGATAACCGCCCGGCCGGGAGGGATGGCATTTTTTTTACAATGTCTGTATGTGATGAAGAACAAGCATGCCAATTTTCAAGCGGTTGCCTGCCAATTTTTTTATTGTTTTTTCTTCGCTCGCTTACTCGGCTCCGGTCACACTAGGAGGGATGGCATAAAAAAATCATTATTTAAACAGCGTACACACTTTCAGGCTACCGCGCCGCGTTTCAATCGGTTGGCTCGCGACATTTTTTTTTTACCACCCCCCTCCTATTTCCGATCCAGTCACAAATGGCTCAATTCGGGTTGCACAGGGCAGTTCCACAACACTTCGGGAGCTCAAATATCGCGAGCCATCCGGTTGCCTCTCCGACATTGAATTACCTACGCGTCATTGCTCTGAATATCACGTGACGATAAAATCTATTGTGCTAGGGCCTCTGTAAACAGTAGGCTTGTAAAAAAAATAGGTAGGTACCTACCTACTTTCTGCAAAATACTTTTTATGTGGAAAACCTTTTTACAAATCGGTTCATAATATACACAACACTGGCCACATTTTGGGGACCTGTCCAAACTTCAAGTATATCCGTCTCGTAAAATGGCCTGAATAATGTTAAACTTAATAACATCAACAATTTCTATACAATAAATAAAATGGATTTGCGAAAAATAAAAACCTCAATGCCGTTTTCACCTCACCAATAATCGCTCTAAAATGTAAGTCTCAAAAGTTATTAAATAGATCGGTTTACGCAATGTTAGTACATAAAGTACAAACACTTGGACACGGGATCCATCTGCTAGAAGACACAGTCTCACGCGGCCTAAAGGCCTAACACTAACTGGGGGAGGGGAGATAAACCATCTCGCTCTTATCAGTGAGTCCGAATGCAGTTAGTGCAATGCATTTAGCAACGTCTAAAGGCCACTTCATTCCGGATAGCAATAGCATAGTATGCGTTGAACTATTAGGCCGCGGAATGGACGACAGCGCGCAACGGGACGACGCACGGCAGTTCATACATTCGATCGAGTTCAATCTATGAAAGCACGCTGGTCGCCCCGCTGCCTGCACGGCTGTCACGGGACGGCGCGCCAGCTCTCTTGATTTTTTTCGCACTATCCGTCTCTCTTATAAGAACACTTAGAACTAGAGGTATATAGTGCGAGAAAAATCGAGAGTATTGTGAGGCCGTCTCATGATAGACGTGCTGCTGGCGTCCAGACCGCGGCCTAAATAGTGTTGATACAGCGTGTTCCCTATGTAACACCTGCGATCTGGGGCATTCACGAATTCACCGCCCTAGTTACGTAATGTACTATTACACTTTTGGAGGCTAATACGGTCGCCGCTTATCATTAGATGGGTTGTACGCTTTTTTGCCTCCATCAAGGTAAAAAAAGTACATGACCAATGTTTATCCAGGTTAAGAATATGCTCCTAATAAAGCAATATTTGCCAGCATCACATCACCACAAGAGGACAAACTAAGCGCGTCTTCCACGCAGTCGAATGGAGGGTGGGAGGAGGCAAATGCGTTTGCTGGGACGACTTCTGAGCAAACTGCGAGGCGGCAACAACTGTTTAGATAAAGGTTTTCCAACCTCTAACGGGTAAGATTCAAACGTCTTACTCGTATTCTCGAATTATTTGCGGCTCTCTGCTCTACGTAAATGGCGTTTTTCCCTAGGGCTTATCATAAGGTACTGCGTTGTTCAAAATCAAATTTAAACACTGTAAATACAGTCGATTTTAAAAAATCATTATGTAACTTATACATAACTACATACGAGTATGGGTGACGTGACTATATAATATAGGGAGCGCTAGCCGTGCTGCGCCATGGAATATGTATTAAATCAATTATTTATAAAGTTGAAGCTCGTACAAACAGGGCTCTATTTCCGACCATCACTGCCAGCAACAGCGAGAGCACGATGACCGACGACGAGGACGCCGCGCCGTCTATAACCTCTTCGCGGACGCTCACCGACGCTCAGTTTGCCTCCAACATCGATTTGAGGTTAGAAAATATCGACATAGCGCCGCACTATCTGTCTCTTTCTAAGCATTTTAATTAGAAAGAGACGGATCTATATAGTCCATATCGCCGTGACACAGAACAGATCGCGGGCTGTCCTGTGATAGCCGTGCTGATACTGCTGATGAATTCGGCTGATGCCGCCCGCAGCTGGCCCATATAAAATGAACCTACGGAGTACGGACTGAACTGAATTCAGCTCGTCTGTCTGTGCCAGGTCCGTACTTTGAGTATGGAGCAACTGCGGTCGAAATCAGCCCGGCTGAATTCGACCACGGAATGAAAGCCTGTAGACGTACCTATTTGGTTTGCGAATGCCAAAGGCGCGAGATGCAAATCTAAAATTGATGATCCATTGGCGAACCAACAAGCCAACGATCAAACGGACTTTGAACTGCAGGGGCAGCTTTACCTATAGTGCAGGGTGTGCGTCGCACCCAGTCCTAAGGAGCGCCGAGAGCCATTCACGAGGGGAGTGACGCTAGAGGGCGCTAGGGTAATGATTGCACATGGGTGCCACCTGGGCTAGAGACGCCTCTGTTGAAACTATGATGACTATTAACAATGACGTTTGTCTAGCGTTTAGTCTCAAAACCATTATATACCTATGTTTATTAAGTACTTATAAGTAAAGTTCTCGATTTTGTTAGGTACAGCGGGCAATACCTAACGCCGGAGCAACTACCCGAATTCTGTAGCCAACTGCACCATCTGGTCGAGGTGATAAGGAACATCCAGTCTTACGCGAAAATCACTGGTGAATATCCGAGGTGAGGCAAATAGACAGTGTTTTAGTTTAGATTAGTAGGACCGGGTAGGATTAAGAGGTTTCTTGGTTATTATGCCGGTTACGCGACTTGGCTTCAGTTGGAAATTAGCGACCACTTGAAGGTGAAGGTTTCTTCAATTAAATATTAATATCAACTCTGCAGGCCCTATACACGGACAGTCAGTCGTATGTAATGTGTTTGCCCCAAGGTACATCTATATAATAGGAACGTATCGACAAAAAGAATGAGAAAATATACTTTCAGTTCACCAACTCATCTAAGTGACGCAAACCAGCCCGTATACTAAATTAGGTAGGTAGGGTGGTGGAACCAGAAGATGAACAGCCCCCAAGAGATGAACGTTTTGTCGAAAAATTGAAATAAAAAAATCACGACACATTTTACGCACTTGCAATATTTTTTTCCTAACGCGTCATCCCTTTACCGAGGCTGCGGCGCTACCACGAACTTCGAAAGTCGAAGTTCGGGTATTTCCATCTCTATCGCACTCCCTTACTCGAGTGACAGGGATGCATGTATTACGAACTTCGACTTTCGAAGTTCGTGGTAGCCGCTCTGGCATTTAAACACCCAGACAGTTGCCACACACACGCGGCGGTGAGCGGTCGCCGCGCCGAGGTCTCGCGCCTAAATCACCGTTTATATGGAGAATTAGTTAAGGCAAGCGCTCTCAAATTTAAGCTCAAAATTACGTATAAAATTAAATAAATTGGCTACATGCATTGTTTTGCGTGATATAGATTCTTGATTAATGCCTTTAATGGATTATCTATCACAAATTGCATATTTATTGTTAACTTAAGAGATATTTAGCGTTCAACTAATGGTTCCAATTTAGTGTACCTGAGCCAATAGATGAACGGTGTTCATCTACTGGGCAAGGCATAGTTTCTTCAAAAGCTGACATAAAATCGTATTGCAAAGGTAGATACAACTTTTATGGCTTAAATTAATCGTTAGTTAACCTTTGATTTTTGAACCGAAAGTTGAACGTGACTATCCATTCGCAACACGGTTATTTTGGGGTTTGTTTTAGTTCGTTCATTTCTTTGCTATCGTGCCCAGAAGATGAACGAACAAAATTTGTTCGTTCATCTTTTGGCTTCGATTCCAATGAGTGAACGCTCTGTTGATTTTAGTTCGTTCATTTCTTTGCTATCGTGTCCAGAAGATGAACGAACAAAATTTGTTCGTTCATCTTTTGGCTTCGCTTCCAATGAGTGAACGCTCTGTTGATTTTAGTTCGTTCATTCCTTTGCTATCGTGCCTAATAGATGAACGAACAAAATTTATTCGTTCAAGTTTTAGGCAGGGGTTAGTACAATGAACTCTTAATATCAAAGATACATGAAATTTGGCAAGTTTGCCCGGCATTCATAAAGTTAATTATATAATTTTCAAATTAACTGTATCGTTTCGGTTTATTTATCTAACAGTTTTCTTTGTACGAGTAACGATTATTAATAGGTGAAATATATTGGCGACTTTTGACCGGACAAAAAATTATAAATACAAGTTTGCCCACTTTTGCACATTTCATTGTAATTTTATCCTTTTTTTTCATTGATCGACTATAAACCAAATATATATTGAAATATTATTACTTTTTTTTAATGAAGTGGATGCAATTAACGGAATACATGCTTACTTTGCCCGCTTTTTACGAAAAAATGCATACTTACTTCTCATTTTTAGGATGCCATAGAGATAACAACAAAAAAGAAAACTATAGTTTTGCCATGTCTGTCTGTCCATCAGTCCGCGGGTTAGCTCGGAAACCCTTAATGTGACTATTTTTTAATAATACATATTGGGATTCTAACTTAATATCACAAACTTGTTGTTTATTCTGATACATACCTTATCGAACGAGCGAGCGAAGTGAACAAAGTTCTATGGTTCAGGTTGAGCCGAAAATCATTCGTACCTATGTCCGGTGTCTGTCCCGCTGTTCTCCTCTACATATCGCATTTCTCAACCGATTCTCGTGAAATTTTGTGAGCAGGTTTGTTAATTATATTTTTTTTGTCATGTCTTTTTAGAAATTTAAAATAAAACATGCTCGCGATTTTTACAGCTCACAGAGCCACTAGTAACGAACCAATGAGATGACAGAAACAAGAGTTTGTTACCTACTGTTCTCATTATCCTACCTACTAATATTATAAGTGTGAATTTGGATGTTTGTAAATGAAAAGCCAATTTATAAAATTTTATGACATAAGTTTCTTAAAATATCACACCATTTGCCTGCGCATGTCAAATAACGTTTTGTGTGGAAAACGAACCACCTCAAATACCTCCTCTAACGTCTCTTGAGGCTCGATCTGTAAGTTATCTATTAAGTACTTATCTTTTTCATTACCTTGAACACCATAGAACACTTACATTAGGAAATATTTTTATCATAATCAACAAATAGGTACTTATACGCTAAAGAACGCCTCCAGAATTAACAGGTAATATTGCCTGAGTATTTTTCAATGGAAATGAGAATCGTGTATTTTTTTGTTAATGATAACGCTGAGTGTTTTTTCTATTTTCTAATAAAAGTTGAATTATTTCTTACGGCTTGTCCTTGTGAAAAAATGTGCAATAAAGAGAGATTTTTTTTATGTGTTTTTTTAGTTATTTTCATCGTGGTACTTATTCGTACCTAATTGAGATAAATATAGCCAATAACAAAAAAAAATAGTTTTACCGTCATATTTTATAACGGCTTAAAACTGCCCAATTTTGCCGTCTATTATATCGTACCTTTTATATAATTATACAATTCACGGTTTGATAACAGTTGAAACAGTCTCATATTGCTCCTGGTGGTTTTTTTACTTAGTGGGCAAATTTACAATATGGGCAAAGTTGGACGGCTGCACGGTCATTCGTTTTCTTCGTTCAACTATTGGTGCCAAAATGTTCACTCATTGGGCACAGCGTTCATCTTCTGGGCAAACAGGCATGCTTAAACATAAAAACATTTAAAAAAAATACTGTGTTGTAATAGGAGAGGTTAAAATAGGCAAATCTAATCTCGACTATATACTTAATCGGATAAAAAAATAAAATATGTACAAACTAGATTACAACTCCCTCAAAAAAATCCCAAAGTTGGGATAATCGCTTAACCGTTCATCTTTTGGTTCCTCCACCCTAGTCGCTAACAGGCGCAATTCCGTTAAATCCATCATCAATATCCCCTTCGTTTTCTTACAGTTAGTTAGTAATATTTTGCTCACCCACAGTGAACTAGAGCGGCGTTTAGAAGAAGAAGCGCGTGAGCTGGCAGCACTAGCGGCGGAGGCGCGAAACGCGCGCGACGTGATTGCCCGCGCACGCGCCCAACGTCGCGCCGTGCGTGCGCAGAAGAAGCAAGTCGTCGCGCACCTTACCAGCCTCAAGGAGACAGGTAATTTTTTTACCAGCTTTTCACCCACCCCACACTAATGCTGTCTGGTCAACTGGCTGCGACAAATAGATGGACGAAACGTTGGTCCAACGTTGAATTTTGACATGAAGCCCATCGCGGCAGTTTACCTGCGCGAACCACATCCATTGATTCAATGTGTAAGCATTTAGTACCTACTTAACTAGTGTAGGTACCGTATGTGAATTTGGATGCGAAGCTAAAACATAAAAAAATACTAAAACATTTCTCAGTTGACAATCACATGTCAAGAATCGCTCGTCGCCGTGGTTTTTCCGCTAAGTAGCGCCCAGGGCGTAGGCGACCGCTTGGTGTGTTCCTGGCAGTGAATGTGTTAATTTAAGTGGTCTATTTGACTCGACATATATGATTTGGTAATGGTATGACAGTTTTTGCGCGTATTCGTTCTGAAAGGAAGGGGCTATCTGTAGTGCGCTTGCTTGAGCTTGTATAAGAGGCGATTTTTTGATATTGAAATAGCATATTGAAATTGAAATAAATGACTACATATGCATATCTTTATAGAAACACGTGAACTGGAGAACTCCATTCGGCTGGCGGATCGAAAACTGTATTTGAGTTGGGAAGCGGCTAAAGAATCCACCGACCCTACTTCCTTAGATTCCTTGATGGACGAAGTCAAGGTAGGTCCGCTTGTTTACCCTTTGCTAGCTTATTTAATTACTCTAATCACTGATTAGCGAATTAAATTCATAGACTTAGATTCCTATGTGAAACATTGAGAAATTAAATTAAATGGAGCGATCTCAAATAAGTAGGTGCGATCATCCACGGTTGGGTACCTACACATCAAGATAGAGTTACCCCAGCCACTCGTTTCTTTAAGCATCTTCACGCAAAGAAGATACGTTACGCTCCTTGCAAACCTTGAAATTCAAGAAAACAGCTCCTTATGAAATCAATTGTACCTATAATATATTGTGACAAGTGGTCATTTCAGGGTATAATTCAAGGATAAAACTACTGCCCGTAACTTGGAGCCGACAAAAAGTGCCATTTTCTTGTGCACCGCCACATATGTCCAATTATATCAACTTACTTGTGTTTCCTTTATTCAGACTAAACAAACAGCTTTGGAAAACCTGGTGCATCTGATTGAGAGACGACGATCGAGCCTAGCACGGAACCCTTCGCCGCCGACGCTGCTCTTGAACGACAAGTCTGATGGTTCGTACGGACAGCCTTCTGGCCTAACCCTGAACGAGAGCCGCCTGAGGCAATCTCGGCCGAATCAAGCTCGTCTAGATCCACAGCCGGTGTCCAGAGACCACTCCGACGGTTCGTACAGAAGGCTCACTGGCAGCCTAGCTAGCCTCGTCCGGTGTATGGGGCGATTGCTGCGAACTCAGCGAACTGATAGAAATTTGTGAGAGTTCAAGGCGTTACACGGAGAAAATGAGCTGTTTCGCCTGCAGCAAAGATTCAATACTATGTCAGCCAACATGAATTCGAAGTTCGGTCTCATCAATAGGTATGGCTTGGTTCTTATGAATATCTATTACCTGTGTCTTCAAATTAAAATAACCACATTTGTCTTTCAGTGGAGATACATCTAACACCAGTTGTCTGAGTAGGTATCACAACCACATTTCGCATCAAATTCATATTCAACAAAATCATGTCTGGAAACTGATCGTTTATTTTTTATTTTTTTAATAGACCAGTCAAGTGGTGCAGGCAAAAAGCGATTCGATGGAGCCAAGCGGAGCTTCAAGAGGAAGCGGGCGCGGGAGCCCCGTTCCGTGCCACTCTCGGGCGAGCCTAGCAGACACGGGCCGCAACAACAAGTAATATTATCATCTTTAGGCCTCCACACACCGAACCCGGGTCGTGCGCGGTCGCTAGCTATACCTGCGTGCGTGGAGCTAGGTACCTAGAAAATACCAACTGCGCCAACACGTAGAGGCCCTTTTGACAATTTAATGAAATGCTAGGAGTACACCGAGCGGATGCTGTCCCTGCCCGTGTCATGGGACGCACACAGAGACAGCACCCGCTGGGGTGTATAGGGACTATTGATGGTTGATGGAATCTAAATAAAACGAGTTATTGGGTTGAAATTATGGACTAGTGGCTGGGCTATTGGATGAAACATCGGACGCCTGCCTAATAAAACTGTTTCAATTTTTATCTCTGGCAGACGGTGACTCGCTAACTGCCCTAATAGGGGCCCATATTAATAGCGACAGTAAAAAATGGCCTAAGGGCAACACCGGTCAGAGAGCTGGGGGGTAGAGAGGTGGCACTGGATTTTAAACATATAGCCAACTCGCCACTTAGGTGTCCACATCTACCCTCGAGCAATAGCTCTTGCGACTCCACTTTGGACTGCCAGTAAAGGCAAGCCAGAGGCGGGGGGTCTGTCCAACCAACCACCCGGTCAGCTCAGCCTGACCACAGGACACCCCCAGGAGCACTCAGGTACGACGGGTCGCTACTCCTTAACAGCCCGCGACAAGCTGCCTTACGTTGACTGATTGCACCAGTAATCTGGTGGGCGATGGGGCCGTCACATCCCTAGATGTCTGATATGTGATAGAGATATCTCTCACTATCTCTATCACACAGTTGCGCGGGCCCGCGATGCTACCGCGGCGGACCCGCGCTACTGTGCGAAAGAGATAGAGATACCGCCAGACCCGACCCGCGCACGACCCGCGTTCGGTATGTGGAGGCCTTAATACTTCTCGTACTTTGTATCGAATTTGTCTTCACCATTTTTAGTAGCTTATATAGTCCATAGCTAATTCCTATCTAAGTGAAACATTTAAAATTAATAACCATTTTTCACTTTGATCGGAATTTCGAATTTCGTTGTTGCTTAGTAAACATTTACAGTTCATGTCCTTATCTTATGTCAATTCCACAAAGCTAAAAGTTACAATTTACTGACATTTTGACCATTGTTGCCGGTAAAACTAGTCAAATTCTATCTCGTCACATCATTCAGCTTATGATGGGTACACACTGAGCAAACGAACGACCAACGAACGCGAAGCATTTATGTGACAGCTATTTGTTAGAGTGAGATACATAGCCGTTCGTTGGCTTGGTGTGACCCACCATTAGAGAAATCGGCCGCAAACTGCGATGGGATGGGACCAGTATAGTGCTAGGATTTGCCCTGAGCGCGTGATGACGTACAGTTAGTCTGATGATACCGCCTAGTTGTTAATGTAGGTACCGAATGCTGCAACCTTGCCAACTAGGTGCAACATTCGCAAGGCAAGGTTGGAAAATGTTTAGTGTTGCCGCAAAAACGGGTTGCCAGTAAAATGGAGCTTTTGCTGCAATTATTGTATCTAAGAAGTAAATGTTAGTTTGGGAGATAATTGAAGTAAAAGGCAATGTTGCACCTAGTTGGCAAAGTTGCAGCATTTGACGGTACTGACTGTTTACAATAAATTTATTTTCTTGACAGAAAGTTATGTTTTTTAGGATTCGGAGAGCACCACCCGATACAGCGTGGGCAGCGCCGGCGCTGTCGCGCTTCCGCCTGTGGAGCTCCCGTCCCATGGCAGTTATAGAGACATTATCTTCTTCACTGTCAACTGACTTTTACAATTAATAAAACTTAAGATAAACACTGAAGGATGTCTATTCAATTTAAAGGCCGTCGTCATAACTCTCGATAAAGAGGAAATTACCGCTCGCTACGCGGATAATTCCACTTTCTGGCCAGGGGGAGAAGGAGAGTAAATTGCGTATACTCACCATGGGCGGTAATAAAAAAAACCTCAGATCGCAAATTTATCCCCCTTCGGTTCGGGCGTCAACATTATAGTGACTATAGCGGATATAAACGTGTACGCCATTAATATGTTGCCAAACATTCATCGACCCGTTGGTGTCAAAAATCATGTTTAATCGTTAAGTAATAAGACTAATAAATGTTAGTCTGTAAATCTCCAAGATCTGCCGAGGGCGGTGCTGAACTGAAAATAAAAAAAACATTTATTGGTCAACTCGGCCCACTAATCACTCGGCCCGTGGGCACATATTATACAACGTGTTTTTTTAAACGTCTTAGAGCCGAAGCCCACTGAAAGTATCCAAAAGGTACTAACCATTCGTGAAAAATAATAATTTTATAGTTAAGTTTTTAGTAATAAAAGGTAATTAAGTTTGGAAAATTCTCTATGGCGCACGGAGCGAAGTTTATTCACCCGGTTAGAGTTCGTACCTATCTACATAAGATGGCGGCTAGCGGACACTGCGGTCACTCAGCTGGATGATTAAAATTAATATTAATACAAAAAAAAACAATATTTTACGCATTTAAAAAAAAACTTTAAAAAAATAAAAACTAAAAAAAACATTTTTTTAAGTTCTCTGTGTTGTATACATTAACTGGGCTTCGGCTCTAAAACGGTTAAAAAAAACACCGTGTATAATAGTTCTACGAATAGATACTAAAGCCTAAAAAAAAAGCAAATACATACCGTTTTACATGTCTACAAATTTTACAATGGAGCGACCTTGAACGCGAGGGTTGCCCGCTCGTGCCGGCCAATAGGCGCTAGGGTTGCCGCCGCTTAGAAATTATTTTTATAATTAATATTGAGTGAAATAAAAAACTGTTTATTTTTAGAAACAATCTTTATCATTATGGTGTGACTATAATTGATTTTCCTTAATGTAATGTTGAATACTTTTTTTTCTACTATGAATAGGTTTAACAGGCGAAACAGGTAACAATGTTGTGCATCGATAATTAGCGCGTAATGTCGGCCGCGGTGCGCCCAAACCTTATGCCGATGGTACGAGTAAATTCATTAGTTATTCAATAAAAAAAATAAAGAAGACGCTACATCTACCTATTCTACTGTAGGGCAGCTCAGTGTAGGTAAGACGACGAGCGAAGCGAGGAGGAGGAGGAGCGTTAGGACCTTACAGCACGCGAGCCGAGCGTGCCAAGCAAGCGTGCCACGGCAGCAGCCGGCGAAGCGCCAAAACCAACTTTATACGAATAAAATATCCATAAAGTCGCTGTAGGGTCGCAGTTCTTCCTAACACTCCTCGTTTCGCTCGTCGTCGTACGTACAGCGACCTGCCTCAGAGTAGAATAAGGTAGGGAGCGGGGAGCGGGGAATATCCTTAAGTACGGGGGCTGTGAGTTGGGTCTGGGATAAGTAAAGATTTTCAAAGGGTTAGGATCAGGGGGTAAGGATCCGGCCTATGGGCGGAGTTGACTATAAAAAAAGTACCTAAATACATCGCAGTGGGCATTTCGGTCCGCGGGCTGAGTGAAGTGTGCGCTGCGTTGACCAATGAATAAAAAAAACAAAGGCGTGCAAACTTCTGAGAATAGCCCGGTACCTCGGCGTGGCAGTCTGAGGGTTTCACGAGACGACCCCGTCGCGTCGAGGGCCGTGAGTCGATGAAAGAGTTCCTACCAGCAATTGGGAACGACAACAGACTAAAATTGCATATTTTCTAAAATTCATTTATTTAGAATTATTGTATAGTGTACACATGTTTTGGTGGTTTGGGCTTCGCGTTGTTTTTACCCGTAGTATATCATTTTCACTAGTTCCGCTGTTGTTGGTTGTGTTATGTACTTATCCGCCACCCTTGGACTTCTTTTACGGAGCATGCGACGCCGGCGCTGCTGCTGTGGTGGCATCGGCTTTCTAGGGCGCGAAATAAAATTAATTAAAACCATAATCAAAGTGAGTCAACATTGTTACCTATAGTGTAGTGACTTAAAAAATATATTATGTCCTAGTAGGTACCGATTACCTGTTTGATTTCACGAGTACAGTATTTTGACCGCGTAGGATACCAACAAGTTCGCATCTCTAGTAAAGCGAGTGCAGCTTTCGGAGGCGCTTATGGCTGGTTTTTACTGCTTTGAGTATTTATGCAGAAAGTTGCAAGTTAGTGAAGGTTCAGGGGCGCTACCACGAACTTCGAAACTCGAAAGTACGTGTTTCGTTTTGGCAGTTTCTTACCACCAACACTTTCGAATTTCGTTTGCGGATTGATTTTCGTGATCCTACTCCCACCGCCTACTCTGAAATCCGAAATACGTCGTATTTGACAGGAAACTCGTAATGAAATGTCAAAATCTAACGATAGGTAAATTACTATCGTAGGTATTGCCTTCGTTTCACCATTTGTTTAGAGCCTTTAACTTGACATGTGTCAAGCTCAAATCCTCGATAGGTAACGTAGTACCTATTCTTCATCTTAGTAGTTTGTGCATCCTCGTTTGAAGTTTTTATTTATTAAATGGTGGTGAAAATATTACGTTTTGTTGTTATTCGGATTTTGTTTTTATCTTCACTGATTCTGGCGTAGGTCCGCGAGGCTGCCTGAAAGTAGTCTATAGATCCGACGCGGAAGTCCCCGATACAAAAATGCTTGGTGGTAGCCTTTACTTTCGGCTTTCGATCGGACTATGTTGTGGGCTTCGTTTCGAACTGCGGGCTTCGGAGTAGCGCCCCAGGTACCAAGAGAGCTAGTAGAGTAGCTGTCTTCGATATGTGACGGTCTTATATAGCAGCTTCTGTTAAGTGCTACAAAAAATACAGATATTTCTGACTTGCTACCTTTCAATGGTTGGTTGTCTTGGTGAATGGTTGGTGGTTGGTGGAAATGTTGTTTGGTGTCCATTGGCCAGACGCAAGGTCCATAGATAGATCCTCCTATCCATAGATAGGAGGTAGGTAGATACCTAATACTCATTGAAGTAAGTCTTAATAAGCTAGGTTAGGGCCGGTTTCCTCGAATACCTCGAAGAATCCATTACCTACTGAGGTCCGCGTCTTGCCGGTCTTACCCCGTGTTGCCGAGTGTGCTGCCTCGACTAGTTTTCACCAGGTACATGCGAGCAATGACTGATCTGTGTATGGGCAGCTTTCTAAAATCTGCTAAAGAAACCACCGGTACATTCAGAACTGTACCAGTGTGAACAGTTTTCTAGAACAATCTAAAGAAACCTAAGGACCCGTTACCCATTGGGGTCCACTGGTCTTACCGCGAGTCTGCCGCCAGCACCGAGGCTACTGCTAGATGCGCCGCGTCTGTGGGCTTGGCGTCATTAGTAGGGATGGCAGCAGCATGAAAGTTTTCTAGAACCCCTAAATATACCCAAGGATCCGTTATCCATTGGGGTCCGCTGGTCTTACCGCGAGTCTGCTACCACCGAGGCTACTGCGGGGGCTTCGCGTCATCAGTAGGGTTGGCAGCAGCATGTATTTTTTTCTAGAACCTTCTAAAGATACCTAAGGATCCGTTACCCATTGGGGTCCGCTGGTCTTACCACGGGGGCTGCCGACGACGCTGGTGCGGAGCTCACCGCCGGGCTGGAGTTTGCCGCCACGGTTACTGCCGGTGGGGCCTCTGTGGGCTTGGCGTCATCAGGTACTGGCGCTGACTGCGGGTATAAGTATTTGACGTATTTAGGAGAAGTTGATTAAATACCTATCACTTTTCATTTTCACTGCTTGGACGCTGGACTTTCACATGTCGACGCGACAGCTGTGGTCCTTATGCTAGGGCCACACACATCGCGATAGAATTATTGCGATAAAATTTCGTCTTCGGCCTACGGCGTATGTGCATGGCCACATTGCAAAACAAAGAAATGTCGCAAAAGTTTTAAAACCCTTTGATGTGCGCGAGTTTATCGACAGTGAAGCGAAGTGTCTGCGGCTTCGCTCGAAGTGCTGAAGTATTCGCGAATATTTGGCTAAGTACACATACGAAATGCGAATGTTCGCGTTATTGCGATGTGTGTGGCCTAAGCATTAGGAAACATATTTGATGATTGCAATGGGAAGATGATAGCTGATTTATTACAACTATTGTAATGTAACTACACATTATCAAAAATGCACTTATGGGTTAAATTATTATTCATTTCGTTAAAATTGTACCTAAATATAAAAACCTTGCTATAATATCTTGTAGCGAGCTGAATGAGCCTATAATACCTACAGCGCCTATACTTGTTAGATATAGGTATTTACAACTCGTTATTATTTCGGTGGTCTGGAATATAGAGCATATCATATACCTATACCTACTCGTAGACTTATAGGTACTCGTAGAGTCGGTGTTATGCTTACTTGCTACTTATAGCTTTCGTTGGAGAAGTTACCAAATTACTTTTTATGCTTTCAATAATGTTGGCATTTGAGACACTTTCTTGTATGTGAACGAATGGCGACACAAGCCAAGTTTTCAGGCACACGGCACTTACTCATGTGGCTTTTAAGTCTCTAATTTAGACTTTAACCCGAGACATCAGGTTAGGTATTATGCGTGAGCCCAAATGAAAATATTTATAAATTAAGTACTTAAATAGACTGAACGTCCTCCTAGTGTTATTCCGGGTTGTGCCCTAACAATGGCCCGGCCCGGGGTCCGCTTTGACACCTAATCACAAGATTTGGCATATGCACTAGTTACTTAATATTTATTTGTGATACAATTGCCGAAAATAGGAAATTCGCAACGAGTGGTGATAAATTAAAACACGACCGAAGGGAATGTTTTAAATCGAAACGAGTTGCGAATTACCTATGCGCACGTGTATCGTACAACGTTTTACTGTACATATTTAAAGTTTTGACATATGCACGAAAAGTGCACTTTTACGCACTAGTGAGGGAAAGTAGCACCCTACCTAGGTACTGTAAAAAAACTATTCTTAAAAATACCTGAACAGCAACGAAAGCGAATATGGCGACGGCGAGGACTATGAGGAACTTCATTTCGCCTATGTTGGTTAAATAGTTCTGAAACAATAGCGTTTATCGATGCTTAGGGCAAATTTATAAGCGTACGGCCACGGTCGAGGCAATACAACGATTACGAAGCTAACGACCAGTGTTTATAAACATGGGGAAACAATTAGTTTCTTATCGTTTTAATAATGGGTTTATCGCACGGCGTACGAATAACTCGGCGACGTCACCATGGTTTTGTGGGGTGAGGATGGCGAATAAATTAATAGATATATTTTCAAGTAGGCATTTTGCGCATTCCTGCCAAAATGTCTGAAAAAGTGTGGTACATCCTGATGCTGTCGGTAATGTTGGTTAGAAGTTCCATTGTTTTGGAATTTCTATTAGGTGCCCCATAATGTGATGATCACATTATGGGGCGCCTAATAGAAATTTGTGATACCTGATACTAATGCTTACGAAGGGCCGTCCCGCTGTGAGACGTTTGTACTTATAAGTTAAATTGCTTCTCTGGCAGTAGCAATTGAACTTACCTATAGCTTTGCTTGAGGACCAACAACCTTTTTCCAATTTGCTTATCTGGTAAAGTCCCACCCACTTATAGAAGTGTTAATTTGTATCTACACATATTTTAGTCGACGAACGACGATGCAAAAATAACAGTCGGTAATAAAGACTTATCCTCGACAATTTCTTTTTACTGTAACGTCCGCAGACCTCTTAAAACCTAAATGAAGAAACCATCTAAATGTCGCTTTAATAACGTGTGTGCATAGCTCAGTAGATACCTAATACACACAAAAATGAAGTACTACAACATTTAAACTAATTACCCTAAGCAGCTTTGACTTTTCGTATGTACCTACCAGTAGGTACCAATAGAGCGTTAAGCTTACATACCTATTATTTATTTATTATTATTTATTTATTTATTGAAAAAACAGGTTACATAACATTACAGTGTAAGCACCAATGCGTCATGAACCGAACAATGTTTATTTAGACGGCGAAACGGCGTGGCCCCGTTGCGTCGACATCTCGGGTGTTGGATTTGGTAGGTTGCCCCGGAACCGACGAAACACGACACCTTTCGGCCAGAAATCAGCACACGCGATGGTCTCCTGGAGCGGCCGCGGCACGCGCACTACAAAAGAGCTGAAGTGCACGTAGTGCCGGGACCGCAGCTGGTGCACCCTCAGCGAGTAGCCGGTTTTCTGGCGAACATACTGCGTCACTTCTTCAGCGGTGGCAGTGTGATGCAGGCGCGACACGTACAGCGCCTATTATGCATTATGCTATTATGCATGCATAATGCATAATGCACCATGTACCATGTACCATGTAGTGGTTTTAGTACGTAAACCGGTCATTCGGATCAGCTCGATCTTAGTGCGATATCGGTTGCTCCTCAAATCGAGAAAGTCCCTTTTTCCAAACGGCTGGTGGCCCGACAACCATAGACAATTATTCCAAAAATCGTTCATTTCCGCTGTCTAAGCACTGAAATCAATTAATCTTCATAATTAGTGAATTTCACGTCTCAAAACGTACACGTGACGTTTTCAGCTGTAATTAAATTCGACGATGAGTTTTCAGTGGATCTAATCTGGTTATAGCAAAATGATTAGGTAAGTATGGTTAGAAACTACATCCTTACACGGTGTAGTCATTATATTCTCTTTAAGTTACACGTGCCTACATTCACACAGCATTCTTATTTTCATAGTAAATACAAACCTACATTTGCCTGTAGGTACAGTGAAGTGCAAAAATATGTATCGATAACATCCTCTCATAAATAAGTGGGTACTAAAACCTTATTCCGCTGACATAACAGGTTATGGGACATATTTATTCCATTTACTTAATGATTATAAATTGAGAAATAAAAATAAAAACTGCATGTAGTGGTTTATACCTAAAACCCGTTTTATTTCCATTTAAATAACACCGTTTAAATTAGATCCGATTCTTTCCGAGCGACTATCCTGATGTGCAGCCGTGGCGGAGCGCCCAATACAAGCCGATTCGCAGCGGCTTGCCTAAAATTGCTTTTTAAGCAAGTCTATTCTAGTTACAACCGCTAAACTCTTTCATATTTTTTCACCTCACTAGCTCGGAAAGCTCTTTTTAAACAGACATTCAGGATTTCCCGGTACCAGAAGTACCGGGAATTCCCGGGATTTTTCACGAAACCCAGTACCGGTTCTGGCGGGTAAAAATCCCGGTTCTTCGGTACCAAGTATTTCTTGTATTTAAATGCCAAATTCTTGAAATAAAACTCCATATTACAGATGCCGTCAAACTTCTTGAACATGCGGGACGAAGTGGGGGGGCAGCTCGCAGGTACAATTCGCCTTTGCGCAGGCAAGGTCAAATGTTCAAGAAGTTTGACGGCATCTGTAATTTAAATTATATAACTCTGATTAAGCACAATCCAGAAAAGTAATCGAATAAAGAAAAGCCCACAAGGTACTTTGTTTAAGTTAAGACCTATAAAAATCGTATTAGGTGCATTATTTTATATGAAGATAATATTTACTAACCATTATAGACCTGTTTCTGAAATAAACGTATTAATTAATTCATTCCTTCAAAATTTTGCTGATTATGATAACTTGTAAAGTTATAATCATCTTAAAACTAGTAAAATAATATTACGTAGGTACCTATTGCTATTTCAGTACTAGTCTGGCAAGCGAGTCGAGTCCCTGGAAATTGACGTCAAATGTGAAAACAAACGCATGCTGCTAACACGAAATGTATGGCGGCGTAACATTACTCATAACATTATAACTGAGAGCTTATTTTATGTGTAAAATTTTTGCCATATAAAGAATTTGCTCAATGTCCAGTTACACGACACGCTTGACAGACTCTAGTTTGGGTTTAATTGAGATTGAAATAATATTTTCATTTTATTAAGTTTTTGCGTTCTTAATAAGATTACGAGGTCCTTCTTCCATCTGATTGAATATTTCACACGACTGTAAAAATGGTTTGGTTTTGGAATACATATACATACATATGCGTACAAGAAATCGGGGGGCAAGGTAATGCCCCCGCCAAATCGAGCAAAGCAAAGAGGCACGGCCATACCGTACCATCCTTTTCTCGAAGCCATTCAGGCCATTTGCAACATCCTGTAATTTTGTGCTGGCTAAAGCTAGAACACTGAATTTTAGTCACAGTAACATATAGGTAGGGCATAATAAGGCTTAGATATATTCTCAATAACATTCGATTTGAACTGGTAGTTTAAGAACTGTTGCCCGTCAAAGTTCCTTAGTTTTGTCACTGACACACCACACTCGCTGACTTACCTACCTACTGACTGATGAACTTAATTCTATGGTACTTCTAGCAGACCCACAAGCTCAAAATTTTCCATTACACTCCACACCACCGTTAATTACAAAATTTTAAGCAAATTTGATTTTCTTATTCAGCAAAATTTTGCACCTAATAATATGATATTTATAAAATTATGTTAGACTAGCTGTTGCCCGCGACTTCGTCCGCGTAGAACTTGTATCTTAGAAAAATGATTGGTATTAAATTATTGTAGGTGGAACCTTAATTATCGCCGACCCAAACAAAGTTCTACCATCTTATGGGATTATTTCAGAGATAAAAACTATCCTATGGGTTCCAAGGGTGTCAAATTCAGCGTACGGAAAATTTCATCTAAATCCGTTCAGGGATTAAGCGTAAAAGGTAACAGTGAAATGAGTTCATTAGGTTAAATTGCTAAATTTAAATTGAAAACTCCGTTTCTAGAAATATAAATATCTTAAGAATCATCAACAGACATTTCTGCTAAAATTGTATATTTTTTTATGTATTAAAGAAAGCTACATTACTGGAAATGTTTGCCTAAATCCGTTCAGTAGTTCACGTTAGTCCGAGCTACCTGTATAGTTATGAAAACCTATCTAATGCTAAAAGACGTAGAACTTTCCATCTCCATCTGCTGTCCCCATTTAACGGTGTTGTTAGAGCATACATGATTTTGATTATCTAAAATAAACTTAATAAATTAACAAAATAATTCGCAGTTTAAATGAAACATTACCTTCTTTTCGGTTATGGGAACTGGAAGCTGTTCGGTTCTGTAAGGGTCGTGGTTCTAATTTATCCTTGCCTACTTCTCTGCTACCAGTCGGATTATTTATTTTGGCTTACCATATAATTAGTATAAAAGACCTATGAATTCCCTTACTTCAAAAAATACTTATTCCTCATACATACTTCCAACCCTTTTTAACCTCCTTACAGGATGAATTTCAAGAAATATTGTAATTAGTTACCTAGTCTTTTAGCGAAGTTCCAGATCCCTTAATTAAAAATTGTCTTGTTCCCTGTACAAACATCCAACTCCTTTAAGCTCATTTTGGGGATGAGTGTTTTTAACCCCCTTATGGAATCCATTTCAAGCAGTCTAAATTATGTTGCCCCCATAGGGGATGAATTTCAAAAAAATCAGTTTTGTGGTCTTTTAAGATAAAGGCTATAAGACCGAAGTTACAAATCTCTTACTATAATATTTTCTTGGTCTCCATCCCTTGAATGCCGTTTTAAACCCTTTAGGGGAGGATTTTTTCCAACACGCTGAAAGATCTTTTTTATTCTGATAATAATTGTTTATACAACGTTTTAAGTCTCCAGCTCAATAAAGAGTTTTGCTAATCCAAACCTTGCACCCCCTTATAACCCCCTTAAGGCCCATTTACATTATACAACTTTCTTGCACATTCCATACAATAAAATTGAAGCAATAAAAAACCTAACCTTGCTCAGTCTAAACCTAACGTGATATTCTTGCATATTGAAAGCAATTTGAATTCAATTCTGGAATAGGTGTAAACTGAGGCTTGAGGCAATTGAATGTAAGAATTGCCTCTCCACTTTATCATTCAAAAGATGGATTCCGTGTGTGAAAGTGTGCTCATCGTTGTTGCGGTTTTAACGACGGTATTACAACAGGAACTAATAAGAAAACGTCGCAAGAAGAGATGTTGGGTTAAGAAATGGATAGGACGTAGAAAAATACTTGGTGCTTCTAGCACTTTATGCCTGGAGCTACGAAACGAGGATGAAGCCGAATTCAAGAACATGTTTCGTGTGAGCAAAGCTCAGTTTTCTTATTTGCTCGAAAAAATCAGTTCTTCGATCCAAAAACAGAATACAGTGCTGCGTAATGCTATTTCAGCTCGCATTAAGCTAGAAATAACATTAAAATATTTGGCTACCGGAGATTTAGAGTACCTAAGTGTACTGTTAGTACTTTTTTAGTCGAAGTACTAAATGCGATTTATTCGACATTAGAAGAATTTATACAGGTAAGATTAATAATAATAATAAATCAGCCTGTTATACGTCCCACTGCTGGGCACCCTCTCATGGATGGAGGGAACGGGCAAGTAGTCTCCACGCTGGCCCAGTGCGGGTTGGGGACTTCACATACACCTTTGAATTTCTTCGCAGATGTATGCAGGTTTCCTCACGATGTTTTCCTTCAGGTAGATTAGACATAAATAAACAAAAAGCGTTATTTGAATCAACTTTATTTTATTTCAATAATTGTTTGTAATAGTTTGTGTTTATACAGTCGTGAAAAACTCGTACATTTTTAACACAGGAATTTTTAACAATTGCTCTTTAAAAAAGGGTATTGAAGACAACACTTTAGGTATACCAAGGAACTGGGTTATTGTGGGAGATGAAGCATTTCCTTTGAAGCCTTATCTAATGAAACCTTATCCACGTCGCAACAATTTAACAACAGAGCAAAAAATTTTCAACTACCGTCTCTCCAGATGTCGAAGAATTGTCGAAAACGCTTTTGGCATTTTAACAGCTAGATTCCGAATTTTCGATAAGCCAATTGCTACCAATATGCAAAAAGCAGATGCTATTGTAAAAACTGCGTGTGCATTACACAACTGGCTACGAAAGACATCTTCAACGTCTTACACGCCTCCAGGATAGGTGCTTGGCGAGGAAGTGCCTCGAGCAGGGCTCTCGTTGAAATAACTTCGCAAAACATTAGGCATAGTACAACAGACGCTATACAGATTCGAAATAATTATTGTCATTATTTTAATAATGATGGTGCTGTACCATGGCAAAACACAGCCATATTTTAAATTATAGGTACCGGTAGGTATTTTTAATTTAGTTTTTTTTAATACTAATTTCTTTGAGAAAGTTACTAAATTTAAGCTCAGGAATGCACCCAACTTAAAAAAAACACGGTACCTATATTGTTAATAAATAGGTAAAGAAAATATTGTTCACTAATAAAAAAAAAAATATGACATGCCGATATTAAATGATGATTACTTACCAAATTCGATGTAGTTTGTCTTGGCGAAGTTTTCCTTAAAAATGAGTCAATTAAATTGTACCAATCAAGTTTTGGTTTATAAACATCGGTACTGCCGGATCCAGTACCCATAGATTTTTTTACCTTATTTTTTTCAGCTTGATACTGCGTTCTTAAGATCTTGATTTTGTTATTTATTTCCTTGGGACCAAATCCTTCCATCCCAAATTCTACGGAAAACGCTTGCAGTGCTGATTCCCGGGCATCTCGATTTTTATAATTAATATGTTCCGTATTCCGCAGACATTGATGGATTCTGTATATTTCGAGAAATTTTATCACATCGGAAGACCCAAATTTCGACACTTTACTCATTTTTTTCACCCACACCGAACGTTCAATATTGAATGCAAATCTACGACTGCAAATGCGTACCTAAATTGCAGCAAAACGTAATATATTGTACAACTAAAAGGTTTAGACTTGTCAATACTTGAATGCAATTCTTTCCTTGCAATAATTGCATAAATGTAAACAAAAGAGGGTAGCAAATATTTCATGTCAATAGTTGTATTCAATAATTGTATTCAACTTTGTGAATATTGCCCGTGTGTAAACTCTTTCGTGCAATTCTTGAATACTATTATTGAAACACAATAATTGCATACAATTATTGCCGATTCTTGTACAAGAAACTTGCATAATGTAAATGGGCCTTTAGGGATAGAATATTCTTAAACGTTGGAAGTACTTTTTTATTTGATAAGTAATCTTTCTACAACGTTTCAAGTATCTTACAAAAAAAAAGCGTTTCCCATACATCCCTTGCCTTTTAACCCCCTTCGGGGTGGAATAGTCTAAAACGCAAAAAGTCCTTTTTTTGTAATCTAATAAGTAATACTTCTACAAAGTTTTAAGTCTCTAGCTCAAAAACTAAGTTATATTCACTCTAAACCCCAATGTCACTCCCTTAGGGGTGGAGTTTTCTAAGTCACTGAAACGACTTTTTCTATATTTGAATAAGTATTTTTTCTACAAAATGATTACTCTACCTAAAAAACAAAGTTTCCCCCATACAAACATGTCACCTTTTTTAAAACCCCTTAGGGGTGGATTTTTCCAAGACGCTTAAATTCTTTTTTTGTATACAAATAAGTAATCTGTCTACAAAGTTTAAAGTTTCTAGCTCAAAAGGAAAAGTTTCCATCATACAAACTTTGCACCCATATTTAACCCCATTTAGGGTGCAATGTACTAAAACGCTGGAAGCTCTTTTTTTGTATCTTAATAAGTAATCTTTCTAGAAAGTTTAGTCTCTAGTTCAAAAAATAATGTTTCCCCCATACAAACTTCGCACCCCTATTTAACCCCCTTAGGGGTAGAATTTTCTTAAACGCTGAAAAATCTTTTTTTGTTTTATAATAAGTAATCTAGACAGATTACTTATATACAACTTACTTACTTACTTATGAACTTGAAACTTTGTAGACACAAAGTTTCAAGTTTCTCTTTCAAAAGGGAAAGTTTCCCTCATACAAACTTTGCACCCTTATTTAACCCCCTTAGGGGTGGAATTTTCTTAAACGCAGAAATTACTTTTACTGTATTTTAATGAGTAATCTTTCTACAAAGTTTCAAGTTCATAGTTCAAAAATTAATGTTTCCCCCATACAAACATTACACCCCTACTGAACCCCCTTAGGGGTGGAATTTTCTTAAACGCTGAAATTGCTTATTTTGTATCTTGATAAGTAATCTTTCTACAAAGTTTTAAGTCTCTAGTTCATTATATAAACATTCCCCTATACAAACTTTGCATCCCCATTTAACCCCCTTAGGGATGGAATTTCCAAAAATCCCGTCTTATCGGTTGCCTACGTCATAAAAGGAAGTCCTGGTGTAAATTTCAAGTTTCTAGTTCCAGTAGTTTCGGCTGTGCGTTGATGAGTGAGTCAGTCAGGACAAAGGCATTTATATATATATAGATAAGTAATCTTTCTACAAAGTTTCAAGTTTCTAGTACAAAAAATAATGTTTCTCCTATACAAACTTTGCACTCTTATTTAACCCCCTTAGGGATAGAATTTCCAAAAATCCCGTCTTATCCCTTGCCTACGTCATAAAAGGAAGTTCTGGTGTAAATTTCAAGTTTCTAGCCCCAGTAGTTTTGAATACAAATTTTGCACCCTTATTTAACCCTCTTAGGGGTAGAATTTTATAAAACGCTGAAAGTCCTTTTTTGTATCAGTAAGTAATCTTCCTACAAAGATTCAAGTCTCTAGTTCAATAATTATGTTTCCCCAATCCAAACTTTAGACCCCCATTGCACCCCCTTAGGGATAATTTTTTCAAAAATCCCGTTTTATCCCCCTGCCTCTGTCACAAAAGGAAGTTCTGGTGTAAATTTCAAGTTTCTAGTCCCAGTAGTTTTGAATACAAACTTTGCACCCCTATTTAAACCCCTTAAGAGTGGAGTTTTATAAAACGCTAAAAGTTTTTTTTGTATCCTAATAAGTAATCTTCCTACAAAGTTTAAAGACTATAGTTCAAAGAATAATATTTCCCTATTATTTAACCCCCTTAGTAGGGGAATTTTATAAAACGCTGAAAGTACTTTTATTTTATCCTAATAAGTAATCTTTCTAGAAAGTTTCAAGTCTCTAGTTCAATAAATGATGTTTCCCCCATACAAACTTTGGACCCCCATTACACCCCCTTAGGGGTAGAATTTTCTTAAACGCTGAAAGTTCTTTTTTTGTATCTTAATACGTAATATTCCTACAAAGTTTTAAGTCTCTAGTACAAAAAATAATATTTCTCCTATACAAACTTTGCACTCCTATTTAACCCCCTTAGGGATAGAATTTCCTAAAATCCCGTCTTATCCCTTTCCTACGTCATAAAAGCAAGTTCTGGTGTAAATTTCAAGTTTCTAGTCCCAGTAGTTTTGATTACAATTTTTGCACCCCTATTTAGCCCCTTAGGGGTGGAATTTTATAAAACGCTAAAGCCACTTTTTTGTATCCTAATAAGCTATCTTCCTACAAAGTTTCAAGTCTCTAGTTCAATAAATAATGTTTCCCCCATACAAACATTGCACCCCTGTTTAACCCCCTTAAGGATAGAATTTCGAAAAATCCCGTCATATCCCTTGCCTACGTCATAAAGGGAAGTGCTGGTGTAAATTTCAATTTTCTAGTCCCAGTAGTTTTGAGTACAAACTTTGCACCCCTATTTAACCCCCTTTAGAGTGGAGTTTTATAAAACACTGAAAGTTTTTTTTTGTATCCTAATAAGTAATCTTCCTACAAAGTTTAAAGATTCTAGTTCAAAGAATAATGTTTCCGCCATACAACCATTGCACCCCTATTTAACCCCCTTAGGGGTAGAATTTTCTTAAACGCTGAAAAATCTTTTTTTGTATCTTGATAAGCAATATTCGTACAAAGTTTCAAGTCTCTAGTACAAAAAATAATGTTTCTCCCATACAAACTTTGCACCCCTTTTTAACCCCCTTAGGGATAGAATTTCTAAAAATCCCGTCTTATCCCTTGCTTACGTTATAAAGGAATTTCTGGAAAAAAATCAAGTTTCTAGTCCCAGTAATTTTGAATACTAACTTTGCACCCCTATTTAACCCCCTTAGGGGTGGAATTTTCTTAAACGCAGAAATTACTTTTACTGTATTTTAATGAGTAATCTTTCTACAAAGTTACAAGTTCATAGTTCAAAAATTAATGTTACCCCCATACAAACATTGCACCCCTATTTAACCCCCTTAGGGGTGGAATTTTCTTAAACGCTGAAATTACTTTTTTTGTATTTTAATAAGAAATCTTTCTACAAAGTTTTAAGTCTCTAGTTCATAATATAAAGTTTCCCCCATACAAACTTTGCACCCCCATTTAATCCCCTTAGGGATGGAATTTCCTAAAATCCCGTCTTATCGGTTGCCTACGTCATAAAAGGAAGTCCTGGTGTAAATTTCAAGTTTCTAGTCCCAGTAGTTTCGGCTGTGCGTTGATGGTAGATCAGGTATCCTTCTTTTATATATATAGACTAGCTGTTGCCCGCGACTTCGTCCGCGTAGAACTTGTATCTTAGAAAAATTATTGGTATTAAATTATTGTAGGTGGAACCTTAATTATCGCCGACCCAAACAAAGTTCTACCATCTTATGGGATTATTTCAGAGATAAAAACTATCCTATATCCTTCCAAGGGTGTCAAATTCAGCGTATGGAAAATTTCATCTAAATCCGTTCAGGGATTAAGCGTAAAAGGTAACAGTGAAATGAGTTCATTAGTTTAAATTGCTAAATTTAAATTGAAAACTCCGTTTTTAGAAATATAAATATCTTAAGAATCATCAACAGACATTTCTGCTAAAATTGTATATTTTTTTATAATGTATTAAAGAAAGCTACATTACTGGAAATGTTTGCCTAAATCCGTTCAGTAGTTCACGTTAGTCCGAGCTACCTGTATAGTTATGAAAACCTATCTAATGCTAAAAGACGTAGAACTTTCCATCTCCATCTGCTGTCCCCATTTAACGGTGTTGTTAGAGCATACATGATTTTGATTATCTAAAATAAACTTTATAAATTAACTAAATAATCCGCATCTCATACATACTTCCAACCCTTTTTAACCTAATTACAGCATGAATTTCAAGAAATGTTGTAATTAGTTACCTAGTCTTTTAGCGAAGTTCCAGATCCCTGAATTAAAAATTGTCTTGTTCCCTGTACAAACATCCAACTCCTTTTAGCTAATTTTGGGGATGAGTGTTTTTAACCCCCTTATGGAATCCATTTCAAGCAGTCTAAATTATGTTGTGCATCATAGGGGATGAATTTCAAAAACAACAGTTTTGTGGTCTTTTAAGATAAAGGCTATAAGACCGAAGTTACAAATCTCTTACTATAATATTTTCTTGGTCTCCATCCCTTGAATGCCGTTTTAAACCCTTTAGGGGAGGATTTTTTCCAACACGCTGAAAGATCTTTTTTATTCTGATAATAATTGTTTATACAACGTTTTAAGTCTCCAGCTCAATAAAGAGTTTTGCTTATCCAAACCTTGCACCCCCTTTTAACCCCCTTAGGGATACAATATTCTTAAACGCTGGAAGTACTTTTTTATTTGATAAGTAATCTTTCTACAACGTTTCAAGTATCTTACTAAAAAAAAGCGTTTCCCTTACAACCCTTGCCTTTTAACCCCCTTCGGGGTGGAATCGTCTAAAACGCAAAAAGTCCTTTTTTTGTAATCTAATAAGTAATATTTCTACAAAGTTTTAAGTCTCTAGCTCAAAACTAAGTTTCCCCCATATTCACTCTAAACCCCAATGTCACTTCCTTAGGGGTGGAGTTTTCTAAGTCACTGAAACGACATTTTCTATATTTGAAAAAGTAATTTTTCTACAAAGTTTTACTCTACATAAAAAACAAAGTTTCCCCCATACAAACATGTCACCCTTTTTAAAACCCCTTAGGGGTGGATTTTTCCAAAACGCTTAAATTCTTTTTTTGTATACAAATAAGTAATCTGTCTACAAAGTTTAAAGTTTCTAGCTCAAAAGGAAAAGTTTCCATCATACAAACCCTTTTTTCATCTCCAACACCCCTATTTAACCCCATTTAGGGTGCAATGTACTAAAACGCTGGAAGTTCTTTTTTTGTATCTTAATAAGTATTCTTTCTAGAAAGTTTCGTCTCTAGTTCAAAAAATAATGTTTCCCCCATACAAATTTCGTACCCCTATTTAACCCCCTTAGGGGTAGAATTTTCTTAAACGCTGAAAAATCTTTTTTTGTATCTTGATAAGTAATATTCGTACAAAGTTTCAAGTCTCTAGTACAAAAAATAATGTTTCTCCCATACAAACTTTGCACCCCTATTTAACCCCCTCAGGGATAGAATTTCTAAAAATCCCGTCTCATCCCTTGCCTACGTCATAAAGGAAGTTCTGGAATAAATTCAAGTTTTTTAGTCCCAGTAGTTTTGAATACAAACTTTGCACCCCTGTTTAACCCCCTTAGGGTTGGAATTTTCTTAAACGCAGAAATTACTTTTACTGTATTTTAATGAGTAATCTTTCTACAGTTTCAAGTTCATAGTTCAAAAATTAATGTTTCCCCCATACAAACATTGCACCCCTATTTAACCCCCTTAGGGGTGGTATTTTCTTAAACGCTGAAATTACTTTTTTTGTATCTTAATAAGTAATCTTTCTACAAAGTTTTAAGTCTCAAGTTCATAATATAAAGTTTCCCCCATACAAACTTTGCACCCCCATTTAACCCCCTTAGGGATGGAATTTCCAAAAATCCCGTCTTATCGGTTGCTTACGTCATAAAAGGAAGTCCTGGTGAAAATTTCAAGTTTCTAGTCCCAGTAGTTTCGGCTGTGCGTTGATGGTAGATCAGGTATCCTTCTTTTATATATATAGATTATTTCGTTTGTTTTGATTGTTTTTCCTGGTTGTGTTTATTCTGAATTATACATATAATTGAAAAAATTGGAGTTTTAGTTCAAGAATTTCTCATTTAATTATAAAAAATACTCAGTACCGAAGAACCGGGAATTCCCGGTACTGGCTCAGTACTGGAAATCTCAGTCCCAGTTCTTGGAGTGGTACCGGTACTGCAACCCCTAGTTTACAGTGACCTGTCAGGATTCTCGTCACTGCGCAGGTTTTGTGCCTTTTGAGTTGTAAAGCTCTTTAGACAGTTTATTATCGAACCCTTTGATGGCTTTAGCCTGTTTTTGTCCTTTGGTGAACTTCCACAGCTATATTGCCTCTGACTTTTCTGTATTGTTTAGAAGAGAATATGCTTTCCGTTTTGTGATACCACAGAACGGTTCTGGGCCGACCAGGGTTGTGTCTGCGCCCTTCCTTGCAAGTTCATCAGCTTTTTCATTTCCTACTATGTCGGAGTGTCCTGGTACCCATCTAAGTATGACTTTGTTGGTATTGGCCAGGGCATTTAAACTGTTTTTACAGTTCTGGACTAGTTTCGAGTAGGACTCTAGGGATTCTAGTGCCAGCAGAGCAACTTGGCTGTCCGAGTTGATGTAGATGTGTTGGTTTCTTAGGTTTCTTTCCAGATTGATCTCAACGCATTTATTTATTGCGAAGAGTTCAGCCTGAAAGATTGAGATAAAAAATTGATTGATAAAAAAATACGTTTTTTGACAGAAACTTATTTATTTATGGAAATTAAAGCTTTAGTGAGGTGAATAGGTTTATGTTACACACGCAGTTATTTTACGTCTCGTGTGTTGCAACACTCGCTACGCCTAGGTTTCTATTTTAGAACCACTCGCCACTCAGGATTTTATTTTCACTTCGCTCGAGGTTCAACCATAGAACCCATTCGCTAGCTCGTGTTTCAATTCCACCCAAGCGGTTTAGATATGAGCGCCGCGCCGGCGCGCCGCCGTCGCCGCCAATTTGAGTCGGCGCGCCGCCGCCGAGTAAAATACGCGGCGCGCCGGCGCAACGAATTGCGGTTTGCTTTCTCGCTCGCACTCGTAATGTATCCCACCCGCGTTCGTTCGCACGATGGCGGCAGTCGAGTCAACTATTTTCCCGACTGAACGCGTGTTATTTTTTTGATCCGCGTCGTACACAATTGCGCCAAGTTCGATTGCCATAGATGTTAACAAAAAGGAAATAAGTTTACTTTTGTCATCAATGGTCCCGAACCGGTTAGCAACAGAATATCTTTGTCAAAATCAAAACTTTGATTCCACTAAAGCTGGGACGAGTACGTCTGCTAGTTCTTCGAACTTTTGTACTGGCACAGCACTAGTCAACGTGCAACGTGATTGCGAGAGTGCAGCAGAAAACGAATGCTGGAAATATTGTAGCACAGCGTGTCCTGAGGACTTAGAACCTTACGGTGGAGACGTTCTGCAGTATTGGAAAGACAGGAGAACTTCTATGCCATCGCTGTATACTCTAGCACGCTCGAGTTAAATATACCAGCCACCAGCACGCCAAGCGAGAGAGTATTTTCCACGGCTGGACTCGTGATAACGGCGAAGCGTTCATGGCTTAATCCATTAAGACTAAATAGGATAGTATTTATCCATGATAATTATCAGTTTTGCAAAGAAGCTATAGACAAGTAAACAGTCTATTCATCCATAGCTTCTTTGGTATAATACTATGTATTACATTGAAAGTACTGAAATGAATTTTTATCTCCAAAAATGATCGCTGATTGATTTTATAAGACTTGGTATTTCTAATTGTAACGCATGTCAGGTTTAATTTACTTGGATGATTAATATATAATTAGTTTACGAACTAGTGATCTCTAACTGTTTATTTGACTGGGAAAGTGCAATGAATACATATCATTTTCTTGAATATTATACGTTTGCGACTTATATACTTAAATTAATAATAAAAAACCATATGTTGAGAGCGCCTGATGAGCGATGCGATCATAGACACGTTTTTTAAGTAAAGGTTCTGACGATTATATATGCTTCTTATGTTACTTCGATTATAACCATGATTTTCATTGAAAGTGATTTTTTTGTTAAGTTAGTGTGAAATTTTAAAAATATGATTGTTTATATAATAATTACCTACTCGGTTACTTTATTAAAATAAATAAAACTTTCTTTATACTAACAAAAAGTAGGTTTTTTTCAAAAAAAAGTGCTCCCTTATAAAAATCTAAAGCTCAAGGTCACGCCGCCGTGACGCCGCCGCCGCCGCGGAATTTTGTCTATAACGCCGCCGCCGCGGAATTGGCCATCGGCGCTCATATCTATAGCGGTTAAAATACACCATTGCACCCTTCTATAACAAATAACTGAAATAGCTACTGCCGCCGCTGGACTGATGTGCGGTAAGTTATTCTCACACGAAGGCGTTGTATGGTTTTTTTTTCATGTTGTTAAAAACTGGGTGCGTAATGTTGTTTTCGAAATAAAACTGAAGATGGTTTAGTACATAAATTTATTTTTGTCGTTTTTATATGGCGTTGCCTTACATTGTCATATAAATTGTTCATATCAAATTTATGCTAGTGAACGTTTCGAACATACAAATACTAGATACAAAATTACACGAGTCCGCCCTTTCAGAGCCTTTTGTTCTTAAATCACCAATTATAAAACGCTAGCGAAGTTAATCTTATGCTTCAAACATTCATAAATAATTTGATTTTAAATGATAGACTTAACAATTATAAAACAAAAATAGCTTCATATAACAAATTAGCATCACTTCTAAAAATCATCACAAAATATAAACTTAGTCTTAACCTAGATTCATAATATAATACTTGTCAATTTAATATTTTTGGTCAGTTTTAGTTGATTTGTAGTCTAACTTAAAAGTACCTAACAACATTGTATTCATCCAGTGTTTTGGGAACATAAAATTTTCAATATTATCATTCTGCTTGTCAACATTTTAAATATTTATGAAATTGGCTATTGAAATTGTAGAACAATGGCATGTTTGGATAGCTGATCGACCATATCACGGAACTGTCCCGTGAAACATAATGTAACTCACAAAAGACGTCTATATCACATACAATTACGGTAGATTCACAGAAGAAATAATTTCATTCGTCGTTCAAACGTGTCACATGCTTCCAAAGCAAAGTAGCGCATATTTGGTAGCACCAGCTCGTTCATTCTTTATCATACTCGTTTGAGCTTAAAGCAACATACCTAATTACCATACGATCGGCCAATCATCACATGTTCACGCAACGCAATTTCTTCTCGGGGATTCTCGAAGCGAACTGGTAGCTCGGCACAACGGCCTTAGCTTCCTTCTCTTCCGACACCTCCACAACCTCTTCTTCCCCCATCAAGGATCTTAAGCAAATCCTCATATCCGAAGCGAACTTTCTGACGAGTCTTTCTAACGAAAACAGATGGTCGTCCAACGCCTCAGGTATCTCTTCCCTCATGAAGTCAGCCAGCCTCAAGAGATATTCGGCATTGGAGCCAGACGATCCCGAACATTCGAGAATCTGCTTCGCGATGTCCGGCAGCGGAGCAGCGCCAAGCCAATGACGGTTCTCCGGTACTGCGATGTAGAGGACTGCGTCTTTTTTGTCGCTGGCGGAGCTTGAGGGAAGGAAAGACGGGCGAGGGTGGAAATTGACAGTGTACGTCCGATAGCCTCCGAGTTGGCACTCCCTGGTGCTGAGGTAGGGTAGGGCTGCCTTATTATCAGCGGCAACCAGGAATGCTTTGCCCCAGGTGATACCCTGAAAACAAAGAAAAGATTATGTTAATTCGTGATTTAATTTAATATGATTGTACAGTTGATTGCATGTTTCTTTTGTTTTTTTATAGATAATTAAAAAATAAATAGTGGATTCCTCGCTTCACCGGGCCCCCAAACCCCAATTCAATATGAATGATGGATTCAGATTGTGTGAAATCTGTAGTAGGTATAACATCACGCTCCCCGACAGAACTACCTGCAAGCATATTTCTTAGTATTCGAATAATAAACGCCTGCATTTAATTCTCTGCAATCATTTATATGTAAACATAATTGTTGCGTGATCTTTCGAGCAGGCGCTTAGTTCAATAAAGTAGACCCTAGTTAATAGCTACAATAACAGCTTGCGCTGTCGTTAGTTTGTATATTTATATTAAAATGAGAGACTGTATAGGCTAGGTAAATATAGTATTGTTATGTACTTATTTTATGTGTTGTACTATACTGTGCAAGGAATAAAAATATCATGGTGGTTGTTCTGGGAAGATACTCCCCAGCAGAACCACAAACCGATACGATTTACAGCGGAACTATTGATACAGTTTTTTATTGGTTATAGATTTTAAAGATATATGTAGTATAGTTTTTTTCCAGATATTGGAAGTCATGAAAAACAAGTGGTTCTATCGGGCGGAGCCTGTAGGTATATAGAAGTAGAAACATTTTCCAGAATCGGTATTCAGGTCGGTGTAATAGAACTCTGTAGACCGTGAAATGTGCCTGTTTGGGTAATTTGATCAAACCTCAGTTATTTACCGTTTGTAACGGTTCAAATCGAATTGTTTGTCAACAATAGCTTTGTTTTTTGTTTTACAATGACTAACTTCCTCAATTACGAGCTAGACCGGCACTTGCATAAAACAATAGTTAGGAGAAACGAACCCTTGAATAATCTAAATTCCAAACCAAATCAAAGATAACCTTAATCGAGCACGCGTACAACTTTACACAAATAAATATTACGGACAATCTTACACAAATCGACCTAATTCCAACAAGCAAAGCTTGTACTATGGGTACTAGACGACGATAAACCTACTTACATAGATAAATAAATACTTAAATTCATAGAAAACATCCAGGACTCAGGAACAAATGTTTTTTTAATTATTATGATATTCGTATTTACATGTGGGTGTCAATTAAGCAAGTACCTATTTGAATATAAGTCAAAATGCCCCAAATGGACACCCATGTTTATTTTTGTTAACTCGTATGCTAGCATATCTAACCTTATTTCTTTAAAGTAGGACTTTGAATTAATACGGTAATAAATTACAATTTCATGTTAAGTATATGTGAGTGACCTTTATTTAGGCCACGCATTATGCGCGTGATAACATAATTCGCGAATGTTGCTGAAAATTTCAAACGCATGGAATATTCTTATTCAATATATCATTTTACACATCGTAAATAATGGCGTGAGCACCAACCTTTTCGATGCCTTTTCCCTGTGTACGACAAATATTGTTTACAATACAAAGTCGTTACAGAAGACAAAGTGCAGTTTACAGGAAAACAAGATAGTTAAATTACACTCAATGATAATCGATTTTAAAGTCTGTAAGATTGTAGCTTTTTGTTAGTTTATAAGTTTGTATGTTTCGTGTAATATCAAAACTACTAATCCGATTTCTAAAACACTTCACCTGCGTGTAGAATGGACTTTCTGAAGCGTTACCTTTTATCCCTATATATATTACCCCGTATAACCAGGCTATTTATTATCCCGTGGGTTTGCGGTTTTGCAACATGAACATCTTACTACCAGAATAAGAAATAATGACGTAATTTTCTTTGAGCAAACTTTATTTAGGCCAGATTTAACATTCTTTAACCGCCATGTACCTTGTCGTTGGTCTCCGGTTGGACATGATTAAGGGTAAATAATTCCAAATTTAAATAGCGGTGACAAGTACAGTCAACAGAAAATTTACATAATAATTTTAGTACTTTGTGGCACCTAACGTAACATTTACTTATTTTGTGACAATACCGCGACAATTGGGATGCGTCAAAGTAGTGAAAGTGACAAGGTACTAAAATGATCATCTATATGTACTTTTGCTGTTTACTATACCACCGGCTTTGCAACTTAGTTGCAAATATCAGATTACACATCCACGTGGACTGTAGTGTAGTGGCAAAATAAGTAAGTCACGTTACAAATATCACGTGTGGAACGGCCAGTACTGCAAAATGCATGTGCGTGCGCAGTAGAAATCATCGATCAGCATTGTCAGTCACCTCTTGACAATGACCGTGAATCAATACATTCTCAGAGTGGTACTAAACTAAACAGGGTGTTTTCAGGGTTCCGTACCCAAAGGGTAAGAACGGGACCCTATTACTAAGGCTCCGCTATCCGTCCGCCCGTCTGTCACCAGGCTGTATCTTATGAACCGTGATAGCTAGACAGTTGAAATTTTCACAGATGATGTATTTCTGTTGCCGCTATAACAACAAATACTAAAAAACTAATTAAAATATATATTTAAGGAGGCTTTTGCCGTACGGAACCCTTCGTGCGCGAGTCCAACTCGCACTTGGCCGGTTTTCTTCTAAATTATTTTTTTGCATTATTAAGGCATTTGACATGTACTCCTTGAGTTAGTAAAACTTTTAATTTAGTTTAGTTACTAACCAGCTTACTATGAATGACCTCGTCCATCAAATATAATGATTAAAGAAAATAAAACAAGACAAGTAATAGTAGTAGGTTTGAAATTATTTAATGTGGCCGGTTTTTTATAACACTGTCATTGGAATTGGGATCTTCTACCTAGGATGGTAGAGTTGCTTTTTGAATGGGACTACTTTGATGGAATTCGGTCCACGCAAATAACCTCAAGATAAACTGCGTGTTACCATTACCGTCCCAAGAAGTAGTGATATACTGAAGCTGGGAGGTAGAGGACCTAGAGGGCTATCTGAATCACTCCCATGTAGCACACAAAAAAAATCAAACATCTACCGCAATAATTCACGTCACCAAATAAAAATGTCATCGTACTCGGCGATAGGTGAAAAATTAAAAAAAAAGTCATAACTCCGAAAATACGAAAAATCGCGGAACATACATGGGGGAGATTCAGATAGCCCTCTAGGTCCTCTACCTCCCAGCTTCAGTATATCACTACTTCTTGGGACACCCTGTATATAAGCAAACGATATTATTTCTTAATGTTTCAGCGGGGCAATAACCATACGAATCTGCCTTTCGTAATTTCAACAAAAGGATGACGCATTCTCAAGATCCTGTCTACGCATTTTGACCAATACGCAGAATGAACAAAGTACCTACCTACGCAAAATGACATACGTAAATTGACCAATACGCTTTATGACCAATACCTATTTTGACCTATACGCGGAATGACTTAGTTGCTACTACGTAGAATGACACACGTAAATTATAAATGTTCGTAAGTGTTGGCATTATGCGTATTGATATTTGCGTATCGTTTAAATTGGTCAATATGCGTAGAGAATCTCAAGATTCCTTTCTTTTCTTTTAGTATGGACATGCACCCGAAAAGCTTTAGAAAAATGTCTTAGTGGGTAGGCGATTAGCCGTTCATACGGTATCATACGATAACACGGTTATCACTACTGGGTTTTAAAAATATATAACACTTATGAAAGGATAAGAATCTGAAAAAAATCTGATAGGTACGACGATATTTTTTTCTCTCAATGATTCATTTTGCCAGAGTTTTAATGACTTAGAAATGATTCATTTTGCCAGAATTTTAATAACTTAGGCAAAAATAAACATTTCAGAAAAAAATGTTATGCCGAAAGTTAGTAAACTCTCTTGGTAACAAGATATTGCTACACGCGTTGAAATTGGTTGTATCCGCTGAACACAAAGGTCAAAACCTAGAACCTATCACTGTGATAAACAAGAGTTATAAGTTGATAACGCGGAGGTCGTATTGGTATTAAGAGATTTCCCAACCGCCAGTCCATGAGTATCCAAGAGTTTTTGTTCCATAAAGGGTTAACTGTCGCATAATAATCTCCAAGAGATGGGATCACATGTTATTAGTATAATCCATTAACATGAGCATAAGATAAGAGTATGTGAAAATAATATCTACAGTTTGCCACGTGAATAATGTCATAAGTGTAAAATTATCGATATCATCGGGACAGTGCTCGGAAAATTACATAAACGTGTTTATCCGATAAAACATAAACAAAGAATAGGTATATTAAACTAAAAGCACTAAGTATCATCATATCATGTCATGATTAGGACTCGATTGAGGCTTTTGACAGACAGCGTTATGTCCGATATGACTTGATAATGTCCTAGATAGAATTTTATACGAAGTATGTGTGATAGTCTGACTGACGGGGCGTCGCGACAGAATGTCTGATAGCAAAACCGACAATAACCTAACTAAAGATAAGTGCTCTTCTTATTCTTAATATCAGTTCTACCTAGGGGAATATACAAATCTAATTGCCCCATAAAAAACAATGTTGATTACCAGGCTTATGATCTGAATTGTTATGATAACATACAACATACATGAGTACCTACAGTAACATCTAACTGTAAACCCTATCTTGAGCAAATAAATTACTTATGACTTAACATAACGAATCCTCATATCAATATAGAGTCGGTCTCGCACTTGTAATTATTTTGCTTAATACCAGTATATGGATTTTTGCAGCTTTCGTAGGCCGACTAATATTATATTGTTACTCAAACAGGATTAAATGGCTTAATCGATTTGATGAATGTCCTAGATAGAATTTTATACGAAGTATGTGTGATAGTCTGACTGACGGTGCGTCGCGACAGAATGTCTGATAGCAAAACCGACAATAACCTAACTAAAGATAAGTGCTCTTCTTATTCTTAATATCAGTTCTACCTAGGGGAATATACAAATCTAATTGCCCCATAAACAACAATGTTGATTACCAGGCTTATGATCTGAATTGTTATGATAACATACAACATACATGAGTACCTACAGTAACATCTAACTGTAAACCCTATCTTGAGCAAATAAATTACTTATGACTTAACATAACGAATCCTCATATCAATATAGAGTCGGTCTCGCACTTGTAATTATTTTGCTTAATACCAGTATATGGATTTTTGCAGCTTTCGTAGGCCGACTAATATTATATTGTTACTCAAACAGGATTAAATGGCTTAATCGATTTGGATGAAATTTTGCACGAAGTTAGTTTAGCCTGGATTAAAATATAGAGTAGTTTTTATTTCGGGTTCACGCCGACGAAGTCGCGGGCGGAAGGTGTATTTAATAGAAACTCGTCACTACTCATCACACCGACTGAAGAAAACTGAAGAATACCTACCTATTGATGTAATAATATTTCAAATATGCAAAGGAAGTTATTATCTAGATATAGATAACAAACGTAACAATAATAAGTAACGGTGTTAACAATATCTACTGTACCACGTGTACATACCCCCATTGTTTTATAACAATAACGGAAGTGACCCGGAGATCATAAAATAATTACGTTATGTTATAATAACGTGCTACGTTCCAATATCTTATTGAGCATTCATAGCATAACATGCATATCATTAAGAGGCATGGGCTATTCGAATGTAGTATGTACAGAGTCACATACCCGTTGCTGTAAAGTAAATATTTATCTTATAAATAATATAACACAAACTAACCAGAATTAATGAAAAGAGTACATTATCTCTTCGGGTGGCAACCAAAACACACTAATAAGAAAAAGAGAACTCAACCTCATTACTGTACTACTGAACACAGATGATATTTTATTAAATTATTTTTCTGCATTAAGGGAGTTTTGGTTATCATCTGTCGATCGATACCTATTCTAGTAGATACATAAATCTACCAGATAAAAATATAGTAGTAGTATGTGTGAAGGAAGAACGGAATAAAAAACTTCCTTTGTAAAAGCATCTACTTAAAGTAGGTACAGAAAAGATGTGCGTTGCCAATGATTACTTGGATGTGAGAAAATGGTACTTGAAAGAAGTTTATAAAACAACCAACGGGAACGTCTTTACAAGTGAGATAAATCAAATGAAGGAAATCATAATAAATAACCGATTGACGCAAGAAATGTTGTAAATAATTACGATGCCAGCCAGGGTATCAGAACTTAGTATAAAGCGAAAAGAACTTGATGATACCAGTTCGAAGTTTATTGCTAAGTCAATAAAACGCACTCTTTAAAGACATTGCTATGTTAAAAAAGATCTTACAATTACTGCGACATCATACATTCGCGACTGTGTTCCCAGAAGGGTCCGGCAGAATACATTAATAGTACGTTACTGTAGAGGCCGGAAAAATAGGGATTGCCTGCCTGTCCTCTAAATCACACTCGGCAGGCAATCCCTTATTTCCCGGCTTTTGTAGTAATCAATGTGTGTATGTGTTCAGTGACATTTCAGAAAATGTGATATTGCAATGACATCGCTGGCCTATCGCTCACAACACTCACCCCGATGCCGTCGGTGACTTTTACGACATCCACGGGAAAAAAGGGTGCATGTCTACACATCGCCTAGCGAAAATACACTTTCGAATAAAACTAGCAACGAATGTTTTACGCTTAATTATAATTTCCAAGTACATACAACGTTTGGACGCCGAATCCCGTGGCTAATGTCACCCAAGTTAAATCAAATCACGTGTCGGCGCGAGCCATCGTGACGTATTTCAACAATTGGAAATTGGCGGACGTCATTTCAGCTCCTGTTACTAAATCACTTTATGCGAAATACGATTCATCTTTCGATTCAACTCGTAAAGCGACTAGTCGGCATCGACTACAAATAGAACTAAAATTCCCGTGGGAGTTTATACAGATAATTGACTCGACAGATCGGTCGATTAAAAAGTGAACTGTCAATACTCGACCTCACTTTAAAATTATTGTTTGTGAATAAAATTATGTCATTAAATTGTAGTGTGCACAAAACGAAGCTTAATCATATGTCGGGTTTACAGAATAAAAATAGAGCATTTAATCGTATGCAGTCTCAAAGGAGAACTTCAGATTTGAGTTGAGTAGCAATTTAATCATGCTTGTATATTTTAATGCACATATTTGCTACTGCTACTTAGCTTGTATATTTTAATGCACACATTTAATGAGACATTTTTTCATTTTTTTCTTTTGTGCTTTATGCAGAGCTCAGACTTGAACACACAATTATTTATTTGTCTATAGGGTTCGAAAAGATAATGATAAATTTTAAACCACCGAAGTTGCTGCCTAGAGATGTTATGTTGTTACGTGTCTAAAGTACATAATATGTTTCCGTGAATCATTTATATGGTTTGCTCGTGTGACCTATCACCGCTACATTGCGCTATTGATATGGCATGAATATAGCATATTGGCTTATTATAGAGTATTCCCTAAGAAGATATGACAAGATTTCATATGAATCCAGATTAGTAGTAGGTAGGTACAGGTACACAACAGTTAGGTATAGCATAAATGCTGTAAAAGCTTCTAAATTTGTATATACTTTATATGATAAGATAATGCTGAGTGCTGATCAAACATATTAAACATATTTTAACATTAATAATCTACGTATATGGAAAGTATACCCATACCAAATGTAAGGTTCGAATGTTGTCACGAGTTCTTAGTCTAGTTCAGGCTGGATTTAGAGTAATATAATTATTCAAAGTATTTAAGTGCATTCTCTTGGCGTGTAGTATTAATTTACTGTAATGACCCTAAAATTGATAGAGTATCTAAAAATGCACACATTTTTTGGTTAGCATTTTGCATTTTTTTCTAAAGCGGTTTTTTGCGCTTTATACAGCGCAAACGAGACTAGAACGCAAGATTTTTGACATACTTTGCAAAGTTTAGGGAGAATTAAACGAATAATATATACACAATTAATAGTAGTAATAGTGTGCCACTTTACCACTGTAGAACCTTTGAGTAAATTATGTCAGTCATTTCCAAATGATTACCTAAGTAATCCATGGTTAATTGGTCCTAATTCGAAATGACTGATGTGACCGGTGAACTATTAGGAATATGATTAGACTATATTGACAATTGTACCACATAATTTGATCTTCATCGAGCCGGTAAGCACAAAGGCAGGTCGGCAGATAAAATGTGCCAAAATGACGATTAGAATGACCTAGAAAGTATTACAACTATCGGATCGGCGAATTAGGAACACACTATTTTATTCAGAAGATTTGACAGACAATGTTGGGACCATAATATATTATATCTATGATCATAAATTCATGTTTTTGATGGCATATTTTATATGAATAAGGCTGACCAGAATTATGCATCGATCGGTCTTCGATTTCCGTGATTGTTATGTACACAATAAATAAAACGAGATGGAACGTATGTTATACCTAATAAATAGCTCCCAACGTATCGACCCCTTCTCAGCGGTTGTGGTAGCGTCAATTTTAAAACTAGGATCAAATCATATTTTTTTTTGTTCATGCTATTTTTTTTTGATAAAACAACAATGTGCAATCCGTATCTGATGTTATCCATAACGAATAAGTATTTTGCAAAAATATAAATAAAAACAACACAGATTATACTTCTAGTTTGTTGGCCTGTCACGTATGGATAGAATGAAAATATTATGTTTCATTACAGACGTCATACGAGTATAACAACTTAATAGTCACAGCCAAATAAGATAGGAAGAAAATACTGCATCTCCATAGAGAATTAGACAACAGTGAACAAAAAATGTTATGTAATTAACAACAGATAAACATAACGATAATAAATATTCGGAAAGTACCATCGTTCAACTATGGATGCTATTTTTAAAAAAAATTGAAACATTTGTTTTTTAATGTTATAGGAGGCAAACGAGCAGACGGATCACCTGATGGTAAGCGATTACCGCCGCCCATGAACACCTGCAACACCAGAGGTGTTGTGAGTGCGTTGCCGGCCTTTAAGGATGGAGCTCTGGATGGAGCTGTTATTGTGCAGATATATCATCAACGCAACTCGTGCCAATAATAAATATTATTAACTTATATATTTTACAGATAAACTTTATCTATATGTATAATAAATGTGTATATTAACGTTGACAGTACCAATGATAATATTTAGCAAGAGATGCTTGGCGAACTTTCATATTAAGGAGCCTGAATTAACTTTATTTACTAAACATCATAAAAACAAATTAAGAAAAGCCTCATCGATTGAGACCCTGAATCCGGAATAAATATACATGCTCGGTTAAAACTCACAGTTATTTGAGCTTTGATAAGAGACATAACAACATACGTGTATGCTTAAAAATATCACAACGCATGGTGGAAAAATAGGTCAGGTGCAAAGATCGGTTTAAATATAAATATACTCACTTCCTGGTCCTCAATGAGCGTAGCAACACGGCCGGGCTGCAACAAACAAATATTTATTTTCAATTAGATAAACATATTTTCTGTTTCGCTTTGACTGTGACTATGAAGATCGAGGGTTAAAGCACTGACGCGTAATTTCGGTGTCCGATAGGCAACCGGATGGCTCGCGGTATTTGAGCTTCCGAAGCGTTGTGGAACTGCCCTGTGCAACCCAAACTGATCCAACGTGGACCGGAGCGGAAATTGGAGGGCAGGATAAAAAAAAATGTCGCCACTTATTCGATTAAAGGCTTGTTTCACAATCGCCGGATAAAGTTATCTGCCAGTTAAAATTATTGCTATCCTTTTCTCCCGTCATATAAAAGAAAAGTGACAGCCAACATTTATCTGACGGATATGTTTTAACTGGAGATTGTGAAACAGGCCCTTAGACTACCATTTCATTATATAAACAGCGTACACACTTTCAAGCAACCGCTGTTACAAACGGCTGCCTCGCAACAAAATAAAATATCATACATTACATACATTTTCATATTTCCGCCCCAGTCCAAGTTGGCTCAGTTTGGGTTGCACGGGGCAGTTCCACAACACTTTGGGAGATCTTGGACACTCAACGGAATACACAAGTGAATGAGATTATGCAAAAACAAATGAATATCGTCATCAACTACTCATTGCGACGAATCTAACGAGCCCAGACTCAACAGAGTTACGTCGGTTCAGTACTGAATTCCCATGGCCACCTTCTGTCTCTATGGTACCATAATATTGAATAGTCATCCAAACTAATACTTAAACCCAAAATTGCAACTCAATCGGTTGAGTTTAACTGGATCAGAATTCAGTTCCAAGATCCAACACTAACAAACGAACAGGTCAAGTAAAATAAAAGCTCGTAATAAAGAAGATTACCAAGGTTAATGACACGATATTGTTGTAACAGATGCTTGATTCATCAATAACATAAAATAAAATTGCAAGTGCAGTCAATACATATCATAATCATAACTAATCGTTTATTGCACCATGGTAAATAAAAGTGGTTACAATATTATAAAAGTGTCTCATGGACCCTAGTCGGGTATTGCAAACTTAATTAATAAGTACAGCAACTCACATGGAGTATATTATATTATTATATTGTTATACCTGCATTACCTAGTCTAGTGTAAGCTGGCAAAAACAGGAAGAACTAAATACAAAGCAAAGCTTACTTATCTATATCTAAATTAATTTGGATATAATATTATTATACATACTACTAAATCAAAACAAAAAATATAAATCTAGCTCTTATTACCTATAACTAAAAAATCTTCAACTTTGTAATAGGTTTTTTTTACCAGATATGATTTTAACTTTTTTGTATATGTTACTCGTATGTATTTTGCTTCTGCTTTTAAATAGTATAATCATCTCCCAGATGATTATAATATTTAACTGCTGCATAATGAGGACTGTTTCGGAATATTTCGAGATTTGGGACAGGTAATACAAGTTTATATTTGAGTCTTTTATTTTGTTGCTCCTTGTACAGACGGTTATTTTTTTGGACAAATATACGTAGTTCCAATATAAATATATACATGGCATCGTTAATATTCCGTGTTTGGTAAGTTTCGTACGCCGACCAGTACACGTACTATGTTTTTTTTTGCATTATAAATAGGTCATGAGCATATGTACTGTTACCCCACAAAATAATACCATACCTCAAGCACAAGTGAGCATAGGCGCAGTAATAATATGTATATGTTTGATAAAACTTTATTAAATACGAGTAGTATGTAACACTTGACATTACAATAAATATAGTTAATATAATTCGGAAGAACATGCTCCAATTTTGAACCAAACCTAAAATACTACTCGAATGTTACACATATATATATATATATATATATACTAATTTTTAAACAAACAGTCACACATGTAAAAAATAACCAAAGAATTGTGTGTTTCGACGGGGCGCCACCGTCTTTACACTACCCCACTTTATGGCGAAGTTTTTATTAGTTCGCGGGTTTTCCGTTGTCAATATTTATGATGTTGGACGCTATCTAGCGTCCACAAGGCATGCGCGTGAAATAGTCGCGGATCCACAAATAAAGCGCGATGTGCGTGCGCTACTATGTGTTCGTAACACGTTAATGTT
The DNA here is from genome assembly GCA_945867215.1 of Epinotia demarniana. Taxonomy (NCBI): domain Eukaryota; kingdom Metazoa; phylum Arthropoda; class Insecta; order Lepidoptera; family Tortricidae; genus Epinotia; species Epinotia demarniana. Next base: position 30,167,348 of record OX244260.1, read on the forward strand.
TGGGTTTTCTAAAACATTCTATTTAGGCGTTTCACAAATAATTGGAGCACTTGTTTACTACGTCATTTTGGTTGACTGAACTCAGATATTCTAAACGAAACTTTAACAATTACCGCCATCGTCTGATATATGTACTAGAAAAAGTGATAGTGTTACGTGTGTGCGAGTATTGTTATTTGACGTTCGGCGGTTGGTAGTTTAAGAGACAGACAGAATAATAGAATAACTAGAGGTCTCATTCTTTACAAGGCCACTTCCCGCTAAACCCAACCAGGTGGCCAACTTTATCGGTCTGCCAAATAATTAAATAATTAGACATATTTAAATTTAAAAAATCATGTATTTTAGTAATTAGTAAAATTTTATTCTATTTTTGACATTTTTGCATTTTAATATATATTCAAATTTCATTTTATTTTATGTATCTTTCTAATATCTACCTATTAATTTTGAATGAAGTGTTATTGCTTTGACTTGAATTTTAAAATATTAATGATGTAAACTTGTTTTTGTAAAATAATTAACATTATATTAAGATAATATTTACAAATCCATATGGACCTGGTTCTGAAAATAAACGTTTTGATTGATTGATTCATTCATTTAAATACTTCCGGCCATTTTAGGACTGACAGACTTAGGTGTACTCTCTCCAGGATTAAAGGGCTAAATGATGCCACATAACAAAACACACCATACACCCATACAAATTTTGACCGAAAGTGAAGGATTTTGAAACTTTCGGTCAATTTTAAGTGCGATAATTTTCTGATTCTTGCTCAGCACAACTTTCTCGACCTGCTGCCATGCATTTTATCGTCTTGTCATAAGCCGTAGGTGTATTGGGAGTGGGTTTACGGACTACAATGACATGTGGCGCGCCTGGCCATGATATACCTACAAGTGAATGGGAAATGATAGCAAGCATACTGATTTATTGAGACTAATTATCAACGACAAATACCTTAAGCGAACTCATATGTTTATTGTTGAAATTGTGTCAACGTTTGCGTTATTAACGATTCATTATCTGCACCTGTTTTGCCTCTATTGTAAATTTTGGTTGCTTTATTGTATACTTACTGAACAGGTCGCTTCATACTATCAGGTATTAAGGACTTTGACGACCGGTTAGCGTAGTGGGGCGTGACGCTGCCGCTACGAAGCTGAAGGTCCTGGGGGGTCACCCCCACTTAAACTAATATCGTTAGTGCTAAGTTCATTACACCTAACAACGTTCGATATAATTTTCATTAGCCCTAATATTCGGATAACAAATTTTATATGGCATAATTATTTGCTGCGCCTAATTTCAAACCTAATACTAAACATCAAGTGTGCTAATATATTGGAAACTAATAATCATTTTTCCTAATGACTACTAACCCTAATGATTAATGTGCCTAATGATCACTATGTTTAATGTTCACTACACCTAATTTCGTCACACCTAACTATCACTTGACCTATTAACTTTTGCTCTAATGTTGGACTAGTACTAATAATTGCTTCCCTGATGAACAGGCTACTTTTTACCGCGGAGTATGTCGCGGCCGTCCCATGATAGACGTCCTAATCTCGTCAAAATGGGAGCCAATAATGCACGGCCAAATAATGTACGGCCCGATAATCCGTGTCCAGTTTTCGTGGACGTGGATTATTGGATCGTGCATTATCAGGGCGGACGTAAATGGCATGTCATAAGCGAACTCTATCTTAGGTCGGTTAGGTTAGGGTTCACTTGTGTCCCTCAGACCAGAAATAGACACCCCGCGCAGCGGGGTGGCGTCGACTTGCTTACGGCTATCACAAGACGGCGCACGAGCTCTCTCATTTTTTCTCGCATGATACTTCTCTGTCTAATAAGGGTGAGCAAGATAGACATCGGATTACCCACCTATTCTACCCTAAGGCAGGTCAGTGTAGGTACGACGACGAGCGAAGCGAGGAGGAGTGTTAGGTAGAACTGCGACCCTACAGCGAGCGAGCGAAGCGAGCGTGCCGCGGCAGCGGCCGGCGAAGCGCCAGAACCGACATTATAAGAAAAAAAAACAGTGAAATAAAATTAGTACTACTGACAATTCGGGATAATGACATTAGGGCTAAAATACTTAGGCAAAATGAACATTCGGGTTAGTGATTTTAGAGACATTGATAATAAGGTGTAGTCATTATTAGGCATTGCAATATTAGGCCTAGGAAGAAATCGGTCAAATAAAATTAGTCTTAGTGAGAATTCGGTCATGAGAAATTAGATATTATGAAAATTCGGGATACTGAAATTAGGGCTAATGAATAATTAGGAACAATGAAAATTCGGGTTTGTGATTTTAGGGTTAATGAAATTAGGGCTAGTAAAATTAGGTATGAAATTATTAGGGCTAACGGAGGGGAACCGGTCCTGGGTTCTAATCCCGGTAAAAGGAAATATTTGTGTGATGAGCATGAACATTTGTTTGTGAGTCTTGGATGTTTTCAATGTATGTAAGTATTTATATCTATTAAATATATCGTCGTCTACGTCTAGTACCCATAACACAAGCCTTATTAAGTTACAATGGGGCTAATTCGATTTGTGTAAGATTGTCCCGTAATATTTATATATTAAGTAAACAGTAAGATCTTACGATTAAAGATCACAGTTTAGACTGCTGGTGAAATTTTCTAGGGCACCTACTTGATGACCGTTGTGAATCCAGATTTTGGACAGCAAGACAACACGCCACTGCAATGCGAGGCCATGCTACTCGTAAGGAACTTGTTCCGTACTGTGTTACATTCCGGTTTTGGGACTTCTGCCACTTTTAGCTACGACATGCGTTCGGGTCTGGTCGAAAATTGATCATATAATATATAATGATGATGATGATTTTCCATACAGTAAAATTAAACCAGAGCCATGATCGTCGAGTCAAGGTAGTCCAGGTGCATATATTTCAAAGATCTCGATTCGTTTAGCAGAATCTCAATATTTTACGATTTGAATGAATCAGACTCATGCCAAAGCTACCTAGTAGCGACAAGATGCCAAGAGCCCAAGAGTGCCAAAAGGCGCAATCGCTAAAGAGTAATTATAGCTATTAAAAGAAAGTCGTATTAAACATCTATATGTTTATGACAAAGGCGACGCAGGTGGTTAACGATGAATCACTAAACGCCTGACCTAATTATAATGATAATTTCAAGTTACATTCGCCGTTTTCGAGGCAAGGACACCTTTGTCCTCAAGCGTGTAAAAATATGCATCACACGTGAGAAAAGGCAAGTCTTGAAGTGATGCCAAGACCGTAATGTAATTTTATGAATGAAACAACGACCGAACCATACGCAGTTCACAATAATAATGAGGTGTGCCTAGGTAAGGGCTAATATAGGTAAGTTATAGTTACTTTAAATCCCCATGGGGAGACTGCGTGTCAGTCACTAATTGCCTCATTATCATTACTTAGGTTTGACAAAAGTTACGTGTAAAAATATATGTAATGTAATAAATATATACTCTATGATTTTCTGCTCGTTTTCAAAGTATAAATATAATCGCATATTAATATAAAATAATATTCTATGTATTTAAGTTACTTAAAAAACATACTATGCAATATTTGAGAAATGTAGTGTAGAAGTAAATTTAGTCTATGTATGTAACTAAAATGGATGTGCAAGATGGTCCGTAAATATTATATTGATATCATCAGTAGAATTAAGGTCTTCTTTAATAAATGTTGGCGCCAAATTCTGGCAATTTACTGGCCCTTGCCCATCTCCAATATCAGGCTATGGAAGTTGACCAAAATCGCCAAGGATAATAGGTATACGTTTGAGGAAGTGGCGCTAGATAGGACATGCACTTCGTAGGCGAGACAACCAGACCATCTATCCAGGCAAAGATGACAAGCTTCCGGTATAAGGAAACTATAGGTCGACCTCGCACCACTTGTAGACTGTGCAGTCGACAAAGAGGCTGCTTCAACGGACCTTGGCTGGAAGGAGATTGAGGGTGCCGGCCAGGAAAGAAACAGATGGAAGGCCCTTATAAGAGCCCCATGTCCCTGATGAGGTATACGAGGATATCATCATCATGTTACTAAAATACCCAAGTGATAAATTAGTTCTTCAAACAAGGGGTGTATAAACTCTTAAAGGGTCAGCAACGCGCACGTAACACCCTTGGAGTTGCAAGCGTCCGTAGGCTACGTCAACCACTTAGCATCAGGTGGGCCGTAAGCTTGTTTTCCACCAACGTGGTATCCAAATAATAATATATATTTCAGTCACTATTTGGCACTCTTGCTTTTTACGTACTGGCCGTGTAAAAACCCTGCGTGCCATGCCAATACAGTAGTTGACAGTAAAAATAAAGTATTCCAACATTCCCAATAAATACAACTCGCAAAAATACTGGGAAAACATCACGATGTTTTAAATATATACTTAAAGATCAAACATTACACGTTGTTTGATCCGAGTATTTTAGGTATTGTGACGTCACTTATTCGTATTTCCAAACAAATTTCATACTAAAAGAGCGTTTATGACGTCTTGGATGCACCACCATATTCAATCATTCACAAATCTGAGACTGGGATATTACAAAAAAGGATATAACACGCAACCAAGTATAATAACGGCCCTTCTCAACGGCCGGCCGGTCTCAAAACATTTAGTATTGACGTATAAAATACCTAATGTACGTAGGCAGTTAAAATTGCTTTTGCTTGTAATTATTAACGGATTAGATGCAGTTCGACTGCTTGGGTTTAAGCAATGTTGTTTTGTCACGAGTTCATTTCCACCATTCATGTTACCCAACGGCGCAATATTGCAAACCACGATAAAACTAATTTCAATGACAAATAATTAGACACACTAAACAAATAAATAAGTTTATAAGTACCTACTCACGTGTTTCATGCAAGTATCACCGTTTTCAAGATGCTTTTTTTTCTCCTAAGGGCCACCCCACACCTGGCGTCTTTCGAGCGTCTTTCGAGCGTCGTCCCATAGTAAACCGTCCCCCCAACCCACCTCGCCTCGCCCCTCGCTCGCCCGCTTACTATGGGACGACGCTCGAAAGACGCTCAAAAGACGCCAGGTGTGGGGTGGCCCTAAATATGCATCTTTTAAGAGGAGGTACTTCTACGCTTGAATAACTAATTAGGTGTTAAAAAACTAGAAGAGTGACCAAAGCCGGAGTAAAGAAGATGACGTAAATGGCTGCTTCAAAGTTCCTAACGATGTTAAACAGCAATAGTAATATTTTATTTTACTAAATCTACTAAAATTCATCAATAACTAACGCGACTTATTATTTTTGCAAATGAATATTATTATGAATCAACTAAAATCAAAGCCGGAGTAAAGAAGATGACGTAAATGGCTGCTCCAAAGTTCCTAACGATGTTAAACAGCAATAGTAATATTTTATTTTACTAAATCTACTAAAATTCATCAATAACTAACGCGACTTATTATTCTTGCAAATGAATATTATTATGAATCAACGAAAATTTTACTAAGATTATTTAACTTCCTACTACATACATGTAAGTACCTAACCCTTTATGAGCACGGTTCAACGTAGCATATGATTTTATGTACAGTCAGCATCAAAAGTAACTGCGCAATTGACGTCTTCAAAAGCTCTTATTCCCTTTTAATAAAGACTTTTGACGTGTTCGTTTGCCCAGTTACTTTTGATGGTGACTGTACCCATACCCACCTCCTATACTTAGAGGACATTCCGCTCGACTGGGCCGAAACCACAGATTTTTCCATTACCCACCGTGTTGATCCAATTGGATTAAATGCAGAGATGGATTACCTACGTGTTGAATATACAGTTACATGTTTACTTACATTTTTGTTTGCCTTGTCTCCATGATCAATCAAATCAGCCGGTGTCATGACTTTGTGAAGTGAATTACGACGCAGAGCCCCGAGTTATTTTTTTCATCAATATTTCTCCTTGACCATGGGAATTAATGGCATGTATGCAGTCTCGCATTTTTTTAAATTGCCTTTTACTCATTTTGTGGCATGTAGGTACTATTATAGGGTAGTTACATGAATGAAGTGTCGTGTGTAAGGTCGCGTTCAGGACGCCAGCGGGCGGCGGGGCGACGAGCGGGCGTTCACAGATTGAACTTGATTTATAAAATGTATGAATATGATCTATACTTTTCTATATCAATACTTTTCATGAAGTGTGACTACGGCAAATTGCTGGCGAATTGTTCATAAAATAGAAAAAGAAATGGATCTCATGTGATGGTCGCATAATAAACTCTACAAGTCACTAGGTCCTTCAACAATCACGTTTTTAAGTTTAAAAAATACTTATAGATGTGCTTGTGAATAGTTCTTAAACATTAGCTACCATTACTGATACCGTATCTGGTGCCAGGTGTGTCTATAAACATGCATGTAACTCATAACAAGTTAAAAGGTTTATAATTGAGTAATTAAATGTTATTAACATTTACACAATTTATAAACTATTAGTTTGTAACAAAAGAGATAATCATGTGACATTTACATTTGAGCATAATACCATTTCTAAAAAAGTTTATTAATTATGTACTTCCATGAATTAAATCATAGTTTTTTTGTCATATATTTTTTTGTCAATATTAAGTAGGATATGAATTCCATTTACCATTTTTGATACTAGTTTATAAAAAAATACAAAAAACATTGTAAACACAACAGGAAAATTAAAAGCATGCCTTTATACACGGTTTTCCCGGGAATTTCCGTTAACTTCGGCATATTGCAGAATACATTTACAGAAACCAATTAGCATAATAATTTCGTGAAAAATTTTTTTTATTTTACTTTTTTTGTAAAAAATAATTTAATGTAGCATTAACAGTTATTGTCTTATTGTGCAAGGGTTCAAGACCAGAAGGTCCAAGAAGACAAATTAAGTAAAAAAAATGTACTTCCGACACAGTTTTTGCCTAATATCGAACGAACTCACTTGGTAAACCTTCTTCTAGTTTATAGGAACCTTACAACATTTAAAAAACTGTGATGACACCACAGTTAAGAGCCTTTACACTGGTTAAATCTGTAAATCTGATTAAATTAAAATATTCAATATCTTGATAACAGTAAGAGTTAAGATACTACTGTCTTGGAGAAATTAACTTTATTTGATCTAACCTATGCCCCCTTGCAATTAACGGAAATTGCCAAAACACCTAGTATAGACTTACTTAATTGGTTTGGTACAAAAGTGTTTTAGAAATGCTCTCTAAGTTAAGTATAAATATGTCTAAATAATCATGTACCTGTAAGTCCTGTAGCATTGTATAAGGTTGGTAATGAATAGTTTTTTTTGTACAATAATATATGCATTTTTTTAAATAGATACTTGATGTAACTTAATCAAATAATATGTGTGAGGTAGATGGAGGCTGTGAGTATGCTTAATTGCTTATTGTACCATTAATCATTCAATAAGTTTGTGCAATTTTTTTTCACTACCAAGTTGTATTGCTAATTGTTTTAGAACACTTATTGCCCAGGAGCAGATATATTTTTTTACTGAATAATGGTTCAAGTATGAAAACTTGAAATGAAAATTGCATATCAAAATCATGTAAATCATAAAAAAGTGAAACAATCAACAAGTTGTCAATGAGATGAATTTTTGCTTGCAACATTTAATGTTAGGGACTGATCTTGTTTTGTTACCAAACAGTGAATTTAAATACTGTAATTGAAATTTTTGCTTTGTTTGTTTCAATTAATGGGGATTATTTAAATTGCTGGGCAAAGACTTCTCACCTTAATTGTTGCTGAGGAAGGCATCTTAATCATCCCACCATCTCTGTCTAGGCCACCCCTGTCTGTTTTACCTTTGTGGCCTCCCCTTATTGGCTATTCTAATCAACCTAACTGGATGCATGCAACTGACATGACCAGCCCAGTCCCACTTTCTTGAGCCTGGCAGTTTTTGGAACACAGTGTGGTGCTCCGGATGCAAACTATCTTCTTAACACCTAGAATGCTGCACTCCATAGCCTTTCGGCCTACCTTAAAATTGGACTTTTAAATATTTTTTCAATAATACATTAAACTAACAAAGTCTCTGCTTATCATGTACTTACTAAACTGAAACGAAAAACATTGATTCACATTAAATATCAAAATATTTCCTCATTACATAAACAATGAACATAATGACAAATAATCTCAATTAGTTACGAAAACAGGAATGTTTTTAAAATACACGGTAGGCCGGTAACACTCGTCGTTCCGGTTTATAATTAAAATTTTATAAATTTGTAATACGTACCATAAGGTCTGTCCCACGATGCGTCGTGTTCCCTTGCCAAAATCTTCTGGAAAATCCTTTCACGTAACCAGTAACGCTCTGCTTATATTCAAATCCAGGATTCCAGCATAGTGACCCATAGCCGAAAACCCAAAAGGGTTCTATTCGCGTCTTAGTAACTTCGCAACACGGTGGCTGATCCAGTATGCACTCCGGAACTTTCTCGCATTTGCTCGTGCTGGGTCCTTTGCTGTCCTCCATCGCTAACTATACTCTTATGCCCAAAGTATACTGATATAAAAACAACTTGCGAAATTCGCGACTACGTGCGACTTCAAATTAAGTGGAGAAAGTAGAGTACGTTAGTAGAGTTTGAAGGGATTTATCACAGATTTAAACGTCACGTTATTATTCTACTTGTGCCTCATCGTTATTCATTTGGTTACGTTGTTACAATAATAATAAATTAGCACTAGGAATATAAAATTGATCGAGGCCTTTCCATAGCGACGTGCGATTGTGAACTGACAATTGACATTTGCTTTTTTATAGTTCACGGATGAGAAGAGGTTGAGGTTGAACATTTTTCCGTTATGGCAACACTACAATACGTTTCAGTTTACGTTGAATTTGTTATTTGGAACTTTATTAAAACATACATTATTTTTGTAAAAATTCAGTAAAACTCGCATTCAGTTAATACTAATTTCCATATATACTGAATTTTGTTTCCAACAGATTTCAATACATTATATATCTTATGTTTTTTCACATAAGACCTCGCTAGCATCACGCGTTCCGTTATTGCCATCGTGTTGTAATAAGCTTGCAATACAGGATTTTGATGCTACAACCAATGAACGCTCGCTGCCAAAAGGAAAGGTTTGGATTGGTCTATATCCTGTCTGATGCAATTTTCGAAATATTTTCAATCAGGACGTCGGAATGTTCAAGACAATCTATAAAAAAGTATAATTTTGGCTATCGTATTTCGTAATGTCTAACGCAGGTGTAACAATGTTCATCATTCTATTTTGTTTTGCAACTTTGTCATTGTTTTTATTACCTACTTATATATTTTTTAAACGTTTATAACATTTTTTTATATAGACTGTAACATTGCGTTGTTAACCACAGGTGAAACTATAATTCCATATTATATGCATTACATGTACATCTCATCTTTTTGTGATAAAAAGTGATAGTATAGTAGCCCATAAGCGTTAGGGCGCATAACGTCCCACTCGCAGAATGTTCACTTCGTCCCTTTCGCTGCTTTCGCGAAATATCCCTTTCCTAAATGTATCTTACGCTAAACAACCCTTCTGCAAAAGGTCCCGTTCGCAAAACGTCCCTTTCGCAAAATGTCCCGTTCGCAAAACGTCCCTTTCGCAAAATGACCCATTCGCAAAACGTCCCTTTCGCAAATTGGCCCGTTCGCATAATGTTCCTTTCGTAAAATGTTCCCTATAAAAGCTTAGTTATTATTATAAAAAATATCCAGAAAAACACCCTTTCATAGAGAATAATATTTTTCGTGCTCGAAAAGTATGTCATAGTAGGGTTATCAAGCGGGTCTCAAGTAGTACATATAGACCCTAGGGAAAATATGCATTTCTCAAAATATCTTAATCATCCCAATGAAAAAATTGCTCCCGATATTAAAACCACCAATCACAATACATATCGACGATATCAGAGCCAAGCTTTTTCTAGACGGGACATTTTGCGAATGGGTCATTTCGCAGACGGGACGTTTTGCGAAAAGGGCGTTATGCAATATGCAGTAGGGACTATCAAAGTAAAGGGCTTTTTCAGGAGGGACGTTTTGCGAAAGGGGTGGGACCTTTTGAGAAAGGTACGTTTTGTGAATGGGATATTTTACATAAGGGACCATTTGCACAGAAGATATTTTGCGAATGGGACCTATTTTTGGTGGAGGGACGTTTTGCGAGCGGGAAGTTATGCGCCCAAACCACCATAGTTAATAATGAAGTGGAACCCCCATACCTAAGCTCAGTCAGTGGTTTGTATGCAACTGTCAGACACAGGTCGACTTTCGGCGTGTACGTCAGCGTCATAGGTTAGCCACACACACGCACTATTATTGGCAAACTAAAATTGACAATATTATTGATCAATATAAAAGGCCCCGCATACTGCACAATATTATAGCCAATATTTAATAACCAAAACAGGCTGAAAATATTGCAATACCACTAGCAAACACAATAATATTGGCAATACCCTCCTCCCCCTGATATTGGAAAAAAATGGGACACTAGGTTGTAGAATTAATATTAATACATCGCGTATTTTACGGCACTCGTGATGTATTATGGAGGAATATGTGGTCTACCATATGTATTCCTGGGATTTAGCCAGAGTTACGTTTAGTTTTTAACATCCTGTCATATTCAAGTTGCCTAGAATTTATTTCAAGGAACCTTACCCAAATAGTAGAGCTATTTCGCACCGTTGCCGTAATCCCACTTCGGCCATCGATTGTTCGTATTAGATCACCTTTATGTTACCTATAATTTTGTAAAGGGATGACACGTTAACTACTACCGATTAACAAGGATAACTACTGGCCAAGAATTTGGTCTACACCCATAGATGGGGGGACAGCGTGCAGGCGGATCTGCGTCATCTACAAGCTGAAACCTGGCAGGAAGTGGAAGTAAAAAGTAAAAACAAAATAAAACTTCATTAATTCACAGTAATGGTCCATATATTCCATATAGAATAAAATCACAATGCGATAAGGTATAATTATTTTACACATTAATATAACAGACATTTTGGAGTATTAACGGTGAATATTTGAATCACTTATTTGCTATTTAATACCACTGTGTTTATGTGCACATTATGCAAGATTAAATTGGGTTGGTACCTAGGTACTTGAAGCATTCATTGCTTGTGATACCTTACCCACAGACAATAATTTTATGTATTTTTATTGAAGTTTCAAAATATACAATATACATCGTAAAAGCTCGTGTTGAATTGAGGATTGGAATGATTTAAAAATGCCACTACCTAAATTTAGCGGAGTTGTAGATAAGTAAATATGTATGTATTTACCTACTCAAAATCCACTGTACTGGCTACTCAATAAATATAGTTTAAATTGATAGCTACCTTTTGATAGGTCATTCTGATACTAAGTTATAATTTAGGTACATTGTATATGAATAGTTTCAATAATTTAACTAAAATATCTACTGGTCATTTGTTTTGAAATATTGTCCCACACAAATATTTTAAAGATTTTTTTATCATAGAAATATAACTGAACTACATTAACAGTATTTTATTTTAAATTCTGGCAACACACCGACACTCGTCACAATTTCACAAATTACAGTGATTTTGGCAGGTAACTAATTAAAAAGTAATAAGGGTGATTTTCACAATCCTACTAACCCAACTTTTAAGTTCTCGTATACTGAAGAACCTGTAGTAGGAATGTGGGCGACATCATTTATAATTGAGATTACATATAGATTAATTTAATATCCTTTATATGAATATATTTACAATTATTTTCTAAATAAGTATCTCCATAATGTGATTTTTGGTTTGTTTTTGTTTTCCAAAGGAAAATTACTTAAATAAAGATATATCATGTGTTTCATAAAAAAAGTCAAAACAATATTTAAAATAAATAATTGTTAAAGTATGAAAGCAATTGTAATAAAAAAACAGCAAATAACTACAGCACTATATACAATACTGGCCATTTTACGGTAAACTTAGGTATTTTCAAAGGTCATTATGATTGGAACTTAATGGAATTGACTTATTTTTTTTATATGTACCGAACTTCTTTTATGAAACACTTAACATATTCTTTTTATTATACTAACTATAAGACTTACACTTTTTATGAAATAAGTACGCTAAAATTGCGTTTTTGTATTTCGCCTAAGGGTCGGTTATTTATTCAAAACCTAAAACTTGTGCTGAAATTAAAATTATTTTCTATATTATTTGCCTATAGATAATTGTGATGTAATAGACCTAAATATAACATATTATGTACAATTATAATCAGACTTTTTACACATAAAATGTCAAACGACATTATTTATTTCAAAATATTCACAATGACAATTACTTTTTATATTGTCCCTACCCATATATAAGAAAGTATTCATATTGTAGTTACATATTATTAATAGTACTAATGAATATACCATAAATACAATTTAATACTATTCCTGAACACAGGACAGGTACGGTTATTATGTGTTTAAAATTATTTTATTTATTTAATGTTATTTATTTTTATATAGGTATATATATATGACTAGTGATATGTAACAACAACATTAACACGAAGGTATGGTAAAAGTGAATCGCGATTAATTGAGATTATTTGATTTCAATACTTTTAAATATTCAATCATATAGTGTTACTCATTATTTGCATATATTTCATTTAGAGTAACAATATAGCATGCACCATAGGGAAACTAACATCACGATGGTAATTTAAAATATAACTAACTAATTACAGATAAACTAATCGTTCATTATTATATTTCAGGCTTTTTGGTAGGTCCCTTTTACTCGGGAATTTAACTAGGGAAAAACAATCTTGAATATGGAGGTAGGTATTGAACATTTATCTTATAATTTATAATATAAGTAACTATATTATGCATTACACCCAGACACATTTAACATTAAGAAGACTATTTGAAACACACATACCATCATAACACGTACAAGAAAACGTTATTAAGTTCCTCGAAATACTTCACTTCAATTGTTTTTACTAAAGATTTTTGGAACAGTCGAACGTGAAGACGGCCACCAACTTAGGTATTGCATAGAATATATCCATATCCTAAAATTGGTTTAGGTATACTTTTTAACAAATCTGTACACCACATCCAGTCACATACACACAGGTTACATTACTTCAAATATCATATGTCAAATATATTAAACAGGTTTAAATAAAGGTTGTAAAACTCGTCATCAGGTATATTTTACGTTTCACGATCTACCTACATGTCGGATACGCCTAGCTATATGTCTACTTAAATTGGTCAAAAAGGACAATATATTATATTGTAGTCGTCATGGAGCAGGAAAGATGAAATGACGCAACTTTACGTCAGTAGGGAGAGCAAGTACTGAGGAAATAATGAATTAGCAGAATTATTCACATTTTAACATTAAACTGGCGACTGGGAAAATCTGTCATTTAAAAATAATTTGGCTCTTTCTAATCAAATAGCTGCACTTTTGAATGATTCAACGCTGCAGAGGATTAAATCCAATGCAAGGTTCACCCGATAAACTAAGAAGTTTTCTAGAATGTGTTTGTTTTCTTCGTGATTATGATACGAGTACTTAAGTACCTAGTAGAAATAGAATAGCATGTTACATTTCACGTGTCACAAGCAAATCACTAGGTACTCAATCTTTATTAATTTATTACTAAAGTACCCATGCCACTCGGACTTCCCAGAGTAACGTCGCCATACTGTCAAATCGTTTCTTAAGACAATGAAAAGTGAGGTCACTTCAGAACAATAATGAGTAATAGCAATTTTTCATTCGTCATATTCTCCTATCTATAGGTAAATCCCTTGTTTTAAAGAATTGGAGCTCATAGCCACATAGACGCATTCCATGATGTCACAATTATGTAGGTACTGTGAGCGGGAGTTCCATATGGACTTAAAACTCATGCCTTTAAAATAAGGCTATGTACACACTGACGTCCCTTCACGTCAAACTTAAGCCGGCGCTACACTGTCAGCTTAAGTGGAATGCTTGGATCATACATTCGACTCTGGCCCTTCGGTGTTGTGCTTGAACGAGGCCCGGATTCGCGCCAAATATAGAGCACATATGTGCCCGTAGCATTTGTTATACCACTCCGGTGTTCGGCCCCTGCAAAAAAAAAAATCAAATTAGGACAAGCAATATGCGAGACCATGCAGTTGTTACCTTGTATCTTGTCGCAAGCATATTAGGCGACTTCATGATTTAAATGAGTGCTTCCTGACTGGCGCGGGATGCGCGGACGCGGGGCGGTACGAATACACTAATACTGTGAGCGCACCGCCACACCAAGTCAGGAAGCCTTATACGTATTGGATACTTACATAGTGTCAACCCTGGCCAAGTGCACCAACCGGCTGCGGCCCTTGCCGGCCGGCTGCGCGAGGTACCGCGAGGCCAGCACGACGCCGCGCGAGCCGTCCGCGGGCTGGCTGCCGTGCGCGACCGACGTCTCCGCCACCGCGCACCAACCGCCACCGCCACCGCCACCGCCTTGTTGCCAGGACCTGATAGTACAACACAAGTTTCTGTTAAAAAGTTAATTTTAGTTCAAGCTTTTATTGCCGACTGTACTTTTCTGTATACCATCATCAACTTGAGACGATTCTAACGAGTTCAAACTCAACGTGGTTACGTCGATAAGTACTAAATTCCCAAGGCCACCTTCTGTGTCCATCAACAGATCAGCTCGATGTTACCTAAACTATACTTAGGTATACTCTATACCCAAAATTTCAGCTCAATCGGTCGGGAAGTGGGTCAAATTTAACTTGCAAGATTTGACGACAAAAATCGGGACAGGTGAAACTAAATAGAAGCTTGTAAAGGATTTATTGTCTGGCCGGCCTATACAATAATAATTCTTTACGTCACACCTGGCCATAATGCGAGTTTTACTGCACGCTGCGCGTAGGGAAAAACTCGCATTGTGGCCAGGTAAAGACGTAAAATTTTGTACGCAACACGGGCGGTAATTCGTAAAGCCCCAGAGCGCATATTTATGGCCCTCACCCTCGGTTCGGGCCACAAACACCTGCGATCTGGGGCATTCACGAATTCACCGCCCTAGTTACGTAATGTACTATTATCTACGCACATATCGTTAGTGCTCTAAAATGCGTTCAGAAACCGTAGGAAATGACCAGCATTACTACAACCGATTTTACTATGAGAACTTTCTTGTCTTTGGTAGCAGGTAAAATCTGTACTGTAATGTCATTACAGTACAGATTTTTGATAAATTTGTATCGTTATGAGTTTAAATTTGGAACAGCTGTCAAATTTCAAGTGGGTCCCTATTCTAGTATCCATAGATATTAAAACAGTTATCGATACGAAACGTCAATTTAGTACGTTTTTTTATACAAACCGTACGACATTTGATCTCGAGTGATATGAGTATAGGGACTTCATTCGTTTGTCTATGATTTAAAAAAAAAACATTCTTCATGACGGATGATCGAATTGCCGCCATTGCTGTTGTCATTTATTTGTTGGTTTTTTGATGTGACTTACTACTACTTATTATATGTGTTTAGATAAAGAAGTGCATGCAACTGTACATAATTAGGCCTTAAAACACTCGTGTGATCCTATTATGAAACTCGCTGACGCTCGTTTCATAAAACCACACTCGTATTTTAAGGCCTTTCATTATGGATCAGTCGCATAAACTACTATAGTAATTCTTAGGGTGACTTCTCTACCAGAGTGCTGTGCGGGGCGTTGAGCGATATAATGAAAATCGAGGCTACCATCGGTGTGACGGTTTGAGAAGGCTCTATTTTATACAGTTTGTATCAGACCAAATAGCCAAATATATCGTAACACATCCTTACTCCTATAGTAATAAAGATGTGTTGCGATATATTTGGATATTTTGGCTGCTCCCAACTATATGTATATGATACTGACTGTACAAATCGAACTACTATTCCTATAGTAAGCTCAATTAAGGCTTGTATTATGCGAAAGAGACGATCAAATATTCATGCTCATCACACAAATATTTTCCTTTACCGGGACTCAAACCCCAGGACCTTTAGCTTCGTAGCGGCAGCGTCACGCCCCACTACGCTAACCGGTCGTTAAAGTCCTAAATACCTGATAGTTTGATGTGACTTGCTCAGTAGGTACGTACACAATACGAGTAAAATCAACCAAAATGGACAACAGAGGCAAAACATGCCGATAATGAATCGTTAAAAACGCTTCGTAGGCTAAACCCACTAGACAAATTACCGGCAATGACGTCCGGCTTTGGAATAAAGACTTGGAGAAACTAACAGATTCCTGTTAGTTTCGCTCGTCGTAATTCCAAGAACGTCATCAGGCAACTAAAACAAAATATAACATAGCAAAAGTCGTTTTTCCTATTGACGTGTTTTGGAACGTGATCCAGTTGTTATATGGGACTAACCGGTTAGTCGATAGGTCGACTCAACATTAGCACCAAATGCACTTTAAACAATACTCTGCAACATTATTATACCCGAGTAGTCCATGAATTCTTTTTATTCTACATATATTTATGTCTGTCCTGAAACCATCAGTTTCGTGATTAAATATAAACCTTATTACAAAGATATAAGGTCTAGTGACATAAAGTGCAAACAATCCTTGCCTCACCCACCGGCTTTATTTTAAGATAGGTACCATTTCACCGACCTATCATTTAGCCTTTCAATTGCCATTTTATTTAAACACTTTTTTTACAAGTGGTCAGTTAGGTTCCATGACGACGCATTTTTCAAAATCTATGAATGCAGTAGGTATTGTTTATTTAATAAAAAAACGTCTCAATAGAGCACATATACACAAGAGTATGATGCAAAAAAAAATATTGCATGCTCATATTCGAGTATGGTAAATATAAGTTTCTGGCCGAAGGGTGTCGTGTTTCGGCGGTTCCTGGGCAACCTACCGAGTCATTTGTAACTGGGCCTTCGTTGGCTGGATTAAATTATGATTATTATTATTATTTGTTATAAGTACCTCAAAACGCAGTAATCTCTCTGCGGCAGGTTGATACTGGAGGCCGTGATGAACTGGAACACTTCTGCGTTTGTGCCAAGCTTTTCTGCGACCCGCCATTTCACCAAGGTGTCGTCCCAAATGTGCCGTTCACGAAGAATTCTGAAACCAAATACAATTATATTATTGTTGACTGGTATGGTTGAAGTGGACGGTGGAGTTGTTTTGTGCCAAATCGGCGAATGACTGTGTAAAACTGCGTATTTTTTGTGTCTGATACCTAAAGTGCTAAGTCAACGAAGGAACTATCGGTATTGAGCCAAGGTTCCTAGCCTACAAACTCGGTTTTAAAGTGGAACGCTTGAACTGCAACCACTTTTCGATTAACTATCTTATCACCCGCAATAACTAATTATAGCAGACTTGAAGTTGTCCATTATCAAGGATTAGAAAATTTTGTACTCAACACGGGCGGTAATTCGTAAAGCCCCAGAGCGCATATTTATTTCGGTTCGGGCCACAAACACCTGCGATTTAGGACATTCACGAATTAACCGCCCTAGTTACGTAATGTACTATTTATTCCACCTATTTTATTATAAGTACATAAAAGCAAATGAAGGACACCAAAACGTTTTCACGGACTTGATCCAATACGAACCTCTGCATGACCTCTTGTGGGGGCGCCTCTACGTCCGTGGTAGCTCTCCAGAGACGCAACGGGTGTCCATCTCCGACTTTCTTGCAGCACAGTTCCACGTGCGGCGCAGCCCCCGACACTGACATCCATCCTCGCGTTCTGGAATATGCATGTTACAATTAGATACTAGGTCCGATAGTCTTTTTTTTACCAGCACGGCTATCACAAGACGGCGCGCGAGCTCTCTCGATTTTTCTCGCACTATCCGTGTCTCTCTTATTAGAAAACTTAGAAACACACGTATACTTAGCGTGAGAAAAATCGGCATAACACAAAGTTGATCCCAAAGTAAAAGTTGTTCAGAATCATAGGTAGATTCACATTTTGCTATTTTGTATCACGAATTAAATTACACCTTGCATTAAACGTAAGCCCTTTACTATTGACCACTGAAAAGACGATTTTTGTATTTTTTACTGACACTGACCCATTTAGCATAAAAATATGTTCATCCTGTTGTTTGTTTTTTGTAAGTTATTCACTAACAATACGAAATAGTTTATTTGAGCCATATGCGTTATTATATTAGTAAAAACCTAAGGCGCTACGAACACTAATTCACAAAGAAACACTAAACGGAAACACCTAAGTGGCCACTACAAATGAAATGATGTGCCGAAGTTAGTAATATTTTTACCATATCTACCCTGTACTGAAAATTTATACTTACTAATTCAAAGCGCTTATTTTATCTTAGTTAATTTGGGTATATCTTTAAGTTGTTGAATTAACATTCATCGGAGTGTCAATATCCCAGACTTAACATGAAGCTATGATATTATACGAAGGTTTACATGTCACAATGATGCATTAGGTATGAATACGCAAACAGTATAAAGCCTAGAATCAGAGAATTACAGTACTTAAAACGCTTCAGTACAGAGCAGAAATACCGAAAAGGCTACATCAATGGAAATGAAGATGGCAGACGTTCTATAACACCGATCTCTCACCTCTTTCCTGAACGGCCACAGATTCTAAAAAAGCACGAGAAAAGTTAAAACTATGAGAAATACCATTATCTGACAAAAGATTTCTAAGAGAATAGTTCTACTTTATAGTTAAACACGTAAATTGACGTCAAGTGAGTTGCAGTTTAGAGTTCACTTACTTTTCTTTGGCTTCCTTTAGTAATGCTTTGATGCAGGCTTGTTGAAAACCTTTCCAGTCTTGGCTGAAATCTGCTCCTAATTCTTCTAGCGCAACCTGAAACATAAACATTAGTCAGAACTTGTTCCATCTTCCTCTGTTACATGTTAAGTATTTAGATTTATTTTCCTGGAAAGTCAGTGTACTTCACTGGGCGCCGAATTACTTGCAGGTTCTATGCTCTGCCGGCCTCCCAAATTCAGAATCTAAGCCTGAGCTAGTCCGTCTACGCAAAAGTAGTCTGCAATAAATTAGTTGACAACACCAACCTCTCAAGTCATCAAGTTCTCATAAAAATATGACATTTAAACTTTAAAGAGTGATGTTGCCAAATTATTTATTGCAACTTGGATGCACTGTATCATAATAAGTATTCAAGAATCTTTGAATTTAAAAAGGTCCCCTTCGTATTAACCTCCGTACTATCGCCAACACAGTTAACTGACCATCCGTGCACTTTATATGCATTGTAATATGGCTATAAATACAGGATGGTCAGGTGCTGGCGTTTGTACAATGAATTGCATTTGCTACTTACCGGCACACTCTCTTCGAAATAGTTGAACTTGCACCGTGCCAGCATATCAGCTGGTGCCAAGAACAGCTGCTGATGCTTCTGAATCAGTAGAAGTAGGCACGCGTGAGCCGCCCGGCTCTCGCTGATCTGCCTCTGGTCGGCCACGCTTTCAATCACCATTCTGGAATAAATAAAATAATTTATTTTTTATTCTGCAAGTAGCCCGCAATGGCACTTTTACAAGTCAACATTCTGCCATCATAACATTATGACCCTCGGAAACGTGAGAAAGGATCGGATGGTTTTAAGATGGTAAAATGGTGCCACGCGGTGTTTTTGCCACTCTGCGTTTTACCATCACACCTAACCTAAGCTTTGTTTCCTAGACACCTATAATTTGTATCCATCGCAGCGATTTGCTGGTTTAGAGAATATTTCGTTGCCTTAACAACTGATTGAAATAGCAGCCGGAAAAATATGACAACGTAGCTTAGCTTAGGCCTAGTCGAAAAGTAGCCTGTAATGTAAACTGAACTCATTGACCAGTCCACAATACTGAAAGCTAGTTTTTAGATCCAGATTAATCAGCATGCATGTCTCACGTCGGTCAAAAATACACCTTTAAAGAGTGTACAGATGTGAGAAGAGATTTATATCCCGACCGAGCTCGCTCAGTGTGACGTAATCGACGCCAGGTGCAAACTTAGCTCGGTCGGGTTGTAGACAGGTTTGAAATGTCTTACCTGTTTGAATTCCCTTCCTTAGTGCTGCCAGTCTGCGGCGGAGCGTGGTGGAGCCTCAACAGCGTGGGAGCCAAACACACGGCCAAGTTAGATGCCGTCATCTGGTTCACTGCCGAATGCTCCGCAACCTGTAAGATTTCGTATACGAATAATGTGTACAATTATCTCAGGGCGATAAGTAAAATTCCAGGTTCCTAAGGAGCCGTTGAGTGGGGCCTAGGAACGGTAAGCTTAGTGGGACATTTAATCCACTTTACGGAAGTGTGCAGAGTGCAGACGTGATAACTAATAAAACTACGTCTTGCACTGCTGTGTTCTTGGTGGTGGCTTGGCCGCCACCAGCACCCAAGGATAAGTTGCTTGTTGATAGAAGGACCTGTTTCGCTCTTTATGGCAATTGGCAACACAGCGAATTCACAAATCAATAAAATGTAAGCAACGTGCTTATGACTCTTTGGGGGTTTAAGGCGTTTATGCATCTTCCGATTACCGTAAGGCGGAAAAAGAGTCTATGCATGTTGCATTATGCCACCATTGTGGTAAGAAAATATGCGAAAATATGCTCGGGGTTGAAAAACCATCTAAGTAACTATCACATTCACAGTGCGCACGTTATGTGTGTAACTAACCCATCCAATTACATAAATCTGTTATGAGTGAGCCAATACGGAAGATGCAATATTTTAAATTTTGCTTCCATTTGCTTTGCTTTGCTTGCTTTTTGCTTCCATAATTAAAAATTTAACTATATTTAAACTTTCGCGCCTAAATGGATCTACAGTTCCAGTGACGTCACTAATGTGTGTCACTCGCCACATTTGTATGTACGTGCTTCGTCCCTAAAGACCCTAAATGTCATAGTTGCCTAAGTATTGAATTTTGACGACACGCTGATTGTTGAATTAAAACACGTTCCATTTCACACTTCAAATGGTAATTATTATTTGTAATTAGAATTATAAACTAAAGTAAAAACGTTTCAGTTAGCTATTATTTTATGTTTTTTCAACATTTTGGTCACAAAATAATAGTAAACATTATAGCTGCATCTTCCCTATTGATATTGGTGTCTTGGTAGGAAATTCTCGATGTTATCAACGGTCAGTTAGCGACTGCCCCAAGGGAACTATTCCAAAGCACCACATACCTCTGCCAGGAATACGAGTAGCGACTGTAACGCCTCCAAGTGTTCTTCAGGTAGCAGCAGTAATGCACACTGCACTGCGTCGGGCCTTAAAGGTTCTGGTACATCTGGAAACGATTACAGTCACTCGGTAAGTTTTGTGGTAATTATTTACGAGTTTCTGATAAATTATACACATAATATGCCCCGGAACTGTGTCCTGAACCGATTTGTCTGTTTGTAAGGTTAAAATACCCACGTGAAGAAGTGTTACTTACTACCGGAAAATACCTACTGTCTATTTGCACTCTGTAGGTATTTAAATATTCTATCATTTTTTGATTATAATACACGTTCTAGTTGATAAAAGATATCACATTGTATCACAGATAGATATTAATCTTTTGTGAGTAAAATACCTGCTTATTTTAGACTCATTAATTAACATATTCTGATAATAAAAACAGCTGTTCTCGTTTTAATCACCACAAAGAAACCGATTACCTATTGCCGCTAGAACGCCATTAGTGAAAAAAAACAGTTTTTAGAAATGGTAAAATAACAAGTTTTGCAACTCTTCTTGCTTTATTTGAGACTAGCGACCCGCCCCGGCTTTGCACGGATACTATATTATACATATAAACCCGTAAACCTTCCTCTTGAATCACTCTATTTATTAAAATTCGTTGCGAAGTTTTAAAGATCTAAGCATACATACTGTCATACATACTGTCCCAGACAGCGGGAAGCGACTTTGTTTTATATATTACTATGTAGTGATTGTTTATTTCGACGAAGACGGCACCCACTCCTTTTAACTACGTAACTACTGAACATGGCGTAGATAGGAGTGGGACGCATTTTCGTGGAAGAAGGATGTTCAGTGCCTATGTTATCCTACTAAAATCTTGGCCAGGACTTCCAGTGGCAGAAGCGCCATACGCTGGAGCGAGAGCTCCGAGCGCGGCGCGCCGCTCCAATTCGTGATCGAGCCGTTACTGTTATAATTAATATTAACAGCCGATATTTGACATCATCCCGGTACAACAAACGTCAATGATGACATATGATGACATAAATTATACTGGGATGACAGCTCAAATATTGGATGTAAGGGCATTTTCACTATAGGTACTTACGTTGGAATATCGCAATGAACGTCTCACTGAGCTTATTCGTCAGCAACGCATCAGGCAACTCTCTGAAGTACTGCTTCACCATATCGGCAACATCGTGAGCCTGCGCGCCATCGAAATTGAGACTGGACTGGTGAGGGTCCACAGTATTCATGTTTTCGATGGCGAACGCAGCGTTCACTGCCCCAGCAGCCTCTACTAACGCTCGCAACTTGGCTATCCTTGATTTGACGCCGGCTTTGCGAAAGATACCCATCTGGAATTGGAAGATTTGCGTTTAATCACACTAATAAAGTACTTGTGTCAACATCGCATAGTTACAGATCAGTTCCCAGAGGCGTCTCTAGCCCATGTAGCGCCCGTGTGCAAACATTACCCTAGCGCCCCCTAGTAAGCGCGCGGTCAAAATGGAATGGTAGCGGGCGGCGCTCGGCGCCCATTTGGACCGCTGCGCCCGTGTGCAACGCACACCCTGCACCATAGGTGAAGACGCATCTGTCAGTTCCTATTGCACCTAAGCTGTTTGTGAAAACCTGGATAAATTGGTTATCCTTCACAGTGATTCATTGAATCACGTGTCAAAGATAAAACGGTAGGTAAAACGATTATAAAGGCTTCTACGCAATACGGAACTTTACAGGAAGTCTGGTGAAATTCCTCGTGATTAAATTCTTGAAACAAAGGGCTTCAAAAGAAGCCTTTTGATCTCCCGGCCCGTCATTGATTTAGCAACGACGACTTTCAAATTGAAAAACGAATTGTTGAAAATGTTATTCGGAAACAAAGGCCCTTAATTTTGGAAACACAACAGGATTTAAGTTCCTACACAATATTGTTTGGGACATAAGCGGAACCAAGATTAGCATTATTTGTTTTCCATTGCCATACGAATAAATAAAATTTCAACGACCTAACGAATCTATCGTCAAGCAGCCGAGCCTATACGAATTAAGTTACTACAATAGGGAAGCTTGCATTAAGATTAGGTATATTGAGAAAATAATTTGACAAATATAAATTAGTAATCCAATAATGATCGCTGTTAAAAGTGCATTACTGCATGATTTGTTCTAAAATTATATATTAATTTGGGATATATTTTCATTATAAGTTACGTAAATTGAAACGTAATTCAAAACACCAATCAGCGCGCAGTGACGTCACTCCATAAGTCAATAAAGC
This sequence comes from Epinotia demarniana, assembly GCA_945867215.1. NCBI lineage: Eukaryota > Metazoa > Arthropoda > Insecta > Lepidoptera > Tortricidae > Epinotia > Epinotia demarniana. The sequence goes on from OX244260.1 coordinate 30,190,963, forward strand.
TGAATTCAACGAAAAATATCTGTAAGTATATTATATCGGAAAAAGGCTGCCTAAGGCTGAAATGGTGCTGTGGATTTTTATGTTTTTTTTTCAAGTGTAGAGATAAAAGGACAAAAGCTTATCCAGTACGTGGAGTTGAAGTGAGGTTATGTTATTTAGAATGCATTTATTCATCAATAATAATATTAATTTACCTCTTCCATAAAGTTCTTGAAAAAGGCTACTAAGTAGAGATTATTGTTGGAGTTCCATTGTCGTAAAAAAGTATCATTTACTGATTTATTATAATAAATGAAACTGAAATTATATTATTTCTGTGTCATACAAATAATATTCACGCGCCATGAAAAGTAAGACGCCTTATGGAGTGACGCCACGTCAAACCAGTGAGCGTTTACGCGCGAACTCAGAAATGTTAATTATTTATTTGCATTAAATGAATTATTTGCGCATATTTCAACTTTTTCGCTTGTGATATCTTTATCTAATCCTTAAATCTTTCAGATCGACTAATTTAATGAAATGATGCTGTTCCCTATTGCGCAATTCTGAGCTACAAATGGGAATTTGGAAGGAAAATAAAGTTAAAACTCGAAAAGGAACCGCTTTAACTAACAAAAGTGTAATAATAAATAACCCGGACATGAAAGGTCGAACAACAAAAGCAACAATAGCTTGACGTACCTGGTCGAGGGCGTTGTTTTTCAGCCAGTTGAGCGCGCATTGGATGGGCTTCGGCAAAGAATGACCTGTCCTCTGCAGTGACACGGTGAGGGGCACGCCGAAAACGGTTTTATCTGGAAAACAATTGTTTTAGTCGTATGTAGAATTTGAAAGCAAAATACACTGAGTACACAACTGTCATAAGCCCCGAATGAATGTATTACAGTGGAACCAATTGATAAAATGCTAATGTTTATTAATCAGGTCAAGGTTGCATGAATCCGTTATATCCTCATAGGCTACCCGCAAGGGGCAATTTACTGTGGTAATCCTTGGAGGACGCCCTATCTCGCGCAGTGGCGTTTTGGGTTGATATCATGATAGGCTTGTTGGGTAGGTCATATTGATTATGTCCTTTTACTGGGACCACAAAAAATTACTAACACGGAAAGTGGATGGTAATGGATACCTTGTTCCTGTAAACTTCTTAAGTGCTGAAAATGACCTACCTTTATAGTCGGGAGTCTTGATTTTTCTTATAAGCTTTGGCAGTTCCCAGTTCCAACCGGACTTGTGTGAAGGACAGTACCGCTCCATACAGGCTGTGAGTCGAAGGAGCGCCAGTTTTCGCAGTATGTGGAGCTGGCCACACGACAGGGACGACATTGGCCGAGATACTGGGGAAGCAAGAGACAGGAAATATGTATCAATAAAGATCTAAATTAAATATTTTTTTCTCCAACATGCTCGGAAATGTGTGCCTTAGCAAAAGTAGTACGTGAAGTTCCTCGTTACTGACGAGCGTAAAAGTAGTAAGAGTTAAAAGTCATTACTGTACAGTTTTAGCGGCCAGGAAAATGTATGAAATTCCTTTACTGTATACTTTTCAGGGTTCCGTAGTCAACAAGGAACCCTTATAGTTTCGCCATGTCCGCCCGTCTGTCTGTCTGTCTCTCTGTCTTCGGCTTAGCTCAGTGACCCTTACAACTAGAAAACTGCAATTCGGCGTGGGTATATAAACCAATCACGCCGACAAAACAGTAGAATAAAATCCTGAAAAAAAATTTTTTTTAGGGTACTACATGTAAATTGGTGATGTATTTTTTTCTCGTTAAACCTATAGTGTGGGGTATCGTTGGATGGCTTGTCCAAAAATTTTGTGGGTTTTTAAAAACTATTTTTCAACTCAGTTATGCGTTTGCGAAATTATTATGGTAAGAAATGCACTTAATGTCAGGTGCATATACATTGTCATTGGAATATGAACCTTTTATCGTGGACGGTAGAGTTGCTTTTTCACGGCATGTTATCTTCAATAGAAAAAACCTTGTCCTTCAGGTGGTCGCTAACCGAAGGTGGTCGCGTAACCGGCGAATCGACATTGGTGTTTTATAAAAATCAATATTTACGATTATTTACGAGGGTAAGCTATAATAAAAACCCCAAAAGCCCCTTTTAAGTCCGCGTGGCTTTGCTTCATCCTACAAAATCAACTCATCCACGAATTGCTACTTCCCGGTCGCTGCAATAATGTACTATTAAGTCTTATTTTGACGATAATATTAACTAAGCAAAAAAGCGAATAATTTATTTACTATTATGACATTTGATGTTGACTGTACCTTAGTTCCTTTTATTTAGATACCAAGATATATAATGACCAAACTATTCGCGTATATTCAGTGTTACCGAAATGGTTCACGTTTCATGGAAAAGTTTTTCGAACCCCGTAAGTAGTTAAGGAACTGTTTAAATACTACTTAAATGATTTAATTTTATCCAAATTACCAAATTAGAATGGGGATCTGATATGAGGTTTTAAACGTCAGAATTGAAGAAGTATGGATTGATGTTATACCTAACAAAACCTGTCCTTGTTTAGTCGAATTGTTTTTAGTTGGCGTCACTGTGAGCTGTAGAACACGAGAGGGTGTCATTTTTCGAAAAATAATAATAATAATAACGACAACACAATTTGAATCAAAAGCTTGAAGCATACTTCGTTCACTTCGCTGGGTCGTTCCAAAAATAATAAGCGAAGTTAACTCACAATACGACTCAGGATCCCTCTGATCGGTAACTGGCTGGAGGGTATTGTTGGCTTTGGGGCCTCCGTTCAGCGTAGTCGTTCGGAATGAGTACCATCTCTGGATGTTGTTCCTGTAATCACAGTCGTCATGATAAATCATAATTATTAACGAGATGTTGAAGACTAACTTCAACGAATGAACGAATGAATAGTTAGTCATCGTCCAGCACCCACAGCTTTGGTTAGTTTTAAGACTGGATCGATTGGTGTAAGATTGATGATTGAAATCTTTATTTATTCTATTTTCGTTCTATAATTATTTTATATGAAAAACTTAGCATAAATAAGAAGTTCAGACTTTTCATTATGGTTTTACTTGTATCGTCAATTCAAACTCCAAATGTACTAGCATGTAATGTATTTATTTATTGCACAAAAGAAGGACTTATCGTATTTAATGCCGTAAGCATTCTCTACCAGTCAACCTGTGGGCACAGCAGACAAATTATGGGCGGTGCTGCAACTTCATATTTGAGTGTATAATTATATGAAGACGTACTTTTTAGACTTGATGTCGAGACTGTCGTCGTCATCATCCTGGTCCCCGTCGTGGGACCGCGACCCCGCCGAGTTGGGACTGTCCTCCAGCTCAGAACTCCTCGACGCTGACTTGTCCCTCTTCAGGCTTCTATCTCTAAATCTGGAATAAATATAATCCATTTGAATTAACCAGTAAACCTACAGGAAGACGCCCGGTTGTTCGCCCCAAAAATCGATGGACTGATGTGGTGGAAGCAGAGCTCTAAACTGGCGCCTGGCAAGAAACCTCACTAGATCGGGATCAGTGCATTAGGAGGACCAGAAACTTGAAGTCGTTACATCACAGACGTAACTAGTGAGTAAGTAATTTGAATATTGCTGTAAGGAACCAACAACAATACTAGACTATTTTGTTTATTACTGTCACGAATAAATGACTATTTTATTCAAACCCTTACACCGATCAACCTATTGAGTGAGCAATTATGAGATTCACTTGAGAATATCGATATCGTTTGTTGTCTAAAATCTTATTTTAGCTATTTTAGAACCTTTTAGTCTTGGAAATTAATTCTCAAAGAAAATTATAAGCAAATAGTTAAGTAATTAAAAGTGCGATAGAATTTACGTCTCGTTTTGAGTCTCAAAAAATTTAAGAACCGTTTGTTATCACGTTTTAAGTGATGTCTAGTTCTTTTACTGCCGTTTTTTAAATAGACCCGTTAAAAATAGGAACATCGACACTCGTGAAAAAGATTTACCAGAAGGTCACCATCACCCATACCGACCGATCACGGCCATGTCAAAACTAGAGTTCATAAAATATCCGAGGCGCTATAGAAAAACCGTAATTTTTAATACTTTTGTCTAACTCTCTCGTAAACGTGTTCAAACAGCGACTTCAGAAAGGCTTAAGTGTTATGAGCATGCGAAGACCATGATGCATCTTGCCGGCGTAGATAGTTGGTCACGACATAATTACCATGCGAATATCTGAAACGCGTTAACAAGAACATTTGCAAGATAATGGGCTAACTAAAGGAGCAATTAGTCCTGAGTTTAGTACATAGTTAAAAATGGTAGTTAAGTTAGGAGAGCTAATTTACGCGGGCAGAAGTAACGAGTGGTAGGTTACTAAAAAGGATGCCGAAGATTGCAAAGAGGGGAACATGCCGGAAAGCGGAATCATTACGTCTATCATGAGACGGCCGCTACATACATATCTCGATTTTTCTCGCACTCTACCTCTTGTTCTAAGTGTTCTAAAATGAAAGAGACGGATATTGCGAGAATAATCGAGAGAGCTCGCGGGCTGTCTCATGATAGCCGTTCTGGGTTCAGAAGCAATAGCTGAGGTGCACCCGACATTAAGGAATCGATGCTTGTAAATTACCAACCATTCTAAGTTGGCTATGTCGTTTAATTATGTATAGGAAAATAAAGACCCAACTTTGGATTGTTTACATTCGAGAAAATGTTAAGATTATTGTGAAAAACAACAAAATAAAAGTCACTCTATTTCCGAAAGTTACTTCATTTTGTTTCCAACTTTTGGCAGTATATTTCTTATAGCCTTTGAAATATGTCAGAATTTACCAATACCTACAATGCCCGCTTAACTCTAAGATGAGAAAGTAATAAAGAAAAAATTGCTAAGGAATATCGCATAATTATAACTTTTTCATCACACTTGCTCGAAAAGGGCTTCATAATGCGCAGACATACAGAGCTACAATAGCCTGTGTTACGCCCACGGGCGAAAAGGGGTTTTTCTTAAATTGTATCTGTCACTCATGCGGCAGTTACAAAGCAAAGAGGTTTTATTTATTTATTTATCAAATACGATATCGAAAGCGTATTAATAAATAAATTTAAACTTAAAAAACTACTAAAACATGTTTAACAGAATTATTTACAGATGTAGTATGTATAGTTTTATGTGTCTATCTAAAATGTTTTTAAGTGTTTTCTACTTACGACCCTCGTTAAACAATGTACTATTACTTAAGATTTTTAACCACTTATGGCACGTATATTTTCTTTATTACAGTTTCAAACAAGTTTGGAGGAAATAGCACAAGTACCTAGAAGAGTATTAATGGATTCTATTAAAATAAATACTCCTTTCCACTTTATTACTATTTTATGCAAGCCATTTCCGGTCTTATGGGGTCACAGTTATTTTCTATCGCAATAAGTAGGTAGTAAAATAACCGTTTTCATATAAAATATAAATTCTCGTGTACGATATGTTTTTAAAAGGACACGTTTCTTGGCATATTCTGGTTTTTAGTTTTTATGTGGATCTTAAACACCAACATAAATATTAAATGCTGGCTCTAGTTTGCTATTTAAATTCCCGACAACGTATCCTCGAGAAGATTATGGTCTCGGGCCATATATTTAGGAAAGTCAATGATCCCTCGGCGCCGATAATTTATAGTAAAGTCTATCGTTGCGTAGGTCTCTAGGTACATATGCCTTTTTTTCGTGGAGAACAACTGCCTAGCATGTGCCCAGTCGGCATAGGTTGACTGGGTTATGCGGTATTTCCACCCACTAAAAACTCCACGGCAGTCGTCACTGCACTTCCATGCGGAGCACATTCGTTTCAAACTGAACGCACTGAAGTCCTCCTCGTACCTCGCTATTTCTAGTTCATACCGGATCGCCATCTTTCTCAGGGTCGTAAGCCGAGTGATTGTTGCTCCGCCATGGCACAGACACATGTGACCCCGATGACCCCCTTTAGTCGTCTTTTCTATTGCATATGGTCTAAATACTGACACGACAAGATGACCATACCAAAATATATATAAAATCTCACTTCTGTCCATCCTTCCCCAGGTTGAGCGAGCTGGTGCGTATAGCCTGTCGTCTGTGGATCGTGTGTCCTGGAGACTTCTGCACCTCTTTCAGCACCGCCGGGTCCGGCTTCAGGTCTATTGGTGACGGAGGGTCTATAATAACCTGCAATACCATGTAGAGTTAAGGAAACCTTAATGTACCAAATATTCCATAGGTTTCAAGAAACACTTACAAACGAAATAAAATCTCAGTTTAATAGCTTAAGAATAAGAATAATAACGTCTAACTACTCACCTCAGTATTGTGATGATGAGTATTATGATCTCTATAATAATTATGCCTCCAGCTGGCCGGTTGACATTCCGAATCGCTCAGTGCAGAGTCATCATTCTTGATCCCTCTATGGAATATGCGTTTAGCCTTCGTTAATTTTGACTTGGTACTTTTATTACTAGACCCCATGCTTCCGTCTGAGGCGTAACTGGAGCTATCATCTCCAAACGGAGGGTTTAAAACAAAAGATTGCTCCAGCGGACCGATGGGTGAAGGTGGCATGTTAGTCATGGGTGAAGGAGGTTGGGTTCGTATAGCAGGAGCATGTAATGGGGAACTACCAAAATCTGGAAAAGGAAATGATGTAGGGGTTGTGGGAGTCATGTCAATATAATTTAAATCTGGATATCGATCTGTCTGTGTATCTAAAAAGTGAGGAGAGGAGACGATAACTTCGGTTCTATTTTGTCGTTTTCTTCTCCTAGTTTTAAGAGATTCTACTCGTCTGAGCAAAGCTTTCGCGCCATCCCGGAGTCTTTCAGAGCCGGTTCTTCTAAATCTAGTGCCATTGTCTTCTTCATCTTCCTTGTCGCTTGGTAACTGTATCATTGGTTGGCCTGGTACTGTAAGTCTGGAACAAAACAATATATCTTTTAGCTTTAATTTTTCGCTGATGCTTGAGAGTCGTCGAACAATAATTTTCCTGAAATCAACAATATATAGTAGTTCCTTCGCTAAATGTAAGCGCCCAAGTCCATAACGAGCCCTTATTACGGCATACTTTTATTGCGGGCCTCGTGTACAAGTTTTGACTTGTTTTAATTTAAGTAATACGACGTAGCTTGAAGAGAAATTTACGTTTCCTTTTGTTGAGGTGTTCTGAACTTTACCATTTAACCTTGTTTCCTGATTCCAAGCAACAATTAAGACAAAGCTTTGGGCTTCAGAAATATCTAAATTTAGCAGTTGGGTTTTGTTGAATATACTTACCTTTATGGTTAGGCATATAAATTGGTGTTTGCTCTAGTATTGTGATTGTTCGAATAACAAATTTAGTATTGCATATTGCATGTTGAAGAAAAAATATTAAGTAGATACCAGTTGAAACAGAATGTCGATATCTGTGTCTTTCAAGTTTGCCAATTCAGCCTTTTGCTATTTATCAATGGAATTGATTAGCAGCCTCTAGTGTCAAACTTTCCGACATCATAAGTGCACAATTGAAACTCTTAAACTTAATGCCAACAATAAATTAAAACGCATACTGTGTAGGAACCCCTAACACAATAAAGGAGTTAGCAAACTGTTGGAAGAATTTGCATTGCTTCGTGGCCATTCAAATTCTTCGGAACTCCCGAATTTACTTACCGTAACGTAACTTCACAATACCGTTTGATGGAATATCAGCCAGCATTAAACACGAAAAGGTTAATTGCAAAACTTTATCGTTCAATAGATAATAATCCTTGTGACAGTTCTGTTTTTAAGGTTTTACCGAATTGAAAACATTATATGACAACAGCTACGGATAAACCACTACCTATTCATTTCACAATCACGTTGAAAAACAACTTCGTAATACTAAAGTGATTCAGTCGCCACTTCAGCCCGTAACTAGAAAACTACACGCGAGTTAATAGTAGTATAAAGTAGGCACCTTACTCAGTTACAAGTTAAGTCAACTTACATTAACTTGAAGATGTGTAACTTTATCATTAAGGCGAAAGCAAACGATCTTTAAAATCTTACCCAACTTTGTTCTTTTAGATGTTGAACAACTAATTTTCAGCCCAAGTAATTTAAGTTGTTGCAATATTCAACCAGGCGACAAGAATGTACTTGTAGTGGTTGGTATACAGAAGCATAGCCGTGGCTGAAACTTTTTGCCATTTCCCTTGGGAGATTTGCATTTGCTCCGGATAAAAAGTTCTTAATTTCCTCTCAAGTAACCTATGTTCTTGGTAAAATAACTTTGTTTTTATTTTAGGTACGAGTAAGATGATTAGAATCCTATTGGCATAATCCGGTATGTGTCAAAATAAACCAAAAATAGGATTAGTTACGAGGACAATATTCCTTTGCTATTCTGATTTTCAGCGGAATAGAGCTCATAGCATCATCCTGATAATTCATTGAATGGAATGGAATATATATATAATGGTCCCGCCTAATAGAATTACTACCGTCATCCATTGGGCAGAACCCCCCCCCCCACACCTATTTTGAAATGACGTTATATATGGACAGCACCAATTAGCAAAGGAATATTGTTTTCGTAACTTATCATAGACTTCCGCATTAAAATAGGGTTACTCCCATACAGTTTAGACGTTTAATTCAGCTTGCTCAATCGAGGCCTAAGTGAATTTAACGAAAAATTTAGGAAATATTAACAATTAAGGCAAAAATATTTATGTGCCAACACGTGTAATTAATTATTGTGTAACATCTTCAACGGCTCCTAAGATACAGGCTTGGCCTAGTTTGGTATCCACTGCATCAATGTTATTTTTGTAATGTGTTTACGTCCTCAATATACACTTTTTCATTTCATTTTCAAATCGACGGTCTCAAATAAAAGAGTCGGATCTGCAAACTGGGTTCTTTGTTTTTCAACGCCATAGGTTATAAAAGCCTTAAATTGTAAAACCACTTACACAGACTTTATTTTTTTCCGTAAAAACCAAGATAAAGATGTCGGATCTTAGACAGATAACGTTTTAAAATTTCGGTTGTGTGTGACAGTACCGACATTTTTACGGGACACACAGTGAGTTCAATGTGTTGGATATGCCACATTCTAGTATACGGAAAACTACTCCGTGTTTTTAACCGACTTCAAACAAAAGGAGGAGGTTCTCAATTCGGTTGTTTTTTTATTATATTTATTACGTTTTTTTTTCTATGTTTGTTACCTCAGAACTCCGTCATTGATGACCCTATTCGAAAGCTTTTTTGTTTGTATGTATATGCTTCCAGGTAGGTCCCATTTTTTAAAATTCTATGGGATCTATGAGGAATTGAGGGAACTCCTCAATTTTATTAGGCACGCGTGTAGGAATTTTGCTATTTTCTATTATAACTCGTGTATTTAACTTCCGAAAATCATAAATTTGGTGGCTAGGAATTGATGATGAAGACCACAGATGACTTCTCGAATTCCTCAATTATGTACTTAAAAGTGCAAAAGTACGTCATAGGTATACTGATAAGATGCCGTTGAAATAGGAACTAATGAAGTGCCATTGGTGATGATCTTGGGGAATCGACGGAAGTCCTCAAATATTATCGGCCCACTTACAGCGATTCGGTTTTTTTCTATAGTAATCAACGCATTTGCTATCGGAAATCAGTTCATGTGGTAAATTGTAAAAAAATGTGTAGATATTCTCGTGGCTTGGCGGAGTAATAAATTGAAGTCGGTTAAAACTTTGTTTAGTAAATTATTTGTTCAATATTTTATGTACGTAGTTTAACAGCCTGCTAAGTTACCAATTACCTACATTTTCTATGTATTAAATTTTTGAATAGGAGTTACCATGCAACATTATCGGTTATGCCAGTTACATCATTTTTGGTCCAACTTTTATGTCGGATATGCCACATCCGATATATAAGAGTTGTCCCAAAAATTAAGAAGCTCAAAAATTCCTTACTTTCACTTTTTTCCATTATTAAAGCCAAGAGACGTGGAGTTACTGACTGTACCGAATTGCTAAGTGAGGTTCCTTTCACACCTCCTCACGGTCTAAAAGGCACTTTCCGCCTATATCAATTAATAGTACCTACATCATACAACGAAAGAAAAATTGCTTTCTGCGGCGTGCTAGTCATGGTATAAATCAGATTACAAAGAAATTATGTAATGAAATATTTAATTGTAAGATCCCATCTGTGACGCGAGGTATTTTCATTAAGTGCTCTGTGCTCATACTACCTTGTATCTATCATACGAATTTAATTTTACATCGGTGCAATTGGCGCATTATTTTAAGTTATTGTGTAGTGCCAGTGTACCATCAAACAAGTAATTGTCTTTAGGTATATTATTCTTGTTCTGTTTGCTCGTGTGATGTCATGAGTAACTTCACACTATTTTAAGTATTCTCATATTCTAGCGCTATCTGTGAGATCCTGTAATTGGCTTTGTTGTTACTAGTCATGTCAATAATACATTTTATAGCTGTTGGTTGTCTTTAAAATAAATAAATAAATAAATCGTATCCAGACAAAAAAAAGGTTGCATGTGGCACTTTCGTCAAATTTTGCATTAACTACTCCGTTAAAAAATGTAACATACGAAGTTTCTGTCTTTTTTTTATAAATGGCTGGAAAAGTACATGTACGCTCAACGGCTAACAATAAACAAACGAATAATATGCAGAAGTTAACATTTTTTTTCTAATAGCTTAGCACCTTTTCCTGAAAAGTAGCTGTTTTGCGGATCGACTCTTTTAATTGGGACCGTCGATTTGAAAACGAAATGAAATTAAAAAGTTTGTTGAGGACGTAAACACATTACAAAAATAACATTGAGACATTGGATTTGGATCACAAATTAGGCCAAGCCTGTATCTTGGGAGCCGTAGAGAAGTTTTATAATCCCCGAAATTATAAAGCCTAATGAGTCCCGAGTTTGTGTGGCGAAGAAGTTCATTACGGGAAAACAATATCCGATTTGTATGTCTGATGTCTAGCGTAAAATGTTAAAACTCAATTAAAATGGAAGTCGTTCCTGTCTTACTATTCGTACAGTACGTAAGTTTTCTCTGTAACCTGTGGTAATGGCTGTTATGGGTATGTATTTCTACAAACGTGACGTCATGCGCCCTGATTGGTGTTTAACATATCATGGCGGGCGTCCGTATTTTTCAGTTTAATTTTATCAAAATAAATAATAATCTCTAACTTAATATTAAAATATGAGCAATTTCCGAATTCTACGATTAAAATTTCACTAAGAAAATACCATATTTTAGTGATTTTCAATTACTGTCATCATGCCTGCAAACAACAATAAACGCTTTCCGTATTCTCTCTACGATAGTAATAGACTATTCTGAATCGGTAAGAAAATTCCAGGGTTGTTTCACTTACTTGCTGTAGAAATATTTACCCATCCACCTGTCAAATCAAATCAACCTATACAATTTTGTTGTCCTTTTAGAAGCTCAAAGTGAACTTTAGCGCAAAATGAAGCCTTTACATAATTAATATTGTATCCATCAATATCTGGCCGCTAAAACTATCCAGTAAAGACTTTTAACTTTTAAATTTGCGCTCGTCAGTAACGATAACGATCGAGGAACTTTTTGCTACAGTAAGGCGAACATTTCCGAGCATATTATAGCTAATTTATTTATACGAAAAGCATCGACAAACATAGTATTTTTACAAGTACAGCAGGAGATTCTTTTGATTGGACATTTCGTGCAGCAATATGGTAAATATTATGCGTCCTCGAATCTCGTACGCGCACCTATACATGTATATGCTATAGCGGGTCAAAACTGAAAAGAATGCGGCAAAGTATATCTTATTTCTCCCATAAAAAGTATGTAAGTAACTATAAAGTATTAAAGCCAAACAAAATATGCGATTTCCTTATATCCGTAGGTATATTCCACTTCCATCCTGAAAATCAAACCAGTACGAATGCTCGGTATCGTAAACCCCGCACAATTCAATTTAGTTTAGTGCGCGCTTGTTAAAAGTTCTCCGAGAAGGACCCAGTTGTTGGCTCCGGTCGGATGGCGTTATAATTAGCAGAAACCGAAGTTGCGATGTCAGCGAACTGTGGTGGAACGTGGAACATACCCACGTATTGTTTTGTGTGCCGAGATTTTTCATGTTGTAATAAGAAGCGGCGTGTGAGTTGGACTCCTTTTTAAAGGACTGGCCAGTTCAAGCTCAAAATTGCTAGCAGTGGAAGAAGAGGAGGGAAGGCAAAGGCCCAGCAGTGGGACACATAATGCATACTACTACTACTACGTTCTTCAGTTAAGTCACTTTTCATTATACAATCGTAATCATAATAATAGCTTCACTTCACAACTTTCATGCATATTAGCTTCACCTACAAATATGCTTCATTCTAGTTAAGTAATCACAATATACTTTTGTGATATAAAGCAAACTTGTTAGCAAGACATCAACTAATTTCGAAAATATTGAAAGCTAATTGGAATCGAATCCGTCGTGTCACGCCGCAGAGAATTGTCCCGAAGTCGTTTGTTGCTGTGGTTAACATTAATTTATAACCAACAAGCCTGTTCAAAGGCAGGCAAATCAAAGCCACCACAGATAACTACGCTGCTAAGTATTACTCTATATGATGCAGTTATGGCAAATTGAATAGTTCTAGTAATAAAGTGTCTACTTTGTACGCACCACAATACGCACGTACGCCTTGGCTGTCTTCTTCCGCATGGATTTGCTATTTTTTTTAAAGTAATTCAGGCTGTTTTTTTAAATTCCGAAGTCCATGGAGCGGTTTAGACACTACAGATTTAAATGAGCTATATACTTCAAAATTACAATAAGGTAGGCAGGTATGCATTTTTTCTTAGGTCTCAACGACAAGTTTCCCGCCGAAATGCAATAAATAAGTATGTGAAAGATTTCTGCACTTCTCCCTATTCTATTTCCGATCTAGCAATTTTGATTAGTCTAAATTTTAAGAGAAAACTAGAGCTAATAATAGTAATAATTGTACACTTAAAAAAGTGATAGTTCACAATGTGCATAATGTTAGTACATAAAACACTTTTCACGGTGTACTTATTACCGAATCAGCCATGCATTTCTAAACAATCCAGTGTAGTTCACGCATTTTTCAACTTTATATCTATGCAGTATAAGTAGGTACCTCGAACATTTGGGAACACTGTACCCATTCAAAGGGCCAACACAATGACTATAATTAAGTCCAACGATTGTTCTACTTACAATTCGGGTACTTAGCCCTTCACCTATCACGTTTCCATTTCGGATTGCTAAAGCATAAGTAATAATGATAGGCTGTTAGCCAATGTGTGGTCGTAGTGTAAGCGGCGAGCAGTAGCGGAACAATAATATTAAGAAAACGGGTTAATCATGAGAGTTATTACCTTTACCTTACCTTTCGACAAAGTTATGTTTTTTTACTGTAACTTTTCTATGTCGCGCAACTTTTGTAACGCTCACACTGATAACCTACGCGAACCTTTTTAATTGCGTCAATTTAATAACCTACATATTAGACCTACATCGAGAGCGGAAACTTCTTATCACAAGATTAATAATAGCTCGTGAAACTAGCAGTTAATTACTAAAACCAAACAACGGTTTGTTTCGCACGTTTCCAAATTCGAAATTAACAACAATTCTGGGTCGCGGGAAGCGCGTTGTGATTGAAGGCCCTTTGATGGGGACTTGAGCAGACCGTTTTTATCAATGAAATTGATAACTCTTTAAACCTTGCTTAAAAATAAGTGTTTATGAAGAAACCGACTCTAAGTTTTATTGCACTTCTTTGTTTCTTTGTTACAGAGCAAGCTTAAGATATTAAATATCCAAGCAAAACTTCTGACTTCAAAGTTAGTTATACCGGCAGTTGTTTTTATTTACAATGTAATCAGACATATTAAAAAAATAATTTGCGTTAGTTGTTAAACAATAATTGTCGTCAATAAACTGACACCGAGTTAATTTTTGTTTAACAACTGACGCTAACTCGGTACCTACTCAAATTGAAAATGCCCAACTAGGTATATCACAAACAACAACATTAAATATTATGAATCATATATTAGGGAGCACAGAAGCTGCATTCACCTTCTCACGTACCAAAGTGCCGCAAGCAACCGTTTAAATTATAAAATAGGCCTCAAACCCACTGATTACTCTTATCTAAAATGCATCAACGAAAATAATGTTGTGATGAACGATGCAGAGAAACAAATAGAGTCGGACACTTAACAGACTAGTCCATTAGAATTGACAGAGCAAGCCACTTAGGCATGTCAAGAACTTACAAAACGTGGTAGCCTTAAAATGTCAGGGCGCCGTAACGCCCATAACATACTGCTGAGACGGACCAGATTAAGAAGAGCCCTGTTCATGGTGACGCTCTTTTAATAATGTAAGGAAGATGAGAACTCAAAAAGGCTCGAGGGCTCAGGTTAAAAAAGTTTGAGAAAAAGAACGGCGGAGCCACAGATTGTAACGTGTCAGACTCAGAGAGGGGCATTGAAAATGTAGACACTGAAATATTATTTATTCTAGATTGTATTGATCCAATTAACATTGGTGTAAAATAATATTATTATTAACCAAATACCGGGAATAGTACTAGGTACTATACCTATACGTAATTTAGAATATCTAATAATAAAACATATTTATATAATTTTTTAGCTTTTTTTCAGCTTCCAAAGTCAAAACAAAAAATTCATAGGTATTTTTATTTACCTCTACATTATTATTGAACGATAACTTTGAACAAGTGAAATCAAAAGATTTTTTCCAAAACGCAATAGCTTTTTTCAATATTATCACGTCATTCTCACGATTATGAGAAATCCAACGATACTTCATACATCAAAATCCATCGTTTGGACTGTAGTCCGTGAAATAGATTTTTCTTGTCTAGATACATATTTATCAAAAATGGGGAGACCCGAGCAAGGGCACATTCGCCATTCGGTAGCGCAAAAGCGAGTCTAAATATGTATTTGTTTATTCTACGCTTGAAAAACGGGCTATGTCTGCCTTCTGATGCAGGCGGGTAAAAAGTTTGGCGTCCAAAGAAAACCACAAAGTGGAGCATCGTACACAGAGTTAAGTATTAAGCCCCCTTTCCATCTATTTCAATCGTTACACAATCAAGGGCCAATTATTGGTGTGAGCCTTCGGGTACTGTTATTCGCTCATTAACTTATCAGATCACATCTAAAACTCACTTCTCACTCAACTGTTACAATTAAAAGTCGACCAAAGGCGACCTAACTTAGAGTTTATATTTGAGGTCAGCTTTCAAACATTTGATGAGTTTGGGGAAGTAACCGAGCACCTGGTTATGTTGGTGATGTCGAGATACCGTCTCGTTAATTTCTTTGTTCGAGTATTGATTGTTATATGATCGTAGATTGATTTTTGTTAACTAGAAAGTGGCCTAAGGGCTATTGATTTTTTTAAAGGCTTAATAGAATAGACCATGGATAAAATATATTTGTAGGGTAGAAAGCAAACATTTGAATTACGTTGATCATTCAGAAGCTCTATGGAAATCTTTTATTATGTCACTCAGAGAAAAAAAAGTCAGACGGCTTTTAACAGTATCAGCAACTGCTAACTATATGAACTTCCAACCCTGAAAGTGAACGGGTAACATGACTGTTAAAAGTAACAAGCCTTTACCATCATCATAACAGCCAAAGGACGTGCACTGTTGCCTTTGTCTTGACGTAACTCGAGACAACATCACCGATTTCTACAGGTCTCCTTCAAGCACAGAAATGCTCAGGTAGTAACTATACAAAGTCATGATACCTACGGTGGTCTTATCCTAATTCCTATAACCGTAGGCTACAAGGAATAACAAAAAATCACCCGTATGGATATACTATCTTTAAACTCTACAGTTTTGACATTCATATATAAATATTAGGAGAAAAACGACCTAGTCCCATAATAAGCTCAAGAAGGCTTGTGTTATATATCCAAGACTCAGAAAAATATATTTATACTCATCATCATCACACAAATATTCGAACCCTGGACCTTTAGCTTCATAGGCATTCATAGACCGGTTTTAGCGTGAAGCCGCTCCATTCAGCTTGATGGAGTTTCAGTTGTCAGCTTTAGGAAATGGTCATGTTAAAGTAATGACGATAGTGCACTTACAAGTCAGGTTCAACATCAGTGTAATGCCCGTCAGCGTCCACCAGTCCCACTCTGATGGTGGGGAGACTGTCGTCCTCATCATCTTCCTCTTCTCCTCTCGCTTCTCGGGCTTCTCTTTCTGCTATCGCTCTTGCGGCTATCACCTGTCAAATATTGTTATCAGTATACGTTACATAATAAGATGTACTATCGTATGTCCTTCCCTGGGACTCAAACTATCTATATACCAAATTACATCTAAATCAGTGCAGCGGTTTAAAGGCCTGAAGAGGTAACAGACAGACAGACAGACATACTTTCGCATTTATATTATTAGTACGGATTGTTCATAATTTACAAGTGTTTACTATAAAAATCACACTTCCGTCGGCGACGACAGTATAAATGGCGATATGCGAAACACGTTCGATATTGGTTCCCTTACCTACCAGATAAAATACAAATGAAAAGAGTAATTAGAAGAGTGGAAGGGATTGAAAGATTCGTCTCCACTAGCGGACCCACGGTAGCTCAATTGTCAAGAGCGATGGATGGATTCCCGAGGTTGTGGGTTCAAATCCCGCTCGCTCGTGGCGAATAATTTTTTCAATTTTCCACTTCGATCGAAATTTAAAATACAAATTGTTCGGTATTTATGTAAACGAACATACTCATTAACAATTGTTCTAATCATTAGAGACCGTCCTTACCCTTTAAACCCGAATTCACCTTCACGCTCTCAATTTAACCAAAATAGACTCAATTATAAAATACTATTTCAGAACACCCGTTTTAATATGCTATTAAAAAAGTAATTAATCCTTCACCGTATCGTGTAACTGAATAAAATATACCCCCCAATGTGACCTTCTGCGGAGCAGCGTTACTATTCTTATTATGGTTTAATTTTACCTCTATAATGGTAAAGCATAAACGCAATCTGTACTCGAACAGGCCACATATTACTCAAAGAAATAAAATGTCACCTTCGTCCATAGTACCCATAACCCATAACTATGTATCAATAAGGCACATGAGAATCCACAATTTTTGGGATATAGTTTGTCGACGTTATTATTCTGTAATGAGACGAAGACGTGTACACTGTGTATCTTTGAGATCAACTGTTTGAATAATTTGCAGAGCGCGCGCAGTAAAAAATCTGTACCGACTCGACTGATTGCTGAGAGTTTACTGATACCGCGAAATGCGGAAATGTCTTGAATAACGAAGATTCCTATAAAAAAGAGTACTCTGTTGATTCCTAGGAAGTAGGAACAAAATGGCTTTGAAAAATCTGTAATATGTCTGGACTTGACGACAGTGCCTCTACCTAGATCGACTGTAAAGTTCTAGAATCTTATTCCATATAATAGGAATGGAGTTAGCAACCTGGACATTCAGGACATCGGAACTGTGTGGTATGGTACTGGATCTACATACGGGAATTTTAATTTAACTTACGCTATCACGTATCACTGATACCTATTGCACACTGTTAGATACTACTTATTATATATTACGTCTAAACTATCAGTTGTGTGACTAAACGTACAAAAACACTAATCGTTAGTTTTGTGACGGCCACTAACCAACGTTAACTAATAAACGGATCAATGAACTATATATAATGAACTATAACTACAACTTAGAAAAGTTGAAATATCTTAAAAACAGCTGAACAGATTTTGGTGAAACATGACTAAGAACACTCGGGATAAAATTATCTATGACACAAAAAAACTGCATTCAAATCAGTCCACCCGTTTGGGAGCTACGATACCACAGACAGATACACAGATACACAGACACGTAAAACTTATAACACCCTTCTTTTTTCGTCGGAAGTTGAAAATCAGTCCACAGGGTGGTATGTCACTTTCAGAAAACCTTAATTTTGAAAAGACTTAGGCTACATACGCACTAACAGGTGATAAAGCTTAGCTAGTCACAAGGGAGTAGCGAAGTGTACCGGACAGTCTATCATTTTCTTAGCTAGGTGACTAACGAGCCACCTGTCAATGCGTAGCTTCATGATCAACATTATGTTCGTAATTTATGTTCGTTAATGTAATTATGATCGTGCGCACCTGTAGCCTGCGCTGGGCCTGTGGCGTGATCTCGACGACGCGCGACCACCGCCGCGACTTCCTCTCGTACTGCCATTTGTCGCTGAGCGCGCACTGGTCGTCGTCCGAGTCGTTCTGCCAACAAACAAGTAAGGTCAAAAGAAAAACAAAAGAAGCAGGTTGTGTCAGAGATAAAACCGTTACTTATATTATAAGTTATAAGAGGATAATACTGTAGGTACTTATTACTTATAGGAGCAGGAAAGGTAATCTGTGTATTTTTAGAAATTACATACATGCACAAATAATTCGAATCTGATCTTACAGTGATTTAATTATGAAAGTTCGGCAGCAATGATTATGTACCAGGCTTGGACGAAATGCTCTGTGATTATTTTTCCTATTATGGCATCTCAATTTCTATAAAAAAAACGATTACTTCGCTGTTTGGTTTGTTTAACTTCACAGATTAAATAATCAATCCAATATCCTACTTATACCAACGCGGTACTAGCTAAAATCAGCGCTATAGGTGTTTGACATTTTTATTTTTGAGTGTTTTTTTGTTTGTTTTATTGGTTAATATGTGTGTACTGTGTGAATATGTATCTTACCTTCTTTCTTCTTTCTTATTACGACTATCATTGCTTAGCATTAACTTATCATCAGGACTCATCACCCTTTCGGGTTGTACTAAAGTGGGAGTATTATTAATATTATCTAAAATCTGTATCACCTACTAAATGTATGAAAAGGTTTGCAACTAATTTTCGCAGGGCAAAATATACATAAGTAGGTCGTCTTCAAAGAAATACGCAGCGTGCCATATGAAATAAATAGGCCGTAAAAAGTGAATCTCAGCAATTTCGAGTCAAGTCATATTTAATGTGTGCTTGCTTATCTTGCGATGTTATTTTCGGCAATGTGAGTTAGTAATTTATATTTTGTGTTTCATAATAATGTTCGGGATCATCACGGAGCGTAGTTCCGAGCTCTCGAGGCTAGTACAATGTGACTTACTAGTTATTACAACCTTTTTATTTATTAAACTTGCACGGTTCGTATGCAAGTAGGTAGGTATATAAGTATTTATAAGTAGGTATGGAACCCTCTCAACGAGTACGTAATTGATGCCTGTACCAAAAAGCACAGTCAGCAACAAAAGCTAAAGTAGCAAGTTTACTATAATAGTATAAAGAGATAAAGTTTGTGACACACTCACTCGCGTATAACGTAGAACTTTGGCCCAGCCACGGGATAAAAAATAAAGCCATATGTTCATCCCGAAGATCAATTCCTTTCATATACCTACTGGTGAAAGCATTATAAAAAAAAGGTACCAATCAAAAAAAGAGAAAAAGTCCGAAGGTAAATCTTTTAAAATTAAGATTAGTAGTTAAGAATGTAATTTAACCCATATTTTTATTGAAATAGACAGTTCCATTTTTTTTTAAGTAGTTTCGGTGATTGTCCCCTAATACAAATTCACAGAGATTACCTCTTAATATGAGTAAAGATAACTTTGAACGTCATCGCAAGTGTTTTCTCCTACGGTTACGTTAGTTATGGAAAAGACGTCGAGGGTGACTATTATTCCATATTTCATGTTTTCTTCCAAAACATGGTACTTATATTTTGTGTAAATCGCCCCCCTAAATTCGCTGATCTATACCTACGCCACTCAATCAATAATGAATGATAACAACTAGTATACCATGACTTAACGTTTTTTTCTGTTCGTCATCCTAACAAATTGGTGAAGTGATGATGCTGCGCTACAAATATCGAGTTATTGGCATTGTGTTAAACGGCCAGTAACTAGGCTGCTGATGGCCGTATTCATAAACGTCCTACAAGCTTATTTTAACTAAATGGCGTTATAGTAGTAAATAGTTTGTCATTATCTGTCACTTTGACATGCAGTGTTCGTCAGAAAGGGACAAAGCACATTTTATTTAGCAGAGGCTTTAAGTTTTATGAATAAGGGGGTGAGAGACGACCACATTAGGTTGGGCACACAGTTTGAATGCATACCCTGAATTCAGTATCTGAACCACTCCAGAGCAAAACAAAGGTACCTATATCGCTCTGGCAGCAATTGTGCGGCGTGCCATTTTATCTGTCGTGAATGATTCAGATTGTGATTAAGTGACTGAATTCCAATCTGTGCGCGGCCGGCCTAGTAAGAGGAATATTTATAAACATCAAAATGATGTCTCGCTCGCTCGCGATGTTAGAAAGTACATTATACCTAATAATGTTTTAGACAAAAAAAATATGGTCACAATATAGTCACCGTCTCATAGCAGACAGACCGTTTGACAGCAGTAGGAAATTAAAAGTTGAAAACATAACATTATTTATCAATCTATAAAATCTGTTAGTAGTCATGGTTAGCATTGTTACTCCTTTATATTTATTTGTTTTTTTATGCGAGACAAGGCGAGAGAAAGCAAAGGATATTTTAGTTTCTCTATACCAGTCTTGCGTGACACTAACACATCACTAAAAACTAATTGTATTATTGTTAAAATTGACAGATATTTCACTCATATTTTCGAACTATTTTTGAAATATTTATCATTAATGCCTATTGTGCTAGAAAGAGGCAAAGGCACACATTAGCATATCATCTAATAAACGAATACCATCTGAAAAAACAGCGCGCAATAAACAAATACCTATAAATAAATAAACGAGAATAAAATAAACAAATCCAATAAACAAATATAAAGTAGAAGCAATTTTAAGGAACGTAATAGGCTTAAGTTATATATAAATTATCGTTTCCCCATTGTTGAAATGGGCGTGTAAATAAGTAACAGCCAATTAAACATAAACATTTCCATCAATCATAAAACTGAAAAGTCCTGTTACAATCATTATAGATCCCACTAATTGGGAGATTAAATTTAGAATAAAAACAGGCTTAAAATTACGGCAATTTGTGTCAGCCGAGTCCTCTTGAGAAGAAAGCAATTAATGAGAATGAGTACATAGGAAACTATATGAAATTAAATAGGGGAAGTGATAGGAAAGTTAGGAAAAGGCAGCGCATTTAGGGCAGTGTTCAGGTGTTTTTTAATAAGTTATTGTAAAGAAAATCGTGCTAAAGTTTGAATATATTTTTATCTTTCAATCCTTCATAGTTTGTTTTCGTAATTTCAACTCCGGTAAATAAGTAACAGATCATTGGTAAAGGTATCCGGGTGGGCTCCGAATTTACAACTCGAGTCGTATCTGTGAGCAATCGTGGGCTGCCACAGGTATCGAGTGGACTGCCAGGATTCTGTTCCGGGTCGTACCTGTGCGCAGTAAATGTTATGTGACATACGCCGCTGCTCTAAGCGCATCGCAATACATCCAATCGGCGTAAAAACCGTCCTAGCGAAGTTCAAAGCTGCACATTGAGCGACGTCAGCAGCTTTTTTTTTCTTACATTTCTTCTAAAGTTGGGCCCTGAAGGGGCCCTCAACTAATTGCCTCTAAAAATATTGTGGTATGAAACACACAAAATATAAAAAAAACATTAAAACAAACGTCAGCAGCGTGCAGGCGCTACGCGCTATAAGAACGGTGCGTCGTGCAAAATTAGCTAGCGTAATAAAATTCAGGTTTACCTATTTATTATGTACACAACAGGCACGCGGAACAATCCAAAGGCGCAATTCCTAATTGATGCTACAGGTGGCTTGGCAAAGCGTGATCAGGTACATGATCCACACATATTCTTGTATCAATGTGTCCTGGTTACGGAAGACGGTAGTATACCAGTATTTCAGATGGTATCTGCGGATCAACGATAGCTAATAGTAGCTAATTTTTTAAGGCTGATAGTAACAGCCAACGCACCAAGTGGAGATTCTGACAAGTATTTATCTAAATATTATTCAACGGTCTTTTGTATAATTATTATTTTGGTAATTCAAACTTGTTAATTTGATAGGTTTAGAATGTGAGCGCTTCTTGTTTTGCGCTTTTTTGGGGGACTACTTTGAAATTCGATGGTCGAACTATGAATCGACCTGTCTGCCATTTTCTTTTTTTTTCGTAATGGAATGAAAGGGACAGAGCTAATAAACTTAAAATATTCTGAACATGTAATAGACCCCATACGATGAAATGTCAGTGCTCGGCATCAAAACTGAAAAGCTAATTTGTCTCACGGAGTGAGCAAAATCCCATTTTGCACAGTGGGGTGAAAATATACAACGTGCAGGTCGCCCCAGTCGGCCAACGCTCCATACTAAGGTAAAAAAAATTGTGTCAAAAAAATTCTCTTACTTTTTTCTTATGAGAACACGATGCCTGATAGACACTGAAGCGGTTTTGCGTAATTTTTTAAAACGTTGTATACCTATATTACCAGATATAGGGGAAGAGGGGGGGACAGTGGATCAGTTTTTGTTTTGAGGCACATAGCCCAGCAGATACACACTTTATGTCCGTTTTCTTGTCCTCATATTAATAAGGGGTTATTAAAGCATAAATAAAATGCACTATAGAAGGCACAGAAATGGAAGGCCACAGAGTGACTTTAAAAAAAAAGGGAATTGGTCCACTGTTCCCCATGCTCGGGGAACCTTGAATCAGGGCATTGGGAACTATGGACCATAGGGGGAACACGGGATCATATGTATTAAGTTACATAAAATAACGTCATAAATCAACAAAAGTTATGTTTTATTATAGAAAATATAAATCCAAAAAAGAAAACTTAAAGACAATACTTTATGTCATCAAAAAAAAAACTTATCGTTAATTTTAATATCACTCATTATAATCTGTAATATAGGCACAAATGTCTTCCTACAACATAAAATCACAGCAATCAGGCAGCCATATAGGCAGGTTTTAGTTTCACTAGTTTACAAATAATCATAAAAATATAATATAATCAGTCTAGGCGAGGTAGCCAGTTTCCTAGGTTTACATAGTACCACTGGACCCATGTCCACTGCTCCCCACAAGGAGATGGCCCAGTGTACCCCATAAACCGTTAAAGTAAGAATAATTCACCAAAAAAATTAAATATATATTATTACACTCAAAACACCAATCAACACAATTTGCAATCACAAAGTAACAAGATAATACAAAAACACATTCAATAACACGCGTAAATTTGCCTACAAACATTTTCAATGAATATGTAATAGTAGATTATACACCAAGGGGATAAAGCACTGTTTTATGTCACGGGAGCGAATTGAATCCCGAACGTAACGAAGGACTCATAATTTAACTCCTGAGCGTAGCGAGGGAGTTATAAGTTAATTCCTGAGCGAAGCGAGGGAATTAAGACTGAGTCCTGAGTGCAGTGAGGGGTTCAACCGCCCAAGACTAAAACAGTCTTATCCCCGAGGTGTATACTCTACTTTTCACACCTTATGCGAGACGAAAAAACAGGCTCAGTAGATAAATAATGTTTATTTAGCAAATTAAAAGTACATAGTAACATTAGACACGTTAGTCCAATTATGGAAAGATAAGGTAATGTTTTTATTTGGTACGTTTATTGAGGTTGAGTTGTCTAATTTGATAAACTCAGGAGTCAAAACACTTTCATCACTCGACATTTTCAATATTATTTTTGAAATTAAATCTTCTATAGGCACGTACAAGAACTCGATTTGTTCGTCACGCGTGAACAAATGAAGGCGCGCGACGTTCCAAATTCGAAAGCACAAGCCGTGGTCCTAG
Organism: Epinotia demarniana; assembly: GCA_945867215.1. NCBI lineage: Eukaryota > Metazoa > Arthropoda > Insecta > Lepidoptera > Tortricidae > Epinotia > Epinotia demarniana. The sequence goes on from OX244260.1 coordinate 30,214,912, forward strand.
ATTCGAAATTCGAATTTCGAACACCGCGCTCCTCCGGACCGGGGTTCACACGGAGGCAAACTTCATTTATTTTGTCAAATCAAGTAGGCCATGGCCTAGGACAAATTGTGTTTAGCAAAATTAAACTTTATGCATATAGTAATAAGAATTATGAAAAGTGAAATCATATTATTAACCAGCGGGTTATAATGAAATTCAGTACAACATTATAACCCGGCTAATACCAAGGGATTTAATGTCTTGCTTTCGGTAGGGTTTACATGACCTATAATTCGGCATTGTCGAGCATGTGGTGTGAAAAATAAATTTTACGTACTGTGTTGTTCGACTGGCAGCGACAACTCACCCTCCTTGTGCCTGAGCTTGCGGGCGACTGGCGCAGTATAGGGCCTGTCGAGACGAGTTTACAAACACGCGTTGGCGTTTGAATGTGTGCGTAAACGATGGCGCTAGATAGTTTTATTCACTGTTCCCCGTGATCCACTGTCCCCCCTCTTCCCCTACTTTTATTTTCAGCGTCAATCGATTATATTATTAAAAAAAAACAAATACTGTTGGATTGAAGATTTATTAAGTTTAACTATAAGCTTTGGTGTTTTTTTGACATGAATGTTATATACATACAAACATACATACAATCACGCCTCTTTCCCAGAGGGGTAGGCAGAGATCACGGATCTCCATTTGCTATGTATGTATGTATGTATGTTATATAGATACTTAGTATTTTATCAGATTTCATACAGATAGTAAAAACAGGGACACTACTTACTTAAAATAATTACCCATTTATATTATATCGGATTCCCAATCAACCCACATTGACTACCAATCCCATTCAATAATTCCAATCGTTACAAGCCTATTTTAAACTGTTTCCAAATACCTTAACAATCTCTATAGTAATTGTTTTTGTAGTACTTTAGTGGGCGTGTTTTAAAATGAATTCACGCTATGCACTAACAAGTAGATAGTTACGTATAAACTATCAAGACTTCATAAATCATGCTGGTGTTTAATTGAAATCATTCATTCAGCGTGATTTGATTTATTAAATATGCCAACGTCAATGATGATTTTCCATATAGTGACCGACTATGTATGTCAACATTAGAATGAATGTAAAGGGTAAACAGAAATAAAAACAGAGAGGTTGCCTTCGACTGTACTGTTTGTTAAATAATATAATATTTTAGCTTCCCTGATATGTCATAAGGTTGTAGTTCAATAAACTAAATAGCTTTTTCAAGAGTTTTACAGTGATGGATATTTTTTACAGTTCATAGGTTTTTAATATACAAAATTTTATTTTTATAATCTCTTGGTTCATTCACTCTATGAACCCATTTGCTATTATCGCAATAACACCGTTACAAAAAAATACAAAGAATTAATATATGTGTCCAATTTCGGATTAGGTAGGTCTAGAAAGGTAAAGCAAAAAAAACCCGGAGTTACGAAGAATGCGTTTTTTGCGGCATAAACGGCACGTTCACTTAGAGAAGTTTGATTTTTTCACAGCTTTAAGGGACTGTGGACTTGAGTACATATATGATTTTAATTTCAACTTGATACTCCACACGTACCAGAGAAATAGGGTTTTGACAGACAGACAGACGGACAACAAAGTGATCCTATATAAGGGTTTCGTTTCTCCTTTTGAGGCATGGATGCAACCCTAAAAATGTAAGTTCCTATCCCAAAAGTAAGTATACTTATAGGGATGTTGCATCAATGTATGTCATAACATACTAATTTAAAAGTCCTTTCATCAAGGATTAATCATTTCAAGAGTATTTATATAATAGGCAGGAGGCACTTAACCTTCGCATTAGACCTGAAATTTAATTTCAGTAATGATGAGGAAAATGTTGGGTTCGCCTAATTGTGGGAGTCATTCTAATTTAATTGCGTTTCGCAATATCTAAGGACTATTTTACTTACCGTCATTTGATGGATAAGTATGATAATAGTGGGCACATTACGACAGAGACCGGGAAAATATTTTTCACGCCGAGGTATGTATAGCGCTTTTCTCAAACATCCAATGAAATAAAAAAACTCCAAATTTCTTTTTAATGGCTGCTCCCTATGGTGTATCACAAATTGACATTGATCTGAATGTTCAATTTTTGTAAAATTCCATTATCTATAATATATAGCTAAAAGGATTATTTTCTACATCATAGTATAATTGGGCTCCGCCCGCGTATTACCTGAGTCCATCCCAAAAGTACATTCTATAAGCTGATGAATGTTTTGTTTTATCCGACGTAGTTTCGTATGTAAGATAGGGTACCCTATAAACAAGCTACATATAAACTTTACCTACATCTTTAGTATAGACGAATCTAGAAAGTGTTTTGTTAGTTCCAATTACAAATGTACACTATTCTCTAATCCTCCGCTACTGGTTAACAAGGAGGATTAAATCTCTTTGGTCCCAAACCTTTCCATTACTGAGAACCATTTTAATTGGATTTGACTTCGCCCTACATAACGAGCGTATATCGGTATAATTGTAAAGGTATTCAAGTTCTTCCTCGTATAACAGATCGCACTGTAACGAGTCATATTGTGGAAGTTGATGAGATTTTATGTGTACGGACTTAGTTATATTTTTAATTGCGACTTGCTGAGTTTTCAATTGAAAGAACACCTGCATTTCAAACAACAACAATCAAAATTGAATTAACGAGATTCGCGATTGACGTGGAAGTTACTACGTAACCATGTAACATTTTTGTTGTTCATTTATTTAGTCTTAGAAATATTTATCGAAATAAAACACGAGTTCCACTGTAACAGAAATACCGTAAATGACAAGTCACTAAAATGAATATGGAAAGAGCCACGTCTGAACATGCAGCTTTTTCTCACGCCTATTTAAATCTGTCACTTAATATTTTAATTTAAAACTACCCGCATTAATTAGAAGTTATTACGTCCGTTAATTGCTAACGGATCGCGTGACCTGTCAAATACTGAAGTTTGAAAATAGAATTGATGGAGGCCGTTTTGAATGTTCTCACACGGTACCTACTTTACTTGCTATCTTTATTTATGGTATTTTAAAGTGATTTGTCAGAATGTATTTTGAATACATTGTCAGGGTTTTTAATCCATCATATAAATTGAGTATTAATTAATGATTTTAAGCCGTATACATGGCGATTTATATTGAAAAAATATAGAAATATCTTCGTCAGCGTATACTCTTTATTCGCCTTAAGGAATTATTACTACGCCTGTATTTTTTTACATGTATTTAGCATATTTTACTTTCACTGCACACATGCGCAGCACAAGTAATCGCACTTCTATAGAAAGTTCCACTCCCCTTTTCAAATCTTTAAGGGATGATATCCATGATAAATAATATCTTCAAGTGTGCCATATTTACTAGCGAGTTATACATGTATATAATGCCTGAATAACTAGTATATAATTGACAGTTGTGGTGGCATATATTGCAGAAAAGATTAAATTGTTGATGAACGGGAATCAGAATAGATGGTGGTGATAAATACCTTAGGAATGTGGTGATTACGTTGTAGTACCTAAATACAATTTATCTAAAAGTGCTTAAAAGGTAGGTAGTGACTTTCATAAGCTGTTTGAGTTTCATAAGCTGTATGTAAGCATTCTCTCGTTGCATTTTGCACCATTAAATTGTACTTCAAGTTCCTCAACATAGTGAGTTATTTCACCATTGGAAGCATCTTATGACTTTCTTACCCGACAAGTGAAACTGAGGCTATATATAAAATTGGACAGTATTTATTTTATCGAGTCAATCTTGAGTGAGTAAAGAAAACTACTAAAATTCCCGAATATATGTGTATAGTCAAAATGCTACCTTATATCCTTACTTAAAACTATACACAAAATTCGCGTCAATGCATGGGTTTTTCAACACAAAAAGTATGCAACAATTACTTCGTCTTGCCTTGGCTGTTCTTGGTGCATCGTAGCTAGTGCATGAATTAAGAAAAAAAAACTAGTGATTCTCTCCTCAAGTAGGTACTTAAGTTGCTACATCGGTAGCTGCAACGTGCCGAAACACTCCTATCATTAATTTGATCATCAAAGGTCGATAGCGTTCGCGTGAGGTGAAATTGTTATGATCTTTGTATGACTCAAGATGGTTGCAATTTGACGCGACCTCACCCCGCGGTTACGAATAGGGCAAACGATTATTACGCTCACGAATGCAGTTTCTGGGAAAATTACTTAAGTGATATCTAAAACACTATTATATGAATACGTACAGTCAGCAGCATAAGTAGCTACGCAAAATAACATGCTCGAAATGATATAAACAGTCCTTATTATATTATAGTCCTTATAGTTGTGTGTACGTCTTTTTGAGCACTTGACCCGCGTAGCTACTTTTGCTGGTGACTGTACGAAAACAATTTAGCTATGAAATAAAAGTACCTACATATAGAAGTATCTCTGAATTTATATTACGGAAAAAGTCGTGCAAACGACGCGCTTAATTCGGAAACTGTCGCATATAAATATTGACGACCGCTTTAGCCTAGTTGGTAGTGACCCTGCCTACGAAGCAAGAGGTCCTGGGTTCGAATCCCGGTAAGGGCATTTATTTGTGTGATGAGCACGAATATTTGTTCCTGAGTCATGGATGTTTTCTATGTATTTAAGTATTTATTTATCTATAATAAGTATGTTTATCTTCGTCTAGTACCCATAGTAAGCTTTGCTTAGTTTGGGACTAGGTCGATATGTGTAAGATTGTCCCCTAATATTTATATTTATATATTTATTTATATTATATCATAACAGTTGTCAGAGCAGAGACAACACAAGGAGATGAGAAAATGGAGCTGCTTATTATGTGATTCAGAAAGAACCCGTCTATGCTAAGTTTGCCATAAAATGATCTGGTAACCTTTTCATAATTCTGTAGAATTTAGACGCATGTATTATGGTGTTGCACATTGCAGAGCTTAACTTTACTGAAACCTGTGCCAATTAGCTTATGATTTTAACTAATTTTAACACTCAGATCTCACTTGAACTGGGTCGCTTCTATGTATATTCATTCTATAATAATATCCCCGTGTGGTGTCGGGTTAGAATTTCACCACCCCCTTTCTTCCCGTGGGTGTCGTAAAAGTCGACTAAGGGGTCCGGGTTGAAGTGTGTTGTGGGCTAGCAACCTATCACTGCAATATCACATTTTGTCGATCTGTTATACCCAAATTTATGCTAAAAGTGGCGCTGGAACATGCGTTTCATGTGCTCTGTTTACCGCTTCTGGGAATAAAGGCGTGAATGTATGTATGTATGTAAATATTCTACAAATTGCATATTGTTAAAAACAATACAATGTATAAATCAGTGATGTAATGCGAAAGAGTTAATGGCAAGTTAATTTATTATAAGAAATAATTTGATGTTTGATTAAAATTGACACTAAGATACGTCCCATCAATTTCAGTCAAATGACCGGAAACATGTTACAATACTACGAGTATAAGTAGCTATTTTACATCATACTATCAATTGTTCTCCATTATGTAACTGTAATAACAATGTCAGTAAGAATAGACGAACAATTTGTGTTTGAAAATATCCTCTGTTTTTCCTATTGCGATCACTTTTAAAAGAGCTAGTATGTTTATATACGTATCATCCGTACCTTATTATACGCATATACCCTACTTAAAGGCGTATAATATTTTTGCAAACTTCAAGGGTTATTTTATTATTGTCAACTCTAATTCGTAAACCGCACGAGGCCGCCAAGTATAATACATCACCTACATTGAAAACTGATGAGTAATTCAAATACTTACACAATTTCAACCATGACAATAAAAACTTGTTATATATTTTACATAAAAAAAATCAATAAACTTCATTATATCTAGAACATCTCGGGCACGGCACTGTTCCACCTACTCAAAAAACGCACTATCGCCCATCTATAGAACAAACACGTATAATTTGTATGATATATCGATATGCAAATAATGGGAGTGGTAATCGATACAGCGTGTCGATATCGAATAGGTTTAGCCGATTTTTCGATAGTATTGTCGTAACAACGGCTGATAGGTTTGAATGGGTTTTATCTATGGTCATTATGGTGTTCGTCATGAAAGAAAGCGATTGGAAAATATGCATTTAATATTAAGCAGTCAATGGTTCAATGACAATGATATTGAATAATACTTAATGTTAAACCACGTATACAGCGTGTAATGTAATGTAATATGGAACATGTTTAAAGGCTTCTAATCACAGACTATAAACTTTATTCGTGCAAAAGTTCATCCGAATCGGTTGTGGGGTTTAAGCATGATTGAGTAACAAACATCCAAACTTTCTCATCAAATATAATATTAGTAGGATCTTATTTGAACTAGTTAGTAATTTAGTATCTAGTTTTCTATTTTAAGTTCTACTTTTCTTGTTTTTACACAATTGTTGTACTTATTAGGTATATAGTTCTTTATAAATCTAATTTTGTAATCATAGTTTTGCCTATCTATTAGATTAGGTAATCAAGGCATAATCATAATATTTACTACATAATGCATTAAACAACGCCTCTATTCCCCTAAAATGGTGGGTAGAGCACATCATATAAAATTTTCTAGCCTTTTCTACCAGCCAGAAAGAGATGAGAGGAGAAATTATTAAAAATAAAAACAGTTTAGGTTAATCAGTTTACAAATAATTGGGGGGCAAAAAAACCAAAAATAAAGAAATTCTGGCATCTCGGTTGAAATTTTAAGCGTCAAAATGAGAAAATACTACCACCATTTTTACAACCACTCACATTCAAACAATAAATAATTTGTATTTGTATTTGAGTTGGCCATTCTGACTAAAATCGAAAGACCTATGCGGAGTCATTTTAATTTTCTTAACTTTTTTACGTAAGATAGATAATTGGTTTTCTCATCAAAATTCTCAAATTATTAGGAGGCCGAGAATCAATTAAACGATAGAATATTAAAATATGAATCGAGCAATATTACTTGCATCAATATTCAATAGCGGAATTAAATCCTTAATTAACTTCCACTAGAAACTCTATTACTTAATATTATGGCTGTTTCGAACGGACCGAAGATGTAATTGACCCTTCAGTTCTTTTTAATATAGGATTCTGGGTTATATCTTAGAAAATCGTTTGATATTGAGTATGATGATTTGATGATTGAACAAGTTAATTACTTAAGTTCATAAAGCCGCCTAAATAAGCATAGCCAATAATGATCTCGACAGACAAGAAAAGACTGTCGATTGAAAAAAAGATTCCTCCAATAAAGCTTCTGTTGCCGACTTTCATTATCCACAATCACCAACTCTACTCGTTGAGAGGGTTCCAATGAGACCGAACACGACGGGTTTATCTTCTGTAGTTTAGGAGTTGCTACGACAACCATCTGTCTCCATCATCAGACCAGCTCAATGGTAGGTACCATATTGTATTGTCACCATTTCACATAAGTATGCCAAAATTCAGCTTAATCACATATCAGGAAGTGGTTGAAATATATTTTGCAAGTTTTGAAACGAACAACATACATACGAACGTTGCAAGTTAACTTAAAGCTTGTAAAACGCACTCAAACCGGTTCATCCATCTGGGAGCTACGATGCCCCAGTTAGAAATACAGATACATAGATAGTAAAGTTAAACTTATAACACCCCTTGGTCAGTGGTTAAAAAATCAATTTAATGCTTAATCAATACAATAGTATAAAAAAAATATCTGATAATATTACAATGAACTTGTAAGAGCACCAATTAAGGAGTAAAAATATAAGTTTAGTTTTAATTTATTCCAGCATATTTCAGCGTTGTTTATTTAGTATATTTTGCAGAGATAACAACTGATTTCTCTGAAGATACAAGTTTCGATAATTATATTTTTACCCGAAATAAATACATATAACGAGACAACTTTTCCAACTAAGTAATAGTTTAGAAAGACAATAGTAAAGCGTAACAAATAACAATCTAACTTTTTCAATCAGGGCTCTGATCGAATGAAAGAAAAGAACTCAATTTGAGAAAATATATTTATGAGGCCAGTTTTGATATACCTACAACACAGCTGTAATAAGGTATAATACCTTACTGCTTTAATTTCATATAGACTTGTGTTTAATCTAATTGTATCAACCTTATTCCTGCCCAAAGGCCAAAAGTAACGCCACTTCAAACAAACTTCTGCAGCTTCTTCAAACTTCTCCGAAATGTCTGGTAAGGCACACAAAAACATTTTGAAGAATATAAACAACTCACCGATCTCTTCTGGTGATGATGGTGTTCCAGCTTCATATTTGCGCAACGGTTGAGCGCGGTCAGCCGCCTGAAGAGGGACTGCAGGGAGTCGGCGTCCAGGAACGGGTGGTCGTTCTGAACCCCCGACACGTCGATGGGGAACTGGAGGTCTGTAACAAACAACGTTACACTGTTAATGGTCCCACGTATCTTGCTACGCGGTAGCGAATCTAGGATTTTAGTTATAGGGCATGACTCCGTTGATTTGAGCCCTCTGAGGTTATAGGGGATAATCTCTGAAAGCGCTCATCTAATTAAAAATTAAAAAAAATCTTTCATTAGGTTATAGAATGGACCGTTAGGATCGACATAGTTTAATATTATATTAAAGTTACGTTTGCGTCGATATATACAAAGTGTGGCCAGTAATAGGAGCAAATAATTAAACGGTGGATTATTAAGCCAATCAGTAATCAGTTCCAAGGGGTTTAACACAATAAAATAAATGTTTCTTTGTTGAAGTAACAGCATGCCTGGCTTCTTTTGCTTATCTGGCATACTATCAACATTATTTTACATATTAAATACAAAAACTCTTGCAAAATGATAAAAAAACTACATCAATTTATGGAAAACAATGATATGACATAAGTGCCCAGTGTTCTATCAAGATATTGAATCAGTTACATGCTACGATATCATAATTTAAAAATTCATTACTTATGGATCGGATCATAACTTCAATTTTTTTCCGAATTCAATCATTTTAAAACACTGGGATCGATACAGAATAACTGCGGATATTCTGTGGAGTCTTCCTTTAATTTTTTTGCTCCTATTACAAGCCACACTCGATATATTGCTTTCGTCAATATTGAGTTTCCATCACAACTATTTTCAGGGTGAGTAAGCCATAGGAAACGTCACTCAAGTAGTATGAATGCAACGTTGTACCGTCACATCGAGGTGTGAATTGAATGGGCATCTACGTCACACAATACTTGAAGGTGCTTCTTATCTACTTCCATTCTTATCGTCGGTATGACAGGACAATAATTGCCTCTGTACTAAACTATGATGAGTGTCAGAAACAAGTTATTTTCTTATAATAAGTTGATCGTAAGTAACACAGTTGGTAGAGAGAGTTATATATCGTAAATATTGTTAAACCGTTTTTGTTGTCTATGAACTTAGTGTGCAAAATATCAATCGGATCGGATTGGGTAAAATTACCTTAGGTTTATGTTAATAACTATTATTCGGAACTTTACGCTGCGGCGAAATTGCTCTGTATCAACAATAAAGAGCAATACAAATTTGAAATCCGATACGAGGTACCTGTTTCCATAGTTTTTGATTGAAGTATAAATTGTAATAAATAATTTTGTTAACGTACGACATTGAATAGGAAAATACAGTAAAAAAAAACATGCTCGAATAAACAAAGCGGTTCTATGCGGTGGGGTCAAACAAATCAAATCACTATTCAGGTTCAGGGTTCGGTACCCGAACAATGCGACAAATAATTTAAAAAAAGCCTGTACAATCTTTAAATGGTTGTATATTTTGAGCAATAATAGATAATGTTATTTTAGAGGTACCATTACAAATACACAGATAATATAAAGCATTAAAAACAGCGGTAGTTTAAGTCATGTCGTTAGTAAAAACTCTATGATACCTATACTCATACCAACTGCATGGTACAACTAGAAAAACAAAATGAAAATGAATAGAAAAGTCGTACGGAATTCGCAGAGTACGCGAACTATTCGCAATGAACAGAATTATTTCAAGTTAATCGACCAAAATAACACATCGCAATTCTGAGCACGAAGATCTTGAAGCACGTATAATTGTCTTCATACCACTGTCTTTGTGTTTTTAGCGTTTCCAAATGGAATCCATAATGCAATAAAAACAAAAGCTATCGCAGAATAAGCCTGATTTCAAATACGACAGCATCGCAATGAAGCATGAACAAAGGGTTGGAGTTTTTTATATGTTGTATAATTTACTAGGTTGATATGCGTACATATTACTAAGTTCATTTTTCTGAAAGCACAATAAAAATAGTAAAAATATGTCTGTCCACCTGTGCAAAGAACTGTGACAAATCGTGTCAAAAATTGCGTTGCAACTAATCATAACACAATCTGGGCCCACAGTAGTGCCTCCACCAGGACAAGCTAAAGGGCACTACCTCCCGTTTCCCGATTACACATTTTTACTTCTGCCGGTTCAGTCTAAAACAAATGACGAATTTTCATGATCCACTAATATCCGCACAGCTACCATCGCGTCCTTCGACCTTAAACACGTTAGCGATATAAAAATGGTCCCTCTATATGATAAATACTATAATTATCATAATATTACAGTTTTTCGTTACCCGCCACGAATATATTGAAGGTAGGTCTAGCAAATTTTCACGAGTCTGTAATTTTGTACAATGGCTTTTGTGTAGTGTAGTTCAAAGGGTTCATTCAATAATATTAGGCATTATTGGAGAAAGCTTATTACGTAAATGGAAATTATAAGCCATTTACTTTGGCGAAATAATCTTGCGGCAATGTTTGTGATGAACATTGTTTCAGTCTGAATCACTCGGATTCTGATTTGTGATGACTTAACTTAAATGGCTTGATTTTATTAATAGCAGATCATAGTTACAAATATTGGCTCATATTGGATTTGTTCCTATTCGTGTACTTGTCCTGCATGACACACTTCTGTGTTAAACTTCTTGCTTCTGATGTGTATACAAAGCTTTGGACTATCAGGTCCCAGGTTGGGAAGTCCCAATAGATTTACCATGACTAAGTATGTCAGTATCAATCATTTGTTTTTGGAAATGAGCTTTGAAGCTGAGCTGAAATTTGGGATACTGAGTGACAACACTGATAACGCAATATGTGTAATGGCACAACCCATATGATTTGATGATCGAGACAGAGGAAGGAAAACTCTCAATGTGTGGTTGATGACTGTGCAAAAAAAGACAGTTTACCATAGTATTTTTTTGACAGGAACTTATTATATATTTATTGTTACTTTTGCTGAACCTCTCTAATGAATTTGTTGTTTCAAAACGGTACTAAACCGTCCCCGACCTAATTTACCTACATAATGCCCTAATACCAACACGAGAACATTGCCACGGAGGTCGCATACTAATTGATTTGCAAAACATGCAGCAGCTAAAACGCTCTCGTGTCTTTGTGCTCTTCCCTAATGTAAACCGAGTTAAATCTCGTCAGCATTCTCGCACGCCACCAAAGCGTACATCCTACTGAAATTAGATTATTCCGGAAATTTCTGCTACGAGTAGTCGAGTACGGGTTATTGTGAAGGTTAGTTAAAGTCACTGAAAGTAAGGGTGGAGAGGAGTTCTTGTTTAATACGGTACAATATGTAGATACGGTAAACCAAGAAATAGGTTTACCACTTTTGAACCTTCATTTACAATTGTAGGAGTCGAAAATTGATCGACGAATTTCTGGACTGACTGTACTGACACCCTTATATAAAATTTTACAAAGCTCCGATACATAAAATGTGTTTTGCCCTATCTCACAAACACAAATGTCAAAGTGACAGACATAAACAATCAAATTTTAACGGCATTTTAGCTATAATAAGTTGGTTGCACGTTTAAGAATACGTCCATAAGTTTTTACTTGTATGTTAATGTTAAACTAGCTTCGGCCCGCGACTCCGTCTGCGTGGAACTCGTTTAAATCGCAGCTCCATACAAACTTTCACCCCCCCTATTTCACCCCCTTAGGGGATGATTTCGGGGATAAAAACTATCCTATGTCACTTTCCATCCTTTCAACTACTTCCACTTAAAAAATCACGTCAATTCGTTGCTCCGTTTTGCCGTGAAAGACGGACAAACAAACAAACACACAAATACACTTTTCAACACAATTGCTCGTAACGTTCTTCTTATTGTGTCGCTTTTAGGCTCATAATCCTGGATATTAAAAACGCGTGTTTTATAACATTACAACACTTGTGTGTTATGGTTATATCCCGATTAAGTCACGTTGGCACCTTGCAGCAAGATATATGCATGAACACGGTGCATTCTTAAATTAACCGGGTTGTACAGAATGTACAGCTTTTTTAAAATTTTCGGCAAATGGATTCTTACTTGACTAAAGAAATTAAATCCTTTTTGTTAATTAATTGACAATTTCTTCTTGTATATGATATGGAAACGTTTAATTTAGTAAAACTAATCACTTTTCATAACATTTTACATGAATTAAATACAGATAACATTTTAAAACGAAAACAAGATTTTATTTTGTATTGGCTGTTTAGAGATTTCTGTGCCCACACTGCGCAAACTTCACGAAAAAAACTATTGGGCGCCATTATAGGTAGGTTATTTATTTCACAAATATTTGTAAAATTTGTTTATGCGTGTTCGGTTATTATCAAAAATGTTGACTCGTAGTGACTAGAAAAGTGATAAATAGAATGGACGCCACTGGAAATTCTTGGCGATGTGCAATTGTGAGTAAAAACCTGTTGTCATCTTAATGATTTGCTTAATGTAAAGTAAATAATTTGGCAGGCCTATAACATTTTCATCTTATGAAAATGATTTTTTCCTCGCAAAATGTGTTGAAAAACGTCGTATGATACGCGTGAGTTTTGATAATTACATCCTCGGCTTCCTTATCACGCTCACCTGCGGTTCGCGTGCCAACCGCAATTTCGCCTCTGGTGTAATTATCAACATACCTCACTTGTATCACAATGTACTATTACAGTACATATGGTGCTACTTTCCCGCACTAGTGCGGAAAAGAGCACTTTTCGTGCATATGTCGAAACTTTAAAGAGCCATATGTACAGTAAAACGTTGTACGATACACGTGCGAATAGGTAATTCGCATCTCGTGTCGATTTAAAACACTCCCTTCGGTCGTGTTTTAATTTATCACCACTCGTTGCGAATTACCTATTTTCGGCACGTGTATCGTAAATAACTATTCCCATTTATAATATTATACTATGGATATGTAAACTGTCATACAGTATCAAAAATAAACGAGAACATAAGACTAAAGTAAAAGTATCGTCGCGGGACATATTTTGTTAATATGCGCCAGATACTAAACAACAACTATGTACGAGCATATGGTCCTTCGAACCGGATTTTATTGGTCATGCAGTATACGAAATATTTTACAGATATAAACCAGATACGAATATGTGCCACGACACTCATTTACCCTCAAGCTTTTCTCAGTACTGTATTAATAAGTTCAAAGTAAAGACTAATTGGAATGCGCACCACACCGTGAATACTGTTTCTTGTTAATTAAGGGGACTAAATTAAAAATAGTCATTCGGATTGCTATTTATACAAACGATGCTACAACAATTACACTTTGTTTCTGTCCGCAAAATTATACAAAAAACTAGGTATTATTATTATGCGAAGCGAAGCGTGCTATTTTACGACTGTTTCACGCAAAACGTCACGACCCTTCAGCCTAGAACAATCCGTCGGGAAATCTTCAAGTCACCAGGTATTCATAACTGGGTCGTCCACAAAGCCTTCAGTATCGCCTGACGGCATTTCCGGTCCGTGCGGAAATAGTGGGAGAGGCTTCCGCGGCCGCCCGTCTCGCATGTAGGTCGTCAAGGAAATAGTTCTGAAAAACTGATTTCCTCAGGATGTTGATGTGATGCTAGCTGATTTTGAGATTGCGCCAATTTCCGATTTGATATCACTATCATTACTAGAATTGTGGTAACTAACTATTTTGGTAACATTTATTTCAGCATTGCATATACATTCTAAGTAAATACGAGAAAAGCACGTTAAGTTTTTACTGTAAACACAAGTAATATATTAAATGTATGCTGGTGTGAGTATATAAATGGATTGAGTAGCAAAGTATTTTTCTTCATAATATCACTAAATAAAGAAAGATGAGAGGAAGCCTGTGCCTAGCAGTGGGACGAATATAGGCTGATTTATTTATATTATTAACGAATATAGGCTGATTTAGCGGTCGTGCTACTTATCGTGTAGACTGTAGATATATTTAGAGCTAGATATGTCATTGAATAAACCGGTTGTGTAAAATGTTTACTCTACAAAAACACCAAACCTGCATTAGACAGACGGCAAAAATGTTTGCTCAAATACATTTTTCTCCTCCATTACCTAGCAACTTTTCGACCTAAATACTGTTGGAACGGGTAAAAATACGGACAGAATTCGTGCACGAAAAAGGTGCAGGTTCACAAAAGCGCCACTTAATGCGAGTATCTCCTATTTCGCAATACGGGGTAGAGTACAATTTTTGCCTCTTTAAAAACAAGAATCTCGTATTTTTATTGGAATGTTCTCGTTTTCAATTGGCCTCTTGAGCGGGCATGATTTGGATGCGCCTCTTGCCGGAGATATTCGTGATGTATGCGGAAAATCATTATGTACTCACGCGCGTTTCAGCAACTCCTTTATCTCTTAGAAAAGAGGATTGATTTATCGTCACGCGTCGCAACGCTGTGTCAGTTATGCTCGCCCCACAAAACCCAATGGTATTTCACGGCTTGTGCCTTAATTTGACTCGTTTAGAAATTTCCCCCTTTTACGAACCGTAGGGTAGTTTTTAGTCTGTGTAACCTCTCTTTTAAATATCCAATACAGCACACACGGGGGTTAAAATTAGACCGGGCGCAGCGAAGCGCGCTCGTTCAGACCATTGCGCCCGCCTTTCATCCCAAACCCTATACCTGTTGAGTATACCTTCATGAATGGCTGGCTGACGATGTGTTTGGACATTGCTTAGTGCCATTGATTAGAGTGTTGGATTCAATATTTTATTGGTACATACAACTTAAAATCGCTTTTTAGTTACAACATGCGTTGTGACGCCATTCATCCACGTGACGTTTAGTTTTGTTTATATTTTCATGAATGTAATCAAGCATAGTTTCCAGTTGAACGGAGTGGATCGTATTAGAAAGTACGAGCAGTTTATAGTTTATTGACACGCGCGTATTCCGGCTGCCTCCAGAAATTGGACAGCACAGATTAAGTGTCAATAAGATCTTTTGAGTAAAACCCGACGGCCCTTCAGTCGCCATGAAGGGAAGAATGGGGAACTTTGAACCTCTGTTACATAAAAATGTGACGTCATCTGTGCCGGCATAAAAAACTCCAAGCGGTAACGTAAGAAGGGGATTAGGAGCAAAGTGCGGCAACCAAATTCTTATCATTTCACCGTTTTGAAAGTGCAACTGTAATCTTATACGTACTAAGGATCCAACAATGCAGTGTCTTTAGCGATAAGGACTGGATAACACATAATGGTTTTAAGTGTGTGCTACATGATTCACCACAGTCACCACAGACATTTGCTACTAATCTCATTGTGTAAAATGGCTTCTTTTCGGGTGTTTTGGACGGTCATAAAATTGGTTAATATTTTACGACCGTCCAAAATTAGGGCGGGCTATTGTAGAGGGATGTACTAAAGCTGGAATTACGTATCATTAACATAATAAAGTGAAACCTTTTTGAAGTTCTGTCGGAGTATTTTTGCGAGATACGCCTAGGGACGTGTTATTTTAATCTACTACAACCAGTGGGCTTTAAAGCCCAAATTTATGTTCGAGTCAAGTGTCAAAATGTGAAAAAAGTCATGGCAGTAGTAGACATCATTAATTTAAAAGGAGAACTATCACGGGTAAGCAGACATAACGAGTTATTGAGTAATAGTCGACCAACTTAAGATGCACTTGAAAAGGCTAACTTTACTTAACGCAACCGCACCAGTTAATGGCGCGTGCGTGTCAATGTAACAAATACAGACGGGCAACAACGGAACCTTACACTGCGCGTGGCCCGACACGCACTTGGCCGGTTTTTATTCTGTTATCATTAACTAGCTTCCGTCCGCGACTTCGTCTGCCTGTACCAGGGATAAAAACCGTCTTATATTTTAATATAGGCTAAACAATTTTCGTGCAAATTCATCCAAATCGGTTAAGCCGTTTAAACGTGATTGAATAGAGTAACAAACATCCAAACTTTCGCATTTATAATATTATTATAGTAGGATAGTCAGTTATCTACGCCTAAGAGTATGATAAAATATTATCATCATCATCAGCCTATATACGTCCCACTGCTGGGCACAGGCCTCCTCTCATATATGAGAAGGAACGGGCATTAGTCCCCACGCTGGCCCAGTGCGGATTGGGATAAAATATTATACATATATATATATATATATATATATATATATACACATACACACATATATATATACATAAAATATATACTTTTAGTAGCCGACTAACCGCTGATTCGTACTAAAATGTCAAGTCCAAAAGTGCTTATATCATCACTATAACAGCAAGCCCTAATTCCTTTCACCTTCATCAAACAACCAAGTTAAATAACTCACAGCACCAAAGAAAGCACAAAACATTTTCAATCAAAAGGAAACCCATCAACGAATCAACTCGTGCTGTTGATACAAGAAAGGCAGCCATTTGCAAAGTTAATCGAATGCACGGCCCAGTGGACACAAGCTTTGCCGGCATCCATTTAGCGCAACACTGCTTAATTTATACATGAGTGTGTGGAAATTGTGATAAAAATAACATGAATGAAAACTCACTCATTCAGTTTAGTGATAAATCGCTGAATGAGCGTGTGGTTAGTAGTGCTTCGTTGAATTCATCGAACGCATTAGGGCGCATGAAAAATGTATGAGATTGTAAATTACAAAATAACCACCGGCCTCCACACTTAGCCCCTCGTATGCTTAGGTCCGTACGTACTATTTTAATATACCTATTGTAATATTTATTTTGGATGCTTTGACATTTATTTCCTACTATTTTGGAACATTTGAATATATTGTTTTACAACCGACAGTCCTCATTAGATTAAACCATTTAACATCCGCAATTACGAAGCATTAAAGGCACTTCCTCGAATCTCGTAAACCACGTCAGCGTGCAAGAGACACGTTTATGTACTCTTTTTGGGAATGGCTTTTTTGGGATTGAATCGAAACGTCAGAGTGCGAGAGAGCCGAGTCTAAATAGCACTTATCGACTAGTATTTTTTTTAGGAGGGTTTTGAACATATTCAGCTCTTGTACAGATTTAATTCGTAGTGGTAATTTATTATATATTTTTGGTAGTAAGTACATGTTTTTGATACAATGCTGTATTAGGTACTACATGATGCAATATCCTAAGACGAAGACATGTGCTATTGAAGCTATGATATAAATGAGAGTTCTGTTTAACAAAGACCGAAATTTCATAAATGTAAAGGCTAGGAAGTGTCAATATATTAAATTTTTTAAAGTATAGCTTACATGATTCTAAAGGAGCAGCACCGCATACTGACCTTACGCATTTTTTTTGGGCTCGAAATATAATTTCACGGTCAGTTGAATTGCCCCAGAAAATTATACCGTACCTTAAAGTTGAGGTTACAAATGCATGGTATGCGGTAAGCACAGCTGACCAACTGACTCTTTTCCTTAAATTATATAGTGCGTATGAGAATTGATTTAATTTCGTACACATAGAGTCAATTTGATGTTTCCAAGTCAGCTTATTGTCTACTTTTAATCATAAAAATTTAGTAATGTCAGTTACATCTACTTTATGTCCATTAAAAGCTACTCTTAAAGCTGGCGGGTCAGTTCTTTGTCTAAATGTCATTAGCTTTGTTTTATCAAGATTAATTTTCAAGTTATTCCTAGTCAGCCATTCTATAATTATACTTAATGTCCTATTGATTTCAGTTTCGTACGAACCTACGTTTTCTCCAGATATTACAACGGTACTATCGTCAGCGAAGAGAATCATAGGATGATCTATAATTTTCGGCATGTCATTTATATAGATGAGAAACAGCAGGGGACCTAAAACGCTCCCCTGTGGCACTCCATAAAAGATATCCCTTGTGTCGGAAGAAAAGGAGATTTCGGTTTTTGACTTTACGCATAGTTTGCTGACTATGCGTAAAGTCAAAAACCGAACCTTACTTATGTTACCTTCTTAATAAACGGTAACAGTTGTTATCAATATTCTTGTGATAGTATTCCCAGTCTAAAAATGCCATATCTTAGGGCAATGAACTGATAATGCGATATCGGTAACAGTTTCAATTTATATTATTGTAAACCAGATAATTGAGTACAATAAAAAGTAGTGCTTGGCAAATTTGAGCACCCAGGAACGAGATTCACTGAGAAAATATACTGTGCCTTTCAAAAATACAATAAAAATAGTTTTTCAACCAATACTTATTCTAATATTCGTCGAAAACAAAGCTAAATGTTAAACTCCGTTTAGCTTAGCAAACCTTACGTGCAAATTAATCATTATTTTCGTTACTTGAAATGGTTTCCCTAAATTGTGAAAAAAAAAAATGATCAGCAAGCTCATTTCAAAAATCGTCACATGCTTATATATGATGTACGAGCGGCAGTGTATATGTTATTGTTTGTAACAGCTTCTGAAAGCCGATTCAATTTCAATTGACAAGTTTACTCCCCCAGGTGTCAGGAACTGCCCCAAGCGACAAACTTTGCGGACTAAAGATTTATAAGCATAAGCAACTTTATTGTCACGTATCGCAAGGAAAATTATGTATTCTGAGATATGAATTGTGTTCTTTATTTTTACTTATTTTTATCATGAAAACATTTTTGTTAGTTATTGCTTACTAGGAACATTATTTTTCTAAATGGATTAATAAACCTTTTTTTTTACATGTGAGAACAAATTTAAATTGGAAGTCGACAATTAAAGGGTTACAGCAGTAGATTTATCAAGGAAGGAGTAAAAACATTTAAAAGGTCGGTAAATTTTGTTCTAAGTTCTAACGTTGGATAAAATCGAACTCTGTTATAGTACGATAATGTCGAAGTAAGAAAAGTAGGCAATTGGGAGTCCGTTTAATTTAATACGAAGCGACCAATTTTTGGCGGGAATGACAATTCGTGGATTCGTATCTATTGTCGGATTCAGGTTCGCTTCATCCGACAAAATCAGCTCATCCACGAATTGCTATTTCCCGGCCTTTGCAATAATGTACCATTTTAAGTATATATCTTTTTTTGCAACCTAGTAGTTTAGGTCTACAGTCTGATGGTTACTATATAGCTACTCAATAATATTCTTTACGAAGTAACGAATGTGGTGTATTACTGTCGTGAAGAATTGCGAATAGGAAGAAACGTTTTTGTGTTCAAATAGGGACTATTCAGTAAATTCAAATCAGAGCCCACAAATTTTCGACCAGTAACCATTTTGCCTGCCATAAGCAAAGTATTTGAAAAAAATATCCTCGATCAACTACTATCCCATTTTATATTAATAATTTACTTCATGGAGATCAATTCGGGTTCACGAGGGGCAGGTCTACTATTGATGCAGGCACGAACATATGAAATAAAATATATTGATTCGATGCCGCTAAGTGATTGGCTGGTGTACGATTACATTTAATTTCTTGGCGAATTTTTTGGTTGAAAACCAAGATCGTTAGTCTATTGGCGGGCAAATACTTTTACTAACTACTTACTTTTGTTTTTTTTTTCTGTTATGAAACGCATAATACATTTAAAATGAATCAATTTACTGTATTATAGATACACACAACTTCCAATAAAGTACTATTCTCTATAGTAGGTAAGCTGAAAATTAAATTTTAAGAAACCGGTAATTATCTACTTTTTTGCATACAATACAACGAAACGCAAAAGCATTGACAGCCAACACACAGCCAATCACTAGCTTTCGACTGATGATTTCAGAAATAGCTATTATTGGGTGCATGCGAAAATAATAGTGACAATTATTATTCGTGTGCGAATATTTTCTACCGCTCGCTTTTGATTTCGAGCGCTCGAAAGTCAAAAATCGGTCCCTAGATCGAAATAACGGATCGACAGGGAATTCTTGTGTCGTCGTAAGACGATTCCGTTAAGTGAATTGAAAAAGTTAAGCGATCACGGCAGCAACATTGTCAGACAATACGTTCAATTCGATTGAAAATTGGTGTTTTTCGTGTGTTTGATACCATAACGGGATCTAGGAAGATTCTTATATTCGAGGTAATCCGAGATTTTTCAGGATCGGTATTTCTAGTTAACTTTCTCATTTAACGTTAGGTGCGTACTTCTTACACGAGGAAGTTGATTTGCACATAGTGTATCTTTGGATTATATGACCGAATTGACGAAAAATTCATTGTTGACCAGATTAATACTTTAATACTTTCCTACAGTTCATTTCAGTTTGAAATCTGAGGTTCACTTTAATTAATTTATGTATAAACACAAACTTTAAGAGAACACAGCTTTAAGAGATATCCAACTCTATTAATGACTTATTCATATCATGAAAAACAGCTAGCTAAAACTACTCGCTTTAACGACGTTCTACCACTTAGCAGAAGGTCTCAAGGGTCCATTTTATGGGCTATAGCTTTTTTGCTTACGGCAGTTTTTGCACGGTCTTTTGTTTTCTTAGGTAATATACCTATAGATTCCAGTAATATTTCTATTTACAATAAGGTGTGTAGAACATTAAATCCAGGTTTCCCTTTCTCTATACCTTTCTGCTGATTTTCTATATCTATTAATACTCGTAAATCTACCAGATTATACTTCAGATTCGTAATTCATCGCCTCCCTATTTATATTATATTCTCCAACGCATTTGCAAAATATTTCCGTTAAATATGAATCGGATAATTGAATTACAATGATGTACTGGTCGCATCTGGTGGCTCGACCTTGGCGGTTCCGCTCCGCATCAGCCAGGAAGGGCTCCAAGTGTTAAGTGGTAGCGGGTATCACTATAGCGAAATAATTTCTCGATCCGTTCTAGCCCAAGGCGGAATTAATGGAATACACTTTGAACGTCCACATACAAAACATATTAATATTTAGATTACATTTATTCACACATTCCGAATTCCGGAATGAAAGTGTCCTAGTTGTTTTCATGTGTGTCAAGTTGTATGCATTTGGTGGAAAGAGATGTAGATCATGAACCATTTCATTATTACCTAGGTCAGTATTCTGTCTGCGATATTTGACAGGCCACACCCACACTGAGTCTCGGTCATTCCGATTTTGAGGGACAGAAATGAAAGTCGGGTCATTTCCCCGCGTCTGAAATATTGCTGATGGAATACAGGACCTGTATTCTTTCAGTTACATTTAAAGCCTCCACACACCGAACGCGGTCCGGGCGCGGCGCGGGTCGGGCGCGGCGCGGGTCGGACGCGAGATAGAGATACCGCCCGACCCGCGCCGCGCACGACCCGCGTTTGGTGTGTGGAGGCCTTAACTACCTGCAATATAGATAAAACCATGAATGAGAACATCTAGATCGTAATAACGCCAAGGATCTAGGGCATCCAAGTTACTGATCTAAACTTTATCAGTGTGATACGGTGAGCGCTGCATATAAAGGACATAATTCAAAAAGGGCCGCCATTAGCTCATAGTTTGAGATTCACCTAATGACCTCGGCATCTGGTTGCGATTATCATCAAATTGACGGTCGCGAATAAAGACCCATTGATGAACACGTAATGAGTTCATGAGGTCACTAATTTATTATTATTGATGTAAATTTTACGTACGACGGCACCTTAAGTGCTTTACAATGTTATATGTATAAAATGCTATATAAGTATATATGTAAAAAAACCGTCACAGTCCTTGACACTAGCCCCATTCGTGAGACTTGCAATATTAATTTATAACAATAAATGTAAACAATAGGTGTCAATGGTCATGTCATGTCTAGATGTCTATTTGGGCATGAAGGTGTTTCATAAATATTATACTGGACGAACAAACATTTCAGACATGTTGTTAAGCAATCATATGGTCGTAGTAAAATGTGTAAATAAATTGGGCAAAACACAAATTTTCTTCTAAATTCGATTCCTAATGATTCCTTTCTTCAACAATTACAGACTCTCGTAAAACAAACATTGTGTTATCGTGGGACGTGGGACTAACCATTCGAAAAAACGTTGTCCTTTGACAACATTATATACCCTATGTTTACTGAGATATCATAAAATATAAGAGTATGAAAATTTTAATGGGCTTTTGCTTTGAATATTTTTGGGTACCTTTACAACTCACTCGGGGGAAATGGGATGGAGTAATTCGCAAAGTGACAAAAAATGGGGTGTCGCGTTACGAATTACTAGTCGGTGAATAATTTCCTTATTCATTCATCTTAACTAATAAAATTATAATTGCTAGGTGTTGTTTAAAAAATACGGCTTATTCGGTATAAGGAACTTGCATTATGAGCTTGTGGTGCGTCGACAATTGAACGGTATGGTGGATAGGAGTTATAAATGAAATAGCTCTCAAAACGTTAACATCGGCACAAAACTGGTCAAAAAGGGTCAATTTGGAGCCGTGTTTAGATATTCTGTCGGGTATCGCTCAAAAAATATTATTGGCAGTTGACAGACCATTGTTTTCAACTACCATTTTTTTCTTATTAAATATGAACTGGTCCTTATTACGAACACGTCGTTCAACAACATACAAAATCTTATAAAAAACCACGTAATGCGATGCACTGGGACGGAAAATAACGTTAAATATTATTAAGGTAATTAGAAAAACAAACCTGGTTTATCCAATATATAGTTCAATTAGATGCATAATATAATAACTTTAAACCATTTGTCACATTTATATCCATAATTATTCTCAAATTGAGTCCACTGTTACTGTAACCATTGAGTTTTTTTTTAGTTTATTGACCCACATCACCGAGTTTAGTCCGGTGTCTACCGCATACAAAAATGGACTGATACCTGAACTAATCAGGACGGAAGAAAAAATATTTTGACAGATACGCTCTATAGGGCTGTCAAAAAGACCGACCCCCAACCGCCTTCCAAATTTAACAAAATACTACCTACATTACGACCTTTTAAATAGGATTTAATGTCAACTCTGCCACTCTACAATAGAGTTGAATTTAGTAGTTTATTTTTCCCGACTTCAAAAATGGAGTTCGTAAACTTAAAACGTAAAATAAACTTTAAACTATGCAAAAAGCTGCATTGGATTTGATGCCTTATGCATGAAGATATAAGGTTCTTATTTGTTAGTTTTAGCGAGTGTTTAAAAAAAGGAATTTAGACATTTACAAGAAATGTATACCTGGATCCGAGATAAGGCTAATCGGTTATGTTTTGTTTGGTCACAGAATGACGTTAACGATCGTTTTGTAGTCTTTTGTGGTTAATGGCGGACACTTTCACTTAACTTTTGACGTCATTTTTGTTAAGGTACGTGACGGTAAGCACGGGCTTTTATTGTCTTCATATAATACAGTTAGACAACTACAAGTGCCTTATGAAGTAGTTCTAAAAATATTTAAACTTATGAGGTTTTGGAGAAGAATTGTATGTCAGTATGTCGTATGTCGTACGAGATCGTATGTCGTAAGAATTGTATGTCAAAAATAAAAATGCCGAAACGTCATACTAGAAATGATGAATAAAACCTTATCTTGAGCCGATTTAAAAAGTGCATGGTACCTAGGTACTACAAATAAAATTAATGATTAGGGTAAAACCAAAGAAAACTAAAAGAGAGAAAAATTCACACCGTATAAATATAGCATGCAACCGAAAACTTTATAATAAGTCAGGAAGTAAACGATACCCAACCAGTTTAGTTTACATTTTAGCTTATCTTATCATTAAGATTAGACGCTATACCTAAAGCCGGTCGTCACCAGGATTTTGATAGTTTGCGAGATCTTATGCTATAGTAAAATATCACTATGATGTAATTATGACATGTTTATGATTATAATGTTTCCCTAATGACGTAAGTTAACTTCACTCTTTTTGAAAAATGGTTAGTTTTGGGTAAGCTCAGCAATGTTTAGTGACTACTTAGTACAATTTTTTATAATTGGTTTTAAAAAACCATTCTGTCCACACAAAAAGGGGCAATTTATAGGTTTCACGACTGTTTCCTGCTACAAACAAAGAGTGACCCATGAAAACTATTTTTAAATACAGAAGAGTGAAAAGCTTGTCTATGTCTGATTGTGTTCTTTTTTTATAATTTATTTGTTGAATCAAATCAAATTCTACCACAGATCAGTAATCAAATAATCTTTCAGAAATGATATCGAACATTATTCTTTTACATACGTTTTTATTCGTTTCGTTATGTTAGGTATAATAATATACATATGACTATATCCTTTACTGAATAGCATTTATCTAACAATATAATATTTACGCCAGAAAAAAGAACAAGTCGTACGTAGAACCACTGCCTATTAAAGGATAATTTACTTTATATTGTCATCTTAGGAGACAGGAGTAGTATGGAATGGGCAGTTTGAGATACATTCCATCTTTTAAGATGAGTTTTGATTAAGCAAGGTTTAGCAGGTTGCTTGTGACCATCTACTAAAATATTTGACAACTATCATTAAAGCAATTCTCAAAGTAATCTTTGGTATCGTTAATGTTGGCGATAGTTTATTGCTTTACCACAACGGAAGTCTGCAGACACCGTAACCTATGGACCCTAGCGACTCCAGAGGTGTCTCAAGCGTGTTGCCTTTATTGATTTGTGGATCAATTCTGTCGATAACCAGGGACAAATTGCAAATCCCTCGCATTCAATACAGCACACCCTTACGAGCTTCGTAGTATAACGAACTGCCGAGTGACGCCGAAATTAAAAACAAACAGGCATGTCTATGTCTAGTCTCCACCGTTATTTTCCTTGTTGATTTAAATTTTTCGTAACAATTGTACAATGTTCTCATTATTTATACAGTGTCCTACAGTTTTATTTCATTGAATGAGAAAACGCATGGGATTTTTGTAAGTCAATGAAACTTTTAGTACCTACAACATTTTAGGGTCATACAATATTACTCATACTCTTCACAAACTGCTCACTTTTCTCAATTTCATCACAATAAAAATCTAAAATAAAATAAAAATAGGCGTGTCTACGATATGATGTCGTCCATAAATGTAAGAATAGCAGTCAATTGAATGGGATTTGGTCTCATCCCCGCACCTTGTTGCTACGGGATGTTTACACAACCACATACAATTCACGGGAAATCTTGCTTGTACAACACTTGACGAGTAACTCAACTTGTTTACTTTGCCAAAATGAACTCGTAGATACTCGTAGTAGATAATTATTAAAAAAATACGATCAGTTATTTCTCTCAACATGTACCTACCTTCAGTTACCAGCGTTCATATTTATTTGCCACAACAAAACAAAATACGCATTAAATATCTGACACTACTCCAAGAGTATTTAAATAATGACGAAGGACCTGTCAGATATTTTTTCCCGCTTTATTATGGCACATGATTCTGATGACTGTACCTACGGCACCAGACCCGCTATTCTGCAACTTGTTCTAAGCTTACCGCAAATATATCTTTAAATCGCGATTCTTAGCGTTAGGGAGAGGTCTAGTTTTGGGACGGGTGACCGGCGGGGTGAGCGTCAGGGCGTAGCAAATAACAGCCCTGCTAATTTAATGAAACCGTTCCACTACGGTGTTCTTTAAATAGGTAATCAATGGCTAGGTCTAATCAATAAGTATCGAATCTTGTTTTACATGTCAGGTACCGTGCACATATCCTACTATTCAACAATACAAAACATTTATATATTTGCATGTTAATGATTTTCCCCGGCTTTTCAATTACCGAGCAAAGCTCGCTCTCCCAGTTGGATGTTCATATCATATTACATCATCCCGTAGCGTTACAGTACTTACAAACTGACATTATAAGGGGTAGGTAAGTATGATTAATAGATTTGTTGAGAACGGTCTCAGGTGTTCCGGTGCTGTCCTTTCATTAACACATTTGTTGACGTGTCGTTAAAAAAATATATAAGTACACGAAAGAAGTATGAATTTTGTTTTTATTTGTTTCCAATTTATTTAGGTGTCTGGGCGACGTAATAACTGTTTTTATAGCCATTTTGCTATCCGAAAATCATTCTAACAATTTAATTTTGTTTAAAACGGATATTTGGATCGGTTCTCCAAACTTGTTGAAAACCGTGTCACAAAATTAAATTAGGGGAAAAAATTCCTCACTAAATTGTTTTACTACTAGAATTTACCTTCAAACATAAATTCGTCCAATATCTGCTCGAATTCCTTTTTCTATACATTTCTTTTTAATTACAGTTATTTTTTTAATTTTTGATGTAGAAATTGCTTTAATTTCCCATTCGCGGTTTCTTTCTATTGCATACCTCTCACTTAATATTCATTATGTTACCTCTTATCTCCTCCTGTAATACTATTTTTACCTTAGTATTCATTCGTTTACTGTTCAAAATAGCTTTAATTTCTGTTTAATAACTGTAGTACAAGTAAACAGGCTTACAAAGTAAGTAGCCAGATTTGCGGAGCTCCGTTGAAACTGTCAAGATGCATGCTGACGTTGGGATAGAGAAAAATACATCGAAGAATAAAGAGTTTGGGGATCCAATCTACACCTACTTTTCACAACACGTGAAGCAAAATATTATTCTGTATCTCACAGAGCTAAGTAACGACGAGAGTAAATGAGGTTATATCACCCTTCAGCCGTCATCTTAGTATGTAAAGTCGAGGAAATTTAATGTGTAGCACTTTTGGACCTTAACAAAATTCAAATAGAGTTGATATGTGCCAAACCTTAATTTTCCTCGAGCGTACCTTATCTCCTATCAGGAGCTCCAAACAGTGGCAGAGAGATACGTATCTCTGACCACTCTGCCACTGCAGAATGACGATTATTTCACCGACAAGAGCCCGGATTTTACAATCCGGTGTCGGTTTATGATGATGTTGAGTAATTTTGATGTGACTCACCTTCGTACATTTGTGCGTACTGAGGGAAACCGGCGGCTCGCAGCCATTTGCATGCCTCTGCCGCTTCGATCTCTGAAACAAAGACACAAACAAGTAAGGGAATTGCTTGGAGCTATGGAGACATAACGTAGTAGTAGATCAGAACCTTTTACTAGGGTTTCATTTCTTACAAATTCTGCCAGACACTAACAATTTAACTTTCTGTACTAGCTAATATGCATGGAATTTTACGGGACACTATTTATTAGGTTCTATTACTGTTCTATAACAGTATTTATTAGGTTCGTTGGAAACTACTTATACACTTATGACTGTTTTATTGAAACGCATAAAAGTAACGATATACAACGACTCTGCATCTAGGTTAAGAATGGCACGAGACCACACTATCGCCATTAAATATCGAGAGAAACTATAGCTGCGCAAACTCAAGCCAATAAATTACCGCATTAGAAATTCTAAACAAATAAAACTCAACGACGTCCATTACTCCAAAAATGGGGTAAACCGCTTACGCAAGCAAAAAAACCTTCAAGGGCCGAACGCAAACAATAGACAGAAACAAAATGCCTTTCTCCTATAAATATTAATAGTCCAACAGCCAATGTTATAGATCTGTGCGTTTCTGATGATCTTAATGAAATTTCACAGGCGGCGGATGCTTCGAGAGGTCAAAGATGTCTGGTTACGTTAAATGCTTTATCCACGGTATAGGCCATAGGGCCAATCAGTACCATTGTAGGGCTGACGGCTACAAATGTCTAAATAATGGAGAGAAACCACTATTGAAATAAAACACAAATCTGTGAGCATGCGTGAAAGTGGAATGGATACGGCTGTCGACCTAACGAAGGCCATGACGACATCATCAACTTGGACTAAGAGATATTTTAATTAAGCGAGCTTGTTCTAGTATTACATAAGAAGTTCTTTTGAATATATAATAATTAATATATGAAGGTATTGTTTTATTTAATATGACTGTGTTGGGCTAATAGAGGACGCTAAAAAAAATTAACTTAGTATATTTTTAATGCTTTTATATTTTAGCATTATAAATACATAATATATTTATAATGCAAACGTTTTAGGCCAATAAGGCCAGCGACAGCCTTCGAATGACCTTTGGAGTTATAGAATAGTAGTACTTTATGAACATTTTGGTCCTGCGATAGATCTATGTTTCATAAAAAGCTTCATTTTTAGGCACTTCTAAAAACCATTCTATTTAAAATTATAATTAAATATTCGCCATAAACCGATTCATATCCAAAAAAACGTATTTACCATCCAATCCTTATATATGTCTACAAAATATCAAGTTGCATGTAACAAAATCTAAAAATATGAAAGTGATATCTGATTTGAATTACAAATTAATAGCTTATTAGGTAGTCTTAATTCTACACGCGATTAATTTTAACGACAAACGGTTGGACACAGTGACCTTTGAATGGAAAATTAGTTGCAAGTCGGATCATTAAATCATCGGGTACATACATAACATGAATATGTAGATATGTTCTGTTTCTTGGTCAGCGCAGTTGTGAATCACGTTACGTAGAATAAGACAAACACCAGATTGATGTAGAGGAATCTAAAGATATTTCACAGAATGATGGATTTCTCGTTAATTTAAATCATGCTGAGTACCTATTCCATTTTACTTTGTTATCATAACAATTCTCAGGAAAATTATATTCAGACTAGCGGCTTGAGAAAAAAATTACAATGATTTCCGAAAAACCGAGAGCATCATTGTTGAGATACCTATAATATTATACCTATAAGATTTACGGTGCGTATATCTACGGCGAGCGAGGATGTCCACCACTTAGCATTGCTGTGTGTTTTTCCTCGCTCACCGCATAAAACTGTAGTTGATACTCGAAAATCATGGTTCAAATCGAAAAAATTGAGCTAACTTCTATGCCCTGTGTCTTTATAGCAGCATGTTTTTCTTGTTCTAAGCCTTTTCCTATTTTCTGGGGTCTGCTTTATTTTGTATATTCTTTGACTTCATAGTTTCCGTGACCTAGAGCAATACACTTTTTAATCAAAGATAAGAATCCAGTTCAGCGTAGACTTTTCAGAATATTCAGAATAAGAAGATACCACGTCTAGTCTGCTCAGTTTTGAGTAACTCCTCTTCTGGGAAGTTATCGGGGTCGAGGGTTCAATTCTAAGTGGCGAAGTGTGGGGCAATTTTTCACCGCCCGCGTATTGAGTTACTCAAATGTTCCAATGGGGTTCCCAACGGCACATTTGAATATAAGTATAAGATTTCAAAACGGTGTTTAAATTAAGACCATTAACGACAAACATATATAACAGTGGCAATGTTTGAATTAAAGGTGTCGCGACATGTCGTGTGAGACGAAGATGTTTACTCTAACTAATTATATGATATTGAAAGAGGGCCCCAAATACAATTTTTGATTTATAAATATGGTCAAAAATGCTGTTGAAATCAGTCGTTGGAGTCTATACCTTGTATTCTTGATTACTGTATTTTCTTACTAAACATTCCAAGTTAAGCACAAAAAGTCCAAAAATATCTTCAAACTACAGTTACGAATATTTGGCACACGATACTTCCCACATTGTTTCCCGATTCAGTTCATAGCAATGCCCTCTAATCTATATAATATCAAGCCAATACAACGCAAAGTTTTCCTGCCGGAGAGAAATGAGCTTATTCTCTATTTGTTCGATCGAATCGACCTTATACTCGTAGCTAGACTAGACTTGTTTGTGGTTGTAATGTAAGTAAACTTAATGAAAGAGTTTTGAGAATAATTCGTCAAGGTATTTTTCATAAATAAGAGTAAGCTTCAACCTTAAGACAACAAGATACAATTAAAGTTGAATAAAGAGCCGTTGGTTATAATAAAAGACCTTATATCCAGGCCCATGGTAATAGGATAAGGATATAAGATCTACAGAACCCTACCAATATTTTTTCAACCGTTTGGCAGCCACTGCATTCGGAAGACTTATTACCCGTTTAAAGGGCCGTGTTTTGATACAAGCAAGTGATTTAGATAGTACGAGTACGTCTCGGGTTTTATGTTATTTCGGTTATTTATGACCTGTAAAAAAAGGCCTTAATTGGTATCATCACCTTGCTCGCTGTTAACCGCCGAATAGATTTCGGCCATTATTTAATAGATAACTAGTTTTGTAAGCGTTATGTTTATTGCTTTTTTTAATGAGAATTTTGAGTTTGATCAATGATTATTTTAGTATGTTTCTTGTAACTATTTTATAGGAATATTTGTCGAATACCTACTTCAGTATACTATAGCAGTTGCTCATTATTAATAGAGGGTATAAAAGTATTAAACGTTAATACTCGCGAAGGTAAAGCCTGGTATTTCTGCATACGACGCGTATTGTTGGAAAGTTCTTACCCGTCCACTATGCTTATCAAGACTAATCAATTAAATCATTTTCCCTGAAAACACCTAAGTAGTCGAACTTTAGCAGAATGTTCGAAGTACAGTCCGTGAAAACTTAAAACAACGTTCTTATGCCAAGAGCCCGAAACTGATCTAAGCGCTAACAGACTGTACAGTCAGCTGCAAAAGTAGCTAAGCGGGTCAAATGCTCAAAATGATAAGAACAGTCCAAATCATTTTGAGCGTGTTATTTTGCGTAGCTTCTTCTGCTGCTGACTGTACACGGTGTTCAAAGTAAGTAAAGATAAGAATGCATTCAGTGACAGCACTTCAATTCAAACTGATCCAATTTGATTATCCGTACGCTGCATAATCTGCACACATTTAACACCCTTGCTGCTTGGATGCAAAGGCGAATGAACGCTTGCAATCAATTCGTTCTCATTCAATCTCGATTATCGATACACCATTAGCGCATGCGAGAATAACACCAAGCTGACAAAAAATACAGCTATGTCACAATTTAAATGGACACAATTTTGGGTATACCATGAACTATGAACATATTAAAGTTATTGATAGCAGTGTGAAATTCAGTGAAGGACATTGTTATGGAGTAGGTGACTAGGTACGCACTTTGTTTCAGTAGGTACATTCTAACGCTATTTGTGAGCTCATGTTATTGGTTTTTTTTTGTTAATATGCATGTTATGAATTAGTTAGCCATTGGTTCTTCTAAAACTATATAAATATACTGACAAACTATTGTATTTTGATTGAATCAGGCGTTAGGTACTCTGCCGAATTAACATGCAAAATAAGCAAATCGGCGCATCTCATTATCGCTAAATAGACCCGCGAGTTCCTAAACGGAATAGCAAAATTATATCGTTCTAGATACAGTATTTTATGTATATAGTTGTTATTTTATTAAATACACTTGTCTGTGATCAGGGATGACCTAGTTGTATAAATGAGGCATTGCACCGACACACGCTATTTGTTCTGGACTTAATCAAGCCCTGTAGCTGACGGCCGAGTAATATGCGGTCGTCCAAATAAAGGTCTTCACTGAGCTTAGCTAAGCCATTTGTTCTTTATGAACAATACTTGGATAGTTGAATGCATAATGGTATAGTTATTTACTCAATGTGCTAATAATATTTACAGCAAGTCTTGCTGTGCGTGACAGGTATCTCAGTAGGTTAAATTGTACTAAAATTACACCAGTAAACCACCACCAACATTTGTTGAATATATTAATAACTTAGTAACAGTACTTACTGAAAAAACCCCTTTTAGGGTCATTTCTACATCCGTCTGTCTCTAATTACACTTTTACTCCCCCTTGGGGGTATCAAAGGGAAATGAAATTCAAATACTTATTTCAATTCAATTCAATTCAAAAATAATTTATTCCAGTAGGCTTAATAATAAATTAATAAGCACTTTTGACAAGTCATACAAAACAAAAAAAAGTAAAATTAAAAATACAATCAATAATTAATACAAAATAATAACAATGAAAACAAAACATTTGGCGACACTTAACAATAATTAAAAAGACAATGTCAAACATACATAAAGGTCAACAGTAATAACTAATGAGGTCAGTACAATGAAATATTAAATATTAGAATTGCATAAGTTAGGCATATGTCAACTCAGTCCCAGGCATTTTTGTCATTAATATAATGCTATATTTAGTCTTCTTTGCACGGATCTATCCCTGTAATATCATATTCACTTAGCCTACAATTGCTTAAAGTTACATTGGAAAAATTCCAAGACTCTGCCTAAATAGAACTTTTGTAAATAAAAGCATGCGTGTATTTATATGCGCTAATATATATTACCGGTTTAGGTATTACGGGCTGGTTGTGACTGTTGTGAGTTATCACTACCTGTATAATCACGTAAGTATCCATTGTCATTTTGTTTACCTTGAGAGCAAATAAAAAGGTGCCGAAACGCGCCCATTAAGAGTTTTCACACCTTTGTGTTAATATTACGTGTCTTTATATAAGTCGACTTTTACATAAGGAGGAATTTATAACAATTTTCTAATCGTCAGGTTATTAGTAAATGTTAGGTATAAATCGGTTCCGAACCTGGGGGTATTTACCCCCGTGGGAGTAAACTGGTTTTCTTTTGGGGTCACAGAGTTGGTATTTTAAATGGACCAATAATGGGGGGATATATAAAAATCATTTTTCCCTAATATGTTACGGGTGTTTTCAAACATATTTTCCAGTTTCAGGGCGTGAATTGGTAAATATCGCGTTATTTGAAACGTCGTTCTGACTAGATTAGGGTACAATATTATTTATTTATTTATTCAAACCTAATTGCACTGTAACACGATACAAGTACAAAAAGCGAACTTAATGCCATAAGGCATTCTCTACCAGTCAAACTTTTAGGCCAAGTAGAATATAAGCATAGAGCTGGTGGTGCTGTTGCTGGTTCGTACAATATTGACTGATTTCAGATAATATATATTATAATGTTTATCTGATGTAATCGATATTATGCTACTCATTCTATGTATTCGAAATTATAATGTTCGCAAGGAACAATCTTTCTTCTTGTAAATGCGATTAGCAAAACACTCCGCCACACTGGGCGTTTGAGAAAAGTTCCCCATCGCATAGCACTTGCAGGCAAAAACCCGCCTATCATTGGGCCTACCTACTCGTAGTACCTACTACAAGCGACTTTCCGCTGATCTTAGACTGGAACCAGCTGACACGTATTTTTGATGCACTAGATATTGTAAATTTGAATGATGATACCTAGTGTTGATATTAGTGTACTTTTGCTTTTGTTTTGTTTTTTCTATTTCCTTGTTATGGTGTCTTACATTTGTGGACCAATGTCCACAGTGTAATACAATTATTACACTGCATTTTGTGCACAGTATATGACATCTTTATTTTTCTTTGTTTTTGACGATAGTAATAAAAATTCTTATTTTTTTGACATGTATGCATTTTTTTATATTATCATGAGATACATAATCTAATCTTATTTAATCTAATCATGATTTCTTAAAATTTCCCGTATGGAATAATAAAAACCTAACTGAATGAAATATGAATAACTTCACAAAGTTGGGTATTTATTTATCGAAATGAGTCCAAACGAGCCATACCTGAAGAGAGTTGCATTAATTTTCTCGGCTTGCGAGTCTCTCACAAGAGGGTGCGGTTTTTGCGAATCGACTCAGATCAAGTCATCCCCTGAAGTGTGGAATATAAGAAATGTGCGAATATATGTTTGCATATAATGAAAGCTAGATATCAAATATGTGAAAACACAACAGAATCGCACATCTGTTGTGGATATCCGTGTGTTTTTCCTAGACTGCATGACGGATATGCAACTTCTATCTTACGTGAAACAAGCGTTAAAAAGTTTTAAAAAACTGTTACCCGACTACGGAAAATATAGGTTATTTTTGAATACTAAAGGTAGCCTATGTCGACAGGAGCATCATTTCGAATCGATTGACACCCCATGTATCATAATCGGTTCAGTATCTTAAACGATACGGTGGAACACACGTAAATACATACATAGACTGCTAAAATCAAAAAGGTATCGTGTTCAGGTAGGAAAAAAACCTTTTTTTTTACATTTGTATGGAGCGTTGGCCGATTGGGGTGACCTGCTCCATACAAATGTAAAAAAAGAGCGTCAACAATAATTTCTTTTCAGATCACGATACATGTTATGCCCTCGATCGGTTCACACCCCATTTTTGGTATACCCTGTATCGGCTGTTCGGCTCTGTCGCGCGAAATAACAAGTATAGTGTTTTGTCTATAGTGTACCTTAGGTAGGAGTCAGGATCATCTTTGCTAAATAATAAACGGAACTTTACAATAACAATAGTCAAGTATTTATTAAAGTACCTACACAAGTGTTCCAGTTTTAAGCAGATAATGAAGTGAAGTGGACATCGTTATGATAGTGTTCCGGAAGACGCTAACGGCCCTTACATAAAGAACCCATCTGCTGATGTCAGAGCAGACAACAAATTGCATCTGGTTAGGCTGACGATAGTTGTAACTAAATGGAAAGCCAATAGAAGTTGCCATTTACACATACCATTTTATTTATACTAAACGTGACTTACCTAAATAATCGCGTACAGTTAACTTATTTATTTACGTCACTGAGGTCTCCCGACGTTATAAATTCATACTATTTTCCCTGCAATGTGTGTAATATGTTTTTTTTAACCTAAAATGTAGTAAATAAATAACTAAATACACACATACTAGGGGCACTGTGAGCGGTGGAACTTTCGAGTCTATCCTTTTCTCATTATACACATATATTTATTAAGCTATTATTTACTTGCGATTTAACTGCGACCAGTCGAGGAAAAACAAGTCTTGAAATAATGATATTTAATAAATTAACCTCATATTAATAAATTCAGCTTTGTACTTCGTAAGTACATCTAAATACAACATACAAAACAAATATGCATTCAATGCATAATTAGCCACGGATGCCAAAAAAATCGAAAAAAAAAGTTTGTAATAAACATAAAAACTTAATAAATACCTACCTGTGATTTGCAAGATGCTCAAATTAGGAACACTCATGTTGCACTGCCCACTGACTCACTGACACTTCAGAAATCGGTAAAAATCGATCATGAGCTTATTAACACCCTTTTCTAAACAAATTAACACATTTCTAACGAGCCGTTTTCCATCAAGTTACACAATCAACCGGTTCCTATATAAAAGAGTTATGGTTTTTATGGTCACGTTCTAGATTTACTTTCACTCGTTTTTATGGTTATTGATGGTTTTCAATGGGCTTTTCGCGGCTGTTGCGTAAAGGTTAATAGAATTTTTACCATGGAAAACACATTTAAATAAGATATAAACCGGAGTGAGAGCGGAAAACTATAAAAAAATTGTGATACTTTCCGGCCCAAGTTTTTAACGAGTCGTTAACACTGTAATAAACTTGTAAATCCACATAAACAAGAATTTAAATTCAACATCTGAATTGAAATTCGACTCATAATAAACTACTAACTAGATTGAAAGCGGAACAACGAATTGTTTCGATAGGTAAGTATTCTTTTAAAATTCGGATGGTCAATTAGTTTTACACAATACACTCAACTTTTTCCACTTCATTTATTAAAAGCGTAACACATTTTTAAGACGTACAACTCGATATTCCTCTAGAATTAAGAAATACTTTTCTTCGCACACAAACACTACACTTAATTATGCTACATTTCCACTTTGTTTTTCGTTTAAAAACATGCGCTCGCGCACAGAGCTGTGCTGGAATGATTATCAGTTTTTTATCAGAAACTAGTCACTTACGTATTGTGTTGTGTATTAGCGTCTGCGATAGCGGGACTATGATTCAGTATTGGAAACCGTTTTGTTGATACGGTAATTTGGTTTTAGTTTATAGTTTCTTAATTTGACATTTATACCTCCAGTTTGAAGTATGTTACTGTGACAGTTAAGTGGTTTCGTGATGAGGTTTTAACAACGAAAGCATTAGAACTAGTAGAAGTTACCACGTGACAAATATGTTTTATCTCTAGCGCGAGCAAGGTGCATAACGAAATGAAATGAAACTTTACCTAATCAATGAAATAAATAGTTTCAATACCCAAAATGTATAACGGCCCAAACTTCATACACAAATTCGAAATAATTATAATTATGTATGCTATGTAGAACGTAGAACAGCGCATATTCCCGTGCTCCTTTGCTTTTGCTGGTACAGTCAAGTACAAAAATATTGATCGATTCAATTCTCTCATATATAACGAACCTTTATCCACTAACATAAGATTGATGGGACAAATTTATGAGTATGCACCCTTATTTTTACACGTAAATGTACAAACGTGAGTGTACTGTATTTATGGAAAATATATATTTCAGTTGCCATTGCATAAAACACAAAAAATAATTCATGAAGACAATATTTAAAGTAGACATAAAACTATAAGCGGGACAAAAATATATTGCTCGTATCATCTCCTAGTTTTGTACATTCACGTTACTTAACGTCCGAATGACTTTAAAAATTAAGTGAAATATTTAGAGCTCTCCTTATCAGTAACTGTCATTCAATATGTTATTATTTGTACGTTGTACACATATTTGAGCAGCGTAGATAGAGCATTAGTCCATATTTAACAGTCCATTTTGTCCTTGCATTATATAATTTGTGAAAAAGTCGACCGCGGGCTCTTTTATGGCAACCGGGAATAACGCTAGGAGGATGATGATAAAATATAATCAACGAATGAACTTAAGATTTCAATTGGAAGTTGTCTGTTTGTTTTATTAATTATATTATATGGGTTTCATTAATACTGGGATTTAATCCAACAAGAAAAACCAAATTCTCTTTAAGACTACTGTTTAGATGATCGCCAGAAAGATTTGAAGTTAAGGGTACAATTTAATATCACGATCTAACTTATTTCAAAGAACAAGTAGGTGATGACAAGTGTTACTTAGTGTTAAATAGGTGCAGCTCATCATCTGCATGTTTTATAGCCGAATAGCAAAGGAACTTGTTCTCGTGAATGTTACCTACTTCATTT
This sequence comes from Epinotia demarniana, assembly GCA_945867215.1. NCBI lineage: Eukaryota > Metazoa > Arthropoda > Insecta > Lepidoptera > Tortricidae > Epinotia > Epinotia demarniana. The sequence continues at coordinate 30,252,134 of OX244260.1, forward strand.
CAAAATAACTACCCGCGTGGCTTGGCTCTCGAATTACAAGGAACCCAAAGCCATAAAATATAACACATAATATATGTGGGTCCATCCCGTAGATCCATTCTGATAAAAGTGCCCGGGACATGGAAGCACTGCCTGATGGTAAACATATACCGAAGCCTATGGACGCTTGCGATTCCAGAAGAATTACAAGCACGGTGTCGACCCTTTATTGATTTGACAAAGCAAAAAACTTACATTTGACAGACATATCTCTTTATTAGTACAGATGAACTGTATTCTAATGCCACGGAAACTAGGTAACCGAACGATTTCCAGGACCGGTTACTCATATACCGTGCGAAATAACCAGTGCTAAACAACACGGCACGATAGCCATCAGTCATTATCGCTGGTGAATTGTTTCAACAAAAAGTCTTTACTAAATACGGAATTTACGGCACATACGTCCCTTTATCCTGGATAGTAGTAGATGTATGTGACTCATATTGGTTATCAGTTTCTAGATTTCTGAGATCGTTGAATGAGTGTGTCATCAGTCATCACAGGTATGAAAGGGGGCATGTGCCTTTTGTAAACAATGCAACCAGCACGGCTAGTGCAAGATAGAGATAGACTATGTGTCTGTTTTTAATTATTCAAATGTTTTTTTGCAGTTTTTCAGTTCAGTAGAGACATATCATATTGTGCTAGCCAAACATTGATATCAAAATGAACTTCTTTTCTAGTAAAACTATTATCCTATTATTATTTCAAACTTGATTTAAGGTGGATCCGTATATTTAAAAAAATCGTAAGCTGTTACATTTAAGAACCGCCATGAAAGTGTTTAATGTTTGTTTAGTGAGAACTTAGGTTTCGCAAATATGTAGCAGGGGTAGAAAGTGTTTGTAAAAAAAGCGAAGCATCAAGTGTTTATAAGACAATAGTCTAAAAAATATTTTAGATAAAAATATTTAATTCAAAACATTTTACTACATTAAGTTGGCAAAAAAGTAATTAATTGCATTCATGCAATTGTTCAGCATCGTAAAGTTCGGATTCTTAAATAATTTCCTCTTGATGACACAGCGATTACATAAGGCGACTTTTTGCAGCGCTACAAATGCGATACAGTTTTTTATTTTTATTTAATTTATTTACATGGCCGAACAGCGAACCAATACGCTGAGAAACCAGATTACTTAATTATTACAGTACAACCATTGACAAGTAACAAATGGCTTATGATAATATTGCACACACAAAAATAATGTTGACAGTTTATCTAGCCTAGTCTCGCGCGTCAGTTCATCAAACGTGCGTTTGTATCGCTCCAAAGAAACACCGTGTGTAACCGCTTTAACAGCATGTGTCCTTGTTATAAAGCACTGAATGGGCACCCTACCCGTAAATCATTACGCCGATACTCGCGGTCGCGCATTAAAGCAGCCAAGATCTCATATTTCTTGGCGAAGTGTGGATATACGAGAGTCTGTTCCTCTTGGCTCTAGTTAGTGCAAGGCCTGAGTAGACGCCCCGCTCAGAGCGGGGCGTGCAGCGTCCATATAAAACAAATGCAATTTATATGGACGCTCGACGCCCCGCTCCGAGCGGGGCGTCCACTCAGGCCTTACACTAAGGATTTTATGGCATGCGGTGCTAAGTGTCTCTTTCAGATTGAGACCATGCTGGCATAATAATCCATACTAATCCATACTAATAATATAAATGCGAAAGTGTGGGTCTGTCTGTCTGTTACCTCTTCACGCTTAAACCGCTGAACCGATTTAGGTGAAATTTGGTATAGAGATACTTTGAGTCCCGGGGAAGGATATAGGATAGTTTTTATCCCCGAAATCATCCCATAAGGGGGTTAAATGGGGATTGAAAAATTATATGGAGCTACGATATAAACGAGTTCCACGCGGGCGGAGTCGCGGGTAGAAGCTAGTATTATAATATTTTAGAAAATCTACTCCACAATACGTTTGTTATCATTAGCTAGCGCTGCTGGGCGCAGGCCGTGGCCTCTATTATGCGAAATTCACTTTAGTCTCGAGATCAGTAGCCCGCGCACAAGGCGTAAATCTTTCGTCAGTCAGTTCCATTCGAATGAGATACAAAGGCCTAGCAGCGCTTGGCTACATATTATGGACATTCATACTTAAACTGCCAGGAACCCGCCTCGTGGGTGCTTGGATCGTAAACTGCCAGGAACCCGCCTTGCGAGTGCTCGGTTCGTAAACTGCCAGGAACCCCCCTTGCGGGTGCTCGGTGCGTAGGCGCAGCGCTACGAGCGTAGAGGACATTTTTCCAGTAGGTGGGCATTTTCAAAAATAGAGTATGTATAAAAAAAGAATTTAGTGTCAGAACTGGGACGTCAACTAAGTAGGTATTCACATTGAGTTTGTATGAAAATATACTGTTTTTTTTCTTTTTATAACTGAGACGTTACTTAAAATAAGTTACTTTTCACATAATTTATGTGCATAATTGTCGTCATAGAATTGTCTAGTGTATTTTTTTAATACTCACACCTATTTTTGAAAATGTCCAGGTACCTAAGTTTGTGAATTGCTGGTCGATATCGTACGATGAGTACATTTAAATATAATTTTTGCATGGACAAATGTCAGTTGATTTGTTCTAAAACGCTCGTTCGAAAAGTTTGTCAATGACCCCTTGGTCTCAAGTAGTATAAACTGGACACAGAAGTTTATTTGGGCTTTTACGAATTGCCAGATGGTCTTGCGTGTATGTTGAATTAGGAAGTGAATATATTCCGTATTTTGCGACTTCATGGAGGGTGATTTAGAGTAATTTCGCCCGGTGAATTGGGGTTATTCAGGTAAATTGTCTCGTACGTTCGTAAGGCTTGTTTTTGTATGTAGTAGTAACTACATTTAAAGAACATAAATATCCAAAAAAATTGAGACAAAGATTCTGCCGTGCTTACGATAACAGCAATAACTCCATTCGAAATGGTATTCAAATATTTACTTTATTTTGTTTGAACCACTGATTTGAATTATATTTTTAATGGAGTTATTGCTGTTATCGTAAGCACGGCAGGATTGACGGCGCTGGCGGCAGCGCAAAACGCTTCATAACAGATAGGTATGACGTCACAACGACATTTTTTAGTAATAAGTACCACATGTATTGTTGTATGGAAATCTGGTAAATTGTTGTTTAGGTCGCGAAATACTGCGTTTAAGTACATAGTTGTCATACAATTTTGTTTCTATAAAAGCGTAAGGATTCAATTGGTAACTTTATAATTTACTCTTGGACAATAAAAAAATGCTTATTTTTTCTAAACTTTCAAGGGTCAATCTATGTACGATAATAATTATATTTTATAATTTATACTTTATTACGATAATTTATGGTTTACTATCCATTTAGCATCACTACGTTATCAATTTGAGAATGAGGCACACGCCTATTGTACGTAAACGGGAATACGGTAGGTAATTGAGGGATTAGAAATTCCATGCTAAGACAGAATTAGGCTAATTGCCGAATAACAGACCTCGGAGCTTAGCTCTGTTATTCGGCAATTAGCCAATACAGACGATATAAGTATTAAAAATACCTTGAAAGTGAGTAAGTATTAAACTAAAATCCTATTCAATTTAAAGTATGATGAAAAGAGGAAATAAACCGCTTAAGAAATCAGAGACAGTATAAATAATAACTGTAGGTATTTATTATTATTTAAACTGTCTCTGTCTATACTTTTTATGTAAAAGGTAAAAATGTGGTCCATTCGAATACATATTCCCACAGGTATCACAGAGTTACATTTCTATAGAAATGTAACTCAGACATAACTATAGTTGCAAATATAGTTGACACGATTATATTATTTCTGGACAAAAGTGGTGAAAATCGTGGCAATGTTTGGTATTTTAGTCCAGTCAATTAACTGATAACTTGTACATGGAAAAAATTACATTATTTCTAATTTGGAAATGATTTATAGTAGCTTATTTTTATTTGTTACGGATATATTATCAATTAAATAGTTACCCAACAACAAAATCCGACAAAATTTCAGACATCAAATAAGTTATAAATTAACTAGCTTCTGAAATGTCAGAAAAAATGTTTATTTTGGTTCAATTTTACATTTACTCTATAATATTCAAGATAAACCATACAAAAAAAGACAATGCATGCTTCATTTAAATCTACATAATTACTTTCGGGTGGTAAGTTTGTCTGATTCTTGAATAAAACACCTTAGAATAACATTTTAATATGAAATCAACAAAAAAGGCTATTATAAATTTTTCTTTTATTAGAGTATTTTTGCTGTCTTACAAGGTATCTTTTACGCTACCTCATTTAGTGTATGGCGTATGCAAATACTTTTGTAAAAACGCATAAATTGGGTTTAAAGTTGACTTAAAACATCGAATTTTGATGTTTCAAAATGTTTAATGCTAACTGAGGACTCTTAATACTGTTGTTAAATATTGGATTTATAAACTTAAGCTTACTTCAGCAGACAACGCCATGAACATTTATTGATGGCAGTCAGTGACAGTAAAGCTTTAATATTTAGCGATTAAAAACCGTATCGATAAAAATACTACTTACACGCGGAATTCCATTATGTATGTCATGTTAGCTTTAGCCTGCGTCATCGTACGCGTATAAACACAGTACATATGTATATAATAACATTTATTCTGACATTAAAAGCTATAGGTATTACTGGAAAGTTTCATTAAGATCCGGAATAACACGCACCCTAAACCTCAGATACAAACAATATTATTAGTAGGTACAAGTAGAAATACATAAATAGGTAAGTACGTACTTTTTACGTTAAAATATCTCTTTTCATATTTACGTATAGTACATACATAACAACATTGTCTTATTGCTAAAAGGCCGGGAAATAAAGGTTTGCTTACCGAGTGCGATATAGACGAATAAAAAAGTACGAGGCACTCTAGGACATCCCTAGTTTCGGCCGAGGAATTATAGTGCTTTTTAGCCCCCGATGCAAAGAGATGGGGTGTTATAAGTTTAACATATCTGTCTGTGGTACTTATCGTAGCTCCCAAACGGATGGCCCGATTTGAATGTGTGTGCGTGTTCTTAGCCATGTTTCATGAAAATCTGTTCAGACTTTTTTGAGATATTGGACTTTGAAGTGACAATGTCGGGGGTGTTTCAACTTTTATAAGTTGTAGTTATCTCTAACATGCAATGAAATATATTAAAAACCTTAACATTTTTTAAAACTGCTGACACCAATCAAGATGAAATATGTGGATATTTTAATCTAACCTACACTAATAAACTTATAATATGTCAACAAGTATGTTATATCGTCGTCTAGTACCATAGTACATACAAGCTTTGCTTAGGTTGGGGCTAGGCCGATTTGTGTAAGATTGTCCCCTAATATTTATTTATTTATTTTGTTTGGTTGTAAATCGGTTCTCGAAAATGGGTTCATAAGGGCGAAAATCGATCAACAAATCGGTTTCATAAACGGGAATATTCCTTTCCGTGTTTACACACAAGGCAAGGCAAAGCTAGGCCTCCCAAGCACTATTATTTACACGAGCAATGTGCAGCAATTTGTCATCGTATTTTAAACTGGCTAGTTGCATTAATACTCCTTTAACAGTAAACTATTGCCGTGACGAACACTAAAAAGGTGCAAAGTGGCACTCAAAATTCAATTTCGCATAGAGAGTGCGCAAAGTACGTCATAAAAACATATTCACGTGAAAACAAGGCATTTGTTGCATGGGACGGGCAGTGCACAGGATGCGGCCTTGCAATAAGCGGGGCGGGTAGCGATATCGCTGCACGTTGTGTTTAGAGATCCATATTTCGTCCATTATCTAATAGCTGTAGCCCGTCACCTCGCATTCATATACAATCTTGCACCCCCCGTTCCTCTCTTTTAGAAGATTATTCATTCATACTAATATTCTAGGAAAAGCCTGCGATATTGTAGCTGTGTTAAATGTAAGTGTGAATGTAAAGGGTCATAAATTTAAATTAAGGAAAAAAACAAAAGTAAAAATTGTGTCGTAAACAAGCCCAAGTCTTCCGGTAGATGTCGCTGTACGCCTCCTTAAGGCGTTGTAAGAAGAAACTGATTGAAGGATTTAGTGGCCGAGACAGATTGTTCCGATAGATCAAATGGTTAGTAGCGACGGGCCACGAATGGTCATCGGTTTGAATTAAATTTCATCTCCGAAACTGCTTATCCGATTTCAAAAATTCTTTTACCTGCATGTATAATGAACTTAATATAGGCTATTTATATATAATTTATCTCGCAAGTTTGACTGCGTTCTTTGCGATACGAGGGCGATGCCGCGGGCAGTTAGTTGGATATAAATACCTATTTAATCTGTGTGTGTGTAGGTACCAAGTAAGTGACATGCTTTTAGAATTAAAATACTAGTATCGATTAGTAATGGAAATATATTATTTATTAAAAAAAGGAACTAAAGAGCCAATCATCACTACTTTATTTACGCAACTTATACCCGGCGGTCTCCATGTTATGAGTACGTATTAATTAATTATCATACCTTAATCTTGTGCCAAGTGCAATAATTTGTCGTGTTTTCTAGGGTTTAAGTACCTACCATGGGTTAACAAGCAATATATTTTTTTTCATTCTACAATCTACAAGTTTTAAAGAGAAGATTAAACTACAGCCTTACTCGCTCCTCATACAAATTCATGTACAACATAGGAGGTTCAGCCCATAAACCATGGCGTTGGGACATTTTTACGAGACCCCGTGACTAGTACTATCCGAGATCTTGATTTTATGTTCTGTTTAAAATTCTACTACTTAGAGGAGATGAAATGTTTAGTGGCATAAGATTTCGAGACGTAGATTATTATTGTCACAAATCGTTAATTAATACTCGAGAAGAGGTTCATACAATTTTGTATTTTTTGGATTAAAGTGACATATTCTCTATCTATAGCTGAAGTAGGATACACACTTAAGTATTTTTAGTTTCCATAATTTAAAATATGACAAATACACAATTCATGAAAATAAGTTTATCCATCGTAATATAAAACAGTATTTTATACATATAGATTGATCTCGACGTGCTGTCGACCAAGCTTCAACCTACTCAATTCTTATCTAGCTCGTAAAGATAATAGCTTCCTACTGTCATCAAAGTTTTAAACTTTCATTTATATTTATAAAGTTTCTGCTTTCTGCACTAAGGCATAATTTAAACGCCGTAAAGTTGCCTTAAAACAGAGGAAAGTGACGGCAGCGCGTGAGTTTATGGCTAACTTATACCAACTTAAAGAGACAGTTTATTGGCTCTAGAACCTTTACACATGGCACTTTCGCATATTTTTACCATAGATAGGCAAAAGGAGAGGTGCTTAAAGACAGAGCAGCCATTGTACATTTTATCTTTGTTGACACAATCTACATATATAGACCATCGGCCTGTGATGATTACATTTATCGCGGTGAAGCAACGAAGCATCTGTCACCCGCGATCTACATACATATTTGTAAGAAATAGACATATCGATTGAATTTATGAGTTTCTGTGGAATATTTGCGAATGCGCTAGGACCGCAGAACGACAACCTTTTGTTCAAATAATAAGTCTTAAATGAGGCTGCTGGATGCTGGGGGCGCAGGTCCGGTCATTGTAAAACTCTTTGGGGGAGGCCTATGTCCAGCAGTGGACGACTATCGGCTGATATGATGATGATGATGATGATGAAATTAGGCCTCAAGTATACTTCGACACGATTGTCATTTTCCCCGGTCTCTTATTCCATGGAAAATTTAGAAAGCTAAGTAAGTGGATGGTACCTATTTTGTAATTTCGTTTCAAATCCCTGCGCGGGTGGATGGTCGGTGTAATCGCGCTTTCTCATAAAATATTACTTTTTTATTCTAGGGCCACGATTCCATTTGTCTTAATTAACAGAAATGGACAGCGATATGATATCATATCACTTTTGTGCCATGTTCTACCCTTAGAAACAAAATACTCAGAAATTAAATGCAATTTGTCGTCATTCAGGTGTTATTAATTTAATAATGATTTTTTAACTTGCGTTATAATTAAGTATAATAATATAAATAATAAATAATTTTGCGTGTAGCTTCAAAAATAATTATTTTTTTCCTTTTTGCCGACTTAGTTTTAGGTAAGACATTTCAAGCAACGTCGACCTACGGCCGACATCTATGCTCGCTCGTTTGTTTTATTGCCTCGTATTGTTAAATTTTACAGAAGTTAACCGGACCGTGCTGCATTATGTAAAATTAGTCAATCTTGTTTCTACTATATCTTAGACCTCACACCCGTCACACCTTCGCTGTCATCGGTAAATCAAGCTAACGATTGCTAATGGACGATGACGCGGCGATAATTCATTGTATTATTACAATGCTGTAACGTCGAATTAGCATCTGCCCACGTGCTCATCCCACCTGAACACCGCCAGTTGACTGTTGCAAAATTTGTACTACATGTGTCATTCATCATATCTGTGTTAGAAAGAGTCATAGAGCCTAGACAGGCTGAGAGACTAGTTTCACACATTGCAACGCTTAATGTTCGCGCAGCGCGCTAAGGAAACTTTACAAGAACGCGCGACTTTTATACAAACGTAGTTTAGTTCTAATTTCTAAACTTTGTTTACATTATGAGATCTGCCATATCCAGGTCGGAAAATAGTTAATACTAGAAATAGCTAACAATTATAATAAAAAAAATTGAGGCAGAAGTTTTTTTTACTAAACTTCTTTTTTCTCTATTTTTCTAACTAGTTTACCTTCCTACCTAGGTATAATTAATCCCATTGTATACAAAGTTTCAAGTTATTCCAGCACGCTGTTTTAAAATGAGAGCAAAACTATATTTGTATGGGGAGATGAACTTGTGTCGAGCCTCCTGGGGACTCTATAGTCTGAGCGAATGTCGAATCATTTTAATATCTGGAATTATAAACAAGTGGGTGAATATACAGCGTTCTAACGGCGTTATTTTGTCATCATTATTAACTCAGCTGTCAAAATAAATTATGATAAGAATTTACTTTTTGTAAAAACGTACAACAATAATGGTATTCCCTTTTAAGGCGATTATCCTGAGATGATAATGACTTTAGATCCGATCGTTTCAAACCACCGCAGATTAACCCAATGCGGATTCACGAAGATTACTTATACTCTTATTAAATAGACAGACAAAAACCCGCCTACGCCAGGACATTCCGCGAATTGCGTTGTCTGTTCATTGCGCGGTCGAGACGCGCAACCCACTGTGGTTACATGGGATCACACGCAATGAATTAGGAAAATGTCGTGGCCGGGCCCTTAAGTCGCTTTCAGCTACATACGATGAAAACCACGGGATCAGCTATTACGAGCGTAGCGCGTAGCTATTCTTGGTATTGATGGCCCTAATACATGGTGCTTTTTTTATTATTTGCGTAAAACTAACAAGTATTTGCTTTAACAGTTCTGTATGATAAAAAGTGAGCCGAACTCTGCCACTTTATATGACATAGTTTTCTCCTTAAGGCTCCTTAAGGCGTTAATTTTTATTTTGAATCCTTCCAGCGCACGGGGTATAATCCGCGCCGCGCGACGCCTCGATCTTCAATAAATGATACCTTACTTTTTAATACTGTTATGAGTGTTACTATGCACACATAAATTGTTTAAGATAGATAATTATAGGTTAATATTTAACAATACACCCAGCGCATAAGACATGTTCAGTGTAGTAATCATATTTTTAAGCGAAAAACAATGTGAATTTGCTTTTTGATCCAGTAATTTACAATAAGGTTTGTAACAAAGAAGCCTAAACGTAAATGTAAATTGATCGTAAAAAACAATTACCCAAGTTTATTTTTCCAGTCTCAAAAGTTTTCTTTGAGAATCGAGCAATTTTGATCAAGTTAATTACTTTGGCAAGAAGGTATTATGATTTCGAGTTTCGGACAAGGGAACGCACTCAAGAGTTAATATTATGATATTTATAATTATTATATAGATTATGAATTTAGCTTAGTAAGGTAAAGACGCATTAGTTGGCATCTTCAATCTTTGTTTATGACAATACACACTCTTGGCTCTGACCAACATGAGTTGCCTGTAATAAAAATCATTTCTATTACGAAAAAAGTGAGTCGATAAGAAAAGCTTTATAATTAATGAAACCTGCTCACAAATTCACGAGAATCGGCTGAGAAAATGCAACCTGTAGAGAAAATCTGGATATCTGGACATCCCGACATTCGAAAGAATTTTAGCCCAAGCTGAAACGGAGAACTACGTTCGCTTCGCTCGTTGGTTCAATAAACAACCGAGTGTCAATTATAGGAATTAAAGTGTTAAACATTGGAACATTTATCAAACCGGTGTGAATGCATAGGTCATTATCAAGTTATAATAACCATAAAATTAGTTAATGTTATAGTTATCATCTTGTATATACCTACTTTAGAAAATAAATCATGTCAATATAATTGTATAATATATACATATGTGACAGATAACCATAAAATGAGATAAATTATTTAATAATCTGTACTGACACTTTCAACGTTGTGTAGAAACTAAGCAGTGCCATGGCCCGTAGCATTGATTTCTCGGTTTGTGGCGAAAATTGACTGTAAACTCATGGCATATGTGCAAACGGCAAATGACTTGAATTGAAACTCAAGATTAATAACGACCCGTATTTTTGTTACTTTAAAGTTTTAAATACCCCTGAATCAGTCCTTTATAGCAAACAATAAAGGGTCAACATTACAATCTCAAGATGAGTATGAACACTTTGCATAATATATACATACATCGTAATCTTAAAATTGTATGGGATTTTTCACAGAATTATAGCGATTTAATGCCAGTGTGGGTCACCAAGCTGTGCTCTGTGAAATCGTAAAGAAAACGATTTTCGATCGATCGAACGAACGACTTCGTTGGATCGATCATTCGCCCACCTGCATTAAACCTCACCGTAAACCTCACCGAAATCGTTAGAGCCATTTTCAAGAAAAGAGTCATTTAATAACAAGCATATAGATGACTTTAAAAATTAAGGTAGTAAAAAAAGTTCTATACAAAAAATTGTGTTTAATTTTTTTATAGGGTTTAAAAGCAAGACTGGAATTGATAATTCATCAAAGCTTCTTTTCCCTGACCAAATTATTGACATTTAATGTCAATAATTTGGTCAATAAAAACATAGCAGTAAATTATTTACTGCTATGTTTTTATATCATACCCGTGATGGGCGTTCCATAAATGAAGTCATTAGCCGCTACCTCTTGTGACTTAGCGTTATAAAGCTACAAGGTAAATATGTTACGTTTAGTTTTGTTTGTGTATTAACGCAATCACACTTACGAAACTCACTTAGAGCAAAATGTGAAGTTGTATGTTCAGCGCATTCTTCAGTTTTTATAAGAGCTATTGTTATTTCTGACAAGTGCTGTGTTCTTCTTGTTGTTTTAAACGTCGTATGCAGATGCTTAATTTAACGAGGGAACGATGTGAACGAAGTTCCCCGTTTCATGTTGGACCAAAATTCATTTGTATGTCCGTTTGTCCGGCTGTTCTCCTCTACAGGTCGCATAATGTACGATTCCCATCGAACAGGCCGGGCCGGAGCGCGCCTGAGCGCATTTTACAAGTTGTCAAAGGAATTTGAAGCTTTAATACAGACGTTACATTGCATATTGAATTGGATTTGCGGCCGGTCGGCTCCTCGCGGACGTGGACGGCTGTGCTCGGCTGTCGTCGCATCTGACCGGCTCCGTCCGTGTTTTGCCTGCTGCACTCTATTAAAATGCGGGCGGCTACCACCGGGCGCTGGCGCATCCGTTGCGGCGGCGCCACGCGCCCCGGGCCGGCCCGTTCGGTGGGAATCGTACATTAATCAACCGATTCTCGTGGAATTTTGAGAGCAGGTTCAATTATTATATAGATTTATTTTGTCGCTTATCAAAATTGAAATAACTTTTTTTTAGAGACAGGCTCGGGAGATCTACAGCTCATTAGTATTTAGTCTTACTTGATGAATAAAATTGGTATGTGGACTAGACGCTGTTGAATAAGATATGTTTTATTATAATATGTTTTGAATACTTAACTGCTACCCCAGGAGAAATGATGTGTTGTATTTGAGCGTAATTCATGTTAAACCAAGACTTGCATGGATTAACATCCAATTCATCATAACGATCTATCTAAGGATTGGATTAATTATGAAACCCGATTATAATAGGGATGCCTTTGGAAGATACTGGTTAGTGGTTTAAGGAGGTAAGTATAATGTGTTTTACGCCTGTACGAGACTCATTTAGGATTAGGGACTGTCTACCCTCACCCGCAAGCAAACACCTCTTACTTTATCCTAGTCAATGACGTGAAGGCCCTTTACACTGCGCGACTTAATCATGTGAAGGTCACCAAACGCTTAATTTAATTACTGTTACAGATGTTTATGCCACTCTAACACTGTAGTTACTCATTAATAATCTAATTTATTATAGTCACGCCACCCATTCAACTCAATTCTTATATTCAAAACATGCAATTTTATTTGCCGGTGAGTGATCTTGAAGCACTGTAATACAATTATTTCATTTTTACACTGCCGTGGCTTTTCTTAAAAATACACCGAAAAGACACCATCGCATAATGTAAAAGGCTCAGGCCCCGAGGGTAGCAGCCTCTCTGCAAACAAAATGTTTACCGAAGCGGATGGCTTTGTCTTGGTCCCTGCTTATTTGTTCAAAAGTGGACAAGAGGTCCGCTTGTTCAGCCTTTGTCCTGTGGTGAACAGTAACATTCATTACCACGGGTATATTCTAGAAGGTGTTTTAATTTTTACTTGACCAGGGACCTCGTTAAATCTAGCTGGATTATGCCTGGAGTAGAACTGCTTCTAACTTCAGGTACGCGATTTATTTCGCACAATAAGTTTCAATAAATCATTAGCTAGAGGAAGGGTATGACAAAGACCAGGTTTGAACAAGCGTTTATGTGCCATTGTGTTGATACGAGTAGGTATACCTACATAGTGAGATTTTTCGTCCTTGATAATTACCTAATATACCTAAATATATAATCATTTATTTTGTAAGATTTTCCTAAGTATATACAAGATGATAGATTGACTAGATTGAATTAAATCTAGGAAAGGCCCTCGAGGCATTCTATTGAGGATGCTGGCGGCATTTCATCGCTGAACTGCAATACTGATGCGTTGCGCCAGAAAGCCGCCAGCTCTTCGGTCACCAGTAACATCAAACAGACAACTTATACCTTTATTATATAATACCATTTTAATTTGCAAATATGTTGCCGTTATGCAATTCGCACATTGTTATGATAACTTGCTAGCTTCATGTAAAAACATGACCCTGTTTTCGAATGACTGGGTTGTCATCGAAATCTCCTTTGCTGCCAAATTTACCCGAAATGTTTTTGCGCGTTGTTGAGCAGGCCCGTTTTGTGGTTGTATGTGAATTTGCTTTGATATTTTCACTGAAACATTTTGCCTGATGGAGGCGCGATCCCCTTCAGCAGTGTTTGCAAATTCGCGCAAATCATATTCCAATCCGAGCCGTGATAAAGTGAACAATATGAAAGGTTTGATTTTTTGCTGCTTAATATTTAATATGAATAATTTATATAGACATTTTACATTGTACATTCGATTTATGCTCGGAATATTGAAGAACTACTTAGCTTCTGCCCGCGACTCCGTCCGCGTGTACCTAACTTGTTTATATTGTAGTCCCATACAAATCATCATCCACCATTTCACCCCGATTTTTTACAATTAAGAATGTATACAGTATCAAGTAGTGGACGTTAGGATAGATCTGATATTGTACCAAAATCTTCCCATCTGTAGCCATTTTTTCTTATAATTTAAAAATTGTTTAATTTATCTCAAGGAACGCAAAGAGGTACAATATATTCCCAAAGCTATCACGTTAATCTCCGTCGAAAGTAAAATAATGATATGAGGCGCAATTATGATTCTCACCATTGTGTCTCTTCTCACGGAAGTGCATTAGTGGACGGGGCGCCTTAGTTTGATACGTACCAGATAAGTGGTACCAGTGGAATTCGAACCAATTTATATTTCAGTTATTGCACTGCAATGCCAACGAGCCGCGGGCGGTTTTTGACTTAAGAGCGCTCGATTCTTTCTCTCCGAAACTGTCAATAACGATGAAACGCTATTTCAAAATAGTAATAGATACTTAATTGAAAAAGGAGTGGTATTGACCTGGGATTCAATTTATATATATATATATATATCTGAAGTGATTGATCCATTGGTAAGTAGGTGATCACTCTTTGCATTCCCTTTTTAGTAGTAGTATCCCTTGTTGTTGACTTTTTGTAACAGAACAGCTGCGTCAAAAGTGAATACGTATGATAAATATTTCAACCTTTCGGTTTTTAAACTCTTACATTATGAATTCGTTAGTAACCACATAAGACGTACCTAAAACAAAAATAACAAATTTATAAATAAATAATGTTTTTAAGTTGGAGTCAGCATCTCTGACAAGAGCACAATCACTTTTTTTTCGTACAAAATTATAGCATATAATATTATGATTTGATTGTCATATAAAGTGATGAAAAAATTAAAGTACCTAAAGTTCTGTATAACGAAATGAAAACGACTTCTTATCGAGAATAAGTAGTAACCAAACAGTGGTTCATGCATCGTCCCCAAAACAATGGGGCAATGACAAATGCACAGTGGGCTCAATTCATCTTGGTGAGAGATTTGTCAAATTTTGTCCGTAATCCCATCAGTCCGTTGACAAGCCCGCCGGGCGAGACGTACTTATCATATGTATGAATATTTATTGTGCATGGCTTTTACTGATCGGTTTAAACCTATTTATATATTATTGTTTTTTTGATTTGCACAGAAGTATCTACACTTAAAAGAACGATAACGCTCCTCGCTCATATTGTAGCTACATATTTTAGGGTTTCGTCCTATTTATATATTTTTGTTTTTTTGATTTGCACAGAAGTATCTACACTTAAAAGAACGATAACGCTCCTCGCTCATATTGTAGCTACATATTTTAGGGTTTCGTCTTGTATTTCCTTATGGTTCTTAACCCTTCAGCTGTGGCGAAAAAACATGGCCGCTTACCCACGTTTGTGGCACCCTCTGAGGGGCGCTCCACTAACAAGGTTTGTGGAGTGAAGTGATTTGGTAAAATTAAATTTTCTTTATTTTTATACATAATCACAGCCAGGATTTTGGATGAAACTCAATATTTATTAAATTATCTAACTGCAACGATATATCATCGTTACATTAAAGTCGTATTAAGGCTATCTACCTGACCTCGTCACCACCTCACCGAAGTTTACGACGTATTTTGATTATTTTAAATATAATCAATTAGTTTTTTGGGGTGTTAAATGGGCTTAATTTGAAGAAATTTGTGTTATACTTATTCGAAAAACATAAAATGTATTCGCGTTCATCGTGAGTACACTAGACCATTTGAAATATTCTACCAAAATAATGCCTACACTCAGAAGTTGCTCGTGTGGGCTTCGATTTACATGCTTATATCTGAAGTGTTTTATACTGTATGTAATCAAATTCATGCCTGAACAATAAATATGGGTCATCAACTAGGTGTAACCGTAGCTTTTTTTATTGTAAGTGCAGCAGGTTTTATCTGAGAGTAAAATGAAAAAAGTATGTCTACTTTCATACAAAATAACCTCTTCCAAACCAGTGCAATTATCACAGCAACTATATGTTTTGAACCAAACTAATAAGGATTCTTAAAATTCCCATTAAGTATACTTTTAGTTTAAACTATAAAATAACCATCAGTTAAACAAAAATCACATCAAAACATGATTTGAAAACGGTATAAATCAAGGTCATGATTAGTATAGAGTGCGGATCGTAGTGACGTCACGAGGTATCATGTGGGCATCCCTCGGAGGGAAATTCCCCGTCGGTTAGGTCCCCCTCTGAGGGGTTTGTTGTGATCTTTACCAACTTCAATCGATTTATTTACTTTCGGGCCATTGATAATCCATTTAAGTTCATTTTAAACAAATGTATGATAACTAACGGTAATTTTAATAGCTAATAGTAATATTAAATTATTAGAAAAGCGCTAAAAAACGTGTTGCCAAATTTTGACGATGAGTAGGTATATCATGTTAGTCACGGTTTTATTACAGTTAACCCGTTGAAATAACACTTGTTTCTATATAATTCTAAAGATTACTTACATGTCTACAAAAACTGTCCTTCCGGCACTACAATTCAGCACTAAACCCACTAATTTTCACTCACGAACGCCGACCGTGTCAAACGTGCCGCTGACTAATTTAGACTAACGACTAAATTGTTTTTTTCCTCCATTGGCCATTGAAGTTATCGCTTGCTAGCTGTCTCACTAAATTGGCTACACGATTCAATGGATTAAAGCGAGATCGATACACGAATGGCGGTTTCTTTTCTAAGAAAGTAAGCAAAGCCATTGCGCCCCTCCGAGGGGCGCTCCACCGACCTGCAGGAAAAAATATGAAGCCCACAGAGGGATGAACACAGCTGAAGGGTTAATCAGTTGTTAGTTAATGTTTTGAAAAGTCTTGATTCCACGGACTACTATATACTAGTATACAGCTAACATAATTATGTAGGTATGAAGTTAAGTGGCACGAGCATAACGATAATTAATATCCCAAGTGAACGAGAAACCGTACTGATTTTAAATATAGTCTATACTAATACTATAAAGCGGCAAAGTTTGTTAGGTTGAAGCTTTGCATGTACAGAGGCTAATCTCCGGAACAAATCATCCGATTAAAAAATCTGTCTCCAGTATAAAATGGACTTTCGGGACGGACGTAGTTTGCATTTTATTACGCGGCTCCGACTGCATTCGTGGTAAATACGCGGGCAGTGCCGCGCGGGCAGCTAGTTTTATAATAATGAGTAAAACTAACAGAAGAATGCTCGTGCGTGTTTCTTCTATTTGTACGCGAAAATGTGTTCTTACAGAGACCGCAAAAAAACTAAAAGAATGTAGAGTCGAGTTTGACAAGTCGCTGACACGCTGTGTGAGAGGAGTACCTATTAGGTTGAACTGTTTATCACTGGACAAGATATGTGGCGAGCTCTCGTTTTGGAGGCCAAGATCCTATTGGATCACTATAAGCCAAAATAGTTAGTTTATCACTTGACGAGAAATAACGAGCAATTGTAATAAAGTTCATCGTATCTATTGATCCTTACGACAACTGTGATCTCAGTACAATTTTACGTTTTAAGGTTATAAATTGTATCGAAATGACTGTCATAGGGATCAAGATTCACCGCGATACGTATAGTTAATCTTAATGGTAGTAAACTTGGGTGAATTATGGTAAAGGTGAATTATGGTTTATTTTTCCTTTTCATTTGTTCTCTGTATCAACATCCTTAAAAACTTGAACGTGGTAACTTCCACGTAAAAATTACACATAACAAAAATATTTACTAAAATAATTTGTTTCGTTAAATGGTGTCAGAGTACACTCCTCGTACAAGAAAACAATGTTTGGAATGATTGACGTTTCCTTATGTAAAGTAAGCTCCGTAAATACATACTAAAGAATACGTTAAGTTAGATGACGTTTGACCAAGTTCAATCTATGAATGCCCGTTCGTCCAAACCGCGGTCTTCGCGATATACAAACAGATTTTTGCATCTGGATGTACCAAAGAAGAGCCATTTAGAGATCATTTTTTATTATATTGCAGTCATGTGCATAGTACATTGAAATTTTACAAGCATAGATGGTAGGTGGTGATGGTGGTTCAAGACCCCCTGTAAAGGGCACTCAATAGTTGTTCTTAAATCTAGCTTAATATAATTAAATGTATTTAGAAAATAAATTATACCATAGCATATTAAATTAAATGTAAACCTTTAACCATAACGTTAAATGTTTACTATTAGTCCTAGGAAAAAGCATAATTGAAGTTATTATGAAGAAGCATATGCCTTTGAAACGACAAAGTCCCTGTCCATGTCTACCTATCAAAAAATATTCTCGACTTACATACGGACGGATTTTTATTGAGACGGGAGACATTTTAACTACGGAAAAAGATACGGCCCGATACTAATATATTTTGTAACTGGAAATCGTAAGTTAATAAATAACACGGCTCACCATAATGTCATAATTACATCTCATGTATAATAACGCAATACCTTCTCAATCGTCATACATTATTTCAATATCACGCAAGATTACTCGTAGGCAGTGCAATCCATCACCCACGCGTATACTAAACTATATCATTATAAGACTTGTATAACAATGTTGCATAAAAACAGTGAAACCAATAGGTTAGGCTATGTTTAATTCATGGCGAATACATTCCCGAATACATACATAGGGCGAGAAGGCTCTATGTTGTCATGTTTTTATATGAACGTAGGACATTACGAATATAGTAATGCGCATATATATGCGTGTCTCATTGTATTCAAATGTAGCAAACTTTCCCCAATTACAATGATGCAGTTAGTGCTTTCGCGAGCAAAGCCTGGGTGAGCACTAGTAGGTGAGCTTTCGAAACGTCAATAGAAATTTATTAAGGTCTTTTGACAGCTCACTTCGGCATACTCAGTGATTCTCAACGATGAATTGTGTTTGCCAACTATGAGTGTCGTTTTCAACGCTAGACAAAACACAATAAACAGAAAGTATTACTTTACTGTCCCGTAGCTTACCGTTTTGTTTCCTCTAGTTGCCAAAAATCTGTAATATCTTAATATAAACTTTGTGATCATAAAAATAATAATACATTCAGTCACGTCATGATCATTGTGATACAAGTAAGCTGTGTTGATTGTTGGTGGCGTGATAAGAGAGCCGAGGATGTAACTATCAAAGCTCACGCGTTTCATACGACGTTTTTCAACAAGTTTGAGAGGAAAAAGTCCTTTTCATTATATGGGAATTTTATAGGCTCCTAAGCTATTTTCTTTAGTTATTGATGGGAACAGGGTTTTACGCATATAGTATTTTACATCGCCAAAAATGCCCAGTGGCGTCAAATCTATTTATAACTTTCCTATTCACACGCATTAACAATGTTTAAGTACAAATAATGACGCGCAACAACTTTTTTTCGTGAAGTTTGTGCAGTGCGCGCGTATGTGTTAAAGCGAGGCTTGGATGAAATTTCTAATCAGCCACAAACTAAAAAATGAATTAAATATTTTCGTATTCAATACTAATTCGTGCAAAATGTTATCAATAGTAAATAGTTTTACTAAATGAAACGTTTCCGTATCATATCCAAGGAGAAATTATCAATTAATTCACAACAAGGATTTTAATTTATTTCGTCGAGTCGAGTGGGAATCATTTTGCCGAGAATAAGAACAGAATCGCGGTCGCAGGAGTCCGCTGGATGCAGGTAGCGCAGGACCGGTCATTGTGGCACTCTTTGGGGGAAGCCTATTTCCAGCAGTGGACGTCTTTCGGCTAATCTGATGATGATGAAAACAGAATCTGTACAACCCGGTTAGTTAAAGAATGGCGTATAATACATACACCTTGCTGCAAGACTTATTAAGTCTTGCATCACGTGTACATACCTAGTCTTAGAAGTAGAGACCTAGTCTAACTTATCAATCTTCGCTCAAACAATGAATGTTCCTTATTAAAAAATGTCGGCGGCTATTGAATGGGACTTGAAACAAAACCTGAATCAAAGTATAAAATTCCCTTATTATCTTTAATTGTATAGAAAAAAGCTCAATGGTGCAAACGGGGCTTGATCAAAATGCTGCATTATTAACTTTTTGTCACGAATTGCGACGCGGAGACCCACTGTGCTGTGTTTAAATTTCATCGAACAATGGGAGAATTTAAAGTGTTCAATGAAAAGAATTAATTACCCTTTTTTACGGAGTTTACTGTTCGGTTCGACAGAAAAATATTTAAAGATATTTCGTTCTCGAGTGATTCAAAATGATATAACATGGTAAAACCGTTATGTGACGCTGAAAAGATGTCGAGCAACATAAGCTAGGTTTCAAATTATAAAAAACGAACCCAACCTACGGTGTCACCAGGCTAGCGACAGAAAATATAGGTACTTGCTTGTTATTAATTTCGTAAAAATTCTGGTAGGTACTGATAAATTCATAAAATATTGTATGAAATTAAATAAATGAAACGGGACCAAGCGGGAATGTACCAGACCCAAGAAAGGAAGAGAACTTAAATAGTTACCACAAAAAAACAGCTTAATTTACGGATCAAATCTGACCAGTAATCGACGATCCATGTAGGAAAAAAACGTAGCATAGATATATCTTGGGAAAAACGATTGTTTTTGCAATAACAAAATTGAGTGAAGTACAATTTTCATAGTACACGAAACATCAACAAGTATCAGCAGCATGTGATGTCAGATTAGAAGCACTGGGAACAGTAAGAGTGCAGGTTATATGACGGTGACCTCAATTCCTTGTATGGAGGGTACTAAAAGAAAATAGCCTCTGTCGTACCTCGCAATAGTACACAGATTATTCTAGAGCACGCTTGACACACTGTCTAGGAAATAAGACCTAAAATTGCATACATATTTGCAGGCTTGGTCATATTGTACAGGTTATCAGAGACCACCATGTGTCTAGTGGCATAGATGAAATAGTGTGTTTTTATCAAGATTTACTGCTGACTAAAGTTCCTAATGGCATTCTACCTATAAAGGTGCAATAGCGGTAGAAGTAGAGCTGGTACAGTTTATTGCAAGATTAAACTTAATGGGCATGATAGTAAAATATAATGGAAGTAAGTCTTTTAATTATAAAGGATGACCAGGGCTAGCTACACTAACTCTTATTAATGACGAAATAGAAATTAACCAGACGTTTCAATTATGTTAAGAACCATAAATTACACTAATAACTTGTCATTAGAATTAACGATAGATCGTGCTAAATCCTCGATGCCTGCCTTATACGGAACTGAGAGGCCTCGAAGTGTATCTAATAATTGACATAAGTCCAGCTTACCAGTTAATACATTGACCGGGTCATTAGGCAATCTAGATAAATAAGTGGTTACTGGCATACGTGAAGCGAAAGCCTGGCCGCAATTATCTTCGTTTTAAGGGTCGATTTTTCACTTCCCTGATAAAACTATCTGCCAGATAAGTGTTAGCTCCTTTTCTTTCTTGGTGATACTTTTAACTGACGGATAACTTTATCTAGAGATTGAAAAATCGGCCCTTAAATGACAGAAGGGAACATAATGTAGGATAATGTTTTTGTTTCGTTGTCTCTATTATTCTAATTTTGAAAGACATGCCGGGGGTGTTTGTGCTGAAATTAGAACCTGAAACCCTTGGGCCAAATACAAACTGTTTAATTTAAGTAATTCGACGCCTATTTCAACTTGTTCCTCAGGATGCGTATGATAAGATTACGCTTGGTAGAGTAGCATGAAATAAAAAGACATGCCTCGCCGCATACCAAGCCGTCGTAACCGAATGTCAAGGAAGAAAATTGTAACGGAATAGTTTGAAAATTTACAAAAATATTAAACAGTTCTTGACGCCATGACTTGATCGAGTCGTGCGTCGCGTCGGCGTGTCCAGCTGAATGATTTCGTAGGACGCTAGGCCAAGAGTTCGGGAATACATACCTTACAAGTAAGACAGTCTCGCCCTGAGCACTTATCGACATAACAGTTCCATCATCAGGCAACCCCAATCCCAACGAGAACAGCGCAAGTCCGGGGAAATATACAATGTCGCCGGCCAGATGAAAGAGATTTATAATTGATCCGTTAATTTATTTGATTGCTGCGTGTGCGCCACTTTCGCGAGTTGTCGCAACTGTGATGGTTCCTCCACATTCCCGTGATTCCGTAAGGCCCGAGACGTGTAAAAGTCTGATCAGTAGTTATTTTTCCAATTTCGCAACATCTTGTTGATGTGTCGAGTTCTACCATTTGCTATCCAAAGTCAGTTAAGTATTAACAAAATTGAGTAACAAGCAATTAATTTGGTTATTATTTAATTGACTCTGGATATATTATTGCGTAAATTCGTGATATCACGGAAATATCACACATGGCAAAACAAAAACATACAAATGAAGACATAACTTAATACTTCAGCGATCTCGAGAATTCATCATGTTTTAGAAGCAAATTGTAAAATCAAGATAATTATCATGGGACAACTTTTTTGTATCCACAGGTCCATTAACATGCCACTTTCGTACTATACCAACCAATACCGACCGGTACCTAATCGTAAATTACGTCCGTAAGAATATGTTTATATGTATTTTAAAATTGACAGTTTTCTTTGAAATGACAGTTGCAGCGCCATATTTCACGTTTACCTGTCAGTAAAGTGTGGTAAATCGGGTGTTCTTGTGTTGTTCAATGTATTATTAGCATTTATATGTGCTTACTTATCGTATAACACGATATCAGAGACGTTTAAGTACGTATTTTTGCAACTTTTTGCGTGAAATGCGCACCAGTGTAAACGGCCCTTTATCGCACAGCTGTCATACAAACCTAGAATTCGCAGTCATTTGCCTCGATTGGATAATTATGAATAGTTTTAAATAGATTGATGAGATACAGCAGGCGGTTACGCAGTCGCACAATCTGCCTACTCTAATCAAAACCCTCAATCCACATTATCCACATTTGAAAAAATCACACCATTTTAAAAGCAACTACGTATGTAGCTTAAAATGTTAGATAATTATAAGAGTTCCCAACACATCTGTTGTTCATAACATAAGAACCTTATTTTAGTTCACCATGAATAACAGTGCTCCTTATAATAAATCCCATTGTAATAAGCTTTCTTAAAACAACAAACTGTTACCGTAAAATTGAATGAACATCGCAAATGTTTCATTCAGGTAGTCCGTTGCAGTAATAACATTCATTATTATCGTCGGCGAAAAGGTCTCCTAAAGAGCAATAAAATACAATAAAGGCAGGCCTCAGGTTCCATCGCAATGCATCAATGAGCCGTTTTTCGGATGCATTTTATGGTACTGTTTCAGAAGACGGATTATTCTACGTTTTAAGAGCCATTAAGGGACGTCTAAACGATTACTTGCACACTACAAAAAATGCAGAGAGATAAATGGAAAACTAAATGGGCCTGTTTTTTCAGAGCAAGGTTTTTTTACGAGTGTAAATTACTACGGGTAGGTAAAGTTACTTTAGCCTTAGTGTAGTCTCTATCTATCTCTATAGAGATAACTTAAATACATATGTGTAGTATTACATACATTCTAAGCAGATTCTATGGTTAGAACATACTATGTAAGTACATACTTCCGTTTTCATGAATCAATAGCACGATATAATATACTCGTAACCTTAAAAATAATTAAAACGATCCTCCGCGCGGGATACCAACTTCGTGCTTAACATGCTTATTTTACTGTCCAGTAAAAACTTATTTTTCGTACAACGGTACAGCAAAGGGCTGATTTCCACACAAGCGGGATACTTCACTCATCAATATTCCCGGTGTACCGGATTTCGGGGTAAACGTATTGAATTGAATGCGGACGCGATTCCTTAAGCGGGCCGCGCTTCGTTTTAGGGCTGCCACTCCTCGATTTTAGGTATTTGCTAACATGACGTGGACCTGCGAGTGTCTCTTTTTATATAATTTCATTACCTTAATTCGATGTCAATATAGGAGGTAAATAATACATACCTAGTAACATCCATCGTAGGTATATATTTTTTGATTTGCTGATAAATCGCTTTCTCCACTCAATTTGCTCAAAGGTAACTTTGAAGAAATATCAAAGGGATATAAGCTCGCCTTTGTACAAATGTTACATGCTATTCTAATATTTGTTTTAATTATAACATCCTTGAAAAACAATGTTCATAAATTTTTCGAGAAAATTTTAAATTCAAAGTAGTGGCAACCATGTGCAGAATGTACAACATGATTGTCACGAAAAAAGAAAATGACTCGAAGGCTTCTGAATGGCGGACAAAAAAGCCGAGCCGTTTCAGACATTAACTGAATGAAAATATATAAATATGTTTGTTTGGTCATCGACCCGGGACAATGGTGCATTATCGCAACATTAAGATTCGTATCGTGGTTAATACACTCTATGGTAAATGGGGGTAAATTTGCCTGTTATTACAGTAAACGTATAAACAGATATTTGATTAATACATGCTTACAATCTGACACACATCAACCTAACCCAACGCTGTACCTATACCTATACCATGTAAATGTATAGTTACGCGAAACAAATGAAGAGCATTAGAGCACTTTCCGTCAAGCTTTCCCGAAGACAAGTTATAATCAAGCCAGAATACGGTAATCGGTCACGGTAGCCCATTCACACTTGCATCTCTAGGGGACTCTGATGCACACGTCTTTAAAACCTTCGCTTGGTCTAAAGGCAACATAAAACTACGAAACAACAATTTAAGCGGCAAATTACACTTCGCCGTTCACCTAAGCGGTCGCCGAATTCATTTTAAACTACTTAGGCCAACAAACGTCGTCTTTACACTAGTCTGTCCCTCTACTGCAGCTGTCGATCGCCGAATGCGGCCGACTAACGTGCTCTTTACACTTTAACGGTCGCCGCATGCAGCATGCGGCGCACGACAAAGTGTAATTTCCGCTTAAGAGAGCGCTCAGAATACGAAATCTATCGTGTACCTCAGGGAATGCAGTAGGTACTTATTAATGTAGATTCTTATAATTCAATTCCAATTACATACAACAAGCCTGATGAAGGACACAGAAAAACCTGTCAAATGTCAATGAACAATATGAACGCTGTCATTTAATATGGAACGTTCGTCTCAAATATCACCGGTATCAATATTTTTTGCCCAATCGATTAATATTAATTGTTTCTTTAAGGAAAATCGATTACGAGTGAATCTTGCGCATCGATCTGAGCAGCCGCTTCAATGGAGCTCATACATGATAATGTTAACGATTTAATTTACTTTTATTGTTTTTTTAGCTAGTAAGGATACCGAATGTCTGTAATCTTGACGTGTTTAAACCAAGCTTTTGAAATAAGCAGCAGCGTCTGTTAACGAAACTGCAAATTAAAAGAAACATTTAATAATTACTCGCCTCAAGATGGTCTCTCTAATTTAATTAAAAATTGCTGTTGTCATGAACAAAGTCGTATCACAGTTACTGCAATCACTAACAAAATGAAAGATGAATTTAAATTATGCTAGATGCCCCTGGCACTATTGCCATGACCATGACTGACTGAGTCATAGCATAGTCGTAATTTGTTAACGATAGCTCACATTTTGAAGAAGTAGTGTATTCTGATTAAAAAAAATTGTTAACTAACGATTTATCAATATACAGTACGAGCTTGGAACCAATAGGACATAGAGATGAAAGTCGCTACGGTGACCATTATCGCCTAGACTCCTGACACGTAGTATAACATAACTTTCTCGTTAGGTACCAAGTTTGTCATCTTTCTAGTTAGGTACCAAGTTTTTCATAAAAAAAGACACTGAATAGTAAGCTTCGCGTCATACAACGTCGCCCGGTGTCCATAAATGATGCCTAATTGTTGGGATAACATGCCACTTGACGAAAAAACCGAAGGATTTCCAGACAATAACACTCCGAACCGCGCGTCTTAAAAAAACTGTCTTTTTGTAATTCTAACCGAGCATACATCACGTAATTTATGTTAAAGAGATTTATTTTATATGAATGGCTATTAAAATATTTGTAGATCAGCAGTCGAGGTGTTCTTGGAAATAGGGATGTCGAAGCACCATACGGATAATAGATATCGATAGCCTGAAGAAGATCTGCTCCTGCATAAAATGTGACTGATGAATATCGTACAACTCAATTTCGAATTTAGTCAGACAACATTAAAACTTTTATCCCACTTTATTATGAATTATGGATTATTGAATGTTTGTTACTAACTCACGCATAAAGATGAATTTTAGTATGCAAATGCAGTATAGCATGGATTAACATATAAGTAAAATACTTTTTAATACAGTTGCTCCAAAAGTGGTACTTTTTGTGGCTGCGTAGCGTACGAGAAGCTCAATTTCTCGAACTAGTGCTTTTTACTTTTTATTGAGCTTGTGTGTGATTTGATTGGTTTAATCAAATCTAGTTGGCCGCGCGCCACTAGAATTCTGCTCTGTGATTGGTTGAAAAAAATCTAGATGGCCACGCGCCCCAAGAATACTACTGTATACTGCTCTGTGACTGGTTGAAATATTGAAGCTGCGCGCTTCACTCGCACTGATATGGAAGTGAAATTGTAAATTTCGTAAAGTTTTTTTCGCAATTGTATTAAAAAACGTCGTTTACAACACGTGTGAAACGTCTTTTACCACTCGTACCGAGTCTTGCCACTCGCTTTCAGCTCGTGGCAAGATACCTCGGTACTAGTGGTAAAAAGACATTCTTTTCACACTAGTTGTAAAATGTACTATTTTATCCAGTACAAATCTAACAAAAGGAAGTCAAACCGAACGAAGTCGCAGTTAAAAGCTTAGGTTTATTGCTCTTAGCTTCAGGCTTATTGTGTTAATGTACAAGAACTACAAGATGACGATATATATTTACGTAATACGTAAATTGCGTACGTTTATTTAATAGACATAAATACTAAAATACATAGAAAACATCCAAGACTTAGAAACAAATATTCATGCTCATCACGACACACAAATAGTTGTCCTTACCGGGATTAGAACCCAGTACCTCCAGCTTCGTAGGCAGCGTCACTCACTTACCCACTAGGCGAACCGGTCATCGAAAAACGTGTACAGTGAAAGAGTGCAACGCAATCAGTTTCCGCAATTAAACCTTTTTAATTAATAAACCGACACACGGTAGCTGTATCGATGTCGAGAATTACTAAGATGAATATTCAAACACTACTGAAAGGGTTTGCCGGGATAGGCAGCTCCAGTATTTATTGATTTAATCCTCTTAGGTGCACCAGGACATCGTCTGCGTCGATCTTCATGATTTGTGACTTATACAGAGTGTTACGTTAAGTACACACTTAATACACAATTTAATTTAAAATACATGATTGTGTATCCTGGTTTTGAACTGAATATCGGTACCGCAATAAAGTGTTTTGAATTAAACTCAATTTCTTTAACTAATACTGCGTGGTATTCATTACAGTTATTTTGTTTGTTTTCTTCTTTCTCCGAAACAAACTCTTATTCATTACTTTCTCGTTTACTATTTTTATAAAATAAAAGTATGTCGCTACTCTGCAGGTTGGTGTTCTTGTAATACGCAAGATTTTCATTCAAGGTTCGTTCACAAAGAAATATAATACCGTCTGAAATATCATGGATATCTCGGGTATTTTCTAGCGAACTTATATTTCATTTGTAACTCCCCAGCGGAAAAATTGCTGAATAAATTCTTCTCTGAAATCGTATAACATAGAACAATACAAACCAAATAACTGCTTTAGTTCCGAGGATTAAAATAAACAATACGTATAACTCTCTTCTATTTCATATCAATAAATGCATTTGTTGAGTTTTGTATGATATGCTGCTGGTTTTGGACTTAATTCGTTTTAAAACAAGAGTAATTATCAGAACGGAGTGTTATTGTCGATTGTGGCGTCATTTTGGTTAACCTTAAAACTACCTCGTCATTTTAAACCTCTGTGGTAGCTGTGATAAACAAAATATTCAATTCATTTCAATTTCATTTATATCAGGTGATTTATTGAAATAAGCAAGCGCGTTTTAATCTTGACACACGGTTTTAAGCTGCAAACGCGCAGAGAGTAGTGGCGGGGCGGCGAGGCGCGGTGCGGAGGCGGTACCGGTTGTAATGTTCGAGCTAATACGAAAGGGTCCGCACAGAAAACGGCGGCGCGCCGCGCCGCTCTGTGCGGATCCTTTCATTTTAGCTCGAACATTACAACCGGTACCGCCTCCGCGCCACTCCGCCACCCCTGTCAGTGCGTTTCAGCCTTTAGATAAACTAAGATTTAACTTCTAAATGGAAACTGTTTTTATATTCTATTATAGTATGCTCGGTAAACATTTATTTGATTGAAACCAACGCAATACTCCGTGTCGTATCGCTAAATTTAATTGCTAATTCAAAACATCGTTAGAAGCCTCTAGGATTTAGCATATATTCAAATTTGTTTTGTCTAGTAAAGGGGCTCAAGAACGACGCATTTTTTTGATAACATCGCTAAATATTTTTGACACCTTTTTACTTTTTACTTTGGCAAATATTTAAAACAGGATAACAATTCAGAAGAAACCGAGATAAGCTGCAAAAAGGAAAAAACAGGAGAGCTAAACATCGAGGACTGTCAGAATAGAATAGAATAGCACAGTCTATGGTTCACTGTGTAAAATATCGATGGTATGAAGGGAAAGGTATCAACAGTTACCCTGTGCGGGCATACAATATTATTATTATTATTGAAGGCAATAAGGTCTGTGTGACAGAATTAGAAAAGACTAGTTTGCTACCACCTTCAATCTTACATCACACGTAGTAGAAAAATCTATAGGTGGGGACGTTCTCGTGATGAACGACAAACGGGACAAAGTACGTGCATGGTAGGTGCCAATGAAGTGGAATGTAGTCTAGTATGTATGTATGTATGTATGTATGTAAATTATTTATTGTACATGGAACAGAACACAACAACAATACAATTATTACAGGAACAGAAGATACATGTACAAAGGCGAGCGTATCCCTGAGAGGGATTTCTTCCAGCTAACCTGTGAGCAAATGAGTAGAAAATTGATATAGGCAAACTGAGACACATGTACAAAACTATTAAAAAGATAAACAAAATTAATTGATGATTGATTATATACATACTATTAAATAGATCATTTATTTGTTAAAATTGTTTTAGTCAAGACAATTACTTATCTTATCGAAATAAAATTTTGTTACCTGTTGAAGGAAGGAAAAGGTAATAACGAACTTTTATTGAAAAGCTGAAGTAAATTGTATCTGCAGGTAGGTCATACTCGTAGGTATGTTCAACATTCTATAGGTACTTGCATACAAATGAAGGGCTACTGTTAATTTGGCGATGGATCCCGAATGTGCCCATTTAGAAACCATGGGGGATTGAATCCGACGTGCACTAAATACTTCTCGATCCAATCAGTGATGATAGGTAAGAATGAGTTTCGCTGCCCATTACAAAAAGGAAAAAGTTTGGGGAGTAGACTTATAATCTACTGGCTCCGTGAGCAGCAGAAAACGCAGCCAGTTTTTTTTTAATTTCGACAATTGAATCGACAAAAAGAAACAATACACTCTTACAGGTTCTCGAGAATCTGTTGAGAAATGCAATCTTTACAGCCCCCCTATTCTGTAACTTGTTTTAATCTCAACACAGCTCTCACCGACAAACATATCTTGACACTGCGATGCGTAGTAACTAAGCGTAGGTAGAGGTCTAGTTTCGTGACGGCTGACCGTCGGGGTGAGCCGCATTAGCACGTAGCGAATAACAGTCCAGATGTACCGTCTGACAGACGCCCGACATGCATACGAAAGCATATTGGCCCAAGCTAAAGCAGAGAACTTCGTTCGCTTCCTTCGCTCGTCCAATTAAAAAACATAAAAAAACAAAGAGTTTTTGGTCAAATTTGTTCCATTTCTCTGAATAATATACTAATGTACACAATTAAGGGATATATAATGACGCAACGCAGGCAACGACGATATCTCGATAATTGAAACGATATCGGTCGGTTAACAACAGCCTGTATTTAACACCAAGAATTAAGGAAATTTTGATGAAATAAAAATATGTCAGTGGCCCTATGAAAAGTATTTGTCGTCGAGTAAGCCGCTTTTGACTGGCCTCCAAACCGAATTGAACGGAACAAAACTTTGTGAGATGGTAATAAAGCAGGAACTTGAATGTTAGCTTAGTATTGTCTTCTGAACTAGTAACTTTTTTATGAGGGTATTATGTTTTTAATCTTTTACGCAACGATTGTAAGGGTGCGATTATGGTTATTTATTCGAGTCAAGGTTGGTCAGCCAGTTTTTATAGAGATTCGACTGAATGTTTTATGATTTACTCCTGTGCTGTGCTAACTGATGAATTTTTATGGTTTTAGATACGTACCACTTCCTGAAGGTTTGAGAGTTTATTTAATGCTTTAAGCATTGTATGAATGACGAAGTTCATTGGGGCTCGAGTAGGTATTTATTACGCATTTGTCATTGTTTCCAATAAGACATATTACACCCAAGAGCAACAACAACACGATGTCCAAACGGAGTGAACCTATTTATTTTGCTTTTGAGTGTAGTTCATTAATAGTACATTACGCACCTAGGGCGGTGAATTCGTGAATGGCCCAGATCGCAGGTGTTTGTGCGATCATAAATATGCGATCTGCTCTGATGCGCTTTTTTTAACAGTAATATTACCCCAAACCGGTATGCAGATTTCCAGATGTTTACCTGTGAAAAAAAAACATAAGTATTATCATCTAATTTGCTAGCTGCTAAATGCTAACTGGAAGTTAACGGTTATGTTCTACAATGGCTGCAAATTAGGTCGCCTCGTTTTTAGTTCATGATCTCTGTTAACTATTAAATGTATTTTGTTCCTTTCACACAAACACACAATAATGTCAGTGACAGACAGTAGACTAATTCTGTATTTCAGCAAAAGTGGGTTTGATGAATGTTTATGAATAATGCCATATATAATATCATTTTATCGTATTAAGGTCTGCGATAAAGTACAATAATTACCTGACACCTGGCTAACCTGATTATGATCTCAATTTAAAATTACACTGCGAAGGCGATAGTTTTTTACGCAATCGTTATATAATGTATGCTTTTTCAGTCGAGTATCACGTTTAGGCCACGAAGCTTGCTGAGTGGCCTAATTAAGGTACGAGACTTAAAAAGCTAATTATATAACTATTGTATATAATACTTTTTCTACGAGTCAACTGAACTAATTAAACAAACTTGGTATCTATTGAAAACGAAGTGCAACCAACGGCTTTGTCTTTTTTGTGCGTTGATGTCTATTTACCTTTTGACTTTCTCATGACGGCGTCCTATTGGTCAAATACATTATAGTTCAGTAAAGGCGCCACGTGATTGGTCAATTTCATTTTAGTTGTCTCAACAGTTATGAAATGTTGAGTTGGGAGCTCCATAGTAAAACGTATGTGATTTAAGTTTGGTGTACGCAGTCTTAATTCAAACATTAAGGTCGACGAGTATAAAAAAAGTATTAAGTCATTGTTGATTCATTATAGTAGAATCATTATAACATTAACCCTTTCATCAAATACAAAACACCATAATTTCATATTTTCTATCGGAGTCCCTTTCGTTTATATCTACCCTCACAATTGCTATCCTATTACGGAGATATTATCTTTTTTTGAGTAAATAAAGGCATTGTTTGCTTGAGAACACCCTTAACAACCCTGACGTGGAGATAAAAATGATGGAGGTGCTGGGTTAAATAAATAATTTAAATTGTGGGTCTAAATTTAATTGCATTTAATCTCAAACGTTTGTAAGAAAGAAGTACATGGGTCATGGGTCCGGGACCTTTCATTCCAACTTGTGTTAGGATGGGAAACGAAATAATCTTCCTTGTAACAAGTTTTTACAAAATTGCAACCCGTGGACCACAACGCGAAGCAATTTTACAAGTCTATAAGTTTCGGGGCCAATCTTGATCCCTATGATAGCGATCTTCTGCGTACAATTTATAACATTAACACGCATAATTGTACTGAGGATGACATCTGTCATAGTGATCGAAATTCGCCGCTGTAGCTAGCAACACTTACCATTCCTTTTACCAGTGTTGCCAGTTTAGACATGTAAAATGCCCTCAATTGTTACTAATTAGGCAGTTAGAAACAAGCATCAAAACTCGATAACAGAACTAGTTTTAGTGGCAATAATTAGTAAATAAGTAATAAATAACAGCCACTTGTGACCCCCTTATCAAATCCTTAACCTTAACGGTTATGAATAGAATATTAATGGACGGTGTTTAGTTTCTTACCTTCAGAACTGAAAGGCAAAAAAAGCGCCTTTAGCTAACAACAGCATATTGTTATGGAGCCATTGTAACACAGCCCATTGTCAAGTATGTCTGTGGCAGGGATTATTTAATTTCCAACCCTTATTTAATTTCCTGCATTTTATTAACTTTTTTAGTAGTTTCGTGTTTCTGTTTGTTATTTGAATTAATGGGTGTTATCACAGCTTTGTGGTTATTTAAGTTAAACGAGCTTTTTTGAGTGAAATTTTACATTCTGAGGCGACATGCATAACTATAGGGTACAAATAAGCAGCACCTACTCGCTATTCGTATGCCAGTTTCGAAAAGAGAAAAAAAATCCTCTACTTTGCTGGCCTTTTCTTACAACCGATATAACAGATGACTTCGTGCCTTTATTAATAAAGAACTATTTAAAATATAACAAACAGCGACACCATTCTTTTAACTGCATATATAAAGTACCATCAAATTGAAAGAATAACTCCCCAATACCAAAGCCTCTAAAAAAACATATCTATTAAACAACATCATTACATTAAAGACCACTGCATATATGAACAAGTTTCTTTACGATTTGTAGATACTGGAAAATGTAGTGAAAACGCAATAACTTCACGTAGAAGTACCTAAACTTTCCCTCGTTCCCAAAGCATCCAAAGGGGTTAACGAATGCAGATCGCGGTACCTACTTGACATCTAAGACGATCGGATGTCATCAGTCAAGTGTCGACGCGCCGAGCATGCATTCGGGCTGATCGCGATATGAGTGGGGCACGCCGACACATTATTTTAATTCTGGGATGTAGTAATTGCTCTGATGAGCGTACACTGCACGCGGATGTTCTTTTCATCCAAGCAGTGGCAATTAAAATTCACCTGTTTCAAGTTTTCACTTTTTTTTGTTGTTTACGGCGAGATATTTTGGTTGTTAAAGTTCCGAACTAGTAAGTGGTTACAGCATTGCATATAAATATAACTTTTTGTCATTTAGCACTGAACGTAAGTTATTTTCGCGGAGGAAAAGTCTGTGAGATTGTAGCTTAGTAAGTTTATAAGTTTGTATTCAATGGGTAATCTTCGGAACCGATTATTCTATTACAAAAATGATTTCATCTGCGTGTAGAATAGACTTTCTGGATGGATATATTTTATCCCGTGGGTTTGCCTGCGTTCTAGGCGGGTGAAGTCGCACGGGCAGCTTGTCGGAATAAAAAGTGCGTATTAACAAAAAGTAAAATGCGGTGATTGTGTTTGTGGAACATGTAAATAAATGTTAAGGTAGAAAGAGACGGTTGACTTTTCTATCATTTTCTTGTTTCATTTTGCATCTTTCACTCAAAGTGACCAGTCAGAAAGAAAAATTAAGCATTCACTTGAGTGAACATTCATTCAAGTGAACCGTCTGATTTAATCTTATCGACGATAGTCCCTTTGTTGCGTTCATTTTTCTCAATACATATATACTAAAACCAGCGTCCAGTGCCCTGCTGTGTACGCATACCGTTAAATTGCATTATCTAACATCTTTCATTTAATGTTTTCTTCAGAGATACTGTTTATTGATGGGCATTACGGCTATTCGGGCCACGCGCTTATCAAGTTAAATAAATTAAAGATTCATCTTCATTGGCGCAACGAAACGTTTAAACGGAGATTGTGTTATGGAGAAAGATGCGATATAAAATACTTAAACATTTTTTTATACGGGCCTGCTATGGTGAGATAAAAGGTGGATTTTGTTCCAACGGAAGATACAGTCGATTACCAATGGGCAGTTAACTAGATACAGAATGGAGTCTTTCGGCCATCAGAAAATAAAAACTATGCTTCTAAGTAAATATGCCTACAGGAGAGATCCTATTTAACCTAGGTACCTTAAGTACATTATTGGATGTTTTCTATGTATTTAAGTATTTATTTATCTATATAAGTATGTTTATCGTTGTCTAGTACCCATAGTACAAGATTTGCTTAGTTTGGGACTAGGTCGATTTGTGTAAGATTGTCCCCAAATATTTATTTATTTATTTATTTTTTATTAAAAAAAAGTGCGGATGTTTTTTTATTAAATCATGCAAAACGGCTGAATGGATTCAGATGAATTTTAGTATAAAAAAATAGAGTATAGCCCGGATTAACATACGTTGCCCATATCTACCTACTAACTTATTTAAATTCCTCAACAACACAAAATAAATAGAATCCTAAATTATGCAGTTGAGAACTTTTGAAAAGTACTGTTTTTTCTGGTGAATAAATGCTTTATTTATTATTTTTTATTATATGGTCTCCCCAGGAGTCTTCCTGGAGTCCATCATCAGGCCAGTTCTGTAATAGAAAATTCGCCATTATCGTGCTTACGTTCAGTTAAATGCATTTTTTTACCGTGGAAGACGTGATGACCGGTGTAACTAAACAAAATCTAGTTAACGGACTTCGTAAAACTGAGAGGCTAGCATTTTTTGCTTTTTCGCATCCGTTGGTTGATGGATACATAAAGTCTACTCGTCCACTTTATTTGCTTTTCAGAATATCAAGCTTTTCATGCAATGGCGGAAGCCTGATTGCTTTCACAGGGTACTGCAGCCCAAGCTGCATTCGAAGTGTTAAAAGTGCACTAGGTTGCTGATTTGACATTGGAGTTTTATTATAAGTTATCAGCCATGTATTCTAAATATATACTACATGGCACCAAAAAAAAGTAAATAAATGCTATAATTTGACACCAAGAACTTGCGCCGAGCGTCGCCGTCTCAAAGTGTTTTTGTGTTATGTTATAAGTTTTTCACACCACATGCTCGACAATGCCGAATTATAGGTCATGTAAACCCTACCGAAAGCAAGACATTAAATCCCTTGGTATTAGCCGGGTTATAATGTTGTACTGAATTTCATTATAACCCGCTGGTTAATAATATGATTTCACTTTTCATAATTCTTATTACTATATGCATAAAGTTTAATTTTGCTAAACACAATTTGTCCTAGGCCATGGCCTACTTGATTTGACAAAATAAATGAAGTTTGCCTCCGTGGGAACCCCGGTCCGGAGGAGCGCGGTGTTCGAAATTCGAATTTCGAATCTAGGACCACGGCTTGTGCTTTCGAATTTGGAACGTCGCGCGCCTTCATTTGTTCACGCGTGACGAACAAATCGAGTTCTTGTAGGTGCCTATAGATTAGAATATTTAATTTCAAAAATAATATTGAAAATGTCGAGTGATGAAAGTGTTTTGACTCCTGAGTTTATCAAATTAGACAACTCAACCTCAATAAACGTACCAAATAAAAACATTACCTTATCTTTCCATAATTGGACTAACGCGTCTAATGTTACTATGTACTTTTAATTTGCTAAATAAACATTATTTATCTACTGAGCCTGTTTTTTTGTCTCGCATAAGGTGTGAAAAGTAGAGTATACACCTCGGGGATAAGACTGTTTTAGTCTTGGGCGGTTGAACCCCTCACTGCACTCAGGACTCAGTCTTAATTCCCTCGCTTCGCTCAGGAATTAACTTATAACTCCCTCGCTACGCTCAGGAGCTAAATTATGAGTCCTTCGTTACGTTCGGGATTCAATTCGCTCCCGTGACATAAAACAGTGCTTTATCCCCTTGGTGTATAATCTACTATTACATCACACCTGGCTATAATGCGAGTTTTACTGCACGCTGCGCGTACGGGAAAACTCGCATAAAATAAATAAATACATCTCCTGCTGACTGCCTAACACTAAGTGTGGGTTGCGCCAACTTACGATTACAGCCCCATCAACGTTAAAAATGCGTAAAAAATCTTAAAATCGTAAAAACTTGACAAACTTTTCATACATTCCGATTTAAATGAATACCGCCTACGCTTACAAACGGTTTGGTGCCCTAACCCTACCCTACCCTAAGTTTTCTGATTGGATAGAGACGGGTGCGCTATCTCGTGCGCAAACGGTCTTACTCGGTCTTGTGCTAGCCATGCTGTACAGTCGAAAGTCCTCGGTGTAAAACATATGCGTAAACAATAAATTTGGCTTATATTTTCTTCAAGAGCTCAAGACTAATAGTCTAAAGAGTTTAGAATCTAACTGAAAAAAATCACTGAGCCCTTTTACAAAGCCTGATTTAATCTAATAAGTAAAAAAACTAAATATGATATCTGATATCTTTAAACCGAGGTTCATGAAAGTAGCTCTCCGATAAACTGTATCACAAAACTAAAGATGATCAACTGTCAAGTAGCACTATAATAACGAGTTTTGATGTAATTCTAATTAGTTTTATATGTAACGGAAACCAGCTTACAAGCTTATCTTTACAAAGTTTCATTAAACTATTTGTATCTTTTCTGTGCGAGAATCAGTTACGTTCTCACGTTTTCATCGGGCCCAAGTCATAAGAATAAGCGGATCAATTATAGGCTACGCGTCCATAGACTAATATGGTGCCACAGTCGTGGTATAAAAAATACCAACAGGGTCATAAAGAGTGATTATATAACTATCTGCTTTCATGTGGTCAATAGTCAAGTTGATAAAAATAATGTTTTTATCGCATAAAAAATATGTCGACGTTTATGTGGATGAAGATTCCCAACAATAATATTCGTAGCCCTTAGCTTTGATATTGTCAGCAGGAATGATGGGAACCAACCTAAATATTATTTTTGGTGCGGCAGTATTCGTTACTTATTGCAAACCCAGGTAAATCGTAAGGTATTTCAATACAGAACAGATAGTGCAAGCGACAGTGGATTGAAATACATGTTTTTGAATCGGTGTAAAGCTCGAGAAATATAATGTAGACGAGATATAAGTGAAATAACAAAATGATCTCCATGAAACCAGATTCGTTATTGTCCTACGAATTGGTATTAAATTTGCTGTAAATCCACAAGAACTTACCTACATAGTGTGCCTCAGATAAGTTCCAGGTACGTCGCTGATAACTCGTCGCTCGCGTCAAATCGGAAGGTGTCAATTATAAAAAGTATATTCGACACTCAATAATTATCGTCCAGTGCAGTGCTGGGACCCAGTTCTCATGATACAGGTTTTTATTACATTTCGTATATTGTACACTGGATTATTACGCTTCATTGAATACAAATTAAATTAACAGGCGATATTTTAATTGGTTCCTTGAATGAGAGCCAAATGAGAATTCAATGAAAACGTTGATTAAATAGTACCGGTAAGGTTAGCGTTTTCCAGGATGGTTTTAATTTAAGGTCGATTTGATTAAATTGCCACTTGTAAAATGTGTTTGGGTTTCGTGTGTTCATATTATAATTTGTGTGGCAATTTTTTCATTTGTTACCTGTGTTCATTCCATTTAAGCTTCCTGTCGTCATATGTATTCCGTCATATATACCTACTTCACTGAAAATAGTATGAAACTTCCTTTTATATCATTTAGTTAGTACAAAAAGTGATTTCCTCGATTTATCATTTTATTTTACATTCTTAGTCGATAGTATGGGGTATTTACAGATATTTCCATGGTGATCAAAGGAATCTACTTATACAAGTAATATAGCAATTCGTGCATATTATTCAATAACTCATTGGCTTACCCTCTGTTTTTGTCGAAGTGGAATCTTTAAACTCTTCTGTTTATTTATTGTGGGTTATTATTTACAGACGAAGCGACAACGTTCAAGTTTAGTATCTAAAATTTGGTACAGAAACGTAAAATACAATTCATATTATCATTACACAACCTGCGTCGTAGCCAATTTTAGCACCCTTTTCACACCAAAGGTGAAAGAGCTCGTCCAAATTATATTCATGATGTATGTACAACATTTATTACGAATATGTCATCGCACGATAAGGACGTAAGCCTACACAAATTCTAATGAACACGTGACCTTTGAGAGTATAATATACGGTACTTTACTGGTAAATTTGAGCCAAATTGGTGAATACGACTTGATTTATGCGTGGTGACATTTTACGCTTGTGACGTCACAAGTTTAAATTGAGTTTGTGACATCACAGCGTGTGGAATTACGCGTGTACGTAATTTTAATTGATGTGATGTGAACTTGGGATACGCTTAAAGCCTCCAGGCGTCCGTACTTACGCATCGACCGTGCGGGTAAAGTCAACTCGGATGGGTGACCGATTGAGGGTCTCAGTGCTTTAGTTGCCATGTTACGTCGTGATTCTTGTTTTAGCCTGTGAAAACTACATTTCCTACTCTTATAAGTCGAGCCTGGGGACTTAAGAAAGCCTTTAGGTCTTTTCCAATAGGTCTAGTTTTCCAAATTAATTGGAAAGTGAGATTGTAGTCGCTCCTTCAAAAAATTGTGCTTTCGCTAGCGTAATACTTGGATGGAGCGTTCTCGAAATAGAGTACTGCGCTATAAAATCGAGATAACACTTAAGTAGTAAAGAAGATGAGGGCGATATTAATAATCGGATACCTACGAAAACTTTAGATAAAATTACATTTCAGCAATTGCCATAATTGAGTTTTGTTTAAGAATACCAAAAAAATTACGGTTGCTGTTTCTGATGTAAGTATTTAAACACTTTTTGAGTTACAGGCGCTAACGTATTGTTATCACCACGATTTGATCAGTTAAGTAACACGAAACTTGATGCTTTGACCTCACCTTATCACTTCATTGACACTAAAAAATGACTCCCGACCCCAAACCATCATTAAATTTGTCATTCATATAAAACTGACTATTTAATAATATATCCTATTTCAATGCATTAAGTTCCATATTTATTTTCGTAATCCGAAAATGCAACGTGGTAATTCGAATTCGATTCCATTTTTGAATTTAAGGAGTGTTCGAATCTCGGCTTTATTTTTAAAAAGTTACGTGCGCTTATTGAATATCTTTGTAGGCTGCCAGTGTTCCAATTCGGACTCTTTGATGTTTGAAGTGTGAGGGCACTACCTCTCTTCCGATAGTGAGATACTTTATGACTTGCTTCCGTTATATCAAATAACCTTTCTCATTTTCATGTTAAGATCTTTCATCTTATAGGATTATAATACTTGGGCCACTGGTGCTGGGACCAATTTACTATAATATGTTTAAGTAAGATACTAGTTTGCGAAAGTTCAATATTGTTTTATTGCTTTCGGTAGCGGCCGGTTTCGTTTCATCATAATGCAGTGTGAAGGAAGCCCGTTAGTAATTGGTGTATGATGAGCCAAAAGTGATCGATTTTATATGGTAACTGCATTATTATTTAATCATAT
The DNA here is from genome assembly GCA_945867215.1 of Epinotia demarniana. Taxonomy (NCBI): domain Eukaryota; kingdom Metazoa; phylum Arthropoda; class Insecta; order Lepidoptera; family Tortricidae; genus Epinotia; species Epinotia demarniana. The sequence continues at coordinate 30,291,502 of OX244260.1, forward strand.
TAAGTAGAAGCAATATTGCCTTCTTTCAACACAGCGAATTCAAATCGTTCGTTTTCGCGTTTATCTTTATTCACACCTTCGACAAACACGGTAGCGGGTTGACGGACGATTTTCGCAACATTACAAAAAAATGTCGCTACGAGCTACGGTGAGGTAACAAAATAGTATTGCTGGGTCTTGAATCGGTTCATAAGCATTTCCAAGTTTCCATAGAATTCTGAATCTGCTTTTAAATCATCTGCTTGTCTAATTTTAAGGACGAGGTGCTCGATGCACCTCGTCCTTAAAATCACACACTTTTCTGACCAGTAATTGTCAAACTCCCTATACAAAAATATTGTAACGAACGTACCATACGATTACCTACCTACCGACTATTTGAAACACGCGAGTCGGCTTGACCATTTACTTAAGCCAGTGAAGTGGAGATTGTCCCTGACTAAGATAATAGAAACGCATCTCCCACATCACTCGATACACGTGTAGAGGTTCATGAGAGGAGCGATCGATCAAAACAGCCCCACTATTCTGTAACTTGTTTCAATTTCACCTCAACGCTCACCCTCAAATATATCTTGACGACGTGATCCGTTGAAACTAAGCGTAGCACTTTAGTTTCGTTAGGCGTGACAGGTTTGGTGAGGCGCATGAGCGCATAAAGAATAACAGCCCAGAGGACGTGCGCCCGCGCCCACACCTGCCGCGCGGGCTCACTTTGACACCGATTTGTTACGAAACCGTAGGGAAATGAGCTGTCAACGTCATAGGATAGAACCGTCATCGATTTGGGGCCATTTGACGGACCGGTTTATGTTAAATATGGCGCAGCTGTCATCCCATAGACAACTGTCAAACATTCCAAACGTTTGAATTTCGACGGACAGCAAGTTTTAACGGCCACATTAGGCTCAGACTACATGCAGCTGGAATCCCTGCCCTCCTTCTTTACCTTTACCCGCTAGACTAGGACTACATAGTCCGATCTTAAGAAAACAGAAACCGATTTCAAAATCTTGGAACACAAAAAAAACATCCTGTATAAAAGGTACAGCGGATATGTACATTTTATTTCATAAAAACCTGGCGTAAACACGTTTATCATCTGTTGTCAAACGTTCTTAAAATAACACGTCATCAGCATGACAAACACTTCAACTTTAAGTCTACTTTCAATAAAGACACCCTTATTGTACCAGGAAATAATAAATTTGCATTATCCGTCCCACAGTCAATTTTAATTTCAACCAAAACCGTTTGTTCCTTTCAATGACATTCGACGTTTGTACTGGGTGTTGAGTAGATGCTGCAGTGCATAATTCCGATCGTTTTGAAAATTTTAACACGAATGGTAGGTTTAGACGAGCGTTTGTGCACTAACATTACGAGTACCTGGGCACTTACTTACGAACATGTCATTTTATAATCGTAAATTAACGATGATAGCGTAATCAAAGACATCATTTTTGCGTATAGGGGAATCTTCCCCTATGCTTATCTAAGGATAGGGATTAATGGGACATACCTATTTAAATCTTATTTTCATGTTTTAGTGACCGTCAATTTGAATTTTAATTTGAATTGTGATTGTTTTTGTTTATTTATCGGAGGCTTTCTGGCCTTTTTGCCCGTGGCTGCAACAATTCTCATTTGTTCCGTAAATGCATGTCCAATAAATTCGTTGGTCTATGCCACCAGTGCAATCCCAATATCCTCAGTTAATTTATACGGGACATGAGTCGGCACTTCCGCCATTTTGTAAATAAGCCGCCATGATGGATAGCCGCCTCCGCTGCGGCATAATTACTCATCGTAATCCACTTCCGGTTACAATAGACAGATGATGTTTAGAGGGTAGTATTAGGGAGCAACGAAAGGGTTGGATTATGCTAAAAGCGTGCTTTGTCGTGAAATGATTTGAGTTGATGCAACGATGAGAGCCTCCATTCTGACGGGCAACTGACAAAACAATAACAGAACTTACTAGTGGAGCGTCATTTAACAGCATTTCAATAACGTAATGGAAGGTCTTTAATCCAAACAATTGTATTGTACTTCGTAAAATCAAGAGCACTTACTGTGACCAGAAACGAGAGCAAAAAGAGACTCACGTTGTCATACTGTGTCCATTTCTAATAAAGGTAATTACTATGTATATATGCGTGTATATGATTATTTAATATAGCAATGACTGGGAGAGGGACACACTGAAGACAAAGTGAGTATTTTTCAGTCTCGTTTTTCGGCTCATCATATGGCCAACAGACTTCAAACTTAGAGATCATTTCCATTTGTCGTTTTGGAAGATCCCCGTCAAGATGCATACGGAACGTCATTGCGTAAATCACGTGATTTGACTACCGTGTGATCCACTTGATTTTATATGACAAAGTAAACATAAACATAATTTATTGATAAAACATAAGTACATCAGTTTTACTATAGACTAAAAGCTTACAATTAGAGGCGAATAGCACGTGCCTGAGCTAAGATACCCTGTGATTCAGGCAAAGTGCTGGTCTCATAACAGAATATGACGCAACGCCACTTCGGCCTATTGATATCTCGTGCGCGAGCATTAAATACAATAAATACCAAACAGCTTAACTACACAAAAAAAACTATAGAAAAACCAGAAGGTGCACCAAATTGCGCAAGCGGCCGGCGCATGAGCCTGCGCAGGGGCAACCGTTAAGTTCTATTGCCTTTTTTGTTTGCATTCCTTTTGTTTCGCGCCGGCGGTGTTTTGGCTTACTTATTGTAGTTTTTCTCACGAGCTCTTTTGGATAACGGGAGGCAAAGTGTGTTGTAATTTGTATGATGTTGGTATACCTAGTTTAATGGTTCGAAGAGAAATAAAGGATATTATTATGAACAGTTAGCTTGCTTTCTTCGTTTTACGAGATAGTCAGTATTTTGAATTTTAAAATGGTTGCCGAAAATAATTACGTAATAACTAACCTAACCTTACTTAATCGTAACCTTTTTATAATAATTATTATGTTATACCATTGCTTCACCGAAATCGTCTCGACTTTAGAATGTCTGATTATTGACTTGGTAGTATTATGACTAGTGAAAAAGGGTCCTTTCACTTGTATAGGACTTGTAAATTAGTTTTCTCAAACATGCAATGAAATGTCGTCGTTAAGTGCGTCATAACAGGCTTCGAAGTATCACATTTCGGGCGGAACAATTCGAGAGAACTGTAAAGGAATTTCATACAAAATTGAAGGCCTAGGCCGGGAAGTATTTTTTTTTAATTTAAAACAATTTTTTTTTCTAGTGGCTGAATGGTTATTGGACCAAAAATATCCGCGGTAATGCCTATTACCCACGAACTGATTTAAGAATAGAAATCTGTATGATTCAAGGTGTTGATGAATACATTTAAAATAGTCTATTCGTAAGTCAACAGAGACCATAGACAATATTTAAAATCCTCTGCATTTATTTTATTTATATCCTCTGCATTTATTTTAATTATTATAGAAATTAAGATTCTCATTATCAGTTTGTGTATAATGGCCCTAATAGGGTCTATTCGAACACTACACATGCTTAATACGGACGACTTCCGTAAAAAAATCATTATGGAGGGATTGGAGGGAAAATGAAAAGTGTTTTGTCGATGGATTTTATATTTGTGGCTGATATTTATAAATACAATTTCAAAATGAGTTCCGATGATAACCAGCGACGAAGAAATTAATTGTACTCCGCCGGAATTGAGGGCGGACGCCGAATTAGCCATGAATAACTTGTTGCCGCCAAAATCGAAGGACAAGTACATAAATGCAGGTTGGTTTTTTGAGTGGTGATATTTCTTATTTCATTGCATATGTTTGAGAAAAGCACTATTACATGCCTAGCCGTGAAAAGGGCTTGCCGGCTTCGTATCACTATCCGGCCTCCCTACGGTCGGTCGTCTATACCTACTCACCCGGCAAGCCCTTCTTTCCCGGCGGCTGCAGTAATGTACTATTATCATCCGTTGTTAAACGTCCTTAAAATTGACACGCAACGCCTTTCAATGAATATTGAGAATTGATACCTAATGATAAAATGTATACGAATACACTAGCTTTACAATGCTCTTGTCGGTCATGCTTAAAAGTCGGTTCAGATAAAATTGATTACTAATCGAATATGGAGGAACATAGCATTTTCTGATCTTTTTATGCATATTTTCATCAAGTACCTACCTATTATTTCCAGTTATTAATGAATGGCAGATTAGTAATGAGTCCGTTTATTACCGTATTGCCTTAGGCATGAGACTGGATTAGAATAAGGCAGGCTAGTTATTAATTATTATTGAGCTAGCAGTCCGCCGGTTTTGGACCCGACTGTACTGACTTTACACTATACAGTGAAAGCCACTCCATAATCGACGTTTATTTTGGGTCAAAAGTCATTTACTTATTAGGAAAAACAGAATCTTAATGAAAACCATAAAAGCTGTCTCAATAAGCCCATTGAAATATGCCTTACACAGTCTTAAGACATCTTTTTATTTGAACGACTTTGATCTTTAATAGCCACACAACAAAGTTTCAAATTAAAAAATGAACGGTGAGATAAGAGTTAGAGGAATTATCAGTGTAATAAGTTTCGCAATACGTATTTAGACAATGAACCGTGGGTGCTCTCGGGTCACGATCTGTTGCAAAACCTTTTAGAGGGGTAACTAATTTATTGTTTAATTTATATCGGCATTGGCTTAGTATGGTAATGGTTATAAATTACGAGTAATCATATCTAGTTAGATATTACCTAACAACATGATTAATCCAAGTTATAATGTTTCCAACTTATGGGTGCGATGCTAATATTTTTTTTTCGATATATTATTAGCCGCAATCGCTCATTTGATACAATTTTGATACAAACGTTTATTATACATATACAACGAGTCCTTATATACTTTGAAATTCTACCAAATGTTATTATATTGAATGAAATTATATAATTTATTTTTATACCTATCATTACACATACATTAATACAGGGGTATTTATGGTACAATCGATCGTTCGACGTTAATTTCAAGCCCGAACTCATATTTTACTTAAGTACTTATATATTATGATGCATTTGAATGGACTTAGATATATGACATGAATTGCAACAAAGTAACAATAGTGAAATACAAAAAAATAAATTGACATACTTGAATAAATTTTCTATAAAGTAGTAACGCTGCTAGCGAAATTATAAATTTAAATGCCTCCCTAAGGCGTTGGAAGAAGGAACTGATTGAAAGATTGAGTGGCCGAGACAGACAGTTCCGATAGCTCAGTTGTTTATTAGCGGCGGGCCATGAATGCCTGTGGTTGCCGGAACATTTTTTTAATGTTCCTTTAATTTAAATTTGTACAAGCACTTGCTTGAGTTTCTGGAGTCTTTTTTATCAAATACAGCCATCACACAAAGGCAATCTCGGAATTAAATTATTAAAATCTGAGAAGAGGTAATGTAATGATTCAAAATAACACTCAAATAAAACTTGAATAAAACGAGATAAATTGACATTCCAAAAGTGTTTTTTTACTGGAGCGGCCTTAAAACGCGTGAAATTTAATTACGTGCCGTAATCCCGCCTTTTTCAACGTGATGCCGAGTGACTCAAATAATATCTGCTACTATTCATTCTCGGTGGAAAGTATGTATTTTCATAAAACAATTTACAAATATGTAGCGTTACCCCTGAAATAACAAACATTTCCTGGCCTATTTCAGTTTTCTACAAAGTTAAATCATTACATGAATTACCTTTTCTCAAACATGCTCTGAAATGTATGCGTTAATATCACGAAATGAAGACAAGAAGTTTCTTATTTAAGGCTCCGTACATTAATTCTTGGCCTTACGCCAAGAAGTAATGTATGAAAACCCTAACTAAAAACATTATTGTCCGCTACTCTAACTTCTTAAATTTGCTTACTAATATTAAACTGACAAAGGAAAAATTACATACTGCCAACCACCACTGCCACTGGACTCTGTAAGCATACTTGCGACATAAAAAAAAAGAAATCTATAGTACTATACTTATGTGCGGTTAAACATGGTTCTCGAACGGCTTGTTCAAATGGCATGATTAAAAAATAAAAAAGGCGGCAAATTACACAATTGTTTTCTGAACTTTCGTTCCGATTGTGATTTCAACAAAGTATTATTTAATTGATTACCTCGTATTTATTTTTATTTTTAATATTTCCTCACATCGTTTGAGAAAAGCACTATACAATCCTGGGCCGGAACAGGGATTGCTGGACTCGTTGTATCCGGCCTTGTCTACGACTCGGCCGTCTACCCCAAGCTCGTCCAGCAATCCCTTACTTCACGGCCTCTGCAGTAATGTACTATTTCTCAAACATGCTCTGAAATTTATGCGTTAATATCACGAAATGAAGACAAGAAATTTCTTGTTTATGGCTCCCTACATTACTTCTTGGCCTTAAGCCAAGAAGTAATGTATGAAAACCCTAACTAAAAACATTATTGTCCGCTACTCTAACTTTTTAAATTTGCTTACTAATATTAAACTGACAAAGGAAAAATTACATACTGCCAACCACCACTAGACTCTGTAAGCAGACTTGCGACGTAAAAAAAAACAAAATCTATGGTACTTTACTTATGTGCGGTTAAACATGGTGCTTGAACGGCTTGTTGAAATGGCATGTTTAAAAAATAAAAAAGGCGGCAAATTGCACAATTCTTTTCTGAACTTTCGTTCCGATTGTAATTTCAACAAACTAGTATTTAATTGATTACCTTGTAGGTATTTATTTTAATTTTAATATTTCCTCACATCGTTTGAGAAAAGCACTATACAATCCTCGGCCGGAACAGGGATTGCTGGACTCGGCCGTCTACCCCAAGCTCGTCCAGGAATCCCTTACTTCACGGCCTCTGCAGTAATGTAGGTACTATATACTTGAGAAATGTCTAGACCATAAGTAACCCAATTGAATGACAAAATCACAGGGCCATACAATATTATGAAAATGTTTCACATACCTACTCTTTCAATTGAAGATTATATTCTGCTCGTCAAACAGAACCAACCACTTTTGTTCTGCAAGTTTGTAAAAAAACTATTTTAAGGGTTCCGTACCCAAAGGGTAAAACGGGACACTATTATTAAGATTCCGCTGTCATTCCGTCTGTCTGTCCGTCAGTCACCAGGCTGTATCTCATGAACCGTGAAATAATTTTGGAGAGTTGTAGGACAAAAGCAGCCTGTTTTCTGGAGCATAATCGATATTTGCATTGAAAGCCCCAAGGTCAGAGACATTCAGTGTATAGGTGCATATAAATATAAATGATCAGTTTTCGTTCTTTAAGAATAAAGTTTCAAAGTGGTCTCTAAAAAAGTCTGCATTGTATGTATAATAATGTCTCGGGCAACAGTAACGTTACTCCTTAATTTCAGGTGTCGTTTCCGTCAGCTATATTACAACTCACAACTCTAAATTAGTTTAATAATCACTTAAACTGTGCGAGTTCCAAAAGCGATTTGTGTTCTGGAAACAGCGGTAATGTCTGCAGATATGTCCAAATTGGATTAAATAAAGTTCCGTGTAAAAGGCATTTTAACAGGGGTGTGATGTGGGAAGCCATTCCGGGGTCTCGGTGAACCGTACATTGACAGGGACACGCAAAGATTTAAGTGTAAAATTGTATCGATTGAAAGTAAAGTCTGCAACGTGGGGACTGTCTAAATCTATGTTACTTTTGGCAGATTAAGCATCCATTTTTAAAATGACAATATTAAATACTACATAAAACGGTTTTATAAATATATAAATAACGTTTTTTTATTGATCAAAACAAGGTAATGAATGACAATGACATGTTATGATTTCCTACATAAAGTGATAAACGACCCTTTTACTTATTAGGGGCTCTTATATGATATTTGAGGCGCATATTACAAACAGCAGTAAAATAGGTAAACAATTACACATTACTTGATATATTAGAATCATGCATTACTTTATCTCAGCAAAGGATTTTCCAGTTGGAAACGAAATACTCCATAACAATTACAAGTTCTCATAAGCTCAATACCACATTTTTTGTATAACAATTTGAAACAATCCGACGAATGAGTGAGCTGACATGCCGTTATTGGAGGGACAGAGTGGCGTATTTGTAGAAGTATTCCTAAAGCATTCTAATGTGAAATAGCTCCGTTTAGGCACTGTCAGATTGTGATATACGGGACATCGTGGTCACTGAAAAACGACCGCAGGAAAAAAAATTGGGTCCTTATTTCCTTTTCTAACCTTAGCTAACTCCAAACAATACATTACACGACATACTCAAGTTAAAATGACGGTACTTTATCTCAAAGATACATTAAAGCAAGTATGATGACGTTACAAATTTCTGTATTTATCGACATTTGTATATAAATACAGCATCACCGAAGATTCGAGAATCGAGGCACGTTCTGAACGTAGTGAGTGCCGTAATACTTCGAGGCTGAAGACAGGTGGCTTTCAGCAGTACTTTTCATTACAAATTTGAGGAAACTAATTAAATAAATAAAGACCCCATTTTCAGAAAGTCATTGTTTACATAACATATTGACATAGGTAAACGTTTCCCGTCCGTGCCTCTATCTTAAGGGGATGTCTTGATTTGAGTCGTACACGCCCCCTAGACAGAGACACGCTGATGCCTTCCGCCCACGAGAAAGAGAGATGTAACACTCTTCGGGAATCGCTGTTTTGGACAAATTTCGATAAATACCTAACTTAGTGAAATTTTATTAACATTTCATAAAGTGAGATTTTAGATGAGATAAAATACTATATTACTAACTTGATTGTGTCGTTAAATAATGTATCGTTTGAGTAGGCTGAGTAAAAAAAGGAAAATACAGACCCAACTTTGGTTTTTATTAATATCGAGGAAATTTTAAGCAATCATGTATCGATAAAATCAGATGAACAATCATATAGTCAAGAATCATATATCTGAAAATCAGACCTTATTGTTTCTTAATCTAGTCAGAACTGCGTTTCTAAGCACGCGATAATTTCGAATGCACCGCCTTAAAGACGGGTGTTCGTAATGTTCGTACCAATCAGTTTATTATTCCAACATTGTCAGTCAATCCTTCCTCAGATGGACACCTGATATCACACATATCCGTCCGTCTGTTTCCTTGTGCACTCATGTGTTATGCATCGGGTGAATGCACTTACTTGACGGAGCTAATAAGAGACGTCACTATAAAGATTGAATGTTGTCTTCTTAATACTGCGCACAAAACCTAACCTACATTTATTGTGTTACGCTTACGAGTTAGGACAAATCTTCTGATACTCCCGAATTAATTAAGTTAATTAAACACATGAACACAATAGAGATAGAAAATGTAACCTAAAAATTAAACCCACGGATGCACGTAGAAATACACATTACAAGGGAATTATCTTGTCACAAAAGGCTATAATTTATTAATATCGTATTAGAAAAGAGACGAATCAACATCGTGCTATAATGAAACAAGACGACTAACTTATTTATGCGGGTGGATAAATGTAGAAATACTTTAAGCTATAGTAAGTTTCTTAATCGACACTGGACAGTGATGCCAGTTTCAGCTGCACTGATAACGTGGTTTTCCGTTAAGATTTTGATCTACCTCTGGGCGTCCCAAAGTCTAGTCGGTAATCTTTTAAATATTCCAAGAGGTAAAATATAATGTGACTGTAATCCCTAGGGAGGGTGTTGTCATGAACAAAAATGGTTCAGCTCTATTTCGTTATAAGTTCTGTGTTGAATAAATTATTAGGTATCATCGTTTTACTATCAGTTTGAATCGAAAAGAGTTTTGAAAAGAGAAAAAAATACAAAGAGAGCTTAACAAGGAGTTTTGAAAAGTATTGCAAAGTGTCAACCAGATCATATAATTCAAAATGTTGAAACAAATCCTTTACCTAATTCCAAGTTAAAATGAGGAAAGCATCTTGATCATTCATCAAAACTTAGTATTGTATATGGAATGTATTTAGTCGTGTACCTATCTATGTATATGTTAAGGTGTATTAAACTCTTGTACCTCCCTACATTTTTGAAATTAGAATTAAGGAATAATTAGGTATATGGATTCACTATTCCGTTGTTTAGCGATGGTACTTGTACTATTAGAATGTATTCTGTGACGATGGCTAGTTACAAACCACGATTTATATTATCCAATTCGTTTGTCGCTGCCCGAACAACTTTTAAATAGGTAGATATTATATAGTCTTAATTGTGGCTCTCCGGGGAGGCCTAGCAGTGGATGCCTTTCGGCTGATATGGTGATGATATAATAAACTGTCAAACAAATAATCTAGGAGTTTTGCGGCTAGTAGGCCTTGGGTCAAGCGACAAATTCGACGACAACAATCGATTAACTTTACACTGACAAACGCGGAAAAATTGAACACCCTCCTTCAAAATACAACATTGAAACTTGAATACGGAACCCTAATAAGCGTGGTGTGAGGTTACTTACTCAATATCCACCCACATTTTATCGGGATCAGCAACAAGTCAATACATATGAATGAAAAGGGTAGATCCTAATTCAAGGATGCTTTGTGCGTACGTTCGATATTCGATTCAATGTGATTCAGTGGATTTTGTTTTACTTACATAAAAGCAGGGATCTAAAGTTACGTGAGCTTCCAACAAAGGACTCTGTGTACTGCATTATATATTTCAGTAACACACAAGACGTAGAACATCACACAAATATCACACATAACCTTGCTACTAAATCAAAAAGTTCCTCTCTATGTCTGACAAAAACGTTTACACTTTCATTTATGTTAAAAAGCTTTATTTCCCTCGTTTAACAGTATGATATCTTAATGTTTATCACTTTTTCAACATAAATACATCAATAGGTGACAACAAAACATAAATTGTTAGCGCCAACAATGGATAGGAGACTGTCTCTTCCATTAGCGTGATACTGCAACTCGTAAAATTTTCACTTTAAGGGAAATTTTAAATAATAGAAAACAGAAAGTCTCGCTAGACGCAGTGCGTATAGATGTGAGTATGTGAGCACCGGGAATGAAGTTTGCATAGAACACAATTTCACCGATACATTTGTATTTGAGCATATAAAAATGGTTTTATATATTACTTACTAGTTATAACTTTACTAACTTATGACGTGACGGGTACTTCCTGATAAGCAGAGATCGTAAATCTTGTAGCATTTTCGGTGCAGCATGGTACAGACAATATCAAGCATTACGATTTAAATTATCTATAGCAATTCCGTTAATAACACCACACTGCACTGAAAATACAACACAATAAAATTAACGATGCACAATGTCTGCTATTATGTAGTAGATTGAATAACGTTAAGATTAGGAACTATAAGAAAAATCAGTACCTACTATTTAACATTAAATTTATAGCTGTAATCTCAATAAAAAATATAAGTATCTAAGTATAAAATTCTGGCATATAATTTACAACAATCTAACTCCAATTAATGCTGACACAGCTAACCCTATTCCTCATTTCTATACGGAAAGTTTATTTAATTAAAACTTTCCTTTTTGGTACTAACAATTTAGCGATATAGTACTCGCACCTAACACATTTTCTCTTTACCACTGACTGCAAGACCACCGGCAATCAGTAGCGTGGTCATCATAAAATCAATTTGACGTGGTTGCAAGGAAATGGAAATCGTAACTTATTTACTGCAGATTAGAACAGCTTAGTCTTTACTCAAATACACGCGAACGCAAAGCCCAATGGACCAAGTTATCAGCTTTGCGTTCGTGTGTATTTGATTTATAGCACAAGAAAACTAGATCAGAATGTATGGAAATTTGGCAAAATTAAAGGAGAACTTTTATCTATCAGGATATGTAGGTTATAGAGAAAAGTTGGGAAAAAATGCGAGCTTCACCCCCCCGCGCCCATGAAACTGTCCCGGAGCGCGGTATTTTCCATTTTAAAAGAAAACCGTACACGATACAATAATTTATAACCCTGACCCCCTGACCCCTGTACGATACTTGCATACATACATAACCTTGTAACCAGGATACTACTATAAGTACCTTGCACCTGTTCTCGAGATTATTGAGATCGATCTGTCATCACGGACATGACTATTCTAGCCAATAGGCCTGATATTGCGCTGAAAGATCGATCGAAACGCCAGGCACGTCGACATCACCATCCCATGGGGGACGAGAACCTCGTGAAGGCTGGGAAGGACAAATCCAGCAGTTACCTTGACCTGGCTTACGACTTGACCGCAATGATGTTGATCCGGCGATCATTGTTCCGATAGTCGTTTCTGCGAACGGTCGAATAGCGAAGAGTCCGAGCAACACCTCAAGAAACTCTCGCTTTCTGGATCAAGGGTCAGATACAGAAGGCGGTAATCCTGGAAACTGCGCGGATAGTCACGAGATTCATCTCTCTTCGCCCTGGCCATCGGTGGCTTAGCTGACGGCGACACCCCAAGTTAGGTTTTAATAATGATGTTCTGTTTTGTATGTCAGTTTTATATTTTACTTTTTATATAATTATTATAAACCTGGCCTATGACGAAACATAATAAAAGAGAATAATAATTTGTATCGTAATTCGTCCTCAAAGACGTGAGTGACCCGTTTCATAATATTTTAATATGTCTGAGAATTACGGAAATATACTATATAAAGTTGTCTTCTCGTTTGTAACAGGACATTCTGAATAATAATGTTCGCATAACAAAAGTCCGAATTGAACCATCAGTATTTTAAATTCAATTTGATGGTTTGATTTTAATCTCAGCCTATTCCGTAACGTAATCAAAGTCCGCTGTTTGCATAACAAAATTATTTTGATAGATCTAGGCATAGTAACTATGATCTTCATAGTGCTGCTAATTTCTATATCAATTTCGTGTATTTCTACAGTGCCAACAAATAATACGAATGATCCGAATGATCTAGGACATGTAAGGCCAGTGTTGACTCAATATATATATCAATTGTTAGTTTTAGTAAACAAAACGTTTATTAGGTATGTTAATGCAACTCACATTATGTACATTGCGAAAAATACGCGAAATATAAAATGATTAAATAGAAGAAGTTAATCATTTTCAGAAACATTATATTTTTATTTCAATGTTTTAGACGAATTCCTCCGATGTCACCTCTACAGTCAATACACAGAGTACAATTGGTCCGAATCCAACACATGCAAGTGGAGAGTCGAATATATCACTTGTAAGTATTGTATTAATAAAATAATCTTTAGTATTAAAAGTGCACTTTGCGTAATGACTGTACTTACGAAAAAAACCCGGCCAATTGCGAGTCTGACTCGCGCACCGAGGGTTCCGTACAATGTAACTTTAGTGTGAAATTAATTTAAAAAGTTGACATTAATATACTTATTTCCATACAAATGTAATACCTACTTGACTAAGGTAATTAAACTAACACTAACTCAAAGTAGTAATGTCAAGTTTTATCTTACTTGGAATGCCGTGGTGCGACTCGTGTCGTACCTATAGTAAGAGTATTTCGTTAAAATATTACACAAAGCATAAGTTTTATTTCAATAATTAATGAATCTATTTTCCAGAATAATTCCTCCGAAGTCACCTCCATAATCAACACAACACAAACAGTAAAACTGTTCCGAATGCTACAGGGTGTACCTAATTCCCGTGTTAAATAATTGAATGTAGTAGTAAAAAATAAGATTAAAAGTGCACCTCGCGTCATGTACCTACTTACGATTTACTATGAAATATTAATTAATTAAATAGAAGAAGTTGGTTATTTTCGAAAACAGTAGTACTTATATTTTTTCCCATTCTAGTCTGATATTCGGTATGCGTTTCGTGTCGTGATATATAACAATATATAGTTATAATATTAAACAATGCATAAGTATTCATTTAAGGCGCCGTAGGCCGCGGTGGTCTTCTCTCCCTCTCACTGAGCATAAGCATGAGCGAGATGGAAGTGCGTGCTCGGAAGCGCGGAAATCATGTTTTTTTATTTTATATTTTTTGCTGTTTAAATAAATAAAAAAGTAAACACTGATTTCTCTCAAACATGATATTGCCGATTTTTAGAAGCCATTTTATTATTTTTAGCTTTTGTGCATAATTTGTAAGAAATATTTAAAGTGTATTTTAGAGCCTTTTAGACCTATGTTCGTGATATTTTCTATCGAGCGAAAATTGCTTAATCATGTTTCTAAATTTTTCTTTTTAAAAACTGATTTCCCTGCAGAAAAGCCTCAAGATTACTATTCGTATTTTTTTAAAACCATATTATTATAAACAGACACATTATATTATTTCAAAAACTCTGTTCGCTTAACTTCGCTGAACCTACGGCGCCTTATAGTCAGGGAGGCGAATAGGGGAATTTTCGGTAATACTCGAGCGTGGCAGTTTAAGATATGAGAGATACCTTAGACCTCATAGAACAACCTTGTAAAGTATTTAGCTCTATATGTAGTGACGCGCGCCTAGGATAGACGATCAGATTAGTAAAAAAAAATCGATAGTCTGAAATACTCGAGCGCGTCAGATGAAGATATTGGGGGTTGATTTTAGTGTTTTAAGACTAAATTTAACTATTCTGACGATAAGTCCTTGACGCCGCCGAGTTATAGGGTCATGAACTTGTAAAAAAAAACGTTAATCCGGCATTCTCGAGCGCGATTTTTTTTTTTTTTTGAAGAATATAATCTAAAACTTACTAAAAATACAAAATCTGCCGGTTTCCGCATGACCGGAAGTGTGGAGGAGCCATTTCGTCTTCCGAAAAACGCGTTGCGGCATATAAGTCGCGAACGATACATTTTACAAAAAAAAAGTTTAAAATCCTCCTGCCGCCCAATGACCTATCAGAAGGTCTCCGCATGAGTAGTGGTTCCGGCCCAAGCGTAATGACAATTTTAACTTATTAACGCCCGCATACCTTTTAAAAGGACTTCTAATTCATCTTGTCACAAAACTTAATATTATATACGCTGACGACATCGCACTGGTCGCTCGTAGTCGGAGATTTGTGGATGCGGAGGAAGTCCTGAAATCGGACCTTAAAACCATGTCGAGTTTCTTTGCATCTTGGAGGCTCATACCTAGTGCCAATAAAACAGAGGTTGCATGTTTCCACCTCCATAACAGTCAAGCCAAATACCAACCTGCTGCAGAATTTCAAGGATCAAACCTCAAATATAATCCCAACCCTAAATATCTTGGTGTCACTTTGGACCGGTCCCTGACTTATAAGGAGCACACATCACCAAAACGTCCCTTAAACTAAGCACACGCAACAATATCTTGCACAAACTCAGAGGCACGTCATGGGGTGCTCCTGCCGACGTGCTTCGTACCACGGCGCTTAGTCTCGTGTACTCTGCAGCAGAATACTGCGCGCCTGTTTGGTGCGAAAGCGCGCACGTGCAAATAGTCGACACGAGACTGAACGACGCGATGAGGTGTGTTTCCGGCACATCAAAATCCACGCCGACCCACTGGTTGCCAGTGCTTAGCTACATTGCGCCGCCTCACTTACGCAGGAAACATGCGCTCTTGAGGGAAGCCGGAAAAATATCAGCCCGTCCGGACCTGCAGTGCCACCGCGAATTCACGGATCCACCACCGCATCGACTCAAATCGCGCCGCCCTACAAGCGAAGCTGCAAGGAAGCTGAGAGCTGACGGGTTTCAAGTTGAACAAGCGTGGAAGAAAGAGTGGGTAGAAGCGACTGGCGATCAGTGTTGCCTACGTACTGGAAACCCTACTCAGAAGCCGAAGGGCTTCTCGCTTCGGAGAAAACACTGGTGCCGCCTCAACAGAATCCGTACGGGTCACGGCAGGTGCAATTACATGTTGCACAAATAGGGGTGGAGCAAGAGTCCGATGTGTGACTGTGGCCTTGAAGACCAAACCACTCAACACATTGTGGAGCGCTGCCCTAAGCGACGCTATAAAGGCGACCCGGAGGACCTCTACACTAACTTGACATCTGACGCGATCGACTGGCTGTGCGACCTGGATGTCGATTTATAATAGTACATATAAGCCTGCAACGTATACGCCATACGATTAAATAAATTCATGTATGTATATTATTCAAGCCTCCCGAACTAGCCGGTTTCCGAAGAGGCTTTAGTACCGTAGACCACATCCACACGCTTTGTCAGGTTATACAGAAGACCGAGGAGTATAACCTGCCTCTCTGCTTAGCGTTCGTGGACTACGAAAAAGCCTTCGATTCGATTGAAACCTGGGCTGTACTACAGTCTCTCCAGCGGTGCCAAGTTGACTATCGCTATATCGAAGTGCTGAAGTGTTTGTACGAGAGCGCCACTATGTCAGTCCGACTCCAGGACCGGAACTCGAAACCTATTCCGCTGCAGCGGGGAGTCAGGCAAGGAGATGTTATTTCTCCAAAACTGTTCACCGCTGCACTGGAGGACGTTTTCAAGACTCTGGACTGGAGAAGGCTAGGCATCAGCATCAACGGCGAGTACATCACTCACCTTCGGTTTGCTGACGATATAGTAGTCTTGGCTGAGACCATGGAGGACTTAAGTACGATGCTCGATGACCTCAGTAAAGCATCCGAGCGAGTTGGTCTAAGAATGAACATGGATAAGACGAAGATCATGTCAAATGCCCATGTAGTACCAACTCCCATTACAATCGGACACTTTACGCTCGAAGTTGTAGACGATTATGTATACCTAGGACAGACGATCCAGTTAGGTAGGTCCAACTTCGAGAAAGAGGTCAATCGTCGAATCCGACTCGGCTGGGCAGCGTTCGGGAAGCTACGGCAAATCTTTTCGTCCAATATTCCGCAGTGTCTCAAGACGAAAGTCTTTGACCAGTGTGTGTTGCCAGTGATGACATATGGCACTGAAACGTGGTCGCTTACTATGTGCCTCATAAGAAGGCTCAAAGTCACCCAAAGGGCAATGGAGAGGGCCATGTTGGGAGTTTCTCTGCGTGACCTCATCAGAAATGAGGCTATCCGCAGAAGAACCAAGGTAACCGATATAGCCCTCCGGATCGCTAAACTTAAGTGGCAGTGGGCGGGGCACATAGCACGTAGAACCGATGGCCGTTGGGGCGGAAAGGTTCTCGAGTGGCGACCACGTACCGGAAGGCGCAGCGTGGGTAGGCCCTCGACAAGGTGGACTGATGACCTGGTAAAGGTTGCAGGAGTCCGCTGGATGCGGGTGGCGCGGGATCGGTCACTTTGGCACTCTTTGGGGGAGGCCTATGTCCAGCAGTAGACGTCTTTCGGCTGATATGATGATGATGATGATATTATTCAATAGAATTCAAGAAACCAAAAACCTTTTTCGGTCAGATTAAGAGAACCCACCAACATTTTTGTCAGATTAAGAAAATATGCTTTCAGGATACCGAGATAAACCTCCCCTATGAAAATCTGACGCACCCGAGTATTTCAAAAAAACTTAATTTTTTTGCATTTTCTAAAATTCATCGTAACTTATCGTCACGCCGAAATCGTCAGTTTTTTTGAAGGGAGCTTCCTTGGGGCCTACTTAACACCCCTTCCGAAAATCTGACGCGCTGGAGTAAATTTTTTTTTTTGCATTTTTGACTACTTTATATGCCTACCCCCACCACGCAAACCGGCAGATTAGTATACCGTTGTTATCAGAGGCACTTGGGGCATACGTAGTATGAATATCTGTCGCGCTCGGGAATGCCCAAGTAACTGTTTTTTTTAACATTTTTGAAAAACCGTACACGCCAAACCCACCGGTAAAATGGCTTTTACCATAAGAGCTTTTCTTTTCGAAATTATTTTATCTTTCGATTTTGATAGGTCTCGACGACGCCGTTGAATTACGCCATTTAGCTAGCTCGCCTCCCTAACTATTAAGTACGAGACGACCGCTTTGGCTTAGTTGGTAGTGACCCTGCCTACGAAGCAATAGGTCCTGTGTTCGAACCCCGGTAAGGGCATTTTTTTTGTGTGATGAGTACGAATATTTGTTCATGAGTCATGGATATTTCCTATGTATTTAAGTATTTATTTATCGATATATAAGTATGTTCATCGTCATCTAGTACCCATAGTAAAAGCTTTGCTTAGTTTGCGTCTAGGTCGATTTGTCCCCTGATCTGATTTATATATTTTTTTATTTCTTTAATAAATTTTTCTACACCAATTCCTCCGAAGTCACTTCTATAGCCAATAAAAATGGTAGGTACAAATGATCCGAATGATCTAGGACATGAACATAAGTTCCATGTAAAATTTGTCAACTGGTAGTTGTAGTAAGTTCAATATTTTTAGCTTTCTATAATAAAGCATAACTAAGTTTTCATTGAAGTAATATAATCTTTTTTCCAGACGAATGCTTCCGGAGTCACCAAAGCTGCATTGCGTTATGCGGCGTTTAGTACAATCCTAGGTGGGCGTTATAGTATTTTATGCAACGGTTGTATAAGTACGATCTTAAGGCTCGCATCGCAATTAAAGACGCCACGAGCGTTTTAAGACCAAGTTATACACCGTTGCATACAATACTTTTTCTACGACTAATTTTAAATAAATAGCATTTGACTTTTCAGGCCGTAAGTTTTCCGTTAGTTCTATTGCTACTCACGCAATTTCTTCAGCGGTGCAGTTATTTTTTTCTTCGTCCATTTCAAAAGGAACGTAAACATTTTTTCTTCACTTCACAAACACGAATCAAATCTTAAGAAGTTATTAATAACGAATAGTTATCATATTTCGTCTTTTAATTTTGAACTGGAACTTTGGTGGGAAATTGGAAGCATGACACATTGACACCTTTTATTTATGGTCTGTTTTGTTCTTAATTCAACTTGCCAGTACTGTCATATTAAGAACAAGGTTTTTCTTAAGTTGGCAGCAATGCCTTTACTACAATAATTTCTTTGAAGTAAAAACATTCAGTGGTTTGTTAAGTTGGTAGTACCTAATGTATTTTGATGTTAAATTAGTGTTGATCACGTAATACTACCCAGGTTTAGAAGCGTATGGCTGCTTTGACGGTTGTGCCGTACTGTTATGGGGAATAGAGTATAGACTTTTCTGCAGACTTATTTTGTATGTCTTTATATTAGTGTTCGGGACTATTAGTGGGTGTGCTATTGCAAGATACCTTGCACTTTTTGACTATGCGCTGAAACTTGGCACAGTTGATCCTTGGGTGGTCTTGAGTGGATTCAGACCGGGAGCCATCGAGAGCCACCCCGCATTTAGGGGGGAGAGGGGGGGGAAGTTCGACTCCGCCGCGCTTTATTTAAAGCCATTTTTTTCTGAAACTATACACACTAAGGCAAGTGTTATGTCATTTTCGGATAAATAAAGGATGAGGAATCTATTTTACGAACCAAATCAATACATTTTGGAACAAAAAAAATAAAGTAAAGGAGAAAAACATATACAGCGTAAATTATTTTTATTCAATATTACCAATTTTTTTTTAACTACATAAGATACATAAAAACAAAAAATACGGCCATAAAGCCATATTAATTCGGTTTTAGAAAATATATTATTTTGTATATAAATATGTTAACAGACCGGAAATAAAAAAATATGCGTGAGTCAGGGCGACCTCAATGCATGTGTCGTCCGTGAAGGAAATGAAGGTACAGTTTTAAAATACGATAGTTGTCAATTATATGTGATTACTTTGGGTGTTTCGGTATTTAACATGAAATATTTTAAATGAAACTACGCCCTGTCAATTAGTTTATATATAACACGCTCCAATGCAAGGAATCCAACGACACCTCATATATCAAAAACCATCAAGCCGTTTGGACTGTAGCCCGTGAAATAGAATTTTCATGTCCAAAATCCACAAACAAACATACATGCATACATAATTACACAAGATATGAGCGCCGCGCCGCCGCCGCCGACGATTAGTAGTAAAATAGATTCCTCATCCTTCGTTTATCCGAAAATGATATAACACTTGCCTTGGTGTGTATAGTTTCAGAAAAAAATGGCTTTAAATAAAGCGCGGCGGAGTCGAACTTCCCCGTTTGTTTTTTTGTGTTTTTTTAAAAACTTGCTGTGTAAGTCAGTGTGGGTCAAATCTTGCAGGTAAAATGTGACCAACTTCCTGAAGTCCAATCGAGTTGATTTTTATTTAAGTAAGGCGGATGACAATGCAATACTATGGTCTAGTAAGATTGACTAACGCAGCTTTTACCACGAGTTAACAGTTAACGGTTAACGTTAACTTCCGTTAAATCTTCAAAAATGTAACGCTCTTACGATTAACGAAGTTAACGTTTTAATATAACGGATTAGCGGTTAACTAGGTTAACCATTTGATTAACGGTTCTGCGTACAATAATATATTATGGGTCTTCAGGAGGACTTCTACATCACATATATTATACAAATGAAGCCATTGAAGACATACATACAAATACAGAAGAATCGACAGAAGATATGAAATGCGGGGGGGGATTCGCAAAATGCAGACATGTCCTATTTAGGTCTGGGACAAATAATACGAATGATTCAGGAGATGTAAGTCCCATATCGAACATATTAACTGTACATATAAGTAAAAAAAAAATGTACCTATTAAAAATGCGCCTCGCATCGATTTGTTAGATGGGTTCCGCGAACGCGTTGTTTCAATGTAGCGTTTTCCCGAGTCGCATTTTTCCGCGATCGATCAATTTCCTTGTCGCTTTTTTACTCGTTGCTTTATTCAGCGTCTCATTGTTCCGCAATCGCCTCATTTTCGTGTAGATATTTATCGTTTTTCCGCTCTTTTATAAAAAAATAACCTCGAATACGAAAGCGGGAGCTTCGCTCCCGCTTCCGTCTTCTAACCTATCTGCGATCCGAGTCGGTTTTGCCCCTAAGTCCCTGTTCAAAGGGTGGGCATCAAATTAACTTTTCTCTGAGATCAACCAATGCCAAGATAGTGGTGTATCGTAGGCTGTAGGGAACAGGGGCTTAGTAGCAAAACTGACTCGGATCACGGATAGGTTAGAAGACGGAAGTGGGAGCCTTGCTCCCGCTTTCGTCTTCGAGGTTATTTTTTTATAAAAGAGCGGAAAAAACCAATATATAAGGCGATTGCGGAACAATGAGACGCTGAATAAAGCTACGAGTAAAAAAGCGACAAGGAAATTGACCGATCGCGGAAAAATGCGACTCGGGAAAACGCTACATTGAAACAACGCGTTCACGGAACCCATCTAACAAATCCTCGCATCATCTACCTTACGAAAAAACCATGAAATGTAAAATAAATACATAGAAGTCGGACATTCGGTGTGCGTCTCGTGTCGTGTAATAAGAATATGAAGATATAATGTTAAACAATGCATACAATTTCATTTAAGTTAAATATTAAATCTATTTTTCTAGACTAATTCGTCCGATGTCACCTCTATAGTCAATACTCTCTCTTTGAGTACAATTGGTCCGAATGATCCAGTACATGTAAGAGGCGTGTTAAATATATCAATTATAAGTATGTATTAATAAAATAATCTTTGGTATTAAAAGTACACTTCGCATGATGAATGTACTTACTCACTAAAAAGCGGCCAAGTGCGGGTCGGGCCACGCGCAGGGTAGGTTTCCGTAGTTGCCCGTCTGTCACAGAATGCGGACTTAAAAGGGGCTTTTGGGGTTTTTATCATAGCTAACCCTCGTAAATAATCGTAAATATGATTATTTTTATAACAAACCAATGTATATGGTCGTTTTGCCGGTTACGCGACCACCTTCGGTTAGCGACCTCCTGAAGGACAAGGTTTTTTCTATTGAAGATAACGTGCCGTGAAAAAGCAACTCTACCGTCCACGGTAAAAGGTTCAAATTCCAATGACAATGTATAATGCACCCGATATTAAGTGCATTTCTTACCAGTTAACAAGTTATGTCTACTACTCGTTAACTAGTTATGACTTCTTAACTGTGATAGTTTTCCTTTTAAATTCATTATATGTACTACTGCCACGAATTTTTTCACGACCCCAATAGTAGCCATTTAGCCGGCAGGCCGCATGACTGGACCAAAAATTAGGGCTTTAAACCCCATTATCTCGCAAACGCATAACTGAGTTGAAGTATATAGCCGTTAAGAAGCCTAAGTCTTCTGGTAGATGTCGCTACACGCCTCCCTAAGGCGTTGTATGAAGGAACTGATTGAAGGATTTGGTGCCCGAACGAGATTGTTCCGATAGCTCAGTTGGTTAGTAGCGACGGGCCGTGAATGCCTGTGGTCGCCGGTTCGAATCCGGCTCGGAGCATACAATTTTTCAATTTTTCCTTTCATTTAAAATTTATAATCCAATTCAATGTTACAATTTTCGTTGGGTTTTTGTTTCAGTAGTGGCAATGCGGGGTACCGCTTCGTTAGTTATATACGTAGATATTGTAATTACTGTACTGCTACATATACTTAAAAAAAAAAAACATTATTTAACTGAAACGTGAAATAAGTATCAAACTACATAATATATGGGCAATATTATCACTGTGTACTTATTCAGGTTTGGTGTTACTGAGCTAAAATCTTTTGAAATCGCGTAATACGAGTATAATGGTTTGACTTTTCTGAATGTTTGGAATTGTTACATTAGATGACTTTTAATGTGTTTATCTTTGTCAATAAAGGTATATTGTGATACAAGTGAGCTATGTTGATACTTACATAACAGGCGGGATTGTTCACCCGAGCCGCACGTGAGCGTGATAAAAGAAGCCTAGGATGTAATTATCAAATATTAAATCAATTATTAACCAAATATTACATCAATGATTAAATTAATCTATTTTCCAGAATAATTCCTCCGAAGTCACCTCTACAATCAATACAAATAGTAAAACTGTTCCGAATGATCCAGGAGATGTAAGTACCAGTTAAATGATTTAATTATTAGTAAAAACATTTATAAGTATTAAACGTGCATTTCGCTTCATGTACTAACGAAATACCCATGAGTAATTAAATTAATCAAATAGAACAAGTCGGTTAGGTATTTTAAAAACATTATGTAATAGGTGCTTCTATTAGTTTCTATTCTAATCGGATATTCGGTGTGCGTTTCGTGTTGTTTTATAACAATATAATATAGTTATTATATTAAATAATGCATAAGTTTTCATTAAAGTAATTTAATATATTTTTCTAGACCAATTCCTCCGAAGTCACCTCTAAAGTCAGTACCAATGATCCGAATGATCTAGGGCATGTAAGTTCCATGTTAAATTTATCAACTGTATGTTATATTTAGTTAAAATATTACAATAAGCATCTTTTTTTCTAGAGTGATTCCTCTGATGTTACCAGAGCTGCTTTGCGGGAGTATTATAGTGATTTCCATTTAGGGCCAGGAGATGAATTTAATTTTCATCCCACTGGAAATCATAAGGACGAATCAAGCACTAAGAAAAACACAGCAAGCAGTAATGTTTTTTAATATTGTTTATATTTATATCCTTTACATTTAAATTGTTTTATTCATCTCATTACACAATTACATTTTGTAAATACTTCTATTGAATATTGATAGTTGGGCACAATTTGCTCAATAGTAATAGGAGTATTATTTTTGCGCAAAAGTAATTTAAATACTGCTAATACTAGCAGCACCCGCGGCTCCCACCGCGTATAAGAAACAACCCAGGATGAGCCACTTGATAAAACTAATCTTAGTTCATACCGACTGATGATCTATTCCATATATTTATTTATTTATTTATTTATTTATTTTTTTATATTATTCCTTAAAACCGGATGAGAAGTTTCGTAGGTAGATACTTCCTATACAAACATTGAAAGTTACAAACACAAGTTTCTCAGAAGTTACTTCCTAATTGAAAGTATATATC
The DNA here is from genome assembly GCA_945867215.1 of Epinotia demarniana. Lineage (NCBI taxonomy): Eukaryota > Metazoa > Arthropoda > Insecta > Lepidoptera > Tortricidae > Epinotia > Epinotia demarniana. Next base: position 30,315,408 of record OX244260.1, read on the forward strand.
TAGATAAGGAGTCCGAGTTAGATTATTATTAAATACATACATTTTATTACTAGGTTAGTATTTTATCCTGAAAAATCATAGAAATCCTTCAACGAGGACTCGCAATGTTAACGGCCAGTACATTTCAGTTTATTTAATTGCACTTCACAAAATATAACAGATATAGCACCAAACATGAAGGTAATCTTTGTGTTACCTCGATTGAAACACAGCATTTGTTACTGATCACGCATGTGAATTGTGAACCTTTTTTCAAATTTAATCATACAAAAAATTGCAAGTTCATTTACCAACTTTTACCAATTTTTTGGCGTTAACTAATCAATTTTTTGTTGCCACGCACAGCGAATCATTATGATGAACACAAAAAAAATGTACCTGCAGTTGAATTTTTATTGGAACAAAAGGTTAAATTTTAAAAGAGATATGTTCAGAACTATGCTTTTCATTGGATAAAATGCACTCGCTGTTTAAAACTCATTTCTTCCTCCAGACACGGGAAGCTAGAAAACGCCGTAAAGACTGATTGCCTTTCGCTTTTTACGGCACAACCAATAAATCCCACTAAAGATAGCTAATCTGTGACGGCGATTAATAAATTGATCATTACATGCCCAATTATACATATATGACTGTATTTTTTCCACAAATAACATACACATCTATATCATATATGTATATCTACTTATAAAATGTTTCCATGACAAATTTTACTTAACAAATTTAACAAATTAAATATTTAATTACTTTTAGAACTTACAAAATATTTGATGCTATTCATCGTTTGTGTACATAGGGTCGGTGAATTTGAATATGACAGTTGGTACCATAAGAAAAATAAGCGTGGCGTTGACAGACGTTAAAGTGCGGAAAAAACTTAGTGCTGAAAGTATGTCATCTGTATTGCTTATACAATGACGTAATAAATAAATTCAGCATCATCGTATTAAGAGCAAATGTTTACTTAGCAGAATCGTCAACAAACGAAATTCAAATTTCGTTAAGTGGAAAATTTCAAATATATTCGCCACTGCTACACAGATTTGAAACCGCGACCTAGGGACGGATCCCAAAGGTCGCGGGTTCAAATCCCGCACGTGGCGAATAAATTTTCAATTTTGCAGTTTGATCGAAATCGTCATATCAGCCAAAATACGGGTTGTGCTCCGAAGAACTGTTCGACATGATGCCTACAGCTGCTTTTTACCAACGCACCGCTCGCCGTCGGCAGGGCATTCATCCTCACACCCTGGAACCTAAATAGTCGCGGTTTCAGAGATTTTTTTTCACTCGGACGCGCCGGTTGTGGAATGAGCTCCCTGCCGAGGTTTTCCCGAGGGACTACAGTATTGGGTTCTTGAAAAAACGAGTGCATAAATTCTTAAAGGGTCGGCAACGCGCATGTGTTGCAAGGAGTTGTAAGTGTCCATAGGCTACGGTAACGACTTACCATCAGGTGGGTCGTAAGCTTTTATGCAACCAAAGGGGTATAAAAAAAAATACGTCTACTACTGGTCATAAGCCTCCCCCAAAGAGTGATACAATGACCGGTCCTGCGCCACTCGCATCCAGCGGACTCCTACGTGTGAATAATGGTTACCTGTCTTTCAGCCTATCAGTGTTTGCCTGCAGCGCTACTGGAACCGAGCCAGCATGTTAGGGCGACTTACCTGTAATCAAAGTCATTGCAATTGTTATCACATTATTAAAAGGCCACCACACTATACACAGGCAGAGTCAAGTCCGTAAAGATTCTTTACTGCGCGCCTAAATTTATATGATTCGCGGGGGCCGGTACAAATGCATTAGTTCATGCGTTTCACCGTTCCGTGCAATGTAATACTATAAAGGACGTCCCAGGCCTATGCCACATGGAGGGAAAGTACCTTGAATATTGTAGATGGAATATTTTACTGAAAGAAGACCCTATGTTAATTTAAAAAACAATTTAAACTGCAATCATAGATTTTTAAATAATTACATGGCTGAACCGGGAATCGAACCCGCTACACGAGAAAAAAAAATACCCTGTAGCTTTATCATACCGATCGAAAGGTTTCATCATAAGGATTATTTTTTGCTAAATAACATAGTGTCAGAAACAAAAGGAAGACCATGAACTTTAACATTTTTAATACAAAATTAATCAATTTATCAAATGCTCAAAATGATTCCGGGTCGTCCAGGAATACCCGTGCTGGGCGATATTAGTCTGCTCTCGGTAAAGTATTCCAATGAACCACCTATGGAATACTTGAAACAAGTAGGTTGATGACTGCCAAAAAAAATTCTCTATGACCAGCTCTACTCGAATGTGCCATAATACTCGTATTCCACTGTCACCGAACTTAAAAAGTGCCAAATTTCAGCTCAATCGGATAGCGGCAAGTGGCTGAAAAATAGTTTACAAAGTTTAAGGACAACTTACGAACAGACAACAGTGCAATAAAACATGTAATAAACGAATGTGTTTTCGTATTTCTAAATAATTTTGTAATTAAGCATCATTAGTCCGAAAAACGTTTGTATGGAAAGTTCACGCTACATGTGACTTTTTAAGCCTCTCCGTTCGCATTCGCGCTCGCTCAAAACTATTGCATTACGAATATTCTGCCACCGTGCACCGGCGACACAACGACGACGCGTTTAGAATTGTAATGAACACGTGTCGTGAGGACACACTTGTTTCCACAGACACGATAAAATCCCAAGTCACATATAATCTGCGGTTAACTGGAAGAGATCCCTTATAGGGATAAGTTCCCCTTTGTACCTGAATCTTATACATCATGTTTATGTTTTAACTTGTTTTGTGTAGATACAATAAAGTGCATAATGCATTCATATAAAATTAAAATAAATAATCTGATAATAAATTTAAAAAAATATTGTTACAGCCAGATTGATTCAGAACTCGCATTATAAAGTGACGTATTATTTGTCAGACAAAAATTTATGGGATTAGATTTAAGAATTGTAACATCTTCTTTTTATTATTATTGGGAGGAAAATCCGTTATGGACACCTCCGCACCACGGGGATAGCGCGGAGGTCATGTCGGACTCGCACCGACTAAAAACCCCCCGATGGTCCTCCTCGACGCATTTCGGACGGCTCTGGGATCTCCTTCGGAAAGTACCAGCGCCGCCCTAGCGACACGCACGCCTCTATGGGTCCTACTCTATATTTAGACGATCGCAGGCCCCAACTGCGATGTCTGTGAAGTTAGCGTATCAAGTTTTAGCAGATCACAAAAAAACTGGAGTTCTATTCGCATGCAACATAGTTCTATAGTTCCTGATACATTTTAGCAATAGTTCTGGCGTTTTTACCACAAAAAACAATCTTGTGTATTTCAAACAATTGATATGCTAACTTCACGTACCTAGCATATCATTTTCCTCCGAATCGACTAAAAATTAATATCCTGCCTTTTCAAAGTGTTCCCAAGAGTTCCTGATACTTTAAATACAGCTAGCAGAGTTCTGCTAGCTAGTTATCTAGCATGAAAATTTAAAAATAAACTTTTCTTTAATTCAATGATATGCTAACTTCACACGTGATCTGCTGATAGTTTTTGAGGAGTTCTAGGCTTGTCTTTGGTCTTAAATGATAGCTCTAGCCATGTAGAACCTAGAACTCCGGAGTTCCAGGCTCTAGTGTTACATCTTATACCTAAAGAAAATTTATGAAAACTGAAAGTTTTGACATGCAAGTGCTATACGATAACAAATAAATTTTTAAATGGCTCTGGCTTGTTTGCTAGGCAATAAAACAGATTTGCCAATAGAAAATAAAAAAATCTTCAAACCTAAGCTGAAAAACTTACTTTGAAGGACGAAAATAATTTTGATTGTCTAAGGACTCAGACTAATTATATCCAAACTTCACACGTGATCTGCTGATAGTTTTTAAAGAGTTCTAGGTTTGTGTTTGGTCTTAAGTGATAGCTCTAGCCATGCAGAACCAAGAACTGCGGAGTTCCAGGCTCTAGTGCTAAATCTTATACCTAAAGAAAATTTATGAAAACTGAAAATTAAGACATGCAAGTGCTACATACAGATTATATGCAAACTTCACACGTGATCTGCTGATAGTTTTTGAGGAGTTCTAGGCTTGTGTTTGGTCTTAAATGATAACTCTAGCCATGTAGAACCTACAACTCTGGAGTTCTAGGCTCTAGTGCTACAACTTATACCTAAAGAAAATTAATGAAAACTGAAAATTTAGACATGCAAGTGCTATACGATTACAAATAATTTTTAAATGGCTCTGGCTTGTTTGCTAGGCAATAAAACAGATTTGCCAATAGAAAATTAAAAAATCTTCAAACCTAAGCTGAAAAACTTACTTTAAAGGACGAAAATAATTTTTATTGTCTAAGGATTCAGACTAAAATTATATGCAAACTTCACACGTGATCTGCTGACAGTTTTTAAAGAGTTCTAGGTTTGTGTTTGGTCTTAAATGATAGCTCTAGCCATGTAGAACCAAGAACTCCGGAGTTCCAGGCTCTAGTGCTAAAAATCTTATACCTTAAGAATATTTATGAAAACTGAAAATTGTGACATGCTATATACAGATTATAAGGAAACTTCACACGTGATCTGCTGATAGTTTTTGAGGAGTTCTAGGCTTGTGTTTGGTCTTAAATGATAGCTCGATGCATGTAGAGCCTAGAACTCTGAAGTTCCAGGCTCCAATGTTACATCTTATATCTAAATAAAATTTGTCAAAAATGGAAATTTGGACATGCTAGTGCTCTAGGATGAAAAATAATTTTCAAAGGATTCGAGCTTTTTTGCTTGGCATTAAAACAGATTTGCCAATAGAAAATAAAAAATCTGAATACTTAAGCTGAAAAACTTACTTTAAAGGACGAAAATAATTTTCATTGTCTCAGGATTCAGACAGATTATATGCAAACTTCACACGTGATCTGCTGATAGTTTTTGAAGAGTTCTAGGCTTGTGTTTGGTCGGAAATGATAGCTCTATCCATGTAAAGCCTAGAACTCTGGAGTTCCAGGCTCTAGTGTTACATCTTATATCTAAAGAAAATTTTACAAAAATGGTATTTTGGACAAGCTAGTGCTCTAGGATGAAAAATACTTTTTAAAGGATTCGGGCTTGTTTGCTAGGCAATGAAACAGATTTGCCAATAGAAAATAAAAAAATCTTCAAACCAAGCTGAAAAACTTACTTTATAAGACGAAAATATTTTTTTTTGTCTAAGGATTCAGATTAATTATATGCAAACTTCACATGTGATCTGCTGATAGTTTTTAAAGAGTTCTAGGTTTGTGTTTGGTCTTAAATGATAGCTCTAGCCATGTAGAACCAAGAACTCCGGAGTTCCAGGCTCTAGTGCTAAAAATCTTTTACCTAAAGAATATTTATGAAAACCGAAAATTGTGACATGCAAGTGCTATATACAGATTATAAGCAAACTTCACACGTGATCTGCTGATAGTTTTTGAGGAGTTCTAGGCTTGTGTTTGGTCTTAAATGATAGCTCGACGCATGTAGAGCCTAGAACTCTGGAGTTTTAGGCTCTAGTGTTACATCTTATATCTAAATAAAATTTGTCAAAAATGGAAATTTGGACATGCTAGTGCTCTAGGATGAAAAATAATTTTCAAAGGATTCGAGCTTTTTTGCTTGGCATTAAAACAGATTTGCCAATAGAAAATAAAAAATGTGAATACTTAAGCTGAAAAACTTACTTTAAAGGAAGAAAATAATTTTCATTGTCTCAGGATTCAGACAGATTATATGCAAACTTCACACGTGATCTGCTGATAGTTTTTGAGGAGTTCTAGGCTTGTGTTTGGTCGGAAATGATAGCTCTATCCATGTAAAGCCTAGAACTCTGGAGTTCCAGGCTCTAGTGTTACATCTTATATCTAAAGAAAATTTTACAAAAATGGAAATTTGGACAAGCTAGTGCTCTAGGATGAAAAATATTTTTTAAAGGATTCGGGCTTGTTTGCTAGGCAATGAAACAGATTTGCCAATAGAAAATAAAAAAAATCTTCAAACCAAGCTGAAAAACATACTTTAAAGGACGAAAATATTTTTTTTTGTGTAAGGATTCAGATTAATTATATGCAAACTTCACACGTGATCTGCTGATAGTTGTTGAGGAGTTCAAGGCTTGTGTTTGGTCTTAAATGATAGCTCTAGCCATGTAGAACCTAGAACTTCGGAGTTCTAGGTTCTAGTGCTACATCTTATACCTAAAGAAAATTTATGAAAACTGAAAATTTTGAAATGCAAATGCTATACGATTTCAAATAATTTTTGAATGGCTCTGGCTTGTTTGCTAGGCCATAAAACAGATTTGCCAATAGAAAATAAAAAAATCTTCAAATTTAAGCTGAAAAACTTACTTTGAAGGACGAAAATAATTTTGATTGTCTAAGGACTCAGACTAATTATATCCAAACTTCACACGTGATCTGCTGATAGTTTTTGAGGAGTTCTAGGCTTGTGTTTGGTCGCAAATGATTGCTCTATCCATGTAAAGCCTAGAACTCTGGAGTTCCAGGCTCTAGTGTTACATCTTATATCTAAAGAAAATTTTACAAAAATGGAAATTTGGACAAGCTAGTGCTCTAGGACGAAAAATATTTTTTAAAGGATTCGGGCTTGTTTGCTAGGCAATGAAACAGATTTGCCAATAGAAAATAAAAAAATCTTCAAACCTAAGCTGAAAAACTTACTTTGAAGGACGAAAATAATTTTCATTGTCTAAGGACTCAGACTAATTATATCCATACTTCACACGTGATCTGCTGATAGTTTTTAAAGAGTTCTAGGTTTGTGTTTGGTCTTAAATGATAGCTCTAGCCATGTAGAACCAAGAACTCCGGAGTTTCAGACTCTAGTGCTAAATCTTATACCTAAAGAAAATTTATGAAAACTGAAAATTGTGACATGCAAGTGCTACATACAGATTATATACAAACTTCACACGTGATCTGCTGATAGTTTTTGTGAGTTCTAGGCTTGTGTTAGGTTTTAAATGATAGCTCTAGTCATGTAGAACCAAGAACTGCGGAGTTCCAGGCTCTAGTGCTAAATCTTATACCTAAAGAAAATTTATGAAAACTGAATATTAAGACATGCAAGTGCTACATACAGATTATATGCAAACTTCACACGTGATCTGCTGATAGTTTTTGAGGAGTTCTAGGCTTGTGTTTGGTCTTAAATGATAACTCTAGCCATGTAGAACCTATAACTCTGGAGTTCTAGGCTCTAGTGCTACAACTTATACCTAAAGAAAATTAATGAAAACTGAAAATTTTGACATGCAAGTGCTATACGATTACAAATAATTTTTAAATGGCTCTGGCTTGTTTGCTAGGCAATAAAACAGATTTGCCAATAGAAAATTAAAAAATCTTCAAACCTAAGCTGAAAAACTTACTTAAAAGGACGAAAATAATTTTTATTGTCTAAGGATTCAGACTAAAATTATACGCAAACTTCACACGTGATCTGCTGACAGTTTTTAAAGAGTTCTAGGTTTGTGTTTGGTCTTAAATGATAGCTCTAGCCATGTAAAACCAAGAACTCCGGAGTTCCAGGCTCTAGTGCTAAAAATCTTATACCTAAAGAATATTTATGAAAACTGAAAATTGTGACATGCAAGTGCTATATACAGATTATAAGCAAACTTCACACGTGATCTGCAGATAGTTTTTGAGGAGTTCTAGGCTTTTGTTTGGTCTTAAATGATAGCTCTATGCATGTAGAGCCTAGAACTCTGGAGTTCCAGGCTCTAAAGTTACATCTTATATCTAAATAAAATTTGTCAAAAATGGAAATTTGGACATGCTAGTGCTCTAGGATGAAAAATAATTTTCAAAGGATTCGAGCTTTTTTGCTTGGCATTAAAACAGATTTGCCAATAGAAAATAAAAAATCTGAATACTTAAGCTGAAAAACTTACTTTAAAGGACGAAAATAATTTTCATTGTCTCAGGATTCAGACAGATTATATGCAAACTTCACACGTGATCTGCTGATAGTTTTTGAGGAGTTCTAGGCTTGTGTTTGGTCGTAAATGATAGCTCTATCCATGTAAAGCCTAGAACTCTGGAGTTCCAGGCTCTAGTGTTACATCTTATATCTAATGAAAATTTTACAAAAATGGAAATTTGGACAAGCTAGTGCTCTAGGATGAAAAATATTTTTTAAAGGATTCGGGCTTGTTTGCTAGGCAATGAAACAGATTTGCCAATAGAAAATAAAAAAATCTTCAAACCAAGCTGAAAAACTTACTTTAACGGACGAAAATATTTTTTTATGTCTAAGGATTCAGATTAATTATATGCAAACTTCACACGTGATCTGCTGATAGTTGTTGAGGAGTTCAAGGCTTGTGTTTGATCTTAAATGATAACTTTAGCCATGTAGAACCTACAATTCTTGAGTTCTAGGCTCTAGTGCTACAACTTATACCTAAAGAAAATTAATGAAAACTGAAAATTTTGACATGCAAGTGCTATCCGATTACAAATAATTTTTAAATGGCTCTGGCTTGTTTGCTAGGCAATAAAACAGATTTACCAAAAGAAAATTAAAAAATCTTCAAACCTAAGCTGAAAAACTTACTTTAAAGGACGAAAATAATTTTCATTGTCTAAGGATTCAGACTAAAATTATATGCAAACTTCACACGAGATCTGCTGACAGTTTTTAAAGAGTTCTTGGTTTGTGTTTGGTCTTAAATGATAGCTCTAGCCATGTAGAACCAAGAACTCCGGAGTTCCAGGCTCTAGTGCTAAAAATCTTATACCTAAAGAATATTTATGAAAACTGAAAATTGTGACATGCAAGTGCTATATACAGATTATAAGCAAATTTCACACGTGATCTGCTGATAGTTTTTGAGGAGTTCTAGGCTTGTGTTTGGTCTTAAATGATAGCTCGATGCATGTAGAGCCTAGAACTCTGAAGTTCCAGGCTCCAGTGTTACATCTTATATCTAAATAAAATTTGTCAAAAATGGAAATTTGGACATGCTAGTGCTCTAGGATGAAAAATAATTTTCAAAGGATTCGAGCTTTTTTGCTTGGCATTAAAACAGATTTGCCAATAGAAAATAAAAAATCTGAATACTTAAGCTGAAAAACTTACTTTAAAGGACGAAAATAATTTTCATTGTCTCAGGATTCAGACAGATTATATGCAAACTTCACACGTGATCTGCTGATAGTTTTTGAGGAGTTCTAGGCTTGTGTTTGGTCGTAAATGATAGCTCTATCCATGTAAAGCCTAGAACTCTGGAGTTCCAGGCTCTAGTGTTACATCTTATATCTAATGAAAATTTTACAAAAATGGAAATTTGGACAAGCTAGTGCTCTAGGATGAAAAATATTTTTTAAAGGATTCGGGCTTGTTTGCTAGGCAATGAAACAGATTTGCCAATAGAAAATAAAAAAATCTTCAAACCTAAGCTGAAAAACTTACTTTAAAGGACGAAAATAATTTTCATTGTCTAAGGATTCAGACTAAAATTATATGCAAACTTCACACGTGATCTGCTGACAGTTTTTAAAGAGTTCTAGGTTTGTGTTTGGTCTTAAATGATAGCTCTAGCCATGTACAACCTATAATTCTGGAGTTCTAGGCTCTAGTGCTATAAATCTTATACCTAAAGAAAATTTATGAAAACCGAAAATTGTGACATGCAAGTGCTACATACAGATTATATGCAAACTTCACACGTGATCTGCTGATAGTTTTTGAGGAGTTCTAGGCTTGTGTTTGGTCTTAAATGATAGCTCTAGCCATGTAGAACCTAGAACTGTGGAGTTCTAGGCTCTAGTGCTACAACTTATACCTAAAGAAAATTCATGAAAACTGAAAATTTTGACATGCAAGTGCTATACGATACCAAATAAATTTTTAAATGGCTCTGGCTTGTTTGCTAGGCAATAAAACAGATTTGCCAATAGAAAATAAAAAAATCTTCAAACCTAAGCTGAAAAACTTACTTTGAGGGACGAAAATAATTTTGATTGTCTAAGGACTCTGACTAATTATATCCAAACTTCACACGTGATCTGCTGACAGTTTTTAAAGAGTTCTAGGTTTGTGTTTGGTCTTAAATGATAGCTCTAGCCATGTAGAACCAAGAACTCCGGAGTTTCAGACTCTAGTGCTAAATCTTATACCTAAAGAAAATTTATGAAAACTGAAAATTGTGACATGCAAGTGCTACATACAGATTATATGCAAACTTCACACGTGATCTGCTGATAGTTGATGTGGAGTTCAAGGCTTGTGTTTTGTCTTAAATGATAGGTCTAGCCATGTAGAACCTAGAACTCCGGAGTTCCAGGTTCTAGTGCTACATCTTATACATAAAGAAAATTTATGAAAACTGAAAATTTTGACATGCAAGTGCTATACGATTAGAAATAATTTTTAAATGGCTCTGGCTTGTTTGCTAGGCAATAAAACAGATTTGCCAATAGAAAATTAAAAAATCTTCAAACCTTAGCTGAAAAACTTACTTTGAAGGACGAAAATTATTTTCATTGTCTTAGGATTCAGACAGATTATATGCAAACTTCACACGTGATCTGCTGACAGTTTTTGAGGAGTTCTAGGCTTGTGTTTGGTCTTAAATGATAGCTCTGTCCATGTAGAGCCTAGAACTCTGGAGTTTTAGGCTCTAGTGTTACATCTTATATCTAAAGAAAATTTTACAAAAATGGAAATTTGGACAAGCTAGTGCTCTAGGATGAAAAATATTTTTTAAAAGATTCGGGCTTGTTTGCTAGGCAATGAAACAGATTTGCCAATAGAAAATAAAAAAACTTCAAACCAAGCTGAATAACTTACTTTAAAGGACGAAAACTTTTTTTTTTGTCTAAGGATTCAGATTAATTATATGCAAACTTCACACGTGATCTGCTCATAGTTGTTGTGGAGTTCAAGGCTTGTGTTTGGTCTTAAATGATAGCTCTAGCCATGTAGAACCAAGAACTCCGGAGTTCCAGGCTCTAGTGCTAAAAATCTTATATCTAAATAATATTTATGAAAACTGAAAATTGTGACATGCAAGTGCTATATACAGATTATATGCAAACTTCACACGTGATCTGCTGATAGTTTTTGAGGAGTTCTAGGCTTGTGTTTGGTCCTAAATGATAGCTCTATCCATGTAGAGCCTAGAACTCTGGAGTTCCAGGCTCTAGTGTTACATCTTATATCTAAAGAAATTTTTACAAAAATGGAAATTTGGACAAGCTAGTGCTCTAGGATGAAAAATATTTTTTAAAGGATTCGGGCTTGTTTGCTAGGCAATGAAACAGATTTGCCAATAGAAAATAAAAAAATCTTCAAACCAAGCTGAATAACGTACTTTAAAGGACGAAAATATTTTTTTTTGTCTAAGGATTCAGATTAATTATATGCAAACTTCACACGTGATCTGCTGATAGTTGTTGTGGAGTTCAAGGCTTGTGTTTGGTCTTAAATGATAGCTCTAGCCATGTAGAACCTAGAACTCCGGAGTTCCAGGTTCTAGTGCTACATCTTATACCTAAAGAAATATTATGAAAACTGAAAATTTTGACATGCAAGTGCTAAACGATTACAAATAATTTTTAAATGGCTCTGGCTTGTTTGCTAGGCCATAAAACAGATTTGCCAATAGAAAATAAAAAAATATTCAAACCTAATCTGAAAAACTTACTTTGAAGGACGAAAATAATTTTCATTGTCTAAGGACTCAAACTAATTATATCCAAACTTCACTCGTGATCTGCTGATAGTTTTTAAAGAGTTCTAGGTTTGTGTTTGGTCTTAAATGATAGCTCTAGCCATGTAGAACCAAGAACTCTGGAGTTCTAGACTCTAGTGCTAAATCTTATACCTAAAGAAAATTTATGAAAACTGAAAATTGTGACATGCAAGTGCTACATACAGATTATATGCAAACTTCACACGTGATCTGCTGATAGTTGATGTGAAGTTCAAGGCTTGTGTTTGGTCATTAATGATAGGTCTAGCCATGTAGAACCTAGAACTCCGGAGTTCCAGGTTCTAGTGCTACATCTTATACATAAAGAAAATTTATGAAAACTGAAAATTTTGACATGCAAGTGCTATACGATTAGAAATAATTTTTAAATGGCTCTGGCTTGTTTGCTAGGCAATAAAACAGATTTGCCAATAGAAAATTAAAAAAATTTCAAACCTTAGCTGAAAAACTTACTTTGAAGGACGAAAATAATTTTCATTGTCTTAGGATTCAGACAGATTATATGCAAACTTCACACGTGATCTGCTGACAGTTTTTGAGGAGTTCTAGGCTTGTGTTTGGTCCTAAATGATAGCTCTATCCATGTAGAGCCTAGAACTCTGGAGTTCCAGGCTCTAGTGTTACATCTTATATCTAAAGAAATTTTTACAAAAATGGAAATTTGGACAAGCTAGTGCTCTAGGATGAAAAATATTTTTTAAAGGATTCGGGCTTGTTTGCTAGGCAATGAAACAGATTTGCCAATAGAAAATAAAAAAATCTTCAAACCAAGCTGAATAACGTACTTTAAAGGACGAAAATATTTTTTTTTGTCTAAGGATTCAGATTAATTATATGCAAACTTCACACGTGATCTGCTGATAGTTGTTGTGGAGTTCAAGGCTTGTGTTTGGTCTTAAATGATAGCTCTAGCCATGTAGAACCTAGAACTCCGGAGTTCCAGGTTCTAGTGCTACATCTTATACCTAAAGAAATATTATGAAAACTGAAAATTTTGACATGCAAGTGCTAAACGATTACAAATAATTTTTAAATGGCTCTGGCTTGTTTGCTAGGCCATAAAACAGATTTGCCAATAGAAAATAAAAAAATATTCAAACCTAATCTGAAAAACTTACTTTGAAGGACGAAAATAATTTTCATTGTCTAAGGACTCAGACTAATTATATCCAAACTTCACTCGTGATCTGCTGATAGTTTTTAAAGAGTTCTAGGTTTGTGTTTGGTCTTAAATGATAGCTCTAGCCATGTAGAACCAAGAACTCTGGAGGTCTAGACTCTAGTGCTAAATCTTATACCTAAAGAAAATTTATGAAAACTGAAAATTGTGACATGCAAAAGCTACATACAGATTATATGCAAACTTCACACGTGATCTGCTGATAGTTGATGTGAAGTTCAAGGCTTGTGTTTGGTCATTAATGATAGGTCTAGCCATGTAGAACCTAGAACTCCGGAGTTCCAGGTTCTAGTGCTACATCTTATACATAAAGAAAATTTATGAAAACTGAAAATTTTGACATGCAAGTGCTATCCGATTACAAATAATTTTTAAATGGCTCTGGCTTGTTTGCTAGGCAATAAAACAGATTTACCAAAAGAAAATTAAAAAATCTTCAAACCTAAGCTGAAAAACTTACTTTAAAGGACGAAAATAATTTTCATTGTCTAAGGATTCAGACTAAAATTATATGCAAACTTCACACGAGATCTGCTGACAGTTTTTAAAGAGTTCTTGGTTTGTGTTTGGTCTTAAATGATAGCTCTAGCCATGTAGAACCAAGAACTCCGGAGTTCCAGGCTCTAGTGCTAAAAATCTTATACCTAAAGAATATTTATGAAAACTGAAAATTGTGACATGCAAGTGCTATATACAGATTATAAGCAAATTTCACACGTGATCTGCTGATAGTTTTTGAGGAGTTCTAGGCTTGTGTTTGGTCTTAAATGATAGCTCGATGCATGTAGAGCCTAGAACTCTGAAGTTCCAGGCTCCAGTGTTACATCTTATATCTAAATAAAATTTGTCAAAAATGGAAATTTGGACATGCTAGTGCTCTAGGATGAAAAATAATTTTCAAAGGATTCGAGCTTTTTTGCTTGGCATTAAAACAGATTTGCCAATAGAAAATAAAAAATCTGAATACTTAAGCTGAAAAACTTACTTTAAAGGACGAAAATAATTTTCATTGTCTCAGGATTCAGACAGATTATATGCAAACTTCACACGTGATCTGCTGATAGTTTTTGAGGAGTTCTAGGCTTGTGTTTGGTCGTAAATGATAGCTCTATCCATGTAAAGCCTAGAACTCTGGAGTTCCAGGCTCTAGTGTTACATCTTATATCTAATGAAAATTTTACAAAAATGGAAATTTGGACAAGCTAGTGCTCTAGGATGAAAAATATTTTTTAAAGGATTCGGGCTTGTTTGCTAGGCAATGAAACAGATTTGCCAATAGAAAATAAAAAAATCTTCAAACCTAAGCTGAAAAACTTACTTTAAAGGACGAAAATAATTTTCATTGTCTAAGGATTCAGACTAAAATTATATGCAAACTTCACACGTGATCTGCTGACAGTTTTTAAAGAGTTCTAGGTTTGTGTTTGGTCTTAAATGATAGCTCTAGCCATGTACAACCTATAATTCTGGAGTTCTAGGCTCTAGTGCTATAAATCTTATACCTAAAGAAAATTTATGAAAACCGAAAATTGTGACATGCAAGTGCTACATACAGATTATATGCAAACTTCACACGTGATCTGCTGATAGTTTTTGAGGAGTTCTAGGCTTGTGTTTGGTCTTAAATGATAGCTCTAGCCATGTAGAACCTAGAACTGTGGAGTTCTAGGCTCTAGTGCTACAACTTATACCTAAAGAAAATTCATGAAAACTGAAAATTTTGACATGCAAGTGCTATACGATACCAAATAAATTTTTAAATGGCTCTGGCTTGTTTGCTAGGCAATAAAACAGATTTGCCAATAGAAAATAAAAAAATCTTCAAACCTAAGCTGAAAAACTTACTTTAAAGGACGAAAATTTTTCATTGTCTAAGGATTAAGACTAAAATTATATGCAAATTTCACAAGTGATCTGCTGACAGTTTTTAAAGAGTTCTAGGTTTGTATTTGGTTTTAAATGATAGCTCTAGCCATGTAGAACCAAGAACTCCGGAGTTCCAGGCTCTAGTGCTAAAAATCTTTTATCTAAAGAATATTTATGAAAACTGAAAATTGTGACATGCAAGTGCTACATACAGATTATATGCAAATTTCACACGTGATCTGCTGATAGTTGTTGTGGAGTTCAAGGCTTATGTTTGGTCTTAAATGATAGCTCTAGCCATGTAGAACCTAGAACTCTGGAGTTCTAGGCTCTAGTGCTACAACTTATACCTAAAGAAAATTAATGAAAACTGAAAATTTTGACATGCAAGTGCTATACGATTACAAATAATTTTTAAATGTTTATGGCTTGTTTGCTAGGCAATAAAACAGATTTGCCAATAGAAAATTAAAAAATCTTCAAACCTAAGCTGAAAAACTTACTTTAAAGGACGAAAATAATTTTCATTGTCTAAGGATTCAGACTAAAATTATATGCAAATTTCACACGTGATCTGCTGACAGTTTTTAAAGAGTTCTAGGTTTGTATTTGGTTTTCAATGATAGCTCTAGCCATGTAGAACCTAGAACTCTGGAGTTCTAGGCTCTAGTGCTACAACTTATACCTAAAGAAAATTAATGAAAACTGAAAATTTTGACATGCAAGTGCTATACGATTACAAATAATTATTAAATGGCTCTGGCTTGTTTGCTTGGCAATAAAACAGATTTGCCAATAGAAAATTAAAAAATCTGCAAACCTAAGCTAAAAAACTTACTTTAAAGGACGAAAATAATTTTCATTGTCTAAGGACTCAGACTAATTATATCCAAACTTCACACGTGATCTGCTAATAGTTTTTGAGGAGTTCTAGGCTTGTGTTTGGTCTTAAATGATAGCTCTAGCCATGTAGAACCTAGAATTCTGGAGTTCTAGGCTCTAGTGCTAAAAATCTTATACCTAAAGAAAATTTATGAAAACTGAAAATTGTGACATGCAAGTGCTACATACAGATTATATGCAAACTTCACACGTGATCTGCTGATAGTTTTTGAGGAGTTCTAGGCTTGTGTTTGGTCTTAAATGATAGCTCTAGCCATGTAGAACCTAGAACTCTGGAGTTCTAGGTTCTAGTGCTACATCTTATACCCAAAGAAAATTGATGAAAACTGAAAATTTTGACATGCAAGTGCTATACGATTACAAATAATTTTTAAATGGCTCTGGCTTGTTTTCTAGGCCATACAACAGATTTGCCAATAGAAAATAAAAAAATCTTCAAACCTCAGCTGGAAAACCTACTTTGAAGGACGAAAATAATTTTCATTGTCTAAGGACTCAGACTAATTATATCCAAACTTAACACGTGATCTGCTGATAGTTTTTAAAGAGTTCTAGATTTGTGTTTGGTCTTAAATGATAGCTCTAGCCATGTACAATCTAGAATTCTGGAGTTCTAGGCTCTAGTGCTAAAAATCTTATACCTAAAGAAAATTTATGAAAACCGAAAATTGTGACATGCAAGTGCTACATACAGATTATATGCAAACTTCACACGTGATCTGCTGATAGTTTTTGTGAGTTCTAGGCTTGTGTTTGGTCTTAAATGATAGCTCTAGCCATGTAGAACCTAGAACTCTGGAGTTCTAGGCTCTAGTGCTACAACTTATACCTAAAGAAAATTAATGAAAACTGAAAATTTTGACATGCAAGTGCTATACGATTACAAATAATTATTAAATGGCTCTGGCTTGTTTGCTTGGCAATAAAACAGATTTGCCAATAGAAAATTAAAAAATCTGCAAACCTAAGCTAAAAAACTTACTTTAAAGGACGAAAATAATTTTCATTGTCTAAGGACTCAGACTAATTATATCCAAACTTCACACGTGATCTGCTAATAGTTTTTGAGGAGTTCTAGGCTTGTGTTTGGTCTTAAATGATAGCTCTAGCCATGTAGAACCTAGAATTCTGGAGTTCTAGGCTCTAGTGCTAAAAATCTTATACCTAAAGAAAATTTATGAAAACTGAAAATTGTGACATGCAAGTGCTACATACAGATTATATGCAAACTTCACACGTGATCTGCTGATAGTTTTTGAGGAGTTCTAGGCTTGTGTTTGGTCTTAAATGATAGCTCTAGCCATGTAGAACCTAGAACTCTGGAGTTCTAGGCTCTAGTGCTACAACTTATACCTAAAGAAAATTCATGAAAACTGAAAATTTTGACATGCAAGTGCTATACGATTACAAATAATTTTTAAATGGCTCTGGCTTGTTTGCTAGGCCATACAACAGATTTGCCAATAGAAAATAAAAAAATCTTCAAACCTCAGCTGGAAAACCTACTTTGAAGGACGAAAATAATTTTCATTGTCTAAGGACTCAGACTAATTATATCCAAACTTAACACGTGATCTGCTGATAGTTTTTAAAGAGTTCTAGATTTGTGTTTGGTCTTAAATGATAGCTCTAGCCATGTACAATCTAGAATTCTGGAGTTCTAGGCTCTAGTGCTAAAAATCTTATACCTAAAGAAAATTTATGAAAACCGAAAATTGTGATATGCAAGTGCTACATACAGATTATATGCAAACTTCACACGTGATCTGCTGATAGTTTTTGAGGAGTTCTAGGCTTGTGTTTGGTCTTAAATGATAGCTCTAGCTATGTAGAACCTAGAACTCCGGAGTTCTAGGTTCTAGTGCTACATCTTATACCTAAAGAAAATTGATGAAAACTGAAAATTTTGACATGCAAGTGCTATACGATTACAAATAATTTTTAAATGGCTCTGGCTTGTTTGCTAGGCCATACAACAGATTTGCCAATAGAAAATAAAAAAATCTTCAAACCTCAGCTGGAAAACCTACTTTGAAGGACGAAAATAATTTTCATTGTCTAAGGACTCAGACTAATTATATCCAAACTTAACACGTGATCTGCTGATAGTTTTTAAAGAGTTCTAGATTTGTGTTTGGTCTTAAATGATAGCTCTAGCCATGTACAATCTAGAATTCTGGAGTTCTAGGCTCTAGTGCTAAAAATCTTATACCTAAAGAAAATTTATGAAAACCGAAAATTGTGACATGCAAGTGCTACATACAGATTATATGCAAATTTCACACGTGATCTGCTGATAGTTGTTGTGAAGTTCAAGGCTTATGTTTGGTCTTAAATGATAGCTCTAGCCATGTAGAATCTAGAACTCTGGAGTTCTAGGCTCTAGTGCTACAACTTATACCTAAAGAAAATTAATGAAAACTGAAAATTTTGACATGCAAGTGCTATACGATTACAAATAATTTTTAAATGTTTATGGCTTGTTTGCTAGGCAATAAAACAGATTTGCCAATAGAAAATTAAAAAATCTTCAAACCTAAGCTGAAAAACTTACTTTAAAGGACGAAAATAATTTTCATTGTCTAAGGATTCAGACTAAAATTATATGCAAATTTCACACGTGATCTGCTGACAGTTTTTAAAGAGTTCTAGGTTTGTATTTGGTTTTCAATGATAGCTCTAGCCATGTAGAACCTAGAACTCTGGAGTTCTAGGCTCTAGTGCTACAACTTATACCTAAAGAAAATTAATGAAAACTGAAAATTTTGACATGCAAGTGCTATACGATTACAAATAATTATTAAATGGCTCTGGCTTGTTTGCTTGGCAATAAAACAGATTTGCCAATAGAAAATTAAAAAATCTGCAAACCTAAGCTAAAAAACTTACTTTAAAGGACGAAAATAATTTTCATTGTCTAAGGACTCAGACTAATTATATCCAAACTTCACACGTGATCTGCTAATAGTTTTTGAGGAGTTCTAGGCTTGTGTTTGGTCTTAAATGATAGCTCTAGCCATGTAGAACCTAGAATTCTGGAGTTCTAGGCTCTAGTGCTAAAAATCTTATACCTAAAGAAAATTTATGAAAACTGAAAATTGTGACATGCAAGTGCTACATACAGATTATATGCAAACTTCACACGTGATCTGATGATAGTTTTTGAGGAGTTCTAGGCTTGTGTTTGGTCTTAAATGATAGCTCTAGCCATGTAGAACCTAGAACTTTGGAGTTCTAGGCTCTAGTGCTACAACTTATACCTAAAGAAAATTCATGAAAACTGAAAATTTTGACATGCAAGTGCTATACGATTACAAATAATTTTTAAATGGCTCTGGCTTGTTTGCTAGGCCATACAACAGATTTGCCAATAGAAAATAAAAAAATCTTCAAACCTCAGCTGGAAAACCTACTTTGAAGGACGAAAATAATTTTCATTGTCTAAGGACTCAGACTAATTATATCCAAACTTAACACGTGATCTGCTGATAGTTTTTAAAGAGTTCTAGATTTGTGTTTGGTCTTAAATGATAGCTCTAGCCATGTACAATCTAGAATTCTGGAGTTCTAGGCTCTAGTGCAAAAAATCTTATACCTAAAGAAAATTTATGAAAACCGAAAATTGTGACATGCAAGTGCTACATACAGATTATATGCAAACTTCACACGTGATCTGCTGATAGTTTTTGAGGAGTTCTAGGCTTGTGTTTGGTCTTAAACGATAGCTCTAGCTATGTAGAACCTAGAACTCCGGAGTTCTAGGTTCTAGTGCTACATCTTATACCTAAAGAAAATTGATGAAAACTGAAAATTTTGACATGCAAGTGCTATACGATTACAAATAATTTTTAAATGGCTCTGGCTTGTTTTCTAGGCCATACAACAGATTTGCCAATAGAAAATAAAAAAATCTTCAAACCTCAGCTGGAAAACCTACTTTGAAGGACGAAAATAATTTTCATTGTCTAAGGACTCAGACTAATTATATCCAAACTTAACACGTGATCTGCTGATAGTTTTTAAAGAGTTCTAGATTTGTGTTTGGTCTTAAATGATAGCTCTAGCCATGTACAATCTAGAATTCTGGAGTTCTAGGCTCTAGTGCTAAAAATCTTATACCTAAAGAAAATTTATGAAAACCGAAAATTGTGACATGCAAGTGCTACATACAGATTATATGCAAACTTCACACGTGATCTGCTGATAGTTTTTGTGAGTTCTAGGCTTGTGTTTGGTCTTAAATGATAGCTCTAGCCATGTAGAACCTAGAACTCTGGAGTTCTAGGCTCTAGTGCTACAACTTATACCTAAAGAAAATTCATGAAAACTGAAAATTTTGACATGCAAGTGCTATACGATACCAAATAAATTTTTAAATGGCTCTGGCTTGTTTGCTAGGCAATAAAACAGATTTGCCAATAGAAAATAAAAAAATCTTCAAACCTAAGCTGAAAAACTTACTTTGAGGGACGAAAATATTTTTGATTGTCTAAGGACTAAGACTAATTATATCCAAACTTCACACGTGATCTGCTGATAGTTTTTAAAGAGTTCTAGGTTTGTGTTTGGTCTTAAATGATAGCTCTAGCCATGTAAAACCAAGAACTCTGGATTTCCAGACTCTAGTGCTAAATCTTATACCTAAGGAAAATTTATGAAAACTGAAAATTGTGACATGCAAGTGCTACATACAGATTATATTCAAACTTCACACGTGATCTGCTGATAGTTGATGTGGAGTTCAAGGCTTGTGTTTGGTCTTAAATGATAGGTCTAGCCATGTAGAACCAAGAACTCCGGAGTTCCAGGCTCTAGTGCTAAAAATCTTTTATCTAAAGAATATTTATGAAAACTGAAAATTGTGACATGCAAGTGCTACATACAGATTATATGCAAATTTCACACGTGATCTGCTGATAGTTGTTGTGGAGTTCAAGGCTTATGTTTGGTCTTAAATGATAGCTCTAGCCATGTAGAACCTAGAACTCTGGAGTTCTAGGCTCTAGTGCTACAACTTATACCTAAAGAAAATTAATGAAAACTGAAAATTTTGACATGCAAGTGCTATACGATTACAAATAATTTTTAAATGTTTATGGCTTGTTTGCTAGGCAATAAAACAGATTTGCCAATAGAAAATTAAAAAATCTTCAAACCTAAGCTGAAAAACTTACTTTAAAGGACGAAAATAATTTTCATTGTCTAAGGATTCAGACTAAAATTATATGCAAATTTCACACGTGATCTGCTGACAGTTTTTAAAGAGTTCTAGGTTTGTATTTGGTTTTCAATGATAGCTCTAGCCATGTAGGACCTAGAACTCTGGAGTTCTAGGCTCTAGTGCTACAACTTATACCTAAAGAAAATTAATGAAAACTGAAAATTTTGACATGCAAGTGCTATACGATTACAAATAATTATTAAATGGCTCTGGCTTGTTTGCTTGGCAATAAAACAGATTTGCCAATAGAAAATTAAAAAATCTGCAAACCTAAGCTAAAAAACTTACTTTAAAGGACGAAAATAATTTTCATTGTCTAAGGACTCAGACTAATTATATCCAAACTTCACACGTAATCTGCTAATAGTTTTTGAGGAGTTCTAGGCTTGTGTTTGGTCTTAAATGATAGCTCTAGCCATGTAGAACCTAGAATTCTGGAGTTCTAGGCTCTAGTGCTAAAAATCTTATACCTAAAGAAAATTTATGAAAACTGAAAATTGTGACATGCAAGTGCTACATACAGATTATATGCAAACTTCACACGTGATCTGATGATAGTTTTTGAGGAGTTCTAGGCTTGTGTTTGGTCTTAAATGATAGCTCTAGCCATGTAGAACCTAGAACTCTGGAGTTCTAGGCTCTAGTGCTACAACTTATACCTAAAGAAAATTCATGAAAACTGAAAATTTTGACATGCAAGTGCTATACGATTACAAATAATTTTTAAATGGCTCTGGCTTGTTTGCTAGGCCATACAACAGATTTGCCAATAGAAAATAAAAAAATCTTCAAACCTCAGCTGGAAAACCTACTTTGAAGGACGAAAATAATTTTCATTGTCTAAGGACTCAGACTAATTATATCCAAACTTAACACGTGATCTGCTGATAGTTTTTAAAGAGTTCTAGATTTGTGTTTGGTCTTAAATGATAGCTCTAGCCATGTACAATCTAGAATTCTGGAGTTCTAGGCTCTAGTGCTAAAAATCTTATACCTAAAGAAAATTTATGAAAACCGAAAATTGTGACATGCAAGTGCTACATACAGATTATATGCAAACTTCACACGTGATCTGCTGATAGTTTTTGAGGAGTTCTAGGCTTGTGTTTGGTCTTAAATGATAGCTCTAGCTATGTAGAACCTAGAACTCCGGAGTTCTAGGTTCTAGTGCTACATCTTATACCTAAAGAAAATTGATGAAAACTGAAAATTTTGACATGCAAGTGCTATACGATTACAAATAATTTTTAAATGGCTCTGGCTTGTTTTCTAGGCCATACAACAGATTTGCCAATAGAAAATAAAAAAATCTTCAAACCTCAGCTGGAAAACCTACTTTGAAGGACGAAAATAATTTTCATTGTCTAAGGACTCAGACTAATTATATCCAAACTTAACACGTGATCTGCTGATAGTTTTTAAAGAGTTCTAGATTTGTGTTTGGTCTTAAATGATAGCTCTAGCCATGTACAATCTAGAATTCTGGAGTTCTAGGCTCTAGTGCTAAAAATCTTATACCTAAAGAAAATTTATGAAAACCGAAAATTGTGACATGCAAGTGCTACATACAGATTATATGCAAACTTCACACGTGATCTGCTGATAGTTTTTGTGAGTTCTAGGCTTGTGTTTGGTCTTAAATGATAGCGCTAGCCATGTAGAACCTAGAACTCTGGAGTTCTAGGCTCTAGTGCTACAACTTATACCTAAAGAAAATTCATGAAAACTGAAAATTTTGACATGCAAGTGCTATACGATTACAAATAATTTTTAAATGTTTATGGCTTGTTTGCTAGGCAATAAAACAGATTTGCCAATAGAAAATTAAAAAATCTTCAAACCTAAGCTGAAAAACTTACTTTAAAGGACGAAAATAATTTTCATTGTCTAAGGATTCAGACTAAAATTATATGCAAATTTCACACGTGATCTGCTGACAGTTTTTAAAGAGTTCTAGGTTTGTATTTGGTTTTCAATGATAGCTCTAGCCATGTAGAACCTAGAACTCTGGAGTTCTAGGCTCTAGTGCTACAACTTATACCTAAAGAAAATTAATGAAAACTGAAAATTTTGACATGCAAGTGCTATACGATTACAAATAATTATTAAATGGCTCTGGCTTGTTTGCTTGGCAATAAAACAGATTTGCCAATAGAAAATTAAAAAATCTGCAAACCTAAGCTAAAAAACTTACTTTAAAGGACGAAAATAATTTTCATTGTCTAAGGACTCAGACTAATTATATCCAAACTTCACACGTGATCTGCTAATAATTTTTGAGGAGTTCTAGGCTTGTGTTTGGTCTTAAATGATAGCTCTAGCCATGTAGAACCTAGAATTCTGGAGTTCTAGGCTCTAGTGCTAAAAATCTTATACCTAAAGAAAATTTATGAAAACTGAAAATTGTGACATGCAAGTGCTACATACAGATTATATGCAAACTTCACACGTGATCTGATGATAGTTTTTGAGGAGTTCTAGGCTTGTGTTTGGTCTTAAATGATAGCTCTAGCCATGTAGAACCTAGAACTTTGGAGTTCTAGGCTCTAGTGCTACAACTTATACCTAAAGAAAATTCATGAAAACTGAAAATTTTGACATGCAAGTGCTATACGATTACAAATAATTTTTAAATGGCTCTGGCTTGTTTGCTAGGCCATACAACAGATTTGCCAATAGAAAATAAAAAAATCTTCAAACCTCAGCTGGAAAACCTACTTTGAAGGACGAAAATAATTTTCATTGTCTAAGGACTCAGACTAATTATATCCAAACTTAACACGTGATCTGCTGATAGTTTTTAAAGAGTTCTAGATTTGTGTTTGGTCTTAAATGATAGCTCTAGCCATGTACAATCTAGAATTCTGGAGTTCTAGGCTCTAGTGCTAAAAATCTTATACCTAAAGAAAATTTATGAAAACCGAAAATTGTGACATGCAAGTGCTACATACAGATTATATGCAAACTTCACACGTGATCTGCTGATAGTTTTTGAGGAGTTCTAGGCTTGTGTTTGGTCTTAAACGATAGCTCTAGCTATGTAGAACCTAGAACTCCGGAGTTCTAGGTTCTAGTGCTACATCTTATACCTAAAGAAAATTGATGAAAACTGAAAATTTTGACATGCAAGTGCTATACGATTACAAATAATTTTTAAATGGCTCTGGCTTGTTTTCTAGGCCATACAACAGATTTGCCAATAGAAAATAAAAAAATCTTCAAACCTCAGCTGGAAAACCTACTTTGAAGGACGAAAATAATTTTCATTGTCTAAGGACTCAGACTAATTATATCCAAACTTAACACGTGATCTGCTGATAGTTTTTAAAGAGTTCTAGATTTGATCCTTTGAAAATGATTTTTCATCCTATAGCACTAGCATGTCCAAATTTTCATTTTTGACATATTTAGATATAAGATGTAACACGAGAGCCTGGAACTCCAGAGTTCTAGGCTCTACATGGATAGAGCTATCATTAAGACCAAAAACAAGCCTAGAACTCCACAAAAACTATCAGCAGATCACGTGTGAAGTTTGCATATCATACATACATACATTGAAAATCAGCGCTGGTGGTACATTTATGTGCCGCCAGCAGTTGCTGAATGTGCTCCATTTGCCTTATATAATGGTTTATTGTTTTAACACATTTATTTTGTAGTTTTATGTCATTATATTTTTTTTATGTACCAATTTTTTTTTATGTAGAAAAAAAAGGAATATTTGTGTTAAGTACTTGATATTTTTTCTATTTTAGGGCAATAAATATATTTTCTTTCTTTCTTTCTTTCTTTGCATATAATCTGTATATAGCACTTGCATATCACAATTTTCAGTTTTCATAAATATTCTTTAGGTATAAGATTTTTAGCACTAGAGCCTGGAACTCAGGAGTTCTTGGGTCTACATGGCTAGAGCTATCATTTAGGACCAAACACGAACCTAGAACTCTTTAAGAACTATCAGCAGATCACGTGTGAAGTTTACATATAATTAGTTTGAATCCTTAGACAATGAAAATTATTTTCGTCCTTTAAAGTAAGTTTTTCCGCTTAGGTTTGAAGATTTTTTTAAATTTCTATTGACAAATCTGTTTTATTGCATAGCAAACAAGCCAGAAACATTTAAAAATTATTTGTAATCGTATAGCACTTGCATGTCAAAATTTTCAGTTTTCATAAATTTTCTTTAGGTATAAGATGTAGCACTAGAACCTGGAACTCCAAAGTTCTAGGTTCTACATGGCTAGACCTATCATTAATGACCAAACACAAGCCTTGAACTTCACATCAACTATCAGCAGATCACGTGTGAAGTTTGCATATAATCTGTATGTAGCACTTGCATGTCACAATTTTCAGTTTTCATAAATTTTCTTTAGGTATAAGATTTAGCACTAGAGTCTAGAACTCCAGAGTTCTTGGTTCTACATGGCTAGAGCTATCATTTAAGACCAAACACAAACCTAGAACTCTTTAAAAACTATCAGCAGATCACGAGTGAAGTTTGGATATAATTAGTTTGAGTCCTTAGACAATGAAAATTATTTTCGTCCTTCAAAGTAAGTTTTTCAGATTAGGTTTGAATATTTTTTTATTTTCTATTGGCAAATCTGTTTTATGGCCTAGCAAACAAGCCAGAGCCATTTAAAAATTATTTGTAATCGTTTAGCACTTGCATGTCAAAATTTTCAGTTTTCATAATATTTCTTTAGGTATAAGATGTAGCACTAGAACCTGAAACTCCGGAGTTCTAGGTTCTACATGGCTAGAGCTATCATTTAAGACCAAACACAAGCCTTGAACTCCACAACAACTATCAGCAGATCACGTGTGAAGTTTGCATATAATTAATCTGAATCCTTAGACAAAAAAAAATATTTTCGTCCTTTAAAGTACGTTATTCAGCTTGGTTTGAAGATTTTTTTATTTTCTATTGGCAAATCTGTTTCATTGCCTAGCAAACAAGCCCGAATCCTTTAAAAAATATTTTTCATCCTAGAGCACTAGCTTGTCCAAATTTCCATTTTTGTAAAAATTTCTTTAGATATAAGATGTAACACTAGAGCCTGGAACTCCAGAGTTCTAGGCTCTACATGGATAGAGCTATCATTTAGGACCAAACACAAGCCTAGAACTCCTCAAAAACTATCAGCAGATCACGTGTGAAGTTTGCATATAATCTGTATATAGCACTTGCATGTCACAATTTTCAGTTTTCATAAATATTATTTAGATATAAGATTTTTAGCACTAGAGCCTGGAACTCCGGAGTTCTTGGTTCTACATGGCTAGAGCTATCATTTAAGACCAAACACAAGCCTTGAACTCCACAACAACTATGAGCAGATCACGTGTGAAGTTTGCATATAATTAATCTGAATCCTTAGACAAAAAAAAAAGTTTTCGTCCTTTAAAGTAAGTTATTCAGCTTGGTTTGAAGTTTTTTTTATTTTCTATTGGCAAATCTGTTTCATTGCCTAGCAAACAAGCCCGAATCTTTTAAAAAATATTTTTCATCCTAGAGCACTAGCTTGTCCAAATTTCCATTTTTGTAAAATTTTCTTTAGATATAAGATGTAACACTAGAGCCTAAAACTCCAGAGTTCTAGGCTCTACATGGACAGAGCTATCATTTAAGACCAAACACAAGCCTAGAACTCCTCAAAAACTGTCAGCAGA
This sequence comes from Epinotia demarniana, assembly GCA_945867215.1. NCBI lineage: Eukaryota > Metazoa > Arthropoda > Insecta > Lepidoptera > Tortricidae > Epinotia > Epinotia demarniana. Next base: position 30,342,047 of record OX244260.1, read on the forward strand.
TCACGTGTGAAGTTTGCATATAATCTGTCTGAATCCTAAGACAATGAAAATAATTTTCGTCCTTCAAAGTAAGTTTTTCAGCTAAGGTTTGAAGATTTTTTAATTTTCTATTGGCAAATCTGTTTTATTGCCTAGCAAACAAGCCAGAGCCATTTAAAAATTATTTCTAATCGTATAGCACTTGCATGTCAAAATTTTCAGTTTTCATAAATTTTCTTTATGTATAAGATGTAGCACTAGAACCTGGAACTCCGGAGTTCTAGGTTCTACATGGCTAGACCTATCATTTAAGACAAAACACAAGCCTTGAACTCCACATCAACTATCAGCAGATCACGTGTGAAGTTTGCATATAATCTGTATGTAGCACTTGCATGTCACAATTTTCAGTTTTCATAAATTTTCTTTAGGTATAAGATTTAGCACTAGAGTCTGAAACTCCGGAGTTCTTGGTTCTACATGGCTAGAGCTATCATTTAAGACCAAACACAAACCTAGAACTCTTTAAAAACTGTCAGCAGATCACGTGTGAAGTTTGGATATAATTAGTCAGAGTCCTTAGACAATCAAAATTATTTTCGTCCCTCAAAGTAAGTTTTTCAGCTTAGGTTTGAAGATTTTTTTATTTTCTATTGGCAAATCTGTTTTATTGCCTAGCAAACAAGCCAGAGCCATTTAAAAATTTATTTGGTATCGTATAGCACTTGCATGTCAAAATTTTCAGTTTTCATGAATTTTCTTTAGGTATAAGTTGTAGCACTAGAGCCTAGAACTCCACAGTTCTAGGTTCTACATGGCTAGAGCTATCATTTAAGACCAAACACAAGCCTAGAACTCCTCAAAAACTATCAGCAGATCACGTGTGAAGTTTGCATATAATCTGTATGTAGCACTTGCATGTCACAATTTTCGGTTTTCATAAATTTTCTTTAGGTATAAGATTTATAGCACTAGAGCCTAGAACTCCAGAATTATAGGTTGTACATGGCTAGAGCTATCATTTAAGACCAAACACAAACCTAGAACTCTTTAAAAACTGTCAGCAGATCACGTGTGAAGTTTGCATATAATTTTAGTCTGAATCCTTAGACAATGAAAATTATTTTCGTCCTTTAAAGTAAGTTTTTCAGCTTAGGTTTGAAGATTTTTTTATTTTCTATTGGCAAATCTGTTTCATTGCCTAGCAAACAAGCCCGAATCCTTTAAAAAATATTTTTCATCCTAGAGCACTAGCTTGTCCAAATTTCCATTTTTGTAAAATTTTCATTAGATATAAGATGTAACACTAGAGCCTGGAACTCCAGAGTTCTAGGCTTTACATGGATAGAGCTATCATTTACGACCAAACACAAGCCTAGAACTCCTCAAAAACTATCAGCAGATCACGTGTGAAGTTTGCATATAATCTGTCTGAATCCTGAGACAATGAAAATTATTTTCGTCCTTTAAAGTAAGTTTTTCAGCTTAAGTATTCAGATTTTTTATTTTCTATTGGCAAATCTGTTTTAATGCCAAGCAAAAAAGCTCGAATCCTTTGAAAATTATTTTTCATCCTAGAGCACTAGCATGTCCAAATTTCCATTTTTGACAAATTTTATTTAGATATAAGATGTAACTTTAGAGCCTGGAACTCCAGAGTTCTAGGCTCTACATGCATAGAGCTATCATTTAAGACCAAACAAAAGCCTAGAACTCCTCAAAAACTATCTGCAGATCACGTGTGAAGTTTGCTTATAATCTGTATATAGCACTTGCATGTCACAATTTTCAGTTTTCATAAATATTCTTTAGGTATAAGATTTTTAGCACTAGAGCCTGGAACTCCGGAGTTCTTGGTTCTACATGGCTAGAGCTATCATTTAAGACCAAACACAAACCAAGAACTCTTTAAAAACTGTCAGCAGATCTCGTGTGAAGTTTGCATATAATTTTAGTCTGAATCCTTAGACAATGAAAATTATTTTCGTCCTTTAAAGTAAGTTTTTCAGCTTAGGTTTGAAGATTTTTTAATTTTCTTTTGGTAAATCTGTTTTATTGCCTAGCAAACAAGCCAGAGCCATTTAAAAATTATTTGTAATCGGATAGCACTTGCATGTCAAAATTTTCAGTTTTCATTAATTTTCTTTAGGTATAAGTTGTAGCACTAGAGCCTAGAACTCAAGAATTGTAGGTTCTACATGGCTAAAGTTATCATTTAAGATCAAACACAAGCCTTGAACTCCTCAACAACTATCAGCAGATCACGTGTGAAGTTTGCATATAATTAATCTGAATCCTTAGACATAAAAAAATATTTTCGTCCGTTAAAGTAAGTTTTTCAGCTTGGTTTGAAGATTTTTTTATTTTCTATTGGCAAATCTGTTTCATTGCCTAGCAAACAAGCCCGAATCCTTTAAAAAATATTTTTCATCCTAGAGCACTAGCTTGTCCAAATTTCCATTTTTGTAAAATTTTCATTAGATATAAGATGTAACACTAGAGCCTGGAACTCCAGAGTTCTAGGCTTTACATGGATAGAGCTATCATTTACGACCAAACACAAGCCTAGAACTCCTCAAAAACTATCAGCAGATCACGTGTGAAGTTTGCATATAATCTGTGTGAATCCTGAGACAATGAAAATTATTTTCGTCCTTTAAAGTAAGTTTTTCAGCTTAAGTATTCAGATTTTTTATTTTCTATTGGCAAATCTGTTTTAATGCCAAGCAAAAAAGCTCGAATCCTTTGAAAATTATTTTTCATCCTAGAGCACTAGCATGTCCAAATTTCCATTTTTGACAAATTTTATTTAGATATAAGATGTAACTTTAGAGCCTGGAACTCCAGAGTTCTAGGCTCTACATGCATAGAGCTATCATTTAAGACCAAACAAAAGCCTAGAACTCCTCAAAAACTATCTGCAGATCACGTGTGAAGTTTGCTTATAATCTGTATATAGCACTTGCATGTCACAATTTTCAGTTTTCATAAATATTCTTTAGGTATAAGATTTTTAGCACTAGAGCCTGGAACTCCGGAGTTCTTGGTTTTACATGGCTAGAGCTATCATTTAAGACCAAACACAAACCTAGAACTCTTTAAAAACTGTCAGCAGATCACGTGTGAAGTTTGCGTATAATTTTAGTCTGAATCCTTAGACAATAAAAATTATTTTCGTCCTTTTAAGTAAGTTTTTCAGCTTAGGTTTGAAGATTTTTTAATTTTCTATTGGCAAATCTGTTTTATTGCCTAGCAAACAAGCCAGAGCCATTTAAAAATTATTTGTAATCGTATAGCACTTGCATGTCAAAATTTTCAGTTTTCATTAATTTTCTTTAGGTATAAGTTGTAGCACTAGAGCCTAGAACTCCAGAGTTATAGGTTCTACATGGCTAGAGTTATCATTTAAGACCAAACACAAGCCTAGAACTCCTCAAAAACTATCAGCAGATCACGTGTGAAGTTTGCATATAATCTGTATGTAGCACTTGCATGTCTTAATATTCAGTTTTCATAAATTTTCTTTAGGTATAAGATTTAGCACTAGAGCCTGGAACTCCGCAGTTCTTGGTTCTACATGACTAGAGCTATCATTTAAAACCTAACACAAGCCTAGAACTCACAAAAACTATCAGCAGATCACGTGTGAAGTTTGTATATAATCTGTATGTAGCACTTGCATGTCACAATTTTCAGTTTTCATAAATTTTCTTTAGGTATAAGATTTAGCACTAGAGTCTGAAACTCCGGAGTTCTTGGTTCTACATGGCTAGAGCTATCATTTAAGACCAAACACAAACCTAGAACTCTTTAAAAACTATCAGCAGATCACGTGTGAAGTATGGATATAATTAGTCTGAGTCCTTAGACAATGAAAATTATTTTCGTCCTTCAAAGTAAGTTTTTCAGCTTAGGTTTGAAGATTTTTTTATTTTCTATTGGCAAATCTGTTTCATTGCCTAGCAAACAAGCCCGAATCCTTTAAAAAATATTTTTCGTCCTAGAGCACTAGCTTGTCCAAATTTCCATTTTTGTAAAATTTTCTTTAGATATAAGATGTAACACTAGAGCCTGGAACTCCAGAGTTCTAGGCTTTACATGGATAGAGCAATCATTTGCGACCAAACACAAGCCTAGAACTCCTCAAAAACTATCAGCAGATCACGTGTGAAGTTTGGATATAATTAGTCTGAGTCCTTAGACAATCAAAATTATTTTCGTCCTTCAAAGTAAGTTTTTCAGCTTAAATTTGAAGATTTTTTTATTTTCTATTGGCAAATCTGTTTTATGGCCTAGCAAACAAGCCAGAGCCATTCAAAAATTATTTGAAATCGTATAGCATTTGCATTTCAAAATTTTCAGTTTTCATAAATTTTCTTTAGGTATAAGATGTAGCACTAGAACCTAGAACTCCGAAGTTCTAGGTTCTACATGGCTAGAGCTATCATTTAAGACCAAACACAAGCCTTGAACTCCTCAACAACTATCAGCAGATCACGTGTGAAGTTTGCATATAATTAATCTGAATCCTTACACAAAAAAAAATATTTTCGTCCTTTAAAGTATGTTTTTCAGCTTGGTTTGAAGATTTTTTTTATTTTCTATTGGCAAATCTGTTTCATTGCCTAGCAAACAAGCCCGAATCCTTTAAAAAATATTTTTCATCCTAGAGCACTAGCTTGTCCAAATTTCCATTTTTGTAAAATTTTCTTTAGATATAAGATGTAACACTAGAGCCTGGAACTCCAGAGTTCTAGGCTTTACATGGATAGAGCTATCATTTCCGACCAAACACAAGCCTAGAACTCCTCAAAAACTATCAGCAGATCACGTGTGAAGTTTGCATATAATCTGTCTGAATCCTGAGACAATGAAAATTATTTTCTTCCTTTAAAGTAAGTTTTTCAGCTTAAGTATTCACATTTTTTATTTTCTATTGGCAAATCTGTTTTAATGCCAAGCAAAAAAGCTCGAATCCTTTGAAAATTATTTTTCATCCTAGAGCACTAGCATGTCCAAATTTCCATTTTTGACAAATTTTATTTAGATATAAGATGTAACACTAGAGCCTAAAACTCCAGAGTTCTAGGCTCTACATGCGTCGAGCTATCATTTAAGACCAAACACAAGCCTAGAACTCCTCAAAAACTATCAGCAGATCACGTGTGAAGTTTGCTTATAATCTGTATATAGCACTTGCATGTCACAATTTTCGGTTTTCATAAATATTCTTTAGGTAAAAGATTTTTAGCACTAGAGCCTGGAACTCCGGAGTTCTTGGTTCTACATGGCTAGAGCTATCATTTAAGACCAAACACAAACCTAGAACTCTTTAAAAACTATCAGCAGATCACATGTGAAGTTTGCATATAATTAATCTGAATCCTTAGACAAAAAAAAATATTTTCGTCTTATAAAGTAAGTTTTTCAGCTTGGTTTGAAGATTTTTTTATTTTCTATTGGCAAATCTGTTTCATTGCCTAGCAAACAAGCCCGAATCCTTTAAAAAGTATTTTTCATCCTAGAGCACTAGCTTGTCCAAAATACCATTTTTGTAAAATTTTCTTTAGATATAAGATGTAACACTAGAGCCTGGAACTCCAGAGTTCTAGGCTTTACATGGATAGAGCTATCATTTCCGACCAAACACAAGCCTAGAACTCTTCAAAAACTATCAGCAGATCACGTGTGAAGTTTGCATATAATCTGTCTGAATCCTGAGACAATGAAAATTATTTTCGTCCTTTAAAGTAAGTTTTTCAGCTTAAGTATTCAGATTTTTTATTTTCTATTGGCAAATCTGTTTTAATGCCAAGCAAAAAAGCTCGAATCCTTTGAAAATTATTTTTCATCCTAGAGCACTAGCATGTCCAAATTTCCATTTTTGACAAATTTTATTTAGATATAAGATGTAACATTGGAGCCTGGAACTTCAGAGTTCTAGGCTCTACATGCATCGAGCTATCATTTAAGACCAAACACAAGCCTAGAACTCCTCAAAAACTATCAGCAGATCACGTGTGAAGTTTCCTTATAATCTGTATATAGCATGTCACAATTTTCAGTTTTCATAAATATTCTTAAGGTATAAGATTTTTAGCACTAGAGCCTGGAACTCCGGAGTTCTTGGTTCTACATGGCTAGAGCTATCATTTAAGACCAAACACAAACCTAGAACTCTTTAAAAACTGTCAGCAGATCACGTGTGAAGTTTGCATATAATTTTAGTCTGAATCCTTAGACAATAAAAATTATTTTCGTCCTTTAAAGTAAGTTTTTCAGCTTAGGTTTGAAGATTTTTTAATTTTCTATTGGCAAATCTGTTTTATAGCCTAGCAAACAAGCCAGAGCCATTTAAAAATTATTTGTAATCGTATAGCACTTGCATGTCTAAATTTTCAGTTTTCATTAATTTTCTTTAGGTATAAGTTGTAGCACTAGAGCCTAGAACTCCAGAGTTGTAGGTTCTACATGGCTAGAGTTATCATTTAAGACCAAACACAAGCCTAGAACTCCTCAAAAACTATCAGCAGATCACGTGTGAAGTTTGCATATAATCTGTATGTAGCACTTGCATGTCTTAATTTTCAGTTTTCATAAATTTTCTTTAGGTATAAGATTTAGCACTAGAGCCTGGAACTCCGCAGTTCTTGGTTCTGCATGGCTAGAGCTATCACTTAAGACCAAACACAAACCTAGAACTCTTTAAAAACTATCAGCAGATCACGTGTGAAGTTTGGATATAATTAGTCTGAGTCCTTAGACAATCAAAATTATTTTCGTCCTTCAAAGTAAGTTTTTCAGCTTAGGTTTGAAGATTTTTTTATTTTCTATTGGCAAATCTGTTTTATTGCCTAGCAAACAAGCCAGAGCCATTTAAAAATTTATTTGTTATCGTATAGCACTTGCATGTCAAAACTTTCAGTTTTCATAAATTTTCTTTAGGTATAAGATGTAACACTAGAGCCTGGAACTCCGGAGTTCTAGGTTCTACATGGCTAGAGCTATCATTTAAGACCAAAGACAAGCCTAGAACTCCTCAAAAACTATCAGCAGATCACGTGTGAAGTTAGCATATCATTGAATTAAAGAAAAGTTTATTTTTAAATTTTCATGCTAGATAACTAGCTAGCAGAACTCTGCTAGCTGTATTTAAAGTATCAGGAACTCTTGGGAACACTTTGAAAAGGCAGGATATTAATTTTTAGTCGATTCGGAGGAAAATGATATGCTAGGTACGTGAAGTTAGCATATCAATTGTTTGAAATACACAAGATTGTTTTTTGTGGTAAAAACGCCAGAACTATTGCTAAAATGTATCAGGAACTATAGAACTATGTTGCATGCGAATAGAACTCCAGTTTTTTTGTGATCTGCTAAAACTTGATTTGCTAACTTCACAGACATCCAACTGCGACCGTGTGCTACCTCGAGGGTCCTTTTAGCCGCCTTTTACGACAGGCAGGGAATACCGTAGCCATATTCTGCTGCCGGGCTACAGGGCGCTAAGAATTGTAACACCTAGTAAATAAATATTCTAGCGATAATTTGTAATCATAAATCTTATTGTATATGTTGGCGGCGCATTATTTGGCTATATAAAAAAGTATAATCCTGTTTATGAAGCTATGTATGGAAGTTGTTTGTAGCTAGGCAACGATTTTCTCGCTTCTGCTTTGGTTCACGATGCTATAAATTTATGTCGATTGAACACATAATATAATTTAATAAGATATTTTTAGTCTCCTTATCCATATCAGTTTATAAGAAATAATAGTTCGTGTCATCACTTCATCAGTCAATATTTGCCAAACTTGAGTACGTAAAATAATAATGTCCTTGTATCATTCCGTACTTCGGTACATGACACAATTTAAGACGTGCTGCCCTTAATTATTTTGATCTTAATGATTCAGGATATTTACGATCCTAACTTTTTTTTTGACAGAGGGCAAACCACCCGGCTAACTGTTGCGATTTGTTTCCTAGTAGAAGATTTAGTCTTCTTTGGACAACCTTGGTTGACAACGGGATTTTTTAAATCATGTAATTGGCATTATACGTTACTCTACGTTAGTAGGAAAGTGAAAAGTTCTTCCAGGTCAGTGCACATAAGAGCAATTTTTGAAATTCAGAGTATTGAATAATTTTTAAAATTATTGAATTCATAGAAGAAACTATTATTTGAAGTTAGTACTCCATTACGTCTCCAGTGTTTACTATAGTAGGTTGAATACAGTATTTGTAGAATCAAATCACCCAACGTCTCTAACGGGAACCTGCCTTTCTAGACCACTGCTCAAAACACACATTGTGTGCCGTCCCTCTTTTTTAACTATAGTTGGACAGGGACGTGAATATTGTTAAAGTATAATTTGAATCACAGCTGATGCATTATTGATGGCTTGACACCTGTTTTTTTGAACTGGTTCTTTGAATAGTAATGGGCGCAACGGTTCTTTGTTGGTGATCGTTGCTGGTTATTATATATCAGAGACTATTATAATGTCAATATTCTCAACAATTTATTGATAAACGACCCATTCCGGAACCAAATTTTGATGTATTCATATTGAATTTTAATACTTACACAGAGTATTACCAGGCCGCGGTCTGGCCCCGTATCATGGTCGGCTTTATCACGCGATAAAAGTGATAAGATAGAGCATCAGTCTCGTTCTATCGAATGTTTTCAGCCAGTGAAGGACGCTCTATCTTGTCACTTAGCGCGTGATAAGGCCGACCATGGTACGGGGCCTGGACACCAGCGGGCAGCGGGGCGACGTGCGTTCATAGATTGAACTCGATCAAATGTATGAACTGCTGCCGCTCGTCGCTCTACTCGTCGCTGTCCGCGGACTCATAGCTTTGTAGGTATCTAGGGGCATTCTAAGGGCTGGGCCACAACTTCCAGCGACGGCGGCAGCGGCACCGGTGAGTACGTGGTATCAAGAGATCCGCTTCCTCGTGTGGCGCGCAGCGGCCCCCACCGCTCAAAGTTTTAGCCAAGCCCTAAAGGTAACCAAGATGCGATTTTACAAAAGTTACTTTCTAACTATTTCCTCATAACAAATGGGGCCGCGGTACACTGCCGTAATACAATAACACTCGTACAATTTGTCAAATTGAGCATAATAATCGCCGGCTACTGCTTCGAGTAATTACGACGGACAATGCGGCGTAAGCGCACGACATTCGGACCCCGCCACAGAGTAGAACAGCGGGGTGCCTCGATACATGATTACTAGTCGCTAAATTAAAATCTACACTATGACTTTTATATCGTGAAAAGTTGTTAGTGATTTAAACTACTGAAGCGGTCTTTCGGAAAACACATTGAAAATTCTACTCCGAAATGTGTTAAAAAGTCAATTGTGCGCAGTCCCAAAATAGTCTAAATTCTTATAAAATCTATACCGTAATGTTGTAACGTCTGTCGATTTGATTAACTCTCTTTTTTTTACTGAGTTGTTAACTTATCCACACTATTTCACAGAAATAACATTTCCCTAATTTCATGCCTCTGTTTTTCAAAATCTGGATGACAGTGATCCGTTTGTAGATATAGGTAGTCCAATTGTAAACATTAATATTATATATACCATCAAGCGACAATCTAGCCCCATAGTACTATTTACTATACTATACTATATTCATGCTCATCACACAACTATTCGGTTTCGAACCCATGACCTTCAGCTTCGTAGGCAGCGTCACTACCCACTAGGCTGGCGTCGCTTTATGTCTTAAACTTTAGCCTGTTATTGATTTTGTGAGTTTAACGAAAAAAATAACAAATAGCATTAGCTGTTTATGTGTAAGTTACTAAACCATTGTTCGTGATCATCATTCGGCGTGGCCGACCGTACGTGATTATACGCTTTACTGCTTCCAGGGTTACCGAGGAAACTAAATACACAGCTAACAACGCTTTGTTCGGGATCCGTAAACCCATTTAAATTGTATACTTGTGATTATTTGAGTCGGCCGCATTGCATCAAAGTAGGCCATTCAAAAAGCCATTCTGAGCCGACCAAACAGGCGGAAGATTCCTATTCCACAAAGTCGGCCACATTAAATAATTTCAACTATACGAGACAAATATAACACTTTGACCGCAAAACAAAGCCAATATTACAAAGAAATCGTTCCAACTACCAAATGAAATGTTCTATTAAAGTTTTCCGTTGTGACGCGAAAATTAACCATACAATTCCATGGTAAATTTTTGTTTACAACGGAACTTTGTTCAGTTTGTATGGCTAACTACCGACTAGCCAGGCTAACTAATGGGCAAGAATTTGGTCCTCACCCATGCCAGGTTATCTTTTGTTTTTAAATGAGTTAGGAACATTTTTCTATGTTACCTTGATGTTACCTGTGAATCATTACTAAGTACAGGTACAGTACCTACCTGGCGCTAAGGTCGGTTAGTGTAGCAATTTTTCAAACATTTTTCAGAGGTTTTGGATGTATTCATGATTGGCCCTATTTGAATTCGCATACTGAACAATTAATAAATAAACAAGGCGAATTTAGAAAATTATATAAGTGCTGGCTAAGTAACTAATGTAGTTGTAAACAATAGAGTCAGAAAAACTTATTTATTTATCGTTCGAAGTCTTACTACGTATGTGTTCTTGTGAAAGTCGATTGCAGTTCATTTATAGCTACTAAGACGAATCAGTCATGTAGCGAGATAGAGTTCCAATAGAGATCCACGCTTTAGTTTTTCTTTCCTTGTTTCCAGATGGATACAAGGAAACAATATTTACTTATGGACACTAAACAGTACTATTTCCAACTCTGTAATAAGTGGAGTTAATCCAGCTTGTTCTAAAAAGTCATTAAAAAAGAGATCAGTAACAAGTCGTCTAATGATCTCGATAACCACTGTTCAAGAAAAAGTAACTAATATTAGCTCCGACTTTCAGGCCATTAGAACCATTAGAGCCGGAAGGTTGATACCTAAGTACCTATAGAGGTAGGCATATATGTCGCAGTGGAAAAGTATCCGCCGTTTTAGATAACAGCTTACTGGTTTCAACGCTGTTTTGTAATACGGCGGGTTTACGCACTGGCGAATTGAATACCGCTGAATGAAAATCCGCTGGAATGTGTTCGGCGCTAATCATTTTTTCAATACTACTAGCGGTATTGTAATACAGCCGGTCATCAGCCGCCGCTTTGGAAAACTTTAGTTGCCATTTTTAAAACTCGCGGTGCTATCTGAGATAACAACAACAATGGCGTCGGCTAGTTTTAGAGGTTATAATGCAAATTAAAACGTCAAAACGGCTATGGATTCTGGTGTTCTGCGTAATCCAACACAATAGTAGCGGGATTGTCATTACGATACGTTCCAAAATATAGCGACAATCCGGCGGCGGCGTATTACAAAACAGCGCTGTTTCGTAAAACAGCAAGCTTTTATGTAAAACGGCGGATTAAACAATATGCCAGCGACATATATATAACATTCCCTGTATAAAATCCACATAAAAAGTTGAAAATATTAGGGGTTAGTATTTCTGCCGCTGACATCCTCTGCTAACCCTAAGCAGCCAGCACAGACTTAAACAGCTGTCCCACTCGTACATTAGCGTCCCGCAGTTAATGGGGCGTATGGGCTATCCGTTGCACTAATTTGTGGACTTAATTGGTGGCATACGAAATAATGCCCATTGTGAACCCGCACGAGCTCGAACGGAAATGGAGTTATAGTTATTTTTAGTGAGGTAGCATTATTTAAGGGTCAGATAGAGTTTGTCCCAAGATTAGTAGGTATGCAATTTTGACGTGCTCTATCTCGGATGAAATCCGTCTCTTTCAATATACTCGTAAGAATATAACACTTTAAATTCTCGAGCTTTGTACACCCCCATATAAGCAAAAACTGAAGTTAGGGGTACTATTTTTGGTTCTGTGCGCGAAGGTTGTTATATATATATATATATATATATATATATATATATATATATATCATCATCATATCAGCCGAAAGACGTCCACTACTGGACATAGGCCTCCCCCAAAGAGTGCCAAAGTGACCGGTCCTGCGCCACCCGCATCCAGCGGACTCCAGCAACCTTTACCAGGTCATCAGTCCACCTACATATATACATACATATATTATATGTATAATAATAATAATAAGTATGTATTTTTCTGGTCTACTCAAGTAAATTTTTATAGACTTTTATAGGGCAGTTAAATGAGTCGTCAGTTATCCGCGACCATGGTCGCCGAAATCCGCCACGAATCGTCGGAAAAAAGGTAAATAAATATCACGTTAGTCCTGTCAATAATAATCCTTTCATGAGAATCAATATATTACAACAATTGCCCCAGGCCCATTCCTAAGGCTTAAGCTTACTGCCAAAATGCATCAAATTTAAATCAGCAGGAAAAGACAAACAGAGTTATTTACGCATTTATTATTTGTACGGACAGGACAAAGATAATACATGTCGGAGAATACGTAAAACGGGCTAGATTCTGACTGGTTGTAGTTGCACTGGTTGTTGTTATTCCTCACCAATAGATGGCGCGCACGTCAATACTCTATGGCGTTTGCGGACGGTAAGTCAAACTATTGGTGATGTTTTTGTGGCGCCGCTAGATGGCGGTGTAGTTTGATGTGAAGGTAGCTATAATGTTACGCAGCTACTTCACACCAGTCTGTCAGCAGTGCGAATAATTCATGGGATTCTCACTTCTTGCCTGAACGTCGCCTGCGCAGCACGTGCGCGCTGACAACTTATCAGTATCCAACATAGCGGATGATCCACCGTCGTCGTTGGAGACAAATCTACTTCGATCCTTAACACACATTTGCATACTAATGACGATCGAGGGTCAAAATGAAGGTAGATATGTAATACCAATTACGCACAGATGGATTCAATTTGCGGCAACGCGCGGTGAGCTGCAGGAAACGACTCGCTATAATAAAGGATCCACATGGGTGCGATCCGGTTTAATTTATGAGTGAATAGCGATTGTGGACGCGGTAACAATGTATGGACTTCTGGACCGAGCCTTCAATTGTTTGTAAGTATAGCACTCGTGAATAGGATGATATATCTACCTACTTAAAGAGTTAATTACAGCCAAAGAACATAATATAATACTTGTATAAATCATCACATCAATACATTTTTTTTGGTACTGCGCCTGCAATCTCAGCTCCCCTATTCTGTAACTTGTTTTAAGCTCACCTCAACCCTCACCCACAAATATATCTTGAGCCCACGATGCGTAGTAACTAAGCGTAGGTATAGAGGTATAGTTTCGTGACGGGTGACCGGCGGGGTGAGCCGCATTAGCGCGTAGCGAATAACAGCCCAGGGGACTGACATTCGCGTTCCCGATTTGCGGTAGCAGTGATGTTGCCATGCCTCTGTAACCACAATCGTGGTTACAGTAACAGTCTAGATAAACTGGTTTTATACGCAGAAAATGTGTGACTAGTTTAACTTCATGGTTGAAATCACATAGCAATTTAGGGACTCAAGTAGGAAATGTAAAACGTGAATTTGGCATTAATCAAGTCAAGGGCAGCATACAACTCAGATATCAGAATCAGACAAAACGTCGATTATTCAAGTTCCGATTATTCAACTGATTCTTGACACTTGTCCCACACATATGGTAATGATATTTTGATCGATTCTATTAGAGGTTCCTCGTGAGTACAAGATCTTCGAGTAGGAAAACTGTATTATGTTAATTTTAATAAAAGCTGGTGGAATATACCTGGTTTTTTCCCAGCACTCAGTTTACGAAGGTGAAAGATATAAAAATGTACCACAACCAAAGAAACCGTGAGTTTTTTCGCCACTTTCTATTAATTTCTATTGAAAATACAGTTAGAATCGATTTCCTAACAGCAGTTAAGTGGTCGCAATGGGTTTGGCAAAAAATACTGCGTCGCCCACGCTTCTCATGTACTGGACGTGCTTAGGTAATAGACCATCCGATCGATGAGGACTTATAGTGTGGTTTTCATATATTGCTAATATACGCTTAAAGATTACCTAAATGACACTACTCCGTAACATGGTTCCTTTACTTTTTTATAAATTTTGTGTTTTTTTTCATTTGACGAGGCATTATTTAATTTTTTTATTCTCTTTATACATACCTTACTGTATTGACTTTATATTTTATTATCATTAAGTCAGTCAACATGTAAGTAGCGGACTGAAAGAAAAATTATATTTTGTACATCTAACGCTGTGGGTACAACATAGAGGTCTTTTATTTTTGTACTTACCATACTTGTAACCTGTGTTTAGCAAAATAAATAAATTGAATTAAATTGAATTGAAATTTCCATTTCAACTTGAAGCGTAAACAAAAAATCTCACTTTCGTAACCAAATTGGTTAGGGAAAGTCTCTGTCAAGAGTGAAAACGACGAAGAAGAAGTGATTGGTAAGGATTGCGCACTCATATCAGAGTTAAAGAAAGGCTTAAACAAACATGTCGTATTAAGGTAATAAATCATTTACAAACGGCTATAAACCACTTTTACTCTCCTACAAGCAAAGGGGCGCCGGTGCATTCAATTAAACTATACATACATCGCACTACACAGATCGAGAACAGTAGCTATACTTATAGGTACACGGTGTTTTTTTAACCGTCTTAGAGCCGAAGCCCAGTTAATGTATATACATTACAAAGAACTTAAAAAAAGGTTTTTTTTTAAATGTATTAATTTTAATTTTAATAATCCAGCCGAGTGTCTGCGGTGTCCGCTAGCCGCCGTCTTATGTAGATAGGTACGAACTCTAACCGGGTGAATGAACTTCGCGCAGCGCGCCATAGAGGATTTTTCACTTCTCCTCTTTTTCTCACTTCACCTTAATTAGATAGATGGAATGGAAAGGATGGACCTTTTATTACTAAAAACAAGTACTATTTTTTTCGTAAGTGATTAGTACGTTTTGAAAGTATCCAAAAGTGGGTTTCGGCTCTAAGATGGTTAAAAAACACGTTTTATAATAAAAAGGTAATGTTTGTGAGTATGTCGTTTTGTGAGCTTTAAGCTTTGTAAGTTTGTAGGCTATACGATAGTTGAAACGAAAGGTGGTTATATAGTGAAAAGTAATAAAAATGGGCACACTTAGTATCGAATTTCCATACAAATTTACCCGCATTCATAAGTAATAATAAAAAATATTGAAAAGAAACGAAGAACAACATATGTTAGCCCATGGTCATCCCACACTAGTCTTAGCCTAAGCCGTGGTGACCGTTTGAAAAACATTACCAATACAAGTTTGTTCGGGTAGATATTATCTATTATTATTATGTAACAAATGGAAATGTGTGTATATGTGAATGAATATGTGCGTGTGTAAACACTTACACCTCACTGCACACACGTGCATCATCATTGCTTTCGAGTATCTCTCATCATATCAGCCGAAAGACGTCCACTGCTGGACATAGGCCTCCCCCAAAGAATGCCAAAGTGACCGGTCCTGCGCCACCCGCATCCAGTGGACTCCCGCAACCTTTACCAGGTCATCAGTCCACCTTGTGGGGGCGCCTACGCCGCACCTTCCGGTACGCGGTCGCCACTCGAGAACCTTTCCGCCGCAACGGCCATCGGTTCTACGTGCTATGTGCCCTGCCCACTGCCACTTAAGTTTAGCGATTCGGAGGACTATATCGGTTAACTTGGTTCTGCTGCGGATAGCCTCATTTCTGACGCGATAACGCAGAGAAACTCCCAACATGGCCCTCTCCATTGCCCTTTGGGTGACTTTGAGCTTTCTTATCAGGCACATAGTAAGCGACCACGTTTCAGTGCCATATGTCATCACTGGCAACACACACTGGTCAAAGACTCTCGTCTTGAGACACTGCGGAATATTGGACGAAAAGATGTGCCGTAGCTTCCCGAACGCTGCCCAGCCGAGTCGGATTCGACGATTGACCTCTTTCTCGAAGTTGGACCTACCGAACTGGATAGTCTGTCCTAGGTATACATAATCGTCTACAACTTCGAGCTTAAAGTGTCCGATTGTAATGGGAGTTGGTACGCCATGGGCATTTGAGATTATCTTCGTCTTATCCATGTTCATTCTTAGACCAACTCGCTCGGAAGCTTTACTGAGGTCATCGAGCATCGTACTGAAGTCCTCCATGGTCTCAGCCAAGACTACTATATCGTCAGCAAACCGAAGGTGAGTGATGTACTCGCCATTGATGTTGATGCCTAGCCTTCTCCAGTCAAGAGTCTTGAAAACGTCCTCCAGTGCAGCGGTGAACAGTTTTGGAGAAATAACATCTCCTTGTCTGACTCCCCGCTGCAGCGGAATAGGTTTCGAGCTCTGGTCCTGGAGTCGGACTGACATAGTGGCGTTTTCGTGCAAACACTTCAGCACTTCGATAAAGCGATAGTCAACTTGGCACCGCTGGAGAGACTGTAGTACACAGCCCAGGTTTCGATCGAATCGAAGGCTTTCTCGTAGTCCACGAACGCCAAGCAGAGGGGCAGGTTATACTCCTCGGTCTTCTGTATAACCTGACGAAGCGTGTAAGCGAGTATCTCTACATATAATAAATGTGAAAGTTCGTTCAAGTTGTCAGTGAGACATAATATGTAGAGTTTGAAGGAAATTGTATTTATTCAACGAACATTAAAAACTTCAATAGCGCGATGCAGAACTTCACCAATTTCCATGCATTTAGAAGGTCATTCTCCAGGTTTTGTCGAAGCCTGAACTCCAACAAACCATATTAAACGTATAAAAAAGTTTGATGGAGTTACGGTGACCCACAGGCCAAATTTGAGAATATTTGGATAAAGTTGTCTTTAATTTAAGCAACAGCGCCATCTATCTAATTAATACGACAGCCCAACTAAAAGGAGTGTTATGTTTTCTGTTTTCCGGGTATCACGGGAAAACTATAGAATGGATTTATATGCAACTTTCACTAAAACGTTCAATAGATCTTCGGCCACGCAATAGGCTATAAAAATTATAAAGATAAGGGTTCGAAGGGGTTAAAAAATGGGGTTGAATTCAGTATGTATGTTTTTGAATAAAAAAAGTTTTTTTAATGTAAAGTAGATAGTCACGCACGTTTATTTTATTATAATATAATTCTAAATAAAATCGAAAACATAATATAAGGGGCATCTATCGAGCTGAAATTGGACTACAATTAAGTTCGCTAGATGGCGCAAATCGGCAACTAACATCAACGACCTCTATCAAACTGAAATTGTATCAAATTATGCTCGCTAGATGGTGCTATCATTATATATACATCAAGCATTAATAATGTTTCTTTTTCATTGAATTTGTGACTCTTACATCTCATAATCATGAAGATCTGAAATTGCGTTAGCTTTAACACGTTCAAAGGCACCGGCGCGTTTCAATGCTTCGAAAGTCCGAGTCCGAGTCGACCCGGGATAAAGCTATCCTATATCCAGGCTATAAACTAACTTCGTATAAAATTTCATCTAATTCGTTTGAGCCGTTTCAGCGTCATTGAGTAACAAACATCCCAATATCTAAACATCCAACCATCCAAACTGTCGCATTTACTTTACTTTTTTACTTTATTATACTTATTTTATCAATAAAATTTTCACTTTCTATCACCGTATCGAAAATCGTGAATAAAACCTCATTCATTAAACTTTTCATTTATTTATTCAATAACGACATACATTGTATTTGAACATTTCAAAAAATAATAAAACTACATTAAATTAAAAATTATCAAACATCTGTAGAGCACATAACAAAATTTATATTATAATATATAGTGAACAAAATGTCAGATGTCAACCCAAAAAACACTATGTTAAAATTAAATCATAACGAACGTAAACAAGTCAAAAATATTCTTCTGTCAGTTATTTATCTAAAAAATACATTACAGTATCAAATTACATACGTATACAATTAATAAATATAAAAATATGTCAAAATAAATAAAATAATAAAAAAAAACATCAAAAGTACAATTTTAACACATACAGAGTCAGAAATTAAGATTACAAAAATAAAAATAAATTACTGATAATATTCCTCTATTGAGTAAAAACACTTTTTTAGTAGAAATTGAAAAACTATTTAATCATATGGCATATATTATTTTTGACCTTTAAAATTTGACTTTGACTGGCAGTTGCCGCTAGGCTATGATGCTAAAGTTTGGACCGGAATCACGCAAAAATGGATTAAAATGAATTTTGGTATACATAAAGTCTATAACCTGGATTATCATACGAATATATAATACTTTTTATTTCGGGAATCATCGTCTAAGGGGGCGAAACAGGGGGCGCAAGTTTGTAAGGAGCTACGATATAAAAGAGTTCCACGCGGACGAAGTCGCGGGCAGAAGCTAGTGTACTATAAATGAATGGCAAGTGGTTCGCATAATAACCTATTATTAATAGGTACCTATATTATGTTCCAATTCATTAAAATTTGTTCCTGGGGTGGACAGTGATTCATTTACCTATATGTTTAACAGGATCAGAATGTACCTACTGTTTATAAACTATCGACTATGCCAGTTCTTGATTGGAATGGAGAGGTTATAAATTTTATTATTAGTTATCGCCCGTAATTCGCTCGTCTGCCTGTCTATAGCGCGGAGCTATGAAGACACCGTCAAATACTTGCCTATTGTTAAAACACCATAAATTTTGATACGGAACATGGGTAAAAAATAAAAATGTTTCGGTAGCAACATTTGTGACAACTCACTTTGAAAATAAATCTGCCGATTACGATAATTTTCTGTCATTTAAGCAGTGAAGATCATATATGATAGCCTTGTTTACAGTTTTGTCAAATGATTATGATATATTTTCCGTACAACTTTTCGTTTGCTGTAAGGTGAACGTCCCAATATTTGAAACCCTAATGGTAATAATAAATCCAAAAACCTTTATTACAGCAGAAGGTGTGACGAGGCAACTGGAATATTCACTTAAGAACTGGAATATTCACCATGTAAGATATAACTGGAACAAATACGACATATTGTGTCTTTGTCTCAATTTTCTCAATGTCACTTGCAGTAACATCTGACATGCTCTAGCGGCTCTAGCTCTACAAATATCTGACGCACTCTACCGGGATTGTGTCAGATATGTATGCACCTTCTCTTTTCATATATTATTGCTGCCCAGCTAACACGATACGTTTCACGTTTTTCATGCTTAATTTACTGAAACGTCAAGTAACCATAAAACGTGATGTCATAGCTAGGCCTGGTTATGCTACAACTAGCTAGATCGAGAAGCCTCAATTTCTATTCCTTTTGGTATTAAAACAGTTTACCAACTTTCGTTACAGTCGGTTTATCCTAATATCTTTAGTTCCAGTAAATTACATCTTCCAACCTATATACAAGTCCAATTTCCCACTAGTCAAGCTTGAAATCGAAGCCTGGGGAGCAGATAGTGCTATCATTATTCGTCGTAAAATTTAATCAATACATGTACACGCATTATTTCGGTCTGACTGCCCTCATTTCTTGAGCAAGCGATTAAGCAATTAAGGATTTGAACGTTCTAAATTGTACTAAGATATAGTATACTCTAAAAATTTAGCATGCAAGTAAGCATGTAGAAATGAAAAATGTGTTTATTTGTCTACCGAGTGTGTCGTGTCTATCCTGTCTACGAGTCGTATAAATTAAATGGCAGTAGAAATCAGTACCTACTAAGGACCTTGTCAGGCAGGAGTAGAAAATGAGGTACTTAATAATGGATATTGTTTTAGGCAACTAATTCCCTTCCGTACTAATACACGTAGGTATATTCACTAAGAAATATTCAATATTCTGCCGAAAAAGTAATTGATTAGATACCACATTTATTTCTGACGAGAAAAATCTCTGCGATGGTCTAGGCGAGCACTTTCGTACATCCACGTCCAACCATAAGGCTAAGCGCAATAATTATTTCACAATTTTATCTGCCCGATTATTTTACTTATAGCCTCCAGTTTGTTCCGACTGTGTAGGGCAAAGAATGCTTTAATTACGGTCGATATCGATAATTTAAACCTTTATTGACATTTTATGAGAATAATTAATTAATAATAATACTGAAATGACCAGTAATTTAACAGCATCATCATCATCTTGAAGTATTGTGATCTAATATAATCATTACCGACATCAACTACAACCTGAGGAGGCAAAAAAATAGAATGTATCAGATCACCGACAAGATGAGATTTTCTGTTTGCTCCTGGTGTGTTTACTACATACTTTATTAATTATTATATAAATAAGTTCTTAATAGTTTTTCCGGCCAAAATAGGCAATTTTCTGCCTAACGCTCAGTTCGGCTTTATGCTCGTGGCGACGTTGAATATTTCAAAGACAGCTTTCACACCTTGGAATTTATTTTAATTCTTATATTTTGTTAGCCCTCAACGGGTCGTGAACTGCACATACTTTTGCAATAATATATATTTTTTATCAATATATATTAAGAGACAATTCTAAGTCGAGGTGGCCTCAATAGTAAGCCGAACGAGGCTTAAGTTATGGGTATTAAACGACGCTATACTTTTACATGGACATAGAAACCTCCCAAGACTCAGAATTCATGCTCATCACACAAATATTTGCCCTTATCGGGATTCGAACCCAGGACCTTTAGCTTCACCCACTAAGCTTACCGGTCGTCAAAATATACTTACAGTTATCGCTCAACTTAGATTAGTTATCGACAATGGCACGTCACTAGAACTATCAGAGCAGTATGCGGGCTGCGTGTTCCGATATCTATTTATATCTGCGGCCACTGCGCATCGCGGACCTTTGTTATTAACTCGCACTTACCCGTTTCGTCCATAAAACACGTTGGGAAGGAGCCGCCTAACATTTATAGCACTACCTACTTATGCGTGACTCATAAATTAACTAGCGTCTTTCAAACCATTTTTTAATGACTTTGCCGGATTGGAAAATTTCTTCTTTTAGACTTTAATTCCAGAATGTTCGTTCGCGTTGACTTCCTTTTGTTGGATTTTTACTGGGATAGAATAGTAATTTGTTATACAAGGCTATAAGTTGTTGTATGGCGAAAATGCTTGTATTGAAAGCCGAGCTAGCGAAGGATTGTAAGATTGAACCACGAGGAAAGCGAATGGTTCAAAAGTACAATCCTGAGCACAACGAGGCTTTCAAGCACAGATAACCTCCTATAGATAGAGCCTATAAGCGATTTAGTTCTATGCAAAGGTCACCACAGTTGGCGGCAAGTGCGGGTTGCGGGGAGGTCGGTAACGGCGCTGCGATTGGCTGTTTCGAAAACAGCGCGCTTTGTCACGTCATGGCGCCCGAAGCGTAGTGATGGGGTGCGTTGGTCGTTAACGGTTTTTAGCGGTGCCGCAAATAATTGTAAGTAGAATATTTTACACGGCGTAGGTACCTGTTGCCAAGGTTAAAATTTTTGAACGACTGTCACTTTTATATTATTATCATGTTTCGATTATTTAGATCACCAATAACATAAAAAAGTATGTTAATCATATCGAGTTTAGTCATATAAAATAATTATTTCTAGGTATTTTACAACATTTACTGCATTATCGTGTTTATGTAGGACAAGAAGCCTTCGTTCCGTTCGTATTTATATACTTACTAGGAAAGGACGAGTGCGAATGTGCTAGCTAGGCTGATGTATGATATTTTGAGATTGGTATAGCTTCGTAAGGAAGACAAATAAAAACGATGTCATAAAAAAGAACATATATTTATTCAATGTGATAAAATTATTTGGTTGATATTATGTGATGATGTGAATCCTCATCACTATTAGAAAAAACCCAAATGCCATGACTCCATCACTAACCACCTCCAAGATCCCTCACACGTCGTCGAAGTCCAGCATGAAGTTCATCTCGTAACACTAGTCCTAACCTAATTGCTCTCGACCAATGTATTCATTATTAAATTCTAATTCATTCTACTTTTTTAGCAATAGCTAAATACTTCGACACTACATACTCGCATTATTCTACAAATACTCTAAATTACCCAATAAATAAAATAAAACTACTTAAACCAACAAAAAATTTCCAGCACGGCTATCATGCGACGGTGAGCTTTCTCGAATTTTCTCGCACTATCCGTCTCTTTCTTATTAGAACACTTAGAACAAGAGGTGCGAGAAAAATCGGGAGTATGTCGCAGCCGCATGCTAGACGTGCTGTATGTAACTACAATTATATATTCCGTTTATTAGGAAGTTCTCTCTATTTTGGAAGCTATAAAATAGCGCGAGATAGTAATTTACTACGTCTCCCTCTACCTCATAGCTTGTAAGATGGTTGCAGTCCGCCACGCTGCCTTCTTGGTGCAGTTTAAACCTCTTTAGTACATCGTATACATTACATTATCTATGATTTATTATTGGTCATTTATTTATGATTATCCTTATTGGTCAGTCAAATTATTAATATTTCGTATGTAATTAAGAAATAATAGTAATGATTAGGTACTTCAATTTTATAAAAAATAATAACAGGTAATTATTGGTATAACACCATAAGTTTCTGAACGCAGGATCCTCTCATTCTGCAGTATAGAAGAAAGTTGGATTACGCGATTGACCGTCACGTTCAAAATTCAAAAACTGTTTTCACGCTATCCGATATAATGGACTTTTGGGCGCAGATTTTGAGCGATAAAGCGAGCCTTTCCGAGCCAGTGAGGGGGAAAAGTATTTTATATGTTAATCTGGGCTATACCTACTCTTTTCGTATACTAAAATGAATCTTTAATCCGATCAACCCTTTTTGCGTGATTTGTTCAAATATCCAAACTTTCGTATTTATACTTAATATTAGCAGGATAATAATCGTTTAAAAAAAAGCTGTTGATATGTCTTACGCGCGTTCGAAATGTTACGTATTTGTGAGTACAAGGGTGAACACTAACTATGATAGGTATAGAATAAGTAGTCTACATCAATAGGTACTAATTAATATTATAAAAAGGGAATGTTCGTGACCTTGTACGTGTGTATTTTGGGGGTAATCTCTCGAACTACTCAGCAGATTTCATAAAAGCCCGTGGCTTTGAGCCGCGCGGGCAGGTAATCTATACTGATAGTATAATAAAGAGAAGTCTGTGAGATTGTTGCTTTATACGTTTATAAGTTTGTATGTAATAGGTAATCTCCAGAACCGCTTATGCCATTAAAAACATATTTCACTTGCGCGTAGAATGGACTTTCTGGCTGGTTATAGGCAATTTTTTATCCCCGAAGGTTTCACTGTGTTATTTGCAATACGCGGGCATCTAATCCATACTTACATACTAATATTATAAATGGGAAAGTGTGCGTGTTTGTTTGTTTCACGTCAAGTCTTTCACGGCCAAACGGAGCGACGAATTGACGTGATTTTTTTAAGTGGAGATAGTTGAAGGGATGGAGAGTGACATAGGATAGTTTTTATCTCCGAAATCATCCCTAAGGGGGCGAAATGGAGGGGCAAAAGTTTGTATGGAGCTGCGATATAAACGAGTTCCACGCGGACGGAGTCGCGGGCAGAAGCTAGTCTACTATAAATGAATGCGCCTGATTCATATCCATGTTAATATTTTATAGAATTTTAATTGCACAAATGTGAAAGTATCTCATTGTCACGTAGCATTGTACCTTACCCAATAAATCATACCGACCTTATCATGCTTTATTGGTGCAACGCAACTAAAAATAATAATAAAGATCCGGTACAAATTACAGGCTAATTAAAACGTCTCCATTCTGGGTGGCACAACGAAAGTCGTACGCGATTAAAATGGGGTGACGGACGAAAAAGGAAATGACCGCATTTCAAAAAATTGTTTCTCGCATAAAACTTGATTCTACAAAACCAATTTAACCTACTCCCATTTGAGTTGTCCTGGGTTTCCGCTTTAAACACTTAATGTGTAAATGGGGCATTATTGTTTCAGTGAAATGCATTTGCGGGTACCGCTTGCTTTTGTTCTAAGTAATTAAACAGTGCAATTTGCATTTAGATGAAACTTCCCGTTTTGAAACATTTGTTTGATATTGTTATGTATTATTTCTATTATTTGTCGTATTGAGTTAAACTTAGGTACTAGATCTTATTTGTAAATAATAAATAAATAAGTTTCTGTCAAAAAAATCATTTTTGATACAAGCTTTTACTGCCGACTGTAGGTACTTTTCTGTATACCATCATCAAATACTCATTGAGTCGATTCTAACGAACCCAAACTCAACGGGGTTACGTCAGACAAGTACTGAACTCCCATGGCCACCTTCTGTCTCAATCTCAGATCAGCTCGATGGTACCATAATATTGAATTGTCATCAAAATTTTACTTATACCCAAAATCTCAGCTCAATCGGTTACTGAAAAGTGGGTCAAATTTAACTTGCAAGATCTGTCCCATACATACTAACACGGCTCATGGCCACCTTCTGTCACCATCATCAGATCAGCTCGATGGTACCATAATATTGAATTGTCATCCAAACTATACTTATACCCAAAATTTCAGCTCAATCAGTCACCGGGGAGTGGGTCAAATTTAACTTTCAAGATTTGTTCCCATACATCAGGCCCATACAGGGCTCATGGCCACCTTCTGTCTCCATCATCAGATCAGCTCGATGGTACCATAATATTGAATTGTCATCCAAACTATACTTATACCCAAAATTGCAGCTCATTCGGTCACCGGGAAGTGGGTCCAATTTAACTCGCAAGATTTGTCCCATAATAACAGGGCAAGTTAAATAAAAGCTTGTAATAAAAATGTTGATTTCAGGTGACTGCCCTAATAAGTAGTAATACCACGGAATAGATAATAGTACAAGTAATACCTACTTAGATTATCTAACCCAATTAGACAAAAATATTAACAAACTTATTGCGATTGCT
Source organism: Epinotia demarniana (assembly GCA_945867215.1). Lineage (NCBI taxonomy): Eukaryota > Metazoa > Arthropoda > Insecta > Lepidoptera > Tortricidae > Epinotia > Epinotia demarniana. The sequence continues at coordinate 30,366,957 of OX244260.1, forward strand.
TACGAGCGAGCGAAGTAAACGAGGTTCTCCGTTTCGGCAAAAATGCTTACTTTTGTCTAGCAGTTCTCCTCTACAGAGGCTCTAGTATAAGTTTTACCGAAACAAAACTTTATGATGGCGTTAGCGTTTTACCCTCAATTTGTATGGGATTTGACAGCGAAACGCGAACGCAGTCGTAACGTTTTGTTTCGGTAAAACTTATACTAGAGCCTCAGGTCGCATTACCCAACCGATTCTCGTAATTACTTATATGTGTTTGTAAATTTATGGAAATTATTAAAAATACTTACCTATGTTTTTGTAAAATTATGGAAATTATTGAAAACTAAAATATTTTATTAAAGGACTTGCGAGTCCTTCCTACAAAAAATCTTCTTGCTGCGAGCCATGAAACATACCAAATTTAATAAAACTTGGTTTTCCCACGGCTTCATCCGCGTGGCTAAGCGACGGGCGCACCATGTTGAGGACTTCTGGTTTACAGTAAGTTATTCCGTAGAGACGGGCATTGGGTCCAGGTGATTGCGTCAATCAGACGGGAATCAGCAGGTGTCTATTACCATATTAGCAAGCGCGGCCATTAAATTAACATATCACTGGGTTCGATTCAGTGACAATTTAACAGCTGTCAGTACCTCTGGGGCTAGGGCCGGCTGCTAAGACGCAATTGAAAATTTACAAGAAAATTGTTTGAGACTTTTACTTCTGCCGAATGTTATGAAGATACTACACTACATATTTGCGCCTATGCCGACTGCGTTTTATTTTCACGCTCCGTCGACGCTTGTTCCCCGACTACCTATAGCGGATGGTAAGGAAACGCGCGTCGAAGGCGTGTGAAAAAAAACGCAGTCTGCATATGCCCTAATATAGTTAGGTAGGCAAAAAAGTCACTGGAGCCGAGCATGCGGCTTTCTATCTCGAGGTTGTTGGCTCCTACCGAAACGGCGTTTAAAAAAAATACTTACGAAAATATAATTCGATTTTCTAGCTTTTCGGTGAAGGAAAATACCGTGAGAGAACCGGTCTAATCTCAACAAGGTCTAGTTTTCCCTCTGAGTTGGAAGGTCAGAAGACAGTCACTTTCGTAAGACAGTGTCGACGTCTGATCTTGGGATTAAGGTGACAAAGTGGACTCCGGTTCCTTTAGGATACAACCGGGAAAATGATACGAGATGACCAGTCACAGTCACGTGACCTTATTGCAACTTGATAAATTTTACTGTTGGGCAGTGAAGTATGTCGTTGTTTGAAATTATCCTATCCCTAAAACATCAGACTGTTGTTTAGACACATTATGTTAGATAGATTTTGCAGGTCATACAGAAATACTGGAGGAATATGCCCATACATGTAGGAATCCTCAATTGGGTATAAAACTAAACCTCAAAAATATCTCGACAAAACCCCTGAAAAAGATCTTCCGTGTTCGTTCTCACGGCCCATAACTTTTCTTAGATTCATCCGTCGGAAACCTACAGCTATTACTTGTGAAACCCAGAGAATGTCGTCCGGATCACTTTCCTACCATCGATGGTATAATCGACAAAGCCTTTCTCGTCCAATTTCACCGCAAACACTCGATAATCGATCGATCGCATCACTAGCAGGAAACAGAACGTGTAATGTGATAAATTGTTTTACGTTGAATGTTTATATGTAGTGAATCTCTGATTGGGTTGCACAGATGTGGTCCAGAACTCCAATCTTGCTCGCTCGACTTGTTTTCCAAGTCGCGTCGTGCGCGACTCAGCGACTGCTGTCTCACTCGCATTGTGGATTGAAATGTGCAAATTAGAAAGAGGAGGCTAGATTTTGTCGTCTCGCGTCGCATCGCGGGCGTCAGTTATTGTAGGCACTAAGCCACCCACGCAGTTTTCAAGAGCCTTGAATTTTAACTAAAAAGTACCTAAGCGTCAAAAAATAGATTTGAAGCTTTGTTTATTGCCTCGTCTCCTATTTAAATACCAAAAATGTATATAGCCCGGCTTTTCCTAACTGATGCTGTAAACTTTTTACACATAATTGATTTAAAACATTGCAAGATTTTATCAATTTTATAAAACACGTTGCAGACGACACAGCACATTCCTAACAATCTTTAAAAACTTCAGAGGCATTTGTTACCATCATATCCATTATTATTACAATTCTACACCGAATAATCGGCTCTCGGTCATCGTATTATGATACAGAATCGTACACAATTTCCATGAAGGCACTTTAAAGTTATTCTAAACCTTAAGTAGTACTGATAAGGTACAAAAAGGCTCATATTACGTGTAACGGTAGTATGATTGATAGCGATAAAGATCGGCGGCGCGAAGTCTATGGTTCTCGCACGGCGCTATTGACAACAAAATTGCTACTTTATTTCGATATTCGCTTGCGTAATTTGTATCATCGGTCGAGATGAGGCTATTACTGGGTGTATTATCAGTGTACCTACTTACAGTTTATTTATAAAATGCATTGTGTCGTAATATAAGCACTGTGGTCTAACCAAGACAACGACCTGCTGATAGACAAACCGACAGTGTTGACGGTTTAATTTTTGACAAGAGCGAGATGGAGCTGCGATATAAACGAGTTACACGCGGACGGAGTCGCGGGCAGAAGCTAGTCGTATATAAGAATTGCGTTATTGCCCTACTAGGCTATTAACAACTTGTATCATCTCACCGTTCTCCCCCAGTAGGAAATAACGACGCGTACCCAATCGAAGGCTGAACACCGCAATCAGCACAATAAATATAATTATTAAACATTAGAAATTCTTACCGGCTCGCATCTAATGCCTTCTAACTGTTATTATGACAGTGACACCGACCCAGATGACTTTGTGACACCAAAATGAATGCGCATACGCTTATGTCATCCGATTTTGACCGGTAGCGACGGGATATCTAGTAGTAACAGTAATGCAATGTCGAAAAGCAGCTATGACAGATGCAATAGTCAAAATCCGGTTAGGTTAAAAATAAACAGAAAACTTTACTCACGAATGAGCTAATTTAATTTAATTGTTAGTCATAGGTTACTTATGCATATTACATGTTAAAGTTGTATGTTATCCTAGTTAAACAAACTATTGTTATTCTCTTGTCTGTTCATCTGTCTTTTTCCGTCCGCCCGTGGGCGTCTTTCACCCAATTTTCACTAAAACGGCTTGACATTCCCCTTACATAGGGGAAAAACGCGAAAGACACGTTCTATTACGTGTAAGCAAACTAGAAATGTCTTTACAGTGATGAAATTAGAAGTGAATCTACTAATTATGAAACGTACTTACCATACAACATACCATGAGGTCACCAAACCAAATCAACACACACAATCCATTGCCTTACACAATCGTGTGCTCGATAGCAATACCGATCGCATCCGATGCTATCGACTCACGGGTGTCGACTGATTGCATCGATACCTCGTTCTTTTGTCGCGATACCATCGATATCGGAACTATTTACGACCTGTGGCGCACTTGATTTGTTTAAAAGTAAATTGGTGTTGCCAGTACGATGACAGCTGATAAGTACATGCAATGAGTAGAGGAAAACTTTCCCATTCTAGTTTCTTTCTCGTTTAGTCATGCGCAAAATGTGTCACTAAAAAGAAAAGATTGATGTGCATCTTTCGTTTGCTGTGAAGTATATCACTCTTTTAGTTCAATTTAGTTCAGTAGCTCTAGAGGTGCATCTACATCATTTGATATAGATAGATAGATTAGATTGAATATACCATATCAGTCGTACGCGTGTCTTTCAATGAACTATTGAGTTATTTGCCGTATTTAAAATTAAAATAACATTAAATCACTCTTATTATCGAATCGAATCATATTCAATGATCAATAGGCAGAATGAACTACCAATTTTCTAAATGATATACTGAAGTATTGAAGTATATGAATCCGAACTGAACTAGTGCACGAAAGAGTGATACCAAGTGAAGTACTTCATTTGAATCACTCATTCGCGAACTACTCATGTCTATTCTCGTTCAAGCTTGTGGTACATTTATAATTATAATGGTACTTATCAAGAAAAAAACATAACGAGACATTTGGATTTTGTCGTTTGAAATGTACTCTGTAACGATCTATTAATGTGGTCAATATTTCTGTGAGAAATCCATACAACAATTAAGTGTTACATTCAAGGTGGCCCAGCGTAATCCAGGTGCATGTATATTGTAAGTACTTGTTAGCAAAGAAACGGAATCAGTTCGCCATGTATATTGTGATTCAATTTCTTTGCTCTCAACTATACTTGTATTCGAAGCGCTGATTAATGTTGTGAATGGCTATACGCTCTTAGCGCAAACGGTGATAAGTACTAGGTTTATATGTGTGTTAATACATAAAGACGTAAAAACGACAATACAATTGTTTTCCAATGACACAATGTAACTAACGAAAGTGTCACCATGTCCCCTGGTGTTGCCACAAATCATCGCCGCAGATAGCGATCAACTTTTACCTCCTAACGATGTGCGGATACCACAGATAAGAACTCAAGATCGAAGCTGCGATTGGTCACGAGATCTGCCGGAACAGAGCTTTATTGTCTGTGGTTTAAATTTATAGGAACAGCGTTTGTTTTTGAGAAGGCAATTGAAATAAGGGGTCTGTGTATTCGTGTTTAGGTGGAATTGTGTACATGGTTCGCGTATTATTCAACTGCGACTTTCTTGGGAATGAGACGGCCTTCAGTTCAATTACACATTATGCCTACAAGTATATATAGCAATATTTTCCAAACTGATCGCGGTGAGCAGTAGCAGGGACCGAGGGAGCTCACACGCCGTCTCGTGCTAACAAGACGCCTTTCGAGTTCTCTCGAGCCTTCTCGCACTATCCGTCTCTCTCTCTTATTAGAAAACATACCTAGGACGGATAGTGCGAGAGAGCTCGTGCCCGTGCCTAAGCGTGCATAAGCGATAATATAAGGTGAGTTTTTCTGTAGCAGTTGTCACTTAATATACAACGTGTTAATTAATAAAATAACGCCAAACCTGAAAACAGTTTGTTTGGATGCAGATGGTGCAGGACGCCCCAGTCGGCCAACGCTTCATACAAAGGTAAAAACGAAACTCGTCAAAAAAAACCTATTTTTTTCAAATTCTACTGTCGATTCTGAACGAACCGTTTTCAGGTTTTGCGTTATCTTATTAACACGTTGTATACAACTAGGGGCTCTGTCAGCTGTAGAACTGGCGAGTGACTTTGAATAAAAAAGTTATCTTAAATATTTATTTGTCAGCTTGTGCACAATTTTGTAAACTTTATCCGTTTCAGCTTGCGCCAAAACTGTTCTGTTCTCTTCTACCTATAGATCGCTATTCTCAACCGATTCTTGTGAAATTTTGTGACCAGGTTAAATACCTAAGTATAGATTTTTTTTGTCGATACAGTCAAATTATCAGAAGTCAAATTAACGAAATAGAAAAAAAATATGTTTTTAAAGAAAAAGACAGTTCAGCAGCTAAATATGCAGCATGCATATGTGGAATCTGTCCTACGCTATGGCTTGATAATATGGGGGAACAGCACTGACATAAATCGCGTGTTCGTTGCACAAAAAAAATGCAACAGAGCAATGCATGGTATGCGACTAGATGAATCCTGCAGACCAATTTTTAAAGAGCATAATATATTACCACTTTCTGCCTTGTATATTTATGAGATATGCATGTTTGTTCATAAAAATAAAAGTATATTTCAAAAAGCATGTGATAGTCATCCACGAACATGTCGAAATCCGGATAGACTACTACCTGACGAGCACCCTACTTTGTCGAAATACAGGAAAAGTTGCATAATATTGTCGATTAAAATCTATAATAAAATACCAGGAGACATTAAGAAATTAAATATTAGATTATTTAAACTAAAACTGCACCAATGGCTAAATAATAATAATTTTTATTCCTTAAATGACTTTTTTTTGTTCTCTTGACATGACATGATGTAAATTCTAAGTTTAATTATTCTGACATGAAATAATGATTTTTTTTTAGCAATATTCAGATATGTATCAGAATGTATTAATTTAGTCGGTTTTATGTAATGATTTATTTATAGTTCTGTAAATATTTTAAATGTGTAATTTTGTATAATTCCGTTTATTATTACTTTGCATACCAGTCATGGTTAAGCATGGAAACCACGGAATAAAGAACCATTGGAAATGGTAAGTGGGCGTTCCCGTGTCGCCGAACATGAGCAATAATTAGCATACTTATTGCACAGATTATAGTCGGTCACCTAGCAACCGCACGCGGCGTATGACATGAGAGAATATTTGTTTATTTTAGTAAAATGCCGTATTGCGCTATTAAAAGTTGCTCCAATAACAGCACATTAAAAAACTTGTCTCATGGAGGTATTTCCTATCATCGGTAAGTATTATTTTAGAATACGTATAAAGAAATTATTAATTTTCTATTTCATGGAATCACATACAAAATTTGCGTCTGTAGTCACGGAAATATCAATTCTATTTCTCTAACAATAAAGTTCATAATCCTGTGTATTAATTAGCTATTCGGAACGTCAAATGAACACAATATCTAGAAGGTTCGCTACTCAAATGCTGTGGCTAAGGTCGATAATAGTTATCGATAAATCAAAATTAAAATATATTTGTTTATGAATCCTACGAATATTATAAATGTGAAAGTTTGTTGGATGTTGTAGATGTTTGGATGTTTAGAGGTTTAGATGTTTGGATGTTTGTTACTCAATCACGCTTAAACGGCTCAACCGCTTTGGATGCCATTTGGCACGAAGATATATTATAGCGTAAATTAAAATATATGATAGTTTTTATCCCGGGTCCACGCAGGCGGAGTCGCGGGCGGAAGTAATATATAATATGTGAAATTATGTCATACACAATAAAATATTTATTATAATATTATAGTTCCTAAAGACACGAAAACAAAGGAGAAATGGATTGATACCACTGGGAGGAAAGATTGGTTTCCGCAACGATGCAACACCATTTGTTCGGAACATTTTGTTGAAACAGATTTTTGGGTTTCGCCGAAAGGAAAACGCTTAATTCATGAAGGTTCAATTCCCACGCAGAATATTTATATATTATATAATAATATATAATATTTATATATTATACCGTAAATGGTACTACTTAAAGTAGATTTTGCATATACAATTTGCGTTAACAACTTATTATCATAGTACGTTTTAACCAATCGAAAGTGTATTGCAATTGTGTGTTCGTGTTTTTAATGAAGTGTGGTTTTTTGCGTGCGGCGACAGTGGTTCTCTATGAAAATCGGTTGAGTGCCATTTCCAATGGTTCTTTATTCCGTGATGGAAACCTACCTATAACTTTGTCTGTAACACCTGTTTGGTAATGTTTAACGCAAATAAATATTCTTATTCTTATTCTTCTTAAAAAATCCACTAATTACTAATTATCATGATTATTACAGAAGCAGGAAAGAAAAGCGGTTGAAACGCCCTTACACTTTTCTTGAGGTAACCAGCACATACTACTACAAAAGGGCACTTGAACTTGACGCTCGCTGAATTTTCTCATTGCTTGCAGCTCAGCATGTGCAGAGATAATGTCAAGTTGCAAAATTATGAGGCTGCGGAGACGCTAATTAGCGACGTCTTCATTCGAATTGCTTAGAAAGTGTTCCTGGAATGCATCGAGATAAATCTTTGGTTCCCATTCTCATGGCGTATCTCGCCATTTCGCGGCCGTTGGATTAATCTATTATTATTCAAGCACAGACACAGTATACTCATATTACTTAATGTCAACCGGGGCAAATGCGTCGATGGGGTAACTGCGTCTCTTGATGATACCTCCGAAACTGAACATTTTAGGAGTGTGACAATCGTCTAATCTCTATTATTTATCGCTATTAAATAAAAAAAACAAAAGAGACGAGATGAAAATGAGTAGCCTTAGGTATTCTGGGTGAAGGGAACGGTTGCGAGTAGTTAGTCATAAACGAAAGTGCATTAGCACCATTGTTTCTTATCTCCATGCTAATTACAATTAAAAGTGCTAATTTGCTTTCCTTGGCAGTAAAAGTTGCATACTATTATCGTGTACGGTGGGTTTAGTATCAAGCCTAGGTACTTAACTCATATATACATAGATATATATATATGACTTCGTAAAGATAGGTCCAACGCCCTCGAGTAATTCGTCCAATGCGCGGTGGCCCGCCACGGGCAATCGCGGGCCACCGTGCCTTGGTCTTCAGCTGTACAGTGTGTCACAGTATGTCAAGCGAATATTGTTCGGACAGGCGTATCTTTACTTTCGATATCATTGCATATACATATAAATATAAAACAAAACATTTAAAAAAATGCGGACAATCTTACACAAATCGACCTAGTCCCAAACTAAGCATAGCTTGTTCTATGGGTACTAGACGATGATAAACATACTCTATAACATCCATGACTCAGGAACAAATATACGTGCTCATCACACTACAAATAAATGCCCTTACCGGGATTCGAACCCAGGGCCTCTTGCTTCGTTAGGCAGGGTCAGTACCAACTAGGCTAAAATAATTTGAAATCATGGATATACCTATACGAGGCTGAAATAAATGAAAATATTAAATGAATAAATAAATATAAGGGGACAATCTTACACAAATCGACCTAGTCCCATAGTAAGCTCAGTAAGGCTTGTGTTATGGGTACTAGACGACGATATATATGATAGATATAAATACTTAAATACATTGAAACCATCCATGACACAAATAAATATAATAATTATAGAATAAATATATATACTTAATGTAAATAGTCTTATGTCACTTATCTATTATGTCGATTATTATGTACCAGCCTACATCATGCTTATCATCTATCCCTAGCTGCTTCTTTTTTTTGCAGCAAATTCAAAACCTAGGTACTTAACTATTGTTTATGTGGTTTTATCTGATGTAAGATTCGATATGCTCAATAATATCATTTCTTTCAGATAACAAAGGATCCATAATGTGTTCGTGTACATGTCTAAAAAAAGAAAAATGATATTAAATAATAGGTACGAGTAAGTAGTAATAATAAGCTATATAATACTCGTACTCATACTGTCCTGGAAATGATAAAATATAATATTTTGTATGTTAAAAACACATGAATTATAAAATGTTTCTATGTCAAATGAATTCGATTTTTACAATCAGATCACAATGTTCATAAATGTATAGTTGTATTACACAATAAGATTTTCAAATAAATGTGGTTACAGTACACAAGTAAGTTATTAATACAATCTATAACCCCTATGTTAACTTTACCCTTTAAACTAAATCTTCCAGCAAACCTTCTTACGAACGGAGTCGTGAATATTCAACATCATGTTATAATGCATTTACAAACACGCGTGACGTAGTGTTGTAACACTTTACTAACAGATCGATATCGATAGTATCAGAGTGTCATTGAATGAACGACATTGTTGAACGATTTCTATAAGCGACCTTGCGACTGATTGCGTTGCGAAACGCTTGCTGCAGAGCTTAATGCGCTATTAGGCAAGTTTGTATAGAATGTAAATATGATCACGATTTTAGTCAGGTGGGGTAGGTCAGATCAAATAATCGATTATCGGATCGTTAATGTGTAATACAAAAAAAACATCATACCGATATATACGTCCCACTGCTGGGCACAGGCGTCCTCTCATGGATTGGAGAGGGAACTGAAACTGAAAAATTCATTGGTACGAGCCGTGATCCAAACCCACGGCCGCCGTTTAACAGCCGCACGCCTGAACCAATGGGCTACCGTAGCAGTAATACCAATAAACGATTTTTTGTGTATGCTACTATTCTCATCCGCTACCTATCTCGGTCCAGTGCATGGATGGCGTATTTTGTAGCATCGTAAGTGGTGGTCAGTTGCTACAAAATACGCCTAACTTATTCCACCCTCTCATTTTCAGCCTGCATATATTCCGGCAGTCATCCTGCAGAGTCCATGTGGGGCGACTAATTTATCCCCTTTATCTGGGTGCATTCCGTAGACATATCCCACCAAGACCTATGAAATACTTCACATCAATTTTTTGAGCATGGTTTTAAATAAATCGTATTGTTTTTTTTCCGTTTTGCAGAAAAGTGAACCTCATATTGTTTAGGCGGGGCCTCTCACGACCCATGTCCGACTTCTTAACAAGACAAGGAAAACGACCAGTGTGTAATTATTACATCGCCAATTAATATTTTGACAATGTAACGTAACCCTTTGGACCCTTGTACTTCTGACAAACCTCAGGTAGATAGGTTTAATATTGGAATGGTAGGCGTTCTTTAAGTTGATTAGCCATAGATTTCGAGTTATTGTGCATGTGTGCCTTATGGAGGTCATAAAAGGAATAAAAATGTCTTTATCCTGCCCTGAAAGTTAGATACTATCAAGAATTAGAGTATCTTCGCATGTATGCATAGCTTGGCCTGTATTTAATTTTGACTATTTAGCATTCAAAAGGTCCAAATGCCGTTTAAATCAAACACAAAAAGGACGAATAGAATTAGTAGCAGCATGAAGATATTTCCAAAGTTCAAAAATGTAGGTCAGTTAATAGTATGAAACAATAAACAAGATAGCAATGTCTCTTTCACGGAGATAAAATAGCAGCGTAAACTAACTCGGTCCCTGTTCGAAATTCTATCGATAGTGCAAGATCGAAACGATAGTGTCGGTACAGTTGTTTATCGTCATTTTCTTCGATAACGGCACAACATCTTGAGTGTTGACAAACTATCGTAAGTTTTGGCAAAATTTGTGTCAACATAGATTATGGGCACATGTTCTGGAATTGAATTATATTCATTTATCCTATTGACGTTGCGTTTCAGGACTCTTAGATGAATTAGTTATTGAAGAATAGTACTTACCTAGATACGCTTCCGTTGGGACGGTTGTCAAACAACCGGAAAGATGTATTGAGACGGTTTCTTACTCGAAAAGTGCAGAAAATGAATGGTAGAAAAGAAAACTGCAATTTAATAATTATTAAATTTTCAATAGGTATGTTCGAACCTGAATAAATTTGGATACATTAGGATTGTAAGGTTAAACATATACTTACAAAGGATTTTTCTGGCCATTCAATGTATTTTTATAAATCCTTATTATTTATTTAAAGTGTGGGTGCAAATAGTGAATATATTTATGAACACATCACGAAAAAAAAGAGAATCACATAAAGAAAGGTTGCTGGTTTAACATCAAATTCAAATGATAAAGATGAATGCAGGAAAGTTCATCTAATGAAATAAAGATGATGTTTCCTTGCAAATGACTCTTCTCGTAGAAAGCTAACGCTATTATACATTCCGTTCCATGACTTTAGCGTATGTAGGTATTTTTTTCTAAACCAAAAAAAAAACAATTTCGCATCGCAACGACCTAATAAAATACGGCACAATATTTCAAAAGCATGTTTTTTCGGAAATTATAGCATCACGATTCGTATTAGCCGTGGAAGTTGCCAACAATGGAATATCATGTAGTACGTGATACTTTCAGCATATTAAGGGGAAACGTGACCAAAAGTTTGCTCTTCTAAGTTGGCTAACTTATTTGTAATGAGGTTACACATTATATTATGACGTTTTACGATGTGACCATGTAGCTTTTAGCTATATTCTCTTTTCATTTATGACTGATGTTTGATACTTCTTCTTTATTATCTTTCTGTCTTGATTGAGCTTGCAAAAGCAGACTGAAGTAATTGTTAGTAGTAAATAAATAATGTTATGCAATTATACTCACACACTCACACACAAACAGATACAACCACACACACACCCGCATACACTCGCATACAAACTTTCGTAGTTATATAAATATAGTCAAATAAGAATATATAAATATTTAAGAAAACAAAAATGTTATTAACGAAACTCACAACCTGCGGAGGACACTGACTTCTGTAACACAGGCTCCAGCCTACCTCAGAAGTCAGAGGCTTCACAAATACAGCTGTACCATTTTTGGAAATAAACGTTTTTATTATTATTTATTAATATTAAAAGCAGGTGAAATAAACTTAGGAAACTTCACATTTTAGGCTCTTGCTGCCATATTATTTTGTGCTGTACATTCTATTGATAACTTGGAGAAATAACGTAATACATAAATTACACTATTAGCATTTCTTAAATTTAAATGATAATACTCGCAATTGTGATTCATAAATATGTGACATGTAATATTTATATAATATTATGAATAAATGAGTATGAGTATTAACTGTGAGTGCATGCTTATAATAGCAATGTATACAATGCATCAAAATATCCAATAAGCCTTCAAAACACAATGCATTAGCCTCTCAAGCAGCTTTGCTCATAAACTATTGGAACTAATTACTCTTGCCATCATAGAAGTATTAGCGAAGACCGGCTCGAACAGGGTTTAACACAGATTTATTATGAATCCATTCATTTCAGATGTTGAAGTGTGTTGTGGGCGATGGGCTTGCAACCTATCTCAGCGATATCACATTTTGTCGATATTTTATACCCTGATTTATGCTAAACGTGGCACTGGAACATTAGTTTCACGTGCTCTGCCTACCCCTTTTAGGAATAAAGGCAGGAATCTATGTATGATAACTTATAACTTGGATCTTTTTTAAGACGAGAGGGAAATATGCACTATCATCACTTACCATCAGGTGAGATAGTGTTCTAATGCGTACATACGTAATAGAAAAAAAATATTTCAGTAGGTAGGTATACATTAATGCCTAACGGTTGTTCATAAAAGTTCATCAATCCTATGTTATTAAAATTCAGTTAAAATTCGTTTGTCCTTATTTGTCGGTTTATTTTTGCAATTAAGAGACAATAAAACAAGTAAATTAACAGAGCTTGTTAATAGTTGCTAAGTGATATGAATAAAAGCATGAGTATTTAAAGTAGACAAACGTGGAAAAGGTCTGTGACGTAATTTCGAAAATCGGCGTTAGTTTCATTGATTGAACTGCGAATCGTTTTGGTGCACTAGCTTTATCTTTTAACGCATAGCCATGCATGTATGAGCGAGACGTAAGTATTGCAATGGGATTGGAATGACTTGTTATTTGGCAAATAAATCCGTAGTACGGTGGAATGAATTCTGTCTTAAGTTTACTGTCTGTTCAATTACTCTTTGTCCTTGCTTAGGCTGTAATAGATAACTCTCAAGGAAATGCTTAAGTGCTTAGACATTGCAGTTACGAGTGTAATGAATTTTATCTTACTTAGCTTCTAGTTACCGTAAAGTCTGTAGCCTTGTATTACTGCTTACTGTGTTTTCAGACTATCGAAAGACTTCATAGTTCTGAAGATTAAACAATAGTGTACGATTCAAATATTATATATAAATGACATTCTATATTTATTGCAATATATTTTTATTGCAAAGAAAGATAAATTACTTTAAAAACAAACTATTAACCGACTTCAATTTAGTACTCCGCCAAGCCACAAGAACATTTCCTATTTTTTTTTACAGTTTGCCACATGAACTGATTTCCGATAGCAAATGCGTTGATTACTATAGAAAAAAACCGAATCGCTGTATGTGGGCCGATAATATTTGAGGACTTCCCCAAGATCATCACCAATGGCACTTCATTAGTTCCTATTTCAACGGAATCTTATCAGAACCTGTGACGTACTTTTGCACTTTTAAGTACATAATTGAGGAATTCGATAAGTCATCTGTGGTCTTCATCATGAATTCCTCGCCACCAAATTTATGATTCCGGATGTAAATACACGAGTTATAATAGAAAATACCAAAAACACGACACGCGTGCCTAATAAAATTGATGAGTTCCATCAATTCCTCATGGATCCCGTCATCTAACTGAATTTTGAAAAAAAATGGGACCCACCTGGAAGTATATACATACTAACGAAAAAAAAATTCGAATCTGCTCATCTATGAAGGAGTTCTGAGGTTACAAACATTGAAAAAAAATAAAGCCGAATTGAGAACCTCCTTCTTTTTTTGAAGTCGGTTAAAAAGTAATTCATAATTTCATTTAATTACATGGGAGACCGAGCTTTGCTTTGCGTTGCTTTCCTGGATATTAGACCAAGGTCGAATTCTATGGTCATTTCGATTTAGTATAATAACTCTTCTAGATTTAGCTAAATAACGTAAGACTCAACCCTCAAAGGTAGATTTTTCAAATTATTGACGTACCTATCACATGTTTTTTTATGGCTACCAATTTTCTAGTAATTCATAGCTAACATTAACGCTTCATAAACTGCCATATACAGCGCATTTGTTACTAAACTCTACATGACGATAAACTATAGTACGCACCGACATCAATTTTACATGTAATGAATGTTCATTACATGTACGGCGCGGCGTCTATGGCTTGAACGCCTGGATGTCCACGTGTTCAAGCCATAGACGCCGCGCCAATTGCGAAGAACGTAGGCTCAGAACATTTTATGCCTCCTAAAATTTACTACTCACTGTATAATATAAGTACTCGTACTTCCTCGGTATTGAAATAAAACGGTACATAAAACGTCTGACATTTGATCAATAATTCAAACTCATAAATTCAGCAACATGCGTGAGTAGAGAGGACACATAAATAGACTTAAAGAGTGACTAAGTTGTCTGTGAATGCTGGCTCGTACATAACTTTGTGTTAACCGTGGATACATCGTCATTGATCGTTGGTGTTGAACTCAACTACAGGTAGCTTTAAATGAATGAGCTAACATAAACTTACTCTTAATAAAATCGACAACTCGTTCGCTGTTATCGAATTACAGATAGAAAACTTGAAATATTACTGTATTTCCTATTCTAGATGATTAATTTCATTGACATTGGCTAGAGGATATTTGCTTTAGCTTTATGGCAGTATCTACAGAACCACCTAATGTATTAGGTACCTAATATCAGAATAATACTTAGAACTAGACTTGATGGATAACCCCTTTATCAATCAATATGCAGTATATTTTATACTTCTCAATACATCTGAAATACCAAAACAAAATAAAATGTACCTATATATAATCTGAGAAGGTAAAAATTCAAAACTGTTCCTTTCAATGGCAAAACGCTCCTATTAACATGGAAAGGCTCAGTACTCACTAATCCTCATTTAATGAAAATGACTCACATTTGAGTCGCAAGTTTTAATGTTAACACAAGCTTGGCTATTTTTATTTACCTGTCAAAAACATGTCTACTATGTTAGCATTATGTATTACGAGAGTATTACCACCGCACAAAACCTTCAACACATGGTGTAAATTTTTAAGAACACCAGCATCTTCCTAAATAATGCCCGTAAACCCCTAAGCTTATTTAAACAACAAAGTTAATTAAAAGCAAAGTAATTGGGTAGCGGGGCTTAGTGGCAATGTTAAAAAGCTCAAATACGTTGAGATGTATTTACCGGAGCCTTAACTTATGCATGATATTTTTTGTGTTCCGATATGGCAAAAATAAAACTGTATTTGCACTGGGCAACTGTTGGACTCGAGTTGACATTGCGCATGCTACGGATGTCACTAAGTAAATAGTTTCCACATGGATATCGATAGAAATGTTGGTTTAATTCCTTTTTGAAGCTTTACAGATAAAATTAATTAATTTAAGATAAGATAAGATAAGATTCATTTATTGTTCAGAACTGTGTACAAAATACTATTAAATTAATACTATTATATTACTGTTAAGACTTTTATGATTTGTTATTTAAACTTTATTGCACAATACAAGTTAAAGTACAAATGACCGACTTACTGCCATGGCCTTCTACCAGTCAACCATTGGGCAAAACAGAAACATTTGGTGCAGGCATTTAAATTTAAGTACATGAAAACTTAATCCAAGAATATGATGTATAAAGCTACTACTTGGTCATTTTCAAAAAATACTAACTTTAGTTCAAATTGCTCTTGAATAATCCGGTAGAGATAAGCGATACAAATAGTCAATGGTAATGGTCTTGGCAAAACATGTAGTTAATCTTCGTAAAGTTAATGTTAAGTCAGATAATAAACTAGTGGCTCTGTGAACTTGCGAGCCTGTCTTCGTTCGCTTTGCTCGCTCGTTTAATTATATCTTTGCTCAGAAATGTGTCTAATAAAAATAACTGTCGGCTACTATTTAACAGTTTCATCTATAAAATGATTCAATTGTATGCTAAGACAAATTTTATTAACAATCGTTACTATCTACTGAGTTCACGTAACATTCAATTAATTTTATTACACCGGCATAAATTAATCACGTTCATTAGAAAGCTTTCGAATTAATGGACACTTAAAATAATTAAAAGCCAATGACTTTGCACAATGACGTATTCGCCAAATCATCGTGATAAAAAATTGCTACCATAAACACTAAATCAATCTAAATGTTATAGTTATAATAGTCCATTCTATTATAAGTGACATGTGGAAAAATTTACCGCGTTCCAACCAACGAGGTGATACAGACTATAAAATGAACTATTCTTAAGAGTACTACGAGCACTTTATTTTCATATCCGCAAATAAATCATGGTTTTAAGCTCATGAGAATCACGCCATGACCTTATCAGTTAGTTGAAGTGCTCTTGAGTTTGAAAAGTGTGTTGATAATATCGTTCATAGACAAAGGGTTCCATTAATATTTATTCAGTTAAAATTCTGACGTTAACTAAAGTCAAACGAATAAAATAGAAGTCCGCTAAGTAAATAAAGCTTGCAAAATGTTGGATAAAAATATAAAGTAGAGTCGCTTCTTTAAATAACTTCGTTCTCAGTTAACTTCATTAAGAGACGCAATTTAGGGCTTGTTATACGGAGGTATTAAATAATGAAACATGCAATTATCTTGCTGGTTAAATAATCTTATTATATTAAATACAGAGGTTGTTATAATAATAAGTGAACTTATGTAGTAACTTTTTGCAGTGTACACATTACAAGCACAACAACATTTTATGAGAGATATAATAATGGCCACCACGTCGAGTAAATAGTGGGTACCCTAAATTCGTAGTAAGATTAATAAATAATCTCTAGGATAGTAATTGTCATAGACAAGGGGATTACGGATCCCTAAATATAAATGAACGTTGATTGGTGGTAAAACGGAGCATCAATGAGTCGTGTTTACTATATCCATTGAAAGGGTCGATAACCCCCCCAGCTATCAGTTACTCTTGAATAATTTTAGTTATTCTCAGTATTTATCCAGATTATCTAGTTCCCTTGGTGTTAATGCCGATGAAGTATGATAATTTATAAATATGAGTATTATTTGTAATATTTAATAAGAATTCAATTGTCGTGTGTTGTAATGCATAAATTGGAAATGTTATAAATATAGAGCTAACATTTTTGTCGTAATAAATATCTCGTTTTCTAAACTGGGAGTTTATTAGGTTAAACCCATATTTTATGAATTATATGTGCGTTCGAGTTCCACCTTTTACTAATAAAAATAATGATGTGTGAATCCAGAGAATTCGAAACATTTCAGACTCCAGAACCAATGTGGTATTACAAAGTAGGTCTTTAAAATTAAGTTTATAAATACTAGCTGCCCGCACGGCTTCGCCTACATATTGCAAAGAATGCAGGGAGCCCGCGGGATAAAATAGCCCATAATCGTCTAGAAAGTTCATTTTACACACAGGTGAAAGAAATATTGAAATCGGATAAGCTGTTCCGGAGATTACCCATTTCATACAAACTTACAATCTGACAGACACTTTCTCTTTATAATATTAGTAATAAAGATTATTCAAAAAGTTGTTTCAAACAGTCAGAAGGTATTAACATGTAGCGTTTGGTAATATTGGGATGTTTGACAGCTGCTATGTAGGTAACTTCCGGCGCCATATGTAAGTATTAGTAAAAAAACTTGTCATCGTCCAACTATTTGCAAAAACACTTTTATTAGGCGATAAAGGGCATTCGCGTAGATCGTTCAATCCACGAGGGAATTTTATTTCTCATTTAATTTTTCCAGTTTAAAACAACTCAAAATCAACCTACTCGTGCTCACCTACTTATTACAGTATACACGTCAAACTGAACAGGATCTGTAAAAATAAATAATTTCAGTTTTGAATTAAAATATTCACGACCATCGATATACTGTATCGATACCGCCCTATAACTAGTTCTTGACCGCAGCGCGTCATGCAGTCTACCGATCCTGCCAACCGAGGGAAAACCGCGCTCGACTTACATCGCCATCGCTGCGACTAAAAAACATAAATCCTTATAGAAGTTATACTTAAAATGTGACTTCTTTGTTTTTTTTGTGTAGGGTACATTAGACACATTTTATATCATACAGGTATGTTGTACATCCAACTCATTACCTTAAAATCAATTAATTTATTATAATAGCTGGGTGCTGATCTGGGTTGGGGTGAAGTCCACGAACAATGAGCGAAGCTGTTTTCATATGTTACGCGACAACCTCAAAACACTGAAGGAGATTTTCCAATAACAGGGCCGTAATTGGTTTCCGCCTTATCTTATTCGCATTATTTTTTATGAAAAAATAAAGGAAATATGAGTCGTGTGCAAATAAAAATTGGCTTCAACGTCATTATCCTCCTAGCATTTTTACCGGTTGCAGTTTACAGTCCTGGGGCCGTAGACAAGGTTAACATCGACAATCGCTAACGTCAATAGAAAATAATAAAATGTATGGGAATGACAGATGCCGACGAAACACTTTTCGTTGACATCTGTCATTCCCATACATTTTATTAGTTTTCTATTGGCGTTAGCGATTGTCGATTGTAACCGCTCGGCCACGACTTTGGTCTTGAGCGACCTGCGACCAGCGTTTTATCTGTTCATTGCGCGGTCGAGATGCGCAACGCACTGTGGTTAGTTGGGATCACGCGCAATGAACAGATAAAACGCTGGTCGCAGGTCGCTTAAGACCAAAGTCGTGGCCGAGCGGTTACCTTGTCTACGGCCCCTGGTCTGCTTTGGCATCTAATCCCAAGATTAGCATAGGCACTAGTTTTACAGAGCGGCTTCCATCTGACCTTCCAACCTAGAGGGAAAACTAGACATTGTTGAGATGAGACCGGTTTCCTTACTCTTATTTGATTTCAATAAGGTTAAATTTACTTTGTATTGGCAATTTTCTTTTGACGTTCACGAGCTGACAGACGTGACCTGTAAGTAGCAAGTGCACTACTCGATTATTATTATTTACTCGGTGCCTGTAGTAGCAAAAGTAATTATTACTGTCATGTTCAATAAGTATAACCTACTTGTATTGTAAATATGTCAGATACATCTAACATATTGAAGACTACTACTAATACTCTATTACTGAACTTAAACAAATTCATACACCGTGCCGACCTTTTAGACTAACACAGAATTTATACACTCTTTTTTTGAAGAACCCCATACTGTAGTCCGTCGGGAAAACCTCGGCAGGGAGCAAATAGGTTTACGTTTCGATGAAAATTTCAAACCATCACTTACCTCGTTGGGTAAAATATGGTCGGTTAGCTACCGTCGTCTTAATAGTCATTTAATGGTGCCAAATTGGCACTTTGTATTACAGAAAAACCCTAATTGATACTTTATTATACTGCGCAGGCGTGGAAATAATAAGTGATTCCTTAATAGCCGCAGTATCGCTTGAGGCCGTATGCGATAATAAAAAGGTAAAATAAGGTTTCATTCTTTTTGGAGAAAGCCTTCAACTTGACAAGAATATCAAGCAAAAATATGTTCTTGAACTATACCTACCTATATATCTTTGTTATCATTGTTATTTTTAGGTTTCCGTAGGCAACAGTCCCTACCTTGTTTCGTCATGTCTGTTTGTAATCCTTACTACTAGAAAACTGTAATGGCATGGGTATATAAATCCATCACGCCGACAAAACAGTAGAATTAAATCTCAAAAAAAAACTTTGGCGGATTTCTTATTACATTCTTTCTTCCGCTTTTCGTATGTAAGAATGAAGTTATCCTTTAACTGAGCTGATTTTTGGCATACGTATGTAAGTTCGGTGTCAATGCAATATTATAGCACCACACAGAGACTGGACGGAAGGTACCCATAGCTGCTCCAAAACAACACAGATAATACCAGTCGTGTTGGACTCGTTGGAATCCTCAAAACAAGTAGTCGACACGAGTAGGCAGAAACTTTTTGTCATATTCTGCTGGTTTGACTTACCTGAAACAAGGAAACAATAATTTTAGTTCGTATATTATATACCTAAGCATTAAACTAAATGTGTAGGTACCCAATTAGCGTTAGTTGTTAAACAAAAAATAACACAGTGTCAGTCTGTCAATTTTGTGACGATAATTAGTGTTCAGTTAGTATGAAAGTTGACCTTTACTTTTCAATTTATAAATGATTTGCATAAACACGACATTTCAATGTGAAACAAGTTTTCGTCACAAAACTGACACGGAGTATATTGTTGTTTTACAACACACGCTAATTGGAAATGCTCAGCTACAAAAGCAACGTTATAATATATTTAAGTATATCAAAGTCTTGCAATTCGTTTATATATCTATAACAACGTACTAAAATTAGACTAATATAGTCATCAAAACAGGTCACGGCAAAAATATATATTCATACCAACGAACACGATGATAGTATGCAACCTCTCCTAAATAATGTATAATAATATATGTATTACAAAGAGGAAAAGTCTATGAGTTTGCAGCTTTCAAGTGTGTATGTTTTGGGTATTTCGGAACTATTTATCCGATTTCAAAAATTCTTGGACTTTCTGGATACAAATATGTTATGATTTATCCTGCTGTTATAATATATTTAAGTATATCAAAGTCTTGCAATTCGTTTATATATCTATAACAACGTACTAAAATTAGACTAATATAGTCATCAAAACAAGTCACGGCAAAAATATATATTCATACCAACGAACACGATGATAGTATGCAACCTCTCCTAAATAATGTATAATAATATATGTATTACAAAGAGGAAAAGTCTATGATTTTGCAGCTTTCAAGTGTATGTTTTGGGTATTTCGGAACTATTTATCTGATTTCAAAAAGAATGGACTTTCTGGATACACATATGTTATGATTTATCCTGCGGTTCTGCCTGCGTGCATTGAAATATGCATGATTCTTCCTTCAATGGAAATGATCATATTCATGAGATACTTTGATACCTAATTATGTAGCGTGTGCACAAATAACATTGCTATCAGGGCAATGTTTTCGTTAACGGCTATCTTAATGGGCCAGTTATCATAAACCGTGACCAAGTGTAAATATATTGTTGAAGCTAATTACTACATAATAATATGAACTAATTGGGGTATTTACAACCTCATTATCTTATGATAACAAAGTTGCAATTAACGTCATATCCATCAATATTTTAAAAATTCAGGCTTCGATGTTTTTGTGCTGGGACCCAACGCAACGGTATATATATGGTCAGTCATTGTAGGACTACCTACTGGCGGCCCACGCGACTTCACCCGCATGTTCCAAAGAACGTATGCAAAGTCGCGGGATAAACTATAACCCATTTCTACCCAGAAAGTCCATTCTATTGAAATCGGATAAGGTTACCTAAATACCAACTTAGAAAGCTGCATTTTAGTGAAAATGCTAATAAGTTAAGGTAGTGACCTTTTTATCTTTATTATTATAACCTGTAAATTTATGTAAGCGCATGGAGATTGAAAAATATATCTAGACTCTTAGAACTATATTAGATAGTGAGTGATGTTTAATGGCTATGATACCCCACAATAATTGCGATGACACCGTGGACAGGCAGTTTGTCTCGGATGAGTAAAATGTCTAATCTCGAGCGCGCGCCCTGGATGAGACATCTTACCTTATAGAGCGAAGAACTACAGCCGGAGTTCATCAACAGTAATAACTAACTGGAAACTCCGTGATGGCATTAAAATACTTCGGATGGGATAAATTGTCGGTCAGAGTCATTGAAAATCAAACTTTTTTCTCGTAATTGGGTAGATTATTAGTCCTGTGGGTATAAGTAGCTATTCTTAAAATAAAGGAAGTCAATAAATTGGGAATACAATTATTCGGTTGCTAATGCGTTTAGCGCTTGCTTTCTTAACAAAACATTAAGTTAAATACAATGTAAAGTAATCAGCCTCACCCCAACTGTCTCACAAGAGTCACAAGTTCCCACTGCGAAAGTTCAACCCATTTCAACCCACACTGTCATACACGCAAACAAAGTTCACAGAACATGATTATACCTCGGCCAGAGCCCGAAGCAAACTCACAAACAATACTGTTGAGACTATGAAACAGTTATGAGCATGAGAAATACAAAATCTGAATCTACAATGGAAATTATTGAATGTAGACACTGACCCCCCCCATTGTGGTTTGCTCAATTCTTTAAGTAGTTTTACGTGAATTGGCTTACAGGAACATGTAAGTTTGAAGTGTAAATAACATACGAGGAGAGTTGATTTTCTTTACAGAATCATCTGTACAAAATCAACCATAGTCTGACATCAGTCAAAAACTATATGCACGCTGTTCTTAACTAGGCGTGTTAGTGGACGATAATCTCTTCGACATCTGTCTCAACTCTGTGAAACGGACGTGCATTGTTCTATGACAACGTTGAAAACGTTGTGAATACATTGTTATTTCCCGATATAAATGACAGCGTCTATATGTAGTTGTCAGTTTTCCAAGGGCCACGTTCCCTCCGTTTTATTATATCATGTCTTATTTCCAATCAATGTAAGATGGTAGAACTATGTCCCCCGAGAGACAAGAGGCCAACCCGCTTCCTTAAAACTTTTCTATCTACCCTCCCAATATGAAAAGTTATGTTTACTACTCATCCAATTTAGGCTTTCTGTATAGACATAAGCTATATTTTATCTTTTTGTGTACTTTATATACACGGACAGAACGTCGCAAATAGCTAGTAGAAGAAGAACCTCTGTAGCCTAGTTGGTAGTGTCTCTGCTTACGAAGCCGGCGGTCCCAGGTTCGAATCCTGGTAAGGGCATTTATTTGTGTGAAAAGCACGAATATGTGTCATGCGTTCCTGAGGCATGGATGTTTTCTATGTATTTAAGTATTTATTTATCTCTATAAGTATATACCTATGTCATCGTCTAGAACCCATAGTACAAGCTTTGCTTAGTTTGGGACTAGGTCGATTTGTGTAGGACTGTCCCTAAATATACAGGGTGGAAAGATCGAATGCCACATGGATGGCAACTACCTTAAATATTGTAAATAGCTCATTCTGTGTAAGGGAGACTTTCCTTTGTTTTAAAAAACAATGAATTCTGTATTTATGGATTTATGAAAAATCGCTTGCCTCAGTCGGGACTCGAACCGGTCAAATGTGACAAAAAGAAACGTGCCGTATTTATTAATGCAGATTGACAGGGTTAGGTATTGATAAGGTTCATTTTTCTCAAAATAACAAATACAATTAAAATAACGGAAGGCCATGAAAACTAACAATTACCTTTGAAGTTTGTTTTCACCCGTCACGTGAAATGCACCGCAACTAAGATAGGTGATCGAATTCAAGGTCAAAAAGTATTCTCTGGAATGCAAGGAAAATAAAAATGTTTAAATGACATGACAATGATGGTACACTAAGAGATACTAGATTACTTTAAAAATTAAATCTGCATCATAAAATACGACACGTTATTTTTTGTCACATTTGACCGGTTCGAGTCCCGACTGAGGCAAGCGATTTTTCAATCCATAAATAATTCATAAATGCAGAATTTATTGTTTTTAAAAACAAAGGAAAGTCTCCTTTCCACAGAATGTGCTATTTACAATATTTAAGGTAGTTGCCATCCATGTGGCATTCGATCTTTCCGCCCTGTATATTTATTTATTTTGCGTCCCGCCCCCAACTGAATTTCAAACTATTTTTGGTGATATGCCAACTATCGATCATTGTGAAGGAAAAGTTCTGTCCAAATGGATAACTTTTCCGACGGTTTTATGATTGATTTTTTTGATTCTGTTATTTATGTTTTGAATATTATATTGCTATAGATTTTAGTCTGTAAGGTATGTGTAAATATGCTTTGTTGCCTAGTGCAAATAAATAAAATAAAATATTAAAATCTTACCTGTTCGAAATCATAAACCCCTTATTTAAATACCTGGCACATTCCAGGAACACAAAGGACATATAAACACAAAGGGGAAATAGGTCTATCGTGCGTTTTTCTAACCTTTACGCTGGCATAATTTAGTAGCCAATAATTAAATCAAAAATCTTAATTCCCCTGGCACAAACTTCATTTAGAGAGATAATTTCTTCCGTTATGTTACTCTATGGGCTAACCTTAGGCATTTAAATTGTAAATGAATCTAGTAAGATAACAATCGTCCGTACGTGTGTCCAACGATGCCCATCCTACCCTGTCAGTGTCAGAAATGCAGCCGTCCCCCTGGGCTCTCTCTTATTCCGCATCTAGTTGCCATTGTTTGCAATAATCTAAGCCTTCCAGTGAGTATTGTGCAGGAAATATTCCTACCTAATATATTTAGGCGATAACTCATGGAACTTGGGAACTTTAATTTGCGAACTGTACGAGTAAATCTCGAAGTCAAGCAAAATATTCTTACCAACACCGATTAAATTGTCGGCTAAATAGGCTTCGTTGTAACAAGTGAAAATATTAGAAGTTTAACAGGATTTTGACGTTATGCTTAGACCTTTTTATTATAGGCTTATTATGATCCAACTACCTATGTTCACATTCAAAGACTGCTACATCAATGAATTATTTAAATGCCTTGTCCACGCCGCCGTGACACCCGCTCAGGCGTATAGCGCGAGTGCTACTATAGCTAAAGTAAATAAGTAAGTAGTAATTGGTATAGTTATACAGAGAAAAAGTTTGTATGTTAGGGGTAAATTCGGGAACTACTAATACCTACCATTTCAGAAGAAAAACACCAGTATATGAAACAGACCTTCAGGCCTCTTGTCCACGACACGGTTGTTCAACCGTACGGTGTGTTAGCCGTACGGTTGAAAAAACGTGCTAGCTTGTACATGACATGGCAAAATCACCGGGCGAGACATTGGCTAAGTACTGGCTAGTAGCGCTTTTTACCCCGGGCTGTGTAGGACGTGCTGCGTGATGAATTTTCTTACGAAAAAAACATTATCGTTGCTTATTACATATATAGGAAACGGAAAATAGAAAAAAAAGGGAAAGAAGGTTTTGGATGTATCCAAAAAAGAAAAAGGGAGGAATATGGCGCGTCTTATCCCATATTACAGGCCTTTCTTCAATCAATGTAATTAATAATTCTTTCCCTTATGCTCATTTTATAAAAAAATCGGGAATCAGCGTCACGTATCCGTGCATACGTCCGGCGCCGTCGACACACCCCGATAGACTGCCATATAACACTGGTGAAAATCACGCCGTGCGTAGACGCGGCGCGCCGAGGGGCAGTCACGGGCTCACGGCGCACACGGTCGCAGCGCCGTGCCGTAGCGCCACCGTGCACGTCTACAAGCTTTCATAGTGATCCATACAACACTGACGACCGTTCCTACACGCGGCGAAATAACCGTAGATTTTCACGGCGATAAACCGTGTCGTGGACAAGAGGCCTCAGGCTGTATATTAATTTCGCCGATTAAGAGCCGGGCGCAGCTAGTACTAAATAAAAACTGTCGCATCCCAAGTCATTAATACGAACATTTACTGAATCGTAAGCTCGATAGAGTCCGTTTCAAAGGCGGGTTTCATTAAGATTAATGATGAAGATATAAGATAATAACGATTGGGCCAATGCTAGATTGAAAGTGAAAGGTAAGTCTAAATAAGTGTATGTTGACATTATATTGATTTATTGACCGTAAATCTAGTTAATAAAATTGATTTCGAACTAGTTTAGATGGATTTTCATTAAGCTCAACATAGCGTTGATAAATCTATCCACATTAATTAGTTGTCTTGTTAACATTTATTTTTGTAGGTAAAGATAAGCTCATTATCATATCAGCCGAAAGACGTCCAGTGCCCCGCTATTCTATAACTTGTTTTAACCTCACCTCACCTTTCGCCCACAAATATATCTTGACGCCGCAATCCGTAGTAACTGCGCTGCGTAATCAGAGGAATATTATCGTTAGGCGTGACGGGTGATGGAAGGCACATGGGCGCATTCATAATATTAACACCGACATAAGCCTCCCCCAAAGTGAGCCAGAATATGACCGGTTCGGCACCACCAGCATCCAGCTTATGAAATATATATATCTGGCATGATTAATTACTTAATAATTAATGATAATGACAATTTAAATAATAGTACATTTTACAACTAGTGTGAAAAGAATGTCTTTTTACCACTAGTACCGAGGTATCTTGCCACGAGCTGAAAGCGAGTGGCAAGACTCGGTACGAGTGGTAAAAGACATTTCACACGTGTTGTAAACGACGTTTTTTAATATAATTGCGAAAAATAATAAATTAATATATCATTGCGATAAAATATGCTTGCTTCGAAGTTATTTTTGAACGACCCCATACTTTACAAATGACACTGACAGTGACAACATACTATTGGAATCAGCGCCATCGGCCTCGAGTTGAGAAACTAAATTGACACTTGGCAGTTGACACTGACAGTATTCATAAGGATAATATTTAGCTTGCCACAGCCCAATGCAGATAATTATAATACTGAAACGACATTAATTAGAACCTTTAACATTATCAAAACAGAAGTACAAGACATTACAGTATCAACAAACAGAAACAGATCATGCCACAAGAGTTTTAGTGCCAAATTTGTGATCTGCGACATGTGACCAAGGATACGTTTACAACTAAAATATCATGAATTGTTTGAATATTTGAAGACTATCAAGGATAATTAGAGGTAAAAGAAACATTAAATCACATTATTAGTTATGTTTAAGGTTATTTTTTGAACAAGAAGCTGGTGAAATCTATAAATGTTACTAAATTATTAACATTTTGCAGGTCCCTAACAAATTGGCGGAAGGATAATATTCACTCAAAGCGGCTCCTAGGAAGTCAACCAGTCAATTACTATGTACCTACAACTGCTGCTCAAGTGCCACGTTGATGACCATGTTTAGAAGAAATGATGATTATGTTTAACATTACGAAAAGAGAACTATATCAAATGAGGTCTAAGAAGAATGACTTGCTTTTGTGATTAAATGAGAATTAAAAAAATATATATTTGTATTAAAACAAGGTTGATATCAGAAATATTTTATTTTCATTAATAATTATAGTTAATGGTACAATTAGTGCAGTTCATAGTTATGTTGTGAGTTCTTCCATGTAAATTAAGTGTCTGACTAGTCAGGCATGGTGTATTTTCAGGTTCCTGCTGTTGTGATAATTCCTGTGGGTCAAAGTTAGAGGGGCTATGTGTAATCCAAGTGTTGTTGGCACGTGACGGTCCTGGTTGGTTAACAGGGCTGGGTGTAACCAAAGTGTTGTTAGCATGTGACGGTCCTGGTTGAGGTTCAGTATTAACAGGTACATTAAGACCAGATTGGAATGTGGATGACGAAAATTCTGTGGACTCTTGCGACTTTACATTAATTGATTTTGCAATTTGTTTTCCAATTTTTAATTTGTTATTAATGGAGTTTTCTATGTATCCTTCTGCTACATTACTTGACCGCCAACCTCCATGCCTCTTCAAAATTGTTATGTCTGCTCCTGAGTCGGCAAGTAATGTAGCAGAGGTTCTCCTAAATGCATGTCCGGTGTAAAGATTTGCATCAGGCAAATTTAAGTACTGAGCGATATCTCTCGGCATATTCCCAAACTTGTTTAAGCCTATTACCTGGGCAGTGCACCTTCCTCTATGAGAATTCTGAAAGAAACGGTCACTTTTGCCCTTAGAAGACCGCAGACTCTGATATTTCTTGACTATTTCTGCAAATTGACCGTCAATAGTGAAGGACCTGGGAATTTTATTTTTTGTATTTGGTATTTTGACAAAAAGTATGTCCCCATTGTTTCTATATCTTTTACTGATACATTTGTGAGCTCTTCGCGTCTGCATGCGCCACAGACTCCAAATATAAGACCTATGAACAAAGTTACATATTTATTATATATTGTAAGACAATTGTTTATTTCATTCTATTTTTTTTAACTTCCTACTTTATTTTTAGAGTTAATTTACTTAAATTGTGTACATATTTTATTAGATTTATATTTAAGTTTATACCTTTGTAGCTAGATGTTGCCGATCTGAAGCTTCATTAATAAACGTCTCAATTTGTTCAGCTGTTAGTACCTTCGATTTTTTACTCTGAAATCCTGCACTTTGCCTTTTTAAGAAAGCAGTCAATCTGGTGTAAGTTTTTAAATGTATGTCATGTTTTAACTTTATAAAAGCTTTCAACATAGAATATTTTGACCATAATGTTGATGGCCGATAGGTTTCAGACAGCTCTTGAAAATAGCGGCCATCAAAACAGTCTCTGAAAAAGACTTTGCGTTATGTAAGGTTTTCCACTCGATAAATTTTACATAGACGGCATTATATTGGTTTTTAGATTTTTCTGGAATAACACAGTCATTGGCAATTGCTGCTCTAGCACGAATGTCTGGTGGTGTCATACCAATGTTTGAATCACTCATTTTCAATATTTTTTTATAACTTCTCGTACCAAATTATATATTTATATGCGTTAATGTGTTAAAATAATGTTAGAAGTTATTTCAAAAGGGCGGGCTGATTTGCTTTTAAACTTTTTTTTTCTAGGCATATGCTTGTATCATTCAGCCAAATCAAAGAACGATTTTTAGGAAAGTAAATATTTCATACATAGATACCTAAGACAGAGTAGGCTATAAAATGCAAATTCTTAATATTTTTTCGTCATTTATATATTAATGAATACTTTAAATAAATACTCCTAGTATTCGTAAGCGTTTTTAATTTCATAATTTCCAAGTAAAAAATCTAATATAAAATTACTGCGTTTCGAAAGTCTAGTTTGGAACTAAAAAGTAAAAAGCACTAGTTCGAGAAATTGAGCTTCTCGTACGCTACGCAGCCACAAAAAGTACCACTTTTTGAGCAACTGTACTAAAATAGTACATTTTACAACTAGTGTGAAAAGAATGTCTTTTTACCACTAGTACCGAGGTATCTTGCCACGAGCTGAAAGCGAGTGGCAAGACTCGGTAAGAGTGGTAAAAGACATTTCACACGTGTTGTAAACGACGTTTTTTAATACCTTTGCGAAAAATTATAAATTAAAATATCATTGCGATAAAATATCCTTGCTTCGAAGTTATTTTTGAACGAACCCATACTTTACAAATGACACTGACAGTGACAACATACTATTGGAATCAGCGCCATCGGGTAAAAAATCTAATATAAAATTACTGCGTTTCGAAAGTATAGTTTGGAACTAAAAAGTAAAAAGCACTAGTTCGAGAAATTGAGCTTCTCGTACGCTACGCAGCCACAAAAAGTACCACTTTTTGAGCAACTGCATTAAAAAATACATTTTAAACAATTAGAATAACGAAATCAGTAAGTGATCCTTTTCGTTGAACTATGTAATGTATGTCTTGTTTCCACCTTTACTTCAACATTACTGAGAAACCTGTAGACAAATATTGACCGAAGGAATATAATTCATACTGAAATTTCATTTTGTCTGTAGCTACGTTTAAATACTTTACTTACCTTTGAAGTTTCAGCACACCCTCTCAACCGAGCACATGGTCGCTACAGCTAATTAGATCGCAGAACCAACATTGCTGTTACTGTTTACTGTTAATTTCGCTGGCAAATAATTAATCATTGCTAGCAAATTGTGCGCTGGCTGGGAGACCGGAATTGTTATAGCCAAATTTCAACGTTAATTATTGGCTTTATTTATCCTACATTTCGATCCATCGTGTGTGTACAATTAGGACCCAAAGTAAGATTTCAGTAAACCTACCGAATATCAGACAAACTTTTCAACTTCACACAGATCGATTACTGTATCTTCCAGTATTCTTGGGCGGTATACTTAGTTAATACTTACATGAATCTAGTACATATTAAGGCGCCGTAGGTTCAGCGAACTTAAGCGAACACTGTTCTTGAAACAATATAATGCGTCTGTTTATAATAATATGGTTTAAAAAAAATACGAATACTAATCTTGAGGCTTTTCTGCAGGGAAATCAATGTTTAGAAAAAAATCACGAACATTGGTCTAAAAGGGTCTAAAATACACTTAAAACATTTGTTACAAATTATGCACAAAAGCTAAACATATTAAAATGGCTTCTATAAATCGGCAATATCATGTTTGAGAGAACTCAGTGTTTACTTTTTTATTTATTTCAACGGCCAAAAAATTAAAATTAAACAACATGATATCCGCGCTTCCGAGCACGCACTTCCATCTCGCTCACGCTTATGCTCCTTGAGAGGGAGAGAAGACCATGAACCTACGGCGCCTTAAGTACTTATAGTAAATATTCCCGCATATAATTATTATCATAATCGTAATTTTTAACGAAAGTAATGTTAAAGATTTTTCTTGTTTCTTTTTGTAAATATTATTAGAGGTATACGTTCTTAATTTTACTTTACTAATTAAACCTGGAAATTAACTGAACTGACGATAATCATTGGAAACATGTCTGTTTTAGGTATTTTCGATAACATTTCAATGCTAAACTTTTAGTTACATTGTTTTCGCATTTTTTTGTCGGTATAGATATAGGTAAGTTTTTTTTCACTAAACTAACTAAAACGACAGGGAACAACTGGATTTTCACACACTGCCAGGACAACTAACGATACCCAAAATCCACTCAATTATACTATTAATGAATCCTACAAATATTATAAATGCCAAAGATTGGATGTTTGAATGTTTAGATGTTTGTTATTCAGTCACGCTTAAACAGCTCATCCGATTTGGTTGAAATTTTGATAAGATAGTTTATAGCCTGTATTAACATATAGGATAGTTTTGATCCCGGGTCCACGCAGACAAAGTCGCTGGCGAAAGTTAGTTCATTAATAAGTTAACGAGAAGCCATTAATGATGCAATGAATTAAACATTAAACATGGCGACTAGTTTGGAAGTGATTGGGAAACGACAGATCACACCTTCAAACCAAAATCGCCTTAAGTCCCTGCAGAAATTCGTCCCAACGTCAATCTTAGTACCCTTCAATTTGGATTAGATATTGATTAACTTCTGCTCTTTTAATTTAAATAAATGTGTTATTCGGTCAGTCGTGAGTTGAAGAATGTGGTTTGAATTCAAGGGAACTTTTTACCTTAAATAGAAAATTTAATTAAATGGAATTATAATATTAGTGGTGGCTCATTAGGTACTTACAAATGGGTTTACTATGCTGTAGGACTTTAAACTTGAATGTAATGCTGTAAAAGGCCTCTTTTTGTTAATGAATATACAATCATACGAATTCTGGTACCAACTCCTGTTTATTTAAGCGGCAATTACACTGCGTCGTTCACCTAATGCGGTCGCCGAATTCATTTTAAACTACTTAGGCCAACAAACGTCGTCTTTAGATTAGTCTGTCCGCCTATTACGGCGACTTGGCAGCTGTCGATCGCCGAATGCGGCCGACTAACTTGTTCTTTTACACTTTTGCGGTCGCCGCATGCGAACGACGAAGTGTGATTGCCGCTTCAAGCGCCATTTATTACAGTTGAGAGACACATTAATTAGTTGGTAAATATTGAATTCTCGCAAACGAAATTATGGTTCTATCAAAAATATTACATTTACTTGATTTTCTTATTCAGCAATTTTAATTAGGTTAACATACATACTATTAGAAATACAGTGATTGTACCTACGTACGTTGTGAAAACTGTTTACATGGCTGGGAAAAGAATATAAAATCAATTAGTAAAATTGGTCAATAGCACAACAATAGATGCATGTACCACCGCACATCTACACCAATTAGACAGAAAGCATTTTATGGGTTCAAATTGTCTAAATAAACCCGATCTAACAATACCTACACACATTCATGGGATAACGTCTCTTAAAGTGTTCACATAAGGTTGACAACAAGTTCATTAATCCGAGTTAACTGGGGAGCTAAACGAATGCTAATTAAGCAAATACTCAAATGGGACAGTTCCATTAACAAATTATATGTAGGTACATACTCGTATTTATATTCCCGTCAGGGGTCCCTTATATATGTTGTTTGAAAAGTATTCATAAATAAACTGTTATGTTAAGGAATAGTATGAAGGGTGAAAATAATAAAGCTATTGGGTGAATTGAGAAATAATTATACATAGTTAAGGGCCTTAATAATCTATGCTTTTGTGTAACGAAAGTTACCGATGCAACATGTATAGGTACCTACTTAATAATTGACGTTACGCAATGGAAAAAAGTTAAAGCATAGATTAGATTAAGGCTCTTAACTATGTATGTTTTTTTGCAATCCCCCTATTTGTAAACTGATACAAGAATATAGCATTACGACGAATTCTTTGTTATAACGTAACAGGAATAGTTAAGTTAGTAAATAGGTGTACATCCACGTACATATGCCCGAAAAAAAACTGTAAAGATTGAAATTGATGAAACGTGTAACTAGCTTCTAAAAGGCCGCGACAGAGAGTACAACTTTGTACTATTTGGCGTCGAGGCCCTCGGTCCGTGGGCCCCCAGTGCGCAAAAGTTATTTACGGAAATCGCGAAACGTCTGGTTGACGCAACTGGTGACCGAAGAGCTGGCGGCTTTCTCACGCAACGCATCAGCATTGCAATTCAGCGAGGAAATGCCGCCAGCATCCTAGGTGCACTGCCTCGAGGGCTTTTTTTAGATTTAACTTAATTTTAATTTAACTTAGTAAATGTTAGTCATCATCTCGTATATACAATTATTAATAAATGTATGCTTCCAAAACCCAAAATGTTGAATGTACTTGACATAAAAGAATGGAACGTCACCGTTGTACTCAGTTCTAATAAAAGTAATAAACAACGAGTACCATGGCCGAACGGACAATTTAAATAATGTCATTGGGACCTCACACGCTGTCGCGACTTCAAACTCTATAACAGAGAGCTTTTATGAAGATATGTCACTCGATCAAGTAGATTATCCTGGCTGTGACAAGTGTGTCGCGATAAGTCGCACGTTTGTTTATCAATAAAGCTCGTAGTTGTCACCAGAATATAATAATTATAACATTTATAGACCACTTCAGCTTTTTATACTGGTCTAAACATTGAAAATATCCGATGAGCCCAGAGCTGTGAGAGAATGACGACGAGTGAGAGGAATACTATACAAAACTGATTTTTTTCTGGCAAGCTAACTAAAATAATGGCATGGGAAAACTTATATTATATTAGGAATTGATCAAAACGAATAAGCAATTAAAATATAAGTAGTCTTATGCGCAATAGACCAGACAAATTAGTAATAGTGACATAACTATTGACAGTGTTGTGATGGGAGTGGATCAACGGCAAAGAATGAAGAAATGACAATTTCCGTCATTATTATTGATAGTGCCTATAGTTCGGATATAATATGAAATATTTATTAACATACACACACTCACATGTCTATGGGCCTACACTAGGCTACGTTAAAACCTAAACCACAACAGCTAAATGCCCCCATTTTCTTCAATTTCCCATCCATCACAACCCGTGTCATAAACAACATGGCAGTTTATTACGCAGTGTTCTCTCTTCGCCCCAAGCCTCTGTGCCGATAGGCAGTTCATTTTATTTGATTGATTGACATATTGATAGGCTTTTATTGTACTATTGATTCGGCTCGCATATTTTGGTAGCGAACTTAAAAGTAGATGATAAATATTGACGTGCTATTGTAAGGCGTTACATGCGTGTTCAATGCTATTTCAGACAAATTAGACTTGTCAATCTAGAGTGATAGAATACTCGAATTCGAATGAATTACTATTCAATGTTAAAATTAATCGTTAGATGAAATTATTAGATCCATACTAATCCATAGGTACTAATATTATCAATGCGAAAGTGTGACTGTCTGTGTGTCTTTCTGTCTGTCCGTCTGTCTGTTACCTCTTCTCGCTTAAACCGCTGAACCGATTTGGATGAAACTTGGTATATGGATAGTTTGGCCCTAAGGGGGTGAAATAAGGGTTAAAGTTTGTATGGAGTTTATATATTATTTCCCTCGCGTTACCAATATCTACTCGCCACGGCAGATTTTTCTGTATATACTTTTGTGTTGCTACTCTGACTATAAGAGAAAGATAGGTTGCGTATTTAAAAAATATCCTGAACAAAATATCCCTAAAAGTTACCCAACTGTTCACCCCTTTGGCAATTTTAGGCGAAGAAAACATTTTATGGACGTAGGCTTTGTGAAAATGAGTTAAAAATAGAAATCTCTTGTGCGGTGTTAGAGACGTCAATACGGAATAGTCATATGTAGATTTATAAATATATATGGATAAAAGTACATACAAACATACTAATATAAAAAAACAGAGCTTTTTCAGAACATGTTTGAATAAATCATACAAAAATAAAAGCAATTTTTTGTTCAAAATTCTCCTGTTATAAAGGATTCAAGAACCGATAAGGAATATCAACTCCAAACTCGTCAGTACTCATCAAAAAGCACCTGGAGCCCCAAGAGGGAAGTATAGCTACTAGCTAGTTAGCTATTTAGTTAGCAGCTCGCGACTGGCAATAGGTATTTTTATATGAAATTTCCAGTTCGGGAAAAAACGGATTCCACAAACTAAATCTTAAGAAATCACTTTGTTTTTATGTCGATCGCTTCAGCATAATATATTCTAAGTTTGTAGATTTCGTTTTTTTTTAGTTTTGGAGGTGCCAGAAATTTTGCAAATTTTGATAGATGGAAATTCTATAAACCTAGTCTTTTATTGTGTCCATAACGTACCTATTCAAAAATCATTGATATTGGAAAATATTTGGAAGCCGAAAATTTTCATATTGCGTTTCATAGCCTGAGCTAGGCAGTAAAAGCCGTTATTTCTTACACATGCGTTAACACTTCCTATCCTGACCATGAAAATTCATCAGACTTAAACACCGCTTCGGCCGATGAATGAGTTGAGTTTACGAGCAATCGGCTGTCGATCAAGCGTGGCGATTACCGCTCAGTATTAATAGATCAAAGCCTGCATCTTCACACGAGCGCCGGTAGTAACAGGATCCATTTCACCAAACCTATTAAGGGGAGCAGATGGCTATTCTCATTTTAGTGCACACTGTCACAGCCGTCGATGTCGAAATCGATGAAGTGCCTCGACAAAAAAAAACTAAATAATTAACGAACCTGCTCACAAAATTTCACGAGAATCGGTTGATATATGCTTCGATAAATATATATACGCGTATTTTTTTCTAAATAAAGCGTAAAATTGCATACTACACATATACATAATATATGCAAGATGTCGGTTAGTTGCCTTGTTGTAACCTTTTAAAATTGACAAATGGTATTTGACTACAGCACGGCTATTTTTTTCGCATTATCCGTCTCTCTCTTATTAGAACACTTAGAACAAGAGGTATAGTGCGAGAAAGATCGAGGGTATTGTCGCAGCCGTCCCATGATAGACGTGCTGTTTACAAAATGTATATATTCTTTTGAGTATAGGTAGACCTACAACAAACAACATGTACCTAAATAGGTACTCACAAAACGATGGCTGGTGTACTACAGTTACTTCCACAGTGTTATGTCCTACGGAATCCTGTTGTGGGGGAAAGCAGCTGATATCCAGACCATATTCGTGCTACAGAAACGCGCTGTACGTTCCATATACGAACTAAAAGCTCGAGAATCTCTCAGGTACAAATTTAAGGAGGCAAACATTCTTACTGTAGCATGCCAATACATTCTTGAGAATATCATGTATGTGCGAAAAAACCTTCACGAGTTCAAACTCAACAGCGATATCCACGACTACAACACCAGAAGTAAAAACAAGATCGCAGTGAAGGCCAGTCGTCTCCGCAAGGTTAGCACGTCGTTCGTGGGGAACTGCATACGTTTTCATAATAAAATACCCACCGAAATTGTTAATTTACCGTTCAGTCAATTTAAGTCTCATGTTAAAAGTAATTTGCTAAGCAAGGCGTATTATACTGTCAACGATTTCTTAAACGACAAAAATGCCTTTAAGCCAGTAGTAGGCTAATTCTATTAGGAATATACCTAAATACACATTATAAGTATCTACCTGAAATAATTGTTCCATTTTATGTAAGAAGAGAGCACGTAATGCTGTTTCTCGCCGAGCAAGTCGCTTATTAATCTTTGCTTTTTAACATTGTCCGGTGGCTTGAATATGTCATGCTCGCTTAAAGGGCTTTGCTTACGGTGGCGTCGTTGATCGGGTCGCCACCTTCCCTAACATATGGTTGAGGGAGGCGATGGCTGAGATATGCGTCATACTCGTGATCGGGTGCTGTTTGTGGAGTCCGGACTGTTCATGCTTGCAAGGGCATAGTACCCAACTTCTTAAATACTACTTAGTGTTATTTTATTATTATCGTATTGACGAGAGACATCATTCCGATCTTGACACGTTTTATTGTTATTGACCATGTACATCACTGACAATATTACATTAATATTCCTTTTTTTTATTGTTTTGTTTTGACGCTTAGAGACCGTATACATCTCTACGAACATTGAATAATTATTGATTGTATTTGGACGCTCAGAGACCTTATACATCTCTGGAATACTGAATTAATATCATTAACTTTCTGTTAATGCACAGACCTTATTCTAATCGAATGTAATGGTCGTATTTTGTTTTGTTTTCATTTACTTTGTGACATTTAGTGTGTTGTTATATCAGTCGTTAATGTGCAAATTTTAAATTATTATTGTGTTAGATTATAATCTTTTATTGTATGATTATTATTTTTATTGTAAACTACCGTTTGACATGTAAAAGTGCCCTTGTGGCCTATTTGCAGAATAAATAATTTGTATTTTGTATTTGTATTTGATGCATGGCAACTGCGTACATACCTGAAAGCAATTTTTTTATTAAATATACTATTCAACGAATACCTACCTTCTCAAAAACGGCTCTAATCATCGATTAAATTTGCCATATTTACGGTTTTCGGGCATTAGGTATACGGGGGCGAAAAATCGATCCATCTCATGTCTGGGAAAAATTGGTTTTCACCCGAGCAGAGCTCGTTTGCCCAGCTACTGACAATAAATACATATCTCCGCCAAAAATACTCGTAAACACGTTACACATTCAGTTTTTTATCCCCCTTTAATTGTGAATCTCAAATATTTAGAAGTACAATAAGTTAATTATTAGAAATGAACGAATGATCAAGCAGTAAGTAGTTTTAGTTATAGGTACATTAAAATTCAGTAAGGGCAAATATTTGTCGGATGAGCAAAAATATTTGTTTCTGAGTCTTGGATGTTTTCTATTGAGATTTGTGTAAGATTGTCCCCTACATATATATATTTATTATTGTATTATAGTTATACCATACATCCCGAATAATTTACAATTCCGCCCTAGCTCATTTAAAAACAGGCTGCTTATCCAAAGTTTCAGCACGCCGCACCGTTTATAACGTCAAAATGATTGATCCGCCACAGAATGGGGCAAAGGAAACATGCGAAAAGATTCTATTAACTCTTTCATACTTTTTCCTTTTATATAAAAGCCTTTTTATAAGGATAATATTTGACGCCGTTGAAAGAATAATTCGTGTTACCATTTTCGCCTTTGCTTTTTATGAAAATAAAACATAAATTTTACGCAACACAAGCAACAAGGACAATTACTTATTATATGAACTTCAACCATTTTCAATTTAAAGGCGTGTCAACACCTGCATTTTTTATGCCACGATGGTAAAACACGCAGATAGCCTGCTCGATGGTAAGCAGGCTTGCGAACATGGATAACTAATAAATAAATATTTTGCGGACAATCTTACGCAAATCGACCTAGCCCCAAACTAAGCAAAGCTTGTACTATGGGTGCTAGACGACGATAAACATACTTATATAGATAAATACATACTTAAATACATAGAAAACATCCATGACTCAGGAACAAATATTCGTGCTCATCACACAAATAAATGCCCTTACCGGGATTCGAACCCAGGACCTCTAGCTTCGTAGGCAGGGTCACTACCAACTAGGCTAAAGCGGTCGTCACGTCAATGACTGACTAATGACTAATGGGGATGAAGTCCCGCTCGATCTTCATCACTAGGAGGAATTTTAGGATTATTTAACACTGAAGATCCCCTTTAAATAAAAAAGATAATATTTAGTGAAGAAGAGTATCGTTCATTGAATGTTTTGATTTTGACACGAGAAAAACATAGTATTAGGAAATCTTCGCAGTTTTCTGTGCATTTGTACCGATCGTGCGTCTGCTGCTTATTTTTTTATCAAAGTGAAAAAATATTCGGTTCTAGCGGGGTTTGGAACTGGCAACCCTTGCATACCGTGCATTACTGTCAACTTTTTTTATCATTCCACTCTTCTAATTACGCCTCTGGACATCTACCAAAGATTTTACCGCTTAATTTTTTTTTTCTCTAAACCAGTTTGATCATTACCAAAAGCGCACTTGCGTCTTTCAAAATACAAACAAACTCAATTAGTCCTAATGTTATGGGTAACATCATTTAAACTTTATACGATACCTGTCACTTTTTACCGTCGGAAGCTAAAAATAAAACTAAACAAACACAACATTAAGTTCTATTCTAATATCCTTTACGTAATTAGTCGTAAAATGTAAATGAAAGTAAAATAAACGTGATGAAAGTTAGAAAGAGTTCTGGTTATAATCAAATTATAAGGATATTACTTTTGATGGACCCACATGCGCATACCCGACTCGCAACTCCATTTATCGTCTTAACTGACGGAAGGGAGGACCTTTCATGTGTTCCATCCGCGTAACTTGACAGAACATTAAGAAGCAGGCCTCTAACTGACAAAGAAGGGGACAGAGTCATCTATCAATGATGATGATAAACTTATCAGAAAGGGGCATTCACCTCTTTGATATCTTTATCTTTGGGCTTTTGAAACTTGAACAACTGAAACAGTAAGATGGGTATTATCGGTACTTATCGGTGTTATGACGTGTTTTCGCGTATTATTTAATATTTTGCCCTCGCTTCATATTTGAGCACGTCCCTAAAGTTAATAAAACAGCGATAAAGCGTGCGATTTGGAATTGTCACCGCAAACTTGAAGGGGATCCAACCTGTTCAGTCAGACCGTGTAATGTGAACGTTTTTATTCGTCTTGTTTTAAGTTGTCGCAACATTCGAAAGTGCCTTCGTAAAATAACATGAGTTTTAGTATTTCCTACATTTTATGTCGTGACTGTTAAGTGGATGTGCTGTAAGTCGCAAGTACCTGTAGTACAGCGTCGGTAGTCGAGTACGGCTTTGAAGGACGAAGCGCAGCCGAATTCGAATCGCTATTTCTAGTCAGTACCTATGTCGTGTTTTTCTCGGACTATGGGAGAGAATTTTCAATGTGTCCAATTTATTAAATTGT
Organism: Epinotia demarniana; assembly: GCA_945867215.1. Taxonomy (NCBI): domain Eukaryota; kingdom Metazoa; phylum Arthropoda; class Insecta; order Lepidoptera; family Tortricidae; genus Epinotia; species Epinotia demarniana. The sequence goes on from OX244260.1 coordinate 30,406,590, forward strand.
TTGCATTGTTCCAAAGATGGAGATAGCGAGAGATTTTCGAACTACATTTCTTACTTACAAAACATTATCGTATTTTTATAGTTTTAGCGCAAAGTATAAAATAACAACATCTTAAAAAATGTCGCCTTACTCGATACTTTGCAATGTATACATAATTATAGAAGAGACCGCACACTTGTCTAAGAAAACCTTTTATTACATAACGTGGCCTCCGTTTGTACTTAAACCTTGACAGTTGTATCATTTGTTTGAGTGCGTAATTACGTTTTCACGGTGCCAATTGTCAATAATTTAACGGAGACTTAAGCAAGCCGACAAGGCCGGTAATCTTATTATATATCGACACACGGTCGTTAACTTTGATTAGTACTTAACAAAAAGATTTTTTACATTTGTAAGTACTCATTAATACCTGTACGAGCAGGTACGCAACTGATGTTCAGTGAATTGGTGTTCAAAGTTGTATCTTAGAATTATCAGACAGAATAAATTGCCCTTTTTACATAATTGAGTTTGAAAAACGTGCCCTGATATTTATTTTTCAGAGGGCACGGGCAGTAGTGCCCACGCTGGCCCCGAACGGTTTAGGGTCCTATGAAATATGGGCTGATTTTTGAAAACGAATACCATACAAAATAACGTTTTTTGGTTTGTATATACTTTAAGTTACTCTTATTGAACGCCATCGTTGGTATATAAATAAATTCTGGTAAGGACTGAATTCTAGAGAAACATATAAGATAATGGTTCTCTAGTAACTCTAGTAAGTGTTACGGGGCATATTGTGTTATTAGGTCACCGGGTTTTAATAAAATTAGATATGACAAAAGCCAGTCGGCATTAGGTTGGGCAAACATACAAGTGTAGGCCGCAGATGAGACCGATCGTTTAGTCGCCATGACAACAACAGCGAGAGGACATACAAATACATAATATGTGCCCAAAGGTTGTCTGGAAGAGATCGCTTTTTAGCGATAAGACCGCCCGTTGTCTGTCTAATTTAGCACTATTGTTTCTACTGTCTACTATGTCTAGTGAGCAATAAAGAATATTTGTATTGTATTGTATTGTATGTCCTATACTCGTATGAGAAATCCTGTACTATTTTTTCAAATAATAATAAAATACGGGTGTAGACTCGAATATTATTATTACACTAAAAGAGAGAAGGCAACAAAATATGCCTAAATAACGAAAATCACATTCGGATATCTCAAAGAAATACGAGGCTACAACCATTTTGACATTGCTTGTTAGGTTGTTAGAGAGGGAAAGCGCTCGAAGTTATAGTCCGTTTTTTTAGGATTAGAAATACGGTAAACAACAGTCGCCGTCAACATTTTCTGCTTGGGAAAAATATTAGATGAACTGTTACAAAGTACTTAACAGGCCTATATTAGATATTTTGTATTTTTCCTATGTAATAAATAAAAAGTGAGTATTTCCACATCAATTTACTATGTAAACCAAACTTGTAAACCATACGTTTCTCATTTGTTGTTAATGGACTCTTTTTCTGTCTCTTTGCTTTTGGTAAAGGCAAAACGTTCGGGGTCTAGAACAAGTCGGTCTTTTATGCAAGCCACTTGGGCCTACCTCTGGTTGGTCCGTCGCAGTCCGCACGCCACAACACACACGAAACATAAAATCTTAATATGAATTTACAAATAGATACTCGTGTAATAATCTCGTAATCTGAATTCAACAATTTGTTGATTACCAAGAAAACAAGAAAAAGAACTGCCTATTTTGACAATGTCGACAGAGAAAAAAAACGAACTGATCGTTTCAAATCCCTTCTTCTTGAGGTTCTTTATTATGCAACCTTTCCAGAACTGAATAACGAAATTTAAAACAACAGAGTCAAAAAAAATTATACTTTCATAATAAATTTGTGTTTAGATATAAATAATGCAAACAATTCTATAATTTTAGGGACGACAACAATAACGTAAGTCTGATTTAATGGCAGTTCGAGATACTTTGACAGTTGTGTGGCATAAAGTGTCTTACATAAAAGACCTCGTGCTCCGTGCTTTATCCTTCTTTCTATAAATCTTCTTCTAAAAACGCACTGTATTGACGTCACAATCTGCGAGCGTCATAGTAAATGACAATCGTTTTATATGCAGGTGCGTTTTGCGGAAATCGACAGAACCCCCTCTTAAAACTTTGGACACTTATAACTTTGAGATTATTGAACCTCTTGCGTTGCTTTTTTCTCCATTTGACTAAATTTTTATAGTTTTTGGAGAAAATACAACATTATTCATTATTTTACTTAGCCCCTATTGTTCTACGCCCGAACGGCTGTTTTTTTAGTTCGTTATTATTGAGTATAGACAAGAGATGTCGTTGGTTTTAATTCATATCAACTTTGAATATTATTAATTATTGTAACATTGAAAATGGTGCGTTATATTAAAGTAAAGCCCTTACTCTTAATTTTAGTATTAATCTTGTTCACTTCACACAATTTACAAAAAAAAACGATTTTAATATCTTAACATTATTTTGAAACTGCATGTTCTTTCTGACAGTTTAACGACTTAAACAATTCAGTGACAATATCTTAATATTCCGTTGAACTAAATGGTAATAACCATGAGATTTATTCCGCTGATAATTCCCGCGTCACGGCTAACGGTTTGACAATAAATAAAACATTACTCAGAATTCGCTGAGAAACATTTGCATAAATATGACAATATCGAAACCAAGGAATAGGCGAGAAAATTTCAATGGAACTATAACTTTCACGATTTGAGTCATTTCCGTGACTCACAAAGGAAAACCAATATTTACAGGAAATCTGGCAACATCATTTGAGCATACGCAACTATTACGAGTAATATTAGCCATTAGCATTACACTTCAAGAAACGCGGCAAAACAAAACTGTATAACCACCATCATCAGTCCGCACTTAAGAGTTAAAAAAAACTCGTAAATACGACATGTTTTTAGACGAAATAAATTATATGGGTAAAATAAAATAAAAGTAATATGAAAAAGTAAGAAGTAAACAAGTTAATTGCATAAAAGTTTTAGCATCGCTAGATTCGAATTGAAATCAAATATTTTGAATAAAATCATACGTACTATGTATTTCTTAAAAACTGTAACTCGAATATTATAAAAATAATTTTAAATAGAAAGTAATAAGCAATTTAGAAGCAAAACGCTTAATAAAACGAACAAATCACGACTATAGTGCGTTAGGGGACGTAAACGTTTGATAAGTATCGAATTTAGGACCGCTAACGATATAATAAACTAATAATGTACACTGAACATTATCAAGTTTGCTTCTTATTAGGAATTTTTGTCAAATGAATTTTAACTCAAGGAAAAGGTCACAAGATAGTTTTTCGAATGCATTTTATTAGATGGAATTGGTTTTAAATAAATGAGAGTACTGTAATTGGATAAATAAAACGAAAAGGTGAGAATTTCGTAATAGTACATGTTTTTCATTTTGATAATGATGATGTGTGATAAGTTAGGAATAATATAATGAGATTTTATTACCAAAGGCATTTGTTATACAGCTATTCATATTCATATGTCTAATTAAATTTAGGTTTCTTTAGCTATATCATGCCGCCTGTTGTTTTATTAACTTTGTGTTCCTGTATCTTAATTTCTTCTTTTGTGCCTAATAGATGAGTAGGTCTAGATTTGAACTCCCAGCGAAAACGATGGGTGTTATAAGTTTAATATATATATATATGTGTGTGTTTGCCTGTGGTTTCGCAGTTTTCAAACGTGTGAATTGAGTGCTGTTGTTTTTTTGAAAGTCTTGCTTGTGCTAATGCTAATAATTACACGGAATCGTATTAAATGTCACTACGGGCGACATGTTTCGAACTCTTCGGGAGTTCTTCTTCAGGATGAGTGGTTTTTCGCAAAACCACTCATCCTCAAGTATCGCTCCTCCACTCAAGGTATCGCTTGAATAACACATCATGAAACATTTAATACGTGAGTTGAAAACCGTGTAATTATTTATTAGTATTATTTTAATATGTCTCACGAAAGTTTACACTCGAGTCTTGCTTGTGTTTTGAGTTTAGAAAATATTTTTTAATACAGTTGCTCAAAAAGTGGTACTTTTTGTGGCTGCGTAGCGTACGAGAAGCTCAATTTCTCGAACTAGTGCTTTTTACTTTTTAGTTGCGACCGCGGCGCGACCGTCGCGGGTGCGCGGCCTGGGCGCGGCGGGTTGCTGGCGGGGCGCGACCTGTTTGACCGCGCTAGCGGTTTGTAGGCAAGCATATTTTATCGCAATGATATATTAATTTATTATTTTTCGCAATTGTATTAAAAAACGTCGTTTACAACACGTGTGAAATGTCTTTTACCACTCGTACCGAGTCTTGCCACTCGCTTTCAGCTCGTGGCAAGATACCTCGGTACTAGTGGTAAAAAGACATCCTTTTCACACTAGTTGTAAAATGTACTATTTTAATACAGTTGCTCAAAAAGTGGTACTTTTTGTGGCTGGGTAGCGTACGAGAAGCTCAATTTCTCGAACTAGTGCTTTTTACTTTTTAGTTGTGACCGCGGCGCGACCGTCGCGGGTGCGCGGCCTGTGCGCGGCGGGTTGCTGGCGGGGCGCGACCTGTTTGACCGCGCTAGCGGTTTGTAGGCAAGCATATTTTATCGCAATGATATATTAATTTATTATTTTTCGCAATTGTATTAAAAAAACGTCGTTTACAACACGTGTGAAATGTCTTTTACCACTCGTACCGAGTCTTGCCACTCGCTTTCAGCTCGTGGCAAGATACCTCGGTACTAGTGGTAAAAAGACATTCTTTTCACACTAGTTGTAAAATGTACTATTACCAATTTAAGAACTTAATTGATTCTGGTGAACAGGGACCATAAATAACAGTTCCGGTAGTGTTACTTTTACCGGTATACTCGTACTTATTAAGTGTGAACTGTAGTTTTTGGGGCACATTATCTATTTTATTGTTGTAATTGAATATAAACGAACGCAGTGGGCGTCACTTCTAACAGTAACATTATCTGAAATAACTAAATTTAAATACTTAATGGGAACACATGGTGAATAGATTTCTTATTTATGTTAACCTAGAAATAAAATGTAAGCAAGGGTATTTATTACTTTCTCAAAACAAAAGTGAAGTTTAGTAAAAATCTAAAGATAATTAAAAATAGTGGGCGATTATTTTACAAACCTTAATTAAGTTGGCGTGTAATTAATTAAGTAGACAGTATGTGTGTATAAACTCATATTGTGTATATGTTCTAGCAAAGTATTTTTTGTTATTCGATTTTGACTTCCGTGAGTCATACGGATTTCAAACTTGGCAATTATACACAATAGACAATAAAAATAACAATACAATAATTTGATACGATCAAGTTGATCTGATGATTGAGCGAGAGAAAGGGAAATTTTTAATAGCTCAAGGCTAGTACTACTTTCTTTTGAATTTTCACAATGAACCCTATACACGTAAGATTGTAGGTAATCACAAAGAGTATTGATCATCATCAATATCAAAACCAATATTGACCCGCCAATAGTCATATAGTCATGGGCCGCAAATTGACGCCATCGAGTCGTAAAGATTGTGAAATAGGAAGTGATGACAGTAACACTAGGAGCGACATCAATACTCGTGAGTCAGATGACGTGTGGCACGTGGGATAGGAGATAGGCGAAAAGATAGCGTGGTGTGTGGACTTCAGCACGTGCATTTTGAGATCTTGGAGAAGGGAATTTATGAAGCGATTTGGAGATTTGAAATCGGTTAACTTTTATTTTTAAAGTAAATTATTATGAAAAGAAATACAACATACCCGAGGGTAACTGAGCCGCTGATTTTTTCCTTGAAAAATTGAGACGAATTTGATGCTAAATAACCTGCCGGAGAGTGATTTAACTGGATTTCTTGATGATAAGCTTAAGTAAGTTCACTAACTAACAGCGCTGGGTGAGTGCCCACAAAATGGAGAATAATTCTGAAACTGTATTAATAATCCTATTTATTTTAAACTGAGCATAAATTAATTTCATAGGTACTATCAAGATGTTGCCTTAGAGAAATTGGTAGGCACCACTTTTAGGAACAAAGGCATGAATCTATGTATGTATGTAATACTGTTAAATAAATATTTAATGTGTCACTTTTCCCACCCGCCTTTTTATCCGGTCGACGGACGATATTGCTTCAGATTTGTATAATACCAGTTATGCAATAACACAATAAAGACATTCGGATTATCTGGTATTATGAAAGGAATTGGTAGATCGAGATAGCACCTTTTGACTAGAAAGGTTTGTATTACGTGTGGCGATGGTAACTATGACGGAGCTCAGGCGAGAAAAACATTTTAAACACACAGCAAAGTGAGAAACAGGTATTTACTTCAGAAATAAAATACATATATTGTGGTCTTACGCCATAAACACATATATAAAAAAACATCTCACAAACAATGTCGGTTTTATAAATACCTATTGCTGACGTTATTAAAGACAGCTTTAACTGCACCCGGCTAGGAATACTCTTTTAATCCAGAAGTAATAGAGTTTCTAAGCTTCTTTGAAAACTGTAGCGTCTACCAAGAGGATCGTTAGGAACCCGCATTATGCGATTTAATATGGGAAGCTAGTTAGAAAGGAACTAAGTAAGTCTAGCTTCAGATTCTAGTAGAATACTCTAATTGAATCTGAAACTTACTCACAAAGTTGCTTATGCAGAGCAAAGATCCGCGGAAAGGCAATGTTTGCGAGGAGAATCTCAAACGGTCTTAATTAATCTGCATTTTATATAGGTATTTATTTACATTTATTTTACCCTGAGGCTAGAGGTATATAAAGAAATAAAAAATCATATTATTTTAAACAGAGAACGAACGAAGACTTTCTTAGTAACACTATGATCATTCGACGTTATTGACGTTACGTACATCTTCATACCGCTACCCATAGCTGCCAATAAAACCGTAACTTCAGTTACGCTTCAGCCTTTATGGCTATCCCAATCGCTATCAAACGTCACATTACACCAATACGTAACACAACCCAAATATTTCGCCCAGTTATCGACTCGATCGCCTGACGTCTCCCACGGCGGGTTCAAGTTTGGAGTGTCAATGTCGTGCTACAAAGGTCAAGTTTGGGCACGATGCTTTTGACTTTGGTGCCTGTCAAAACAGATAATTTAAGGTCACAGGTTCAGTAAGCAGTTGACCATTCAACGTATTATATTTATAATTTTTCTTAGTATTGCGTTCCAAGGCAGGGTTATAACCGCACTTATGCCATCACTTCGGTGTCTATCTCTCTCAGACTATCACGGGCATTTCAAATTCTCGGGGACAGTTTGATTTTACCATTCTTTCTAAAGTAATTTAGAGTTACGTTTTGTTAAAATAAATACTATTTGCTTTGAGTAACACTGTTTGCTGCACATCTTCAACCCTTTTACGGACCAAGTTAAAATTAATGTATAATTGAACTATTCTAGTCTCTTAGACCTAAAAATATTACACCATAAAAAACATACAAAAACATAACCTTAACACGTGGTCATTTTTGCAATGAGTTTTAGATTGTGCAATATAAAGGGTTAAAGCAGATTTCAAAACTATTTAAGTATATATTAGTTATTTACGATACAAGTGCCGAAAATAGGAAATACGCAACGAGTGGTGATCAATTAAAACACGAATTGCAAATTGAGTTTGGAATTACCTACTCGCACGTGTATTGTACAACGTTTTACTGTACATATGGCTCTTTAAAGTTTCGACATATGCACGAAAAGTGCTCTTTTCCGCACTAGTGCGGGAAAGTAGCACGATATGTACTGTAAATTATATTTTATTCCTTATCCGAATTCTAACTTGAAAGCGAGTAGGTAAGATACTAATGACGCGTTTACAATCGTGGCACAGCTCGTAGATATTACACAAGTTCACACAAAGCTAAGGTTCCGGGCGATATGTAAACATTATGTACATACATACATGTGAGATACTATGGTGTTGGTCAGGGTAAGTCAAGGACGACGTTGGGACACTGTACAAGCATTGTAATTATGCTTTTGAATATGTGGAGTTCCTCCACGATTATTTGCACACCCCTAGACGCCTGTTAGTTCACGCAGCTGGCATTAAACATTCAGATTTCCATTACAGCCCTCGTAGGGTTGGCACCACGCACTTACGGTAATGTAAGTTATATTTTTAGTAGCGTGGTTCTGAAATAAATTATGAAAATCATTTTATAGCATCGGTTTACAAATAAATAGTGTTCCGCGCGGCTCCTAGATAAAATATGCCCTATATATGTCTCTATTGTTTATCCAGAAAGTCTACGTAGGTGAATTTTTTTCAGAAAAGTGTATCCAAAGAAAACTTCCTACACACAAACCAACAAGCTCACAAACATTACATCTTTATAATATAAGCATGAATAGAACAATTGGCTCTTAAGAAATTAGTCAATTTTCACTCGCTATTTTTGACCTAACCAAACTAGAATAGAATAGAACACATCAGTAACTTAGCTATGGTTATGTGAGCAATACAGTAATAGACCTATAGTTTCATACATTTTTATTTATTCTTTGTTATATTATTTTACAATAGCTAGAGATTAATTATATAATTTATTTTAATCATACAATAGCCAGAAAACAAAGAGATGAGTTTAAATCAAATCATTTATTTCAGAAGTGTTTCCATAATTCAAGTGTGTAGCAATGTGTTCCATAAAATAGGCATTAATGTTGCAATTGTAAACTAATAAAATTAAGTAGGTACAATGCACAAAATTTAAAAAAAAAATTATAAATACCAAGTTACTCTGCGTGACCTCAAGAGAAATGAATGGAATAGAGAAAATACAGGTCTGATCGCCATGATCTCCATAATTGCCAAACAGAGGTGGAGATGGGCGGGGCATGTTGCACGTAGTCGTAGTAGGTGGACAAAACGGCTTCTGGAATGGAGACCATGTAGCAACACAAAATCCCGTGGCCGTCCACCCAAGAGATGGGTGGACGATATCAGGCGACACGCAGGAGACTGGATGCTGAAAGCACAAGATCGCCATACAAGGAGGGATATGAAAGATGCCTGCATGTTCAAGAATGGACAACAAACGGCTGAAGATAATGATGAAAAAGCTAATTGCTTACCCTAGCTCTCACAAAAATACGGGACGCCTCACTGTTACCAAATGGCCAATTAATTACGGTAAATCGTGAGCTACTAATTATGTTTGCATGAGGTAAAAGTTACCCAATTCATAATGTAATCAGCGCAGTGCGCCAACCCTACATGACAACTCCGAAAATAGATCACGTGTGGTCTCGGTCACTGTCGGTATTAGCGGGAACTCATGAAAGCATACGAAGGTGAAAGCCGTATTTTTCAGGTTATTTTCTTACATACAGCCAACATATCTACTGTTGGCTTAAGAGTCTATAAACTCGGTGCAAATATTTGCTGACGTTGCTGCTTCACGGTGTCACGCAAAACTTTGTGATATTTGGTGTTTCCTCGTATTCCCGAGGGCCGGGACATTCTGGTGATATTGCACTAAGTTTCGTATATTCATAACCATAATTGTTTTTGTTTTACCATTTTATTTTTACTTTGCAATTTATGGAGACTTAAAAATGGAATAGATATAAATATTGTTAATTGTTCATCAAAAATTGTACCCACAAAAAGGAACTATAATCAATTATAGCACGCAGTCTTATCGGTAAGAAGCATAAAAAGTCTGTATTCCGACTCAGGAGAACTAAAAAAAACATAATAAAGGTGACCCGGAGCATCATTTCACCTCATTCATCAGAATCGGTGGAGTATCTTAAACGCTATGGTTGAACACACGTATATACAAACAAAGACTGCTAAGACATATCCCTTCCTGTTAACTCTGCCCTAGTCGGCCAAAAAGTGATCTCTTCTGGACAACCTTACCGGTATTTGATCCCAGGACCGTCAGTGTCGCAGGCCCAATTATCCACTTGACCCGCAGGGCTAAACCGGTCGCCAATAAAAGTACCTAGTCTGGAATAGTTTCTTCAGGAATAGAGTCAGCTTCGTTGACGTCATCATGGTAGATACATACAGAGTGCACCAAAATGGGGTGTAAACCGATCAAGGGCAAAACAGGTATCGTGTTCTGATAAGAAAAAACTAAAAGATTTTTTTAAGATGCGGTTTTTTTTTCATTTGTATTGAGCAGGTCGCCCCAGTCGGCCTCCATTTTTGAACTTAAAAACACAGCCCGACTGTTCCCCAAAATTTACGATTACTGCCAACATTGTTTACTTATCTTAAATCCTCGAGCTTAAACATAAAAATACCTTAAATTCCCATCAGATATGCAATAATTTGCCAAATACCCACCGGCTCTCACTTTCGCGCGCTTTCTTTTAATAAATTCGAAAATGCCACCATAAAATACCTGTGGGACCAAAAACGGAACTACCGGAGCCGCAGAACAAAAGATAATGGTTCCATTTTCAATATGGAACCTTATACGGTTCACGCCAAACTCCTCTTTAGACCCTTGTAAATTAGGAAGGTTTTTGTTTTAACGTATCCAAAAGTTAGTCAAACTTATGTGACGTGTTCTACAGATACAAAATGTTTATTAACCTCCGTATATGTCAGGCGGTCGTGTGTGGTCTTATCGCGTATTATACGACAAAAATTAAGTTATTAAGCTATGCAAATGAAGGCGGTAGGTCTGGCGTTTGTAGCTGGAATTACGGGCTTACGACCCGCATGTGGTGATGCATAATTGCGTCGTCAAATTTTGTTAATAATTAACAACTTAGAATAGTTGAAAAATCGCAGACTGTTTCATTTCAAAGTTCAATATCTCAAAACCTGCTAAACCGATTTTGTTGAAACGTAGTTAAGAACCATCTCGACCACCGTCAGATTTAGGACAAATAAACGCATTAAAATCGGTACTTTTGTTTAGGAGCTACTATACCACAGACAGACTCATAGACACGTCTAACGTATAGCACCCCTTTTATTGGGCTAGGGGTTAAACAATTACACGCAAGTGTTATAATAGGTAAATGCTTGGTATTTGTTGTAAGATACTGAAAGAACCAGTCATAGCCTTTACATTTACCTTTACCATTTTCCTTGTGAACATAACTTTCGTAATGTAATATTGCAATAGATTATATCTGACATCAGATAACGTTTGTTATTAAAATTCCTTCAGCTGTCGTATTTAATACAATAAACACTACCATTCGATACCACATTCTTGTTTCTAATAAGCACCAGTGCCCGGAAACAGAATGCGTAGATTAGTAAGACGACAGAAAGTCCAGTTAAGATTAATTTCCAATAATCTATAACAAAAGCATTATAGAACAATAATCCAGTAAAAAACGGTTTTGTAAAAGATTCATTTTTAATTTTAAAACGTTATCCTTTGATGGTTTATTCAAGATTCCTATTTTATAGATATAAAAGTAGCATTCATTGTCTTTTTTGCATGAATTTTCTTTAATTTTATGAACAAATATAAATTAATCAAAATGAATAAATATATACTAATATTTCTCCCCCTCCTTATACTATTTATTTCTACTACAAGTACAATATTTCTTCACACACCGGACCTAATTTAAGCTCTTATTATTTTTATATCTGATATTTTGTTGGATTTTGTCTCCAGGTAATTACTTAAATGATGAACTGATGATATATCCGTAACACAGAAAAAGAACACAAAACATATTATAGGTCAGCCTTGAGGTCGTGCTTTTGCGGTCGTGCCAGTTCATGAGGCTTGAGGGAGCACCATTTATGCGTGAAACGAGAAGAGAGCCCACAGGATATGTCAATAATAGATACCATATAATAAATAATAGTTCACTGTCTATGAGGACCAATTTATGCCAGCTGGAAGACTTAAATCATGGCCTTACGCTTTACCGAATAATTGCCCACTCAGAGGTTGCCGAAGCGGCTACTGGGACAGACTTGCCGCTATCGTCATCGTTCACGTAGTGCGCGAACTGTAAAAGTATATCTACGACGACTCCAATATTTTAAGATACGGTAACATTTCTATTCTGTGACACTGTAGTCGACTGCAGTCAATAAGTAATTACAATTACTTGAACAGGCGCGGCAACATGAAAGGGTGAATGTCGCTCGTAATCAGAGTCATTAGGCGGCAATGTCCGTTGGCCGGCTAGTCTGTACCTCTCGGAAACCGCTGCTAAACTAAGGGCTTGCGTGAGGCCTGAGTCCCCGTTTTAGGGGAGTCATCATCTCTTGTTGGTGGCCACTGATTTTTGTCCCCTACCGCCTCTTGACGTCTTCGTAAGACTCGACAGCAACTTTTCTTTTATTTGGCTGGCTTAAGTATGTCGAGCCTTCATATGCTTCTCTTTCCTTTTTCTCTTTTAGAGGAGTAGCAACCAAAGAAAATTGTTTCGTTCACTCACTACTATTAGTTTTAAAAGCGGCGCAAAACTAATTTCAGCACGATAAAGCTTTCAGATGACTGTAAAAACAAACTGATGAATATAATTACTATTGACGCAACACATGGAGGCAGGGCGGCAACATAGGCAGACTTATTTCAGGATATATTTTAAATATTGAATCTATCTACTTACAGAGAGTAAAATCAAAATTGTTTATTATTTAGGGATGTTACTTACACCTAGGATTGTCAATTTACCACCAATTCAAAAATATATAAGTACTATCGACAAAATTGAATCCTGACCCACCATGGAACCTTGTTACAATTAACTGACATATTAACGGCATATGATCGTACGTATGTTCGTTAATTGTAACAAGGTTCTATGGTGGGTCATGATTCAGTTGGTTCGATAGTACCTCGGACAAAACCGGACAAAACCGGCGCAAGAAACGCAGCGACGTGTAGGTACTATGCGGGTCCTAACATACCAACTGTCCAGTTATGGAGGTGATAATGACAGCTTATATGTTAACATTTGTTTCGAAAAGTTACGCAACTACCCTGCAGGTCACGTCTATTTATTTTTTATTTATTGGTAATTCGTTATTATGTATAGGCCCTCGAGGTTGTTGTCTCTTATAATAATAATATTACCATGCTGGAAATATTTATCCTCATACTAAATTGTCATGAAATTCAATCCATTGTTAATAACACGCCATCGGTATACAAAAGTATACCTCATACAAAATAGCTGATTTTGGCATGGGCCATGCCTCATACCTACTACCTCATTTTGTGAATTAGGGTATTTACACTTAACTGACCATCTATCAATCGTATAACTGTGCGTTTAAGGTTGACAGATGGTCAGTTCAGTGTGTTACTGTTTGTGCCTGCCAATAGGACCTGCCATATCATGCGTACTGCGTAGGTGGTTAATGAAGTGACTAAACGCACTCAAATTGCGTTTATTACCGTAACAGTCCCTATATTACACATCACGCGATTACCATAACTGAATTATTAGTTAGCCATTAGAGCTTAAAGGAAAGTGACGTGAAAGAGTTCGCTTCAAAAATGATGCTTTTACTCTTTTTTACATCGTATATATGAAACCAAATACAATAGGTAAATGTACATTAGGTATTTCTGTAATTATTTGTACATTTTTTTTAAATATTCAACCGACGAAACGCAATATGCCAATGCTAAGGGAGATCATAAAGGTATGCTCATAACACTCTATGGCTCATAATCATATGATTCAAAATTTGACCATGTATCCAATCAATTTTAATTTGAAATGTATGTATGTAAATAGATTATTATGATACGATCATTTACAACGCTATAATTCAATACGGTAATATTTTCTCTAAATTGATGTAATTTTAGGCAATTTACAATAGCAATTTACAGTAACAATAAAACTGGTATGTTAAACTAGATTTAGAGTGCCGTAAAATGGTGTTTAGTTACACCATACGTACGTTTTGTGGCAGGAAGTCAGTAAAATGTGACCTAAATAATATATTACCGTGCTAAGAGTATGTAATAAATCTCAAATAAAATAAATACTCTAACCAAGCTGCGGAATACTGAGGCTATTTTCCTTGGCGGTTCAAGAGCGTTGAGATTTACGCATTTTCGTTATTTGTATCGTGCGGCACACTGTAATAAAGCAATTTCTCAAATAGATTGATCTTGATGTCTAAAATAACGTTTCTAGGCAAACAACAAGGTACGATATTGATCGTATATCGATCATCCGTCAATAAAAGGTACAAAACTACAAATGACAGTTCATAGGTTTGTTCAAAAAGTTCATAATGTATTTAAATACAGACTGATGACAAAGCACGAAACCACTGTAGCCGAGCGGAAAGGCGCGCGACTTTTAATCTGGACGTCACTGAGTTTTATCAACATAACATATCAACTAAATTCGAAATATCATTTGACATTCAACAGTGTCTTTTCGGTAAAAGCATCGTGAGGAAACCCAATAAGGTGTAGTTTTCCCTCTGGGTTGGAAGATCTGATGGCAGTCACTTTCGTAAAACTAGCCTACGCCAAATCTTGGGATTAGGTGCCCAAGCGGACCCTGGGCTCGTTTGAGCACTACCGGGGAAAACGCTAGGAGGATGACGAAGTACGCCAGCAAAAACTTACGGTTATTTAAAATCATCATCCCATCAGTCAGTTTATATCAGTAACGTTTGGTCGTTTATCAAGGCTTACAGAACCCCATTAAGCGCCTGTAGTTCGAGCTCCGACACTTGATACGTTTTACAAATGGCCGCAGCCAAAATATTGTATCATCAGCATCGCCGACGACGTGAGAAATATCGAGCGCGATTTCTCATCCTCAGTTTTGAGATCCTTATAAGTATTGAACAAATTGCCCTTTAAATAACTATAAAAGGTTTATTTATTTATTAGTTAGCTTTTGGCACGATTGCCGGCGGCGAAGGGAGGGTAATGTTTTCTGGGTTCTCGTATATGTTGTCACTAGTTCAGTGAGATGGTCGTTCGAAACGCTAGGACTCTTAACAACTCTAGAAAAATCTGAAAAAGAATGTTATATACAATCAATGAAATTCTTGTACAATATTAAAAACAAAAAAAAATTGAAATTAAACTGTTACCTAACAAACTTATTAACATAAAATATAGTGCTTTTAAACCACAAGTAGTGACTACAATGGTATTCCATACCAGGCGGCCGACCGCCAACTGAATTAATATAGACTGAAAGTAAATACATAAAAATAAAGCGTCATATCATACCTTATTTCTGAACTAAACGTGTAGGTAACTAATGACTCTGCTTGGCAGTTCGGTAAATGAATGGTCGATTCATTAATTCGAATTGACAGCGTTGTCCGAATTTGGTTCGAACGTCCGATACACAGACTGTGGTCCGATATCATCCCGACAGCATTCTGAATTCAAAATTCGGAAACGCAATTTGTCGACATGCGTTTCGCTTTACATTCGATATATATGTATGATGTATTCATTATGGAAGCACAAATGTCCTCTGAATAATGCTGTGGACTTTTCAATTCGTATTATCTGTATGCATATACTGTATAAAGGCGCAGTTTGTTTGTACTTCCATATAGATTATCCACTACACACAAGCTTACATACACCCTCGCAAAACTATACATACACGTACACATTCAGTGCCTTTAGATTTTAGGGTTCCGTACCTCAAAAGGAAAAAAAAAACCCCTATAGGATCACTTTGTTGTCCGTCTGTTTGTCAATCTGCCTGTCAAGACCCTTTATCTCGGGAACCCGTAGAGGTATCGATTTGAAATTAAAACCATATACCTACTCAGGTATACAAACCCTTCATAGCTTATAAGTTGTAACATAATTCACGCTGTGAAAATATCTAACTTACCAGTTAAAATAAAAAAAATACGGCCGTTTATGACCCAGAACTATGATTTTTGGCAAAACTTCAAAACCATACATTTGAAATCAAGTACGTAAACTCTCGGTGAACGAGCCCGACTCGCACTTGTCCATTATTTTTAAACATAAATATAGATTAACAATGCTGAAGAGACTGTTGTGTTGATCGCTTTGAACGGTAAAGTATACGACGTAAAAATATTGTTTAATATCACGTTTGACGTCCAATATAATTGTCTGTGTTCGGCGAATGATCAACCATTGTCGATTTCGAATTAATTTCATAATTGCCAGGCGTAATATCCGCGGGCTGCTTTCGCCGTGCACTTGAAAAATGATTTAGGGTTATCCAATAGATGCGCGAGACTTTTTTGAGAACATATTTTGGCACATAATAATATAAGCAATCAGGAATACAGAATAATATATGCAAAAACTTACGCTCTTCTCTTTTTTCCTTACGGCCTCTTCCGCATTTGGCGGGGCGTCGGTTGTTACAAATTATTATAATTGGTTTGTAAAACGTACTCTTATCAGCTTACACGTCTGTTGACAGATATTTGTTCAACAAGTAGTTACAAGAGGGGTCCTACTCATAGTCTACAACTACATCTCCAATGGCTTGATGCCTTGAAAGCCCGATTTCAAACATGTGGGTGTTGGGCCTAGCGCCGAAGCTACCCATACGATCATTATGTTTTAATAGCACCTTGAAGAAACAAGCATAAATAGTTTAAAAATAAAAACTACTGTTTTTTGAACTATTCGGGTTTACGGAAAAGTGAATGAAAAAAAAATACATAAAAATTAGCCTACATATTTCACACGGAGCATAATTTCGAATGATTATTTATCAAAATCGGTTCAGTATGTTAAACGCTACGGTGGAACACACGTGAATACAAGCATAGACTGCTAAAATATACGAGTATTTCCCTTCCTTTCGGATCTGCCGTAGTCGGAAAAAAATAGAAAACTACTCGTCTTTCGTTATATCAAATTATCGTGAACAACATCCTAAACAAGCCTTATTCACCTCTCAGTTTGACATTGGGCTGAGATTTCATAAATATTAAATACGGAGCGGAAATTGGGTCTTATAAAGGATTCAGGCAACTCGAGAGATGAATGTTGTTTGTTTTATTGGGACGATAAACAAACATGTCGAACTGCGGGACGGGTCATAGCGAAACGGGGTTTCTGGAAAATTCTGCAGCTTCGACACCACAGATATAGGAAATAAGGACATCGGACATGCCGGGCGATTTGTATTGAATATGCCCAAGGGCGGATCCATGATTTTTTTCTGGGCGGGGCACAAGTGGCAGGCGGGCAGAAATAATCAACATCAAATGGAAATTAATCAAATCACTGCGATGTTTGCAAGTAATTATTGCACAACTCGGCATTTAGGGAAAAAAACGGAACTTTCTCGGTGGACAACGCGTGTGCACACTCGGTAACAACGGACGGTGAACTGGCGATGGAGTATGTCCAAAGAGCTAACACGTGCGCAGACGGCTTGTCCGATCTCTAGTATTATATGCTCTGAGTTCGACACCATCTGCCTAATGTATTCATATCAATTCCCTTCCTTAGGGCGGGTTGCACCGACTTCCAATTACAGACCGATCAACGTTAAATATGGCGCTCACAGCTGTCAGTCCATAGAAACTTGTCAAACGTTCCATACATTCAGATTTTAACGAACACCGCTTACGGTTTGGTGCAACTCACCCTTATAGAAAACTATTTGTCAGTCTCAACATACACACAAAATACTTCATATACTCAAGTACCTACCGATACGATTAAAAATACAAAGGGAGATTAAATATTTTTTTATGCATGGAACTCGGATTATTTCCAGTTGGATAGGTACCCAAGTAACAATTTTATTTTAAATATTTCCAATTCCGATCGGAACCCGCGCCGGCAGTCAGAATTTTAAATTTACTGGATCGTAATTTCCCAAATATCATCAAAATGGTTTGGCAAATGATTCGTACGTGACCTAAAGGCCACTCCGGCCATGCCATTTTTTGTGTTGTTGTTTCCACGAATTCCTTGAATGGATAAGGCCGGTGGTGTCATAGCCGAATACTTAGTCTAATTTGCATTTTAATGTGTTTAGCATGTCGCACGGAAAAGAAACTAGAATCAAGAAATTAATTAATTAGATATTTATTCCTAATAGGAAGACCGCTATGGAGCTACGGTAGCCTAGTGGTTCAGGCATGCGGCTGTCAAGCGGCGGTCGTTGGTTCGAATCCCGGCTCGTACCAATGAGTTTTTCGGAACTTATGTACGGAATATTTACCGTTAGCTTTTCGGTGAATGAAAACATCGTGAGGAAACCGGTCTAATCCCAATAAGGTCTAGTTTTCCCTCTGGGTTGGAAGGTCAGATGGCAGTCGCTTTCGTAAAACTAGTGCCTATGCCAAATCTTGGGATTAGGTGTCAAAGCGGACCCTGGGCTCCTTTAGGGGCACAACCGGGAATAACGCTAGGAGAATGAATGAATGAAATGAGGAAGACCGCTATTATCTCGAATGAAACTGAAATAATCGTGGATTAAGATGATGATGAATAAACAAAGAGAACAAAATATAATTTCTTTTTTGCATTCGGTGTACGTAGTTAATACCTATTTATGTCTTGATTCATGATTATTACAAATTGGATACGAAAAGCTTCAAGTGATAATTTAAAAGATAGCACACGCGTTAAATGCCTACGTAACCATGACAATCTAAAACAATGCCTTTGATCATTACATTACATAACATTCGTAATAGAGACTTCAAAGAGTGTCAACGTGTGACGTTTGTATTTATCTTAAATCTTAGTATTGTGTAATAAACAAATGACTGGCGGCTATTTATAAAACATTCCTACAGCTAATTATGTAAAGAAGAGAATCACTTGCGGGGCGTGATTATAAGAATTATGTTGAGTCATAGGGAAAAGATTCACGTCTAACAATATTATACACGCCCAATAAAAACCCCTTTTAACCAAAATATTCCAATTTCCAATTGAAAGGTACGATCAACCAATTTGATTTCTGGGCCACTTCGTTTAAATAATAATAAAACGCCTTTTTATTTCCTTATCAACTAATTACAATTAAATTATTTTTAACTTATGTGTTAGTTTACTACTATTTTATTTTATATTTCATTTGGTTAGTATAATATTTATTTATAGGTTGATAGGAACCCCTCTTTGGGTATAGTACTATTAGTACTTCGTGCCTTATCACAGTGAAAGTCAATATCAAAGCCCCTAGAGATCTCATATCATTGTCACTGTGACAAGGTACGAACAGGCCCAGAAATAAAATTGGTTGACTGTACCAAGTATTTTGTATCAGTCCTAAACATGTGCTTACGATTTTGATAAAAACAGTTTTATTCAGAGAATGAGTAGTAGGATTTTACATTCAATGCACATAGAACTGGGTATCCAACCCTATAATATTAGACATTAGATTTGTTTTTACATTAACATACTTTCGACCACACTTTCTGTGCTCAGTATATCTTACCGTTGAGTCATACGCTGGACTTTATTATATCAGAATTAGAATTTACACTAATTGAATATATAAACCGCGCCTTGTTTCAATCCAATAAGGCACTACAAAACGATCAGCTGACAGCTATCAGTCCAATTCGTTGCTCATTAACGGCCAGTAGTATGTCAAGGCGAGTAGGCACGTCACTAATGCTGATTTGCTCCTTATACGACCGAGTGCGATGAACTTTTGGCGGTACTGTCTGGTTAAATACCCACCAGAGATATTTGCGTAAATGTGTTTTCATGTTTATTGTGTTTTATTAGAGACCCCGCAAGCTTGACATATTGGTGTCAAATATATATGAAAACAGACCTTCGGACATCTCTTAATGCATATATATTTACCCTTTAGGTCCAATGTAAAAGTCAACGTGTCTTCTTTTAAACCGTCGGTTTTTTACGACTATGACAAACTTAAATATATTTTTACCAGATTTCAACTAAAATCTAACTTCGAAAGTATTTTTTGCAATTGTATTACATAATTCGCGTTTGCATTGTTGTTTTCCCATGATAAACACATTTTAACTACCTACGTAATATACGTAAGCAACTTTATGAGTAAGTATACATGATTCGTTTATTACCACAGAGCCAATATGCCAGCAACATACCAGAAACAAAAATAACACGGATGAGTATTGTGAGTCCTAGTAGTCGAAAAGACAAATAGATGTTATTTTACTATCCCAACTGAAAAACCAATTTTTTTTTCTAAGCGTTTGTTTTATCTTGTTCGCATAAACGACGACCGCTATAGCCTAGTTGGTAGTAACCCTGCCTACGAAGCAAGAGATCCCGGGTTCGAATCCCGGTAAGGGCATTTATTTGTGTGATATGAGCACGAATGTTGGTTCCTGAGTACAAGTATGTTTATCGTCGTCTAGTACCCATAGTACACGCTTTGCTTAGTTTGGAAATTGGTAGATTTGTGTAAGATTGTCCCCTAAAAATATATATAAAATGATCAATGAAAGGTAACAACTCAGCAAGTCAGCGCCCCATAGAAGGCGACATAAAAAACGCATTCGAAATATAAAACTGCCAAATGAATTAAAAAATAATTTAAAAAAAATCTCGTGATAATGCATACATTGGGCAATAAAGGAGCGAACCCCTTTGTTTGCCAATGCCAATGCTAGCACCAATATTGGCGGTCGGCTGCCAATGTTTGCTACAACTACCACAATATATTGAGCAAGTAGCCTGTTCGATCACTTGACTACCCTATTGCATCGATCGATTTGTATGTTTAAATTTCGATTTTATTAACCATTTTAGTTCACTTTTCAATATTATAATTATTCACATGTACGAGTATACAATTGTATGTATTTATTTATAGTTTATAGGATCCGGAAAATTATGAAGTATGCAAACAAAATAATAAGATCGATATAGTTTGTTCCAGTTTAATCACGAACAGTAACCTAGCACAATTACAATTACGCATACACAATAGACCAAACAGTAGCTACTCCAGTAGGTACACGTGCCACACTTCGGTCAGTTTTATGACGTCTCTTTGTTATTTTTTCCTTTCATATTTAGCAACAAAAGAAGTTGTAAACCCCATCGTCGTTTCGTTTTCGTCATGTAAACTGGAACAAAGTATACGCCAAGAAATTGGGAAGGCATAACTTGCGGGATTGATGTAACGAGTTTATAGGTAGATTTAATTTGGACATGTGTTTAGGTGAGGGTGGTTCATGGACAAAAAACATATACGTACTCGTATATGCGGCTCAGTCTTAAAAAGTGATAGGTACATTCGTTATTGAAAGGAATCCAAAAATATCTGTGGCTAAATAGATAAAAAAAACAATCAGTGGAATGCGATAACAAAATCCTAAAACACATGCGTATTGAGTACATTATTGTAAAAACGACAACTAGTTCAGAGGGGTAATCACCTAACGAACGCCCGTTAGTACAGTGGTAGTGTCATTTTTCCATATAAAATTTGACATTTAGATCTACCTAACGTACTTCCAATGCGTTACGTAATCGATGTGCAGGTTGTAAAACGGAACTTATGCCTGTTATTGAAAATAATAATCTTCCGGGTATTATTAACCAGGTTATTTTGCACTTTTCACCAGGAACGAGGGGGCTCCAGCAAATAACCGGAAATATTAAGCTTCCGTCCGGTTCCGCTAAAAGTCCGCTTGCAACGTAAATTATTTTTCAACACAATTGCTCGTAACGTACCTCTTATTGTGTCGCTTTTAGGCTCATAACCCTGGACATTAAACACGCGTGTTTTATAACATTACAAGACTTGTGTGTTATGGTTATATCCCGATTAAGTCACGTTGGCACCTTGCAGCGAGATATAAGCATGAACACGGTGCATTCTTAAATTAACCGGGTTGTACAGAATGTACAGCTTTCTTTTTTAATTCTCGGCAAATGAATTCTTACTCGACTAAACAAATTAAATCCTTTTTGTTAATTAATTGACTATTTCTTTTTGTATACGATAAAGAAACGTTTAATTTAGTAAAACTATTCACTTTTGATAAAATTTTACATGAATTAATACAGATAACATTTTAAAACGAAAATATTATTTTGTTTTGTATTGGCTGTTTAGAGATTTCTGTGCCCGCACTGCGCAAACTTCACGAAAAAAAACTGTTGCGCGCCATTATAGGTTATTTCACAAATATTTGTAAAATTTGTTTATGCGTGTTTGGTTATTATCAAAAGTGTTGACTCGTGGTGACTAGAAAAGTGATAAATAGAATGGACGCCACTGGAAATTTTTGGCGATGTGCAATTGTGAGTAAACCTGTTGTCATCGAATGATTTACTTAAATGTAAAGAAAATAATTTGGCGGGCCTATAACATTTTCATGTTATGAAAATGATTTTTCCTCGCAAAATGTGTTGAAAAACGTCGTATGATACGCGTGAGCTTTGATAATTACATCTTCGGCTCTCTTATCACGCTCACCTGCGCTGCGGTTCGCGTGAACAATTTCGCCTCTGATGTAATTATCAACATGCCTCACTTGTATCACAATGTACTATAATTTCGGTTTTTAAGAGTCAATTTTGTTCTTGCTAGAAATTTGAATAACGGCTATAGGGCCTGTAGCTGTATGCTAAACTATAAGGATTGTTGCTGTTTAATATTTCATTTGTAGCATTAATGTCGAAAAGTTTACAGTGCCTAACAATGAATAATCCATTCCACTTATCCAGAAACGTAGGATTTCGCAGCTCGCTCGCAAGTACGTTAGGTAGATATACCTAAATGTAATTTTATGTACATGGGAAAATGACAGTTCTGTTCTAACGCTTTAACTTTTTTTTTTAAGTTCTATGAAATTTTCATTCACAAAACCGTAAAAAAATGTATCGACACTATTGACGGGATTGTACTCCGTATCCGAATGTAAGACTTAAGTTGGAGGTAAGGTCAGCTACACTTAGTTCCTGGTAAAGTCAGCAATTCACTTGTCTGTCAATTAAGGAAAAATATGAAAACCTAATCTTTCAACAAATACGGCCAAGTGAGTTACCGGACCTAAGGCGCGTGTGATATTACGTCAAAGGCGGTAAGAAACACCAGTGCAGTCAAAGCAACACAGTTAAGATGCTACATTCGTCTATGTATAGGTACTGAACTAAGCGCTGATTAAATTCCCCAGGCATCTTCTGCTGTTATAAAGTGACGTGACAGTACGTTGTGTTAATAAATGACTTGCGGCTAGCAAGAAGTGCTCATTCAAGTCACGCTGCGCGGGGCTTGGCTCTGTGAGAGCGGACGCGGAAGCGGAGAGCGGAGCGAAGCGGAGTATAAGTATTGAAATCATAGCTAATTAATAAAGCGAGATTGCTGATTTATTCATTAATTAACAAATATAACACAATTTGCTCTATTTTAAGTGTTAAATTATTTATTCTATCATACGCACGGGAGATAAAATATTGAGCGAATATTAAAGAGATAATTTTGATTCGACACTTCATCTCCCAATACAAATTGTTGCGCGCACTTACTTATTTTAATTGTTAGCCAACGCGCAACACCATCAAATAACGAACATAGTCTGTCAAACGAGTCGTGTGTCCCTGGAAAATGGAGCCAAATTTTTAAAATACGCATGCTGGTAACAAATTTATGGAGGCGTTATAACTGACAGCTTGAAAAATGGATGCCATAATATAACGAATTTGCCAAATTTTCCAGCGACACGACTCGCTTAACAGACTCTTAGGCATATATTTAAAAAAATTGACACCCAAGCTTTTCATTGTTGAACTTCCACGTCACGCGCTTACGAAAATATCATAAACACTATTCCTTGTCGCCTGTACTGCGGACTCATCCTTTCATAACTTCTGTGGCACTTTTTACAGCCCAGGATACATGTAATGGTTTCTTGCGACTAACTTTATTCTTTGAACACACCGTCTTCCGGCGTGCTACTCTTAATTGATTAAAGGTTTACAACGAAGCCTTCCTTTATTTAACACTTATTTTTCATCACTATCGACTTTTAACGATATTAGTTCTGTTATGATTAGGTTACCTCTAAATGATGATGATAAATAAGATGTAAATTCGAAGCGTTCGGAAACCGTACTCTTTTTTCTCTCTTTTTTAATTGTCACTCTGTGCTTAAGTAATAATACTCCGTTTTCATTTCTGACACTGTACCTATTGTTCTTCTTTTTGTAAAATATTGTTATTGTATTGCAATTCCTACTTTCGAAGCTTGCGTGTATGTGTGTGTGTGAAGTTGACCGGTGGAATTACTGCTACTACTACTCCTCTGGCGCAGCCACCCAAAGTGGGTCTTGGCCTCCAACACGACTGCTGGAATTAGGCACTGTAAAATCAAACCGTCAAAGCCGATGCCTGTAATTGTGCGTATACGCAGTTTCGCGCGAATTAATCTAGATAAATTGACGAAGGACGTCTCTTTGGCCGACTGGACAACCACGCTAGATGCATCAGCGGCGCTACCACGATTCGTGTATTTCCATCTCTATCGCACTCTCTTACTCGAGTGACAGGAATGCATGTTTTACGAACTTCGACTTTCGAAGTTCGTGGTAGCGCCGCAGCAGTCTATGATGACGTGTACCAATTCCATGCTGTCGTTTTGCGACTGTTTGATGCGCATGCACCGGTAGGCGCAGTGCGGCTGACACGACCACCAGGGTGCCGGTTAATGTACGGCCCAATAATCGGCGTCCACTATATATCAGTTTCTTTTTAACTCATGCAAAAAGAGAGAGCGAAATATAGATGGACAGCACCGCCACCAGCACCATAGATAACTGGAGGTGTGCGAATGGGTATAACGATGCGTGACAGGGCGTTTCGTGCTTACGAGTACAATTGCTTAGTCAAACTCGCAATACCTTCTCACCGTACTGGTTTTATGTATAGTATTTTCGCCATTAGTTTTTAAGCAACAGCAATTTGTATAGCATCCATCGTCCATTATGTATCAGTTTATCTTAACCCTTCAGCTGTGTTCATCCCTCTGTGGGCGTCATATTTTTTCCTGCAGGTCAGTGGAGCGCCCCTCGGAGGGGCGCAATGGCTTTGCTTACTTTCTTAGAAATAAAACCGGCATTCGTGTATCGATCACGCTTTAATCGATTGAAACGTATAGCCAATTCAGTGAGACAGCTAGCAAGCGAAAACTTCAATGGCCAATGGAGAAAAAAATCAATTTAGTCGTTAGTCTAAAATAGTCAGTGGCACGTTTGACACGGCCGGTGTTCGCGAGTGAAAATTTGTGGGTTTAGTGCTGAATTGTAGTGCCAGAAGGACAGTTTTTGTTATCTTTAGAATTACATAGAAGTGTTATTTCATCGGGTTAACTGTAATAAAACCGTGACTTACATGACATACCTACTCATGGTCAAAATTTAGGAACACGTTTTTTAGCGCTTTTCTGATAATTTAATATTACTATTAAACCTATGATACCTCGTGACATCACTACGATCCGCACTCTATACTAATCATGACCTTGATTTATACTGTTTTCAAATCATGTTTTGATGTGATTTTTGTTTAACTGATGGTTATATTAGAGTTTAAACTTAAAGTATACTTAATGGGAATTTTAAGAAACATAATTTGTTTGGTTCAAAACATATAGTTGCTGTGATAATTGCACTCGTTTGGAAGAGGTTATTTTGTATGAAAGTAGACATACTTTTTTCATTTTACTCTCAGATAAAACCTGCTGCACTTACAATAGAAAAAGCTGCGGTTACACTTAGTTGATAACCCATATTTATTGTTCAGGCATGAATTTGATTACATACAGTATACAACACTTCATATATAAGCATGTAAATCGAAGCCTACATGAGCAACTTCTGAGTGTAGGCATTATTTTGGTAGAATATTTCAAATGGTCTAGTGTAAAAAAAATACTCATGAGCCTGCCATTTTATATTTTTCGTATAAGTATAACACAAATTTCTTCATATTAAGCCCATTTAACACCCCAAAAAACTAATTGATTATATTTAAAATAACCAAAATACGTCGTCAACTTCGGTGAGGTGGTGACGAGGTCAGCTAGATAGCCTTAATACGACTTTAATGTAACGATGATATATCGTTGCAGTTAGATAATTTAATAAATATTGAGTTTCATCCAAAATCCTGGCTATTATTTTAATTATGTAAAAAACTAAAGAAAATTTAATTTTACCAAATCACTTCACTCCACAAACCTTATCAGTGAAGCGCCCCTCAGAGGGTGCCACAGACGTGGGTAAGCGGCCATGTTTTTTCGCCACAGCTGAAGGGTTAAACGTGTTTTTAAACCGTCTTAGAGCCGAAGTCCATTTAAAGTATCCAAATCGTACTAATAATTCATGAAAAAAAAATAGTTAAGTTTTTGGTAATAAAAGGTGATTAAGTTTGAAAAGTTCTGTATGGCGCGCGGTGCGAAGTTCATTCACTCGGTTAGAGTTCGTACCTATCTACATAAGATGGCGGCTAGCGGTCACTGCGGTCACTTGGCGGGATGATTAAAATTAATATTAAGTAATACAATAAAAGCATTATTAATTAATGCACAGAAAATACAAAAAAACTTTTTTTTAAGTTCTTTGTAATGTACACACTAACTGGGCTTCGGCTCTAAGACGATTAACAAGACACCCTGTGTATGTAAGTACCTAATTATCTATAATATTATGTAGGATTATATTTTATTATAAGGACCGGGTATGGTGTCGTAAACTGGGAAAGACTTATGACCAGCAGTGGACAACGACAGGCTGAATATGATGATGATGACGATGATAAGTGTACGTTCTAAACGTTGAGCATTTACTCAGGCAACAATTGTAAGTGTGTCTGTTTGGCCCTATAGTTGACTGGTAGGGAACGCGTGAAAATTAAGTCCGCCATTTGAACATTATTTTGTTATGTACAATAAGGTTTACATAAATAAGTTCGAAGAAAATAAGAAAATAATCAAGATGTTCACTTTATTCTGATAACTTTGATTGAAGGTACTTTTCCCTCAACGTATTGTGTATTTTCTAATGATCGGATAAAAGCAGGATGGCTAGCTTTTTTATTTTGTTAGAACGTCAGGTAATAACGCTTATTTCAACGGGTTAAGGGTGGTTTTCGTCTAGACGGATAACCAACTGGATGAGCAGGGTGTTGGTAATGGGAGTAACGGTGGGTGATGGAGTGTTCCGCTCAGGTTGGCGGTAATAGTTCGAATACCTATCTCGCAGTTATTTGCACCAAATAACTTAATACAACACGATTATACCAGCTATTTGTTTGCTACTGCAATAGAGGTTTGTTCATGCTATACGTACTGAAAATATGTGTGCATGTCGTGCATTTTTGTTACACAGTCTTTTTTAGGGTTCCGTGCCCAAAGAGTAAAAACTTCGCTTTCCGTCTGTCTGTCACCAGGCTGTATCTCAAGAACCGCGATAGCTAGACAGTTGAAATTTTCACAATTGATGTATTTTTCTTGCCGCTTTAACAACAAATACGAAAAACAAAACAAAATAAATATTTAAGGGGGGCTCCCATACGACAAACGTGTTTTTTTTGCCTTTTTTATAGATAATGGTACGGAACCCTCCGTACGCGAGTCCGACTCGCACTTTTATTTATTATTATTATTATTATTACTAAACAATGGGATACAAAACTTAATCTAATACATTTTCCTGCAAAACTGTTTTAACAGTTTGTCTGCAGGTACGAGTCTCTATAATAACTACATATCACAATGTATATTTTTTACACTATAATTTTAACTATGTATTTAATATAATTGCATAATGTATTCACAAAGAGTGTCGCGCTAAAACATTTACGTGGAATTTTGCTTGTTGTCATTTGTCACTAAGTGTATGGAGAAAGTACTTTTTTAATGAGTTTTTAAATTTACGCTTATCATTTGGCTACCTTGGCTTCTGCTAACTATATGACGCTGACAGTCCATCAGGCCAATTCCGCACTTGATTTTGAAATATTTAAATTATACATGCGGAACGCGCTAATGCACCTCGCCTCACTCGCACGCCTAACGAAACAAGACCTCTACCTACGCGTAGTTACTGCGAATCGCGGCGTCAGTATAATTATATTTGTGGGTCATCAGGTGAGGTTATGACAAATAACGGAATAGCGGGGCAGTTTAACTACAAGCGCGCTACCAACCTCTTAATGATTTGAGGATACGTTATGTTAACAGCTAAAGACAAAAGCAGGTCCCACACTAAACACAGCGTATCATCGGAAGTTCTGGCGATCTTACTCACCACCAGGAACACAACACCAAACACACGAGTGTCTAGCTGGGGAAATAGGGGGTTGGCAGGTAAATAGGGAATGCAACAACCGGTCATATTTCATAACCGGTTATGATTTTGGTTTTTGGTGCAAACATATCCGAAAACCGGTTATAAACAATGATTGTATCGGATAAACACCAGCCAGAGCAAAAGCAGCGTAGTTTGAGGTTCACTGTATAGGCAACACTAAAATAAAACCAAAAGTATCAATCATGACGGCACTATTTTCGCCATTTTTAAGCAATTATCTAATAAATACTACTAATACTGTACTTTATTCGTCAAAATCACTGAAATAATGTAAGGTTTTTTTAATATTTAATGTTATTTATACTATTAAAGATTGTCCAGCGAATGACCCTAATGTCACCTGATGGTAAGCGACGACAGAGCCTAAGTTGAAGCTCACTGGTTCAGTCATAGCCTATTCACTCTTGTTTTGAAGGCCTGGGTGTCATCGTAGTTCTCAGGAAATACCTACAGATGAAGGGTGTGAATTCCATTACTTAGCAGTTCGCATTAAGATTACAATGTAAGAACTTAATTCATTTTGATAATTTAAGGAACGAAAAGTATAACCAAAAATAAACTTAACCGGTTTTTCTGAATTCCACAACCCAGTTATGAAATTTTGACGAAATCTTCGGTTATAACCGGTTTCTTCAAATTCGTTTAAAATCGGTTTGCATTCCCCTATACTTAGGTAAGACAATGGGATTCAATCACGACGGTAGTCGCTCTCAGAATGTCAGTGCTCGGTTCCGTCGCAACAATGGGCAGTTTCAGCTTCCGTCGTCCGGCGCATGCGTCGATCTATCAGCGATTTGTGCTTGACAAACTGCTTTTATACTTTAACCTGTTTTATGAACACTTAAGTTGGATAACGCATTTATTTGCATTGAATAGACAAGCGTTTGTCTACAATCTGCCAAAATGAATGTTTATGTATACTACCTACTTGACACCTACTGCAAAGGGGTAATTTGTCCAAAAAATTAATTTTGTATATAAATCATTTTAGGATAGGTATAATACTAAACTTAGTTGTTGTTGTTGTTGTGTACATTCTGTTTACCCAAAACAATGTAAACATCTTACTACGGATGTAAAAGGTGTTCGTAATTTAAAATTTCTGAATCATATTTTGGAACATAACTATATCTAATTTATTTTTTAATATATGAATTATGATGATGTAAAATATATACAATGAGCTCAACAGGAGGCTGTCTAGGAGGTACAGTACGGGGTTCTAAGAGTGGAGGGCAGGTAGCAGTAAGTAGGTACCTACAGTTTTTACAAGGAGTCAGCAACGCGCATGACAGTCTATGTGACAGGCATCCATGGACTATGGTATTCGCTTACCACCAGGCTGGCCAAACACATCTTCTTGACCGACATGGTCAATATTAACAAAAAATGTATACTTCTACAATATCTTTATATAAGCAACCAGTGACCGCTAAGCAACCCGCTCATAACTTGTATAAGCACCGCACGCTGTTTTGTGGTTATCCTAATGGGCCGTAATGACTTCCGGAACCGCATTTACATACACAGTTTACGTCTTGTTATAAACAGTGCTCTTTTCATAAATATCCGGTATCATCGAAAAATCGCTTGACTTAAGTGGCAGTGGGCGGGCCACATTGCACGTAGAACCGATGGCCGTTGGGGCGGAAGGGTTCTCGAGTGGCGACCACGTACCGGCAGACGCAGCGTGGACAAGGTAAAGGTAGCTGGTAGAGGTCGCGGGAGTCCGCTGGGCTGGATGCGAGTGGCGCAGGACCGCTTATTGTGGCACTCTTTGGGAGAGTCCTATGCGTGGACATGTTTCGGCTAATATGATGATTAAGATTAATGTAACGACATCTTTCTTTATTCCCGCTCAGAAGTTCTAAGAAATGAAGCGCCAGATCATCATTAGTAAGCAAATATTTATATAAAAAACGCCATATTCGCTAGTTTGGTACAACGCTAGAAAAGTCATAGCAAAATTTTCGAAACAAGTTTTTGATCTACTATACTTTAAAATATTTCATCCAAAATCGGCCCTAAAACTGTTGTTTTAATAATTTCATCAACTAAAAAACATGTCACTGTGACATGCTTCATACTTTAACAATGTAATATCTTTGTCATTTCATAAATAACTGACCTACCACTGTCAAACGATGCGAGTTGATTATAAAACCCGTTGGCGCCTAACGACAGGATATCACGTTAAAGCTTGACCGCTTCAAGCCGCTGGATCACACAAACAACGACAGGATATCACGTTAAAGCTTGACCGCTTCAAGCCGCTGGATCACACAAAGAACGACAGGATATCACGTTAAAGCTTGACCGCTTCAAGCCGCTGGATCACACAAACAACGACAGGATATCACGTTAAAGCTTGACCGCTTCAAGCCGCTGGATCACACAAACAACGACAGGATATCACGTTAAAGCTTGACCGCTTCAAGCCGCTGGATCACACAAACAACGACAGGATATCACGTTAAAGCTTGACCGCTTCAAGCCGCTGGATCACACAAACTTATCTCGGTCTATGATTATTCTTCAGTTTTCTCTCCGGAATAGAAAAGAGGTTTCATTTAGGGTATTTTATTTCATTAAATGTTTCGCAGTATTGACTTGCATTGGTTGCCCACGCTCCCGCGCATCCTGCGCTAATCAAGAAGCACTGATTTAAAAATGTAGGCACACACACAGTAAAGAATCTGTGCTGACAGCTTACTAAAACCACTAGTCGTGGATGCGGTCTTAAATTATTGAACAAGTTCACTATGAGTATGAGATTGAAATCCGTCTTCTTCCGCGTTTTTAATAATCAGGATCCCAATCCCAATTTGGAACATGCAGATGATATATAAAACGTTAGCGCATATACAAGTGTGCATTAGCGGGACGTACTGATAATTAGATGACATTAGCATAAAATTGTTAGTTGCAAAATGGAGGTTCATTAATAAAACAATTTGTGTGGCAACCGGGTTATCCAATCACCGTTTTAAGGTGGCCCGACGTACTAAAACCATATGACGCTCTTGACTCGTTTATGGACCATAAAGGGGATACCCTAACGGATTTTCTATCGACTTTAATACCGTCCTTTGTTTTTTATAGACGACACTACTACATTGTTTTCTGAGTTTCTCATGGAGAATCATAAATAAATGTGTAATACGTGTCGAACGAATTTTAAAAGCCATAACATTATGGCCTCAAGTCCTTAAATTTATGGATGTTTTTTTTTGTATTGTATATTTGCATTAAAGATTATGTTAATGAAAATATTCAGCGGGCCGGGCATCACTAGTCAGTAGGTATAATACTCACTTAATAGTTGGATGTTCGAGAACATTTTAACACATTTTTGTGTGTATGAATAACATGTAGATTTAGATTTATTCATTTACGTATATTTACTGTATAACAATTTCCTGTTCACCGAGCGACAACTGTAACACTCGGAACATCTCAAATAACTTCTTATTGTTCAGCAGTCAGCCAAGTAATAGAACAAAAGAGCAATAATCCAAAAACAGTTCCTTCTAATTTAGATTCTTCATCGTTGAGTTAGATTCGAATTGGGCATGTGTGCACTTTCGACTTAATCCATTCTAATTCCGGAGCAGGTACATGTGAACTGCCACAGATGGCGGAAATGAAGCCCCGTGGAATCCTCCCCGTCTAACGAACGCCCTGAATGAGCTGAAATACTACCGTGCTACAGGCCAAAAGTCGTATCAACATATGACCCACGTAGCGACATAGCTCTTTCTTTTAAGAGTATAAAGATACTGATGTTCCCGGCTCCCTGGCTACATTCCGTTTTGTATGCCTGCGAATATGTCCTTATGGCCTTACTAACTTTATGAATATATATTGAGAGTTCATACAATTGCCACGCTACTATACGCTAAACAAAGTGAGTTTCAAGGTAGTATTGTTATTTGAAATATGTCATATGCCTACTGTAGTAACTGCCAATAGTGCCATGAGTTGCTATATTGGACAGTCAGCTGCTAAACGTTTCTTTATTATTTACCTGCTTCCTCAAAATCATAATCTTCGCAGCAAGCAGTAAACAAATAATGATTAATTCGTAAATTTTCAGACACCGTTCAAGATTACCCTGAAGCTTTCTAGTAGATTTTAATACAAGCACTTATCATCAGTACGTAAGTTGTCTCAATTACTTTTCGGTGTAAAAGGATTGTAAGGTGCAAAGTCAATTTCCCTGGAAAATTTATACTGGATTGCCTGTTATTATAAGTTAATTTAAGAGCAGATATTAACGCACATTACACATTTCAAGTATAAAAAATGAACTCTGATATAAAAAGCTCATTGCTTTGTGAAATTTTCGATTCAACCCCCCCACCTTTACTTTAAAATCGAGAAAAGATTGGAATCCAACCGGACAAGGGAAAGTAATGAGTTTGCGAAGTGTGTCGGAATCCCAAAACTGCTGATTGCAGGCCAAGGGATATAATCTGGGGGGTTTAATGTAATTTGTGTAATTTTTGCCATTTTACTACCAGCCTACTTGTTGCCGAGGTGTTAACCGGTAATGTTTAAGTTAAATGGTTCGAGATAGAGGAAATTTCTTATTTAAGTTAAGGTTGGACAGCTTAATTTATTTGTGGCTGTATTATTATATCAAATTTAAATGTTTACTAAGAAATAAAAGGAAAGTATCGAATCCATTTACCTATAAAAAGTCGTATTTTTCTAATGGAAGCTCGCAAAATAATGCGAACTCGTCTTCCCTACACATTTAGTAGGTACATGGTACATCATACCCGAAACAACCTTTTTAAACAAAAGCTAAATTAAACAGAACGATTTAAAGACATGAAAGTTTTTCGTTCTGTTTTATAGGCATAGTGTACCTCAATCGGCTGATATGATGTTGACGATATCACATGATTAGCGAAGTCACGAGTTTTCCGAAAATAATGTGGAATTGCACGACACACTACTACTCACTTAAGAAAGTTATTAATCATCTTCCGAGCCTATATTATCCCATATCTTTTGGGGTCGGTTCTCCTAATCCGTTTACGCCATTTGACTTGGGCGCGTTGTGACTTATTTCTGGATACATCCAACGTCTTCGGTCATTGGAAATTGTCCCCATCCAAGTTGTCGGCGGGCGACTTGGACGCCTTTTTGGTTGCTGTATATTTATAACGCTTCATGTCATATGCTATGACGCGCGCCTCATAACATTGGCCGTACCAAAGTAGACGATTCTCTCTCAGTTTATCTGTTTGACTTTCAATATTCCCCTAGGTATTCGTTCTTGATTTATCTCCAAGGGTTACACCTTCACTACATCTCAACATCTTCATATCCGTGACGTGAAGTTGTAAATCGTCTGACCCATGCATGAAAGCGGGTCTAATTGCTACTTTAAATATATATGTTTCCTTTAAGGAAGTTATATTATAATGCAACCATTTTCATGTACCTACTTGGTTACCTAATATTATTAGCTAATTTAAAGAACAATAACCGAATAAAAAATCAAAAAAAGTAAACTATTTTATCAAATGGTGCTGGTACGCATCAGCATTGTTTCTGCCAAACAATGTTAGTCAGAATTGGTTCGGCTCCGAGTCATGATATCCATGTCTAACTTGACAGGGGTAGCACCGCCAATTATTTCTAAGATGTCTCAACTTAGCTAAGACCATTGTTGAGCGGTCATGATGATACAAAACGATCACTTTATGTTTGAAATGTCAATATAATGCAGCGATGTCAACATTTGTGATAGACATATGCGTTACAAAGAATCATTATTCATTATACATATTTTCTAATAAGAGGTGTTATTTCAAAATATATAATAATAATAGTATATTACCCGTGAATGGGTGTTCTAGCAGGTGAATAACATCACATTAAACTTCGTCTCCAAAAGGGTCTCTATGTGTTGGATCTATATCCCCACGCACGCCTTCCAAATGACCGGGGTTCCCCCGTGAATTTCAATCGGAGATAATAATAATATTCTTTATGGCACCACATCAGAAGAAAAACATGTTATTATTATTTTGTTTTCTTTATAAAGAACATGTCTCGTAATCAGAGATGGGCAAAATGCAATCGACTAACGAATTTCATCGTTCGTTCGAAAAATCGAAATCAGATTAACAGAATTAGTTGCGACTGACGATTGAAAACGATGATTGATCAATCTTAGTTGTATAGAGTGCAACTAGTTTAGTTGCAACTAAATTAGTTGCCGATTGATTTCGGACAGCTAAATTTTGTAATCGACTAATTAGTTAGACTACTTTTCCACGACTAATCTTAGAAGCAAATTGAACAGAATGGCTATGTTAACAAAATGAATAGAACATCTTAACGGATGTATTAAAATAAAATAGTCATGTATTACTTACGATATTTTGACCATTTCTATGGAGTGAGATCTCTGTGCTAACTATTATTCTCTTTGATAATACCAAGCGAATGAGCTAAAATTGTGTATTACACGATTTACACGTTTAGCTCTTTCACTGCACCAGCGTCTTTGTTTAACAAGAAGCTTTCGCGGCCATACACACGAACTACAATGTACATACCTACTCGTAGTTACATATTGCAAGTTATGTATATTGTAAGTTAAATAAAAACGAGCGAAAAATGCAAAAACGAGCGACTACCGAATTTTAATATAGATTTAATCGTGAACTAATTTAGTTCTTAGTCGAACATTTTCACAACTAATTTAATCGCAACTAAATTAGTCGCGATTAAAAAATGACGATTGATATTTTAATCGATTGATTAGTTAACTAAAAAAATAGTCGATTAATGCCCATCTCTGATCGTAATGCATGCCTTGTACAGCGTGCTACGGGTGTGCGTTAATAACATGGCAAATAAAACGTAAATAAAACGCAGAAATATCCAAATTCACATAAAAAAATATTAGGAGCAATTAGATAGATAGACCTTCAATAATAAACAAGACAACCTGCGAAAATCATGATTCCTTTTGACGAGTAATATAAAAGGCATTCAACTCAGGTCTTGTTTCGGCATTCCTCAACTTCAATGGAATTGGCCTTATTGACAAAACTGTTAGGTCTATTTTAATAAACATATTGCATTCGAATCGGGTTTGTATTTGTGGCGCGAGCTCTTTCTGACACTTTATGGACAATGGACATGCGCGCGGTACAAGTAAAATCCGATTTCAGTTTAAAACGTTCATTAATGAATGGACCCTCATCCTCAGTTCCATGTTAAGCTTTTTTGCATGAGCTCAAATTACATTTATTGAACCCATCACATGAAAGGTAGGCTAGTGATGGGACAGTATCTCCTTGCTATTCTGCTAGATAAGTAAAGCTGATTTGCTTAAGCATTAATAAAACACATTTTAGTATGTGCCAAAACGTAATAAATATTAAAACTATACTTTTCTGTATTTTTTAAAATAATGATATAAAATAATTAATTACTTCTAGAAAATTTTAAATTTTATGTCATTAGTAATCGCATAAAATTACATCAGATGGGCCGACGCGGAGGGAGGTGCGTTTTGTATGAATGAGCTTTTACTCTTCCCATTTAATGTTAGTAGGTAACGTGACCGTAAGACTAACGCAGGTGACGATTCAAAGCCATTTCGTTTTACATGCATAAAAAACCATTTTCGTTTTGAAATAAATTTGTCAAAAACATATATATAAACAAGGTTTCTTTCACTTCCGGTTCCCCAGTCATTTTCTAGAGACGTGGAAATTGGTTTACGTTTCCATTTGCATTTAAATCATACAATTACAAATTCACTTCGCCCTCACACAATTACGTTAAATCACAATCGCTTTACAGATTGGATCGTGATTGGTAAATAAGTAAACAAAACATATGTATGTATGTAAGCACTTTATTGTACACAATAACAGGTTAAAGAATATATTGTCACACAATAGATCAAAGTACAAAAGCGAACTTATCCCTATAAGGGATCTCTTCCAGCTAACCTAACAAAGTATATGTATAGATTGTTCAACTCATTTTTGCACGCACTATGTGTGTGTGCTTGAATTACCTCTGTGTGGGTGTAAGTAACGAACGACTCCCGTGCCGCAGTCCCTCTTCGTGTACGCCACCCGTCCCTATCCTGAGCTAATCTTATCCAGAAGTGACCCGCTATCTTCCTAATATCGTCCACCCATCGAGCTGGTGGACGGCCGACGCTTCTTTTACTTATAAGTGGCCACCAATCTGACACCTTTTTGGTCCACCTACCATCATTCTGCCTGGCAAGGTGTCCTGCCCAGCTCCACTTGAGTTTGGCAATGGTATCTCCAAAGTATCTGCAAGATAGGTACGTAACACGATTTAAGGTGTAAAGGCATCTATAATTGCGGCATTATTTTAAGGATTGGATCATGATAGAAAGTTAACTTGTAAATGACCCATTTATCGACATCGGAACATCACTAAACGTGTTCAGTTTTGCCTCGGCCCACGCGCAGGTTTGTACAATGCCTCGTCCTTACATTGATTTAATTTGCTACATCAACACGCGTCGTTGATTTGTACGTTCATTGTTGTGTCGAGGCAAAAAGCATATGTTTTTATTGCCGCCATAAAATAGTTAAATAGAGTGTGTAGTGTGTACTCGTATTGCTTTGAAATTCAGTGCTATGCGATTGATAACCTTGGCGAGTTTAGTGTGAGCGATGGCACAATATATTTTATTGTCAGTCAGAACGCAATTATTACAGTTAGATACCATTATGGCCGTTGCCGCATTAAGCGCTTGCGAGACGGTCACCAACAAGCCCGTCCGACAGAGCGACCTCGGTCCGGACCGACCGTGTACGTGTAGACAGTTGTTTCCAGCAGAATTTCGCATGACCTTCGGACGCTGTTGGTCGTTGAGCGCGCGCTAGCAACCGTGTGAGGAGTATACGTTATAGCATGATTAGCGTGGTTGGCCGACCGTCTAGCCAGACCCCTCACGGCTGACGGAAGGTCGTGGCGTCGGTGGCTTGTTGGCGACCGTCTAGCAAGCGCTTTATGCTTCCGCGTTTGGGCGAAATCGGTATGCAGTATTGAATGCTCTGCCGAGAGTTTACTGCTGTTTCCTGGATTTCCTTACTTGTTGGTATACTGCCAGTATTATATTTGTGCAATATCATATCACATTATATTGCGCCGACGCGGCGTGATACGCATGCATTCCTACCGCCCCCTTCCGCGCATTCCGTGCCAATGAAGAACTGAAAATGTAATGCGCGCAGTAAAGAATCTGTACTGAGTTAACTTACAATTTACAGCTTGCGCATACCGCACCGACGTCGCACTGTGCGTCGGCAAGTGCGTAAATTAAGTACCTAAATTTTCATCACCGCGCGAGGGAACGGGGACGAAAAAATCTTATTTGACTTATTTTATTTCTGTCAAGTAACCACAGCCGCTTAATTATATTTTGTACAGAATATCAAATAGGTATTTGCGGAAAAAAATAAAGTAAATAAACATTTACCTACGTGAACATCAGTATTAGGTTATTTTATTTAAACACTCGAAACTTCACCATTAGAGGCATATTTCAGTGTCCTGTGTTGCTCCTGGACTTAGCTTGTTGTGGAATTATCAAAATTATTCATTGAGGTTTATTTTATTGGCTTGTTTATGATTGGCTTCAGACTTAGGAGACCAGTTCGTAAGTTAGTAATAATAATAACTGGCAGTTGGTATCAGTACTTAAGTACTTCCTTCACGTATTTCACGGCTAATGTTCTAGTGGTTCTGCGCGCTGTACAACTCACGAGTCTCTATTTCTAAAAAAAAACAGTGACTCGACAAAAAAACAATATAATTAACGAACCTGCTCTCAAAATTTCATTAGTTTCGGTTGAGAATTGCGACCTGTAGAGTAGAACAGCCGGACAGCGGGACTACGGACAAACGATTTTCGGCCTAATCTAGCAAAGAACTTCGTTCGTTTCGCTCGCTCGTTCGATAAAATACCTATAAGCAATTTAGTATTCATAGAATTTTTATAAAATCATTTATCTTAATTTATAATACTCGCGTTTCCAGCGTTACATAGCAAATTACGTGACCGGATGGTGCTTTAAAAAGTAGGTAATATCTACTCGATATCTTCTGCTCGAGACATTCTTCGCCGCCATAATTGCGCAAACGTGATGCCTCGCCTTTTAAGCTTTTTACAACGATTTGCTAGAATAGAACACTTACGGCCTCCACACACCGAATGCCGATAAACGGATGTACAATATTCAACAAGTATGCGATATTTTTTCCTAAATGTTATATTCATTTATTTATTAAGTGTTTTTTTCCTAAACGCACTTTCTGAGTAACCTATTTCAATCATGATCATCATATCAGCTGAAAGACGTGCACTGCTGGACATAGGCGTTACCCAAAGAGTCTCACAATGATAGGTCCTGCGCCCGCAAATATTTTCGGTAAAACCTTGTATGTAAAGTCATCGTCAAATTCAGTTACTAATATACTCTGTTCCATATAATATACCTTATTCCATAAAATAAACCTTATTCCATATAATATCCCTATTCCATATAATATCAGGAAAACCGTGTGTTGATTCACCATGCGATTTCAAGAGAATATACAGGCGCGGGTCATGCGCGGCGCGGGTCCGTGTTCTCTCACTTATCAACCATTTAATATCTCTCACTATCTCTATCACACAGTTGCGCGGGCCCGCCGCGGTAGCATCGCGGGCCCGCGACGATACTGTACGATAGAGACGCCGCGCTACTGTGCGAAAGATATAGAGTATAGAGACACCACCCGACCCGACCCGCGCACAACCCGCGTTCGCGCGTACGGTGTGTAGAGGCCTTTAGAACAGCTGTACAGCTGTAGTACAAACAGGCAGCTGGTTTTATACCCCAACAATTACACTTTAATAGCGGTTCCGCAAATCTTTTAACAACACGATTATTGAAAAAAAATAAGATAGGATCACTTAGGATATCGGCACATTGCTACAGAAGCAATGTTTTTGTATGTGCTTGGTTGCACATTGTTTTTTGTAAATACCAGTCTTTTTATGTAAATAGAAATGATGCTTTAAGATTTTGACAACATTTTAAACTTTGATCAGTTGTTTAAACAAGTTTCGATCTCTTTGAAATGTATCATGTATGGGCTGAGAAATCACGTTCAAAAGGCCTGAGACTCAATTTGTATCTCCAAACAATTGGCTCATTTAAAATTAACTAGCTAACAGCTTAATAAGCTCTTTAATTAATGTAACGATAATGAACTTCCTACTTGTAGTATATTAATGTGTATATATATAAATATGTAATAGACTAATAGACATAATTAAATGTGTGCTACACTCTACGCCGCGCGACGTGCCCAGTCCAACAACAATCAACATGACAACTCGATAATGATGTCAATATAATGATGTATTCGTTGTAGCCCCTTCTATCTTTACAGTATAATCCTAACTATAATAACAAAAACAAAGCTAATAGGAGAATTCCCCAGCCTCCTTTGACAATGATACCCTAATTGGGAAGCAGATGCCTTCGACACACGTGCCGATGGCGCTTTCATGCCACTCTGACCAATAACTGGTTTGCTAAACAAACTTCAACCATATAATCGTCACGCTAAGGTGTACCCAAAATAAATCTGCTTTAAGATTGATTTCAACGTCCAGTTGAAATAGGACCTTGAATTAATGCAGCACAATTCAAAATACAATAACGCTGATTAGGTTCAGATATCGGTATACTTAAGGTAACCAAAACTGCAGAATGAGTCAAAAAAAGTGTGGTTGGTTCGGTTTTGTGTCGTGTTCATTCAAAGAGGCGTATTTTACATGTAAAAAGAGGCAGTTAAGTCCGTTCGAAACGTGTCCTTTTTTTGACAAGGTCGTGTGTTGGTTTCCGAGAAAGGTACAAAATGTATTTTGTAGGTCAATCGCCGTAAATCGCTTCTGGACAGATGTTCTGGATGAGTTACCTCGCGTTGCGTATTTTTTGTTGTCAGTCGGCTTACCTGAAAAGAAATAGACAAATATTAGCAATGTTCAATAAATTACCTAAATCCATTTTGCCAATTACAGTACAGAAGGTGTTTGGAAGGAATGCAAATAATTTTACCGCCGTATTCAAATACGAACACAAAACAAACGACGATAGGTACACTTTTGGCCACAACTAGGTACAATCATGTTCAAAAGTTATTTGACATGATCGCGCCAATTGCTGACATACGGGTGTACGATGTCATTGTCGTATCCCATAAACAAATATCATTGCTTGCAAGAATTTGTTATCTTATACCACTCATTGTCTTTTCACTTTAAAATTTCTGATACCTAATGGTTCGACCTCAGCTTTCATTTGAACTGACATTCAGACAGATGCAGTATCACAATTCAACTGCAGCAGATGTTTTTTTTTTCATTTTAGTTGTAATTATGTCATATCATAAATAATAAATATGCAATAAGCCTGATAATAAACTGTTCAAATCACAAATTATAATATGGAAATCATCATTATTCTGACGCTATTGCCTATTTAGCGTTTTGAATGCGAAATTCCCGCCCCGTTATTAAATGAGCGACGCATTTATATATGTAAATGACACACTAACAGCAATACAATGCAATGCAGCAATGGCTGTGTGATGAACTTATGTCCAATCATTAATATTTACCAATAATCTAATACAGGTGCTGCTCTTAGTACAGTCAGGTGTAAAAATATGGGTGCATACAACTTACTCATAAATATGTCCCATAACTCTTAAGTCAGCGGATTAAGGTTTTAGTAGGTACTTATTTATGAGAGGTTGTTATTGATACATATTTTTGCACTTGACTGTACCTAGTCACGTGTATGTGTAGATATATGTATTTAACCCCCGAAGAAAAAGATGACTGTGTAGCTGTGTGTATGTGTAGCATAGCTCACAAACGAATGAACCGATATGAGTGCCGTTTTTAAATCGAAAGTTTTATTTTACTTTTATACTAACTTCCGCCCGCGATTTCGTCTGCCTGGACCCGGGATAAAAACTATCCCTTATTTTAATCCAGGCTATAAACTATCTTCATGCAAAATTTCATCCAAAATCGGTTGAGCCGTTTAAGCGTGATTGAGTAACAAAAATCTAAAATACCCAAAATCCAAACATCCAAACTTTCGCATTTAAAATATTAGTAGGATACTATTCGGACAAATAGCAGACATAGATGTACAGAAGAAAGAAATACAGGATATATTAGGTACTAAAAATATGCATCTAAGGCGGTTATCCCACTGCCGCCGCTTCCCGCTGCGGTGTGCGGAGCGACGGTTTACTCGTTGTATGCAATAACCGACGGCCGTTTGGGTGGAAAGGTTCTCGAGTGGCGACCACGTACCGAAAGGCGCGGCGTGGGTAGGCCCCCCAAGGTGGACTGATGACCTGGTAAAGGCCTCCACCCACCGGACGCGTGTCGTGCGCGGCGCGTGATGTGCGCGGTGCGCGTCGGGCGCGGTTGAATCGGTATATTCACACCGCAAGCGGGCGGCGTATAGCAACGCGGGGGTACTCGGCTGCGACGCGTTACCAACACGTGTGCCGCGCATCTGCCGCGCGTGTGCTGCGCGTGTGCTGCGCGTGTGCCGCGCGTGTGCCGCGCGGCAGCGGCGCAGCAGAGGCGCGGGCCCGCGCGTCATATCTCTCTCACTACCAACACATTTAATATGTATCTCACTATCTCTATCACGCTTGGCGACGCGTTAGCAACGCGTGTGCAGCGCGGGCCCGCGCAGCTCATGCGACGCGCACGACACGCGGCCGCGCTGCCGAGTTGTAACTTTAGCGCCGCGGGCCCGCGTTCGAATCGCGTTCGATGTGTGCTTGAAGTTTAGTTTCAATGCTTTACAACTTGCGCGTGTGCCGTGTAGCACACGCGCCGCGCACGACACGCGTCCGGTGGGTGGAGGCCTTAAAGATTGCGGGAGTCCGCTGGATGCGGCGGGTGGCGCAGGACCGGTCACTTTGGCACTCTTGGGGGAAGCCTATGTCCAGCAGTGGACGGCTTTTGGCTGATATGATGATGCAAGTACTTCAGTTTGTATATAACTTCCGCTCGGTGGCACACATCGAACCACAGCACACAGCGGTCCGGTAAAATGTTGCGCGGCTCCGCAAACCGTAGCGGCATGCGGCGGCACTGTGATAAGCGTCTACGTTCTAAACAGTTCCCACTAGGACTTATATTGATTATGATTCTCAATGAATCTTGTCTCGAGATGGTTGTTAGCGATCTTTTGTGTGTCGGGGTGCTTTCAATTTTCAATCGATCTAGTTATTCTAAGTGCTTTTTTTCTTTGCTTGTTCGGGGCTGTAGACAAGGTTACAATTACCAAGCGCTAACGCCAGTAGAGAATAATAAAATGTATGGGAATGACAGATGCCAACGAAACACTTTTCGTTAACATCTGTCATTCCCGTACATTTTATTAGTTTTCTATTGGCATTAGCGCTTGTCGATTGTAACCTTGTCTAGGCCCCCAGGTGTCTCACTGGCGGACAAACGACTCCCCTCTTTTCCTCCTTTATTGCTGGCATGCTCCCGCCAGGAATCCGAAG
The DNA here is from genome assembly GCA_945867215.1 of Epinotia demarniana. NCBI lineage: Eukaryota > Metazoa > Arthropoda > Insecta > Lepidoptera > Tortricidae > Epinotia > Epinotia demarniana. The sequence continues at coordinate 30,449,556 of OX244260.1, forward strand.
AAGAATATAAAGAAGTGTGTCTATAGTAATTATAGTACATTACTATAGAGGCCGGGAACTAAGGGGGCCGAGTGTACCGAGGTCGGATAGTTAATGAGGCTCGCAACCCCTTTTCACGCCGAGGTGTGTATAGTGCTTATCGCAAAAATGCTACAGAATAATTAAAAAAAAACTCCGAGACATCAAACTTTTATTTTCATGGCTGAACGCCGTGATGCTGTGCCACAAATTGTGGAATGGAAATTAAAAAAGACCATCTTTCAGGCCTAGGCCTCCAATTTTGTATGAAATGCCATTACGGGTCTCTCGTCTCGCTGCGCCCGAAACGTGACGATTCGAAACCCATTATGAAGAACAGAACGTCAATATTTTATTGCATGTTTGAGAAAAATAAATTAAATAACGCTGCAATTTCAATGATAAGTGTAAGGGAGCATTATCATTAACTTAGTCCCTTTCCCCTAGTCTAGTGGCAAATAGGCTTGTAGCTTAGTTTGTGAAAACATGGTTTAGCTTATCCTTGGTGGACCAACAGCCTAATTTACTACACGTTTCAAAAGTAAACATAAAAGCCATTCGGAAGTCAGTTTCACTTTAGTCCAGCAATAAATCCATTTGCGGTGAGAATAGACTGCGAACGTCAGTCATTAATTACTTTTTCCCTCATTTACTCTATTTGGCCAGAAAGGGACGCGTAAGTGGAAAAAATAATTATAGCCATCCGCTTTCTGCCGAATCAATCAATCTCACACGTAAGATAAGAAAGTAGGATCCGTAAGGCCCCGTGCATCATAGGTGTACGAGTATGTACAATCTTTTCTCTTTCAAACAAGGGTAATAAGATTAATTTTTTGCGTCTTATATTTGTTGCGTCGGGTTTTTACTACTTTTTAGGGTTCCGTACCCAAAGGGTAAAAACGGGACCCTATTACTAAGACTTCGCTGTCCGTCTGTCTGTCACCAGGCTGTATCTCAAGAACCGCGATAGCTACACAGTTTAAATTTTCACAGGTGATGTATTTCTATTGCCGCTATAACAACAAATACTAAAAACAAAATGAAATAATTATTTAAGTGGGGCTCCCATGCAACAAACTTGATTTATTTGCCGGTTTGTCTGTCACCAGGCTGTATCTCAAGAACCGCAATAGCTAGACAGTTGAAATTTTCACAGATGTATTTCTGTTGCTGCTATAACAACAAATATTAAAACAAAATAAAATAAATATTTAAGGTGGCCTCTCATACAACAAACGTATTTTTTGCCGTTTTGGTACGGAACCCTCCGTGCGCGAGTCGGACTTGCACTTGGCCGGTTTTTTTTATTTATGTGTAACTGCAAGAGCGTTTCAGTCCGTGATTTGATCACCCCGCTACAAGTACATGCTGAATACCGGCCCCAGTATGTGAGCGCTGCTACGGCACACACGCGTTCTATCGCAGCGCGTTGCATGCAATTGAAAGGGATGACCACGTTTATAGGCACGTTCAGAGGGGATTTGTTGACAAGGAACCTTTGTACGTAGTACTATTATTTATTCTGTGGTTACAGTTTAAAATAGATAGGTCGACAGTTCAAAGGTCGTGCCTTTATCATATTCATCAATTTGAATGATTCTGGCTGGGACAGAACATTTACACTGTTGCCGCAACAAAGCCCTTTAAAACTATGGCAACTCCACCTCACTGATCTAAAGACACAATAGCTAACAAATATTACTAAACATTATTGACCTTTTAGTTATTATATTGATCGAGAACTTCGAAAACTTGGCAATTCGAGCAGGCAGTGCTCATTAAATTAAATTGATTGCATGTCGAGAACGATTGAATTTATTAATAACTAAATTAAATCCAACTGACCTTGGCCACATTAGTCGGTAAACGATCAATCACGAGAAAGTTGCGTTATGTAACATAATTGACCGGCAACGGCGAATTCAAAAGAAATTCGGGTACAATTTCACACAGTCGAAATTATGATTAATAGTCAAATTGTTTTGCAAGTACAGAATAAATAATAGTACCTTTTCTAACCCACAGACGATCCTCTGTCTGACAAAACCAATATTCGCCAGCTAGAAAAATTCGAATCATGACATCTCGCTCGCGCGCTCTCGCCGGATAGCACCTGCTCTTTCGTTCCCAGCGCGATCAAGTGTGCGAGAGCCGAGTTATAACTACAGATCTGTATCTGTAGTTATAACTCGGCTCTCGCACACTTGATCGCGCTATGCAGATCGCGCAGAGCTATGCATATCTGGACACCATACTATTGAGACATACATATTTGAACTTAAGACATAACAAAGCCGGATTTAGATTAAAATTTATTTATTTCACAATATTTATACCATTACAATATAAATAAAAGCTAGCTTCATATATATGAATTTATATTATGATATGATCGTCAAAGAGAATAAGGGCGGGTTGCACCAACTCACTATTACAGATCGATTAATGTTAAATATGGCGCCGCGGCAGCTGTCACTCCATAGACTCCAGTTTCCATACATTCAGATTTTAACGAACACCGCTTACGATTACAGATAGTTTGCACCATACTACGCACTAAACTAATCGTAAACCACCACTCACCCTAAGAGAGAAGAGAGGTATTTCATTAGAATGATAGTTGTCTCGAGAATATGAAACAAATGTCAAATCAATATCATTTCAATACGGTGACTGGGATAGACCCCCTAGTGGGAGACCCGATCTTCGAATGCATCGCCATTGCTTGGTAATCTATGTTCATGTCGACGATAATAGCCGGTCAAACACAAAATATGCACTAAAATAAAAATAAAACCTAAGAAAGTCGACCATTAAAGTTTGGTCGACTCGAGAAGCATAATTAAAAATGACGACCTTAACTATACTAGTATTTAACGATTATATTTACGTTAATATAAATTGAAGGAATTAACTTTTTTATTAATGACGATATAGTTGCCTGGCTCCCGCAGTGTGGTAACGATTATTAATTATTATAGCTTTGTCATCGTACTAAACTGATCGTAATTTAAAAATGGCCGGCTGCAATGCAATATTGCAATATTGGTAGTGCGTAATGCTGACTGAGACCTTACGTATTTAACATGTGTTTTGATTTATTCGACGCAGTATTAGAATAAAACAATAACTACCTACATTTTACATCTTAGATTGTAATTGTATGTATTATCTACCATACAAAGCTAATCCCAAACGAATTCGGCAATCGAAAGGTTCTAAAAACGGACTTAGTACGTATCTAGATTTAAACAAAACTTAATTACATACTATTTATGCCATAAAAGGTAGGTATCTATATGTTGCAGGGAAATGGTCAAAACAGAGATTTGATCAAATCTCTAAGGGATATGATCAAATCACGCAGGATGTTAAAATGGCCAATCCATTTTATCATTTACCTAATACAAATCAGTAATTTGATCAAATCTCTGAATCTGTTTAGTGAAATGACGAAATCGGACAAAAAAGGCAACTCGTTTTTTCATTTCACTAGACTTGTTTAGTGATTTGATAAAATCCCTGAAACGCGTCAGTGAGTTGACGAAACTAACGCGATAAAGATTTTTCCGCTCTTTTATAAAAAAAATAACCACGAAGACGGTGGCGGGAGCAGGGCTCCCGCCACCATCTTCTAACCTATCCGCCATCCGAGTCTAAGTCCCAGAACCGTTTAAATGACTAATGATTTAGGAGCCAATATCTGCGAGTTAGTTTTGTCAATTCACTGACGCGTTTCAGGGATTTATCAAATCACTAAACAAATCTAGTGAAATGATAAAACGAGTTGCCTTTTTTGTCCGATTTCGTCATTTCACTAAACAGATTCAGAGATTTGATCAAATGACTGATTTGTATTAGGTAAATGATAAATTGGATTCGCCATTTTAACATCCTGCGTGATTTGATCATATCCCTTAGGGATTTGTTCAAATCTCTGTTTTGGCCATTTCACTGCGACATATACACGTAGCTTATGCCATAAAAACTAATTTACTTAGTACGACGATCAAAGCAATTAAGAGGTCACATAATGATACACATTACCTAACTTAATAAGAGGAAGATATGTAACGAGTCGTTTAATTTACCAATTACACGAACAAAATAAATTTAATTACAATAAATGATCATCATTAAAATAATCTGAACGCAGGGTGCGCCCACCATGCGCGCGCACAGCGTAGAATGTAGAAATATAGCATTTATTAATTAATGACAATTACGAACATTCAAAGGTCTATTAATTGCAACAAAGTATGTGTCAGCATATTTCAACCAGCCCCAACTCGTTCTGATACACCGTGGCTAAGGATGTCAAATAAATTATCCGAGTTACTTTATTCAAATACATTCTGTATATTTATTATAGGTAACATTTTTGGATTGTAATTATCTTATGTCATTGTGATATACAACGGTAAAGAATAGGAATAAAAATAAGTTTCTGTCAAAAAAATCATTTTTGGTACAAGCTTTTATTGCCCACTGTACTTTTCTGTATACCATCATCAACTACTAATTGAGACGATTCTAACGAGCCCAAACTCAACGGGTTTACGTCGGTTTAGTGCTAAATTCCCATGGCCACCTTCTGTCTCCATCATCGGATCAGCTCCATGGTACCATAATGTAGAATTGTCATCCAAACTATACTTATACCCAAAATTTCAGCTCAATCGGTCACCGGGAAGTGGGTCAAATTTAACTAGCAAGATTTGTCCCATACTAACATACATACATACCTACTAACAGGGCAAGTTAAATAGCTTGTAATGATCTCAATGATCTCAAGAAGCAGTCAAGCAGGGATTCCAGATTTCGGTATAGATTCTTGGGTTATATGTTATACGTAAATGCGTTTTAAGAAATCTAATTAAATTCAAAACAATCAAATTCATTCGTCAGTAGTACGGGTATATGTTGCTACATCTTTTTATATCAACAGTACAATAAGTTTCACGTTTTTGATTAGTCTACAGTCGACGTTAGGGGAAGGCCTATATCCAGCAGTGGAAGATGATGATGACAGTCGAAGTTATATACATAATTATGCTCACATTTAAGCACCTAGGATATTACAATAGGAAGAAAAATGCACAAACGGTTTTGACGTCGTCTGCACGTCGGAACTGCATGACTCGTAAACATAAAGCCCGCGAGTGACATACCCCCCACTGTGTTCCACCAACAGCTGCACTAACTAATACAAACTCGTGTTCTACTCAATCCCGCTTTTTCTACGGCTTTAGATATGTTGGTTTTGGCTTCAGAACAAACTTATAATTACCTATGTTCCACTTTCCGTGATGTTTTACGCTACCTTCATCACCGGAGATCAGAATTTTCGTGGCATTTTTGAGCGGTCATTTAGTGACTTCTCATTTATCGTCTTATAGGTATCGATTGAGATATTGAGTAACGTATTGTGCTATGCAGGCAATAAATTGATATTCACGGTTGCATCCTAAAGGAGCCTGGGGTCCGCTTTGGCACCTGGCAATCCGATAAATCACTTATCCTCCTAGCGTTATTCCCGGTTGCAGAGCTCAAAAATGCGACTATAATTTCGGACTCTGTTCATCACACTAGCCATAATACAGGGTATAGTTCACTTCATTACCTCCATCAAATCTGGCCAATAAAATAAAGTGACATAAAGTGACCATTACCGCTCGCTACTCGTGCGTTTGTACTCACTGCGGGCGGTAATAAAGGAAGCGTCGGATCGGAACTTAAACGTCAGTGGTATTTACGAGTATAGTGTGGTACTTTCCTAATTTGAAACACCTTAAGGTTAAATAATCGAGGAAAAACGTGCGAGCTTAAAGTCAAGGCAAGTTGGTTCTACGCGATTATAAAAAGTAGCTGTTTATATTTATTTACTGAGGTAGCTATATATTTTTACGTCACACCTGGCCATAATGCGAGTTTTCCTGCACGCTGCGCGTACGGGAAAACTCGCATTGTGGCGAAGTGAAGACGTAAAATTTTGTACGCAACACGGGCGGTAATTCGTAAAGCCCCAGAGCGCATATTTATGGCCCTCACCTTCGGTTCGGGCCACAAACATCTGCGATCTGGGGCATTTACGAATTCACCGCCCTAGTTACGTAATGTATTATTAACCCTCGTAAGTCCGGTCAGTCGAGACGGTAGTTAGCTATGTTTGTTAGGTCAGTAGGTTTATTGAACACTTTTTATTTTCATCCATGATATGTACCTACTGAAAATCAGATGCGATCAGACTTTTTATTTACTTTATTACACAATACAAAAAGAAGTAGAAGAGCGGGCTTAATTCCATGAAGTATCATTTACTTAATAGTCAAACATTGGGACCCTTTCTGAGTTAGCTTAACTGTGTTAGTGTGAGATCGTTATCGCTGATGGTAGATTGTAAAGATTAGTTTTCTGCACGGCTATCACGGGACGGCCCGCGAGCTGCGTCACGGCGAGATGTAATATCCGTCTCTTTCTAATTAGAACCCTTAAAAAGAGACGGATAGTCTATGTCAGCCCGCGGAAAGTGCAGAAAACTAATCTTTAGGTTCTATATCTAATAATTATCTTTCATACAAGTAAATAATACCACATTACGTACAACATACCTACTTCTGCAATGGAGGTTTTAAATCCAACATAAAATTGTATAATAATAATAAAGCAGCTTAAACAACTTAATCATACGCCATAGGCAACAACATTAACCAAATAATAAATAAATTAGGTTACTTTTGACGTTCAACAAATATTATTTCCCAATAAAAACGAGTTTTGAAACAAATTTACGATCAGCTCACAAGTATCGTAAACATACAAGTATCGAACATGTCGAAAGAGATGTAGAATGTGCGAAAATTATGCATCAACATAATTTGTTGTTGGCAGTTAGTTGGAATTAAAGCCGGTTTGAGGCCACAATCTGAAATTATGTTCTTAATTCTGCAGGTTATTTAAAAAGCTACTAATTGAGTAACAAGGCATCACGCATTTACATGACATTTATGAATATTATGATACAATAATATTATATTTAATGAGAGAGTGGGCAATATGTTGAATGACAATAATTCTTGCTATGTTTATATTACTGCGCTACTTATTACGCCACACATCTATTCCCAAAAGAGGCAAGACACAATATTATTTCACTTGATGATGTTGCTCAGATTTCTTTACTTGTCAAACTGTCAGTATTATATTTGCACAATAGTATGGCGCTTAAGCGAGGCAGTACGCATTCAGTACTGTACCATCCCGCTTGATTTTTCCATTGACAAATCAGTACCTTCATCTGTCATTACAGATGACAGTTTGCTAATACCGCACTGACTCCATTTGCGGAAGATACTCTAGCATTGTCACAAATCATGGCAAGGAATCTATTTCTCCGTCTCCGTACACTGTCTCGCATTCATTGAATGACGAATGAAATATTCATTTTGAGTTCACCATTTGGTTTTTACGCTCTACAAAACCAATATAATTGTCTACTTGACACTGATTCCAATTAGATGCTGGTTTGGTTCCAACCAACTTAACCCCTTCTGAAACCGATGTGTGTCTTCCTTCAATCTTCGTACCACCCCAAATAAACACACTTGGTTCAGTTTGTTTGATTAATTTAGAAGAAAATAGATTCGATGTAAGCCATGCTTAATGGGCTGGAAGAGTTTTTGTCCCCGTGTGTGGTCGGACCGAATTAGAATTGTTATTGAGGTGCCGAGTGGCCGGCGTACGAAGACGCTTCAGTTGCAGTGTGGCCATATTTACCCTGTTTGACCCGCCTATTATCAAAAAAAGTGAGAGAAACTTTTTGTTTTATGACAGGACCCATCATATATTAGGTTATATAAATTAAGTTACAAGTGTACGAGTATCATACGAGTATGAGACGGTACCGAGACATTAACTTGCAGAGACCCTCCAACGCAAACTTACGTTTAGAGCAGGGTTTCTTAAAGTGTGGTCCATGGTCCCCTTAGGGGTCCGTGACATGATTGCTAGGGGTCCACGGCCACTTCATTCACTCTTAGCGTGGGCAGGTACGTAGGTATACACATGACACATGAGATTTTTTTCAACATTTTCTTCACCAGGGGTCCGCGATATTTTTGAAATTGTGAAAGTGGTCCATGCCTAACAAAAGTTTAAAAAACCATTGGTTTAGAGGGTCGTCCCATATTTAATACATATTAATATCGGTTCAAGGCCACGGGACGATATAACCGACTCAATATCCCAGTGACGAAATTGATACAATGAGCTCCTTTTCCATAATTGATTGAATTAAACGATCCTAATCCTGATACTGGGAAACTTTAATTTCACGAGGGAATAAAGAATTTGAAGGTGGGTTTCATCGGCTGAATGCCATATGAGTATTTGACATACGAGGAAACTAGTACTTTTTTAATAAAGTAGCAATATGGGGGAAAATTTCGTACATAAAAAAACATTCAAGTAACTAATTGAGAGTAAATAATTTGACTAATTATATTTTTTCTCTTTACTTTATAGAAACTACCTAACTTTATTGGGATTCTGATTATATACTCGTTATAACATAACATTCAAGTAGTTTTGAACAAATATTGCGTTTCATAAAAGAGATAAATAAATCATATCATATCATATCATAAACTGTTATCAAGCAGCAGCTAATTGCTAATACTCTAGACTTTACTGGAATACAATTACGACCATCTGAAATTCTAAATTATATAGTAAAAGCATTGTGTTAAACCTAGTTAAATTGCCCTGATGAGTGGTACAGTTGGCAACAATTCTGGTCAGATAACTTCTCTAGCCGATACCTAAATATAGGTGAATTGACTCAAGGTACCGTTTGATATAGATGAGACTATTGAGACTAGACTACGCAGGTCCTACTTTTACCGTGCTGTTGATTTTGCAAGCACTTCGGTGTCTTCTGGATCTCAAATAGGTACGCTGAGAAGGGCTCTCGCTTTGTGCACGTGCAGCTAGCGTTTTCAGGTAGGTATCGTAAGCATGTAAAGCATGTTGCTGTGATATAAATTGACGTCAAATATCATGAACATGAAATATATGGAAATCAGTAAAAAAAACATTATCAAAAGCTTTAGCCATTGGAACCTTCAGGCTCCATAATCCGATGAACTTAATAGGTATTGTACTGCCATCTCTATTGTTTACACTTGGTAAGTTTCATACCGATACGATTAATGTAAGTGGGTGAAAATCGATTTAATTATGGCCGCCCCACACGATGGGCCATCCTGACCCATCATACAGGACGCGGCTATGCGGTAGAACGAGACATAAATATGTCTTACTCCCTGTAACGCATAGTTGCGTCCTGTATGATGGGTCAGGATGGCCCATCGTGTGGAGCGGCCATCACATTGATGCATTGCATACACTTGTGTTTGTGAGAAAGAGACACAACACACTTCAGTCATGGGATGTTTGTTAAGTTTTATGAATAAAAAAACTCATTTTTTTAACCTAGATTAAATTTAGCGATTTTGAAATTGGAATCTTCATCAATCCGAATAGACATCGACACTCGATTTCCTTTGGAGGTTCCAGAGATTGTCTGTAGGATGTAACAATACCACAACAAAGGGTTCCATGTATTCTAATATGTACGTATCCAGTAAGCTTCATATGAACGGCGTACACCAAATGTCTAAAACCTTACGCAAAGTATTGATTTAATAGATTAGGGCATTTATATCTCGGTAGCTTTTTTTTCTTATTCTACTGTGTGGTATTTTCTACTTTGGTTGTAAGTTTGTCTGTGGGGGTTAATTATTGTCCGAAACTACTAATCCGATCAGAAATTCCGCGCGGCCAGCTAGTTTATGTGTACTTCAAGATGAAAAAACTGTAAAGAGAAATAAATTAGGTCAAGTACTCCTATAAGCATTGAAAGCGATCTCTTTCAAGCACGCTTATGTTACAGGAATAGCTCTCATAGCGCTGTAACGTCCATTTCAATGCAACAATTGCATTTGCAAATCATAGTATTCATCTTTTTTATATTAGAAAGAAAGAAAGAAAACATTTATTCGCGGCAATGGCAACAATACAAATTGAGGACACATACGCACATACACATTTGCCACGAAATGGTCACAATTCAGCGTAATGCTGGCAACGCCAGCGCTGGTCTTCCGTTGTATTATTGCACATTGCAGAATTTAAAATGGCGCACTTAGCATTTCGATGCCAATCCCAGAAATTACGAGTATTTCTATAATATATAAACAGAATTTGACGATCGCTTTAGCTCAATTGGTAGCGACTCTGCCTACGAAGCAAGAGGTCCTGGGTTCGAATCCCGGCAAGGGCATTTATTTGTGTGATGAGCACGAATATTTGTTCCTGAGTCATGAATATTTTCTTTGTATTTATGTACTTACAACATTCCGGAGCCGGGGTAAAAATAATCCTATATTTTCCAGGCTATAAACTATCTTCAAAATTTCATCCAAATCGGTTGAGCCGTTTAAGCGTGATTGCGTAACAAACGTATAAACATCCACACTTCGTATTTTGTTTATAATATTAGTAGGAATTATTTATCCAAATAAGTATGTTTATTTATCATCGTCTAGTACCCATAGCACAAGTTTTGCTTAGCCTAGGTCAATGTGAGTAAGATAGTCCGCAAATATAAAAAAAAACCGGAAAAGATCCCTTAAAAGAGTGAGGAGTTAGAAGTCTGTGGGAGTGGGTGTAATTATAATTCTTTGTAGTATATGCGGACGTCGGACGAAGTCGCGGCCAGCAAATACTAGTAACACAAAAGCTACGCGGGAGGACTTCTCAAAATGATCTGCATTGAGTAATTAAGAGAATAGTTGGTTAAATTTTACCTCACTACAGTAGCCGAATGTACTTACATAGCTGGCATAATATCCCGACTGTTTTGTTTATTCGAATTGTATCCCGCGTAGAAGCTTTCAGACGACCCCCGGGGATCCGTGCGCTCTCAGTAAGGACTTGTGGAGAGCTATACTTACCTACTCATTTTAGTAATAATTTTTACATTTAGGTAGTTTACCCATTCCCGTTACAATTGACACAACATAAATGCTAGTACTGAATAAGTACGGTACGGAAATGTTAGTGTTATTATGATTAACGTATTCTACGAGTGTAATCACATCAAAGAAATATGTTTTTTGTACTCGTCGATTAAAATCTGTGTATTAAGATTTCATAGAGAATACTGCAACGTCACTCTTTTCGTCATTGAATAGTCTATGTTAGTTCCGAAACAACCGAAATAACTTTTTTATACTCGTCGACCTTAATGTTTGAATTAAGACTTTGTACACCAAACTTAAATCACATACTTTTTACTATGGAGCTCCCAACTCAACATTTCATAACTGTTGAGACAGCTAAAATGAAATTGACCAATCACGTGGCGCCTTTACTGAACTATAATGTATTTGACCAATAGGACGCCGTCATGAGAAAGTCAAAAGATAAATAGACATCAACGCACAAAAATGAATAAGCCGTTGGTTGCACTTCGTTTTCAATAGATACCAAGTTTGTTTAATTTGTTCAGTTGACTCGTAGAAAAAGTATTGTTCACAATAGTGTCATAATCAAGCTTTTTAATCTCGTACCTTACTTAGGCCACTCAGCAAGCTTCGTGGCCTAAACACGGTACTCGACTAAAAAGCTCTCTATTATAACACGATTGTGAAAAATACTATTTCGATACGCTCTAGACAATCAAAAAAAAATTTTAAATAGAACTTCGTATTTCAATAATATGTGTCCTTGATCCGATACAAAATTGCCAATCTATGGCGTTTCGGTACGATGCAGCGTCGCGTCGTCTGTCAAAAATCTACTTAAACTGGCTGCTGTATCCAGGGCATGAAAAAAATAAAAATAAACTACGCCTTGTGATTGGCCAATCACAGCACAGTACTGCAACATTACGGACGCCGGTGGTGTGATTATCTATGGATTATCTTGTGTACAAGAAGTCGGATATTAGAACTAGACGATATAGTACTTACGAAGCGATATTTAGTTTTCGTATTTATGACTTAAATTATTAATTTTAATGAACTCGTACAAAAAGTATTGTTCACAATACTGTCATAATCAAGCTTTTTAATCTCGTACCTTACTCTTGACTAAAAAGCTCTCTATTATAACACGATTGTGAAAAATACTATTGTTTTGAAAGAACGCTGGTGGATGATGTTGACGCACGATCAAAATAGTTTTATACTTATCGAAGATATGGAAAAGTTAAATTATTCCGGAAGTTTTAAGCGTCTCCTACCCACACTTCTTTGCGGGGATATACGAATAGTCAGAAGATACACGCAGTAGCAAATAATACAGGTATGACGTATTTTTTTAACAGTCTTAGTCATCATTCGTGAAAAAAAAAGGTTAAGCTTTCAGTAATGGAAGTTTGAAAAATGGCGCGCGGTGCGAAGTTCATTCACCCGGTTAGGGTTCGAACCTATCAACAAAAGATGGCGGCTAGCGGCCACTGATACAAAAAAAAAACAATATTAATACATTGAAAAAGAAAGACCTTTTTAAGTTCTCTGTAATGTACTTATACATTAACTGGGATTCGGCTATACGACGGTTAAAAAATCATCCTGTATATACCTACACTTTACCTAAAAATCATACTCAAACTGTATCCATATCAATCTCTATTGCATTTGAGTGAGCCTGAGCATAATTTAGCTTGGTAGACATAACAAGCTAAATTAAATCAACACCACATCATTCCAAACTTCAGAAAGTGTCAAAGCCGCCATGTTGCTTTCAGCAACTGCGTCGGTCCGCTCTAAGAGAATTTTGCAAATTTCTGATTGACATGTTTACCGTCCACGAGATGATGGAGGTGCCTCTTTTTCTTCTGTAATTTGATTTACACGACTTAATCTCAAAAAGAAATCTAGCGTTTCAGTAAAACACTTACTCAAACTCAAACAAACTCAAATACATAATATATTTGTCTCTCCTGTACTATAAAAGAAGTTTCCGTTGCGTCAAAGGAACTCGTGTAATTAAACAAATATGTCAATACACAAAAGTCTCCTTATTCTGTAACTTGTTTTAAGCTCACCTCAACGCTCTCCTACAATTATATCTTGACACCGCGATGCGTAGTAACTAAGCGTAAACACATATTATATGAGCGGTCGGAGTTTCGTGACGGCTGACCGGCGGGGTGAGCCGCATTAGCGCGTAGCGAATAATAATCCCTCAGTCTCTGGGCTGTCTCTTTCTAATTAGAACACTTTTAAAGAGTCGGATTGTATGTCGCCGCGACTAAGCTCGCGGGCCTTCCTGCCTTCGTTCGTATATCGTTTGATTTATCGAATGCGATAAAGATAGAGATGCACAAAAGTTTAATCGTGAAAATTATGCATTAAATACTAACTCAATTCCTACCTTTGGAGTCTTTCGAACTCGTGGCCAAGCGGGTCCACAAATAAAAATAATGTGTGTGGGTAATTTGCCTAATGTAATTTAACACAGGTTTATATTTTTCTATAACCTCTTGACCACGAGTACTGAAAAAGCTAAGAAGCGTCGGGATGTATTTATTACTTTGTATACTCGATGTACTTAATCCGTTTAAAAAAAATGAGTCAAAGGTCAGATGTAAACAACAAAACGTTAAATGTATTGAAATATAATAGGTACACAACCTAAAATCATAACGTAGGTAATGTTATTCCATCGAAAAGCTGACGAAAGTACTTCAAATTTACAACATCACTACGCGACATGTTAACTTGAGACGGCGTTTAGCCAGTCAATTTTGAACTCTCTTCCATTCACCAAACTTCCCGAAATATAACTAAAAAGTAAAGGCTCTCCGCATTATTTTTTAATTAATCTAAAACCAACTTTCGGTCAATGGCACAAGGTTGAAATTTATGACTAAGCATTCAATCTAGGTGTCACTTCGGTGCATCTGTGTAATGCTTTTGCTGATCGAAAATCAACTTAAAGTATAGGATATAAAAGTGTTCGTACGCATAAGGTTCATAACAACAGGGTAAGGTCACACGGCAAAGTTGACATCTATTTTTCTCGTATAACTGTGAACGTCGGTCCGTCAGTAAGTACATTGTGTCTTGCCCAATGCCGAGACCGATAGGTTTCTGGTGCCTCAGACGAATTGGTTTAACGGTTTATATTCAAGGAAAATGGTTTATGCCATTCAATTATGAGAACTTTGAGGACACGTGTAATCAGCATCAATTTTTTTTAGTTCAACTTAACTGACACAATATATCTCAAGGCATTCTTAAGTCATCAATCTACTTTGAAGTTTTATACACAGACGTGTGTCATCGTGATGACGTCATTCTGAAGTGGTGTTTAAGAACAATTCGTTATAGGTACAGAGTACAAGTAACATTTCCACGTTCAACGGCCATACTGATGAATCATCCCTTGTTACGGTTTGGACCTAAGTATGCATTAGACTGCGTACTAAATATTACGAGGGTGGTGCCGCGCTAAATAAAGTTTTGTGCACTAAAGCTCATAAATATCACGTTAAACCCTGAACTATTTTAGGACGGACAAAATTCACTAGGAATTTGCTGAATATATATATATAGGCTCCTTTAGGGACACAACCAGGAATAACGCTAGGAGGATGATGATGATGATGATGATGTCATATAATTCAAATTATTAGATTGTGCTACGATAGCCAGAAAATGACTCTCTATTCCCTTGTCCCCTAAAGCTGAGCGCACTGTAGCCAAATAATTATGATACGCGCTGCCGCTGTATGGCGACATAGTTTTGGCGCGCCTTGTGCTGTTTTAAACCAGCGGGAACAGGAAACGCACATGACAACTTAAACAACGTTTATGTCAGAAAAACGCACGTTCGTGTGTACTGGTTTCAGACGTACTCAACGATCCCATCGTTGGTCCCTCGCTGTGACTGAACAACGGAACGCGTTGCGTGACTACTTTATAGTTTTTGGTATTGAAACTGATCTCCCGACAAACACAAACGGGTCATGAAATATCAAATATACTCATACAAAGCATTTTGTAAAATCAGGAAGTCATCTTTGTTTGATTGCCTACGTGGACATAGGTAAAGTATCCAAACGCACTAAACATTCGTGAAAAAAAATTATAAGTTAGTTTTTAACAATAAAAGGTAATTAAGTTTGAAAAATCATGTATGGCGCGCGGTGCGAAGTTCTTTCACCCGGTTAGAGTTCGCACCTGTCTACAAAAGATCGGCTGGTTGATTAAAAATAGTATTAAAAACAATAAAAAACAATGTTAATACATTGAAAAAGAAAGACCTTTTTTAAGTTCTTTGTAATTTATACATTAACTGGGCTTAGGCTCTAAGACGGTTAAAAAAAACACCCTGTATATAAGTTAAGTATTTATGAATACAGTAAAATAACATCTTTTCTATAAAAATAATAACCAACGTGTCATAATTTCCGTGATGTTTTTAAACAACCAAACAAAACCAATTGAAAAACTGATTCCAATTTAACTCCTAGTCACGAAAATCCAAGTTCAATCCAAATAAAGTTGTACCTAAATCCAAATAAGTATCAAATTTAAACAACTGGGGCCACAGAAAGTGAATCACCACGACATGTGTTCTTGGGACACTAAAATAGGTACAAATGCGTGAATAGCACTGTGGAATGTCAACGGGGCGATCGTCGATTTGTTGACCTTTTGTGAAGTAGTTTACTTATGGGAATTAAGGCATTGTAAGGCGACGGGTAGAATCGTGTTGAGAATTTAATCAGTTTTATTACTTTGGGAGCGCTACCGGCTCTGTCGAGGAATGTCACTGACAGTTTGATTGAATTTCAGTTTTACATCATACTGTTTCTTTAGGCTAAATAGACGTAGTTCGTAGCGAACAAGAGAACGGCGCCTCACCATTTCACTCAGAATGGTCTTCAAATTGTATCTTCTTTAATGTGAAATGACAACGTCGTCAACTGTCTGGGTTAGGTTTAGTATCTATCTTCCGTAGCAAAATCACGGGAGTTCGCCCAGGATTCAGTGGTTGCTGGGATAGCTATAGGTACCAAACCACAAGTCTCGTTAGATACTCACACCGTTTACAAATACTAATATGTGATATAAACAACTCTTCAACTAAGGCAATTTGTCAAACGTAGACTAGCGTAAACATCGATAAAATACAACCCTAATTGGATTCAAATATCCCTATAAATCACCATGAATTTATTGCACTATGATTTATTCTATTTGAAAACAAAGCCACATAAAACATACCGCCGCATTGTCAACTCCCGATGCAGTAGTAGGTACCTACATAGATCGTCGGCAGCTAGATCGCAAAGGAATGCGCACGAGTCCCGAATGTTAAGCAGTTCGTCACAACCTACACTTCCTATACAAAACTGACGTAAGTAACAAATAAATACTTCAGTAGTCAGCCCTTGATTTTCCACGCGGCTATTAAGAGCAGCCCTAACTTTAAAACATTAACTTGCGGTAACGTTTTAGTGTACATACGGCCTTTTTGAAAAACATGCAGCGATAAGCGGCACTTCAACGGTATTGTAATCTTTTTTCTCAGTATTCGACACATTAAGGAAGACAAAACGGTGCGCAAGGTGTTATAAAATATAAAGAACTTTTAAAGAACTCGATTAGTAAGCTTCACACTTGTTAGGCCTCGTAGGGTTGGGAGGAATTACAACTTAATAATAAATAGATAAATATTAGGGGACAATGGTACACAAATCTAACTAGTCCCATGTAAGCTCAGTTATAAGTATATAGGTAGACACCGATATATTTAATAGATATAAATACTTAAATACAAAGAAAACCTCCAAGACTCAGAAAGAAATATTCATGCTCATCACACAATTGTTTGCCCTTACCGGGATTCGAACCCAGGACCTTCAGCTTCGTAGACAAAACCCTGTCTACCGGTCGCCAAAACAACAACTTACGATTCCACATAAATTTTTCGTAACGCAATGTTTGTGAACAGCGGGATGAGACGTAGAAAATTTAATATTCACGACAAGTCTAAATATGATCCACGACTCAACTCGTAACATTGCTCAACCTCGCTGACCTCAGGTTCGCGATCTTAATTCTCGAGCGGTCATCACTCAAAACGTCAAGGCCAGGTGTTAATTACCGTTTCGGCTTCGGAAGAAGAATGGACGATGTAACCTTGTGTTCGAATATAATGAGTCCAGCCCAGCGATAGACATAGCTTCGGCCATTTATTTATTCTTTCGTGGAGAAAACCTGCGAGCCAGCTACCCAATCACCGGGGGATGACTGTGTTAAGTGGAATTTCTATCTACTAAAAACTCCACGGTGCAGACTCCAGTCCAGTCCAAATAACATTTTCACCTTCCCTGGGGTTCTTAAGCGAGTGCCTGAGCCCCCGCTAGGGCACTGCGACTCTTTAGTCGCCTTCTACGACAGGCGGGGGAGACCGTAGACCTATTATTGTCCGAGCCTACACGGTAAGACATAGCTCCGGTCTAGGAACTGCAAGCTATCGATGTTATGGGCAGTTTACACTTTGGTTAGTGATTAGTGCGAATTCATACATTTGCTGCAAGTGCGAGTAGCTTTGCATGGACTCGCACTAATCTCTAATCAATGTGTAAACCAGAGATCTTTATCGACTGCTAGTTTTCTGCCGTTACATATAGATAAAAAGAATCTATCTCTATAACATACTTCATAGTTGCAATTCATTACCTACATCTGCGATTCCATACTTCACATGCGTGTGGAACATCCGAACGTAGCCGAAACAGATATTTAAATATCTAAGTAATGTTGCATAAATTATTTAAAAAACGTAAATGTATTCGTATAATACGTTTCGTTATTATGTGGATTGCATTGTCACAAGTCTACTAGTCAGAAGTTTCAAAGCAAATGCAGTCTGAATAGAATAACGTCACTAGCATTCTTCAGAAAGGCGTAAACGTCAGACATTCCCTGTAAAAGCACGTCATTTGTATTACGAATGCATACCAGCCATATTGAGTTTCCGCCGTTAACCTAGCATTGGTTGCGGATTATCCGGATTTGGATATTCTGCCTACGAGTAGTGCAATACATGGTAATATTGTTTAAAAGGTAAAGACAAGGCAGCTATCTATATAGTAAACAGATAGATCTATGTCGAGCTTGCAGCTTAAGCCCGTTTTAGTTTTAGCAGCAATGCAGCAAGTGATTTGTATCGCAATGCTATTTGGAACCAAATCCCAATACGGTCTAATTTCCTCTGGGTTGGAACATTACACTATGGTAATCTCTTCAGCAAAAAGTAAAACTAGCGCTACGCCAATTCTAGGGTTAGATGCCTAGCAAGCGGACCTCGGGCTATTTCAATATGCAACTAGGATCTGTAAAGCGTGATGTATCATAAATAAACCAAAATATGTCGTGATACATCATAAATAAACCAAAATAGTATTCTTTGAAACGTAGGCAAACGAATAGTCAAAACTTACTTAGCCACTGGACGTGGACGTGTTTCGAGTATTTTCGCTGTTCTCAGCATTGACATAGGCTGAATTAAAACTTACAATGCAGATAAAATGTATTGCTACATAGTTTAAAAAAAATAGTTATATAGTCAACACAAAAAATTTGCATACCCATTACGTATATGATGAAGATATACAGAATGCTCAACAAGCCGTGACCTAATTTGACAAACTTACTCGATGGCAATAGCAATATGACAAATCTCCCAAATACAAACAGCATTTTAACCAGTAATAGCAGCCATTAACAACATAGACAATATTCAAATTAGGCGCAATCAAAACTCCCATCGGTAAAAATAAGCCACTGTCCACATTACGACAGCACTATAAATTATAAAACAAACTTCTAAATACGCGTGGCTAAAATCTAACCTAACAAATTTTCGTATTAACTTGGCTTGAATCGATACCGGCTGCGACGTCGCAAACAGCACAAGATAACTTTGTCAAGACTCTATAGAAGGATCACTTGATGACATTACTTAGAGCTTAATGCCAACGCACTAAGGGCTGCTATCGTTTGATTGGGGTCATTGCCTGGTGTGGTCGTCGTGGGTGATTTGGTGGCAGATGGCGTGGTGACGAAATCACTGTTTTGTTGCGTTTTGTTACGCATTCCAAGTTTGTTGATGTTGTGACAGCTGTCAGATTTTTGGCGGGAAGCGCTTGACCTTTCAAGATGGTGGCCCGTGTCAGCAGTCACGAAGCACGCTACGGTGATCAGTCAGTGTATAAAATTAATGCTAAACATAAATAACCACAACAGTTTCGATTGACTTACAATGCACTAACAGTGTAAGGGTCTTACAGTTTAAAAGTCATGTTTTTTCTTCTCACATCACATCACAGTAAAAAACATCGAATTTCAACTTTCGTAGGAAATGTTGAAATAATACTTTACACGGGAACGGGCGCGGGCAGTGATTCAAGCGACACCGCCGCCTAAAGTTTGGCCCAAATCACTCATCCTGCAGAAGAACTCCCGAAGAGTTCGAAACATGTCGCCCGTAGAGACATTTAATGCGTGAGTTGAACCGTATAATTCTTAGTAAGTATTAGTAAAATCATGGTT
This sequence comes from Epinotia demarniana, assembly GCA_945867215.1. Classification (NCBI taxonomy): domain Eukaryota; kingdom Metazoa; phylum Arthropoda; class Insecta; order Lepidoptera; family Tortricidae; genus Epinotia; species Epinotia demarniana. Next base: position 30,469,214 of record OX244260.1, read on the forward strand.
TAAAAAACAACATTCATACGATTTTATATTGCATGTCTGCCTACTCAAGTGATTTGATTTTGCAAAACCTTCTACATTCACCTTAACGTATGTCTAACGGCTGGGGTTACCCGCTACAATAAAAGCTGAGAATAAACGAAGCGATAAATCAAAGCACAATTCCACAAGCAGTGTTGCCACTTGGTAACCATAAAACGTAATTGAATAATACTGGCCACACGACCGGCCGCGAATGGAGGCTGCAATAAAAATTAAGAAAAAATATTCCGCATACCGACAAAGGTGTTTTAGTATGGCAATGTTGCGCATTGTTATGTTTACGATTTCGATTTTGAAACGCCTTAGCGGCAAAAGAATAAAGTGGATATCTGCTACACATTTAAATATCGATAAAACCGTTACTTCTTTTGTTACGGTTATTTATAGTTGCGTGACTTGCGTGCAACTTTTCCAAGTAGCCAAATAGTATATGTAGATAGGTGAATTAATCTAACAGTCCAGTGATTCAGTCATCATATGAATAATCGTACCTTCAGAGAAATAAGTATGATTATTAAGATGGTAATTAACACTATTCCCTATCCATCCCCTAAAATTTGCAATGAATTCGTATGTAACACGTACGATGTCCAAATAAAACAATTGCCATTTGCAGACAGTACTTATCAATTTCTCCCGTGCTTGCATATTTGCTCAATCTTTAAAGTAAAAGTATAAATCTAAAGAGGATATTTAAAAGTCAATGATCATACATCATCGTGCGTCCTTGAGACGAGACCGTGTGTCCGCATCTCAAGCGATGATAATCGCCGTGTCAAATTGATGGGCAGATCATGTAACCCTCGCCATATTTGGTCAAAATAATTTGTTTGCTTTGCAAGTGAAAAAGCGCCGAAACCTGTGATTTTGTAGCAATCTTAAGTATTCCAGATATATGTGTCGTAATTATGATGGTAACTGCGCTGCGTTATGGAACTGGGTAAGCAAATTCAGTTCTTACGCATTGGGCATAAAGTCTGCTCCGCATTCACTGTACAATGAAACGGAATTGAGTGTTTTCCGGCTTTCAGAATTTCAATGAGCACACGGGTCGGCTGATTGCAGTGACTTACTTAATACTCTGGGTCCATCTTCCAAGCTTCGGACGAAGATTTTAGGTGGAATTTTTGATCTAAGTTAGACAAATGGTCGCAAAAAGTTCAAAGCAGAATTATTATGAGCGAGAAAATAGATTTGCTTCTTTTGAATATTTCAGAACATTAGAAGGCTTTATTCAGAAAGAAAACGAATAAAATTTACGAAGGTTACCTTCCAAGACTTAAGTTATTGCCGCTGTCTGCCGTCCAAAAACCAAGATAAATTTACATTCCATTTCCACAATGACTGTTGTCAAATTGACAATCAGCATAAGCTTTGTGCTGTCAATTTTGACACTTGAACCTATCGTATTTCGTAATCACTGCGTCCATGTATCAATTATCTACCGTCAGTATCTATTTGAGTGTATCTGTTAAGAGTGACGTAACGTGAGGCTGAGAGTTGTGTGAGAAACTTGAGATTTTTGTAAGAGATGATTCGATGACCGTCATAGTGACAAGTGTGTATTTCTAAACCATAATTAGATCTATCGATTTCACAAATTGACGTAATTCATCGATTCCTATCGATTTGGTATGAAATATCAAGCAAACGGTTAGAAGTTAAGATATGGCAGGAGTATTGGGTGCCGTAGGCCCACGAGGCAGTAGGCACATTACTTAAATCCATTTTATTTTAATCCTTCATAAGCAGGCTGATGAAGTTGAACATAAGTATATTCCTATTTATTACTACTACACAGATAGGTACATATATTTATTACAGTTCCTCAAACTGTGCAAATCTTGGCATCTACAAGCTTCAGTTAACATGACAGGGTATCATCCAACCCACCGTACACTAATCGCAGAACCAAAAATTAACATAAAACGAAAATGTATTGTTGCTCGTAGTTACGGTATCATCGTCCCAAATACCGCCGCGCGGGTCGGTGCTACAACAGTGGTTCGTTGTGCTTGGAGGAAGCGTGTTTTTCGAAGATATAGGTCAATATGGAGAATAGTGATGAGAGCAGTCGATAGAATTAAATTATAGGAGCATCGTACACCGGACTACGAGAACGCCATGCGCTGCAGAGCCATTGACCATCTGCACCCCCGACAGTGACATAGCGTTCAAGATCCTCAGCATTGAGGGACCGACTGAATGAATGAATGAATCATACGTGCGAGTCGTCTGTCGAATGTCTGTCGCCCGAATTGTATCGGATAGTGTGAAGATGCGACCAAAATTTGAGAAAACCATGTGCCGTTGCCAAGGCTACTTTGATCAGTCGTTCCGTCGATAAATCCTTACCAGTGGACAAAAAGAAAAATTGCTTAAAGTTTTTTTTTTTACTGATAATAGTCGTTACCGACTGATGGTAGTCCTTCATGGTTTTTTTTTATTTAGGTATAAGGTAATAGGTAAGGTAATACAATGAATACCTCTGTGAAATGTTGAAACAACTAACGCGAATGCAATATTTCATAGATCTGCCACCCACTTTTTAAATTATAAGAAAGAACAATTAATAAAAATGAGGCTACAAATTGATAGCCACAGGTTTAGCCAACAATATAAAACTTCGATAAAATGGATCGATCTAATATTTCGCAAATTTTTAGCATAACGTTTTTCAAATACTATCGATAGCAATGCTCCCATTCCTAGACAGTTGCATCACGGTAAGCATCGGCTAAGATTCGTTCCGTTACGCTTTAACTAATTTTACTTTGTTTTCTTTTTTGTTCGAACAATGAAGCGTGGCGGCTGGAAAAATATTTATTGAGGACACGGGGTCATTTCCTTTTATAGGTACCACAGCTGGCTGATGGTTGTAGGCTCATTACTGTCTATAACGTCCAGTTGTTATCTTCAGAGTTGTAATTCAATTCCATTGTGCCTATTACTAGCTATCCATTATTGAGATACCTTTACAAAACCATTTGAACATCGACTGTTTCGCGAGTATACGAACCCTCTTCACCTTTAGTATTTGGATATCCAGAATCTTTAGATCAGGGTACAGATTATTTTGATGCTTCGTTAACTTCGAAGGAACAGATGAATCAACAATTTCTTGTTATCATTCTGTCCCGTTAGCCAGGAGACAAAATTACCAAAACCCCTAAAATCACAGTTTTAAAAAGCGTCCTAGGAGACGTAACCACGGTAACTAGCGAAAGAAAAAAAGGTAATTGGTCCAAACGTATTCGTAGTTCAGCATTTTCCACCCCCACTTTGATAAGTGCTAAGTCCAATGCTATTATATACGCACTAATGCGGCTCATCCCGCCGGTCACCCGTCACGAAACTAGACCTCTGCCTACGCTTAGTTACTAGTCATCGCGGTGTCAAGATATATGTGTGGGTGAGCGTTGAGGTGAGCTTAAAACAAGTTACAGAATAGGGGGGTTGGGTGGGTTGGAGGGATATCTATATATCGCTCGTGCTAAGTGTGGCTACTGAATCGTGTTCCTTTAATTATCAATATAGCCCTGCAGTAACGCTCGAGCAACTAACCAAAATTGATCAGACCCCGTATCATGGTTGGCCTTATCACACGATAAGTGCCAAGATAAAGCGTCCGTCACTGGCTGTCACCTTTAGATAGAACGAGACGGACGCTCTATCTTGTCACTTATTACGTGATACGGCCGACCATGATACGGGGCCAGGAGCTCAAATGACACCATCAATACGGAAACAATTTTATAAATTGAACAAATCGGTCGATTTGGATAAGTAAAGTCCGTAAGTAAAGTAAGTAAGTAAAGCCCAAGCACTTTATTTTCATTAGTATGGATAAAAATGGAAATTTGGAAATAATTCATAACAGCAGCTTTTTTGTGGGTAACTGATATATTATCATTTTAGTAATTACGTATACTCAAAATCCACCAAAATATTAGTCATCAAAAAAATCGATATTTAACCAATTCCTGAAAAAAGAGAAAAAATATTAATAGACATTTTAATTTTTGTTTTGGTTAATTTACAGGAGCTCTTTAAGAATAATAAAATAAATCACACAAAAACATAATGGATGTGTCATTTATTTTTATATATTTACTTCCCGATGGAAATTTTGGTGGGTTCTTGAATAAGGCATCTTAGAATAACATTTGAAAATTAAACAAACAAAAAAAACGCTGTTATAAATTAATGTCTGAATAAAACGTAATTTTCCTGGGGTAAAGGTTAATTCGTTTGACGGATGTGTGTTTCGTTTCAAGTTACTGCTACAAACTTTAGTAATTCAGTTCATTCAATTCAACCGCCCGCAAAAGTACAAATTCCATGCAGCGTTCTCTAACCGCAGAAGTAACTTTGTATTTTTTAAAAGGGATTTCTGTTTCTGTTTTGAATTTCCTGTGGAACATGTGTATCAAATCATGTGAAGTGACTTATTTCGCATGATATATGAGTAGTAGGTATCTTGATTTCCGCGGTTTGAATTGGTTCGTCATGATACGAATGTAAGTAGGTAAAGGTAACCTACTTATGTATTTTCACCTAAATACACATTGTTCGCCTGTTTATAATCATGCAATATTATATTAACCCCTGTAGACTACCGAAATGCTACGGTATTAAAATAGTACATTACTACAGAGGAAACCCAACAATGGAAATTAAAAATGACCATCTTGGAGGCCTAGGCCTCCAATTTTGTATGAAATGGTATTTGGCTTTTTATTTGACGTTCAAACTAAATTATAAATAGAACAGTAAAACTAACTAATAAGATTTCATATGAGTGACAACACGGTGTACAAATGCCATTACGGATTAACGGACCTCTCGTCCCGCTGCGCCCGAAACGTGACACTTCGAAGCCCATTATGAAGAAAACAACGTCAATATTTCTTTGCATGTTGAGAAAAATATATAAAATTATATTGACTATCACTATCTATCACTCAACGTTATATCGACCTCTGTAACAACATTGTTGGGCCGATTACAAAAGGATAGATAAAATTGTAACTATGTAATGTACCTACATATTACGCACGGTAGGTCTTAGCAGAAGTTTAGAGTAAATATTTGTGGATCTTGTGCTTGCTCATTATGTGAATTTCGTATAAACGTATGAGTTTCGATGGTACAAAAGCCTTCGTGGAATTTTTCGTTAGAATTCCTTGGACAGTCCCGTTCATAATTATACATACGTTTGGGACCTTATGTCTGGGGAATAAAACGTAAAATTGTATACATTTTTTGGAGCTGACAGCTCAATGACGTAGTGTCACGACCCGGTGCTCTAGACCTTACCAACGCCAACTGTACTAACATACAGTTTGACGTCGTATTGCCGACTATTATTCAACAATGTATCTTTATGTCTCGTTTGATATAGTCGGTGATTAATCATCTCATTAATTATGGTATACCTTAATAAATATATCGTCTTCTCAGTACTAATACACAAGTCATATTGAGCTTACTATGGGACTAGTTTGATTTGTGTAAGATTGTCCCGTAATATTTATCTATGTATTATTTATTTATTTATGTAACTAGCTTTTGTCTGCGGTTTCGCCCGCACGAGTTACACCTGACTACAACCGTACTCGAGTCATTTAGCGGTCCAGAAATTAAAATACCCAATTCGAAATTCAAAATGTATAAGAGACCTGTTGCTATGGAGATATCCCAACTTCCAGGTCATTGTCTTTCAAAATACGAATGACACAGCATTGGAAAAAACAATAGATAAAGGGATCTTTATCTATTGAGTTTTTGACAAAATTCAATTTAGCCTATTTTTATAAAAAGTCAACGTCACAAAACCTCCGTTAGTAAGGAATTTGTAGGCATTACATGCTTGTGGCGTCACAATCAAACAACGTCCTTATTGTCAGTATTATTATAAACTAAAAATGTTTTTCTGTAGGTAATGAAAATACTATTTATTTTCACTGTTGTCATATACCCTATTCTATATTTTGAGTAACCTCACCCCTAACATATCTAGACACCGCATTTGTAAGCTCTATAAGCATTCTCCTCGTGTGTAATGTCAAAAAAAAAAAACATTTATACCTTATACTGATATTGGCAAATCCACCTTGCTAAAACAGCAAGGAGTAAAAGCCATACAAAAAAAAAACGTGATCGAAGTTCAAAATTTACTGGTCAGACGCATTAAAAAACAACAGTGTTGATAATAAAATACCGATGCCATAACTGTAAGCATCGCCATTCATACATCATCGCTTATTTGCATAGTTTCATCGCGACCTTGACAAAAAAGGCAAAAACTTCGACTTGTTTATAACTTTGACGAATTCTTATACCTGTTTGTAAAGGCATGTTTACATTGGTAGATACAACGTTAGGCTAAAATCCTCCAATGCAAATGTCATTTCATGCATATAATACTTATTTTTTTATAGAAAAGAACCCAAGGAACCAAGACACAAGGTTTAAGGATTGTCTGCTATGTATATACATATATTTGTTATGAAAATTGAATGCTTTTACCTATTTAGATATTTGCTAAGCCACTTTATTTACTAATAACTCTATATTGCAGATATAATCATACTAGAGGTACTTTTTTTTGAGGTACCCATTTTCCATAACTCAACTGTATTCTGAAGTTTGTACAGAATTACAATATTAAAGTAACCATTCTAGTGTAAACTCAACTTAATTGGCCAGTTGAGGGAATAAAACATTCGAAAATTCAAATTTAGAATTTGTTTCGGAGAATATTCCGGCACGACCCTTGTTTTGTTTTGACGGAAGTTTTTGTTATGAAATTTCCAGTTTAAAATTATTCATGGCTCTTTAGGATTTTACAAAATTAGGTTCTTATTATGCGACTTATACTATTGTCGTTGTCATTTAAATAAAGACCAAAGGTATTAGAGGTTGGCGTTTCTAAAATAGCATATGAAACATATATACGTAAAGTATTTTTAGGTAGGTACATGTTTATTTCATACTAGATTTTTCTACATCCAAATATCTCATCTCAAATGTGTAATGTGTACAAGAATTGACAGCCTCGAATCCCTATCCGGCCTCGCTACGCTTGTTTGTCTATATCTATGTACTTGGCCAGCCATCCCCATTTTCCCGGCCTCTACAGTAATGTAATTATAGTATCGATGCAAGCCTTAATTTGCTTTCCTTCAAGACCACGTGTAAGTAAATCATTGAGGAAACAAGATATCGGATATATTTCAATAACTACCTATACTCTGTGTGGTCTGATAAATAAGATAGATACAAATGAACACTAGTTAGTTAAGTTTGAAACATAACTTAGTTAATGTTCAATTAAATAGTTCGTAAAACAGACCGTAAAGAAAGTGGTTTACAAAAACAAAACAGAATCAGTAGTCTTCATTGAGACTATTTGCAGGAATATTGATTACCTACTTCCAATCGGTCCTTTCGCACTTTACGCTAGCTATCAAGTATCAACCCATTAAGTACTATTCATATGTATAGTTATACCCCGCCGTTATGACGAGGATTGACTTTCTTCTATTGTAAATAATAAAAAAATGCTATTATGTATATGTTGCAGGGAAATGGTCAAAACAGAGATTTGATCAAATCTCTAAGGGATATGATCAAATCACGCAGGATGTTAAAATGGCCAATTCATTTTATCATTTACCTAATACAAATCAGTAATTTGATCAAATCTCTGAATCTGTTTAGTGAAATGACGAAATCGGACAAAAAAGGCAACTCATTTTTTCATTTCACTAGACTTGTTTAGTGATTTGATAAAATCCCTGAAACGCGTCAGTGAGTTGACGAAACTAACGCGATAAAGATTTTTCCGCTCTTTTATAAAAAAAATAACCACGAAGACGGTGGCGGGAGCAGAGCTCCCGCCACCGTCTTCTAACCTAACCGCCATCCGAGTCTAAGTCCCAGAACCGTTTAAATGACTAATGATTTAGGAGCCAATATCTGCGAGTTAGTTTCGTCAATTCACTGACGCGTTTCAGGGATTTATCAAATCACTAAACAAATCTAGTGAAATGAAAAAACGAGTTGCCTTTTTGTCCGATTTCGTCATTTCACTAAACAGATTCAGAGATTTGATCAAATGACTGATTTGTATCAGGTAAATAATAAAATGGATTCTCCATTTTAACATCCTGCGTGATTTGATCATATCCCTTAGGGATTTGTTCAAATCTCTGTTTTGACCATTTCACTGCGACATATACATAACATAAAGCCTGACCAATTGTATACTAGCCCTACGTAGAACCTTGTCATAATGACATATGAATTCGATCATATAGTGACGTATATACGTCGGCTTGTTACGGCAAGGTTCTACGTAGGGCTAATAAAAAATAGGTTAGGCTTTACCTATATCTATATCATCATCATAATCATATCAGCCGAAAGACGCAGGACGCAGGCCTGCCTCCAAAGAGTGCCAAAGTGATTGGTCCTGCGCTTCCCGCATCCAGCGGACTCCCGCGACCTTGTATAACAAATGTAAATATGTAGGTACTACTATTGTTATAAATACTAACAAATTCCGATTCTTATGTTTGTTTGCAAGATTAATAACGCATGCTGAACTGAATATTCATAACACGGGGTTATCTTTTAATCTAATCCTTTTTGCGATTACTAATAATATCTCGAGTTTCAACAATACCTAATTTATTCAATTTAATCTTGAATAAATTAGGCCCTGTGGGATTTATTTATTACGCTTATTTGCATGCTTATTACAATAAAGTTAAAGTAACTATGAAGCAAAACAAAAGAAAACCAAGACAGACTTTTCAGAGTAAAAAGTTGGTCTGAGGCAGACATAATAGATTTCGGCCCGAAGGTGAGCGGCGAGGAACGCGAATTGATAGTAGGTCGCGGGAGTCCGCTGGGTGCGGGTGGTGCAGGAACGGTCGTTATGGCACTCTTTGGGGGAGGTCTATACCTAGCAGTGGAAGACTTTCAGCTAGTATGATGATGAATTAATGATGGTAAAAAAATCTTGGGTTGGGCAACAGCGTAAATCAAGCATTTTGTGGAAATAATAATAGTTATTGATTCATAACCTTTTAATAAAATCTCCTAATCAGTGTCTACGACCAGCTAATTTAGACATAAGGATAGAACTTGGTGCCCTCTATTCACAAACTATCCCAACGCAAACTCCACTCGATTCGTAAATTCTATTCCAGTTCCCATACTTTTGACACCACAATACCAATGGCGTAAAGCCACAGAACATGCCGAAGCCTATCATCAAACGCACATATTTCCCAGGGGAAATGTCTCTTTACGCTACGCGTTACGAAAGACGCTGGCATTGAGTTAGAATATGGTTTATGAGCTCAAATGTCAATTGGGTTACGTATTTGGGTCGCCCCACGACGTATGTACCGGCGAGCCGTGTCAAAAAGTCATATACGAGTACGAATTCCGTTGTCGCTTACAGCTTTCTGGCTTGGGAGCATTGTAGGTGTTGGTGAAAAGTTTGTTGATTGAGCTGTTTGGCGTTTAATGCTTTGAAGACACGTGACTTGGCGAGGGCTTCTAATTGTCCTGCTATTGGTGCGAATGTCTAGATTGGTACCTATATTCACAACGTAAGGTGTTGTTTTATGTCTCCACAGAGATCATCAGAGACTTCTAGTTATCCCAATAGTTATTATATACACGCACATAATAATCCCAATGTTTAACAATTACTTTCACTACGGTAAAAAGAAAACCTTAAAACATATAATCATGGGAACTGGCTGGAAATCTGAATTTAAGCACAAATAAAAATAATAAAGTAAAGGGGCAAATGCAGAATTTATTGACGAAACGATGGCCTCTTGACCGCTGGCCGAAATGAAATATACTTACTGAATTTTATTTTTCTTTAACAAAAAGTGTGGGACCCAAAACGGGCGGTTATAAATACTTTCGCTTAGTACTATCCACAACACTTTATGCGCGTTGTAATAAGATTCTATATTAATACAGGATAGTCAGTTAAGTGTGTTGGCGTTTGTACAACTTTATTAAGAACATTAACTACATAGCCCTAAGCTAATAGGCTCTAGAAATATGTAGTTAACCCTGTATGCTAGCGGTGTAGCGGGTTCGAATACTGGCATAAGAAAAGATTTTGAAGCTATAAGCTCTAACGCAGACTGCGTTTTTTAAACGCGCCGTCAACGCGCGTTAGTGTCAAATCACACAATCGAAACAAACGCGCGTCAACGGCGCAGTAAAAAAAACTGTCTTGCACAGGCCCTTAATTAGGTATTAGGTAGGTTCGGCAAAAGTACTCAGTTAATATAGGCTTGAGTAAATTATAATTCCACGAGAATGTATCACCTCTGATACATTCCTCCCTACCACGAGCGAGTATGTTAAGGCTGCAGTAGCACTTCAAATTAATTGAATCTCCCTAACTTTCCACGTGCTATGCACTCACTAATGCATTCTTCCTATAAGACGCATGCTCTCGCACAGATCCCACATTATTTCCCTGTCAGCGCCCAAATTAAACATTGATGTAGGCAATTTATACCGCCTGTCGCCGACACTTTCCGGCTACATTAAATGCACGTATCATTAAAGATATTACATAACAAATTACTCAATGCTTTGGGAAAATAATCTGTTGGTAAAGCGGTGATGCCACCAAAGAAACAAGTATTGCACGACGAAAAACATATGATTACCTAAGCTTTTGCATCTATATTCTATTTACGCGAAAATTGTATATTTATGTAGAAGTTGGCTGTATATACAGGGTGCTCGTGAGGAACCCGAATAATTTGGCCAGCGTATTCCTAAGGTCGTATGGAGTAAAAAATGTTATGTGAACATAGGTCGAAATATGGTTTTTTTTTATGTTTTCATACAAGAAGTTATTTATTATGTATGAAAACATTAAAAAAAATACCATATTTCGACCTATGTTCATATAACATTTTTTACTCCATACGACCTTAGGAATACGCTGGCCAAATTATTCGGGTTCCTCACGAGGCACCCTGTATTCTATGACAAATATTTTGGATGAGATATGACAACCCAAAGTCTAATTTGGAATTACATTAGTATTATTTTTCTCATATTCCATGCACTTAAGCATTATACCCTAGCTCTGTTTATTACAAAATAACACTTCTTTACTAGGTAGTAAAAATATTATAAAACTATATTTTCTGTGTAAATTAATAAGCAAGTACGTCGTAATAGCTTTTTTATAATCGCTTGATCTAAAATTAGCTTGCCGCGGCGAATTAAAGTCACTCTTAGTAATTACGGTCGTAAAGGCAAGTGCTAAAACGTATTTTAGGTATACCCGCAGTTGTTAAGGCCGTGTTGATTAAAGTCAGGGTTAGGCTCTATTATAATCTCTATAAAACCGGTATTTAGAAGTTACCAAGGATCTATTTTTTATCCCTATAGCGTTTCTTTAAATGCAGATTGTTCAGGTTCCCATTTTGCTTTTATCTTTTGGCTCTACATATACAGTGGCGCGACCGAGCCGACCCACGACTTTTTATTTCCGCCAAGTTAAGGTTTAAACCGACTTTAACAAGAAGAAACTTGTCAATTTAACTGTTGTTTTTTGTGTATGTATTATTATATTATCTTATATATGTCTGCAGTTAAAGACGATAATTAGTCAGTAGACCACTAATGTAGACAATTAGAGATTCTCGTGGCGTCGTCGGGTTATAAAAATTACGATACATGTTTTATGACTCTGATTCATGAATTCATATTATGTACATATTTAGGTACATCATTTAATTTGAGTCCGGCCAGGATCCTTCGCCTGCGCTCGCGGCCCCTTATTCAGATGTAAGCAGGGGTAAACGACATTATTTTTTATTATTTTGTGCATTTATTAGAATTTAAAGCGAGAGCCAAATAAGCGGGCCTAAAATTACTAAATGAAATTAATTAATGGATCAAAAACACAGCACACAAGCATCTTTGTTTTGTTGCAACTTTGTTGTTAAAGTAAAAGTACGAAATCAAAGTATTTAAACTTATGTTCATTATACTGTGATTATTTCTAAATGTTTTTATACTTATATCAAATAAAAATAAGTTTAATGTGCCTACTTATTTATTATTTATACAAACTCAACTTTGTTTTGTTGCAACTTTGTTGTTAAAGTAAAAGTACGAAATCAAAGTATGTAAACTTATGTTCATTATACTTTTTGTGATTATTTATAAATGTTTTTATACTTCTATAAAATAAAAATAAGTTTATTGTGCCTACTTATTTATTATTTAGACAAACTCTACAAAAAGAAATTTAAAATTTAGGCAATAAAAGAAAACTAAAATAAGATGTACTACACCAATGTTCAATGTACCAATACCATATCAAAAATTGGATTTTAAGGGACTGACTATCTTTTATCTTAAGAGGTTCGGGCCATTATTCGAGCGTTTCAAACGCCTCACTTTCGTGGACATATTTTTTAAGAAATGGGCGTAGATTTTGATGCCGTTTTCGGATATTTGTGATATTTGTTGTAAACTTAGATACCTAACCAGAAACGAAATCGAAATCTGCAGCCACTTGTACAAAAATGTGCCCACGAAAGTGATTCGGAACAAACGCTCGAATAATAATAATAATAATAATAAGTTTAATGTGCCTACTTATTTATTATTTACACAAACTCCAATTTGTGTTGGATACTGCGCGAATAGTCAGGAGGTTCCTGTCTCTGACGCCCTGACCACCGGCAGCTCAGGCCCCGCCTCGCTGCCGGCGGTACCCTAGGTTAGGTTTTTATAATGGTTTTATATTTTGTATATATAGTTTTATATTTTACTTTTTATATCAGTATTGTAAAAACCTAGCCTAAGAACAACAATAAATAAAGAGAATAATAATAATAATAATTCTTTATTGGACAGGCGAAACACCCATTATAATGTACAACAAAATAGAAGAAAAATGCAAAAAAAAAATTCAACTTAAATACAGTAGAAATATGATTAAAACCTACTTACTACAACACTGAAATAAAACACTCACACATAGTACTACACTATACTTGGCCGTTCTCAGACCTGTGCAGTTTGCGCCAGTATTCATTAAATTCGTCACTGTGATCATGAGCCACTAGTGACAGGATTTCATTTTTGGTGGCTAAGAGTCTCGCCCTGAAGGCAGCAGACCTGGTTCTTAAAATGGCGAAGAAGTCAGGAACTCTCGCATCGGTGAACATGCCTTTCGCACTGCAGAAACGTGGCAATTTCAGCAAAATACGAAAGGCATTATTGTACTGCACCCTTAGCGCGTTGAACGAGTGCCTGGTGTACCTATTCCAAAGCTGGCAAGTAATGAGCAATAATGACCCTTATCTCGGTTTTATTCAATTATTCAACTCAATGTTACATGCTCTTTATACTCACTATGAACACACATTTAGCACTGACATTGAAATGTATCCTTCCTATTAAACAATTATTTACTAGTATGATCTTTTGAGGCGTGTTTTAGTTATTTACATTTTATTTCACCCTAGCGCCGCTGAGACGTATCTGAGCGCGCATTTGTAAGTTTTTACATTACACAAAACGTACATTCTTACTGCACTTTATCTGTAACTTGCATGTAAATTTGCCATCGTAAGTAGTTTCTGCAATAATATTCTCTTACTTTGTAGGAATATATTTACCTTGTATCTTTAACATTTGCAATGGGTATACAAATATGATTCTGTTTATTTTATTGCGTCGGTTAATATTTGCGGCTACCACTCGAGACACTTTTCGCAATAAAATTGTCAACTACTCGTAGGTACGACGAAACAGCAAGAAAGTTATATCCTTTTTTACTTAGTTTACATAAAGTATCGACAAAAGCGTATGTGATTGACATACCAAAATAAAATAAAATTTGATCGTCAAGAGGTTGGTCGTTGTTTGTGTTTTCCCGCCGATAAAGCCTCCCAAAACCTGAACCCTACAGAGTGTGTTGTGCTTACTATTGTGAATAAATGTAATGCTTGTGTCTAACATGATATTAGATGAAAGGCAAAGCATAATAAAACGCTCAAAGGTTAAGTTTGGAAAGGTTAAAGGTTGAGGAAACCTTTGAATGGATCCTTTCGGTAGCCCTACATATAAGTGCTCGTCTGATATTGTATAGGTCGCGATACAGGATGCGATAACATGATGTTAGAACTTTCGCATAGGTACCCACCTACTCTAAATTAAATTGAAAGCACCTAAAATTCAAGAACCTGCCTACATGAAATAATAGTACAAATAATAATACTTAGGTACGCAACTGTAATTATTATAATACAGTTATGGAACGACTAGATTTGTAACTTTTGGACGTTAACGACGGAATCGCATAGTGGCTACCGTTTACATTTATTGTCTATAGTATTGCTACATAATTGAAATCAGTCATATTGGTTTAGGTTATAACACTATGAAACAATTTAGCAAGATTTATTCGGTCTCCTTATACAATTCGGGCTGTCGGGTAAAAAATATAATCGTCGTCATAATATAAATACTTGTCGAAAATATATCAAGTAATGCATATTGCACCGCGCCCACCCATACTGCGACTGTCTCACTTTATTTTCCCTGATAATTCCCACATCAATCTGTAGATGGCGTTAGCACAATGGCAGCCATTGATTTGAGTACTCGAAGTGCGCGTGGGCACATCCTGTATCAGGCGCAGCGGACACTGGGACAAGTGTGCCATGGTCGTTTGCCTAGCGGAGGTTGACGTGCTAAGGTGTTACTTAAACCAAAGAATATTGTTGCTACGCAAAGAAGCGACACTTTCTGCTCTCACTTTTCATCTAGGCGGATGGAATTCTTTTAAAAATCAACAAGACGTCATACGGCGCTCACTCAATTGATCTTAGAATATCTTTCTTATGCTTATACACCACGCAAAGGAAATCATCTGCATACGCTTTTTTGTCATAAACATTTAGAACATTTTCTAATATGTATATCACAGGTACGTAACGGATAAGAAATATCACCGTCTCTGAGGAATTGTCTGAAATGTGGGTAACATTTGCTCCAAATCCGAATCGAGGTTTTATCAAAAGAAATATGTTTTCTAGTTTTTCCTACGCTGTCTGCAGAGCAAGCAAAGTAAAATAACAAAAGTATACACACGGTCATAAGTATACGCTGTGGCTCTATGAGTCATTCAGTTCTGCGCGCGCAAGCTAACATCGTAATTATGCGCTTGGGCAATTCATGCTGTTCGCTATTTCGCCAGGTTAACCAGAAGGGACCTTAGTGGTTAAGAGGCTCTAGTGTCTATACGTCATTCTTAAAACTACGGTAGTATTGTGTTCATCGAAATCGACAAGTTTGGTGAGGTTTATTGAGATGTGCTGCGTAGGTTTGACTAACATAATCAATGTTTACGAGACAATGGTAATGATACAAAATGATAGATTATTCATCGCGGGATTCTTACATAAAGTGAAGTGCAAAGTTCATAGTGGAATTATACCTACTGAAAGAGCCTTCTTGGATACTTCATACCAACAACTATAACTATTATACATACCCGAATTACGTGTAACAGTGTGATTTCTATCAGAGAAACAAAAAAGGTATATGCACACTACGAACATATATTTAGCTGATCATGATAAAGACTATGTGCCTTCAGGTTCCCATATTTTGCTAAGGATATTTTGACCAGAGGAAATGCCTTAATCCGAAATTAAAAGTTAAATATGGTGTAGACAGTAACCTAAGAATAGATTTTAGTCGATACTTGTCGAATGACAATCAATAAATAATTTTCATACATCGTTCATCTATACATATAAAAGGCAAAGTCTGATTGATCTATCAAGGCAGAGCCAAAACTACTGAACCTAAAAACTTGATTTGTTGGCTTCTAGGCCAGTTGATCCGCTGTAAGCAAAAGAAGCAGAAAAGAAAATAATAATTTTCCCCGGTAAAACATTCTGCAAATTCGAGTCATATATACTCACGCTGCCCTCGCAGTATATATAACGTTGCTAAGTTAATCATGGAGATTGACACTTTTCTTTACAAAAAGATAACTCGCACGAGACAGGGGTCCATGAACCAGCTCCTCACACTAACCACTCGACTGATCAAATCAAAATTATATCTCAGGCCGAAAGTTTTTAACAAAGTACTCGTGAATATAAAATGCAACAATTTTTTTTATATCGTGGTTTTTCATGCACTCTATTTATAGGAGACGCAGCACGGGACGATATATCGGCAGGACTGCATGCAGGCCGCCGCGTGATTCGGCCTGTGTGGATACGTGTCGGAAGCACGACGGCCAGCCAAATCAAGGTCACTTCATACTACATTTTCTATGACCTTGCTTGGCAGTCTTGCTGTCGTGAATGGTCATGATTCACGATGGTATTTACATTGATGTTAATAATCATGTCTCAAACAGCCGATTATTTTATGTAGCAACACCAACCAGTAATTATTTTATAATCAATATCTATGATATTGTAACGATTTGGTACTGTTAATGTGCTTACACAGCTCACACGATGACTATTTATGATGTGATGTATTTATGTGCGTCCACAGGTCTTATTCTATTTGGGAGGTGTGACGGTATATCATGTATATGAATAAGGTTTCCTACTTGTCAGGTACAGGCGATAACACAGTTGTTAGTCGTGGAGTTCTTTAGTGTGAGAGGATTAGTAATCAGTGTAACAACAGGGTCTCAGGTTCGGTAGTTTCAGCCTCAGGCTATATCGTTATCAGTCAAGGGTGCACTCGAGTAATTATAACGGGAACAATAGCGTGTGAAATGGTGGAGCATCAGTTGTGTGGTTAAGGGATGTCTGTAAGGGGAGGAGGAGGACATTCTCGGGGACGAAGGTCCCCACAGCTCATATGGAACTGGTACGCACAAGGTGGCAGCTCATCTGTCAGATATATAAGGATTCCGCAAGCTGTAAGTGTAGGTTCATAGTTGCATACATGCTAATACAAATAACTGAGCTAAAGTGCTATAGGTACTCATTCGCGGCCATGAGATCGACCAGAAGTGGCTTCGCTACACTTGCCGATTCCACTTGTGTAACGTCTCCTTAACATTAAGGATTTTTATGAGCTCAATAAGAATGAGTTTTAGTCTTAGTCATAGGCACCTGGTATATAATTTATTTACGATACAAGTGCCGAAAATCGGAAATATATAGAAAAAAATATATAAATATATAGAAAAAATTAAAACACGACCGAAGGGATTGTTTTAAATCAACACGAGTTGTGAATTACCTATTCCCATGTAAGATTTATCATATTATGAATACATGACGTATGACTTATGAATTATAAGAACAAACTATACAAAGTTAATAAATGCTTGTAACTAGTAATAATTAGAACAAGTAAAGGTATACCAACAAACAGGTACCACCACCATGGTATGTAGCTGCCAGCTGGCGTCGGTATATCGGCCCGCGACTAATACGGCTAAACAGTGCTTATAGAACTTCGGTGCGAGATTTCTTAATCGAATCGTCAACTAAACCGCAAGGCGAGGTCTACGAAGCTTAAGAACCTAAGTGATGTAAGCTAAACGAAGCACAAGTGAAGACACGACGCTTTAATTTTGAGCTGGATTTAATGTCCACTAATTAAAAGATTGAAAAAAAACCTGCAATAACATAGAGCCCTGAATGTTATTTACTTCTTTTTATAATGAATGGTAAGTTTTTGTTGGTTAATATATAAATACTCACTGCACAGTTTGGTTCTTCAGAAAAGAAAACAACTGTTGCGTGTAAACAGTTGTTTTCTTATTTGAAGAACCAAACGCACACGAAGTATTCAATAATATGATAAATACCAAACTCGTGATATTAATAATATACTGTAACAATGTTTAAACAGACTTCAATTCAGTATCACATTAAAATTTTCACATTTCCTTTCAAATTTACCGCATAATCTGATTTCCCAGAGCAAATGCGTTGATTAGGTATATAGAGAGAGGTAGAGAGAGGTAGTAGAGTTATAGTAGATAAGGTAGTAGTAGGTAGTAATTCGCTATATATGTGGGTTGATATTGTTTGAGGAGTTCCGTCGATTCCTCAAGGATCTCAGAATATACCCTTTATTAGTTGCTATTTCAACGGAATCATGTCAGAATCTCTGACGTACTTGATATCCTTGAGGAGTTCCATAAGTCATCTGTGGTCTTCATCGTCAGTTCCACCCCACCAAAAATCCGATTTATGAGTGTAAATCTAAATACAAGAGTTATACCAGGAAATACCGAAATCACTACACGCGTGCTTGTAAAGTTTGAGGGTTGCCATCGATTTCCCTGGGATCCCATCATCAGATCTTGACTTGGTGACAATGGGACCATCTTAGGAGTATACATTTTCGAATATATTTTTTTAATCGGTTCTCATGACGGAGAAATCGGCGAACATACATAACATAGCAAATAATAATAAATACAGTTTTTTGGAGGTTAAATATTCCAAGAAATAGAAAAAGTAACAGATGATGAGAATTCTATAAATGAAATGGAAAACTTAAAAAGTGGTATTTTAGAAGTAATGAAAAATAGCTTTTATATTTCAGGCTCTAGTTTTGATTTTATTATGATGAGTAGTTATGGTGGTAATAAAAAACACAATTATAACATTGTTGAATTTGGTGCCTAAAGATGCTGGCATATAAAAAAATCATTAAGAGTAACTTTAATAATTACGAGTATTTATCATGAAATATTTTGAAATTTCACGGGTTCAGCTATATATATATATATATTAACGAAGAAGACAATATCCACTTCCACGAAATATTTTCACAGGAGAAATCGCTACTTATTGCATCCACAATATATAACTAGCCTCGGAAGTTTAACTTAAAAGTTAAAAACAACCTTCAAAAAGTAATACTTTTATAACGCCTACCATGTAGATTTAAGTCAAGAGCGTTAACTGCAATTTAATGTTATCCGTTGCCACTATTAAAAAAAATATTTTCTACTTCATTGTTAGGTAAATGGTTCTCCGCAATATCGGCGAAGCCTAGTGCGCGGACAGCTGTGAATTTTCAGTAAGTTTTCTTTGAGTAATATATGAATATATTTTTTTATAATAATGAATTAGTGTGGAGAAATGCAAACCTCAAAAAGTTGAAAAAATTAAATCTCATCCAAAAAAAACCATATGTTTTTTTTCTCGTATTGGAACAATATACGAGGGTGATGTTTAAAATTTTCCGTTTTTATGACTGCCCTAGACAGTAAAAGGTTACACTTATCCAACAGAATTGTGAGCAGTAGCTGGTTTAATTTTATATTTAAAGCAGTGTATTAGATAAAACCTAAAATGCATACTATTGTTTTTTTTTACTAGTATGAATGAGGCTTTTTAGATCTGAAAATGAAAGTTAAATATGTTAAATATATTGAAAGTCTTCTGCCTGCCAACAAATTGTGACGCGGGCTTTTGTAAATATGAATTGTAGTCTTGAATGTCGTCAGAATTGTAGAAAAAACACGACTTTAAGGTAAAATACGAGTTATGTACTTATTTTTAAAGAGTAACAAGAGACAACCTCACGCGAAATAAGATATTTTTGCTGTATTTGGATATGCTACCGAAATACAAGCGAACCTATTTTACTGCATCGTTACTTAAGTATGTTATACAAAATACATACAATGCATTCTAGCCTTTATCCCTAAAACGGGTGCGCAGACCACATTAAACTTGTATTCCAGTGCCACTTTTAGCATAAATGTAGGTATAAATGATCGACAAAATGTGAAATCGCAGTGATAGGTTGCTAGCGCATCGCCCCCAAAAAGCTTCAACCCTGTTCCCTTACTCAACTCTTACGACACCCACAGGAAGAAAGGAGACAGTGCTATTCCAACCCGACACCACATAAAATAATATTATGTCTACCTATAAATAACTTGAATTTATTTTGTATTATGCAGTAACGCTACTAACGAAATTATACATTCAAAATTATAGGAAATATTAATAAAATGAATGATCCTAGCCGGATTTGAACCAGCAACCACAGGCATACATGGCCCGCAGCTACTAACCAACTGAGCTATCAGAACCATCTGTCTCGGCCACTAAATCCTTCAATCAGTTCCATCTTACAACGCCGTGGGGAGGCGTGTAGCGACCTCTACCAGAAGACTTAGGCTTCATAACGGCACCAACGTCTCAAATTATATTGAGCAATCGTCAGTACCGATGCACCACCCCATACCGAATTAATTTTATATTTTGTCTAATGGTTAAAGCGATGACGCGTAATTTCGGTGTCCGAGAGGCAACCGAATGGCTCGCGGTATTTGAGCTCCCGAAGAGTTGTGGAACTGCCCTGTGTAACCCAAACTGAGCCAACTTTGCCCGGGTGCCTCTTGGACACTCAACTACGCGTCATTGCTCTGAATATAAGGCGTCGTAAGAAGGAACTGATTAAAGGATTTAGTGGCCGAGACAGATTGTTCCACTGGCTCAGTTGTTTAGTAGCGGCGGGCCATGTATGCCTGTGGTCGCCGGTTCAAATCCGCCTCAAAGCATAACATTTTGAATTTTTCCTTTAATTTGGAATTTACAAATAGCTTTTAAAAGTAAGATCGTACTCACTAAAATACACACTAATCGTCCCATTGGGACCATTTCCCGCCCACAGCACAACACTGCTGATAAATTCATATGCTTTAATGGTTTTTCTCAGCCATCGATCTCAGGGGACGCATTGAGATGGTCCATGAGGAAAACCTGAGATATTTTACTTGAATCTAAGGCATGAACGTGACACATTTTATGATTACCAGCTTCGCTTGATAACGACTGTCTGACGCATTTTTATGGCATAAATAAATGAAGCGCTCAGTGACGGTAAAAGGTAAGTATAGAGTAAAACTAGTGTCACACGATACGAGTAGTAGCACGATTGGTAATTAAACCAAGGAGCAAAATCTATTTAATTTTAAGATTTCCGTAACAATCGTATAAGCGATTTTGTATAGTTGTGAGCTTATCTCATTAAACATGTACCATTACCACAGTTTATTTGATATCATATTTCGTTTTAATTTCAAATAGTCAAAATTAGTAAATATTAAAAAGCAGTCTATTAAAACCCTTAATGGCACAAAAATGCATCCTATGGACTACCTTAATCATAAACCAAAAGCAGCTTGCATGATAAATGGATAACCAAACGTAATAATAAATCAATCGCAAGAGTCAAAGCAAAAACCACAGGTTTTTTTTTCTTAGAAACCGAGCAGGAAAATTTTAATTTGCTTAGTTATCAAGTACTCGTATGGTTCAGCAAACCAGTTCATTAATGAAGGAATGCATTATACACAGAGTTATTATTGGGGATCCGTATAAATGGCGTTAATTGCACTTGTTGCCTACACTTGAGGTTAATACAAAAGGAGACGAGAGGTGGTTCAGACCTTGCATAGTTATTTACGATACAAGTGCCGAAAATAGGAAATTCGCAACGAGTGGTGATAAATTAAATCACGACCGAAGGGACACACGAGTTGCGAATTACCTATTCGCACGTGTATCGTACAACGTTTTACTATACATATGGTTCTTTAAAGTTTCGACATATGCACGAAAATGCTCTTTTCCGCACTAGTGCGGGATAGTACTGTAAAATATGTTTCGTCTCATCGTCATCTACTTAATAATAAATATTAGGTAGATAGACAATCTTACATAAATAGAACGATACATACTAAAGCGATACGATAATACTGACAACATTAAAAATATACAAGACTCAAAAATAAATATGCATGCTAATCACACAAATATTTACCCTAACCGGATTCGAACACGGAACCGTCGGCTTCGTAGGGATGGTCCATAATACCTCATAATGCTCACTAGCAAGAGAAGGTTTGAAGAATAACAATTACAATGAGAACAATGAAATACTCCCACATTGAGCAAGAAAACTATAGTCTGATAATTATTTGAATTTACCCGACTGTAATCGCATTAGTCGCATCGGATATTTTTTTATCTCATGCTTTTTGCGCAACTTCGTTAGCCAAAAGGAACAAAGATTTTTTTGTTCCCCAAAGATTTGCAACACAAGGACCTCTTATGATCTGAGATAACAATCAGGGAGGCACAATAACATAAGCATTAACTTAAGGTCAAGAAAGGTAAGATTATGTAAAAACTTGCAATTCAGACAGCCCTACTGTTTTGTTGTTTTAAGTTAATTTATAGTAGACGACATCGACACTATAGGTCACACTGACAAGATGACATCCAAACACGAGTCACAATTTTGTGAATAAAGAAATCGGTGTCAGTGTTTGACCACTTAAATTCAA
The DNA here is from genome assembly GCA_945867215.1 of Epinotia demarniana. Taxonomy (NCBI): domain Eukaryota; kingdom Metazoa; phylum Arthropoda; class Insecta; order Lepidoptera; family Tortricidae; genus Epinotia; species Epinotia demarniana. The sequence continues at coordinate 30,491,649 of OX244260.1, forward strand.
TAAATAATACATTGCGTGTCGCCTTTATTGATATGCAATGTATTAAGAATATTAAGATTGAAAAAAACAACTATCGGGACGTGTTGAACACTGGAAGAAGAACACGGCCAAGTGCGAGTCAGGCTCGCGCACGGAGGGTTCCATTCCATTATCTATAAAAACGGGGAAAAACACGTTTGTTGTATGGGAGCCCCCCTTAAATATTATTTTTATTTTGTTTTTGTATTTGTTGTTGAAGCGGCAACAGAAATACATCATCTGTGAAAATTTCAACTGTCTAGCTATCGCGGTTCTTGAGATACGGCCTGGTTACAGACAGACGGACGGACAGACAGCAAAGTCTCAGTAATAGGGTCCTGTTTTTACTCTTTGGGTACGGAACCCTAAAAATATCCTTTCATAAGTATGTATGTATATTATATGCAATACACATAACTACACATACTTTAAAAATTATTACACGTTTACTTTACACGTAACGTAGGTAATTAGTAGGTACGTAGTAGTATCGATAAAGGAAAAACCCACGCCTACATATTCAATAAGTACCTAATCAATTCATTAGGTATATGACAAGAATTCATCTCGATTATGTATTCATTATTTTGATGGATATAATTATATTAATTATAAAACCATAAGAACTGGTTTTGCTTCTAGCTATTGACATCACAATACTAAAGTATTATCTTTATAGTGAACTGGTAAATAGTCAAGACACTCGAGAGAAGTAAGTATTGTAATATATAAGTTTTTACAATTCCTTCTAATTTATACGATTCTAAGTAAGTAGATGTCTTTATAATACCGTCTCTATTTAAGATGTTTCGACGACCACATAAGACGTCTTTTGACATTCTTACAACTTTGACAACTTAAGTAACAATCTTTCATAAATTGGCTTTCCTTTTGAGCGAAATTAAAATAAATAAACCTATTATAAAATAAATAAATGAATAAACTTGTATAACCTGAATAACTTTATTCACGTGACAATCTAATTTCTCACAAATGGAAAGCCAATTTATGAAATTGTTACATAAGTTTCTTAAGATATCACGCCGTTAGCCTGCAAATGTCAAAAAACGTTTTGTGTAAGTACTTTTGTATCGTCGTCGAACCAACTAAACTAAAATTAAATTAAATTTTATGAAGTGCTAAAAAGTATAGTTTACTAGTTCTAGCATATCTTGATTATTTTATGGGATGTTACTCGAAAGAAAATCCAGTGAATAAGAAATTAAAGTAGAAAATAGATAAATATGAACCAGCATCGTTCGTACTAACCAACCATAGCAAATGGACCTAGTTAAAGTTATTAAGTTCGTATTATTAATGTGTCATAGTATGAAAGTGTATAAAGTGAAATATCTGTCTAAAAAGAAACACGGATCATAATCTTATCCTCATAGCTACTAAGGTCAATATCGCTTACAAACTTCTCTGTCGATAGTAAACTTTGTCTTGGCCATACAAATCTCTACACGGATTTGTAATAAGTTCCTGATTGACAGTAAGCCCTCCTATTCTGCTTCTGATTAACATAATCTCAGACTGATGTAAATACAATGACAATGATAGTGACGATTTTTTTCTTCTTCAATGATTAATGATAATCTCCCTTTATATGGCTTTCGCGGATACGAATAACAAGCACGAAATATATCAGGCAGGGTCATTTTTTATTTAAATTAAACTCATGCATGTGAGTCATATTTACCTAAGTGCACTGGCAGATTTCGACGTTTGAGGTTTACTAATATTTTCCTCGATTAAACAATTGAATAACGTGATACGAGCGACACCGCCGCGAAAACACTTATCCTGAAGAAGAACTCCCGAAGAGTTCGAAACATGTCGCCCGGAGTGACATTGAATACGTGAGTTGAACCGTGTAATTAAAAGTATTATTGCGGACTCTTAAGAGTCCGCAGTAAGCTCGATTCGCCATACACACGTAGTTACGCTCTCATTTTAAAACTAAGATACCATAATAAATAAAATACAGCGAATTTAAGTTTTTCATACAAAACTAGTTTTTGCTGTATTTCGTTTGTTTTACTAATTGCAACCATATAAACTAATTACAGACATAGATATACCTCATGTCATTGTATATGCAAAGTTTCGTCACAATCCAACAAGTCGTTTTAAAATGAGAGCGTAACTACGTTTGTATGGGAAGGTGAAATTCGGCCGAGCTTACTGCGGCCTCTTAACATGTCTCTCGAAAGTTTAAATTCGGAAACAATTTAATTTTCGTTAATGACTTTCATTGAACTGTTTCGGCAAGAAAGGTAGGTCAATGTTGCTTTTATTGCCAGAAAGAGAACGGAATGTTTCATAAAATTATGCTAGCCTAAGGAAATGTTGCAAAATTACTTTAAAACAGACCTGGATGTGCTTACTAGCGTTATATTCGGTTGTGCCTAGATTTTGACAACCAAACATAATATTCAGCGCTCTACTTGTGGTGCATGGCTTGTGAGTACTACTCTAACTCGTACCGTACATACCTACTATGATATGAAATAAACGATAATCAAGGAAGTTGGAACAAGTACCTTTTTCGCTCTTGTCACAATGATAACAAAGGATAGAAAAGGTACGCGTTTCTTTTCTTTAGCTAGTAATAAAACTAATAAATGAAGTAAAACATGCACTTTAGGTCACGCGGGGTGGTAATGAACTGACATCATCACAATAACTGATGAGCATCATCAGCATTGAACTGACTCACTGCGGCACAGCCCAACTTGTTTTAAGCTCACCTGAACGCTCACCAACAAATTTGTCTTGATGCCACGATTCATAGTAACAGAGCTTAGGTGGAGGTCTGGTTTCGTTAGGAGTGACTAGTGAAAAGAGGCGCACGAGCACTTAAAGAATAACAACCCTGTAGTTAATCATTGACATGCCTCTAGCTACTTTTGAAGGAAACGCCAGCCAATAGGTAGGAAACTTATCCGATTCCAGCACAGCTTCTGAGAAATATACGTTCGTGTGACCTTATGCGATATCTTGTTTTAATTCATACGCAAGAATAAGATATTATGCCTACCCGCTCGGGCAGTCTTGATTATCGTAGTGTGTTAACAAAAACGACCAAAGCCGACACGATTATTCACCCATTAACTCTCCAAAATTGCAACTTCATTAAAATCCTTAATATCGTCTTCAAAATCGATATTAACCTTCAACAAACGAGTACAGTGTAACTATAACATTATTAACATTAAGAAACTGCCTAAAATATATGTTTAGTTATAGATACCGCACCTGTTCTTGCTGTCTACCTGAGACCAAAGTTATGACGCCTTAGTAATCATTATAATTTACATAAGATGGTTTTGTGAATCATTTTGTCAAGTGATCATTAAAATGTATTTAATAATCTGTTCGAAATTCCACCTAAATCATCGTATAATTTCAAACGCAATTTCGCAATTTTTCACTCCTCTTTGAGTTTATTATGATAGCTATATTTAATAATTACGTTACTTGGGTGGTCCGAATTAATCTTCCTTTTTATATGGAATGAACTTATCGTATTAAATCCTCAATGGACAGTTTATCAATGTTGGATACATAGATTAAATGTCACGCGGAGTAGTTTGAATTGAGAGGTTTTTGTTTGAATTAATCTGATCTTTTTTGGACTAGCATTGCTAGAAGGTAAATTCTGATTCATTTATAAGAATAACAATGTTTCGCTCAATGCGGCAATTTATCACATCCTAACTGGGATGGGACGTTCATTGTATCAGATATTGTTATACGCTACTCGCCAGTCTTTGTCACTACTAATATTGTAAAGAGGTAACGTTTTTATCTTTTGTAAAATAAAACTAAAAATCCGATTTCAAAAATTCACAATCCTTTTGGAATGAACATAGTACAGTATTTTATTCCGCGGCGCCGCCGGCGTTTTTTGTACTCGGGCAGATCGTATTAAATACCGTCGCTGCGCTTGTAAAATCCGACATGTAAAAAAAACCATACTTTTCAGGAGCCACAAAAAACATGTTTGTTTAGTTACCAGGGTCAAAACTTTAAAATTAGGTATGCCGAAAATTCAATTTAAACCTGAGACGTTGTATAATTTGAGGTTTTTAAAAAAATACTCATGTTTCTAGGAGATACAATTTTTATTTTGTATTTTTGGCACATGGCGGTTTTTAAATGTGTCATTTTAACCCTCTATGTAATTATGTGGCATTAAACGGATTATTGCTCCTGTGATATAATTTTACAAACAGTCTCACATAGCACCAACCGGATTTTAGTACGCAAGGAAAAGAATAAAAAGTTGGTATTTTGTGTAAATATGTATATTTACGCATAAAAAGTATGCTTTTTGACAATAATAGAAATAGCAACAAAAGCAATGAACCACTCACTGTGGGGAGTATGCAAAAACTCCGACAGACCATTACATCACAAGCCACCACTACGGACGCAGGATGGAGGATGGGCTAGATCCGGACAAACTAAGGCGGAAGAATTCGCCAAACATCTGAGCCACGTCATCAAGCCGAACAACGCTGTAGTCACCGCAGATGAAGGACATTGACTCAATCCTCAACCAAGACTTCCAGCTGGACCGTGAAAAAACCAGTGACGCCCTGCGAGGTTGTTAGAAATATCAAATCGATGGATAACAACAAGGCACCAGGATTCGACCTCATAAACAAAAAAATAACTAGGAAAATTACCATGAAGGGTCATCGTGTACCTAACCATACTCTTCAACGCTATTCTGAGGGTAGGATGCTTCCCTGATTTATGGAAAGTTTCGCTGATAATAATGATCCATAAACCTGGTGTGATCCATAAACGAAGTAACTTCATACAGACCCATTAGCCTGCTCCCCATCATGTCCAAACTCTTTGAGAAATGTCTGCTCTATAGACTCAACAGTGCCTTAAAGGAAAAATCCATTATCCCAGACCACCAGTTCGGCTTTCGGAGAGAACATTCTACCATTGAACAGGTCCACAGAGTGTGCAGGAAAATTAGAAAATCATTCGAGATGAAAGAATACTGTTCATCGGCATTTCCCGACATATAGCAAGCCTTCGATAAGGTTTGGCACAAAGGACTGCTATGCAAAATAAAGTCCTTACTGCCCCACACATTTTACGGAATCTTGAAGTCGTACATATCTTACAGAATATTCCAAGTAAGAGAAAGCGATTCAACATCAGGGTTTCATGAAATAACCGCAGGAGTGCCTCAAGGCTCCATACTTGGACCTGTCCTGTGCACGCTGTTCACATCTGACCTGCCCCAGAGCCCCGACACAACGATCGCCACCTTTGCTGACAATACTGTCTTGCTGGCCTCGAATTAATGCCCAGTTAAAGCATCACGAATGCTACAAAGCAGCCTTAATGAAGTAAAGAAGTGGCTAGCTTAGTGGAGAATTGCTACTAGCGTGACCAAATTGACACGCACTACGACTGTGCTCCTGTCACCCTAAATGGCGTACAACTGCCACATCAAGGCACCGTAAAATACTTGGCCATGCATTTAGACCGAAGGCTCACCTGGAAGAAACATATCAAGATTCAAGACTAAAAGAGATGAGATTAATCTAAGGTACAAAGGTCTTTATCGGCTGATGGGCAGAAATTCAAAGCTCGCGATCTATAATAAAATTCTCATCTGCAAAACCATGATTTGCCTGCCTATTTGGACATATGGCATACAACTGTGGGGCGCTGCCAGTGCAACTTACCTAATTATAGTACAAAGAGTGCAAAACAACAGAGCTTAACGAAATTCTCGATATGGCAACAGTTAAACAAGAAATTACTTCTTATGGTGACAAATACAAAGCAAGACTGCATAAGCATCTAAACCAACTTGCGGAGCAACTAACGATCCCAGAAACCATTCGTCGGCTTAAAAGGAAGCGAGACATCCTTGACCACGATAGTCAGCACATAGACTGACTACACAGATAAATGGGATGTACCCCGCTGGTGGGCTGCTTTTCGAAGCACCCGCCTCGAAAACTACCTTCTGCTTATAGCTAACCGGGCTGATCGCAAGAACTCAATTCAGTAAAAAAACTGATTTTACTGTTCTTACACTAAATATCACGTATTAACTTCCTTTAATTGTATGATTTGACGGTATTTCATTGTAAACTTCAATTATACGGCTACCTAGGTACTTGTCGTAAAATCCGCTAAGTGCCAGTACAAGGCGCAAAATTTAATCACAGGTGTATCAGGCACAAGAAGCCCTATGTGGCGTTGTAACACATAGCGCATTTTGAAGGGCATTTTCATACTTATTTCACATAGCTGATTTTTATTTTTCGGGAAGCAGTTAAAATTTTGATAAATTGATTATAGAGGAAGATGCGCCTTCGGAAGTAGTTCGAAATTATGCCAAAAACCGAATTTCAAAAATAAGCACATGTCGGATTTTACAAGCGCAGCGACGATACCTAAGTATAGTCAAGTTCTAGACTATATCAAGCAAGGCATACAAGTCAAAGAGTCGATTTCTGAGCAACGCCATACTCGAAGTGAACATAGCTGTAGGCGTTTTTCCAAATTTAAACTCATTCACTTTCTAGCATGTTCAAACTAATCAAATTACGGTTCGTCCATGACGTTTCGCAGAGTGACCACACCAAACATTCGTAATGGACTGGCTGTTGATGTTAGTAGGGTTGGCAGTGGATATTTTAACTGAGGCTTGAACGCTAAAATTGAGGCTTAACCACACCCACAGTTAAATTTCTTTAAACAAAAATAACACACTCGCGTCTGATAGATACATACTCGTAATACGCCATTATACGGCATGTTACATATTATATGATTACTAGCTTCCACCCGCGACTTGGTCTGAGCGGACCCGGGATGAAAAACTATCCTTGGTATATTGTAATCCAGGCTATAAACTATCATCGTGCAAAATTTCATCTAAATCGGTTTAGCCATTTAAGCGTGCTTGAGTAACAAACTATAATATTCATACAGTAATCAGATTACTTTGTCAATATTGTACTACCTACTCGGTTGGGGACAATTTTTAATACTCACGTAATAATTCAACAAAAATGTAAAGATAATTAATTTCATGAAATCAGTGAAGATATAGTGAGTTATCTATGAGTTACTATGATCATCAGTTGTCTTTCAAACTATTGCAATTGCTACATCGCGCGCTAGTTATATATAGCAATGAAACATTTTAATAAGGTCAAGCACCAGTGGTGCAAGCTATTGATGTGAGTCGTAAAACCAGAAATATGATATAGCGTTGTATTAAGCATAAAATATAGGTCTCGTAATAAGTGACGCTCTCGATCTATTTTATTACAAGAACCGAGTAAGACTAGGCCATGATAGAAGCAGGGTGAAAAACAAAAGACCATACCTATTGCTAATCAGAAGCTTGTGGTTTCGAATCCAGACCCGGTATCATGGTCGGCCTTATCACATATATTAATAGATATAAGTGATAGAGCGTCCGTCACTGTCTGACACCGTTCGATAGAACGAGACGACGCTCCTGTCTACACGGGGTATGGACCTCGCTTATTTACCGAAATACGATGAAGGAAAAAAAAAAAAAAATATTGAGTATTGAGTATCGTGATGAAACTGATGAAAGAAATTTAAAGATGTATTAACACTGAAGTTACATTTATTTTCGTTTCGCAGAGGATACCTGTGTCTGCATAGTGTGCACGGCACTGGGACGTAAAGAGTGATGGTGATGATGATTTACTAGTACAAGCGGCCATTACACCTGTGCTCGTTTTAAACCAATAATTTTATTGGTACTTCTCCACTAAAAACCATTATTATAGTGGTAAAAAATAATGCGTTGTTATGCAGCGCCAACCCTAAATTGTGGGAAAGCGGACGAAAAATAGTGAAATTCGTTGTCTTTGTCGAACGTGTGAAAACACGCTTTCCACGTGCCGTTCATTTTAATTGAATGCCACTTGATAACACTAATGAGGCTTATGTGGTCTCCCATAAAGGTGTTTACGGAAATTTATTATAGAAAATATTGCAATCGAAAACGTGGAGCAGTCATTCATTCTATACTAATATGCTGATATTAATTATTGTGCTGCTGTATTTTTCATTGGAATTGTTTGTTTTTACTATTTGATTCGTGTGGGTTTCATGCGCTATTCTAAGCTTAGATAAGCCTACAAGTAATTCCTATAATCGCCTAACCTTCTTCAGATTTGCTTTGCATTTATGCAGTATCATTAAGAATGAGCTCATTATCAGAGACCGGCGGCAAAATCAATACCGATCGATACCGTCACCTAATTGAATCGTAAAAACCAACTGGTTTCCCAAAAGGCCGAACGGCACTAATTAACGCGCAGTTTGTCCAAAACCGCAAATTTACTTAACAATTTTAATATTTATACGCCTCATTAAACGAATTTTGCGTCTGCCTTAAAAAAGCAACCTTCATTTAATTAAGTTGGAAAATGAGTTTACTGTTCAGAAAGACAATCCCAACGTGTTTATAATTCAGAGTAAAACCACTTTACTTTCCTACGAAATATTCTTAGTCTATTCAAGTAAATGTACTTATTGCCTCATTCATCATTATATTTAAGATTCAAAATCTTGTCGGTGGAGCAATTTCCATTCCTCTCTGTTCTCAGCTATTGTTTTGACCTCTTGATACGACGCGCCGTTTACTTTTTCTTTTATTTGGTCCATAAAAGATCTTCTTGGTCTCCCTCTCTTCCTCTTTCCCTCTATCTTCCCTTCTACTATGGTTTTCATAAAATCATTGTGTCGTAACAAGTGGCCCAACATCCTGCCTCTCCTGTTCTCAATGGTCTTCAACAACGTTCTTTTATCTTTCACTCTCTCAAGCACCTCCTCATTCGTCTTCTTATCCTTCCAACTAATCCTCTCCATTCGCCATCACTTCGCATTCACTTATTGCCTAACTAATCTAATTTGTTTCGTACCTGCTATCTATTCCATATGAATTATGATACACGCACCAAATACTAACTGGTTTGTTAATGGGAAGCAAAACTGGCCAGACAGAATATTAATTCGTTTATTTGTGACTCGCCACAGTGACCCGTGAAAAAAGGACAAAATTTATACCACAGTAGTACAAAATTTAGTCAATCCTTTGACTCAGTCAAAGCGTAAATCAATGACATAACCTGGCCATTGAATATGCACAATAAACTCCACTTGGAAAACCACAGTGCATCGAGTCGCCAAACGAATTCAATCCAACATCCATCTTAACCTAACCGCATAAAGTCTAAAATCGGCACGACACGTTGACAGAGTTTTCACAACATGTTTTTTGCATAGATGTCATTGCGACGAATCGATTTGTTTGTCGATTTCAAATTCAAATGAGTACTTAGTAAAACGTTGGCAAATATATGCCAAGGTACAGACCGTGATGTGAGAACAGAATATTTTGAGTGCCCGCTCGGTCAACTCAAAAATGGGTACACAAATTACAATCTTATCTCGAACAAATAGGCTAGAAAATGTACATATACATAGTATATAATAAAACTGTACCTTTAGTGATGTTACGTAATGAAGTGGTTTTGAAATTTAAGAGCATTTGGACCGCTCAGAAAAAACATGTTTGCCTGAAAATAATTAAAGACAAGAGCCTCCAATATTCCAAAATCTAGACGCAACGGTTCAGTGCACCGATAAAAAAAAATAAAAAAATCATTTAATTCGGATATCAGTGACCCATAAAACATAGACAAGACTAAACATACAATTAAATTAGAATAAATTAAATTTAAATGAAATGCTCTATATAAAATGTATTAAATTGAAATAAATTAAACTAAATTACAATAAATAAAATTAAAATTAAACAAATTACCTGCCTACGCCTATCACCATAGAATGGTAGTGATTGGCTTGTGCATATCACAACAGTGCCGTAAATATGCGCAATCCACCCTACCTGCTAACATCTGCAGGATATTGTTGAGGCTGGCCCGCACCCGACGCATCAGGGACGCGCTGCGTTTGCGCATTGTCGCATAAAAGCAGTCTACTCCTGCATCAGCAAACATCCCCGATGCGCTGCAGAAACGGGGCAGCCCCATCAACACCCGGAACGCATTGTTAAATTGCACCCGGAGAGCCCCATATGCCTGCTGCGTATAACGACTCCACAAGCTGCATGTGTAGAGGGAGGTGCAGTAAGCCCTGAACAATGTGATTTTTGCCTCCCTCGAGCATCGCGCAAATCTTCGTGCGATCATATTCGCCCGTACAGAAAGTGCCCTCCGTTCCCTCTCCAAGTCTATATCGTCCTTGAGATCGGTCGTCACCACATGTCCTAGAATATAAGCCTAATGAAATTTTAATTTTAAAAAAGCTACGGTAGCCCAGTGGTTCAGGCATGCGGCTGTCAAACGGCGGTCGTGGGTTCGAATCCCGGCTCGTACCAATGAGTTTTTCGGAACTTATGTACGGAATATGATTTCATATTTACCGTTAGCTTTTCGGTGAAGGAAAAACATCGTGAGGAAACCTGCATACATCTGCGACGAAATTCAAAGGTGTATGTGAAGTCCCCAATCCGCACTGGGCCAGCGTGGGGACTACTGCCCATTCCCTCTCATACATGAGAGGAGGCCTGTGCCCAGCAGTGGGACGTATATAGGCTGATGATGTGATGTGTTGTAGTAAAATAGGTAGGTATATGTACGCGAGTCTTATCAAAAATTGCCATTCATAAAGATTGCTCGATTTCGTGGAAGTTTTTCTTCAGTGTGGTGATTGCTACGTGAGATAATTGCTTGCCTAGGTTACTATTCGGCAAGGTAGGATTACATTAATAGAATTAGAGAATGCATTAGGTCGAGAAACCTTCCAGTAATTTGGTTAGGCTTGTCCTTTGAGAATAACATGGAAGTTCAGAACGCACCGTGTCTCTGGATGAGCCGGAATTTAATAATTTTCAACAATGTCACGTATTTATCATTTCTAAAAAGTATAGTGTGGTTTGTTCCGGTTAAAATAATGAACAGGACTTAAAACCAACCATTATCGACATTCTATTGTTTAATTATCATCTTCAAGTGAGGTTGTAAAACATTTATGCATTAAACCATAGAACAAGCAGTAAGTACCTATCAATACCATACTTCCTTCGGTCAGATTTATGACGTCTCTTTGTTATCTTTTCCTTCCATATTTAGTTTTTAGAAAACAAAGACATCTTGTAAAATCCCACGTTAAGTGCATTTTTTGACATTTTAAGTTGAACAGACTATACCAATACTTTGTATCGCCGGCACCATATTAGTTTCTTATCGACTTCCAACTAAATGTGAGAAAAAATTTACGAATTAAATTCTATTCCAGGCGCACCTAGATACAAGCGTGCCACAAACCTGAAAAATGTACATTTCCACCTAAATACAGAGCAGGATTCGTGCCGCCAATATGCAAGTAGGCTGCAGTACAATGAGGTGTCCCACATAGCCGGGAACTTTGCGCCCATGTAGGGCTCGGAAGGGCACCATAACTGTCTCCGCGTTTATACCATAGGATTGTTTACTTCTAGCTGTGCGCCCGAAATCAGCTATAGGTGAATCATGTTTGAGTGAAACGAAAAATGCAGTAAGTTGACACGTAGATTCACTCTAAATTAAACCTTGTCACCCGTGTATTAGGCTCATAATAGAACGTAATAGGATATTTCTTATTTCTATTTCAGATGTGCGTCCATTTGCAATTACTGTCGTAGGTCATGCACCGAGAGTTCAGTTTTCAATGCGTTGTGTACTGTAATAGTTTGTGGTACAATGCGACTAAGTTGAACGTGGACTAATGCATATTTTACGCGGGTGTCCGGCTTTTCATAAATAATAATTGACAATTACTGATATTTTACACATAAAGGCTTTTGGTTTCGTCTGTTACTAGGTATTCAGTTCTTCAGTATTTTACGGTATTTTTAAAATGATTTAAGAGTCCGCAGGAAGCTCGATTCTCCATGCAAACGTATAGTAACGCTCTCATTTTAAAACTACGTGTTGGATTGTAACGAAACTTTGCATGTACAAAGGCATGAGTATTATTGAGTTTATCCAAGTCTGCAATTGGTTTATGTAGCTTCAGATACAATAGAAAAAAAATACAGCGGATTTTAAGTTTTTCGTACAACATTTGTTTATGCTGTATTTCGTTTGTTTTATAAACCGGAACCATATAAACTAATTACAGACATAGATATACTTCATGTCATTGTAAATGGAAAGCTTCGTCAGAATCCGACACGTAGTTTTAAAATGACGACGAAACTGCGGGCGTGCGTATTATACGGGAAAAAAAAATCGGCCGAGCTTACTGCGGACTCTTAAGTACCTATGTATAATAATTGAAACTATACCTACCTATCTGGTTTCCTACTGTCATCTAGAAGATATCAGTCGTTCCACTAATTTACACGAGTGGCTGTGAGAGAACCTGTCTTGTCTTAATTTTTTTTGTAAGCATTTAGAATAAAAATCGATAAAAATAATATATGTACGGTTGCTTATTGACCCTACTCACAAAACTATCATGAGAATCGGTTCAGAAATACGACCTGTAGAGGAGCCGGGCAGCCGGACATACGAAATAATTTATGCTCAACATGAAACAAAGAACTTCACTTGGATTTCTCGTTCAATAGCCATGAATTCGGAGTTTAAATAGGCCATCCCTGATTAAATTTACCACGAATCAATGGCCAACTTATCGTTTATAGAGAAACCCTGGCTAATAGCGCTTTGTGAACCTTTTTAACCGTGTCAGGGTTGTTCTTGTAGAAAAAGTAATTAAGTTGTGCGTGAGTAGCTTAAATTAATGAAAATGTGTTTTTATTATGTTACTTTGATGTGTATACATTTGCCAATGTAGTATGGTCCAGTGTAATTGCATACCAACACGCACATACAGACACACGATACATGTAGTTAACTAGATTAATTACCCCCTACAGATAATGTAGATGTACAGTCGATGTCACAGATAGGTATACATTACTTCCCCTTATTACAATTGAATAAAGTGTAAAGTCCAAACATATATTTTACGCCAACCTGTACGATACTTTAATATTCAAGTAAATTATACAAATGCACATAAATTATATGAATCTTGACTAACTAGGAAGCCCACATGCAACTAATTAGTGAAAAAGTATTCATTAAATTGAAAGAAATGTTATGTTATTAGAGGTGAACGACCTCCGAGTTGCAAGAGATAAGTATGAGTAACAATGCAACGCAACGCTCTGAGGTAATAATTTTATCTTTCCTACGCACGTACGCCTTAATTACTTAATTATAATTATACACTCATACACCATGTACTTTAATACTTTTTTATTTTTACTTCTTAATGAATATTGAATCTAAATTCTCAATATCACAATTGGAGTATAATAATAAAATATGTAATCTATACATAGCTATAAACTCACGCCTGTATTCCCAAAAGGGGTAGGCAGAGCACGTGAAATTTAAAATCAGTGCCACTTTAAGCCATTGTTGGTTTAAATACAGTGGTATAAATTCACCCTATAAGAAATATGCAATTCTACGCCAGGTGGTGTAATGGTGTAAATACAAAAAAAACACGAATATTACTTTCGTTAGTCTTCTAATTAATTGTTATCTGTGACAATGGCATCTCCACCTACCCGAAGAATCGTCCCTGTCACAATGACCTCCATAATCGTTAGATTAATATGTTAACTATTGCTAGTACTAACTTATTCTGTGCTATTGCTTACCTAATATAACCACAATTATGATGCATTTGTAGAGTAAGTATCACCGAAGAGATTACCACAGAAGATCACAGTTTACGATACAATACACGCCAGCATGCCTCGATAATCTACTTACATTCAGTTAACGTGCATCCCTGTTCCTATATGTTACAAGTGTTACATAAGCATAGTTAGTTATCAATCAAGCCGAGGCTGGGCGAAGGAATGCGGGCGCAGATAACGCGCATCTGCTAAACAGGCAAATGTACGTATGTCGACACATGCTGTGCGGAGCTTTAGGCAAACTTGCGGCATGTAGTAATTATTCGTTGATATTGCAACTTATATGAGACATTAATGTATTTGAATAATATTTATTTATTTAAGGATTGCCAACGGAGATAACAATGTTATATTTTATGTGGTTCAACAACAGATCCCTGATTTTGCATTTTGCATACCATATTATTTCTAAATGTCTTGTAACCAATATTATTAATACATTTATAATTAACCTCAAACCTCGTGCCAGCACAAATTGGCACGTAAATATTATTTTAATTTAAAATAGTTCATGTATCTGTCACTGATGGGAACAAAAGGCGATTTTTTTTATCGCAGTGGCCACAGCAAGACATTGCTCGGTGCACCTATTCACCTATTGTCCTAGTCTGCTGTTTTCGACCAGCGTATTCTTGGGTTACCTACCTAGTATAGTCAACAGCAAAAGTAGATGATCATTTTAGTACCTTGTCACTTTCACTACTTAGACGCGTTCCAAGTGTCGCAGTATTGTTACGATTAGTGCGACAAAGTACTAAAATGATCATCTAATTTTGCTGTTGACTGTACATACATAGATATAAACTAGACTTTTACATAATATTACAATAAAATGGGTTTTTCTAGTTTTTAGACGCCTCGTCTCGCACGTAACCGTCTGTTTTGCATTATTATTATGTTATGACCAGCACAAGTATTATGTGATGACCGCTGTAGCCTAGTTGGTAGTGACCCTGCCTACGAAGCAATAGATCCTGGGTTCGAATCCCAGTAAGGGCATTTATTTGTGTGATGAGCACGAATATTTTTGTTCCTGAGTCATGGATGTTTTCTAGGTTTTTAAGTATTTATTTATCTATATAAGTATGTTCATCGTCATCTAGTACCCATAGTACAAGCTTTGCTTAGTTTGGGACTAGGTCGATTTGTGTAAGATTGTCCCCTAATATTATTTATTTATTTATTCAGTACTTTAGCAAGGTCGACAACGACATGCCCGTTTCCATTTTTGCGTGACATATTTTTAAAAGTTTTCCAAGCATCACACTTTTAGTAGGCAACTTGCCTATGAAATGACGTCTTCCAAATGATCCTTCACATACATTTCTTAGTGTCACTCCTCTGTAAAGAAAAAACACAATATGTACAACGGTAAGGTGTCGTAATGGGGGTCGTTTAAACTCTCATTACAGTGCAAGAAACTAACGAGTTGTTATTTATAATAATTAATCTTGACTCGTATTGGCGAATAGCCCGTGGTTATCCCTAATTACCTCGCAAAACAAGGCTGTTAGAAAAGTACGGTAACGCCAGTCCATTTACGGCAAACAGCATAAATGTTACTACCTCGGGTGCAATTTATGTCACTGAAATTATCGTGTCACAACGGAAAACTTTCATAGAAAATTTTATTGAGGGAGTTAAGCCGACCAAGAATTTGGTCCTCACCCATTCTTGAAATTTCACGAGTTTCTACATATACGCAGATTACTCCAGGAAAATTACGTTTTTTTTCAAACATTAATTTATAACAGCGTTTTTTTGTTTGTTTAATTTTCAAATGTTATTCTAAGATGCCTTATCTAAAAATCCTACAAAAAATCCATCGGGAAGTAAATATATGAAAATAAATGACACATCCATTATGTTATTTGTGTGATTTATTTATTATTCTTGAAGAGCTCCTGTAAATTAACCAAAACAAAAATTAAAATATCTATTAATATTTTTCCTCTTTTTTTCAGGAATTGGTTAAATATCGATTTTTTTGATGACTAATATTTTGGTGGATTTTGAGTTTACGTAATTACTAAAAGGATAATATATCAGTCACACACAAAAAAGCTGCTGTTGTGAGTTATTTCCAAATTTCCATTTTTTTCCATACTAATGAAAATTAAATGCTTGGGCTAGATGGAACTGCTATGATGGATTTTTAAACTACGATTTAGTAACTTTATGTCCCTTTTCCTTCAACTTGTTACGTAAACATGAGGCTATGAGAGCTCTATAAAATTTCAGAAAGATATGCGAGGTATACAACAACATTTTTCTTAAACCTCTTCACATAGATTTCCGAAATTGCTAGGTAGGTAATATTCCTACCAGCATAGGTAGGTATTGTGTTCAATTTAGTATCCTCGACTAGTTTAAGCAACAGTTATCCACGCCATAATCAAGAACATTAGGGTAACCCAGACCAGCTGGATTTCAGATACCAGTCGCGCTATTGTTCCTTGAATGTTCAGTCATATACGTCTGGAATGGATTGCAGCTATTCTTCTGTGAAAGGAGTAATGCAATTATGGAGTTTTTGAGCGATACGTGCGGCTTGTATTGGTTCCAGTGTGTCTCGACCCAAAGAGACGAATGCAATAATGCATTTTCAAGTGTGGTGATCAAGTTGTTGAGTGTTCTAAGTCTGGTGCTTACATTAAAATTTAAATATGCAGTCATTTCTTATTACAAGCTTTTATTTGGTTTCATCTGTCCCGTTGTGTCTGTCTGTCTGTTTGTCTGTAATCAAATCTTGCAATTTAAATTTGACCCACTTCCCGGAGATCGATTGAGCTGAAATTTTGGGTATAAGTATAGTGTGGATGACAATTCAATATTATGGTAATAGCTGATCTGATGATGGAGACGGAAGGTGGCCATGGGAATTCAGTACTTAACCGTCGTAACCCCGTTTGGGCTCGTTAGAATCGTCTCAATGAGTAGTTGATGATGGTATACAGAAAAGTACAGTCGGAAGTAAAAGCTTGTACCAAAAATGAAACTTTTGACAGAAACTTGTTTAATGAAGTATCTATAGAAGCAGAGTTTTAGCCGACTTCAATTCAGTACTTCGCTTTGTTTGAAGAGTTTCCTCGATTTCTCCAGGACCCCATCATCAGATCCTGACCTGGTGACCATGGGACCACCTGAGCCAACCAACGATTCCTTATATAATATACAGGGTGCACACCCAAAAATAAGGTGTGAACCGATCAAAGGCATAACAGGTAGGTATCATGTTCTGATATGAAAAAAACCAGCCAAGTGCGAGTCAGACTCGCGCACGGAGGGTTCCGTACCATTATCTATAAAAACGACAAAAAATAACACGTTTGTTGTATGGGAGCCCCCCTTAAATATTATTTTTATTTTGTTTTTAGTATTTGTTGTTATAGTGGCAACAGAAATACATCATCTGTCGAAATTTCAACTATCTAACTATCACGGTTTATGAGATACAGCCTGGTGACAGACATACAGACGGACGGACGGACAGTGGAGTAATATTCAACTTAACAACCCAGGACATTAGGGTAATATTCAACTTATTGTTAATAAATGTTGATTAACAAACTAATAAGATGAAATATGTATATATATGATAATTAAATTCAGCAAATTGCATGTTGACTGTTTGGAATGTATCACCAATATATATAAAATTGCCCCATCGGACGGCATTACATAGTCGACATCTAACACTACAGTTACAAGTAAGTATGATTTTCAACTCTATTGTCAAGTGCATAAGATTCACTGGAAAGTATGTCGACTTACAGAGTGTATGTATAGAAACATTTTACCATTTTGCTACATTCTTACTATTCTTAGTTACGTGGTTCTGAGCCCAATATGGTTAATGTTTATGACGTTTTTGTTTGTATATTACAATGAACTGATACGTCAGCGCGGAAACACTTCAATGACAAATACATGTAAAAACCATTCAGGCAAATACGCTCAATTAACCAAATGTTGAGCTACGAGGCTATTTCGCGTGTATTAATGGCCCTAAATATTTGCCTACTTTTCATTATGTTCGTTATAAACTTATAAATAACCGGTATACGATTCGAATTACTAGCTAGATGTGCGGCCGCGCCCGCGTAATATGGGCTTGTCCATAAATTTGTCAATTCAAAATAGGGAGGGGGGGGGGGGTCTGGCCATTGGATGACGGTAGTCATTTTATTAGGAGGGAGTTAAGTAAATAAACAAATAAAATACAGGATAAATATATAGAGCTGACGGAGAGACCAAGAGTCGTCGCGGACCAAGTCCTTTACATATTACTAGACTAGCTAGCTAGAGGCGCGGCTTCGGAGAAAGCAGACAAACCCTCGACCCTAAAGACATAATATTATAGCCTCTGTCCATCCAAGAATTCTAATCCATACACATGTGAAAGAATGACTGAAATAGGTATTACTTTTTTATTTTTTTTGGACCTGGCTTATACCGCAGCAGCCTGGAGGGCTGTGGCTGTGGCTGCTAGTCTTAGCTGGCTTGTGGGTGGGACTGAAATAGGTAGTAGGTGTTGTTATTATTATAATTTTGACTTGTTAATGCTATTTTTTATGATTATTATTATGGAATATAAAGCTCCTCAAAAAATGCTTTGTACGCCTGCACGCAAGCTGAATGCACTGGACTAGATATTGTATTTTAAAAAACTATGTAACTGCATTCCGAGCAAAATAAATCTCTGAATCTTTGAATCAAGTGATTCCGAAGATTACCCCCTACATACAAACATCAAAGCTACAATCTCACCAACTTCCTCATTATAATATAAAATATAGATATGCCTACTTTACCAGACCAATTTTATTTTTCAATGTTGATAAAAAAATATCTTTCACACTTGGGCTATAGTGAACGAGATTCCCACCAACTCCATTCATACATTATGTGTCACTCGGAAGCTTTTGCCATTCGACCTGCGCTTGCGCGTCACGCGTGACATCACCGTGACATATGATATGAAACGGTGGCAACATGAATTGCACTCGGCAAAAATGCCTCTCAGCATTTAATTTGTGCTATCGTCAACTATGTGATGTGATGACACATGAGAGTAATAGAAAATACTTAATGTATGAATAATTTTAATAGGCTATTGAGCACCTTATGCTTATGAAAAAGTAAGCCAAATTAAGTGTGGTTAGTTTACGGATTACGTTTGACGCCACGCGAATTATACATGCAGCACTAATTGCTATCCTTATTATAAAAAAGCACGTATCTTCACTAGATACATCATGAAAATAATGTACTTGCAAATAGGTGCATAGTTACTTCAATGTATGAAACAACGTGAGAAATAACTTTCTGTAATAAATATAATTTTTGGTACAAGCTTTTATTGCCAACTGTTGGTACTTTTCCGTATACCGTCATCAACTACTCGTTGATACAATTCTAATGAGCCCAAACTCAACGGAATTAAGTCTGTTAACTCCTGAATTCCCATGACCACTTTCTGTCTCCATCATCAGATCAGCTCAATGGTCTTAATATTGAGTTTTCATCCAAGCCGTACTTGGAGACCCAAAAGTTCAGCTCAATTTGTTGAAGATATCTACTTCAAGATTCCACTAGTGACGTGGCGTTATTCTGGCTGGCAATACAATCATTTCTTTCTAATCACACTAATCGTGGTTATTCTACAAAAAATCGAACACACTTAAATTGTATCAACGTCTAACTCCGAAACAACCTAATTTAATTTTACGCCAGTAAATTTTGTATCAAAATAGACGAATAACTTATCTTTCCAGACGGAAATTTTCTCATCAGAATTTCCATTTTGTAATCTTTTGTAATGTAATCGAAGTGAATAGTTATTAGCAGGACGGTGTTCGTTTTTTTGTAAGCTGAGATCATCGATTCTTGACGGCAACGATCTCCTTAAATTATGCCAAGGTTTTTTACCTCGCGCGTCTTGAAGTGTTATTAAATTGAGGTTTTGGATCTTGCGATAGGCACACAATTATTGATATCGAACTGGTGACTAACTGAAATGTGTCCATGTAATTCTGCGTTTGAATATAAACCATAGCATTGATTGCTAATGACAGACTGTGAAGCTATGAAAGAGAGATCTTGCCACTTCGAAATGTCATTTCGCTCATATTTGGAGCCCCATTGGGGAAGTACCACCAAAGATTCCGAGGATGAGCTGTGTTTAGAAAGAGGGAACAGCATTTGATTAGATAACGTCACAACAAAAGCGCAGGTTGTGAAATTAGATCATGGCATGCGAATAACACGGCTAGAGTAGATTCTCCTAGCTTCGCAATTCAAGCTTTCCGTAGGCAAACATAGTAAGTGAAAATACTTAATTGTGCAACGTTCTAAAACAAAATCTACAGACATTCCTGAAGTATCCAATACCCAACAAATGTAGGGTACAAACTGCCCATTGTGCGCTTAGCCTCAAAACTCACTGGACATGTTAGTACCATGTTGCTTTTACTGATTTGAGTTGACATATTTAAATTGCCGCGGTATTGTTGCGTTCTGTGGCAGACAGAATACTGCTATGGTGTTCGCAATTATTGAAACAATAGGTAGGTACTTACTATACTTGTCGTGTCGTTTATATATGCAAAAAAATCGCATATATGTTGCATGTCTCAAGTAATGAAACCGTTAACTTTTCAGGAATATGAAAACACGTCACATTATGTTAGATTTGATTCATAACAATCGTGAAAGATTAACGTTTCCATAAAAACTAAGGTATGGGAACTAAAACTTCAACTGAATAATTCGGGGAAAGAATATGCCAAAGATTAGTAAACCACTTACTAGGTTTAACTCTACAACAAAGTTAATAAGTAACTGGTACTTTACTGTCACATGGTTAGCATTAGAACTAGGCAAGTTACTTGCTTGCTTATTAATGTTTATTACAGTGTTTTAACAAAGTCCGTGACTGCATCCGTGTGGTCTCAACTATACTGTAACCTACAAGCTGCTCTTCCTAATACTATGCTGCCAATTCTAACAACATAACACTACATTTATCTCATTTCTTGTTTACCTTTGAAGTTCTACAACTGATCAACGTTTGATATTCACCTTTATGGTGTTCATATTAGGGACTGTCTTATTTTTAATTAGCAGAATGTTTAAGATTGTACAGTAAGTGTAGTGGTCTAGTCATCATCATTACTAATAGTTATTACGGAGTTTCAAGTCGTGTTTAACTTTAGTATTCCGTTTAGAAGAATCGCTATTTCATTGCTTTTAAAATGTACTGAAATGTATTTGAAGTACAGCAATGTATCGACGAGTTGTGTGATGTGGAAAGTTTTGTTGTGTTTGTTAGTTTTGTTATTTTAATGCATTTTCCTTACACAATTTAACAGGTAAAAGGAAACTTGCCTTAAGTTGTCTTGAATGTTACAAGAAATTTCTTCGATAATCTAACGTTTTTAAGAATGTTCTGCAACTTGTAAATTTCTTATTTAAATAAATATTATAAAAAATACGAAAAAAAAATTACTGGGTGATTTTTGGTATAGAATCCGACAAACATGCTGCGAACCCTTCTCAAAGAGAACGATGCTTAAGTAATAGGACGCGTTAAATAACATTATAATAACACAAAATAGAACCGGTCTTGCAGTTCGCCTCTTGACACCAACACACGATATTTCAACAATCGTGCAATATTTATCGAGAAGAAATAGTCAATGTCAAGAACTAAAATAAACATTACATAAACATTCGAATCCAAATGCCAAGTCCATGATATAAATACTAACGGAGCTTGATCAATACTGGAATAACCAATGATTGGGATGATTTATGATTGAGTCAAAGTTGTATAATTACTATTAGAATCTAGGTTTTTTTTAATGGGTAATTTTAGTACCTACATATTAAGCAGAGTGTACCGTACCTATCGTATTTTTTAAAAGATTTGATTATATTGTATAATAGCGATTAACTTGTGACAACATGATACTAGGTTTATCTATACGTTGACAGCTTTTGTATAATGTGCATAGGGTAGGCGATTCAAACCTATTGTGGGATTAAGGTAAGTTACGTATTATAATTTTAGAAAAAAACGACTATCAAGGATTGTATTTGTATGGCTTAGCTTAGGCAATGAAATTGCTAAAGGTACAGGTCTCAAGGGAGCAATATGATATATTTTCGGCGAGGGCGGTATATGATATGCCCATAGTGTTTACGCCCAAGATGGAAATAATTTTGCTACCGAGTGGAGTGATACATAGTGATGCTTTTGACACCTTCTATTGAGGAAAATTTAAAGCGCTGATTTGCGGGCAGTAATGACTCTTTTCTGAGTAGTAGGATCAAGGAAGAAAAGTGCAACTTTGATCCCCCACTTCAGGGCAACAATTTTTACTCTTTCTGAACCTTTACATAGCAGATGTAAAAAATACATTGCCTAAGTCGTACAACGATAAAGGCCATATTGTGGAAAATATTATAATAAGTAGGTATGGTTTTAATGGCAGGCATTACAGCAAGCTGTTGCCGGTATTTATCTAAAATGAAAGGTACAAGCTTGAACACATACTCCCATTGGGATTGGGTAAGCCTATGGTGTAGTGTAGGTATCTTGACTTGCATCATCGAAGAGCAGACCATCATCGATATCCAACACTTACACTATAAGCATGATGTAGCGTAATTTTTGTTCCTAGTTATTTCGTCTTTTTATTACATCTTTGTTTCCCAAATCAAGACCGCCTTAGAAAAGAAATTCTGAAATGTATTGTTAATATTGAACGGGTCCTAACGAAGTTACGTGGGTGTTATTATCAAAAGAGTTTGACCGACGATACGTGTATAGAATGCGGTTGATGTATTTATCCATTATAGATGACGTCTGTTTCCATCAATATCTCCCTACTTCGTCACATCTAACAGAAATACAGAAACGGCTGAACAGATTTTGATGAAACATGGCTAAGAACACTCGGTGTAAAATTATCTATAACACAAAAAAAACGCATTGAAATCGGTCTATCCGTTTGGCAGCTACGATACCATAGACAGACTATACACAGACAGACACGTTAAACTTATAATACCCCTCTTTTTTTTCAAAAAAGGAGAAGTTTCTAATTTGGTATTTTTAGGGTTCCGTAGTCAACAAGGAACCCTTATGTTTCGCCTTGTCCGTCCGTCTGTCTGTCTGTCTGTCTGTCTGTCTGTCCGTCTTCGGCAGAAAACTGCAATTCGGCGTGGGTATATAAACTAATCACGCCGACAAAACAGTAGTATAAAATCCTGAAAAAAAAATTTTTTAGGGTACCTCCCCTACATGTAAGCTGGTGATATATATTTTTTTCTCGTTAAACCTATAGTGTGGGGTATCATTGGATAGCTTGTTCAAAAATATTATGGGTTTTCTAAAACTATTTTTCAACTCAGTTATGCGTTTGCGAGATAATGGGATTGAAAGCTCTAATTTTTGTTCGAGTCTCATGTGTGTCCCCCCCCCTGCCGGTTAAATGGCTACTACTGGGGACGTGAAAAAATTCGTGGCAGTAGTACATATAATGAATTTAAAAGGAAACCTATCACAGTTAAGAAGACATAACTAGTTAACGAGTAGTAGACATTACTATGGTCACGGGACAACTGGCTTGTGCGGGTTTATCAACATCAAGAAGATGAATTTGCGGCTGTAAAAAATCGGTAGGTGAATAAGTCTGCGTTAGCCGAGCATTTGTTGGAGTCAGGACCAAACCACTGGATTGAGCTCCATAAACCGAAATACCTGTCTACGGAACGTCATTTCTATAGTAGAAAAATACGTGAAGCCATTGAAATCAGAAAACATCGTAATTTCAATCGGGATGACGGTTTTAAGATTTCATCTTCGTGGAATCATATCATAAGTAAATGCCAGCGTCAAAAAACATCGTCCGTTATATCACCGGACATTGTTAGTGTTGTGTGTCGGCCGGGTGACAACCCTAGTGTACTGTACAAGTGGTTCATAAAGACCAAATGCGGGTAGTTCGGAAAACCCGCGCAGCAAGAAGATGTTGATACCCGCACAAGCCAGTTGACCCGTGACCATCGATGTTGCAACACATCCGAAACGTCGGGAGACCTCAGTGAGGTAAATAAATGAGTTAATACGCGATGAAGTCCCGTTTTGTTTAAATAATGTGTGAGAATCGTGAAAGTTTAAATCAATATAGACATAACTAGTTCATAACTGGTAAGAAATGCACTTAATTCGGGTGCATATACATTGTCATTGGAATTTGAACCTTTTACCGTGGACGGTAGAGTTGCCCCTTTTAAGTCCGCATTCTGTGACAGACGGGCAACTCCGGAACCCTACCCTGCGCGTGGCCCGACACGCACTCGGCCGCTTTTTTCATTTTATATACGGACGAAAGTAATTATTTCTGGTTCGTAAACTGTCTAAAATCCCTGATGCCCCCCGCCCGAGTTTTTCCAGTATCATACCTATCTTAATTTTGCGAATGCAGTTCAAAACCCAAAGTGTTCAATCAATTTCTTGACAATATTGCGTCTCATAATGGAGTCCTCAGGGCGAGTAAACAGGCGGCCGGCAAGAATCTAGCTCACCTTGGGCATTATTTCCTACTTGCCTACCTACCGGGCGCACGCATCCTCGACATTGCGCTACAACGACATATTGACTTTTGGTCAATACTCACGATTACGAATGAATACAAATGAGGCTGTTACGACTATTTGATAACTATTTTGCGTGTTTTCGATTGTTCACGACAACAATGAGTGCGTACCTACATAATTTTCAATGAGGTACCTAAGTAGTCTAATTTAAGTAAATAGGTACTTATAAGTAGTTAGGGTATTACCTACTTAGTTATCTACAATTTCCAAACAATTTATATTTTTAAGCAATCGTTAAAAATCGTTGCTTAAAATGTTAGTATCTAATTAATTATGTTTAAATTAAAGGCAATGTTATCATTGGTCAGTGACTCGCGCAAACTTGCGCGCTCAAAATGTTGCTTGTGCGCAAGTGCTTGACATTTAGCCGCGAAGTTAAGAAGCCTAGAATTTGTTGCCAAGGCACTAACCAAGGTTTAACAGTAAAGTAATTAACTCTGCTCCCTCAGAGGTAACTTTACGATTTGCCTCGGTAGACACTTTAAAGGCGCGCACTTACAATTCAACGTCATTGGCAGAAAAACAAAACCGGATCGTTAACGTGAATGAAACCTACCGTTTTGCAACGAAAGAGCAAACAACTCCTCGTCCTGCAGCCATCGCAGGTCGCTAATTATAGACATATCAGCGTCGAACGACATTACATGATAACAGCATAACAACCACGAATCTTCGAAACTAGTTTACACAAAACACAGCACACGATACAATCAGAAATCATCACTAACACAACACAAGCGGGCACGTCAAAACATTAAGCGAGTTGGAATTCTTGTTAGAACAGCGTAACTAGAGTTGCTTGGTTTTGGTGCACTTTGATTACTTTGTAATCGTGGACGGGGGAGTTATGAAACGTCAAATTTGACAGCTGACGATCGAGCTAGGGGTGAACGAACGTGCGCGCAGGCGCCGACACGCACACCACACGCTGCGAGCGCTTGGGGCCAACTGATCGCGCTGCGGACTCTACTAAGCGGGGGGCACGACACGTCCTAAAAACGATGCCTTATCGATAACTTTACTTGTAAAAAAAAACAACTCCAGCGTTGACGCGTTTGCGGTTCTAACATTTTAATGCTATTTTCTTGTAGTACCTATGAGGTAGTATTATGCATTGTTTTTATTTAGCCAATTTAGTGCAACCAAAGTTATGACATGTTTTTTTAAGGATAGAATTTAAATGACCCGTCCCACAGTATGCATCATTTCTCTACCATATTGTGATAGTATCCTTACTTCACCTTAAGTACCTGCATGCATATTTAGGACAGAAAAGGAAACAGTTCAAAAGCATAGAGAATGAGAGGGGAAATGGGTGGTCACCATACACTACAAGGCAATTTTATAAATAACACAATTGAAGGCAAGATTGATGGCAAGCAAGGAAGACAAAGACCAAAGATAATCTACATGAAACAAAACAAGGAAAAGGTAGCAGTCAAGTCTTATAAGGGAATCAAGGAGCCGGCCCTCTAGATAGAGTCAGATGGAGAGAGCTACACCGACAAGAGTAAAACTCTTACATTTAAGATGATAGACGTATTGGATTCAACAAAGCTGGAGTTTATTTACTCTTTAAGTAAGGTCGACACACGTAAAAAGAGGTCTGCGCGCCATATTACATGTATGGCCGCCATACTCTTTTTACGTGTCGACCTGTACGACATTTAGTAGAGCAAAATGTCAATTTAATGACGTTAAATGTATAAAAGACCTATGAAGTGATCAATGTGATGAAACTGGCTTCTGGCGATCTTCTATTAAATATCGCGCACATGTCATCAAAAACTAGTAATGTATCAGAATTAGGTCTGTGAATTATATAAATCTTTTTTTAGAATGACTGTATGGACAAAAATAATACATAATAATTAAATTATCGAACCTGCTCATAGAATTTCTCGGGATTCGGTTGAGAAATGCGACCTGTAAAGGAGAGCAGCCGGACACTCGGACATACGAAGGAACTTTTGCCAAAGGTAAAACGAACAGCTTCGTTCGGTTCACTCACTCGTTCAAAAAAGTCTAATTGAGAACCAGTATTTTAAAATTAAACGATTTATTTATTCCTACATAAAACAGTCGTTTCAACCAACCGTCTTACATTGTATTGTATGCAACAACTTATTTAGGTAAAGAGTTAGTCAGCGTTCATAAATAGAAGAGTATTCATCTCAACAGCCGAGTTTATCGTACAGTCAAATAAAAAAAAGATAAGACTAATTAAATTACAACACTCCGTTGAGATAACACTGTGGACTTTAATGTCATAAGGGAATTTTTAAGTTTGATCTGCGCTAAGACACAATTTTTACTATGTAAGTTGGTTTACGGTTCCAATTTTTGTAAGATATATGTCAATTTTGATATCACAACAGTGCTCGTATTACCACATTACCATTTTGAAGTTCATCAAATAAATGTGTACTTATTGTGTGTTAACTGAAACATATACATGTATATATTTTATCCCTTTGTGTCAATATGAGATGTCATGAAGAAAGTCAAGCCTTCCAGTGATTGACATTATCCACTGGAAAGTGGAAACCTTTAATTGTAAAACAAGCAATAACGATGAACAACGAGGCGTCAATTATTGGAATAAAGGTGTCAAACATTGGGACGTTTACCTAAACGGGTGCTTAGTTAATTTTTTATGACTGTGCGAAATATAAAATATCACATCTGTTTCCAGTGACTAAGGAAACATGCACTATAATACTTTTAAAGTTGAACGTATTTTAAAACGTACTCGCACGTTGCCTGCACTGCTAACCCGGCCCGTGACCTCGACGTAGACTACCCGTCTCTTACTAAGCATTCTGAGTAGAAAGAGACGGATAGTCTATCTAGCCGCGACACGGCTCGCGGGCCGGGCGGGACCTGTGATAGCCTTGCTGGGGAGAGTGAAGAGAGATCTTTTTTTCACCAATACATTAAAAAAAACAAAAAACACGCAATGGATTCGGGTGCACGATGTTTTATATAATATTTACTTAATCTATTTTGGTTTGATATACCATTGCTTAGTAACGGATGGTATAATATTGTTTCAGATAATTTTCAAATGATCTAATGTAAAAAGTGATATAATGATTTAAGGCTATAATTACAATTAGTATAATATACATTTACTATATTTATCACCCAGTATAATGTTTATCATGATGACTTTCTTGACATAATTCGTCAATGTTATACATTTCAGAAGGTATAAGTGGATTTTATAATAAATAACTTTAGACATAAACAAATCATTAAAAATAATGATATAATGAATACTAAAATAAATAAACGGGACCTTTTGCACCTTCAACATATAGCATAATCCACCTCAACGCAGGTCTCAGGTAGGTCCGTAGGTACGACGACGAACGAAGCGAGGAGGAGTGTTAGGTAGAACTGCGAACATACAGTGCGCGAGTCGAGCGAGCGAAGCAAGCGTGCCGCGGTAGCGGCCGTCAATGCGCCAGAACCGAACATTTTTTTGTTATAATACTCATATTACATATTATGTAAGTACTTACAAAAGTCTAAGGAGGAGGGCGGTCCCAGAAACGAGAGCGGGGCTCAGTCAACTTCTTGGCAGACATTGTTATATGAAAGTGCTATTATTTTAAATAATATGTTTGTTAAACCTATTTATGTCATAAATGCGGTATACATATTGCCTAATATATCAATTGATAATTAGAGTAAAGCAAAATATATCCAAAAACCGTTATATCAAACGTTACATTATATTAAATAACGTTATGCCAATATAATGTATACCAAGTGTATGTTAGTTATTCTGACATTATACGAAACATTACGCATCCAATAGATTCGCATCGTAACTTAAATGTGATGTTTTTTAACAATAAGCCGTAAAAGGAAATAAGTTGTTTGTTGCGCAATTACTTTTTCTAATGTAATCAAAAACGTAACCGAAACATATTCAGACCGGATGTTGCATGGTGGGGTGAACACTCAGTTGATTGCCATTGTCTTTGCCGCATTAGCATTAAATAACGTTTTAACTTTAACAATACTATTCGAAACTGTACAGTTACAAAGCTATTGACTTTGAACGTTATATAACATTATTTTTTTAGTTCAATACAATTAAATTGACAAAAGTTTTAACACTTTCGCTACCAAGAATCGCTACGCGCTACACCCGTAGCCGATCTTCTGGTTTTCCTCGTATGTAGCGGAAAGCGACTACGGCGTAGGCGCCCGCTAGGCGAGTTCCTGACAGTCAAAGTGAATATAATCAACGACACAGATCCGTAGTGCTAAGCGCACCGGCATCGCGAGCGCTCACGATTAAGAACGACGTATTGGTTCGAATTCGAAACATGTCCAGCGATCTTGGACCCCATAGTCGGGAGTTTTCTATATGAAATTGATAAATGGGTCATGAACAGGCTGACAATCTAGAATTGTGTAGCCAACCGGCTACAAGGAGCTAACAGGAGCGTAATTTTAATTCTAATACGAGTCTACAAGTTGAGAAGATATTTTCCAAGTCGAAGTCTTTCCGACATAACTAAGATTGTATTCCACCCGTGCATATAGGAAAAGCATTACGTTGGCTGTGTTAACTTCAAAAATATAAGTAATTTAGAGTATAACTCTGTTATTATGATTTATATTAGGGTGTCAACACAGTGGTGCCCGGCGACCTACAAAGACTCTAGGGCACAGGAGCCAGCGTTCACATTATTCGAAACCTGGAAAACAATCTGCCTCGGTAAATGATATCTAACATACTTCCATACCAACACTAGGCTGACAACTTTTGCCCCCACTAAAATCAGTAACTTTACAGGAAATGTAAAGTACATGTGTGTATAACTATGGTATGACGCAGGCTCTTTTTGCTAGGCTCTGCTAACTAGAATGTCATTTAATTTGTGCTGACGTTCCTATATTTTTGCACTACCACCACTTACAACTCTTAACCTTTTTGCGTCAGCTGATTGCGTCCCTAACAAGCGATTGTATGGTGAGTGGGCGGTCTTTAAACACCTTCCTTCACCCATTTTACTGTCCGCTTTTCACCTGGCATGTCACTTAAAATGCCGTAAAACCCAGTAATCAGTAGGCTCAGTAGCTCGGCCGCAATGCATGAGACATTTGCAAAAGTTCTGAGGACACTTACTTATCATTGTACTGCGTACTACGTACTTAAAATCAGATCATTTTTAATCAAAGAGATTTACGATACTTTTTAGATGAGGGTTTTTTGCTGTATCCGTCTCAATCACACAAGTTTCACTTCTGGTACCAGTACATATATTTGATCAGATACCAATAAAAAATATCAAATATAAATAAATTAGAAAGCCTCTACAGATAATGTTAATATCCTAGCAAAAATATTTGAGTCATAGGCATGCCGAAAAACGAAAATATCTCTCCTTGAAACTTTTACATCGGTCCTTGAAAATGTATGAACATGTATTTTGAGTAAGTTTACAATTTTTAATAAGTATTCAATCTACCAGCCATAACTCAACGATGAAACAAAAACTACTTATGTTGCAATATTAATTTCCAATCGCCGCGTTAATCATCAAATCATCATACTCCTAGCGTTATTCCCGGTTGAGCCCCCAAAGGAGGCAGGGGTCCGCTTTGACACCTAATCCCAAGATTTGGCATAGGGACTAGTTTAAGGAAAGCGATTGATATCTGACCTTCCAACCCAGAGGGATAACTAGGCCTTATGCTTATTGGGATTAGACCGGTTTCCTCATGATATTTTCCTTACCGAAAAGCTAACGGTAAATATTCCTTACATAAGTTCCGAAAAACTCATTGGGATTCCAACCCACGACCGGCGTTTGACATCGCCGCGTTAATATCAAACGTTATTTATTGAAACGATACAAGCAAAGCTAGTTGTTACCGCGTATTCGGCCGACTACTCCGAACGGGTAATGTTTAGACATCGGCGGTTCCGGGATGCACCCGTCATCGGGAATTCATGACAGCGCTAGTAAACGGCGACGCAGAGTATACGACCAGCTAGTTCACTAGTTTTGTAAACGTCTTAAATTACTCTACCCTCCTACTTCAAGTTCTGAGAAGGCGAATTAACTCCCAGGGCCACTTATGATTTAAATACGTACAAGAGGATTTCTAATATACAGACTAATTGTTATTTTGCAAAACGTGTGATGCAGTTAATGAGTTTGTGTATTTAAAAAAAAAATGCCGGGAAAATACCGCTGTGTTATGTTGGAACCTATATATTAACCTATTTGGTACACCACGGCATGTTAACAGTATTCATCAACATACCTATAAGGTAAAAAATAATTAATGACATAATTAATTAATTTTGACGTGTAGAGTATAAAATTTGTTCTATTCACTCTTTTTTTAGGCCGCAGTTTGAACGCCAACGGTTAGCGGGGCGACGAGTGGCAGGGGGATATATTTGATTGAGTTTAATCTCCTTATAATCGCCCGCTCGTCGCCCCGCTGCTCGCTGGCGCCTAAACCTCGACCTTAGAACAATATTTTTGGAAATTTAGGTAAGTAGGTTCGTACTTTTTTGATATTCTGAAGTCCTGAGTCAACATTGACCCTTCTGTTCTGATCTGCTACTTTGTTTAGAGGAAATGAGCAGTCTATTTGTTTTGTTTTAATTAACATTTATCGAACAGTTAGGCAGATGTTTCCATTGCCGATGTCTCCGTATGGCGCCAGTTATCTTTGGGATGGGTAATACCAGCACAGTTTGGTAGAAATGGCAAATATAGCGATGTTTGCTTTAGTTTTCCGGTCAAGTGGCGTGTGGCTTGTCTATAAGGCAAATTATAGACGTTAATTAAATCAGAATAAATGACACACCTTTCTTTTGATTTAAGTTACTGAACTGGCCAACTAACATAGTTGACTTCAAAAACAGTGACGCTGATATCTATGATAATATCAAAATAATAAATTATTTTAATGAGGTTTACTTCTATTTCTTTTAGGTTTAGAAAAACACCGGGCGAAAAATTTACGAATGAATTGCAATTCTGAAACCTTGCGTAGTACTGGAATGGGTGCTTTTAGTTTTATATTTTCCCCCAAATTTGCTTCTCCCGGTATCATTTTACCTAACTATATAGTCCTTTATTTTACCGGCAAACGTTTCACCGAATGCACTGTTTCACCTAATTTTCATAGTATCGCTCTTTTTTAGGGTTCCGTACCAAAAATGGTAAAAAAGAAACCCTTATGGTGCGACTCCGTCCGTCTGTCTGTCTGTCACAAAGTGAAATATCTCACGAACTACTTAAGCTATCAATTTGAATTTTGAAATGATTATAAATGAGAGTTATCCGCGTGCATGGAAAATGAAAAAATTAAATATACATTTAAATTTACTATGAAAAATTACGAATTTGAGGAGGGGGCAGAAAAATATATTCAACTATTGGGTCAAGTGGGGTATCATTTGAAAGGGCTTGAGTTGCACTTTTCGAAGCAGTTTTTCTTTTTTTTCTACATTGGTAAAATTTCGATTTATGAAGGAAAATGTAAAAAAAATACCATTCCCCCCCTTATCTCCGAAGTTATCAAAGCGAAAAGTTTGAAATAATTACTTGTGATTAAGATAAACATAAATATTACTGCGGGCGTAGCACGGTTGCCATTTTATCACTTATCGTTGTGGATAAGACATCCGTCACTCTCGCACTCGCATACTTGTCAGAACGTGACGGATGTCTTATCCGCAGCGATAAGTGATAAAATGGCAACCGTGCTACGCCTTCTGGAAAAGTATAACTTTTTCTGTATCTAGCGTATTTTTTGTTGTGTTTTAATTTTGAGGAGGGGGCAAAAAATATATTCAAGTATTAGATCAAGTGGGGGGGGGGGGGGATATGAAAGGGCTTGAATTGCACTTTTTGAAACACTATTTCTTTTTTTTTACATTGGTATAATTTTTATCTATTAAGGAAAATGTAAAAAAAAATACCATTCCCCCCACTTATCTCCGAAGTTATCAAAGCGAATTATTTGAAATAATTACTTGTGATTAAGATAAACATAAATATTACTGGAATAGTATTTTTTTTCTGTATTCATATTTTTGTTTTATTTACAAAAATCATTTCCTAAGTTATGCCATTAAGTTTGCAATTTAATCAACTTTATAAGTATTTTTTCGTTTTGAAATTCCTATAAGACTATACTAGAAATACTCTCTTTCAAATAAACCAAAAATAATAGAGATCGGTTCACGTGATAAACAATAATAGCTAAAAGACCAACATACATACTAAGCCGATTGCCCTTGCACGTTAGTACCAAATGGCGCTGTTAAGATTTTTCTAGAATTAATGGGGTTGGGATTGGGACTCGCACTTGACCGGTTTTTTTCTCTCTAACATCGTTAACTTTTTAGATGTACCTACCTAAAATGTATTATTGTATTGGTTAAGTAAGGATTGCTTTATAAAACCCCGGAAAAGTATAGATTCTGAAAAAAAATGTTCTTTGATGAAATGAAAATTCGGGGAAACATTCAGTCGATAAAACGTTTGTTAGTAAAGCAAGGGTAAACCCGTTTTATAGTGCTATATGCATAACATTAACTTATATCACTCGGTTTGCACTTGGCTTCTTTTTTTAACAATTGGCAATTACAAAACGATCGAGTTTCGACCGGAAGGCGAAGCGCGTGCGCGTAAACCAAAACCTACACTGCGCAGTTGACACAATTATATCATAGCCCAAGTCTCGAGCGCACGCGAGTAGTGCTGATCAGTCTCACGGATGGGGGGTAGTAATTCCCTATTATAAAATATATAGACAGATTTTTATGTTCTAGCCTCCTTTCCATCTTGAAGGGCGAAAAAAAAACCTAAAAAAAGAGCATCAGTAAATGTGTATACTGGCCAAGTGCGAGTCGGACTAGCGCACGATGGGTTCCATTACCTATTAAATCGGCTAAAAAACGTTTGTGTGTTGTGTGTTGTTATAGCGGCAATAGTAGTACATCATCTGTGAAAATTTTAACTGTCTAACTATCACAGTTCATGAGATACAGCCTGGTGACAGACGGACGGACAGCGGAGTCTTAGTAATAAGGTCCCGTTTTACCCTTTGGGTAGGGAACCCTAAAAAGCTTTTATAAAAGCTTGTAACTCTGGGCAGACCTGAGATTTGATGATAACAAATATTTATAAGGAAATTATAGAATATGAACAAAAAAATATTTCCTTACGAGTGATGACTGATGAGTGATTCAAGACTAGCTTTAACGGCTTCAAGGTGATGCTTTTGCCCAGCAGTGGGTCTAGATGAAAAAATTATGAACCATGAATATTATAATTTGTCGGAAGTCAGTTGCTATTAATTTCTTTTATGCAAATCAATGAGGTACCTAAACAAAAGGACTCATATAATAAAATGCAGCATCCGTCTGTATATCCTTATCTATATTCTATCAATGTTCGTATTTTTATGATACCGCTATCATATAAATACGAATATTTTCTTCCCGGCATAGATGGACATAATCCAATCGCAGGTGATTTGTAATGACTTAGCATTCTGATATTATTAAATATTCTATAGGTTGTGACATTCATGGTACCTACCACCATCTATACAAAAAATATTATTTTAACGCAACTCTCTCTCGAAATCAGCGTGCTCGAAAGTGACCGCTTAACGCTTCTCTTTAAAAGCTTAAACTGAACTTATGTTACACGTAACGCGGTGGCTAGTGTTTCTACAATAAAATAAAAAACTGTTTCCGAACAGGATCGGTGTTTTAAAACAACTCCCTAATGTACAGATACCCGATAGGCAACGGGGCGGGAAGTCAGAGAAACTGGGGAGTCGACTGTATATAATTGTAAGGGACTGTATTTATTGTTGCCCTATGTAGCTTGCAGTTTTTTTACCGATAATATTTAATTTAATTTATTGCATAAATAAAAAAAGTACAATCGGCGGACTTTATGCCTAACAATGAATAAAATCCTTGTAAACCGGGTGCCAAAGATTGGGCAGTTTAAGCAAGTCAAAGTACCTGAATATTTAGGTACCTACAGAAATTATTTTCGTTAGAATTACTCTTAAGTATTACGAATTTAAAAAAAAACCCTTCACGCACCCTTCTGCTGTTACACCGAGTCTCGAGTTTAGTCGAAATCGCAAGACAGGCCTGAAAATCGAAACTCGAAATTCGTATACATGCATCCCTATCACACGAGTATCGAAAGTGCGATAGAGATGGAAATACCCGAACTTCGATTTTCGTAGCTCTGGTTAATTCCACAGATGGACGGAGAGTGTAAGCTGCTTATAGGTCTCCATGTACAGGAAAATGTACGGCCGGAAATTAAAACTCATGGCACGTCATATTTAAATAGCAACTGAATAAAACTATTGCCTTCTGAAATACGTTACGAACAAACATTAACTAGGTAAGTATTTAATTTGAGTACATATTGAATAGCTTGGTTCTCCGAGCATGTAGATTTCTTTAGCTCTCTGTAAGAAATGCAAGTTTTACTTTAAGCACTTATTTGGTTTCACTGTTGGATATCCACAGTGCAAATGACTGCCGCGAGACGGAACATTTTGATTTCCCCACCAAAAAGGTAACACGTAAGTTTGAGGGCGTCTACTCCTTACCTCTCCTGTTCTATACAACAAGTCGCGTCAAGCCCTAACAAGGCCTCTTTGTATTGTAATTACGGATTATTCAGACGCAATTAAAACACGACCTTCGAGCCGCCGGTCCCGTGGATCAATGAAGCTTACAAAATATGATAGTTGATATTTATTTTCATCCATACTTACTAATAATTTTAATGCGAAAATGTCTGTCGGTCTGTCTGTGACCTCTTCACGCTTAAACCGCTGAACCGATTTCTTAGATAATATTTTGTACAGAGATAGTTCGAATTCCGGGGAAGGACATACGATAGTTTTCATCCCGGAAATTATCCCGTAAGGTCAGTAAAATGGGGGTGAAAGTTTGCATGGAGACACGATATAAACGATATCCAGTTCGGACGAAGTCGCGGGCAGAAGCAGAGATGGAGGATAAAGCAGTATTTTGGTTAGTTCCTATAGTATGTATGTATGAATATGCAGTGTAATAATACATATTTACAAAATACATATAAATAAATAATAAGTTTACGTAATTACGATCATCAACATCATCATCATATCAGCCGAAAGACTCCACTGCCGGACACAGGCCTCCCCCAACGAGTAAGTAATTAAAGGCAACGTTAAAGGTAAATATTCCCGTGTTACTCCATGAACTTTATGGAAAAAGTTTTGGAAATTTCACAAACAATCTCACTCAACCCGCTTGAATCTTTTCAGTTTCATTTACCCCCAGACAAGACATTATTAAAAAAGGTACGACTTCGGGGTTAAAATACTTATAAAGTGAAAGAGGCTAAATATTACCGCTAATAGAAAAGTATGACGCCGTCGTCTACGGTATTCGCCCGACGAGCCTTAAAACGAGGCGAGCGAGCTTTAAACGAGCTTTAGGAAGCTTCCACAACTATCTGTACAAAATATGTTGGAACAAAGTAACCGCAAATGCTATGTGGCCTCACCCTTATCCGCCAATCTGCTCGTTCGGTACCGACTTAACATGTATTATTCATTCGAGATAAAATCTTGCCGACTTTACCAGCTGACAAAGAAATTGAAGAAGAAAACTGCTTTGCTCAGACTATGCTTGCTTCAAAATGAGTCAATGAAAATTTGCTTGTATGAGTAGCTAGTAACAAATTATTCACAAGGACATGAAGCAGAATAATTATGTACCTTTATTCTTACTTATGTTCTGTTTCTTGCAACAATCCTCACAACATCCTCATCATTAATCATAGCGTTATGATTTTAAAAAATGGCGGGGAAAAAAGGAGCACGTAAATTATTCCATTATACAAGATTAAATTCACAGTAGACTTAATATAGAATATCAGATATAGAATAATCTCCAATAAGTATCATATATTTAATCTTAAATCTGTCTTGGCAAGAAAGCCAAAACAAGTATTTTGGATTTAATCTTCGACTTCATTCAATACGAACTGTAACAAAATATATAATGATTCAATTAGTAAATCATCTACTGCTTAGTTCTATTTCTTTCAATCTTGTACAAAATCACACTTGGTCTTATTATACTATATGAGTTATACAGGATGGATGTTTTCCATGAACCTTAAATAAAATATATTGTCATATAAGGGTAGTAGAATCGAAGAGTAACGATTACACAAGAATTATTGCGAACAAAAAATATATTTAAATAATACATTTAAATGATATCGCCAATCATAATATTTGTAACTGTTAATGTTTACCTTTACAGACTTGCTTCTCGATAATTTGTCAATTTCACTGTTACTTATTAAGGGTTCAAGCTATATTTGACTTTCCGGTGACAGTTATTCCTGTCATCCCTTAGAAGATTGTTTATCAGTGATGGCATTGACCTTATTTTCCGTTAGAGTTGTAATAGGCAGATTTTTGCACATACGTTGGATGAACTATCTTAGGAACGGTCAGAAATATTAACATAGTTTATTTGGAAAATCGTAAGCACTAACGCTAAGCTATCCTCCTTTCGCGGGAAAGTCCATCGGTCCGTTCCACGCTGTATATACACTGCAATTATTTTAGTCTTCTTGACAGCTGTGTGTTGCGGGTTGCCTACGGACTTGCAGGACGAGTACATCGACCTGCGACAAAACAAGACGCCGTTGCGTTGCTAGGATTTTGCAATTTTTTGTCGAGTACAAAACTTGCAGACCATTGTGAAGCTGTGATGAGAGGTTAACTTTTTTTAGACGCGGAATGTTTTTTCATGGCTGAACTCGTGTAGTGATTATAAGGTCGTCTGTTCTGTCGAACCTGTTTTTATTTAGAAAAAAATGGTCT
Source organism: Epinotia demarniana (assembly GCA_945867215.1). Lineage (NCBI taxonomy): Eukaryota > Metazoa > Arthropoda > Insecta > Lepidoptera > Tortricidae > Epinotia > Epinotia demarniana. The sequence continues at coordinate 30,529,081 of OX244260.1, forward strand.
TCTTTTGTCTAATTTGAAATAAACTTGGATACTTAATTTAGACTGTATGTATCAGTATCAGCGCTTGTGTTAATGAGAAAATGAAAAGTATAGTTCTTATTGGACGTGGATTGAATTCAGCAAAGAATGGCAGCGATGGCGTAGGGCAGCCAAGGGTCCTTCAGTCCTCGATACTCTAAAGTCATGAAACCTGATACTGACACGTTTAAATTAGGCAATACAATAGTTAACTAGGCACATAAAATATTGAACGTGAATTTATTCTGAATCAGCTCAATAGGAATAAAAGTCGGTAATACTAATTGATAGAGACAAATGGATAGGTTGTTTATCAGCAGTGAATGAGACGGCGAATGTACCTAATGCTAAATTAATTTCATTCACACGGATCTCTTAAGGGGGAATACGTGTATTAAGATTATTGAATGAGGCTGATTTTTTATAAAACTGTCATTGGAATCGGAATCATCTACCTGGGACGATAGACATATTTTTGAATGGACAACGTTTATTCAACTCGGACATCTCAAATATTCTTTAAATACTTAATGTATATATTATGAGTGTAAAAAACCCCAAACTTAGGTTTTTATTTGTCTTTTCCTACGCAGCCTACTCAAAACAATACATTATTTTACGACACTATCAAGGTTACACCACTCACTTAAGAGGGATGAATACCTTTGGAATACTACGTACTCGTCCGTAAAAAGGAGAAAATGTTTTTCCACTTCCAAATATTTTGCAATCTCAATGATTTTTGGTACGTTATTGACACAATGAAAGAATAGGTTAACACGAAGAGTGTTCCATCTCGTATCCTCCGGAAGGCATATAAGTACCTATCGACTCGAATCAAGGCATCGCCTTAATAAACGAATCTATCAATGGCAAAAAAGCGGTGCTCGGATGCGCAAACGCAACCCGCGGTGTCTGCTTTCCATTCATCGTGTTCTACACAAATTGATACAGCGCTCGTTTTTGTACCTATTCGATCGTGTGGGAGTTGTAGCATATTTAGGGTTCCGTGCTCTAGGGGTAACTGATAGTAATACAGCACAATTGTGTATCTTTTTAAGTAACGGTTGTTTTAACTGACTTTTTTTTCAATATAGCAACTATTTTTACAGGTTAACCTAATACAATAGCGCCTTGAATATCAAATTGATTTAAACTAATTGTTATACTTGCACAAAACACACAGACACACTTTAACAAATTCGGACATTGAACAATGAAATATATCAGTTTTGGTCAGCACCTAGGTATACTGTGTTTTGTGTACGGCGCGACTGAGAGGCGCTTTACGAAGCAAGTTGGTTCTGCCGCTCGGCTCCACCAGCAGCCGCGGCCGCCGCCGCCGCCCCGCTTACCCGTCCGGCACACCCAAACCCAACTGCTGCAATATACCCGGGTTGCAGATAAGACCCCGTAGAACTCAGACTAGGTAGCATACTAGTGACATATCCCTACGCGTTTCCAATCTATTGTAGCCTACCATGCCTATGACGAAGTCTGTAGGTTACATCAGCGGGTAGAAAGGGTAGACTCCATACAGTTTCCAGTACAGATACCTGGTAAACTTATTTTGTATCTTTTCTACCATGAGGAGATACTTTTTCTCGTGTGGTCCCCATACTGCAGCATTGCACTCCAATTGGCTTCTCACAAGAGCATTATACAGCGCTGAAACGACTTGAATGTTTTTAAAGCTCGCTGCCCGCCGAAATACGAAACCGAGGATTCTAAATGCTTTTTTACAAATGCCACCTATATGGTCCCTGAAGGTCAAGTTCCTATTTAAGAGTAACACGAAGTCTTTCACGGACTCCAATCTAGCACTTAAAAAGCCGGCCAAGTGTGTGTCGGGTCACGCGCTTTGTAGGATTTCGTGGTTGCCTGTCTTTGTTACATCAACACACGCGCGTTAGGTAACAAAATGGGTACAACTAGTTAGTTGTCCCTACTTAACCGTGATAGTTTTCCTTTTAAATTCATTACATGTACTACTGCCACGATTTTTTTGCACATTCCCAGTAGTACCTAACCATTTAGCCGGCAGGTCACTTGATTCAAACAAGAGTTAGGGCTTTAAAGCCCAATGTCACACAAATGGATCACTAAGTTCAAAAGTGGTTCTTAAGAACCCCATAATATTATTGAACAAGCTATCCAACGATACTCCACACCATGGGTTTAAAAAGAAAAAAGACCGGGTTGCACTCCGGGAGTGCCGGCAGAAGTGAAAATTGAATATTAATAGTTAAACAGAAGGACAGACGGACTGACGGACGCGAAACTATAAGTGTTCCCAGCTGACTACGGAATCCTAAAAAATATTTTTCTTGTGTATTTCGAAAATAGAAAAGAGTAAAAAAGTAGTCCTACATTGAACCTGCTCATAAAATTTCAGGAGGATCGGTTGAGATATACGACCTGTAGAAGAGAACAGCCGGACAGACGCCGGCCGGACATACGAAGGATCTTTTGCTCAAGCTTCGTTCGCTTCGCTCGGACGTTCAAAACAAACTTTGCAAAATAAATAAGATACGAAAAAATAACCGAACCCAAATTATAACAACCCATTTAAACTTGCCCAGTTATAATGGTTATTAATTTAATCAACATCTTGTAGCAATCCATCGAGACGTAGGTATGTAAAAAAGTTTAAACGTAGGTTAGTTTGCAATTTGTGATTTGCATACCTTATAGTATTCATTGTAGGTACCTTCGTGTTAATCCATACTAATGTTTTAAAAAGGAAAGTTTGTGAGATTATAGCTTTGTAAGTTGGTGTGTAGTGGGTAATAAGAACCACCTACCCTATTGCAAAAAAAATCGCTGTCTTACAAACACAAATGTCAAACTCATTGATAATTTTAGAGGTATCATAGCTAAAATAAACCTTTGGTGGACGTTTATGAATATGGCCATAAACAATGCGACCAGCGAAGTTCTTCTGCCCCTTTTCATATTTTTCATGTGTCCTTTTAGTGCGTAGGTTCACTAACATTGTGATCCTACGTTATTTAGAACTCGAGATATTAATGATATAGGTACTAGGGTGGTCCAAAAAAAAAAAGTTGCAAATGTTGGTTTTCCACAAGCCTCTTTTTATTGCATATCGCTTCAGGAACGCTTTTACCAATTTTCAGCCAAAACGAATAATATTTAGGGGTCGCGACGATTTGAAACTTTTTTAAATGGGACAATATTATGAAATAAATTTGACTTGGCTGCTTTTTTTTATTGAAGTAACTAGGTATCATAAAATGTATTAGAATGTAACGAAATTATAATCAATCTATATCTTCAATCATTATCTTCACAAGACATTGACATTATATTCGATTTTGAAGCCACAGGAAACTTTTATCTGTGAAGATCGACCACACGCAAGAGATATTGTTTCTGTTGTTCATCTTTTGTGATAGTAGTATTGAATTTTGTGATCAATGCTATCCCACGCTCTGCACAGTCATTTATGACCTTTATTTGGCGAGCTTTTTCCTCCATTTGGATGTAAATTTCATGAGTGGGCCATTGTGAAGGATCTTTTTTAAAAAAACTCATTGATTTCTCGCGTCCGTTACGAATTAATAAGTCAAACAGGGTCGCTGTCCGATGTGTAAAGAAAGACTGTAACGGCTGTTCTGGGTCAAAAGTTTTACCATCTAGTCGTTTCAAAGCCTTTCGTTTAGGTGGTTTTTGCAAGTTTTGAACCATTTCTCTTTTAGACTCAATACTAACTCTGGGATCAAATAAAGAGAGTCCTATTAGATGTTCTGAAAAATACCACAGATGGCGACGAAACGCTTGCGATGCAGTATTACTAATCTTTCGATTTGGGTAATTTTTGATTAGTGCATGAAGTTTCGCGTCATTAAAAGGAGCTCTTTCTGCCACTGGGGACTCGTTCCAAAATCGTCCATAAACGAGACTTACAATAGTTATTTGTTATGCAAGGCTGCAAAGTTGTTGTTTGGCGCAAGTGCTTAGTATTGAAAGCCGAGCTAGCGAAGGATTGTAAAATTGAACCATGAGCGAAGCGAATGGTTCAAAAGTACAATCCTGAGCATAGCGAGGCTTTCAAGGCACGAGACGCCAAACAATTTTGCTGCCGAGCGAAACACACAATTTTTCACCTCACCACCGCGAGGAAAATTGTAGGTAAGTGAATGTAATGGAAGTAATTTGGACCTTATACTCATTTTCAATAAAGGTTTGTTTACATCTCATCAAGATCTAGCATTTTATAATTATCAAAAGTAACATAAATATTTTTGCATCTTTAAATAACCTCACGCTTACCTACATTAAAAAAGTCAAAGTATTGTTGGGTACTCACGGTTTAAACTAAGACTCAAATACGCTTATTTCACTTTTTCCGCTAACTTAGCAGGCATCAAAATTCATATATGTATATATTCTGCACTAAAATCTATAAATAACCACCATTATTTTGGTTTTACTTGCTGTGGCTTTAGAACAAAACAAAATTAAACGTATATGAGTTTTTTCTTAAATTAACTTTTCAAACGGTGCGTTCCAAATTAGGAAAAAGCGAAATTTTTAAAAATTAAAACGACATTTTAAATTTGTTTATTCGTATTTTATCCTTATGTCAGTCAAAATGTTAATATTTCGTATGTACCTACTTAATTAAGAGAGAATAAGTACTATTAATTTTATTTTATCAAAATAATAACAATTTATTATTGGCATAATACCATCAGTTTCTGAACCCACCTCTCATTCTGTATAGAAAAAAGGTGGGTCTCGCGATCGACCGTCACGTTCCAAATTCAAAAACTCTTTCCACGCTAGCGGATAAAATGGACTTTTGGGCGCAGATTTTGAACGATAAAGCAAGCCTTTTCGAGCCGGTGAGGTGAAAACATACTTAATTCCGTCACGGATCGTTTTTCCGCTGCAGTGAGAGTGAATTGATCGTGAAAAAGATACATTTTCAGGCAGTAGATGGCTTTGGCCATCCACCTAGCTAACACTTGAGTGACCAGCGTTTTGAGGACTAATTGGTATTTTTGTTATTTATTTCAATCGTGCAATTTGTCGCGAGTACTAGTACATATGTTATTCACAGTCATACAAATAAAATGAGCCTTGTGGAGAGGCTAAAAATCGATACAATTTTTTTTTCATACATTGGTGGACCACCCTAATAGGTACATATAATTCAAGATTGCCGCCATAAAATTAAAGATGGCCGACGGAGGAATTGGTTCCTATAAAAAACTTATAAGCTTTGGCTCTACAAAGCTATGGATCTAACAATTACCTGAAAAAAATTTGGTGCTTTTGTGCAGCGTGTACTATTATGGAATTATCAGCAGGCATATGACTGATTGTTGATCTTCGTCTAAGTTCAAAAAAATTCGCGGACAGTTACTTAAGTGTTAACGTGCGTTAACATAAAAAGTGAGAGTGGGCCCATAATTCCTCGCCATCATAGATTTCGGACGCTGCGGCATCTATCAAGTCAAGTTAATTATCCTATAATCGAATTTGCGGACTCTTTCATTAGTGGCGAGTTATTGTCGACATGAATGATAACAGATTGGCATAAACAAATGAGATACGACCGGTTTGATCGAGTTTCGTGAGATCCGCGATAGATGAACGAAACGGATGGACATTTAATTAATTGAACGAGTCAAGCGAACTATACGAATTAGTATGAAAGTTGAGAAAAACTTGAAGGGGACCTTAAACCAATGAAATGGTTTACACTTGAAATCTCGACAAAATTTTCATCGAATTTCAGTTCAAAGTCAACATTTCGCATTTTTTCATTTGATCGAATATTCATTACTTCGAACATTTAAATGGTGTATTTGTGAAACACCGATTTTTATTTGGTAGAAATATTATTTAATATATACTTTATTTCGCAGATCTTTATGTCATATTTTATTATTCCATATTTATTTTTTTGTCGTAAAATCATATCATTATTCTTCATTCTACAACTTCAATGAATGATATGCGGAATAATGTGAGGAACTAAACGCAATGCGCTCGCTGACGAAGGCGGGTAGATAATATATCATCGTTTATGTGTGTACCCTGTTGTTTACGCTCTGTATTCGATTGGTTTGCTAGTCGAGCATTGCTAGTTATTGACTTGGTATTTACTTATTTGTCGTGCGAAATTAAATGATGTCCAATTTCGATGAACTAAAAAACCAAAACTTTATCATACAGAGTTATTACGGTTGGTTTGACTGCGGGTAGGTAGGTAGGTAGGTAGGTAGGTTTCTTTTAACATTTTATTTCAACCCAACCGCCAGCGTGTCGACGTCACCCCGCTTCGCGGGGTGCCTATTTCCGCTCTAAGGGACACAAGCAAACCCTAACGTAATCTCCTTACCTATTACACATAATCGGTAAGTAGGCGGTTAGGTTTAAATGTTTAAAGAGAACCTTTAAACGTTTAAATCTAACCGCCAGCGTGTCGACGTCACCCCGCTTCGCGGGGTGTCTATTTCCGCTCTAAGGGACACAAGCGAACCCTAACCTAACCTCATCATCATCATCATATGTAATCTAGTATGAAACTATGAAATGAAGTAGTTGTATAATAATACGTTGTATAGTAAACATTGATATTTTGTTGTTCTGTCTTTTAAATAGTTTATTAAATGTATTTTTAATTATTTAAAAATCCTTGTACCGTTTTCTAATAATTGTTTTAATATGTAATGATAATGAATAGTCGACGAAGCCATAATACTCCAAGAGATAATATTGATACTGAATATTCTATGAATCGTTTTATGAAATGAAATTCGATGAAAAGTTTGTCGAGATTTCAAGGGGCACCCCAATAAAATACTAGATTTTTTTCGTCAGTTTGTCGGCGTCATTGATTTATACACCTATGTCGAATTACAGCTCTCTAGTAGTAAGGGTTACTGAGCTAAGCCGCAGACGGACAGACGGACATGGTGAAACTATGAGTGTTGACTACGGAAAAATGGACTCGCGAGGTCTACAACTCACAGAGATACTGGTATCTTAAAGAGCAAGTTACTTAGGTACTTAAAAAGACTTATTTTCAGATTTAATTACGAAATCTAAACACACGGTATTACAAAATGATGTATATTATATATATTTTTAAACTTGAATACTGTGATAATGCCCATTATGGTCTCATTACAACAAAGTCTAGGTTTATCTTTTTTGTAGAAAGGACTTACCAATACCAATGCTTGGAATTAGGTTACAAGTTACAAGCGGACCCCGTGTTCCTTTAGGATGCAATCGGTAATTATATAAGAAAGAGAGAGAGACAGAGAGATTTTGAATAAGTACTTACTCAAATTGAGAAGAATAAAAAATAGTCGTAACTATACATAATTATAAACATTTTTGATTTCGTAAAGCACATTATTTAAATAGATGGCAGTTGTCATTTATTTTTATAGGATCACTATTTTTGCTTACGCATACGAAGACCATTGGGTTTAGTCATATTTAATTATATTAAACAACCGGTCCATATCAGATGTCGTTGATACCACACGACGACGGCTAACTCTATAGAAAGTTAGCAAAATTAATCTACTAGAAATTGGGAGATGTGTCGATAAATAACTCGTTTAATGATTATCTTAGTTTGTTTCGTAATACGAGTTTAACTTTAAGATTTATTAGCATTAAATCTTCTTTGATAAGAATCTCTCAATAAAAATGACGTAAAATTATATTTTTCATATTCATATTAATTTATTTTAGAGTCACATGACTCACACGTGTTCACAAAATCATAATAAAAATATCAGTGGCTTAAGGTCATCAAAAGCAAATTTGGACAGAACCTAAACGAATTTTTACTCGTTGTTTCTACTAAGGTAAAAAGTCCCACTGCTCGACACTGACCCAATACTTGACACCTTCTGTTAAGCTTACAGAAATTGCTATTGTAGATGTAATGTTTTTAGCTTCGCTTCTTCGTCTATTTACGAAATTAAATGTGCAATTAAAAAATGGGAGCCGTGCAGCGTGTTTTATAAATATGGCGTAAAATCTGTCGAAAACAAGTAACTGATATATCCGTCTTTCTATTTCGAATGCGAGGGAAACGGTAAACGCATGTTCTACGACAAGCAATGCCGCGACTCACTACCATTATGGTATCCCCTCATCATCCTCCTAGCTTTATTCCCGGTAATGTCCCTAAAGGAGCCCGGGATCCGCTTTGACACCTAATCCCAAGAATATGCTATCCCTTAATATCAATAAATGTATCAACGACCAAAGGATGCGACAAGTCACAAAGCGAGCCCGAGCCGTGCCTGGACTGTTATTCAGGTTATTCTTTACGCGCTCATGCGTCTCCCCTCACCCATCACGCCTGATGGAGCTAGACCTCTACCTGCGCTTATTTACTACGAATTGCGGCGTCAAGATATACTTGTGGGTGAGCGTTGGGGTGATCTTAAAACAAGTTACAGAATAGCCGGGCTCAGCTGTGCCCCGACGCCGTGATATAAGTCAAGTGATGTTCATAGTCACATATTTAACCGCTTAGTTGTCGATATCCGGTTTCCTACACGATTTGACGGGTATGTTTCCCGGGCAACGCACACGGTTCTGCCGTGTCGAGCGGCTATTTGGCGATTTTGGTGACCGAGAGCCGAACGGGTCTAGTTATTATACGCCCCAATAATCCACGTCCTCGTATCACTGTCGCTCTTTAAAAATGAAAATATCTACGCCACATAATCACGGATGATGTATGCTATAACCTAGATATAGAAAGAGAATGTAGGGCGTTATCTGGAGAAGTACCTAATATGCTGGCGCGCAGGTTCGCAAATTCAATAAGTGTGAAAACCATCTTATTTGGAGCCTAATATTGACAATCGTTTTATTCAAGCAGCCTGCGGGCCAACGATACTATACGAGTTGATAACGCCCTGCGCCTTATGCTGTTGGGTCTGGCTGCGATGATGCAGACCGTCAGGCATGTATGCTGAAGCACACATGGCCGTCCATTTCACGAACTAATGCGGTCGAAAACTGCGTCGTTACTGAACTGAAATTAGTTAATTACCGCACAAATTTATAATGTTTGTGTCTATTAATACATAATACGGTATAATACCTGAATACTGGTTAAAAAGAGTGTTTGGCCGTACATTAACCAGACTCGTGTCGGACTCGGTACGGTGTATCAACGACTAACTCTTCCCGCATATCCCCCAGATGCTGTAAAAGAGTAATTATCACTAGACCATGGCAATGACCTCGACGATAACCCTTAGTTAACGAGCGTACAATGTTAACAAAGATCTCTTTTTAAATTAAATGTACACGAACTCATTCAAAGTCTTGTTAAATATAATGTTTGAAGTCCTTTTCCTTTTACTCCCTTCTTTAAAACTGCATCTACGCGCCTGGTCCTCACTTTAGTAATAGTCAATTTCATTCTCTTATTTATTTATATTTGGAACACAGACTAGTGTCACATAGTTACGTAGTCACATTATCCGCAAAGCCATTGGTTTAATTATAAACACCTGACATACTATACAATGACAGTTTCTCAAAATAGGTTGTTGGTTTTTGGACTTGTGTATTTAGTTAGAACGAAATGTTTGACTCCACGGGTATCTTAAAAGGAATATGCCAGCCAAGTAACTTTTCAAACGATCATTAAGGTAAGTTACAGTCAGCGTCATATAGTTAGTAGGCCCGGCGGATCCTATCATCCGGACTCCATTCATCCGGTGATCCCTGGTTATCTTTCCTTCTTGTACTAATGTCTTATCAAACTAACTTTTTATAAGACTAAGATTGACTAACGCAATGACGAACTTATTGCAACTTTCATCACGAGTTAACAGTTAACGATTAACGTTAACTTCCGTCAAAGAGATTTAATGATTTTACGTTTAACGAAGTTTTTTTTCTGATAAGGTAACACTAGCAACAGTATTTTCATCAAATGACTGGTCAAAACACAATATCAACAACCAACTAACAGTGATGAACAGTTAATGGACATGAAAAAGTATCCTCTCTTTAAAAAGCTAAATGACTACAATAATGGCATCATCGAATATGTTACTCACGTAACTTCCTCAAGCGACTCTATCAATTCCTTCCCAACGACAACTCACACTTGACTAATTCCGAAACGGTGTTCCACCTCTCTACTTCACTTTGACTTACTACACTTACAGACTGCATACGTTAAACCCATTGTTATCACAACGACGTAAACATACCGTATTGTTAGAGACTTACCACTTTTCAGCGTTGACCGTCCGTCTGGTATAATTACCATACAATGCATGCATGCGTCTGCACGTCAATGGTGGAGGGTACCCATGTTTTCGTTTTTATTTTTATTTTTTGGTGACCTGTGACTTATCGGGTTTGGGTTGAACCAAAAAAAACTCAGAATTAACAAACAATACTACGCTCCTTTTTGCCTGTGTGTTCCTGTGGATAAGATAAACCTCCCTGATGATCATCAAACAAAAGAAGACGAAAGAAAGCTTGTCGTTTTATGTTATAATTTATCAATCTGGTAGCCTCAATCACTGGTTTGTCGGTTGATTTTGGTGTTACGCCTAATGAATACTTCAATTATTAGTTTTTTTTTAATATTTAATCAATCATAGTTTAACACGTTCCCTATCCGAGTGACTCTATGATGGGTCATGCACCTGCATGTCAGGAGTCCGTGCTTCCTCAATGGATTCGCAGCTTCGAAATGAAAGCACACTTGCACATTTTGTATGGGGACATAGTGAACATGTTAACTTGGATATCACTACCATACAGGAACTAGTTCAAATCCTATAATTCATATTCGTACATATTATAATTATTTTTACTAGAACACGAGTGATCTTCCCACCTAACACATTTCCTCCGATAGAGGCCCGGAACACCCAACTGAAATAAAAAAAGTTAGTTTAATATAAAATTAATGGATGTCATTGAGAAAATCATTTAAAAGCAACGACAACCTAATCAAAATTGTTTAATTAAAACAATATCTCCACATCTAATCTCCGGCAGAACGCGTGGCCACCCACCGTCCGGTCTTTCACCCCACAGTTTACTCCAAACGCAGGTCTGGGCGCCAGATGACGGTTTATGACTAGGTGCTTACTAAACGGCAGTTAATTTTGAGTGAAACTTATTCAAAATGTATTTAACACTTGCACTATAAATGCATAGGATTGCATGGGTAATTGCGTAGGTACCTACCGTGCACATCAATGCACACTGTCGCGGATCTAATACCTACCTATAATTGGTAAGTAGGTGGTCACGTCGTCGCTATCATTTGATAGATATAATCCGACGTGACAATTATTGCAATCTGTATGCAGTATCAGTGTAAAATAAGTACAATATTTGTTATCTTGCCTTCTCACAAAAACTGTTTCGGTGTTTTAACTTCAACCGATGTCCGTACAGTTGTGACATTGACTGTCATTTAATAGAAATAATATCAGTCAAAATAGATACGTAGTTTGTTACTAGAGAATCGATGCTGCAAATTGATTCATCTTGGCCACTGGACACCGCGGATAAACGTCATCATCATCATCATCATCATCATATCAGCCGAAAGACGTCCACTACCTGGACATAGGCCTCCCGCTAAGAATGTCACAATGACCGGTCCTGCGCCACCCACATCCAGCGGACTCCCGCAACCTTTACCAGGTCACCAGTCCACCTTCCGGTCCGTGGTCACCACCCGAGAAGCCCCAGCGGCCATCGGTTCTACATGCAATATGCCTCGCCCACTGCCACGTAAGTAAGATTAGCAAATCGGAGGGCTATGTGGGTTACCATGATTCTGCTGTGGATAGCCTTCTGATGTGATCACACAGAGAAACTCCCAGCATAGCCCTCTCCATTCCTTTGGGTTTGAGCCTTCGCTTCGTATTGAGGCGCATAATAAGCGACCACGTTTCGGTGCCATACTCGTACGTCGTCACTGGCAACACACACTGGTCAAAGACTCTTCCGCAGATTATATGGGTGATTAATTACATAGCAGTCTTTAAAAGTCTTACAATAGCATTTTGAACGCCGTTATATTTCCTAAGAATAACTCGAGCACATTTACCTACGTAACATTACAATGTAACAAGTCACCCATGGAGAAAGTAAAACAGTGAAATAATGTTGAACTGAATAAAATTATCGTTATTATACAGCTGCCACTCAGAGGCGACCACAAGGCAATTTACTAAACGAGCGCGTTTGCGGATTTTTTGTTCCAGGCGTTATGTTTTCGAATAAATTGATTTAATTTCCATTTTGTCGCGTTGAGAGCTATTTTCTTGTTAGTAGATGTTGAGAGCTGGCGTGGTGCCAGTACATATTATGGCACATTATGCACTAATGATTACAGCGCTCAAAATGGACCTACCAATAAAGTAACACGGCATTTTTAATACAGGTACCTAAATGTACAAACGCCACCACAGTTAACTGACCATCCTGTACTTATATTGAACCTTATTACAATGCGCATAAAGTGCACGGATGGTCAGTTAGCTGTGTTGTCGATAGTACCTGCGCAATACTTACTCTTATAGTTCTGTACATGTTACCCGTTTGTCAACTATTTATATCATAACGTGAAAGTTTTGATTCAGATGCAGAAAATAAGTTGCTTATATAGAAAAAGCATCGAATGGAATATAAAGTAGAGATGTTTTTCATAGGAATTTCACATTTCGTAAATATAAATGTATCGTTCACGGCTAGAAAATGGCTGACCTTTAACTAAACAATCCATTAATTAATTAATTTGCAATGAATACACATTAAATAAAACTTTTTATGTAAGGGACAGGACATTGCAATAATTTCTTTACAACTTTCCATTTCTGGAATCAATTCGCGATTGCTTTGGTTGACAGTAGTGGAAAGTGACTATTGCAGCACTATGATTTGTATTCAATATTCTAATAAAATCAGAAGCCAAACCAATTTTCAAAAAGTTATTTAATACAAGAAAACTAGTAGGATTACAAAGTAACACAATGTAACGACTCGAACTACACCACTAGCTACCACCACGTCCTAATCAGCGAACCCGAATGATCAATGGATGGAGTCTTCGCGACCCCTGCCCCCGCGCAGCTGCACCCGCTCAGGTCCCGTGCCGTGACGCCTCGGCCCAGGATTGCTGACTTGACTGTTACACGGCCTCTCCTGACTGCGGAGCGTCCTCGCCCGCCAAATGGCCTGCAGAAAGCCTAGGGTTTGTGCAAACTTGACCATCATCATGTTCACCATCTGGAATTGAGAAACGATCATTTGATATATCTACGCTATGCTATGGTAGGCTATTCAATTTTGTGTCATAATTACTCGGTGCACTCAAGCAATTATGAACAAAACTGTCAACTGGGGAATATACCTAAGTCCAACGGACTCTGCCAGCCATATACCCATGACTGAATATCTAGCCTGAAAGGCTCTGCCAACCTGAAAAGGTCGTTTTTATAGCCCATAAAGGCTCTGCCAACCTGAAAAGGTCGTTTTTATAGCCCGTAAAGGCTCTGCCAACCTGAAAAGGTCGTTTTTATAGCCCGTAAAGGCTCTGCCAACCTGAAAAGGTCGTTTTTATAGCCCATAAAGGCTCTGCCAACCTGAAAAGGTCGTTTTTATAGCCCATAAAGGCTCTGCCAACCTGAAACAGTTGAAAAACATACTAGTCTTAAAAGAAAAAGGCTCTGCCAGTCATCCAATGACTGCATTTTGAACAATCAGCCATTAAATAGCTCTGCCAGTTGAAGACCAACTGATATCATGAGAGGTTTAATACTCTACCTCACTCACTACAATAACTCACCATTCTCAAAGAATGCTTCACATACGTCCGGCGTCCATTCACCCTGCCACGGTACCATGTGTTCCGCAGCTGCTTGCGAACGCTTCCCGTAAGAACCCGCCAGGAGTTCCAGCTCATAGCGGTGGTGCAGAAGCTGCTTCACCAATTTGTAAGGACCTCTCATGTCGGAATCAAGCTTACCCGTACTCTGTGAACACTTATTGACAAATACAAAGTCACCTAGAGCGTAACAGCGTGGTACTTTTCTTGTTTTGTTAATGTTCTCCTCATCTTGTTGCCTTTGATTTGCTGCTAGCAACGTAGAAGGTCCTTGTCGTTTTAATACAACCATAGCTTCTCGGTTTGGATTTCCGTCATCTAAAGCCACGTCTCTCACTAACGCTCTCTGAAGCTTTTGTAGTACCATGCCTAGTAATGTTCAGAGTTAGCTGAATCTTCCACAAGCAGTTAGACCATTCGGCGCCTTTATTGTTGACTTCGATTCATAGCATGTTTAGAACAGTTCTTTTTGGAACTTTTTTGTGTGATAAACAAACAACACAGTGAGTTATGTACCGTCTGAAATATCCTGCTAACCCTTAAAACTGCCGCACTTGTTGCACATTAGTTGGCTTTGGTGATTTTACGAGAACTTCTATTTTTTTTTTGAGTGCTCGGCCGTACCTGACCCTGACTAATTAACCTGCCCAAATACTCTACTGAAAGTCACATCAGAAAGTACCCACCAAAATAGAAGCATTTATGAATTCAGCAGGCACAACATGCAGATCAACTTCGAGTGAAATGTCTGGAAATTCAATTACTACTGTTATGTAAGAAGTATTTTCAATTTACTGACTACCTATGCCACGCATATGACGATAACAAGGGATCCTATTCTTATTTAAATGCTTCAAAACTGACTGAAATTAAAGAAATATTCGAGCCACTGTCTATGAGTACATCTACTGGCATATTGCTAATTATTGCCGGTATTACATTGCTTTGTGTATACTCATCATTTTTTTTTGAAAACATTTACATCATTGGTAGTCTGCCTGTTTGCCTATGATTTTTGTTTTAAGAAACATTTTTCCACTTCATGACCTGGTTTTTTGCAAAATGTACAAACTTTTGCCTTTATGTCAGATGTTGTGTTTGAAGTTAAAGGTTCAACTTTCATATTTTTCGGACAATTTATTCTCTTATGGCCAATACCATTACATGTGTGACACCTAATATCCACCTTGGTAAATGTCTGTGACTTGTGATTTAGATTGGTACTGTCATTTAAAGTCCGGAAATTTTGGTTACGAGTGATTTCGGTTTTTGGTTTTTGGTAAACAGACAAAAATTCTACTATCTGCTTGGGCTCTAATTTTGCATTCATTGCTGCCGCTTTAACCTGTGGATCAGTAATTCCACGAATAACAATCGCGCTTTTTAAATTGTCGGGAAGACTTTTAACAATATTTAAACGTAACAACGATTGGCGTGCATATTCAGCATAAGTTGTAAATTTATTTGAGTCGCTACACATTACATCAAATAAAATACTTGCGACATCAATGTTACGCGGACATAGAGATCGAAATTCCGATTTGAAATTGGTCCAAGTGCGATCATTGGACACCCAATTATGCAGCCAGGTTCGTGCATCGCCACGTAAACAATTACCGACTCGAGAAAGACACTCATTATCATCCCAGTTGTTTAATTTACGACCTTGATCGACTTCTGCGAACCAAGCGTCAAAATCATGTACTGAAGGGTCAAAGCATGAAATGAAAAACTTCGAAGATGACTTTGCTTGAACCAGGGATGATAATGCGTTGGCTATCTTGTTAGCTATATCGTCACTATCACTTTTATCCGGTTTTGAACACGCGTCCGTGTGTTTAGTACATTGTAACTGGCCGTCAGTCACACCGTCGCGATCGGCATGGTTATTATCAAGAATCGTTAACGCATTCGGTTGCGTACTCGGTCCCGGTACCGGCGGAGTAATAGACCCGGGTGTTGGACGTGGTGGTATATCTGAGCTAGGAGTAGAAAAATGTCCTTCAATTGCCTCTAGACGTCCTAAAATCGTGTCATATAAACGAGCACGACGGCTGCTCCTTCCACGCAAACTTTCACAACGTTGCCGATCACTAGTACTTTCCGGTCGTTTGCAATTGTGACTGCGGGAACGACTGCGTGAGTGACTTCTACTGTAACGACGTCGAGATTCCTTCCGTCTATGACGTCCAGACATTTTTAACGAACGTTGTATAACGGTGTAACAAATTAGAATTCACTCCAAAGTTTACACTGTAACCACAAAGAATGCGTACTTAAGTATGTCACTAGCCCAAAGGAGCCCCAATCCCAAAACAATGGTCCAATGTTTAGAACAACTAACTTAACAAAGTAACAGCTTTAATGTAAACAAAACTGAAGACGCTGCGCCGGCACGCCCGATCTAATAATAGCGATCAATATACTTCTTAAAGTTACGCTCAAAAGTCATTTTTATAAAACTATACACGAACGAAAACTATTTACGTATTTAGCTCACACTAACGGAACGCACTGTGCATAAACTAATAATGTCACCGTTTTTTTTTATCAATTTTTCTAAGAAAACACCAACAGATAGAAATTTTCGCGAAAAAAAAAAATGCACTTTTTTTTACATACATCACGAGCGGAAAAGACACGTAATTCGATCCCGCTTCTGATCTAATAAAATCAGAAGCCAAACCAATTTTCAAAAAGTTATTTAATACAAGAAAACTAGTAGGATTACAAAGTAACACAATGTAACGACTCGAACTACACCACTAGCTACCACCACGTCCTAATCAGCGAACCCGAATGATCAATGGATGGAGTCTTCGCGACCCCTGCCCCCGCGCAGCTGCACCCGCGCAGGTCCCGTGCCGTGACGCCTCGGCCCAGGATTGCTGACTTGACTGTTACAATATTTATATTATTTGTACTTTCGCAATGTACCTACATAAAAGCTTCCACCTATTCGACTACTCTGACCCGAAGGCAATAATTTTTAGGGATATTTAAATAATCATTTGTATACATTAACAAAAAAACTTCGGACCCAACCCTTAAAAGTGCTTGTGAACACCATGTTAATTGTTAACTTACGATCGCAAAACAATAATCAAAGTTCAGCCCTTGAATTCGTCAACGTCCACCCGGCTGCACGTAATATTTTACCGCCTTTTTTATTTTTTTCTGGACCATAAACGTTTGGGGTATTCGGCGTCACCGAGACGTGAACTATCGACAATCGCTTTTTTTTATCGAATTAAGGGTTGAATTGAATGCCTTCTCGTATGAACGATTAGCAACAAACGAATTATTTTCTAAAAATTACATTCATCATGTGAATTTTGAATATCCGATGAAACTCTTGAAACTTTGATGAACTTAAAGGAAACAGTAGTATTATAAGATTCATTATGAGATGTAAAGGGATTTGAAATCTTAAACTGTTTTGTTTGTGACTAGTGAAAAGTGGGAGGAAAATGTATCGAAAGTATAAGAGTTTACAGCTGTTTGTTTTAAACACTTGGCAGACAAAGTCCTTAAAACAAACATACGAAGTTAAAAATACCATCAGTATTTAACAGCCTTGAGCCACTTGTGTTCTGAAATAAAACCAACCATTCATCACTAGATTGTCGCTTTTACAGGCCATTCGGTAAAGTATAACGTTTATGGCGCTCTTTATCTGTTCCAGTACATTTTGGTTTACGGCATTCTGATCTAATCTTCGCAGATGTTATTAAACTGTTGTTCCTTTACTTTATATATATTTATCTTGTTAATGATATCTAGGTACTACTTACATTTTAGATATTAGGTACTTACCGTTAATTTTCCGAAAAAATAAAAGCCCATTCCTGAACCTCGGTCGTACGAAAACATAAGTAGAAAAACCAGTTTATGATAATTAAAAAATAAAATAAATAACACTCACCTCTTTACAGATATAGTTAAACCATTTCGACAATACAAGATTTTCGACAACAAAAAGCCAAGTCGGTTACTCCATTTAAGAGCTACGATACCACGGCCAGACACATATGCCGATTTCACACGGAGGCAGAACAGTGAGGCAGAACAGTGGGAAGCACAGTACTGCTACTGTACTTAAACGCAAAGAACAGTACTGTCTTCTATCTACTGTCTACTGTTCTGTGCGTTCAAACAGTAGCAGTACTTGCTGCGCACTGTTCTGCCTCACTGTTCTGCCGCCGTGTGAAATCGGCAATAGATACACATGTTGACTATGCCGTGTAGAGCGAGGCATTTATGGACAATATGCGAGCATGAAGCAATGCAACACGAGGCAAGGCTGTCGACGAAGAGCTGCGCCGCCGCGATTCGAATCTAATCGATCGACGCAGTTTCATAGTAAATTATAGATAGCGAACTTGTTTGTTTTATGTTTATTTAAATAGGCCTTCAGCATGGCTATCACGCGATGGCGCGCGAGCTCTGTCGATTTTTCTCGCACTATCCGTCTCTCTCTTATTAGAACACTTTGAGCAAGAGGTATAGCGAGAAAAATCGAGAATATGTCGCAGCCGTCCTATGATAGACTTGCTGGTAGCACTAACTTATATTAATTAACTGAACCAAGTTATATTTGGTTGTGGTATACCAGGTGGTCATGTACAAGCGTCTCATTTTTATCTTCTATGTATTGGCTAATAGTGTAATTAGCTTTTTTAGTAAAATAGCATACTGCTGCGATTCGATTCCACTCGCCTCGGCGAGCCTAGTAGTGGGCGCAAGCCTCTATGCCGTACTTATCAAAGAAACTAAATTGTAATTTATAAGCTCGGAGATTGCTTGCCTTTGAATGTTTGTTTCTGCATTGATACACTGCTGTGACGGATACCGGCGGGGAGTTTACGTACTTATGCGAGATAAATTATTAAACGATAAACTAATCGTATACGAGCGTTTGACATGAATAAGCAATTTCAGACACAATTCAGACAACAGCTGTCACTTTTTTTGCGCAGACGTAGGCGACGTGGCGTATACAACCTCCGTAGCTTTTTTTTATGAAAAGAGGCCAAAGAGAATTTCGGACTGACGTGACGGTAGAACCAAATTATAATGTTATAAAACCCCCTCGTTTGCGTTGGGAATTAAAAATCATTTATGCTTTTAAACCATCAGGCTTAAGTCTGCCGCTACCGCAGTTCATCTTAATCCGTTAAGCCGTTTATACGTGTTTGAGTAACAAACATCACAAATGTATCATTTTCAATATTATATAAGTACAGAGGCATCTCTAGCCCATGTAGCGCCCGTGTGCGAACATTACTCTAGCGCCCCCTAGTAAGCGCGCGGTCAAAATGGAATGGAAGCGTGCGGCGCTCGGCGCCCCCTAGGACTGCTGCGCCCGTGTGCGAACATTACTCTAGCGCCCCCTAGTAAGCGCGCGGTCAAAATTGAATGGAAGCGTGCGGCGCTCGGCGCCCCCTAGGACTGCTGCGCCCGTGTGCAACGCACACCCTGCACCCTATGGACGCCTCTGCATAAGTAAACTAGCTGCACTAGCGACTCCGCCCGCGTATTGTAAAGAAAGCAGGCAAACCGGCGGGATAAAATAAAGCCTAACTAGCTTCTGCCCGCGACTTCGTCAGCGTGGAACTAGCTATCTATCGTAGCTCCATATAAATTTTCACCCCTCATTTAACCCATTTAGGGACCAACTTCCCCGTGACTCAAATTATATCTGTTCCAAATTTCATCTAAATCGGTTCAACGGTAAGGTTAACGGTTAAGGTAACACTGAGAGAGACACACTTTCGCATTTATAATAATAGCATGGATTATATATACGCAGATGAAAGAATTTGTGAAAGCGGATTTAAGCGTATGCTACCTACCTCCTGCATACAAACTAACAAAGCTATATACCTACACTCTCAGAGATAGAATTTTCCTCTTCATTATATTGTTGGTACAGATATAATATATATTAGGATAAATGAAGTACGATGCTTGATACCATGGTTCAACGTTTTAATGAAAAATCTCAGGTTGTGACTTATGAGCTCAAGATATTTAATATCACACACAGTTGAGTCTGAAAGATCACATAAAAGCTGCCGTCGGGAACAACGCTATATTAAACACTAGATGCCCGCGCGGCTTTTCCCGCGTATTATAGAAAACGCAGGTGAAGCAGCGGGATAAAATATAGCCAGTGTTCATTCTATTTTATAATGAAATACTTTTTGAAAGTGAATGAGTACTTTCGGAGATTATTACATACAAACTTAGAACGCATAAATGTTACTGACTTTTCTTCTTTAAGTATGGGTACTTCACTATCCATACTAATATTATAAATGTGAAAGTGTATGTGTTTGTTTGTTTGTCCGTCTTTCACGGCAAAACGGAGCAACGAATTGACGTGATTTTTAAAGTGGAGATAGTTGAAAGGACGTAGAGTGAGATAGTTTATATCCCCGAAATCATTCCCTAAGGGGGTGAACTGGGGGTTAAAAGTTTGTATGGAGCTGCGATATAAACGAGTTCCATGCGGACGGAGTCGCGGGCAGAAGCTCGTATAATATAAAACAAAGTCGCTTCCCGCTGTCTATCCCTATGTATAGAGGAAGGTTTATATGTGTATATATCTGATTTCAAAATTATTTCACCTGCATGTATAAAGGACTTTCTGGACGGTCATATTATGGCTTTATTCCGCAGGTTTGTCTGCGTTATTTTCAATACGCGAGCGTAGCCGCGCGAGTTGCTAATAATAGTAAGTGTAAGTAGTGTCAAAATCGTAGAAAGTGGAAATCCGTGATCTCTGCCTACCCCTCCGGGAAAGAGGCGTGATTATTACGATGACACTCCCTTTTTTAGGGTTCCGTAGTCGACTAGGAACCCTTATAGTTTCGCCATGTCTGTCCGTCCGTCCGCGGATAATCTCAGTAACCGTTAGCACTAGAAAGCTGAAATTTGGTACTAATTTGTATATCTATCACGCCGACAAAGTGGTAAAATAAAAAGTGGAATAAAATGTTTTATTAGGGTACCTCCCCTATACGTAACTGGGAGTGTTTTTATTTTCATTTCAACTCTAACGTGGGATATTTTGTTGGATAGGTATTTAAAAATGCATACAGGTTTAGTATCATCATTTCTTGATTTTTTGATAAAGTTAATATTTTCGGAGATAATCGCTCCAGAAGTAAAAAAATGTGTCCTCCCCCTCTAAGTTTTGAACCATAAGTTTTAAAAATATGAAAAAATCTCAAAAGTAGAAATTTATAAAAACTTTGTAGGAAAATTCTTTTGAACTTCATAGGTTGAATATTTTTTGACAAAAAATTCAAAATATTTTCTGAACTAAGTTTCTAATTTAACCGTATATGAAAAAATCACAATGAAATGACGTGCTTTCAAATAAAGTAAAAACGGTGAAAATCAGTTCATGCAATAAGGAATTATCCCATAAAAATCATCTTCCATACTTTAAGCTCGCGCGCAATAGTTTACTTAATTTGCCGATAGATGTCGCTGTACGCGGAACGCTCATATCGTACATGGCGGTGTTAAGATTTTTCCTGTTTTAATGGGGTTGAAGCGTTTTAGACGGTAGTCCGGGCGGTTCCCGGGAGTACGTCATCATACTCGTCCTGGTTCCCCAGCCAGGCGGGATGCGTAATAGCATTTCCCCACGAAAAAAAAAAAGGTGCGCCCATACATTAGGTCGAAAATTTGTCGTGCTCGAATTGTCTTAGTTGTCTTTGGTCGTTCGTTGTCTAATAATAAAATTGTTCGCTAAGTATTGCTTGTTTAGCGCTTAAGTGGGGACACTTACTGTGACGGACGGAAAACTACGGAACCCTACACTGAGCGTGGCCCGACACGCTCTTGGCAGGTTTTTATCGAAATGCATTATCTAAGGTGTATTTCATCTAGTAGTCTTAATAAATATTAGCCATCGCCCATCACAAACGATATCGCAAACGACCGACACGCTACGCGAAATGATGTCTGTGCATAAACAGGTCATTATTTGAGTGTT
Organism: Epinotia demarniana; assembly: GCA_945867215.1. Classification (NCBI taxonomy): domain Eukaryota; kingdom Metazoa; phylum Arthropoda; class Insecta; order Lepidoptera; family Tortricidae; genus Epinotia; species Epinotia demarniana. Next base: position 30,550,998 of record OX244260.1, read on the forward strand.
TGTTCCGAATCACTTACGGTCACATTTTTGTAGAAGTCGCTGAAGATTTCGATTTCGTTTCTGATTAGGTATCTAACTTTACCAGACATCTAACAAATATCCGAATACGGCATCAAAATCTAAGCCCAATTCTTCAAAAATAATGACCCAAACGCGGGCCATCTCCCACAACCTAAACGACCTTCGGCCTCACTGTCAGCAATCTAGACATAATCTCGTCCTTAAGTATATACTTGTATAATATATGCATGAAATATCTCGGGACTCCTAAATGGTACGCTTAACCTGGATTATTAAATCTTTCATGCTTTAGTGTTTTGCAGTTTGATGAGCTAGCAGCAAGGTTAGCGTGACCTATACTACATTTAGGATTTTTTAAGTTTATTATTCTTTCTGACCATCATTTCTTGGATTCAAGCTTGAACTATGGATACTTTCCTTCTCCTCACATCGTATTCTTCATTGCTGAAGGCCATGTCCTGTTGCGGAAGCAAGTTTTATGGTTACCTACATAAGTATATAGGTATTCGACCTTTGCATCGAGAAGTTTTGTGTTCAACCATGAACGGACTTTTTCTGACCATCTGGTGGGATTACGGCCTCCATCCAGAGTGTTTGATTGTTTGCGAGCGAGCGAAGCGAACGCAGTTAACCGTTTCAGCTCTGGCAAAAATTATTTCGTATGTCCTGATGTCCTGCTGTCCGACTGTTCTACTCTACAGTTGAGAAATGTGACCTTTTCTCAAACGGTTGTCGTGAAATTTTGTGAGCGTCTTCGATAAATATATTATAGTTTTTATTAACTGCCTCGTGAGTTCTACATCTCACAGAGTAATAATAACATTAACATGTATCCAAATGTAATATGACAGATTACTGCGTTATGTCACAATTATAGTAATGAACTCTGTTCTTGGCTCTGTAATTCAATATCACGAAAATGCTGTTGACTATAGAAGTTCGTTAGCGATGGAGATTAGGCCCAAGGGAGCCGAACACTTAATACCTTCACTAATAGCCAGTGAATTATTCAACGAATGTTTTATTAAATAAAAAATTAAAATATGTTTTATTATATAAATAATATAATAAAAAGCAAAATTCAAAATTTTGGAAAACCCACGACGGATTGAATTGTGAAATAATGAAATAAAATTTTGAAAATCCCCCGACCATAAAATAAATAAGCACAATAAGGTAAATATAAACAAAGATTTTTAAAACCTAAAAAAAACGGTTTATTGGTTTCCGAGCAGCCCCCCGACGGATTTTAGTGGTTTTGTAATGACAAGTTTCGCAAAGTTTTCTACGATGTTGTTCTTCTCCATTTTCAGACCACCCCTACAGCTGTTCTTGTACAGAAGACAGATCAGTTAATACAGCCTCAGAACCATCTGAAGAAACATTCAAACGTCAGCTGAGAACATTTTTATTAGAAAATCCATTGTATTCTGTACGCGAGTACATATTATATATTTGACATGGTTAAGTTAAATTTTTTTATAATTTGCCTAGCTGTTGCCCGCGACTTTGTCCGCGTAGAACTTGTAACCGTCTGATAAAAATGATTGCTATTCAATGATTGTAGGCAGAACCTTAATTACCGCCGACCCAAACAAAGTTCTACCATTATAAGCGAAGACTTCCGAGATAAAAACTATCCTATATCCTCCCAAGGGTCCCAAATTATCTGTACGAAAAATTTCATTTAAATAAGTGTAAAAAGCAACAGCGCAAATAGTTTAAATGGCTATATTCAAATTAGGAACTCCGTTTTATAAACATAAATATCTCCACAGTCTTTCTGCTTAAATAGTATGTTTTCTCATAATGTTTTCACGAACTTTCAAGTCTCTAGTTCAAAAAATAAAGTTTCCCAAATACAAATATTACACCCCTTTTTAACCCCCTTAGGGGTAGAATTTTATAAAATCTAGAAAACGCTTTATTTGTATTCTAATAAGTAATCTTTATAAAAAGTTTCAAGTCTCAAGTTCAAAAAATAATGTCTCCCCCATACACACTTTGCACCCCCATTTAACCCCCTTAGGGGTGTAATTTTCTAAAATGCTGATAGCGCTTTTTTTGTATTTTCCTTAATCAGTAATTTTCCTACGAAGTTTCAAGTCTCTAGTTCAAAAAATAAAGTTTCCCCCATTCAAACATTGCACCCATCATTAACCCCCTTAGGGGTGGAATTTTCTAAAATGCTGAAATCACACGCTTTTTCCAAAACCCACAAATTACTTTTTTTGTATTTTAATCAGTAATCTTTCAACAGAGTTTCAAGTCTCTAGTTCAAAAAGTAATGTTTCCCCCATACAAATATTGCACCCCTATTTAACCCCCTTAGCCCTTCAATTGGCAGCCGCCATATTGCTAGGGGTGGATTTTTCTTAAACGCTGAAATTATTTTCTTCGTATCTTAATAAATAATCTTTCTACAAAGTTTCAAGTCTCTAGTTCATAAAATAAAGTTTCCCCAATACAAACTTTGCACCCCTATTTAACCCTCTTAGGGGTGGAATTTCCAAAAACCCCGTCTTATCCCTAGCCCACGTTATAAAAGTAACCTACTGTGCAAAAATCAACTCTCTAACATTAGTAGTTTCGGCGGTGCGTTGATGGTAGATCAGGACTTCTTCTTTTATATATTTAGACCTTCTTTGATATATATAGATAATGTTCTAGTTTTTATTTTGATGATCATTACGAGATCTCCAGTATTTATATTCCTTATTTTAACTTTATCATTATTAATCATTTTGTAAGATATGCCCATAATAATGTTGTATATGAATTAATAATTAATGAAATAAAGAAACCTAAATCTTAGGTAGGTACGTCAGAAGCAATGGAATTTTCACTATCTACATACAATTTGGTTTTTATTAACACTAGTAGGTATAATAGCGTTTTAAGAACACTAACACGGAATAAATCAATCGGTTGACAATACTGCAGAATATGCATAAACATCCGACGTCAGTAGGCGTGGCACTACTCGCACCCGGTTGAACATCCGACGTCAGTAGGCGTGGCACTACTCGCACCCGGTTGCACTTTTCACTAACTAGGTATAATTTGAATTTTTTGATTTAGGCATAAGTATATATGTTCTACTATCTTACTGCCCGCGACTGCCTCCGTGTGGAACTCGTTTATACCTTAGCTCCATACAAAATTTTTTCCCCTCATTTCTCCCCTAAAGGCGATGATTTTCAGGATAAAAACTATCCTGTCCCTCCCGGGACTTGACATCACCTATCTCTATACCAAATTTCATCTGAATCGGTTCAGCGGTATAAGCGTGAAGAAGTAACAGACAGACAGACAGACCAGACACACTTTCGCATTTTATAATACAATATATTCACTATTCATTTATTTTTTATTTCGTATTAATTAATAATACATTGTCATTCATTACATTAAATATATCATAATTAAGATTATACGTAATTTTAAAGAACGAATTAGGAAGTACGAGTACATCAAGGGCCATCTAGTGACTAATAGATATATTACATTAAGTGACGCTCATTTCAAGTTGTTTGTTGGTCTCAATACAAAGTTTATAGCATATGTCCTATTCTGATATATAAGGTACCTACATAACTGGAAAGTTTCATAAAAATTCGTCCAGTAGTTTTTGAGATCAATTGGAACGTACATCCATACATCCAAATATTCGCATTTATAATATTGGTACGATTGTTTTATTTAGCTGTTAAAAATATAACGTACCTAAATGTTCTATTGTTGATTTACAAAAGTTTGAATTACTGTCGCGCACCTCCAAGGTGTAGTTTCCCCGAATGCGGTTGACAGGTTGTGTACTTGTGTTACGACGATGCCGCACAAACACGACGACCTCAACTAACCGAAATAGCACTTGCAATTCGATAGAGTGGGATACTGTGATTTGAGTATTCTAGCAATCAAACACCAGTTTTGATAGACAGAGGACCGTCTCTACGGGAGTTCTATTCATTACTTACTAGCTTCTGCCCGCGACTCCGTCCGCGTGGTACTCGTTTATATCGCAGCTCCATACAAACTTTTACCCCCTCATTTGACCCCCCTAGGGGATGATTTCGGGGATAAAAACTATCCTATGTCACTCTCCAACCCTTCAACTATCTCCACTTAAAAATCACATCATTTCGTTGCTCCGTTTTGCCGTGAAAGACGGACAAACAAACAAACATACACATACACTTTCCCATTTATAATATTAATTAGTATTAGTAAGTATGGATTCTTTTTGGTCTTGGTTAAAATCAGGTTCAGATTACGGTTTAAAGTACTTAATTTCAACATGTGATCATCAGCCCGGCTAGCTCAGTCGGTAGAGCATGAGACTCTTAATCTCAGGGTCGTGGGTTCGAGCCCCACGTTGGGCGAAACCTTTTTTTGCTTTTTATATCTCCACTAATTTTACAAAAAAAAAACCAGGTATAAAAATAAAACAAAAAATAGTGCTTGTTTTTCGTACCTGCAATTTTTCGTTCCCTCATTTTCCGCCACAGTTGTTCAGCTTTTCTCATCGGCCAGTTTTCCACTTTCGCACTGAAGCTCCTAAAGAACTTATATTCCTTGAAATGAGACATTCTTCGTTCCATTTTGCTGGGGGTATGCCCTGGTGGCGGCGGAGACGGCGCCTTTGGCGTGTTCGATGGTGACGCCATCTTAGATTTTCCAAATTCAAATTAGAACACTAAAATTGCACGTGAATTTTGTAGAAAACACTGAACACCACCGTGTTATTCTAATTCTGGTCCCGAATTTCACATTTGAATTTCCATTTAAGACACAAGTTTCTTTCTTTCCTTACTTGATACATTTTATTATCATGTTTTGTAATACACTCAACTGTAATAATGATTAAATATGTATTTTAATTAAAATTATATGAGTAACTTACTTTTAATTCCTTATATTATTAGTATTTATTTCACAGATTTAATGTAAACTGTTGATAATTAACCTGAAATAGAAAAAAAAACTCGTTAGTGAGTAGAAAAATAAATCTTCCTTCGTTAAAGGTTAGGCTAGGTCAGGTAGACTTAATTGAAGTAACTATGGTGCCAGATCGCAATTAGGTATAAGTATTTCAGTAAAACGGGTCAGTGTACACAAGGTAGACTTCGTTTATTTCATTTATTTCGATGGTTTTCTCGATAGGAAACCGATGTTTGATCACCGTTGAGTTGTTAGTCAAAACTCAGAGAAAACGTATTTTCTCGGAATATGAGACGATAGATTGATTTTTCGTCCCTGTTATTTTCCATCCCGTAAATCAAATCGAAATCGTTAGAGCCGTTTTACTATCGAATAAATAAAAAATATGCAATATTTGCTGTTGTCGGCCTCACATATGATATGTTTACAATAGTACACCTTATTATTATATTACACATATATACAATATTTGAATTTTTGCTTTCATTTGCTAATTAAACATAGTTTGCCTTTACAATTATAACCTTCAATTTATTGTCATAACAGGAGTGACGTCACCAGACGCCGATTGGTGGATTAAAACACGTTCCGTTTTACATTGTTGTTTGAAATTAGTTTATACTAAAGTAAAAACGTTTAAGTAGCTATTATTTAAAGTTTTTTTAACACATCACAAAATAATGGTAAATATTATAATTGCAATAACAGCTGACATGTCACTTATGTAAAAGATGACAATGTCATTAAGGTTTTAGTATCATCGCCAACACAGTTAACTGACCATCCGTGCACTATCTGTGATCTTAGATCATTAAACCAACCGGAGCGGCCATTGACAGGCGTTCCCCTCTGCCAAAAATATATGACCAGTGGTCATACACATTGTATGGGCTGACGTTTATCTGACGTAGCTATTTTCACGTTACGCATACATTTGACGTTCCCCTCCCCCTCAAAAATCGGCAGACTTTTTATGTATAGAATATATATAGAATGACTCATGGCCGCTCCTGTTGGTTTAATGCTCAAGTCTGTGATTGTATTAAGGGTCACGAATGGTCAGTTAACTGTGTTGGCCTTTGTACGTTATATCATCGAGATTGTATTGTACGAACTGTGATTAAAACATGCGAAATGCAGTCACAGGAGGCGATAATAACAATGGTTTTTATCTACTTAAAATGATAGTCAAATTAATTTGTTAAAAAATATGTTTCTTATAAAATGAAAACACACATCATGTCGACCAGACGTTGGAAAACTTCGGTTCTACTTAAATCCAGCATTTTATTTTAATTTAATACGTGGTATAATTTATTTACGGTTGGCGATGACGGACGGGCGGATAAACAAACGGTTTTGATACAAATAGACCGAGTTCAAAGGAATCGTGTGGTTTCGACACACGATGGAATATATTTCAAAATACATATGTAGTTCTATTATATATTACAATATAAATCGAAGGCATGTTACATTACTAAAATTTGTGAAACATCTGTTTTTTTCATTCAAAACAATGCAGTTTTCTCTGTTCATAGAACGGTGAATGAATTCTACCTTTTGACTATTATATTTTAGGTGACTTTGAATTAATCAATCTATTTTAGACTCTATTCTGAGCCACGTTTTTGACGTATTGTGATCATTATGTGACTCGCTGGGTCATGCGCTCTCACTTACAATACGCTCGTAACGCGACGGATTTATTGAAAATGGAATAACCTCGGTATGAACATTTATTCCGATGTAATATTCAGAGATTTATCTCAAGCTCGTTTGCTGTGATGCTGGCTATCTATAGTATTTATTTGGTCCTAGAAATAATAAACCCGACATTTTCATTTCAAAGTTTTATATCTCAAAACTGGCTAAGCCGATTTTGTTGAAACATAGCTAAGAGCCATCTCGATCACGTCAGTTAAAATAAAACCGCATTAAAATCGGTCCATTCGTTTAGGAGCTACGACGCCACAAACAGACACACGGACACGTCAAAGATATAACACCCCTATTTTTGCGTCGGGTGTTAAAAAAGGCCGATAGACATGGTACCTAACCGGTATTAGTATAGGAGAAAAATCAGAAGGGCTACGTTATACAAGTACCTACCTACGAACTTCAAGGTGGGTAGGTAAGTGAAACACATCATTAGGTACGACTGCCCCGAGGGTATCCAAATCCAAGGTGAGGTAGCAAGAAAGGTTACGTTTGTCCAAAACATAATCATAATACTCAAACAACTTTTTTTTTGCTTTAGAGTGATGGAAGTGTGGATTTTATATGCTGTAACAAAATGTGCTGAGGAAATATCGTATTAATACAAGAAAACTAGATCAGAATGTAATGAATAGAATAGAAGGACGACTTTTATCTATCAGGATATGTAGGTTATCGAGAAAAAAATAATTTTATTTACTCTCCCCTCTCCTCCGGGGCGAGCTTCACCCCCCCGCGCCCATGAAAGTGTCCCGGAGCGCGGTATTTTCCATTTTATAAATGAAAACTGTACACGATACATAAAAAGTCCGTAGGAACGAAATAATCCCTCCGTAGCAACTGGACGGATTCGCAACTGGACAGATTCTCAGCTGGACCGATTCGCAACTGGACGGATTCGCAACTGGACAGAGTCTCAGCTGGACCGATTCGCAACTGGACGGATTCGCAACTGGACAGAGTCTCAGCTGGACCGATTCGCAACTGGACGGATTCGCAACTGGACAGAGTCTCAGCTGGACCGATTCGCAACTGGACGGATTCGCAACTGGACAGAGTCTCAGCTGGACCGATTCGCAACTGGACGGATTCGCAAATGGACAGAGTATCAGCTGGGCCGATTCGCAACTGGACGAATTCGCAACTGGACAGAGTCTCAGCTGGACCGATTCGCAACTGGACGGATTCGCAACTGGACAGAGTCTCAGCTGGGCCGATTCGCAACTGGACGGATTCGCAACTGGACAGAGTCTCAGCTGGACCAATTCGCAACTGGACGGATTCCCAACTGGACAGAGTCTCAGCTGGACCGATTCGCAACTGGACGGATTCGCAACTGGACATAGTCTCAGCTGGACCGATTCGCAACTGGACGGATTCGCAACTGGACAGTCTCAGCTGGACCGATTCGCAACTGGACGGATTCGCAACTGGACAGAGTCTCAGCTGGACCGATTCGCAACTGGACGGATTCGCAACTGGACATAGTCTCAGCTGGACCGATTCGCAACTGGACGGATTCGCAACTGGACAGTCTCAGCTGGACCGATTCGCAACTGGACGGATTCGAAACTGGACAGAGTATCAGCTGGACCGATTCGCAACTGGACGAATTCGCAACTGGACAGAGTCTCAGCTGGACCGATTCGCAACTGGACGGATTCGCAACTGGACAGAGTCTCAGCTGGGCCGATTCGCAACTGGACGGATTCGCAACAGGACAGAGTCTCAGCTGGACCGATTCCCAACTGGACGGATTCCCAACTGGACAGAGTATCAGCTGGACCGATTCGCAACTGGACGAATTCGCAACTGGACAGAGTCTCAGCTGGACCGATTCGCAACTGGACGGATTCGCAACTGGACAGAGTATCAGCTGGACCGATTCGCAACTGGACGAATTCACAACTGGACAGAGTCTCAGCTGGACCGATTCGCAACTGGACGGATTCGCAACTGGACAGAGTCTCAGCTGGGCCGATTCGCAACTGGACGGATTCGCAACTGGACAGAGTCTCAGCTGGACCGATTCGCAACTGGACGGATTCCCAACTGGACAGAGTCTCAGCTGGACCGATTCGCAACTGGACGGATTTGCAACTGGACATAGTCTCAGCTGGACCGATTCGCAACTGGACGGATTCGCAACTGGACAGTCTCAGCTGGACCGATTCGCAACTGGACGGATTCGCAACTGGACAGAGTCTCAGCTGGACCGATTCGCAACTGGACGGATTCGCAACTGGACAGAGTCTCAGCTGGACGGATTCGCAACTGGACATAGTCTCAGCTGGACCGATTCGCAACTGGACGGATTCGCAACTGGACAGAGTCTCAGCTGGACGGATTCGCAACTGGACGGATTCGCAACTGGACAGAGTCTCAGCTGGACGGATTAGCAACTGGATGGAGTACAGTCAGCCTCATTAGTTGCTGAACACCTAAGTACAGTCACCGGCATCAATATCTGCCGAAACAAAGCCGGCAAAAATATCTGACACGTCCTTATGGCATTAGACGTGTCAGATATTTATGCGTGCTATGTTGTGTCAGATCTTATTGCTGGTGACTGTACCTTGTCGTTTTCACTCGTTTGACAACTTCATACGGCAGTTTAACATGACACAGTACAAAGGTGTTAAGCCCCTTGTGAGCCTGACCGTTGTGAGTCGTGTCGTGATCATGAAATAAATTAGATATAAATAAGGTAAAAAAAAACTTTACGTTTTAAAAATATTTAAAACGTAAAGAATTCAAGTAAAAAATGCATTTGTAACTTCTGAATACGGGGAGAAACTATAAATAAACTACTTCACGTAAAAAAACATTTGTAATTTCTGAATACGGGAAGAAAACTATTCTAACGATTCATTCATACAAAAGCGATATCTCTTATAGTTTTAGCGCAATCTACCTACCTAGATAAAAGTCGTCCTTTAATTTCACTGTATTATAATCGCAACAAAACAAACTAAAAAATACGTAAGGTAAATGTCCAAGTACTCGACTACTACTGGACGCTGTACTAGTATAAGGCATGGGCACTCTATGAGTTGAATTCCAACTAAGAGGATTTTTTTCATTCGAATTTAAGCCATGTCACTTTGACATAGAGTGCCATATACTAACTAGTACGTACAGCATCGAGAGCACGCGGACGTTTACCGTACTCGTGATATTTGCTCACAAAGTTGTCCTTTCGACGGATAAATCAATTAAATCTGCGCATCGGCCGTGAATGGATGTACCTTCATAGAAACAGCCAAGAGGTGAATCTGACTCGACATTTATCATACCAATATGGTATCACTGTGGCGCATTCGGTCTGACACGAGGTCGCGTGGAAGCGAGCCCGCGCATCACATTCATTTGATATGGCTTTGCTAAATGTCGAACTAAATTGACCTCCAATTTCGCCTAAAGCTTGCTATCAATGCCTGAACAATTCTGGTGAAACGGGTTTGATGTTAACTGTCTGCTCCGCGCGAATAACGACAAAGCCTACAAATATTATTTTTGAATAAACATACCAACGGAGAAGGATTTATGCTTTAATTTTTTTCACTCATTGCACCTTATTGAGATTCTATTTGATTCCATGGATGACTGAAAGGAAATGATTTTGCCCTTACGAATGATTATATAAGATGAGGGTTAAAATCCACCAGATATGTGCGATCATGTGTTTCCATATATTTGACACCTCGCATGCTTGACAGCTCGGTGTCAAATAAAGGTACAAAACCTGACAAGTGCGTGTCGGGCCACGCGCAGTGTAGGGTGCCGTAGTTGCCTTTCCAAGTACATTTTAAGTTGGTCGACTATTCTCGTTAAGGTGGTTCGATTTCCATACAATACGTTATTTGACATTCACAGGCTAACGGCGTGATTTTTTAAGTAACTTATGTAACTAACTTTCATAAATTGGCTTTCCATTTGCGCGCAATTCCCCCTTTCCTTGAATAAACTTTTATAAACTAGAATAATTAGAGGAAAATGGTTTTCTCAAAGTATGACGTCACAAACGAATATCTATGCCATGTCTATTAGATGCCTACTTAACCTTGATATATTTTTTTTAATTCAGGGTATTATTATGTAATAATGCAATAATATAACCCACACTATAGTTAGGTGTAACGAGTAAAAACAATTACATCCCCACTTTACGTGTAGCGGAGGTACCCTAAAAAACAATATTTTATTCTACCATTATCGGGGTGATTGATTTATAAATATACCCAATATACCCAATTTCAGCAAGGGTTACTGAGTTAAGCCGCAGACGAACGGACAGACCGACGACCATGCAGAAACTACAAGGATTCCTTGTTGACTACGGAACCCTCAAAATAAAGCTTCGCACACCTTTGATAGTAACCCAAAAGTGGAAATAATTTTAATTTAGCTATGTAAACTTCACTGACTTCATGAGGATAACTCAGATATGAAGCATTCAAATGATAAGGATTCTCCCCCGCATTATGAGATTCCATTTAATGAGGTTGATAAACGGAAACCATATCTACCTTATTAATTAACGAAGGGTTTCTTTCGTATCTTATCGTGAGTGGGTTTGCAATGAGTTATTATTATAGAAAAAGATTTGAGGAAGGTTGTGGGATTAAGGTGCAACGTCACTGATTCCTGTCGAGCTGATGCTAACAGATGTCGCGATATATAATTTCGATGGTTGCTCATCGTTTTACGCAAAACCGTGACGAGTACCAACATGTGTTTCAAACTGCGGAAGCCGAAGAGCTTGCTACGTATGAATCGCAATCAATCTGCACTAAACAGTGTTTCTATTTAAAATGTAGTCCGAAAATATGCATAAAAGTGCTTTTTCGTGAATTTACGCAGACTAACGTAACTAAATGTCACTTCGAAGTCTGTCATTGTCAAACATTTTGCATAAATCAAACTAGAGGGCGCAAAACTAAATCTACAGTAGCGCGTCTATTAGGGAATAGTAAAACTAAATGTAGTTGTATCTGGCACTCCAGAACGTAAGATGAATGCAATGCACTTTTTCACTTATCACCTAATGTCATGCGGTAGCGCAGTACATACTCTTTTGCTTAAATCTGTCTGTAATGCCATCGTTGAACCGGGTTCAAATCCCGACAATGGTAGGTACTTCTTTTTTGTTTTTTTATTTGGATTTCTAAACCAATATGACCTCTCTAAACTAACTAAGATTTACTTGTAATGTGCTAAAATTTATTTTTCATATTTTACTAGGTTTTCTTGATAAGCATATATATCATGTATCTAGATTATCCACAAAAATCCCTATATTTTTGGCGGACCTATTCTTACATGTTGTATATACTACGTAAATACTATTTTGTATAGGTATTTCATTTAAAAAGATGTTACGCCTTCCACTTAATTCGAAAATCATGAGTAGGTATCCGTAGATTTACAGTTGACAAATCAAAGTACTACCTTTATCTATTCTATACCCTACTCCACATGAGATTAGATCGTAAATCTTCGTCATTTGAATGAAAACCATTTTGATAAACAAAAACATTTAAATTGTTTCATGTGAAACACATTAAATAATCGAAATAACACTAGTAGGTAAGTCCAATATTTTTATAGGAAAATTTAAAATCTAGTGTTATACGGAAAAAGGTGCCTATACTTAGTATATTAGTACTTTTATTTGTTATATCCATATTCACTTGCGGGACTACATAATAATTACAATCAGAAAGGCTACGTATTATTCACAAAATGTTTTGTATTCGCCCGTTACTCGCGTCTAAAATATTAGACCTCAAAATTGGTAATAATTTTGCGCCACCGGACGAATGTCGTGTGGCGTTGTGAATAACGGGGAGTTTGTTCTATCAAAATTCAAAACTTCTCTTGAGTCCCGATCCCTACCTAGGCCGCGTCAGAAAGAGAGAAATATATCATTTGACATTATGGTACTGTTTTCGATGAACGTCAGAATTCAAAATTCGAATTCAACTTTTTCACGTGTTTATGTATACACTAGAATTATTTGGGGTTTACAGTGACAGATAGTTTTCCTTCATTTAATTTTCAACTTTAACCTCATACAAATTAAGTATCTAGTTATTTCTAAATCGGTAGACGTGGGTAACAGTATTCTGAAAATTGCTTTATTTGTATGACAGTAAAGTTGAAAATTAAATGAAGGCAAACTATCTGTCAATGGTTAACTAGCATTAATCGTACTGTACGTGTGCTTGATGCTTCACTCATTCATTACTAATGTTCAAAGATTGAGATTTGAATACAAAATTATTGAATGTCTTATTTAGGTGAATAAGAGATGAAACTCGAACCCACGACCGCCGATTGACAGTCGCATGCCTGAACGACTATGCTATCGGAACGATTATTGTAAAGTGTTATTTTGTATGTTTGTATGTAGGGTATAACCTCCGAAACTACATCCGATTATAAAAAATATTTCACTGGTGATGGATAAATGAACTTACTGGGTGGACATAGCGATAGGGTAGACCGGGGACAATAGAAACACGTCATGATTGAAACAAGTCAAATTTCTCGAAAACTATAATACCTACGCGCCTGAAGCAACACTCAGAACACGCATTCTGCCACGTTTGAATCCTTGGCCAGTAGCGGTCGAGCGACGGTGCGCGATGGTAGTGTAAACGAGCCAAATTAGTTTTTAGCGGTAAAAACTGAGTATTTGTGTTGTCGTATATTTATTTATAACTTTGTTCCTTTTGTATTTTGGCAGATCAAATTATTTTGGTATGATAGTTAGGAATAAAGGAAAGTTTATAATGGGTTTTGATCAGCGTTGGAGTCTTTTTATATGTAATATTTGAACTTGAAGTTAAAAACGTCGTGTGGCGACGGAAGAAACAACTTGCTTGTGGACGATTGAAACGTTTCAATCGTCCTCGCGTTTTAATCGTTCCCAAAAGTAACCGACTTGAGAATATACGGAGGTTATGTTAATGTTCACTATTATTTGTGTAGTTTTTGACCTTATTTATAGTTTATGGAAATGGTTTTCACTGTTTTTTTTATCCGTGATTTTATGAACATTTGTATTTAACCGACGTCTAAAAAAGGAGGTTCTCAGTTTGACCCGTATATAAAATATACCTATATCAGAAAGAATCACACATTCACATCACACATTTTTTAAATATAATTTGGCATATCGCTAATATTTTGTTTAGTAAAACAATTTAAACTGTTTATTTATTGCGTCTATAATTTAATTTTACATCCCGACGTTTGTTAACACTTTTTGTCACCGGGTAGGTACACGGAATGATTGAAACAATGTTATAGTTGAAACAAGCACTTTTGTATGAAACATGATTATGCTTATTTTCTGCATATCTATATCGTTACATATTATGATTGCATTAAAACGACTTTGGTTAAGCTAAATGTATAAGGTAACAGCAACAAAGAAAACTAAAAGTCGTATACTTTTTTTTACACGCGCGTTTTTATCGAGATGTTCAGATCAGCTCATAAATTGAGAAATATTTATGATATGCTCGCGAACTTTTGATGAGCTCATTTGTATGCCGTGGTAGTCATGAAAAAGATTAAAAAAGATATAAGTACTTTCATTGTGCCGAAGATATTACAGTGTTTCAATTGACCTCACATAGTGTTTCAATTGACAGTCATGTGAGGTCAATTGAACCATACTGCCCCATTCTCTTCATGACACAAAACTATGGATTATAGACCAACTAAATACATTAAATTTAGGAACCAGATAACTAAACTTGAAATATTTTGGGCGTTCATCTTTCTACTCCTAAACATATAACGGTTACAGGCGGTTAAAGGCAAATTGTTTCAATTGTCCCCGGTCTACCCTATGCTTTTTTTTTCTCGTTAAATTTATAGTGTGGGGTAGTTTTAGAAAACCCAAAATATTTTTGGACAAGCTATCCAACGATACCCCACACCCCACACTATAGGTTTAACGAGAAAAAAAAATACATCACCAATTTACATGTAGCGGAGGTACCCTAAGAATTTTTTTTCAGGATTTTATCCTACTGTTTTGTCGGCGTGATTGGTTTATATACCCACACCGAATTGCAGTTTTCTAGTTGTAAGGGTTACTGAGCTAAGCCGAAGACGGACAGACAGACAGACGGACGGACATGGCGAAACTATTAAGGGTTCCTTGTCGACTACGGAACCCTAAAAATTGTGACTTAGTTAATTTACATGTTGGGGGTAATCTAATATTCTAGTTGAACAGTCGATTCCTAAATAGGTTGCAGTAGGTATTTTACTGTCAATCGAGATGTGCAGTCGACTAAAGCGAACGTTTAAATTTATCAGGTACTTACACTCCTAATAATTGTCTGTTATATTTAATGCTACATAAAGTAACATCACTCAATCGAAGCTTACTTATAATCTGCAAGTTGGAAATTCAAACGGTTCATTTGATCAAAACCAGATTACGTTTTAATATTGGATCTTACTCCTTTCTAATAAGACGCAAAATGTACCTATGCATAATTTTCGTTCCGTGGACTTTAGTTAGGTCGATCACGAATAAAGAGCAAAGCATTGAAATTCAGCCTATCAAAAACAAATGACATTGCTCTTACGTCATTACCAAAATGAGTAATAGCCTAGCAATATAAAATGAATGCCGTCTCTTTCACCAGAAAAAAAAGGGATTGTACGATGGTGTCGCCGTCTGGTGAATATAATTACTACTATTGACCCCGCTGTCTAACTAATTTTGATTTGATACCAAAGACATCTAGTGAAGGTTTGGGCAACGTGCTGTCATGTGACGCGGCCATGTCATTTACACGGACAGTGTCTAACTCACGCACACATACAAGGCTCGGAGTAAAATTTTATGAATTTCAAATGGCTATATTTTGAATATTACTGGTTTTTGCGTGTATTTATTCAAACTGCGGGAGAAGAGGGTCATATATTATCTAAATATCACAATTTCAAGTTCCTGACATCGATAGATTATACGTCTAGTCCGAACGAAAATTGTATGGAATTCGTCAGTGACGTTGCACCTTAAGGAAAAATGACACGTACTTTCGTCTGCATAGGTACATTTTTTTTTCAGACGCTGTTATATTGTTCTAAAAATCTAATACATAACAAGTAATGCGAAATTATCGTTTTGCTATGCGATAGGGAGATCATTTATTATTTACTAGCTTCTGCCCGCGACTCCGTCCGCGTGAAACTCGTTTATAACGTTTATATAGCAGCACCATACAAACTTTTACCCCCCATTTCACCCCGTTAGGGGATGATTTCGGGGATAAAAACTATCCTATGTCACTCTCACACTCCTCCATCTCCACTTAAAATCACGTCAATTCGTCGCTCCGTTTTGCCGTGAAAGACGGAAAAACAAACAAACAAACATAACACATACACATACACTTTCCCATTTATAATATTAGTATGGATTAACTAGTGCCTAGTTAAACAATAAAAAATGAGCCTTTATACGTCCCACAGCTGGGACGTCTCTCATGGATGCGAGGGAACGGGCAGTCCCCACGCTGGCCCAGTGCGGGTTGGGGACTTTTCTTCTTCGTAGATGTATACATGCAGGTTTCCTTATGATGTTTTTCCTTCACCCGGCACGGCAAATATCAAATGATATTCCGTACAAAAATTCCGAATAGCCGAGATTCGAACCTACGACCGCCGTTTGGCAGCCTCATATCTGAACCCCTAGGCTACCGTCGTATTACTTACTAACATACATAATAATATGAAAATATTGATTAAATAAATAAATAAATATAAGGGGACAATCTTACACAAATCGACCTAGTCCCATGGTAAGCTCAGTATGGCTTGTGTTATGGGTACTAGACGACGATAAATATAATAGATATAAATACTTGAATACATAGAAAATATCCATGACTCAGAAACAAATATTCGTGCTCATCACACAAATTTTTGCCCTTACCGGGATTCGAACCCAGGACCTCTTGCTTCGTAGGCAGGGTCACTACCAACTAAGCTAAAGCGGTCGTCAAACTAACTTCTAACTAGCTTCTCGCGCGCGACTTCGTTCGCGTGGATCTCGTCTCGTTTATGTCGTAGCTCCATACGAACTTTCACCCCCTTTTACCCCCTTTGGTGATGATTTCCGGGATAAATAATATCCTTTGTCCTTTCCGGGGACTCAAGCTATCTCTCTACCAAATTTCATCTCAATCGGTTTAGCGGTTTAAGCATGAAGAGGCAACAAACAGACAGACAGACACACTTTTGCATTTATAATATTAACTAGCTTCTGAACGCGACTCCGTCCGCGTGGAACTCGTTTATATCGCAGCTTCATACAAACTTTCATCCCCCTATTTCACCCCTCAGGGGATCACATCACACATCATCAGCCTATATACGTCCCACTGCTGGGCACAGGCCTCCTCTCATGTATGAGAGGGAACGGGCAGTAGTCCCCACGCTGGCCCAGTGCGGATTGGGGACTTCACATACACATTTGAATTTCTTCGGAGATGTATGCAGGTTTCCTCACGATGTTTTTCCTTCACCGAAAAGCTAACGGTAAATATGAAATCATATTCCGTACATAAGTTTCGAAAAACTCATTGGTACGAGCCGGGATTCGAACCCACGACCGCCGTTTGACAGCCGCATGCCTGAACCACTGGGCTACCGTAGCCTCAGGGGATGATTTCGGGAAAAAAACTATCCTATGTCCTTCCCCGGGAGTCAAACTATCTCTATACCAAATTTCCCCTAAATTGGTTCAGCGGTTTAAGCGTGAAGAGGTAACAGACAGACACACTTTCCCATTTATAATATTAGTATGGATAGTATGGATGGATTATGGATCTAGCAATGTAGTCAGAAAAAACGGTTGTATGGACAGCAAACGAATCAAATTAAACGCCATAAAAACGTAGTTACGCTCTCATTTTAAAACTACTTACGTGTTTACAATAACATGAGGTATATAAAGTTATTCGTCTATGTAGCTTTAGGTATCATAGTAAAACTAGAGCGAATTTAAGTTTTCATACAAAACCTGTTTTTGCTGTATTTCGTTATCCAACACGTAGTTTAAAAATGAGAACGAAACTCCGTTTGTATGGGAAGGTAAAATTCGGCCGCGCTTACTGTGGACTCTAGCTTTTCTGTAATCATTACTGTTTGTGAGTGTTTGTTAGATACATTTTAAGTTTGTCCGATTTCCGGTTCAAGTACATAAGCTTATCAAAAAATCTGTAAATACAGTTATTCATCATCATCATCATCATCATATCAGCCGGAAGACGTCCACTGATGGACATAGGCCTACCTCAAAGAGTTTTGAGTTATTCATCTTAGGGAAAATAATACAAATGTTTCGTTTCAGAGCCCATACATTTTTCTCACCCCGGCCCGTACGTGCACCGAGTCGGTCAATGTATAACATGGTGCATAATGGACCCTGCATATTTTAGTGCAATACCAAAACATTGCATATGAATGAATAAGTAGGTGAATACATTTTCGTTTAACCAGGTGTCTCAGAATGGGTGCATAAATAATAATTTAAAATAGTTAGTTTATGGAACATGTATTTATGGCATCGAAATGTTTATAAATATCATGAAAACGACAATAGAAAGGTTGGTGCCTACTAGATAGAGTAAGTAGGGGAGACTGGGGTCAATTGAAACACGGGTCAATAGAAACAAGTTCAATAACTCCGAAACGAAAGGCGATCGCGGGGTGGTCCCTGAGGGGGAAGATATCGGCGTTCGTGTCAGAACCGGCCGAGCAGTGCTAGCCGCGGCTCTGTGACCGTCGGACGTTATTACGCGAGTGTATTGCTTTTTCGGCACAAAAAGTAAGTATTTTTGATGTTTTTGTTTTGTTTATTAATCAATATCCATTGGTAGTAATTTAATACTATTTAACCTTTTGTTTGTATGGTTATTCCTGTTGAGTTTTTAGTGGTTTATGTGTACGTAACGTCTACCGTTTTTTTTCTATGATTTTAAATATTCACCAAGACGTTGCTGGGTCAATTGAAACAAATTTTACCGGGTCAATTGAAACATGTTTCAATTGACCCTTGTATATGGATTTAAGCATTTTTTTGCAAAAACATTTTTTTTTGTCTTTAGATGCCGCGAAACCGTCCAAAAACTACGAATCGAGGGGAGTGTGATATAGATTTATTTAAGAAAGCTTATGAAGAGATCAAATCCAAGGGAATAACACTTAGACAAGCTGCCGAAAAGTATGAAGTTAATTTAACATCATTGTTCAGATACAAGAAAAAACGGGACAGTTGCAATGAAGAGTCCTCAGAATCCGTGAAGATGGGTTATTCTCCTCACAACAAAGTGTTCTCTGCAGCCCAAGAAAAGGAGTTATCGAAATATTTAATGAGATGTGCTGATATATACTTCGGTCTCCCCAAAAAAGAGGTAAAGAAACTGGCATACGAACTTACAAAATCATACAACTTGACAAGGCCTCGATCTTGGGATGAGAATGAGATTGCAGGAGAAGACTGGTTTTTAGCATTTATGGCTAGAAATCCCGAACTATCTGTAAGAGCTGCTCAAGCCACAAGTTTGTCAAGAGCCACAAGTTTTAACCGTACAAATGTTGAGGCGTTCATCGACAATTTGCAAACGGTTATGGACCGTCATAAATTTGAACCACAGGACATCTATAATGTTGACGAGACGGGAGTAACCACGGTACAAAAACCAGACAGAATTGTGGCAAGGCGAGGCACAAAACAAGTTGGATCAATGACATCAGCAGAACGTGGAACACTTGTGACGTTAGCGTTTGCAGTTAATGCCATAGGTAATGTGATTCCTCCATTTTTTGTTTTTCCCCGCGTCCGGTTCCAAGATCATTTTTTGAGAGACAGTCCTATAGGTTCCACGGGCACTGCTATTCCTTCAGGGTGGATGCAAGATTCAGGCTTCCTGCTATTTCTAAATCATTTTAAAAAACACGCGAACTCATCGAAGGCCCATCCAGTACTGCTGGTTTTAGATAACCACTCGTCTCATATACACATTGATCAGTAATCTTTCAACAGAGTTTCAAGTCTCTAGTTCAAAAAGTAATGTTTCCCCCATACAAATATTGCACCCCTATTTAACCCCCTTAGCCCTTCAATTGGCAGCCGCCATATTGCTAGGGGTGGATTTTTCTTAAACGCTGAAATTATTTTCTTCGTATCTTAATAAATAATCTTTCTACAAAGTTTCAAGTCTCTAGTTCATAAAATAAAGTTTCCCCAATACAAACTTTGCACCCCTATTTAACCCTCTTAGGGGTGGAATTTCCAAAAACCCCGTCTTATCCCTAGCCCACGTTATAAAAGTAACCTACTGTGCAAAAATCAACTCTCTAACATTAGTAGTTTCGGCGGTGCGTTGATGGTAGATCAGGACTTCTTCTTTTATATATTTAGACCTTCTTTGATATATATAGATAATGTTCTAGTTTTTATTTTGATGATCATTACGAGATCTCCAGTATTTATATTCCTTATTTTAACTTTATCATTATTAATCATTTTGTAAGATATGCCCATAATAATGTTGTATATGAATTAATAATTAATGAAATAAAGAAACCTAAATCTTAGGTAGGTACGTCAGAAGCAATGGAATTTTCACTATCTACATACAATTTGGTTTTTATTAACACTAGTAGGTATAATAGCGTTTTAAGAACACTAACACGGAATAAATCAATCGGTTGACAATACTGCAGAATATGCATAAACATCCGACGTCAGTAGGCGTGGCACTACTCGCACCCGGTTGAACATCCGACGTCAGTAGGCGTGGCACTACTCGCACCCGGTTGCACTTTTCACTAACTAGGTATAATTTGAATTTTTTAAGTAACTGTAAGGAAGTAACTGTAGTAGACCGCCAGGCTGGTGTACTACAGTTACTTCCACAGTGTTATGTCCTACGGAATCCTGTTGTGGGGGAAAGCAGCTGATATCCAGACCATATTCGTGCTACAGAAACGCGCTGTACGCTCCATATACGAACTAAAAGCTCGAGAATCTCTCAGGGACAAATTTAAGGAGGCAAACATTCTTACTGTAGCATGCCAATACATTCTTGAGAATATCATGTATGTGCGAAAAAACCTTCACGAGTTCAAACTCAACAGCGATATCCACGACTACAACACCAGAAGTAAAAACAAGATCGCAGTGAAGGCCAGTCGTCTCCGCAAGGTTAGCACGTCGTTCGTGGGGAACTGCATACGTTTTCATAATAAAATACCCACCGAAATTGTTAATTTACCGTTCAGTCAATTTAAGTCTCATGTTAAAAGTAATTTGCTAAGCAAGGCGTATTATACTGTCAACGATTTCTTAAACGACAAAAATGCCTTTAAGCCAGTAGTAGGCTAATTCTATTAGGAATATACCTAAATACACATTATAAGTACCTACCTGAAATAATTGTTCCATTTTATGTAAGAAGAGAGCACGTAATGCTGTTTCTCGCCGAGCAAGTCGCTTATTAATCTTTGCTTTTTAACATTGTCCGGTGGCTTGAATATGTCATGCTCGCTTAAAGGGCTTTGCTTACGGTGGCGTCGTTGATCGGGTCGCCACCTTCCCTAACATATGGTTGAGGGAGGCGATGGCTGAGATATGCGTCATACTCGTGATCGGGTGCTGTTTGTGGAGTCCGGACTGTTCATGCTTGCAAGGGCATAGTACCCAACTTCTTAAATACTAGTGTTATTTTATTATTATCGTATTGACGAGAGACATCATTCCGATCTTGACACGTTTTATTGTTATTGACCATGTACATCACTGACAATATTACATTAATATTCCTTTTTTTTATTGTTTTGTTTTGACGCTTAGAGACCGTATACATCTCTACGAACATTGAATAATTATTGATTGTATTTGGACGCTCAGAGACCTTATACATCTCTGGAATACTGAATTAATATCATTAACTTTCTGTTAATGCACAGACCTTATTCTAATCGAATGTAATGGTCGTATTTTGTTTTGTTTTCATTTACTTTGTGACATTTAGTGTGTTGTTATATCAGTCGTTAATGTGCAAATTTTAAATTATTATTGTGTTAGATTATAATCTTTTATTGTAAGATTATTATTTTTATTGTAAACTACCGTTTGACATGTAAAAGTGCCCTTGTGGCCTATTTGCAGAATAAATAATTTGTATTTGTATTTGTATTTGTATTTGATTTAGGCATAAGTATATATGTTCTACTATCTTACTGCCCGCGACTGCCTCCGTGTGGAACTCGTTTATACCTTAGCTCCATACAAAATTTTTTCCCCTCATTTCTCCCCTAAAGGCGATGATTTTCAGGATAAAAACTATCCTGTCCCTCCCGGGACTTGACATCACCTATCTCTATACCAAATTTCATCTGAATCGGTTCAGCGGTATAAGCGTGAAGAAGTAACAGACAGACAGACAGACCAGACACACTTTCGCATTTTATAATACAATATATTCACTATTCATTTATTTTTTATTTCGTATTAATTAATAATACATTGTCATTCATTACATTAAATATATCATAATTAAGATTATACGTAATTTTAAAGAACGAATTAGGAAGTACGAGTACATCAAGGGCCATCTAGTGACTAATAGATATATTACATTAAGTGACGCTCATTTCAAGTTGTTTGTTGGTCTCAATACAAAGTTTATAGCATATGTCCTATTCTGATATATAAGGTACCTACATAACTGGAAAGTTTCATAAAAATTCGTCCAGTAGTTTTTGAGATCAATTGGAACGTACATCCATACATCCAAATATTCGCATTTATAATATTGGTACGATTGTTTTATTTAGCTGTTAAAAATATAACGTACCTAAATGTTCTATTGTTGATTTACAAAAGTTTGAATTACTGTCGCGCACCTCCAAGGTGTAGTTTCCCCGAATGCGGTTGACAGGTTGTGTACTTGTGTTACGACGATGCCGCACAAACACGACGACCTCAACTAACCGAAATAGCACTTGCAATTCGATAGAGTGGGATACTGTGATTTGAGTATTCTAGCAATCAAACACCAGTTTTGATAGACAGAGGACCGTCTCTACGGGAGTTCTATTCATTACTTACTAGCTTCTGCCCGCGACTCCGTCCGCGTGGTACTCGTTTATATCGCAGCTCCATACAAACTTTTACCCCCTCATTTGACCCCCCTAGGGGATGATTTCGGGGATAAAAACTATCCTATGTCACTCTCCAACCCTTCAACTATCTCCACTTAAAAATCACATCATTTCGTTGCTCCGTTTTGCCGTGAAAGACGGACAAACAAACAAACATACACATACACTTTCCCATTTATAATATTAATTAGTATTAGTAAGTATGGATTCTTTTTGGTCTTGGTTAAAATCAGGTTCAGATTACGGTTTAAAGTACTTAATTTCAACATGTGATCATCAGCCCGGCTAGCTCAGTCGGTAGAGCATGAGACTCTTAATCTCAGGGTCGTGGGTTCGAGCCCCACGTTGGGCGAAACCTTTTTTTGCTTTTTATATCTCCACTAATTTTACAAAAAAAAAACCAGGTATAAAAATAAAACAAAAAATAGTGCTTGTTTTTCGTACCTGCAATTTTTCGTTCCCTCATTTTCCGCCACAGTTGTTCAGCTTTTCTCATCGGCCAGTTTTCCACTTTCGCACTGAAGCTCCTAAAGAACTTATATTCCTTGAAATGAGACATTCTTCGTTCCATTTTGCTGGGGGTATGCCCTGGTGGCGGCGGAGACGGCGCCTTTGGCGTGTTCGATGGTGACGCCATCTTAGATTTTCCAAATTCAAATTAGAACACTAAAATTGCACGTGAATTTTGTAGAAAACACTGAACACCACCGTGTTATTCTAATTCTGGTCCCGAATTTCACATTTGAATTTCCATTTAAGACACAAGTTTCTTTCTTTCCTTACTTGATACATTTTATTATCATGTTTTGTAATACACTCAACTGTAATAATGATTAAATATGTATTTTAATTAAAATTATATGAGTAACTTACTTTTAATTCCTTATATTATTAGTATTTATTTCACAGATTTAATGTAAACTGTTGATAATTAACCTGAAATAGAAAAAAAAACTCGTTAGTGAGTAGAAAAATAAATCTTCCTTCGTTAAAGGTTAGGCTAGGTCAGGTAGACTTAATCGAAGTAACTATGGTGCCAGATCGCAATTAGGTATAAGTATTTCAGTAAAACGGGTCAGTGTACACAAGGTAGACTTCGTTTATTTCATTTATTTCGATGGTTTTCTCGATAGGAAACCGATGTTTGATCACCGTTGAGTTGTTAGTCAAAACTCAGAGAAAACGTATTTTCTCGGAATATGAGACGATAGATTGATTTTTCGTCCCTGTTATTTTCCATCCCGTAAATCAAATCGAAATCGTTAGAGCCGTTTTACTATCGAATAAATAAAAAATATGCAATATTTGCTGTTGTCGGCCTCACATATGATATGTTTACAATAGTACACCTTATTATTATATTACACATATATACAATATTTGAATTTTTGCTTTCATTTGCTAATTAAACATAGTTTGCCTTTACAA
This sequence comes from Epinotia demarniana, assembly GCA_945867215.1. Taxonomy (NCBI): domain Eukaryota; kingdom Metazoa; phylum Arthropoda; class Insecta; order Lepidoptera; family Tortricidae; genus Epinotia; species Epinotia demarniana. Next base: position 30,575,319 of record OX244260.1, read on the forward strand.
TTATAACCTTCAATTTATTGTCATAACAGGAGTGACGTCACCAGACGCCGATTGGTGGATTAAAACACGTTCCGTTTTACATTGTTGTTTGAAATTAGTTTATACTAAAGTAAAAACGTTTAAGTAGCTATTATTTAAAGTTTTTTTAACACATCACAAAATAATGGTAAATATTATAATTGCAATAACAGCTGACATGTCACTTATGTAAAAGATGACAATGTCATTAAGGTTTTAGTATCATCGCCAACACAGTTAACTGACCATCCGTGCACTATCTGTGATCTTAGATCATTAAACCAACCGGAGCGGCCATTGACAGGCGTTCCCCTCTGCCAAAAATATATGACCAGTGGTCATACACATTGTATGGGCTGACGTTTATCTGACGTAGCTATTTTCACGTTACGCATACATTTGACGTTCCCCTCCCCCTCAAAAATCGGCAGACTTTTTATGTATAGAATATATATAGAATGACTCATGGCCGCTCCTGTTGGTTTAATGCTCAAGTCTGTGATTGTATTAAGGGTCACGAATGGTCAGTTAACTGTGTTGGCCTTTGTACGTTATATCATCGAGATTGTATTGTACGAACTGTGATTAAAACATGCGAAATGCAGTCACAGGAGGCGATAATAACAATGGTTTTTATCTACTTAAAATGATAGTCAAATTAATTTGTTAAAAAATATGTTTCTTATAAAATGAAAACACACATCATGTCGACCAGACGTTGGAAAACTTCGGTTCTACTTAAATCCAGCATTTTATTTTAATTTAATACGTGGTATAATTTATTTACGGTTGGCGATGACGGACGGGCGGATAAACAAACGGTTTTGATACAAATAGACCGAGTTCAAAGGAATCGTGTGGTTTCGACACACGATGGAATATATTTCAAAATACATATGTAGTTCTATTATATATTACAATATAAATCGAAGGCATGTTACATTACTAAAATTTGTGAAACATCTGTTTTTTTCATTCAAAACAATGCAGTTTTCTCTGTTCATAGAACGGTGAATGAATTCTACCTTTTGACTATTATATTTTAGGTGACTTTGAATTAATCAATCTATTTTAGACTCTATTCTGAGCCACGTTTTTGACGTATTGTGATCATTATGTGACTCGCTGGGTCATGCGCTCTCACTTACAATACGCTCGTAACGCGACGGATTTATTGAAAATGGAATAACCTCGGTATGAACATTTATTCCGATGTAATATTCAGAGATTTATCTCAACGCGACGGATTTATTGAAAATGGAATAACCTCGGTATGAACATTTATTCCGATGTAATATTCAGAGATTTATCTCAAGCTCGTTTGCTGTGATGCTGGCTATCTATAGTATTTATTTGGTCCTAGAAATAATAAACCCGACATTTTCATTTCAAAGTTTTATATCTCAAAACTGGCTAAGCCGATTTTGTTGAAACATAGCTAAGAGCCATCTCGATCACGTCAGTTAAAATAAAACCGCATTAAAATCGGTCCATTCGTTTAGGAGCTACGACGCCACAAACAGACACACGGACACGTCAAAGATATAACACCCCTATTTTTGCGTCGGGTGTTAAAAAAGGCCGATAGACATGGTACCTAACCGGTATTAGTATAGGAGAAAAATCAGAAGGGCTACGTTATACAAGTACCTACCTACGAACTTCAAGGTGGGTAGGTAAGTGAAACACATCATTAGGTACGACTGCCCCGAGGGTATCCAAATCCAAGGTGAGGTAGCAAGAAAGGTTACGTTTGTCCAAAACATAATCATAATACTCAAACAACTTTTTTTTTGCTTTAGAGTGATGGAAGTGTGGATTTTATATGCTGTAACAAAATGTGCTGAGGAAATATCGTATTAATACAAGAAAACTAGATCAGAATGTAATGAATAGAATAGAAGGACGACTTTTATCTATCAGGATATGTAGGTTATCGAGAAAAAAATAATTTTATTTACTCTCCCCTCTCCTCCGGGGCGAGCTTCACCCCCCCGCGCCCATGAAAGTGTCCCGGAGCGCGGTATTTTCCATTTTATAAATGAAAACTGTACACGATACATAAAAAGTCCGTAGGAACGAAATAATCCCTCCGTAGCAACTGGACGGATTCGCAACTGGACAGATTCTCAGCTGGACCGATTCGCAACTGGACGGATTCGCAACTGGACAGAGTCTCAGCTGGACCGATTCGCAACTGGACGGATTCGCAACTGGACAGAGTCTCAGCTGGACCGATTCGCAACTGGACGGATTCGCAACTGGACAGAGTCTCAGCTGGACCGATTCGCAACTGGACGGATTCGCAACTGGACAGAGTCTCAGCTGGACCGATTCGCAACTGGACGGATTCGCAAATGGACAGAGTATCAGCTGGGCCGATTCGCAACTGGACGAATTCGCAACTGGACAGAGTCTCAGCTGGACCGATTCGCAACTGGACGGATTCGCAACTGGACAGAGTCTCAGCTGGGCCGATTCGCAACTGGACGGATTCGCAACTGGACAGAGTCTCAGCTGGACCAATTCGCAACTGGACGGATTCCCAACTGGACAGAGTCTCAGCTGGACCGATTCGCAACTGGACGGATTCGCAACTGGACATAGTCTCAGCTGGACCGATTCGCAACTGGACGGATTCGCAACTGGACAGTCTCAGCTGGACCGATTCGCAACTGGACGGATTCGCAACTGGACAGAGTCTCAGCTGGACCGATTCGCAACTGGACGGATTCGCAACTGGACATAGTCTCAGCTGGACCGATTCGCAACTGGACGGATTCGCAACTGGACAGTCTCAGCTGGACCGATTCGCAACTGGACGGATTCGAAACTGGACAGAGTATCAGCTGGACCGATTCGCAACTGGACGAATTCGCAACTGGACAGAGTCTCAGCTGGACCGATTCGCAACTGGACGGATTCGCAACTGGACAGAGTCTCAGCTGGGCCGATTCGCAACTGGACGGATTCGCAACAGGACAGAGTCTCAGCTGGACCGATTCCCAACTGGACGGATTCCCAACTGGACAGAGTATCAGCTGGACCGATTCGCAACTGGACGAATTCGCAACTGGACAGAGTCTCAGCTGGACCGATTCGCAACTGGACGGATTCGCAACTGGACAGAGTATCAGCTGGACCGATTCGCAACTGGACGAATTCACAACTGGACAGAGTCTCAGCTGGACCGATTCGCAACTGGACGGATTCGCAACTGGACAGAGTCTCAGCTGGGCCGATTCGCAACTGGACGGATTCGCAACTGGACAGAGTCTCAGCTGGACCGATTCGCAACTGGACGGATTCCCAACTGGACAGAGTCTCAGCTGGACCGATTCGCAACTGGACGGATTTGCAACTGGACATAGTCTCAGCTGGACCGATTCGCAACTGGACGGATTCGCAACTGGACAGTCTCAGCTGGACCGATTCGCAACTGGACGGATTCGCAACTGGACAGAGTCTCAGCTGGACCGATTCGCAACTGGACGGATTCGCAACTGGACAGAGTCTCAGCTGGACGGATTCGCAACTGGACATAGTCTCAGCTGGACCGATTCGCAACTGGACGGATTCGCAACTGGACAGAGTCTCAGCTGGACGGATTCGCAACTGGACGGATTCGCAACTGGACAGAGTCTCAGCTGGACGGATTAGCAACTGGATGGAGTACAGTCAGCCTCATTAGTTGCTGAACACCTAAGTACAGTCACCGGCATCAATATCTGCCGAAACAAAGCCGGCAAAAATATCTGACACGTCCTTATGGCATTAGACGTGTCAGATATTTATGCGTGCTATGTTGTGTCAGATCTTATTGCTGGTGACTGTACCTTGTCGTTTTCACTCGTTTGACAACTTCATACGGCAGTTTAACATGACACAGTACAAAGGTGTTAAGCCCCTTGTGAGCCTGACCGTTGTGAGTCGTGTCGTGATCATGAAATAAATTAGATATAAATAAGGTAAAAAAAAACTTTACGTTTTAAAAATATTTAAAACGTAAAGAATTCAAGTAAAAAATGCATTTGTAACTTCTGAATACGGGGAGAAACTATAAATAAACTACTTCACGTAAAAAAACATTTGTAATTTCTGAATACGGGAAGAAAACTATTCTAACGATTCATTCATACAAAAGCGATATCTCTTATAGTTTTAGCGCAATCTACCTACCTAGATAAAAGTCGTCCTTTAATTTCACTGTATTATAATCGCAACAAAACAAACTAAAAAATACGTAAGGTAAATGTCCAAGTACTCGACTACTACTGGACGCTGTACTAGTATAAGGCATGGGCACTCTATGAGTTGAATTCCAACTAAGAGGATTTTTTTCATTCGAATTTAAGCCATGTCACTTTGACATAGAGTGCCATATACTAACTAGTACGTACAGCATCGAGAGCACGCGGACGTTTACCGTACTCGTGATATTTGCTCACAAAGTTGTCCTTTCGACGGATAAATCAATTAAATCTGCGCATCGGCCGTGAATGGATGTACCTTCATAGAAACAGCCAAGAGGTGAATCTGACTCGACATTTATCATACCAATATGGTATCACTGTGGCGCATTCGGTCTGACACGAGGTCGCGTGGAAGCGAGCCCGCGCATCACATTCATTTGATATGGCTTTGCTAAATGTCGAACTAAATTGACCTCCAATTTCGCCTAAAGCTTGCTATCAATGCCTGAACAATTCTGGTGAAACGGGTTTGATGTTAACTGTCTGCTCCGCGCGAATAACGACAAAGCCTACAAATATTATTTTTGAATAAACATACCAACGGAGAAGGATTTATGCTTTAATTTTTTTCACTCATTGCACCTTATTGAGATTCTATTTGATTCCATGGATGACTGAAAGGAAATGATTTTGCCCTTACGAATGATTATATAAGATGAGGGTTAAAATCCACCAGATATGTGCGATCATGTGTTTCCATATATTTGACACCTCGCATGCTTGACAGCTCGGTGTCAAATAAAGGTACAAAACCTGACAAGTGCGTGTCGGGCCACGCGCAGTGTAGGGTGCCGTAGTTGCCTTTCCAAGTACATTTTAAGTTGGTCGACTATTCTCGTTAAGGTGGTTCGATTTCCATACAATACGTTATTTGACATTCACAGGCTAACGGCGTGATTTTTTAAGTAACTTATGTAACTAACTTTCATAAATTGGCTTTCCATTTGCGCGCAATTCCCCCTTTCCTTGAATAAACTTTTATAAACTAGAATAATTAGAGGAAAATGGTTTTCTCAAAGTATGACGTCACAAACGAATATCTATGCCATGTCTATTAGATGCCTACTTAACCTTGATATATTTTTTTTAATTCAGGGTATTATTATGTAATAATGCAATAATATAACCCACACTATAGTTAGGTGTAACGAGTAAAAACAATTACATCCCCACTTTACGTGTAGCGGAGGTACCCTAAAAAACAATATTTTATTCTACCATTATCGGGGTGATTGATTTATAAATATACCCAATATACCCAATTTCAGCAAGGGTTACTGAGTTAAGCCGCAGACGAACGGACAGACCGACGACCATGCAGAAACTACAAGGATTCCTTGTTGACTACGGAACCCTCAAAATAAAGCTTCGCACACCTTTGATAGTAACCCAAAAGTGGAAATAATTTTAATTTAGCTATGTAAACTTCACTGACTTCATGAGGATAACTCAGATATGAAGCATTCAAATGATAAGGATTCTCCCCCGCATTATGAGATTCCATTTAATGAGGTTGATAAACGGAAACCATATCTACCTTATTAATTAACGAAGGGTTTCTTTCGTATCTTATCGTGAGTGGGTTTGCAATGAGTTATTATTATAGAAAAAGATTTGAGGAAGGTTGTGGGATTAAGGTGCAACGTCACTGATTCCTGTCGAGCTGATGCTAACAGATGTCGCGATATATAATTTCGATGGTTGCTCATCGTTTTACGCAAAACCGTGACGAGTACCAACATGTGTTTCAAACTGCGGAAGCCGAAGAGCTTGCTACGTATGAATCGCAATCAATCTGCACTAAACAGTGTTTCTATTTAAAATGTAGTCCGAAAATATGCATAAAAGTGCTTTTTCGTGAATTTACGCAGACTAACGTAACTAAATGTCACTTCGAAGTCTGTCATTGTCAAACATTTTGCATAAATCAAACTAGAGGGCGCAAAACTAAATCTACAGTAGCGCGTCTATTAGGGAATAGTAAAACTAAATGTAGTTGTATCTGGCACTCCAGAACGTAAGATGAATGCAATGCACTTTTTCACTCATCACCTAATGTCATGCGGTAGCGCAGTACATACTCTTTTGCTTAAATCTGTCTGTAATGCCATCGTTGAACCGGGTTCAAATCCCGACAATGGTAGGTACTTCTTTTTTGTTTTTTTATTTGGATTTCTAAACCAATATGACCTCTCTAAACTAACTAAGATTTACTTGTAATGTGCTAAAATTTATTTTTCATATTTTACTAGGTTTTCTTGATAAGCATATATATCATGTATCTAGATTATCCACAAAAATCCCTATATTTTTGGCGGACCTATTCTTACATGTTGTATATACTACGTAAATACTATTTTGGATAGGTATTTCATTTAAAAAGATGTTACGCCTTCCACTTAATTCGAAAATCATGAGTAGGTATCCGTAGATTTACAGTTGACAAATCAAAGTACTACCTTTATCTATTCTATACCCTATTCCACATGAGATTAGATCGTAAATCTTCGTCATTTGAATGAAAACCATTTTGATAAACAAAAACATTTAAATTGTTTCATGTGAAACACATTAAATAATCGAAATAACACTAGTAGGTAAGTCCAATATTTTTATAGGAAAATTTAAAATCTAGTGTTATACGGAAAAAGGTGCCTATACTTAGTATATTAGTACTTTTATTTGTTATATCCATATTCACTTGCGGGACTACATAATAATTACAATCAGAAAGGCTACGTATTATTCACAAAATGTTTTGTATTCGCCCGTTACTCGCGTCTAAAATATTAGACCTCAAAATTGGTAATAATTTTGCGCCACCGGACGAATGTCGTGTGGCGTTGTGAATAACGGGGAGTTTGTTCTATCAAAATTCAAAACTTCTCTTGAGTCCCGATCCCTACCTAGGCCGCGTCAGAAAGAGAGAAATATATCATTTGACATTATGGTACTGTTTTCGATGAACGTCAGAATTCAAAATTCGAATTCAACTTTTTCACGTGTTTATGTATACACTAGAATTATTTGGGGTTTACAGTGACAGATAGTTTTCCTTCATTTAATTTTCAACTTTAACCTCATACAAATTAAGTATCTAGTTATTTCTAAATCGGTAGACGTGGGTAACAGTATTCTGAAAATTGCTTTATTTGTATGACAGTAAAGTTGAAAATTAAATGAAGGCAAACTATCTGTCAATGGTTAACTAGCATTAATCGTACTGTACGTGTGCTTGATGCTTCACTCATTCATTACTAATGTTCAAAGATTGAGATTTGAATACAAAATTATTGAATGTCTTATTTAGGTGAATAAGAGATGAAACTCGAACCCACGACCGCCGATTGACAGTCGCATGCCTGAACGACTATGCTATCGGAACGATTATTGTAAAGTGTTATTTTGTATGTTTGTATGTAGGGTATAACCTCCGAAACTACATCCGATTATAAAAAATATTTCACTGGTGATGGATAAATGAACTTACTGGGTGGACATAGCGATAGGGTAGACCGGGGACAATAGAAACACGTCATGATTGAAACAAGTCAAATTTCTCGAAAACTATAATACCTACGCGCCTGAAGCAACACTCAGAACACGCATTCTGCCACGTTTGAATCCTTGGCCAGTAGCGGTCGAGCGACGGTGCGCGATGGTAGTGTAAACGAGCCAAATTAGTTTTTAGCGGTAAAAACTGAGTATTTGTGTTGTCGTATATTTATTTATAACTTTGTTCCTTTTGTATTTTGGCAGATCAAATTATTTTGGTATGATAGTTAGGAATAAAGGAAAGTTTATAATGGGTTTTGATCAGCGTTGGAGTCTTTTTATATGTAATATTTGAACTTGAAGTTAAAAACGTCGTGTGGCGACGGAAGAAACAACTTGCTTGTGGACGATTGAAACGTTTCAATCGTCCTCGCGTTTTAATCGTTCCCAAAAGTAACCGACTTGAGAATATACGGAGGTTATGTTAATGTTCACTATTATTTGTGTAGTTTTTGACCTTATTTATAGTTTATGGAAATGGTTTTCACTGTTTTTTTTATCCGTGATTTTATGAACATTTGTATTTAACCGACGTCTAAAAAAGGAGGTTCTCAGTTTGACCCGTATATAAAATATACCTATATCAGAAAGAATCACACATTCACATCACACATTTTTTAAATATAATTTGGCATATCGCTAATATTTTGTTTAGTAAAACAATTTAAACTGTTTATTTATTGCGTCTATAATTTAATTTTACATCCCGACGTTTGTTAACACTTTTTGTCACCGGGTAGGTACACGGAATGATTGAAACAATGTTATAGTTGAAACAAGCACTTTTGTATGAAACATGATTATGCTTATTTTCTGCATATCTATATCGTTACATATTATAATTGCATTAAAACGACTTTGGTTAAGCTAAATGTATAAGGTAACAGCAACAAAGAAAACTAAAAGTCGTATACTTTTTTTTACACGCGCGTTTTTATCGAGATTTTCAGATCAGCTCATAAATTGAGAAATATTTATGATATGCTCGCGAACTTTTGATGAGCTCATTTGTATGCCGTGGTAGTCATGAAAAAGATTAAAAAAGATATAAGTACTTTCATTGTGCCGAAGATATTACAGTGTTTCAATTGACCTCACATAGTGTTTCAATTGACAGTCATGTGAGGTCAATTGAACCATACTGCCCCATTCTCTTCATGACACAAAACTATGGATTATAGACCAACTAAATACATTAAATTTAGGAACCAGATAACTAAACTTGAAATATTTTGGGCGTTCATCTTTCTACTCCTAAACATATAACGGTTACAGGCGGTTAAAGGCAAATTGTTTCAATTGTCCCCGGTCTACCCTATGCTTTTTTTTTCTCGTTAAATTTATAGTGTGGGGTAGTTTTAGAAAACCCAAAATATTTTTGGACAAGCTATCCAACGATACCCCACACCCCACACTATAGGTTTAACGAGAAAAAAAAATACATCACCAATTTACATGTAGCGGAGGTACCCTAAGAATTTTTTTTCAGGATTTTATCCTACTGTTTTGTCGGCGTGATTGGTTTATATACCCACACCGAATTGCAGTTTTCTAGTTGTAAGGGTTACTGAGCTAAGCCGAAGACGGACAGACAGACAGACGGACGGACATGGCGAAACTATTAAGGGTTCCTTGTCGACTACGGAACCCTAAAAATTGTGACTTAGTTAATTTACATGTTGGGGGTAATCTAATATTCTAGTTGAACAGTCGATTCCTAAATAGGTTGCAGTAGGTATTTTACTGTCAATCGAGATGTGCAGTCGACTAAAGCGAACGTTTAAATTTATCAGGTACTTACACTCCTAATAATTGTCTGTTATATTTAATGCTACATAAAGTAACATCACTCAATCGAAGCTTACTTATAATCTGCAAGTTGGAAATTCAAACGGTTCATTTGATCAAAACCAGATTACGTTTTAATATTGGATCTTACTCCTTTCTAATAAGACGCAAAATGTACCTATGCATAATTTTCGTTCCGTGGACTTTAGTTAGGTCGATCACGAATAAAGAGCAAAGCATTGAAATTCAGCCTATCAAAAACAAATGACATTGCTCTTACGTCATTACCAAAATGAGTAATAGCCTAGCAATATAAAATGAATGCCGTCTCTTTCACCAGAAAAAAAAGGGATTGTACGATGGTGTCGCCGTCTGGTGAATATAATTACTACTATTGACCCCGCTGTCTAACTAATTTTGATTTGATACCAAAGACATCTAGTGAAGGTTTGGGCAACGTGCTGTCATGTGACGCGGCCATGTCATTTACACGGACAGTGTCTAACTCACGCACACATACAAGGCTCGGAGTAAAATTTTATGAATTTCAAATGGCTATATTTTGAATATTACTGGTTTTTGCGTGTATTTATTCAAACTGCGGGAGAAGAGGGTCATATATTATCTAAATATCACAATTTCAAGTTCCTGACATCGATAGATTATACGTCTAGTCCGAACGAAAATTGTATGGAATTCGTCAGTGACGTTGCACCTTAAGGAAAAATGACACGTACTTTCGTCTGCATAGGTACATTTTTTTTTCAGACGCTGTTATATTGTTCTAAAAATCTAATACATAACAAGTAATGCGAAATTATCGTTTTGCTATGCGATAGGGAGATCATTTATTATTTACTAGCTTCTGCCCGCGACTCCGTCCGCGTGAAACTCGTTTATAACGTTTATATAGCAGCACCATACAAACTTTTACCCCCCATTTCACCCCGTTAGGGGATGATTTCGGGGATAAAAACTATCCTATGTCACTCTCACACTCCTCCATCTCCACTTAAAATCACGTCAATTCGTCGCTCCGTTTTGCCGTGAAAGACGGAAAAACAAACAAACAAACATAACACATACACATACACTTTCCCATTTATAATATTAGTATGGATTAACTAGTGCCTAGTTAAACAATAAAAAATGAGCCTTTATACGTCCCACAGCTGGGACGTCTCTCATGGATGCGAGGGAACGGGCAGTCCCCACGCTGGCCCAGTGCGGGTTGGGGACTTTTCTTCTTCGTAGATGTATACATGCAGGTTTCCTTATGATGTTTTTCCTTCACCCGGCACGGCAAATATCAAATGATATTCCGTACAAAAATTCCGAATAGCCGAGATTCGAACCTACGACCGCCGTTTGGCAGCCTCATATCTGAACCCCTAGGCTACCGTCGTATTACTTACTAACATACATAATAATATGAAAATATTGATTAAATAAATAAATAAATATAAGGGGACAATCTTACACAAATCGACCTAGTCCCATGGTAAGCTCAGTATGGCTTGTGTTATGGGTACTAGACGACGATAAATATAATAGATATAAATACTTGAATACATAGAAAATATCCATGACTCAGAAACAAATATTCGTGCTCATCACACAAATTTTTGCCCTTACCGGGATTCGAACCCAGGACCTCTTGCTTCGTAGGCAGGGTCACTACCAACTAAGCTAAAGCGGTCGTCAAACTAACTTCTAACTAGCTTCTCGCGCGCGACTTCGTTCGCGTGGATCTCGTCTCGTTTATGTCGTAGCTCCATACGAACTTTCACCCCCTTTTACCCCCTTTGGTGATGATTTCCGGGATAAATAATATCCTTTGTCCTTTCCGGGGACTCAAGCTATCTCTCTACCAAATTTCATCTCAATCGGTTTAGCGGTTTAAGCATGAAGAGGCAACAAACAGACAGACAGACACACTTTTGCATTTATAATATTAACTAGCTTCTGAACGCGACTCCGTCCGCGTGGAACTCGTTTATATCGCAGCTTCATACAAACTTTCATCCCCCTATTTCACCCCTCAGGGGATCACATCACACATCATCAGCCTATATACGTCCCATTGCTGGGCACAGGCCTCCTCTCATGTATGAGAGGGAACGGGCAGTAGTCCCCACGCTGGCCCAGTGCGGATTGGGGACTTCACATACACATTTGAATTTCTTCGGAGATGTATGCAGGTTTCCTCACGATGTTTTTCCTTCACCGAAAAGCTAACGGTAAATATGAAATCATATTCCGTACATAAGTTTCGAAAAACTCATTGGTACGAGCCGGGATTCGAACCCACGACCGCCGTTTGACAGCCGCATGCCTGAACCACTGGGCTACCGTAGCCTCAGGGGATGATTTCGGGAAAAAAACTATCCTATGTCCTTCCCCGGGAGTCAAACTATCTCTATACCAAATTTCCCCTAAATTGGTTCAGCGGTTTAAGCGTGAAGAGGTAACAGACAGACACACTTTCCCATTTATAATATTAGTATGGATAGTATGGATGGATTATGGATCTAGCAATGTAGTCAGAAAAAACGGTTGTATGGACAGCAAACGAATCAAATTAAACGCCATAAAAACGTAGTTACGCTCTCATTTTAAAACTACTTACGTGTTTACAATAACATGAGGTATATAAAGTTATTCGTCTATGTAGCTTTAGGTATCATAGTAAAACTAGAGCGAATTTAAGTTTTCATACAAAACCTGTTTTTGCTGTATTTCGTTATCCAACACGTAGTTTAAAAATGAGAACGAAACTCCGTTTGTATGGGAAGGTAAAATTCGGCCGCGCTTACTGTGGACTCTAGCTTTTCTGTAATCATTACTGTTTGTGAGTGTTTGTTAGATACATTTTAAGTTTGTCCGATTTCCGGTTCAAGTACATAAGCTTATCAAAAAATCTGTAAATACAGTTATTCATCATCATCATCATCATCATATCAGCCGGAAGACGTCCACTGATGGACATAGGCCTACCTCAAAGAGTTTTGAGTTATTCATCTTAGGGAAAATAATACAAATGTTTCGTTTCAGAGCCCATACATTTTTCTCACCCCGGCCCGTACGTGCACCGAGTCGGTCAATGTATAACATGGTGCATAATGGACCCTGCATATTTTAGTGCAATACCAAAACATTGCATATGAATGAATAAGTAGGTGAATACATTTTCGTTTAACCAGGTGTCTCAGAATGGGTGCATAAATAATAATTTAAAATAGTTAGTTTATGGAACATGTATTTATGGCATCGAAATGTTTATAAATATCATGAAAACGACAATAGAAAGGTTGGTGCCTACTAGATAGAGTAAGTAGGGGAGACTGGGGTCAATTGAAACACGGGTCAATAGAAACAAGTTCAATAACTCCGAAACGAAAGGCGATCGCGGGGTGGTCCCTGAGGGGGAAGATATCGGCGTTCGTGTCAGAACCGGCCGAGCAGTGCTAGCCGCGGCTCTGTGACCGTCGGACGTTATTACGCGAGTGTATTGCTTTTTCGGCACAAAAAGTAAGTATTTTTGATGTTTTTGTTTTGTTTATTAATCAATATCCATTGGTAGTAATTTAATACTATTTAACCTTTTGTTTGTATGGTTATTCCTGTTGAGTTTTTAGTGGTTTATGTGTACGTAACGTCTACCGTTTTTTTTCTATGATTTTAAATATTCACCAAGACGTTGCTGGGTCAATTGAAACAAATTTTACCGGGTCAATTGAAACATGTTTCAATTGACCCTTGTATATGGATTTAAGCATTTTTTTGCAGTAACATTTTTTTTTGTCTTTAGATGCCGCGAAACCGTCCAAAAACTACGAATCGAGGGGAGTGTGATATAGATTTATTTAAGAAAGCTTATGAAGAGATCAAATCCAAGGGAATAACACTTAGACAAGCTGCCGAAAAGTATGAAGTTAATTTAACATCATTGTTCAGATACAAGAAAAAACGGGACAGTTGCAATGAAGAGTCCTCAGAATCCGTGAAGATGGGTTATTCTCCTCACAACAAAGTGTTCTCTGCAGCCCAAGAAAAGGAGTTATCGAAATATTTAATGAGATGTGCTGATATATACTTCGGTCTCCCCAAAAAAGAGGTAAAGAAACTGGCATACGAACTTACAAAATCATACAACTTGACAAGGCCTCGATCTTGGGATGAGAATGAGATTGCAGGAGAAGACTGGTTTTTAGCATTTATGGCTAGAAATCCCGAACTATCTGTAAGAGCTGCTCAAGCCACAAGTTTGTCAAGAGCCACAAGTTTTAACCGTACAAATGTTGAGGCGTTCATCGACAATTTGCAAACGGTTATGGACCGTCATAAATTTGAACCACAGGACATCTATAATGTTGACGAGACGGGAGTAACCACGGTACAAAAACCAGACAGAATTGTGGCAAGGCGAGGCACAAAACAAGTTGGATCAATGACATCAGCAGAACGTGGAACACTTGTGACGTTAGCGTTTGCAGTTAATGCCATAGGTAATGTGATTCCTCCATTTTTTGTTTTTCCCCGCGTCCGGTTCCAAGATCATTTTTTGAGAGACAGTCCTATAGGTTCCACGGGCACTGCTATTCCTTCAGGGTGGATGCAAGATTCAGGCTTCCTGCTATTTCTAAATCATTTTAAAAAACACGCGAACTCATCGAAGGCCCATCCAGTACTGCTGGTTTTAGATAACCACTCGTCTCATATACACATTGATTGTCTAGTCTATTGTAAAAATAACGGAATTATTTTATTATCTTTTCCACCCCACTGCTCGCATAAGCTGCAGCCGTTAGATAGGTCATGCTTTGGTCCATTTAAAAAATCAGTAAACACCAGCTGTGATGCATGGATGCGGAACAACCCGGCAAAAACAATGAGCATTTACGACATTCCAGGGATTACAGCTACTGCTATGCCACTAGCCTTCACTTCCAGAAATATTCAAGCTGGATTTCAAGCAACAGGAATCTACCCATTTAATAAAAACATTTTCACGGATCTAGACTTCGCACCTTCTTTCGTAACTGACCGCCCAAACCCAAACGACACTGATGATCCAAATCTTGTGGCTATTGAGATACCAACATCTAGCACCAATGCAAGTTCGGTTACTCCAGATCAAAATCAGACATCTATTCCTATTGGAACTCCAACAAGCGTCACTAACAGCCAGGTTACAAGCTTGAATACAGAGTCCATTGCAGCAATAAATTCAAGTGCTAGGGACCAATCTAGTACGCCTCCAAAAAATTCAGATGTTGCAGTTACAATGGATCAATCCAATACACCCCCAAAGACCCTTAATCCTGTTGTTGATCTATGTCAGCCATCTACAAGCCAAAAAACTGTTTTCTCACCGGAATCAACAAGACCTTTTCCCATTGCTCCACCAAGAAAGATGCCTGCAGGTGGTAGAAGAAAGAGGAAGTCGACAATCTACACGGACACTCCCGAAAAAGAAGAAATTAGGAAAGAATCAGAAAAGAAAAATCAGAAAAAACAGGCAAAGAACGTGAAAAAGAACTTAAGTAAAAAGAATAAAGGAAAGGGTAAAAAATCTAAGCAAACTAAACCATTGACTTCTTCTGAAGATGAATGAGATAACTGCTTTTGCCTCGTTTGCACGGACAGTTATGAGAAAAGCAGACCAGGAGAAGACTGGGTGCAGTGTTCGGGGTGTAAGCTGTGGGCACATGAGGCTTGCACACCTGGAGACCTCAATTACTTGTGTCACAATTGTGACTCTGACTGATTTTACCAAGACTTGAATTTTTAAGATCTATTATAATCGTTGATCTCTGTTTATTGAATGTTGGTTGTATTAACATACTCTAAGACAATAAGTGCCATATGAATGTTATGTTAAGTTAAGGCAATAAGTACTAGGTTTTTTTTGTTAAATAAATGGTAAAAATAGTGTTAGATGTGCGGTGGGCACATAGAGATCTTAATATTATTTGTGTCACAATTGTGACTGACTGATTTTACAAAGTGTTCATTATATCAACCGCCTTAACCCTAGTTAAGATGTATAATAATAGTTTTCTATCTTTATAAAATGTTGATTATATTTGTAGATTAGTAATAGTTGATCTCATTACTTATAGATATCTACATAATCTAAATAATAAGGCAATAAGTACTATATGAAAATGTAAGTAAATTCATAGCAATAAATACTAGGTTTTTTCTTTAACTTAATGGTAGAAACTACCACTTACAGTGTTTAAATCAAAGATTGAGATCGTGTGATTTAATCATGACCAAAAAAAAGGAATATAAATGATTATTACAATAAATAAGTATTTTATTTCTAGGTGTTTCAATAGACCCCAGTCATTGTTTCAATTGACCCGGAATCAGGGTCAATTGAAACAATTTTCGAGGATTTCTAAAACGCTTTTAATTCCGAATCTGATACCAATGGATACAAATTTACATAATAACTTTAGAGCCAGATAATTTACCCATAGTCGAAACCTTTCACAAACCAATATTGATAGAAAATGTAGTCACTATGGCCGTCTTTTCAAAAAACGTTTCAATTGACCCCAGTCTCCCCTACATTTTGTCGTGCACGTAGCGTAAAGTTTGCTTTTTACGTCGTGACATGTTATTCATATCTGACGGTTTTTTTCACGAAAGGTCCAATTCACGGTGACTGTTGTCTCTACCGTTGTTTATGTTAAGTTTTAATTTTCTTGTAAGTGCTAAGGTTTAAATGGGTATTCAATTTATGCGGGTGTACGTAAAATTATGCATTTTACGAACGGATTTTAGGTACATGGTGTTAAGTTATTACCCTTTTTTAAATAGCAAAGAGCTCTTGTTTGTATTATATTACAAAATGATAAAACACTGAAATATATTCATTTTATCTACTTGTATAAACTGACCCATCAAAACCATTAAGACGTACTATTTTTAACCAAATTACGTTAACATAATCTTACCTCACTATGACGTCTTTCAGTATTTACACACTCTTATAAACTACTGTACTATAGTACAAAAACACTACACCAATCACTACACAGCACAATAATTTCAAATTTGGAACAATTCAAAATTCAAATAGAGAACGAAATCCGCTTCGAAAAAAAGTTACGAGTCGGGAAATTTTCGGTGGCGTGCGAAACGTCCCAGCGGCCTGCGCGAATCTACAGGTCTGCCTGCAATGCCTCAGACTTTCCCGCGTCAATGTGTGAATGGAAAGGTAAAATGAGCATGTTCCGTGTAGGAGCGGGATGGTTACACTTTTCGCAATGCGCTTATGGGGTCGGAAAAGCGCTATATAGATTATGGAAGTTGTGTAAAAAATATTCAGAATGGTATTGTTGCAATGTATACGGGAAAAAGGCTTTTGAAAGGTTATCCGAAAGAAATTAAACAGTGGTTTAGAATAACGATTAGTCGCAGAGAACACGGTCACCAATAATTGACGTTGAGTTAGTAAACTCAATATGTATTATAAAAAGGCGACATTTATAATAATATAATGAGAGGGGTAATGTTTGTGATAATATGTATAGTTCGAAGAATAGGTACACAGAATCGTGAAAACGGAAACATCCTCTCGACTATCCGAAAACCAATTTTACAAAAAATACGTAAATAAATAAAGAATGGTGTCGAGGATAGCACCACCCCTTTCATCCCGTGGGAGTCGTAAGAGGCGACTTCAGCCCCCTATTCTGTAATTTTTTTTAAGCTCACCTCAACGCTCACCCACAAATATACCTTGACCCCGCAATGCGTAGTATTTAAGCGTAGGCAGCGGGGCTTGTTACGTGACGGTTCACCGGCGGGGTGAGCCGCATTAGGACATTGCGAACAGCCCAGGACAGGGTTGAAGTGGGTTGCAGTTAATGAACTATAGTACTCTATCACAGTAATGTCTCATTTTCCACATCTTTAAACCTGAAATTTCGAGAAGTATTTACTTGTTACTGAAAATTATGTTTTCATGTGAAAATACAGGCGTGAATTCATTAAACGAGCGAGCGATGCGATTGACGTTCTTTGTTTCAGCTTGATTAAAACTCTTTCCTATGTCCGGATGTCTGAATGTCCGGCTGTGTTCCTATCCAGGTCACTTTTCTTAACCAATTCTAATTACATTTTGCGAGCCGGTTCAATAATAGTATTTTTGTGATCAATATGACAAAAAAGACCGGGTTGCACTCCGGGAGTGCCGCCAGCATCATGGGCCCATTTACACAGTATGTCGAACTCACTCTGCAATCTGCATCTTACTTTCTGCAGTATATTCTTCCTTGTCTGCAGTTATTAAACATGTGTCATCGGCGAACTGGTATACGGAGGCTTCTCTAAATATGTTACACATATCGTTGACATAAATTATGTATTCGGTAGCGCCGATTATTGAGCCTTGGGCTGTGCCTTGTAGCGATTGAGCAATCTCACTCTACTCATCTGGTATTCCGACCATATTATACCTATTTGTATGGTAGTTTTTAACAAGTTCTAAGGGTGGCCCCTGTATACCACTTTGCTCCAGGTTTTCATACAGTTTGTTTAAATTTAGTGTTTCAAAGGCTTTACTAAAATCAATCATAGTTACTAGTGCCTATATGCTTTTTCTCATTTAGGTGGCAATTGACCTCATCTGTGAATTGAGCGAGCAATTGAGCAGTATTTCTGCCCTTCACAAAACTCAGACGAGTTCAATCTTGTGGTTCAGTCTGTTCGTATATACATATTCATATAACTTATACAAAATAAGCTTTCTGACATCGCTATGGCTTGCTTTCGGTATATTTATTGATATTTTATTTTACAATCGCGAAGTATTTCGTCTTCCTTGCTGTTTGTTTACATCGGTGACATTCGATGACTTCTAACGTCTGTTGTCAAAGACAGTCAAAGAGTCCTCCTACTCCTTGCCAGTAAAATAAAATTATTCCATCAAAAATCGAAAAAGATAAATCTTGTCAGGCCCAAGAAGCTGCAGTCTATATATGCATATATAGACTGTAGGTTGCTTTTCCAACATTCGCTTGGAACAAGATACTACTACTATATGTAAGCTTCTAATTGGGCAGGCATAATAAAGTACTTACTCGTACTCGTGCGGAAGGCATCAGCGTGTCTCTGTCTAGGGAGCGTGTACGACTCAAATCAAGGCATCCCCTTAATGCAGGTTATAGTAAACGCTGTTAGCAACTACGGAATTGTAGCTAGAGTTGTCATTTTGGGGCATATTTCCTGGCATTTTTGTTCGGCATTGTGTGTCTATTTACTTTATTATACGTCCGTGCAGTAAGTGCATTCGGAAATATACTTCCTGGCAATAATTTAAAGCAAACAAGTATATTTGTTGCAAGTAGATAATAATTTTGATATACAATTAATCGATTTGATCACTTCGTAGAGAGACTATCAGTGCGAGTAAACATCTCTTTCTAATTTAAACACTCAGAAAGACTCGCTACGCTCAGGATTCTGTTGTAGGATCCCTCGCTACGTTCAGGATGCAATACACCGCCCTCAGCGTAAATATACTCTTTTGCTCCCTTGTGACACAAATAACTAATTCTCCATTGAATCTTTGAATACATTACGGTACCTTTTCCTATTAAGTAGGTATTTATTGTAGGTGTGTACTTCTTTTAATAAGATGCAATATTTTCAATTTTGCTTTCATTTGAAAGACATGTAGAAACCGCGAAAGTAAAAAAAATACTACAATTTATATTCAACATTTCCTATTACAAACTGCCAATTTAAACTTTCGCTCCTAAACGGATCTGGTTGGTTCTACTCGCAAGGGAATTTTCCGCGGATTACCTTATTTTTATGGTTTTCGTAGGCAAATCATATTGATTTACGATCCTGTACAACTAAATGGTTTTTAGTGTGACACTAATTTTTGCTCACTCCTAAATACATATATATATTTCAAAAATTGTACTCTAAAGTGCCAAATTCAACTCAAATCATAACTTTATTTTGAGTATTTACGTTATATCTGCACTAAGATAGAAATGTATAATATATTATAGTTTAGTTTCAATGTGTTTGTCAAAAACCTTAAATGCGAAACTTATTTAAAGAAAAGTGCATTATATTTTGTCTCTCGGTTTTTACCTGTCTCCTGCTACATCAAAATACGTTACAATCAGGTTGAATTACCGCGTCTAGCGCGTTTCTGTTCGGTCTGAGGGAAAGATCGAAGAGAAGTTAGCTTACAACCACTCGCGTCCTTCTTGAGTCGCGTCGCGGTTGGCTTAGTCGCTACGGCGAGTTGTGTGAGTGAGGTTGTGCTGTGGCCAGTCAGCTTGAGAGTATCCTGATACGTATTTATTTTAAATCCATGGTTTTCTTTATACTTTTTTTGCGTTCATAGGTTGTAAATTCGTTACATTAGAGTACAGAATTGCATAATTTCGATATTAAATATTGCATTGAAGTAGTTATTGGCTAAAACTTAAAACAATCTTTGTATCCTGTCCTCAGTCTCCTGGAAACATAATACCCAGGATACTGTCGATGACCCAGGAGACTGAGAGTAATCAACAGCGACATCAAGAATCCGCACGAATAATAAACTATTTTCTTCATAATAGTGAGCCATTTAACCATTTTCATTTATAAAAAATATATTTATTGAAATAATTATAACGGTTATTAATTTCTTTTGTATCAATACTCAGTATCCTGTTTTCATTTTTTTTAATGGTCATAAATTATATTTTTGATTGACCCGTTCAAGATCAGTAAAAAAACGACCTAAGCTCAAGCTACTTTTCTGACCTTAGATGGCAAAAAAATGTTATGCCCAAAAATCACTTCACATCCTACTGAGTAGAACTACAGTTCCTGTGACGTCACTCATGTGTGTCACTCACTCGCCATATTTGTGTGTCCGTGGTTCGGCCCTAGATGCCATACCTAAAGTCGCGTTAGTTCGTACAGTAGCTATTTTTTGCTTTTTCACCATTTTGGTCACAAAATAATGGTATAGTATGGTGGTGGTGGTGTTATAGCTGCAACTTTTCAATATACCTACTTCTGCGTAACTTAATTAACGGCTGCAAATGTAAGTGTTACTTTTAAGTTTTGCTATTCATAGCTAGTCACTTGAACAGAGTGGTGCAAGTATGTCACTACTACGTAAGCTCAAAGATATATTCTCACACAGATTCTATAGTATTTTAAAGATGCTGACAGTACCTAAACTTCCTGTGTAAACGCTTACGATTGTAATAAAATATCTCTTTCCCACACTGTTTGTTTTATTTGGTTACTTTATAGTCCCGACGTAATACGATAAAAATATAATAGGCATTCTAAAATAGAGAGGAATTCGTTACGTGTTTATAGGCTCCGAGTGGGTGTGATGTGTGATCGCAGTACATTGCGCACATAGTGGGGAGTGGCTAGAGTTGAGCACTTCCTGTATTATTTGGCGTGGCAAGTGTGGCAATTGGTACTGGTATATGGTGTTCATAACTAGGTGCCTCTGAGCTTGGGGCTTTAAATGCCAATATATCAATTTGGTATGTGTAGCCCAAGCACTTTATTTTCGTTAGTAAAGAAAAAAATTGAAATTTGGAAATAATTCATAACAGCAGCATTTTTGTGTGTAACTGATATATTATCATTTTAGTCATTACGTAGACTCAAAATCCACCAAAATATAAGTCATCAAAAAAATCGATATTTAACCAATTCCTGAAAAAAGAGTGAAAATACTAATAGATATTTAAATATTTGTTTTGGTTAATTTACAGCTCTTCAAGAATAATAAATAAATCACACAAAAACATCATGGATGTGTCATTTATTTTTATATATTTACTTCCCGATGAAAATTTTGGTGGTTCTTGGATAAGGCATCTTAGAATATAACATTTGAAAACTAAACAATAAAAAAAAAACGCTGTTATAAATTAATGTTTGAAAAAAAAACGCAATTTTCCTGGGGTAATGCTTCAAAAACGGAACTGCTTTTGTTCTACAACTTTTCAAGATTATGTTCTTTATACATTTTCATTATTTCATACACATTAAACAAAATTTTCAATGTACAGTGATTGTAACTTCTGTTCGTCATTTTTAGTGCAGCGTAGTGTTGTTAACGGAATTGGTATAGACAATATCAATCAAAATTGTTAATTAAGGTTAATATTAACGTAGGTATACAGCACATCTTTTCGTCCAATATTCCGCAGTGTCTCAAGACGAGAGTCTTTGACCAGCAGTGTGTGTTGCCAGTGATGAGATATGGCACTGAAACGTGGTCGCTTATACTATGGGCCTCATTAAGAAGGCTCAAAGTCACCCAAAAGGCAAAGGAGAGGGCCATTTTGGGAGTTTTTCTGCGTGATCGCATCAGAAATGAAGCTATCCGCAGCAGAACCATGGTAACCGATATAGCCCTCCGAATCGCTAAACTTAAGTGGCAGTGGGCGGGGCACATAGCACGTAGAACCGATGGCCGTTGGGGCGGAAAGGTTCTCGAGTGGCGACCACGTACTGGAAGGCGCGGCGTGGGTAGGCCCCCCACAAGGTGGACTGATGACCTGGTAAAGGTTGCGGGAGTCCGCTGGATGCGGGGAGGAGGACCGATCACTTTGGCACTCTTTGGGGGAGGCCTATGTCCTGCAGTGGACGTCTTTCGGCTGATGTGATGATGATGTTGATGAAACAAAGTTGCAGAACAAAAGTGGTTCAGTTTGACGAGCAGACCCTAATCTTGAATTTATAACCACGAGGTCACACTGTACCTAATAGAGGGGCCGTGTATCGGTATTCTTTTCATACAAAATAAGCAAGATACGAAATTGAATCCCCGTCGATTTCGGCATCTGTATATTTTATATTCCAACTGACCAGTATATTCTTGTATTCCAACTGACCGGGTAATCTGGATATTCATTTATTGCTTTATATGCGGTTTAAGTACATTGGTCTTACAGGATAATATAACGTGCAGTTCGCAACATGATCCCTGCTAGAGCATATATAATATTTACGTCACACCTGGCCATAATGCGAGTTTTACTGCACGCTGCGCGTACGGGAAAACTCGCATTGTGGCCAGGTGAAGACGTAAAATTTTGTACTCAACACGGGCGGTAATTCGTAAAGCCCCAGAGCGCATATTTACGGCCCTCACCTTCGGTTCGGGCCACAAACACCTGCGATCTGGGGCATTCAATAATTCACCGCCCTAGTTACGTAATGTACTATTATGTATTCCAACCATATTCCAACCGACTCATCTGTTATTTCAGCTTCATTACCTAATGAAATGCAAAGAGAGTTTATAGATACTGACCGAAGAGCTGGCAGCTTAGCTCCCCGCATAAAGAATAATAAGCTTAGCTATTCAGTAAAGTAATGGTGCCAACATCTTCGGCACAATGCTGCAGAGGCCATTTTTATGTTAGTTTTAATTTGGATTAGAATATTCGTTTAGTGTTTATTTTATTGCTCTAACTCTCAGTAAATATTTATTAATTGATGTGTGTTTGTATAGGTATAAATTGTAATAGTTATATAAAAAATCATCATCCTCCTAGCGTTATTCCCGGAAATGCCCCTAAAGGAGCCCGGGCTTCGCTTTGACACCTAATCCCAGGATTTGGCATAGGCACTAGTTTTACGAAAGTGACTGCCATCTGACCTTCCAACCCAGAGGAAAAACTAGACCTTATTGGGATTAGACCGGTTTCCTCACGATGTTTTCCATCACCGAAAAGCTAACGGTAAATATTCCGTACTTAAGTTCCGAAAAACTCATTGGTACGAGCCGGGATTCGAACCCACGACCGCCGCTTGACAGCCGCATGCCTCAACCACTAGGCTAACGTAGCTCTCTAATAGTCTCTAATAGTTATATAAAAAATAACGATTTAATTTTATTATGAATACCGAACATATAAAAGACTCTGATATGTAATGGTAATGTCGACAATTGCTCCAGTTGCACATAAAAAACGACAACATCTGGTGAAACTTTTTACGATGATAGTATTGTTACGAGCGTGGGGGGTAGGATAGAATTTTAAACTTATAACACTTTTAAACACGACGTACTAACGCTGACAACTCAATTAATTCACACAAGTGACCGAGTCCGCGCCTACTAGTACTGACACAGCTACACTTTACTGTTATGCACAAGACCACTTCACTATTTACCACTTTCCACTGTACTTCTTCTTCCATTTGTCACCCGATACCTACTAACTACTTCCCTTAGTATCCCACTCCACTCCACTATCCAAACTCTCCTTTCAAGACTTCACTTAAGACTCACACTGACTCAAGACTGACTTGGTACCATTTTTTTTTGGACCTGTTCGTTTGCAGCAGCCTGAAGGGCTGTGGCTGCTGGTTTCGGCTGGCCTGTGGGTAGTCTCCACTATGGGGCTACCCGACTGCCGAAAATACTTTGTACAGTGAATGTGGTCCCCTTATATACCCCTTCCCGAAGATTCTAGTACCTAATTTCGATTTTCATTTCGTTGTAGACGACACCGCGAATTTAGAAATACCTTGACGGCGAGCAACAAAACTGTTATTAACCCCGCCGTCCAGGGGCGGCTTTACCGGCAATAGTGCAGGGGGTGCGTTGCACCCGGGCGCACGGTCCTAGGGGGCGCCGAGCGCCACCCACTAGGGCGCCATGGCCTAGAGACGCCTCTGCCGCACAATGCTTATATTTGACTGTCTGTCTCATATAGTTAATTAATACAGACTCAAAGATAACCATCACAACGTGTAAACACAGGTACATTGCAAGCTAATGTTTTTCAGACTACAATGCTTAAATCTTAAGTGACACGAACCCTCGTAATATTCCAAGTCCAACGTCTGACATCAAAAATACTTCTAAAAACTCCTCTGTATTTGAATAAGTATAGCTTAAAAATCATTTCACCCAAAATTAATTTTACTTATTCAAACTGTATTGTTGCAAAGTGGCTTAAACTTTTCAAATAAAAAATGTTTACGGGACTTTGTTTAAGTGAAGTTCTCAACCCGTCGAAGAACTCCATTTACAAAGTGAATTATGACAGTTTTTAGACATCCGTACCTCAAAGGAAATCATAAAAACCGGCTAAGAGCGTGTCGGGCTCGGGCCACGCTCAGTGTAGGGTGCCGTAGTTATCCGTCCGTCACAGTAAGTGTCCCCACTTAAGCGTTAAACAAGCAATACTTAGCGAACAATACAATCAATACTTAGCGCACAATTTTATTATTAGACAACGAACGACCAAAGACAACTAAGACAATTCGAGCAGGACATGACGACAAATTTTCGACCTAATGTATGAGCGCACCAGCGCCGACCCCATTAAATCAGGAAAAATCTTAATACCGCCATGTACGATATGAGCGTTCCGCGTACAGCGATATCTATCGGCAAATTAAGTACACTATATTGCGCGCGAGCTTAAAGTATGGAAGATGATTTTTATGGGATAATTCTTTATTGCGTTAACCGATCTTCACCGTTTTTGCTTTATATGAAAGCACGTAATTTCATTGTGATTTTGTAAATATTACAGGTTACTTCGGACTTGCCGGCTTTTTAAAATTGGGGTATCTGAATGTACAAAAAAGGATGTAATAATGATTACCTATTTCCCCTGTGAAGACAGATGTTATCTTATCTTAACATTTAACCAAATCACTTTAATCCGTTGTCGCCTGAAAGTACGGGGTGCTTTGCGTCAAATCCGTTAGTTCTGTTTTTTTGCAGACTTGTTTATGATGTTGGCCCCATGAATAATCCAAGTTTGTGTCCTGGAGCGCCGTAAAGTACGAACTTGTTCAAAAATGGAAAATACTGCGAAAGTTTTTTAATTATAAGTAAAGGACTAGTTTTTGACCAAGGGTCTCGACGAATGCCTTAAATGATATTGAGAGCAGAAACCCCCTTTATTTTGTGGCCTTTTTAGTTTCAGCCGGCTAAAGCCGGAAAAAGTTCGTGGACGATGGGCTACAGGTACGATGTACTGCTCGTGCACTTTCACTTTCCTGGCCTTGTTGCAGCTTAGCTGTTTTTGTACCCTTCTCTTAGTAAAATAAACTTTATGATAAATCATTTCGCGACAAGGCAAAACTACAAAAGCGTGGGAAAGCACAAAAACAAGGTTTTACATCCGATTGCAGTATTGTAGAGGGTCTACGATTAGCTTTGCGTAGCCTTTGCGGGCTTTGCGTTTAATGTTTATCGTGGTAGCTACGCTTTGCTACTACAATGGGCAACAACTAAAAAGCTATAGTGCAGTGCAAGCCAGTTTAAGAATGATCAATGAGCAACTTTTAAAAATGAACAAATAATTCGGGTTGAGTTGCATCAAATTTCTGAAATACAACTAATCTCAGGATTGGTTAGGTAGTCCGATTACGGTCGTCTCAAAACTAAATGACTCTTGTCGTGTTTATGCGTCGTAAGGCAAACGTGCTAGTACTCGATGACTAGGGTATAGCATGGACTAGTGTATAACATGGACTAGGTATAACATGGACTAGTAAAATGGACTAGTGTATAGCATGGACTAGTGTATAGCATAGACTAGTGTATAACATGGACTAGCGTATAACATGGACTAGTAATATGGACTAGTGTATAGCATGGACTAGTGTATAACATGGACTAGCGTATAACATGGACTAGTAATATGGACTAGTGTATAGCATGGACTAGTGTATAGCATGGACTAGTGTATAACATGGACTAGCGTATAACATGGACTAGTAATATGGACGAGTGTATAGCAAGGACTAGTGTATAGCATGGACTAGTGTATAGCATGGACTAGTGTATAACATGGACTAGTGTATAACATGGACTAGGTATAACATGGACTAGTAACATGGACTAGTGTATAGCATGGACTAGTGTATAGCATGGACTAGTGTATAACATTGACTAGTGTATAACATGGACTAGCGTATAACATGGACTAGTAACATGGACTAGTGTATAGCATGGACTAGTGTATAGCATGGACTAGTGTATAACATGGACTAGCGTATAACATGGACTAGTAATATGGACTAGTGTATAGCATGGACTAGTGTATAGCATGGACTAGTGTATAACATGGACTAGCGTATAACATGGACTAGTAATATGGACTAGTGTATAGCATGGACTAGTGTATAGCATGGACTAGAGTATAACATGGACTAGCGTATAACATGGACTAGTAATATGGACGAGTGTATAGCAAGGACTAGTGTATAGCATGGACTAGTGTATAGCATGGACTAGTGTATAACATGGACTAGTGTATAACATGGACTAGGTATAACATGGACTAGTAACATGGACTAGTGTATAGCATGGACTAGTGTATAGCATGGACTAGTGTATAACATGGACTAGTGTATAACATGGACTAGCGTATAACATGGACTAGTAACATGGACTAGTGTATAGCATGGACTAGTGTATAGCATGGACTAGTGTATAACATGGACTTGTGTATAACGAGGACTAGCGTATAACATGGACTAGTGTATAACATGGACTAGTGTATAACATGGACTAGTGTATAACATGGACTAGTGTATAACATGGACTAGTGTATTACATGGACTAGCGTATAACATGGACTAGTAACATGGACTAGTAACATGGACTAGTGTATAGCATGGACTAGTGTATAGTATGGACTAGTGTATAACATGGACTAGCGTATAACATGGACTAGTGTATAACATGGTCTAGTGTATAACATGGACTAGCGTATAACATGGACTAGTAACATGGACTAGTGTATAGCATGGACTAGTGTATAGCATGGACTAGTGTATAACTTGGACTAGTGTAAAACATGGACTAGCGTATAACATGGACTAGTGTATAACATGGACTAGCGTATAACATGGACTAGTGTATAACATGGACTAGTGTATAACATGGACTAGTGTATAACATGGACTAGTGTATTACATGGATTAGCGTATAACATGGACTAGTAACATGGACTAGTGTATAGCATGGACTAGTGTATAGCATGGACTAGTGTATAACATGTACTAGCGTATAACATGGACTAGTAACATGGACTAGTGTATAGCATGGACTAGTGTATAACATGGACTTGTGTATAACATGGACTAGCGTATATCATGGACTAGTGTATAACATGGACTAGTGTATAACATGGACTAGTGTATAACATGGACTAGTGTATAACATGGACTAGTGTATAACATGGACTAGTGTATAACATGGACCAGTGTATAACATGGACTAGTGTATAACATGGACTAGTGTATTACATGGACTAGCGTATAACATGGACTAGTAACATGGACTAGTGTATAGCATGGACTAGTGTATAACATGGACTTGTGTATAACATGGACTAGCGTATAACATGGTCTAGTGTATAACATGGACTAGTGTATAACATGGACTAGTGTATAACATGGACCAGTGTATAACATGGACTAGTGTATTACATGGACTAGCGTATAACATGGACTAGTAACATGGACTAGTGTATAGCATGGACTAGTGTATAGCATGGACTAGTGTATAACATGGACTAGTGTATAACATGGACTAGCGTATAACATGGACTAGTGTAGAGCATGGCCTAGTGTATGGCATGGCACTTTACGTCATGACCGAAATGAATGAAAACAAAATGAAGACAAAAACCGCTTAATTCGAATTTAATCTTTAAAATAAAGTAAGGTATGAGCACAGCAAGAAAATGGGTTAGGTATACGTCCCAGACCTAGTACTCAAGTATTGGGACGTATACCTTATCCATTTTCTTTCATTTTTGGAGGAGTCTTAATAACGTTCTCACGTTCAATAGTCTGAAATACCCAACTTTTATTTAAAATGACATTTGTGGGTAATAATCTATATTTCATTCAACGACTGGGAATTTCTATGTGCCAGTAGGTATTTCTCGTACAAAGGTTAGGGTTCGGAAGTACGGTACGGATGTAAGGAAGGTAAACGAGGATATCCCACATAACCCTACCTAGAGAATATAATCCTACTGTACCTCCAAGTGAGGTCGTTATACAATGTCGCACCGTAAAAAATTGCATTAACGTCTCAACAAAGGATTTTGAAAAGTATAACGCAAGAAGTGTGTCAGAATTGTTCAATAATATGTACAAGTAAATGTAGACGAGCTGGGTCCATCTTGTCTGCAGTGGATTATGGCCACCTGTTAAGTGGTCGTAAAGATCACTCCATTGTGATATGTTGAACCGGAGATGCTTAGTACCTAGTTAAATTATGTAGTAGCTGAAAACTCATGACGGAACTCTATGAAAATTACCAACACTGGCATGTTATTTAAACTAATGTTATATACTTGATTATAAGTATGCGTACGCCTATTTCCCAAAGGAGGTATATAGGCGATATCACGAATTTCTACTTGCTAATTGTAGCCTTTCTTGCTTCATTCACATTCCTCATACATGCTCGTCGGTTTAGGGTAGGTACCTACCCTAAACCGAACTCTTGATGACCTGACCTTTTTTAGAGTAAAATAATTATATACAGGATATAACAAAAATGGGGTGTAAACCGATCAAGGGCATGTTCGGTAGCGTATTGCAATTCCAAAAATTCATTTGCTTACTTTTTTATTTATTTATTTTTGTTTACATTGCAATGTTTGTTTTTGTTTGGATTACAGTTTTTGTTTTTGTTGACATTGATTGTGTATGACTTCAAAAACGTAAAAGCTGTCACAACATACACATTAGTCTTCATAACACAGCTGTGCGCGCGGCGATTGAAAATTAATTAACCCCTCCCACCCTTCACCCTTGCGGGGGAATGTTGTCATACACAAGCATGGTCAACGAAAACAAAGACTATAATGAAAACAAAAACAACATCAATGAAAACAAAAAGAACATACATGCATATTTGGAATCGCAATGCACTACCGATTACGCCGTTGTTCGGTTCACTGCCCAATTTTGGTACACCCTCAATAGAGATAAATTCTGTGAAGTTGTAGCTGTGTAAGTTTGTCAATTTGTTATGGACAGAATGGGTTATCTAATTTCAAAAATTATTTCACCAGCGTGTAGAATTAACTTTCTGGATGGTTAAGTTAACATCTCCTTGCCTGACTCACCGCTGCAACGGTACAGGTTTATAGGCCACTATGTCAGTTCGAGAACACTTCAGTACTTTGATATAGCGGCAATCTACTTGACGCCGCTGGAGAGACTGTACTAGCCCAGGTTTCGATCGAATCAAAGGCTTTCCCGTACTCCACGAATGCTAAGCGGAGAGGCAGGTTCCTCAGTCTTCTTTAGAACCTAACGGAGCGTATGAATGTGGCCTATGGTATTAAAACCTCTTCGGCAACCGGCTTGTTCGGGAGGCTGGAAGTCATGAAGCTTGCGTGCGAGACGATTCGTAATGACTCTTGAAAACAACTTGTAGACATGGCTCAGGAGTGAGATGGGTCGGTAATTCTTCAGCAGGGTGTTGTCACGCTTTTTGAAGAACAGCACCACCTCACCTCTATTCCACGCCTTTGGCGTTCTTCCCTTCCAGCAGGATGGTGGACTGTTTGAAAAAAACAGTCCACCATCACCGCACCGCCCCCACCGCCCGCGGCCGAGAGTACACAGCAACTGTTTGAAAAAAGAATTAAAGTCGCTGAGACCGCATTATTTTTTCTTTTTTTTCCCATTCCAATACACCCGCACCCACCGCCCGCGGCCTGCCAGCACGAAGATAATCGGAAAAGATTGTTCAGGGAAGTAGCTAACGAAGTTTCAATTACAACTGAAGCCACATGACCGATTTGGTCGCTAGCTCTCCGTCTATTAAGTTGTAGGTACTAAGAGTAATATCATCGCATTTTCTCATAGCTTTTCTATTTGAATTGTGTTTTCTTGCATTACCCACATCCTATGAAAAATGGGGTCTAAAATAAAGGATAAGTAAGTACCTCATATATGTATATTTATTCTTAAATTGTCAACCCTTGTTTCTCAACGGGGTTTGCCTGAACGCGACGCGAGACGAAAATCAACCCTCTGGCAGCAAGTTGTGATAGACTTACCTACTGTAAACGCTATTTACACCAATTTCAACAAAAAGTAGGTGCAATAACTATCTACGGTATCTACATACCATGTCAACGTCAAAGAGATATGTTTGCACTCTTTGCAGCCATACAAAATTGCGAAAAAGTACATATCTTTGTCGTCCACTGTGCACACGTTAATTTCTATAGTGGAATTCTATTTATCGATACGGTAATGGGTCCTTAATCTCCAGTCTGATCACAACATGAACCATGCTACCGAAATAAGATTATTTCGTTCGTTCTATGATTCGACCCTTGAGCTATTTATACCGAACGATAACCAATTGAAATCAAGTGATGATGACTAGGCCAAACATTTAAATATGATTTGAGTATTATTTAGAAGCTTATGTGAAATCACTCCGGTACTCCCACTCAATCTAGAAAACCGAAGATGAAACATACCTATCGGGGATTATTTATATCATTTATCGTGCACCAAAATAGCCTGTTCTGATCTACGGCCGCGGGGATTTGAAACCGAAGTATTCTCATGCAAATGATATCGGAAGTCGGCTATTTTATAGATAAAGGGTTAGAGAAAGACGAACTGGAAAGATTTTTATTCAATTGTTCTCAGTATATTTACTGTGTCTATTGACACATTTACAAGTACAATACACTCAAAGAGAGAAAAATATAATAAAAAAACGGGTTGCACTCCGGGAGTGCCGGCAGAACTGAAAACTCAGACACACATTAAAAGCTCAATATCACTACACACTAGTTATAGGAGTCTTACATGCAATACATTCAATTCTGTATGCACTTTAACGACAAAATTAATGTTAATGTTTGCACACGAAATAGTTCAAAGGATGTTTTGACCTAGCGCACTACACTACTAAGGTTCAGTTTCGAGCAACGACTGTCTTGACGTGCACAGCGCCGAATATCTCACCTATATACGGTCACGCGACCTCCTACGCTCTTACACCTGCGGCGAGTTTAACAATTTCTCCATCCCACAAAGTACACAGCGCCGCTAAAGAACTTTTCACTTCAAAAATACAAATTATTGAATGCACACGTGATGTACGCAGATTAACAACGATGCTAGCTTTGTAACGTATATCGGCGTTACATAACTTTCGTTAATATGAACTATGTAAAAAAATATATAAAATAAAATAAAACTATGTATAATAAATAATTAAGTAAACAATTATAACCAAACCTTATTATAGTACTTACCTAAATAATAACAATCAAATAACAACTAGAATTTAACATACAATAAAATATGTTAATCGTTTATTTCATTGCGGCACGTTATTTCCCTGACGAACTGTACCATGCTCGCAGCTCCATTGTTCTAACCGGTGGATCGCGCTGCGCCCCCGCGCCCGCGCCCGCTCCCGCGAAGGCCCAGCCGGCCGCGACCGCCGGCAGACACACATTTTGCATTCGACGCAGGCGCACGTACACTCTTCTCACAGTGTCATCACACGTCGCGCCCGCGCTTTCGTTTTTTTATTTTAATAGTATCGTTCCGGGCACTAGATAGCCCCGAGATGCCTTCACTAAACTCAGTGAGTGTTTAAAACCCCTAAGATATTGGGTAAGTGCTGAACATTCCATAAGAAATAGTTGTAAGTAGGTAGATTTAAGGGCGTGTCCAACGGTATTTCCGTTATTATGCTTTTCTGCTTATTTTCGCTTTAAAGACGAACGTACACACATTTCATTCATCTTTTCCGCTATTTTTTTATCAGTTTTATCACGCATCATAAATGTTTTGATGTATAAATTATGCAGTAAAACAATATATCTCATTAAATTAGTATTCGTTCTCCATCTCATTTTTGTAAACTCCGTCTGACTGTGACATCCGCATTTCACCAAGCCATTTCACCATCACCATCACGCAGTACCTTCTCTTCCTGCTTCTGCTTCTGCGTATGCCGGTCACAGTCAGCGGAGATAAATGCGGAACGAGTTTTATTTACACGGTGGTCGAACATTCCAGGGTGCTACCTTACGGTTCGAGTGTAGCAGAAGTTACACCAGGGTTCCTGGTGCTGCCGGCTGACGTCCCTCAGCCCGTTCCATCTCCGCGGCGGTCCCGAGATCCAGGGAAGTACTGGCGTGGTGGCAGCAACACCCCCCTTGAGCCAGGGAGCAAAATTCAGACGGCCTATGACCCCTACCCGACGACTTTTTTATCGTGTGCTCGCGGCGTAAGCGGCAATAAATGCAGTATAGATTACCAGTGTTGTTTAATTTAAACTCGCCCGCTTAAAACGTAGCAGCTTTCGTAATAAAGCTTGTTCTAAGATTTAATTATTTCTGAAAAGTACATTACGTAGCGTAGGTATGACAAGTTGTGCAATATGTAGTACAATATTTCGATCCGAAAATCCCGCGAAGCTTGATTAAATTAAGTGCCACTTGAATTCGCTTGCACTTATTGTCGTTGGTGAAACAATATCATCGCAATTGGATATTCATTTCATAGTTACAGCGATTCAAGCAACAATCTTAGCCTGAAAACTGTATATAATATAGGGTGCGTAATGTTTCATATAATGTCAGAAAAACTAACATACACTTGATATACATTAAATTGGCATAAAGTCATTTAGGATAATGTAATGTTTGATATAGCGGTTTTTTGTTATATTTTGCTTTACTCTACTTATCAATTGATATATTAGGCAAAATTACATAATTTGCAAGTGGCATACTTCTATTTTCGTATAACACATTCATGAAATAAATATGTTTAACATACATATTATTTAAAATAATTACGTTATCATATAACGCATTTATGACATAAATAATGTTTATATTACATATTATTTTAAATAATTGCACTTTCATATAACAATGTCTGCCAAGAAGTTGACGGAGCCCCGCTTTCGTTTCTGGGACCGCCCTCCGCCGTAGACTTTTGTAAGTACTTACTTAATATGTAATGTAAGTATTACATATATAAATAATGTTCGGTTCTGGCGCTTCGCCGGCCGCTACCGCGGCACGCTCGCGCACTGTATGGTCGCAGTTCAACCTAACACTCCTCCTCGCTTCGCTCGTCGTTGTACCTACCTGAGACTTGCCTTGAGGTGGATTATTCTATATGTTGAAAGTGCAAAAGGTCTCACTTATTTATTTTAGTATTCATTATGACATTATTTTTAATTCTTTGTTTATGTTTAAAGTTATTTATTGTAAAATCCACTTATATCTACTGAAATTTATAGCATTGACGAATTATAGTCATTATGATAAACAAGTTTAATACCAAGTGATTTTTATAGTAAATGTCTTTTATACTAATTGTAATTATAGCCTTAAATCATTATATCACTTTTTACAGTAGATCATTTGAAAATTATCTGAAACAATTATACCATCCGTTACATTATAATAAGCAATGGTATATCAAACCAAAATAGATTAAGTGAAATTATATAAAACGTCGTGCACCCTATAATATAGGTAATAAACGAAACGTGTGCTCAAAAATGTCATTTTCCACTCCCGAATATAGGTACTTCAAATACAATTTCCACGCGACCTTTCCTTCTGGCGCCTGGAGGTACAATGGGGGGAGTCGGGGCGATACCACGCTCTTATACTTTCGTCGAGTACTGCGAAATGCCATTACCGGAAAACACATAGGAATACCGGTGTGGGTAGAATGGGGCGAGGTGGAACACATTATAATGTAGGATTTTTAATGACTAATATCCGTTTAAAGTGTTCTAAGTTATTCGATAAGATATTAAATTATAGTGTGCTCCATATGGCTCTGGACAGGCTCACGAGAAGGGAAAGTTCCTTTTATTATTGAAGATAGGACATTTTCCTCTACCGGGACATTATCTTGTTAAAAAAAATAAGTAGGTAGTAATACTGCATCATTGAGATTTAAAAAATATTGCATATCTACCTCACGATTATTTTGTACACAATGCTGTCAATTTGATGGGCATAATTTCAAAAAAGTTACATGGTAATTACTTAGGTAGATATTAAAACAAATAACACCATTCACGTCAAGTTTGGTTAAGGTTCGAATGCCCGGTGTTATAATTTTTTATTGCAGTTTTTCTTATTTTAATGCCTGAGACAGATCAACATATCCCATCTTGAATATTACTATTATCTATGTCGCCATGAAGGTTCCCCGGGTATGTCCAGGAGCAGCAATTTAACAGCGTGGTTCTCTGAATCAGATTTATTTGAGGACTGCCTATACAAAATCCCTAACCACCCTCATTCAACAATGATTAAACAGTTTAAACCTACCCACTAATAAAGAAACATGTAACATAACACTTACAAGGTACGTTCCCTTCATTAATATGTGTGATCAGAATATAACTGTAAACCTAAATATAAAAACTGAACATAAAAGTATGTTAAAAATTGTCTCATATTTTAGATGTTACTTACGCGATTGCAGTGATCTACGCTGCGATCACATCAATATATTTTATCTACGCATGATATGTGCGTAGATAAAGTAGTAGTGCTCTAAAATGCGTTCAGAAACAGTAGGAAATGACCAGCATTACTACAACCGATTTTACTATGAGAACTTTCTTGTCTGTGGTAGTAGGTAAAATCTGTACTGTAATGTCATTACAGTACAGATTTTTGATAAATTTGTATCGTTATGAGTTTAAATTTGGAACAGCTGTCAAAACTCAAGTGGGTCTCTATTCTAGTATCCATAGATATTAAAACAGTTATCGATACGAAACGTCAATTCAGTACGTTTTTTAATACAAACCGCACGACCTTTGATCTCGAGTGATATGCGTATAGGGACTTGATTTGCTTGTCTATGTTTAAAAAAAAAACCATTCGCCATGACGGATGATCGAATTGCCGCCATTGCTGTTGTCATTTTATTGTTGGTTTTTTGCTTTTACTTACTACTACTTATGATATGTGTGTAGATAAAGTAGTGTATGCAACTGTACATAATTAGGACTTAAAACGCTCGTGTGATCCTATTATGAAACTCGCTGACGCACGTTTCATAAAACCACACTCGTATTTTAAGGCCTCTCATTATGGATCAGTCGCATTAAACTACTATTACTTACTTAAGAATTTGAGTTTAATATGTGTACGTGCGAATGTTAACTATGCATCGATCCGACGGCGGATTCTTGCTAAGCCGCAAACATGTTTCAATTTCAGCCTTAGCGAAGGTGTCGGTATTATCTTCGTAAGATAATAGACACAATGCATACATGAATACACAATTCGCATAGCGAAGATAGATATAACTGATGGGTTTAAGAAGAGGGCATTCACTTAAACCAGAAGTAGGTACCTACTTACCCTATATCAAGGCGCTTTCAAACTGGCAAGGCATTCGCAAAATGTGGGTGGAAATCAATTTTATAGTTAGTATAAATAGTGATCTTGGGATGAAAATCCCAGTAAGGGTATATATTAATGATTTGGGTAAGGGTATACTATTTAGTGTTTTGTTGTAATAATTATAAGCCACTTATTTCTTTAAATCAATAAATTAATTACAAAGTTGGGTAAGTATATACATTATCTTGTAATTACTCGAAATTTATTTATGGACCTCTCTACGAGTAAAGGGCTCCTCCGTTCTATTCTACAATTGTCTGTCTTGGGTTTTTGCTACCCAGTTCACACCTGCCACCTTTTTTATTTCATCGAGACATCTCTCGTGGGGTCTTCCTATATCCCAGTGTGTTACCCTTTTTGTCCATATACCCGTGCAACGTGGCCTGACCATTTCCATTTCTTTTTTTGGAATTGACTTAATGCTAGTAATTTATTATTAATAATATTTTGTTGTAATATTATGTATAAAATATAATAGACTATGTAGATACTAGAGCCTTTGCCTGCGACTTAATCCGCGTGGAACTCATTGATTTCGTGCCTCCATACAAACTTCTGTCCCCCATTTTACCCCCGCAGGAGATGATTTCCGGTATGAACACTATCATATGTCCTTCTCCGAAATTCTCTCCATACCAAATTTCAACTAATTCAGTTCAGCAAGTTACGCGTGAAAAGGTAACAGACAAACGCACAGAGTAACTTTTAGATTTTTAATAGTACCTACAAAATATCAGTAAACAGTATTTAATAGTATGTAGTATGGATTACATATATTACCTACGCCTATATATAATCGCCCGCGCGGACATATAGCATAGCCTATATCCATTGTACGGGTGTTTTTTTTTTAATCTGTTCAGTAGTTTCGGAGATAGTTCCGTACATACAGAGCTACAACCTCACTGACTCTTCCTCAACCTTTATAATAAACTAGTGGCTACCTATTTAATTTTCATATTTCGAATAGTCCAGCCTACCCCAGCCTCCTCTTCCACTGGCTGTAATCACAACCGACTGACAGACGTCAAGTGACCGCCAGAGGCATGGCTAACTCGAGTAGCTTCACTCGGCTTTTCTTTTAGTTGAACCTTTTAATTCTTTATATACTTATAGTTGGATATAACTATTACGGTTTGACATTAAAATTTCACCCATAACGTTTTACCCCGAGAGGAAATAAGTCGCAGCCTCTACATACAAACGTCAGAAATCAAAATTAGGTTGAGCCTAGCTAGCTCAATCGCGTTTATATAATGTCGCATATAATCGTCTTTCACTAGGTAGCGTGTATGTTAGAGCGAGAGGGACAAACGCTTTATGTCCGACATAAACGATCATAATCAATCTAACTACTCATAGTCTTCATTTTTTTATGAACAGAACTCAGATCTCTCGTTTTCGGTACAGCAAGACCCAAGCAATTAATGGTGGGTACACACCCAGCCAACGAACGGCTATGTATCTCACTCTAACAAATAGCTGTCACATAAATGCTTCGCGTTCGTTGGTCGTTCGTTTGCTCAGTGTGTACCCACCATAAGGCGCGCGAATAAAGCAATAATAAACTCTCGGTCAACTACTTATAAGCGCTATATTAATTGTGTTTACCTGTACATATTTTGTACCAGACTGTACCTACATTCAAATAATATACTCACCAGCAATAAATTTGGCCCAAATTAGAAAAATGCATTTAATTATTTAACACACTATTTATTTTAATCTATTCAATTTATTGTTTGAAATCACGAAAAGTTTTTGGGCCAAATGTTCCCTAAACATCGATTCCACCAAACCGTCATAGAGATCATTCCGAGATTAGTCCATGCAATTTTAAAATCTACCTAAACTAAGACTACATTTTTATCCCTGTTTATTCCAATCCGTCCTGAATAGATCTAACTCTTAACTTCATGTAGTGTGTAGGTTATCGCTTTGCTTTGAGGTTAGCACTCCAACGGACAGCGGCACTAAGATTACATAAATTGAAGATTATCACCTCAGACCAAGAAAAAAAGACAGACGGGGCGTTACGAACAGTCAAGTGAAGCCAAACCACATACAACAAAACCAAGCTACATCAAGTTTAGCACACGCTCACACACACATATATACAATAGTTATTTGTTATGCAAGGCTGCAAAGTTGTTGTTAGGCGCAAGTGCTTAGTATTGAAAGCCGAGCTAGCGAAGGATTGTAAAATTGAACCATGAGCGAAGCGAATGGTTCAAAAGTACAATCCCGAACATAGCGAGGCTTTCAAGGCACGAGATGCCAAACAATTTTGCTGCCGAGCGAAACACACAATTTTTCACCTCACCACCGCGAGGAAAATTGTAGGTAAGTAAATGTAATGGAAGTAATTTGGACCTTATACTCATTTTCAATAAAGGTTTGTTTACATCTCATCAAGATCTAGCATTTTATAATTATTAAATATAACATAAATATTTTTGCATCTTTAAATAACCTCACGCTTACCTACACTAAAAAAGTCAAAGTATTGTTGGGTAGGTACTCACGGTTTAAACTAAGACTTAAATACGCTTATTTCACTTTTTCCGCTAACTTAGCAGGCATCAAAATTCACATATGTATATCTTCTGCACTAAAATCTATAAATAACCACAATTATTTTGGTTTTACTGTCTGTGGCTTAAGAACAAAACAAAATTAAATGTACCTATATGAGTTTTTTCTTAAATTAACTTTTCAAACGGTGCGTTTCAAATTTGGAAGAAGCGAA
Source organism: Epinotia demarniana (assembly GCA_945867215.1). Lineage (NCBI taxonomy): Eukaryota > Metazoa > Arthropoda > Insecta > Lepidoptera > Tortricidae > Epinotia > Epinotia demarniana. The sequence goes on from OX244260.1 coordinate 30,614,132, forward strand.
ATTTTTAGAAAAATAAAACGACATTTTAAAATTATTTATTCGTATTTTATCCTTATAAGTCAGTCTAAATGTTAATATTTCGTATGTACCTACTTAATTAAGAGAGAATAAGTATTATTTATTTTATTTTATCAAAATAATAACAATTTATTATTGGCATAACACCATCAGTTTCTGAACGCACCTCTCATTCTGTACAGAAAAAAGTTGGGTCTCGCGATCGACCGTCACGTTCCAAATTCAAAAACTCTTTCCACGCTAGCGGATAAAATGGACTTTTGGGCGCAGATTTTGAGCGATAAAGCAAGCCTTTACGAGTCGGTGAGGTGAAATAGTTATTTGTTATGCAAGGCTGCAAAGTTGTTGTTTGGTGCAAGTGCTTAGTATTGAAAGCCGAGCTAGCGAAGGATTGTAAAATTGAACCACGAGCGAAGCGAATGGTTCAAAAGTACAATCCTGAGCATAGCGAGGCTTTCAAGGCACGAGACGCCAAACAATTTTGCTGCCGAGCGAAACACACAATTTTTCACCTCACCACCGCGAGGAAAATTGTAGGTAAGTAAATGTAATGGAAGTAATTTGGACCTTATACTCATTTTCAATAAAGGTTTGTTTACATCTCATCAAGATCTAGCATTTTATAATTATCAAATGTAACATAAATATTTTTGTATCTTTAAATAACGTCACGCTTACCTACATTAAAAAAGTCAAAGTATTGTTGGGTACTCACGGTTTAAACTAAGACTCAAATACGCTTATTTCACTTTTTCCGCTAACTAAGCAGGCATCAAAATTCATATATGTATATATTCTGCACTAAAATCTATAAATAACCACCATTATTTTGGTTGTACTGTCTGTGGCTTAAGAACAAAAAACAAAATTAAATGTATATGAGTTTTTTCTTAAATTAACTTTTCAAACGGTGCATTCCAAATTTGGAAAAAGCGAAATTTTTAGAAAAATGAAACGACATTTTAAAATTATTTGTCGTATTTTATCCTTATGAGTCAGTCTAAATGTTAATATTTCGTATGTACCTACTTAATTAAGAGAGAATAAATATTATTAATTTTATTTTATCAAAATAATAACAATTTATTATTGGCATAACACCATCAGTTTCTGAACGCACCTCTCATTCTGTATAGAAAAAAGTTGGGTCTCGCGATCGACCGTCACGTTCCAAATTCAAAAACTCTTTCCACGCTAGCGGATAAAATGGACTTTTGGGCGCAGATTTTGAGCGATAAAGCAAGCCTTTTCGAGCCGGTGAGGTGAAAACAAAATTGCACAAAACTCTTCAGCACGTGTCGCAATGCTGTCAAGATCATTTATTTCGAGTTTTGTGCGATTTAATTTGTTTAGCGTGTTTTAAACTTATGGGGCTTCGTTGAAAAGCGGTTGGCTTCACTAGACTGTTCGTAACGCTCCGTTTGTATATTTTCATGTATACATTTTTGCCATAATGTCTTGAATGATAATTGCCAATTGCGAGATGTTGTCACGTAGATCATCCAAGCGATAATTCAATCTTAAGGCTGACTGTTGTATAATGGTATAACTGTATTTTGGATAGCCTTACGAACATCTCAGAATCACAAAAGTTCAGGTGACAGATACCTAAACCCTGTTCTGTTCCATATAAGTTTAGAAAAATCGTTAAACGTCACGCGATTTCAAAGAAAACCTTTTTTTTGATTAGTTAAGTTTTAGTAATAAAAGGTAATGAAGTTTGAAAATCATGTATGGCGCGCGGTGCGAATTTCATTCACCCGGTTAGAGTTCTTACCTATCTACAAACGATGGCGGCTAGCGGTCACTGCGGTCACTCGGCTGGATGATTAAAAATAATATGAATACAAAAAAACGATATTAAGTAATTTATTAAAAAAAATAACAAAAAAAGCTTTTTTTAATGTGCTTTGTAATGTATACATTCACTGGGCTTCGGCTCTAAGACTATTAAAAACATCCTGTATAAATACAGGTGGTCAGTTAACTGTGTTGGCGTTTGTACACACTGCTCCGCTAGCGCCATCTTCTTCCTAAAACTAGGACAAGTTGAAGGTACCTGTCGCGCCGAGCGCGATTCGGACCGGAAAGAGTCAGGTAACTGTTTGTATTCTGTCATGTGGCAACACTGACAGTGAGATGACAGGAGAAATGGCGGCAAGTGGTGCGACGGGCGGCGTCGGCGCCATCTGGCGAGAAGGTATGAGCTTGGATCGTGAAGGCGGCGGGACGCGCAGGACAGGAAGACTGCGCGTGTGTCTTCACGAGGTAAACTAGAGGATCCTGGTAAGTGCTTATGCATGATTTGTGTACTATAATCGACATTTCAAGCTACATGAGAGTGGAACAGGGGATTAACCAACGGTCGCTGGTTAATGTAGTTTTCACGTAGTCCAGTCTCGAGGTGTAAGTACCTCTGAAAGACAAGGGATTAGGACAGGGAACGCCCGGTCAGGCTTCCCAGGAGTGTGTGTTGAAGCCACACTGGCAAGGCATGTAGTACGGTCGTTTATGAGTTGGAGTAACAGGGCCAGGTCTAGGGGGCAGGCTTATGGAGGACCTCATGGGGGCAACGCCCCCATGTCCAGCTGGTGCGTAGGGCACCAAGGTACTGACAGGCCTGCGCTGGAGGCGTAATCGACCGTACGGTGGGTCACTCTGGATTGGCCAGTAGACCAGACCCTCGGATATATTATATGCAGGTATACGTGTACGGTAACTACTTATATGACGTATGCTTATGGCAGCGAGGACGGAGGTGGTCCCCTCCTTCTACTCTCATGTATAGCCATATATTGTGCATGGTCTAAAATACTTTGTGGCCCCTAGCGAAGCTATACCCATAGAATTCAGGCAAGTGTTTCACATACATGACTTGGGTATAGAGGGCACCACAAAATGGTGGACGTGCTGGGATAGCCTACCAGAGGGAACCATCTACGGGCATTGGTTTTATCAAAGTTCCCTGAGAAAGTTATCCATGAACATCACCTGACAGCCGGTGAAAACAATGACCTGGCGTCAATCCGGAAAAGCCTCAACCGTATCGTGAACGCTATGGAAAAGTCCGCGGCGTTCATTCCGATTCAGGGTCTTGTTTCATCACCGGGAACCAGTACAACGGAAGCCCTACAAGTCCGGACTGAGGTGCGTCACGCAGGACGCAAAAGGAAACAAACTCGGCATATGGATACACCACTAGCAAAGAAGCTGAAGAGACAGTGTTTGTTCTGTAATGGAAAGAGCCATATCAGCGCTGAGTGTCGGAAGTACGACACGGTGGACGCCCGTATGAAGCAGGTAACTGGAAGATGTCTTCATTGCCTGAGAAGGAGTCATGCTACAGCCGCCTGCAAGCGTAAGATATCGTGCTTCCGATGCAAAGGAGACCACCTGATGATGTTCTGTCCGACACCAAGGACACTTGCAAATGGTAAGAAGCCAGACTACTGTCCTCAAGTGGAGTCTTTGTGTGCCTCTACTACAGGTTTTACTTTTTTTCAGACCGCAGTGGCCACACTGCGAAGCCCTAAATCGGAGAAGGCCATACAAGGAAGGATTCTCTTAGACAGTGGCTCGCAGAGGAGCTACATGAGTCAAGAAGCGGCAAAGAACCTCGGCCTTTCGGCCCTTAAGGAAGACCTTCTACTCATCTTCACATTTGGAGCTTCAGAGCCACGGAAGATGTCGAGTCCTTCCGCAATGGTCATCATACATACCAAACGTGGCATTAACAAGAAGTTAACAGTAAACATCGTGCCAAGCATTACAGACCGGATCCCAGTGGCATCATTGCAACACCCAGGAGTTGACATACTGGCTGACGATGATGCATTAGGAGAATCAGTTGACTTGCTAATCGGGAACGACTACTACAGTTCCATCCTGAGGGGAGATAAGATCAAGGTCTCAGCCACTTGCTACTTATTAAACACTGACCTTGGATGGGTTTTATCTGGGAATCTGACTCCAGAAGAACCCAGTGATGCTCTCTCTGTGGTGACATACTGCCAATGCCACTTGCCTAGTTGTCCATATTTCACCGAGCCCGACCTACCCTTAAGGAATATAGATGTCAATTTCCTGTGGTCATTGGAAAACATCGGGATTACAGATTCTCCTAAAGCAACGAGACAAGAAGAAGCTGTTCGTCACTATAATGAGACGGTGAAATATGAAGATGGTCGCTACATGGTGAGGTGGCCTTGGATCCAGTACCCACCTGATTTACCGTCGAACTTCGGCTTGGCGTTAGGTAGATTGAGGAGTGTCCTGAGGAGACTGAATGCAGAGTCTCTTAACGAGTATGACGCTATCTTGAAGGAACAGTTGGAACTGGGCATTATTGAAGTCGTTGGGGCAGAGCCCAATACAGACGTTGACCACCCTGTTCATTACTTAGCTCATCATATGATACAACAAAAATGGGGAAAGAGGGGGCGCGTTGTCTACGACGCATCTGCCAAGGTATCGGGACAGAAGAGCCTGAATGAGTGCCTTTACAGCGGTCCTTCTATGCTGGAAGATCTGACAGCGTTATTACTGAAATTTCGCACGGAGAGGTACGGCATACTAGCTGACGTAGAAAAGGCGTTCCTGCAGGTAGCACTTCAAGAAGACGATCGCGATGTTACAAGGTTCCTATGGATAAAGGACATCACCAGAGATGCTACTGATGATAACTTACTGTATCTGAGGTTCCGTAGAGTCGCCTTTGGTATTGTCGCAAGCCCCTTCCTGCTCCAGGCTACAATTCGGCATCATATATGTCAGACAAATAAAGCTCTGCTGAAGCCTGTTGCAGATAAGTGTTATGTGGATAACCTAGTGACCGGAGCCGACACGCTACAAGAGGCACATGAGATCTACGATCAAACTAGGACCGTATTCAAGCAAGTGTCCATGAACATGAGGGACTGGATTTCAAACAACCAGAGCTTCATGGAGATGATACCGGAAGATCTAAGGTCAGTCAACCGTGACCAAGTCAAGGTATTGGGACTAATGTGGAAAGTCCAGGAGGATAAACTGAAATTAAACTTGACGGAGAGCCACTTCAATACAGAGCCTCCAGTAGATACGAAGAGGAAGGTACTCCGAGCTTTGGCACGTGTCTACGACCCTTGCGGATTCGTGTGTCCACTGATGCTCTCAATGAAGCTTATTTTTCAAAACATATGTGAAAAGAAATATAAATGGGACACAGAGCTGACCCCAGATATAGCCTTGGCTGTCAAGAGTATTTTGGAAGGCTTGAAGATCATTGAGGAAATTGAGATACCGCGGTACATAGAATCAGACACCTCTGAAAGTGGGGTGAAGTACCATCTGCACTGCTTTACAGACGCAGCCAAGGACGCATATGCTGCAGTCGTATACCTCAAAATCATAAGAGAGGGACAAGCTCAAACAATTTCCTTTATAATGGCGAAATCACACGTGTCACAAGCCAAAGACAAGGATGATTTGAAAATACCTAAACTTGAACTACTTGGATTTTTGATTGGTAGCAGACTCCTGAAGTACGTAAAGAGACACCTTGAGCTTGACATAGAAAAGGAGTATCTGTGGTCGGACAGCATGGTAGTACTCAGTTGGATGAGATCGAACAAATTGCTTCCACCGTTTGTCACTAATAGAGTAAAGGAGATCAAACGTGACCACCCGAACACCGAAATGCTCTACGTCCACACAAAGTCTAACCCTGCTGATATTGCTACCCGTCCAGAGTTGTTCCAGGAAAAGATGAAACTTTGGTTCAATGGACCTGATTTCCTGGTCGAAGACGAATCCAACTGGCCATCACACAGACTTTATGAGGCACATCAGAACCTTCTTTCAGTTGGGGAGGTCCCGGGTAACGACCCAGGTGAGCCAACTCAGGACTCTCAGGAGATACCCAATGATAGTGATTTTGGTCAGAGGGAATCACTGGAGCCAGAGGATAATCTCTTTGCCCCCAATGAAGATGAGTCTATGGAGATTCAAGAGTCAAGTGTGCCCGAGAGCGATGAATATCCTACTCATGGACCGATGGAACTTGACAATCCTGGCGATCACATACAGAGAGGAAGAAATCATCAGCAAGTTAGTATAGCCAAGACCCTGGCTGAGATAAAAGCATTGCAAAAAGAACACTTCCAGCAAGAGCTAGAAGGGAAGAGAACACATTTAGCAAGAAATCTGGACCTCTTCATTGACGTGGATGGTGTGTTAAGATGCCGGGGACGTATGGCAAACACAACCTGGAGCTATGACATGAAGTATCCAATACTGCTGCCAAAGACCTCTGAGTTTACAGAGAAGATTATAAGGCAAACTCACGAGAGCAATTACCACGTAGGAGCTCCACATACATTGTGTATTATAAGGGAACGATATTGGATACCCCAAGGAAGGGCTCAGGTTCTGAAGGTGATAAGGAGATGCTCGCAGTGCATCAAACATGGCGGCGGCCCATATCGCTTACCATCTGCACCGGCGTTACCACAAGAACGAGTGAATTATAGCAGACCCTATACACCGGGCTCGACTATCTGGGCCCGCTTTACGTAAGCACTCCAAGTGGTAAGGAAAAAAGATGGATAGCGTTATTCACATGTTTGACGGTAAGAGCGTTGCATCTTGAGATCGTGAAGGACCTGTCGGCTGAAGAATGTCTCTTAGCCTTACGAAGATTTGCAGCGGCTAGAAACAAACCACAGAAGTTATACTCGGACAACGCCACGTGTTTCAGGTTGGTTTCTGAGGTGGTGCAAGACCCGTATTGCATAAAGAACGATATTCAGTGGAAGTTCATACCTCAGCTAGCTCCGTGGCACGGAGGGTATTACGAACGTCTTGTAGCTCTGGTGAAGCACTGCCTGAAAAGAACCCTCGAGAAGCACCTTCTTAACGATACGAGACTATTAACAGTGATAAAAGAGGTGGAGGCAGTACTAAATTCTAGACCGCTGACGAGAGTCGGCACTGAAGTGGAACATGTCTTATGTCCAGCAGATTTTCTGAATATGGGACAGTGTTTAACATTGAGACCCTCTGCAGCTGATGTTCCAGTCGACAGTACGACTACGAAGCATGACTTGATAGAGAGCTGGAAAAGAGGTCATAAGATTTTAGAGGAGATCAAGAAAATGTTCATTGGACAATATCTAGCGAGTCTAAGGGAAAGGTACAACCATACACCTAAGCAGCCAAGAGTAATGTCTCACCAGAAGCCACGAGTAGGTGACATTGTCCAGATAAAATCTGACCTGACCAACAGAGATTTGTGGAAAGTTGGCAAAATCGGCGAGTTAGTTAAGGGCAGCGACGGAGAGTGTAGGGTTGCAAGAATCCAGATAGGCGATTTAACCTTGACGCGTTCCATTGGTCATCTCTACCATTTGGAGGCAGATGACGAGGCATCTGAGGCGGAGCCGGTAGCGAGAGAAGTGACTGAGACAGCGGAAATGGACATACCTGACGACAGTGTACATGAAGTACTGGGTGACCCAGTAGACACCGAGATGGAATCGCCTGCTGACTGTGGAGCGGCAGGTCCTGGTGAAGTCCCACTACCAGAAAAAACAGCACGAGGAGAGATGCGACAGAAGGAGCATGAGAGTTGCAGCCATTCGTGCCAGGGATAAAATCCTGGAGTGGACGCGACACCTACTCGCCCTGCTGCAGTAACCTTCTTCGCTGTTGGGAGTGTCGCGCCGAGCGCGATTCGGACCGGAAAGAGTCAGGTAACTGTTTGTATTCTGTCATGTGGCAACACTGACAGTGAGATGACAGGAGTAATGGCGGCAGGTGGTGCGACGGGCGGCGTCGGCGCCATCTGGCGAGAAGGTATGAGCTTGGATCGTGAAGGCGGCGGGACGCGCAGGAAGACTGCGCGTGTGTCTTCACGAGGTAAACTAGAGGATCCTGGTAAGTGCTTATGCATGATTTGTGTACTATAATCGACATTTCAAGCTACATGAGAGTGGAACAGGGGATTAACCAACGGTCGCTGGTTAATGTAGTTTTCACGTAGTCCAGTCTCGAGGTGTAAGTACCTCTGAAAGACAAGGGATTAGGACAGGGAACGCCCGGTCAGGCTTCCCAGGAGTGTGTGTTGAAGCCACACTGGCAAGGCATGTAGTACGGTCGATTATGAGTTGGAGTAACAGGGCCAGGTCTAGGGGGCAGGCTTATGGAGGACCTCGTGGGGGCAACGCCCCCATGTCCAGCTGGTGCGTAGGGCACCAAGGTACTGACAGGCAGTACCTGCGCTGGAGGCGTAATCGACCGTACGGTGGGTCACTCTGGATTGGCCAGTAGACCAGACCCTCGGATATATTATATGCAGGTATACGTGTACGGTAACTACTTATATGACGTATGCTTATGGCAGCGAGGACGGAGGTGGTCCCCTCCTTCTACTCTCATGTATAGCCATATATTGTGCATGGTCTAAAATACTTTGTGGCCCCTAGCGAAGTTATACCCATAGAATTCAGGCAAGTGTTTCACATACATGACTTGGGTATAGAGGGCACCACAGTACCTACGTTTTAAAGTTTCGTTCACTTACCAATCTTTGTATGCATCTTACTCTGCTACGTAAGTCTCTTACTCTCCTTTGTAAGTCTGTATGTCAACTCCGGACGCTGACAGTGTCGAATTTAGGTACCCCACTATACAATATGAACCGCCATTTTGTTTGGTTCATTAAGTTCATACATTGGCGCTGCACTATTTCACTAAAATGTTTATATGGAGAGTAGCGATATAGTCACGCAGCTGCCTGTAAAAAGATTCGTAATCTGCAATGACGTTGACTGGCGACAATTGTAATCGATACTAAATGAGACAGTACTTACAATCAACACACACGTAACTCACTATTCAGAGTACTACAAAACTACCGGAAACCATCAGAAAAGGTAACCAAAGATGTCCAAGTGAAAATCTAAATAAAAACAACTTTATCGAACCCGCACTTTCCGCGCAAGACCCAACCGCACGTCCCGCACACGTAATACGTCCAGTCCAATGTAAGAAACGTTGTTTTAATTTAATAACGGTCACACAGTCTCTTGAGAAATCCAGTGGAAAACAGAACAAATGAGATCCGTTGTGACAGCCCTAGGGGCCGCCTACAGCCGCGCCATATAAAAGCTGAGCAGGCACCGCCGACCGACAGAAGCACAGTTGACAGCCACTGGACGTTACTATGGTCCGAATTTGACGAAGTTCTGGAAACTGTAAGTACATTACTTAAATTCAATCCTGATACTTTATTTACCTACTTCCCTCGAATGTAAGTAGAGAATGCATTCTTTATGTATGGCATCAATTGCGCATCTTGGTCATATGTTTTTCCATTGCCCAAAAAAGTTTAAACTACTTGATCAAATTAATCCAAGACAATTTTCTTCCACATCTTTCGTTGTGCATTTTGATGTCATGGCATCAATTCCGCATCTTGTTCCTAAGTTTTTCCATTTCCCAAAAATTTACTTAATTAATTAAAATTAATCCAAGACAATTTTCTTCCGCACCTCTAGGTATTCTCATTTTACAGTCTGACCTTCCCAGTCATATCATATCGGTATCTGATGACTTCTGAAAAATAGAGATGTAACAATCTCGGCAATTTATTAATCAAATCCGATTTTTATTCATAGGTCATACGAGTACATAACGTTTAAAACAAAATTCTTCTTTCCTGTGGGCAATAGTAGAGCTTACGTGCATATGAAATAATATTTTGATCGCATAACAGACGCCGTCTAGGCGGATTAAGAGTTTAATCATAAACTTGGCTTTGTAGCTCTTCATTTTGATAGAATCAGTAAATACGCGAACCTAAATCGGTGTCGGACTCTTATTTGAAATCTTGAATTCCTGCACAGTTCCATTTTGGTCAGAACTGAATTTGACTGAAATTATAGTTGTTACTTACTTGTCTGCGGCAGAAGGACTTGTCTGTGGGCTACAGCTGGATGGATTTAAGCATAATAGATGTCTTTAGATTCCTCTATTCAAAGGCTATTCCAAAAGTAATATCTATATGTAAAGAAGCCTTCAAGTCATTTTCAAAATCCCTAAATTTCCCGATTCAACACAAGTTGTTGATTTTGCATCGCAAACTTATTTTCCGGCTTGGCCGGCCTTACCGGATCCCGAAAGTCTATTCTATATTCCACTGCAGTTTATTTTTCAATCCGTTACATCTTATTTTTATAAAGAAGCAGTCTGGCCAGGGAAAAATGAGCCTAGAAAAAAGCTGCAAATTAAAAAACATTGCCTGCTGCAACACCGTGTATAACGCCATGAAATAATAACGGTACCTACTTGAACAATTGTTATTTTTATTCAATTCACAAACGGAAAATGATCGAAAGGAAGGAAGTAAAGTTACATGAAATAAAATTTGTAACTTATACATATATAAATACTTTATATTTAAAAATAACATTCAAACCACTCTCAAATGTGTACATTTTTACAATATTTTAATGTGAATAATATAAGCTTCCTTCAGTTTATTATGGAACAGATACTCTCTTCATTACCATAGAATAGTAGATTGTATGACAAGGGTCTAAAGTAAGCCATATTACCACGAGATGGATATTTTCCCGAACGAAGTGAGGGGGTTCGAGGGGTAATATGGCTTTTAGACCAGAGTTATACACTCTACTTTTCACTTCGACTGCGAGAAAATAGTAAAAACAAAGATTACCCATCCACAATCAACAATTCTACCAAGGCGAAAAGATTGTTCAATTTGGCGCCATTCTTTTTAATAAACTGTTTTGGCACAGATACAAAATATTCACAAGTCGAATAAACGCCTCTGACCGTCTAATAGCGGCGTAGTCTATCCCGCTCAATCTTCATAGCTTATGTCATGTAATTACATCCACCAATCACAACTCTTTAAAATACCATTAGTATTTGCTGTCTACTAACCAGAATACAGTTAGACATAAAAATCGACCAATCAGGAAACAGAATTCAATTCAAACATTAGGAGTTTTTCATTCCCTAATTTACAATAATTACAAAAATAAACGCCTCTGACCGACTATAGCTCTATCCAAACGTTCAAGCGTGGTTAACTGCATACATGACTTTGACTCATGTATGCAGTTAACCACGCTTGAAAAACACCCAATGTTTGAATTGAATTCTGTTTCCTGATTGGTCGATTTTAATGTCTAGCTGTATTCTGGTTCGTAGATAGCAAATACTAATGTATTTTTAAAAAGTTGTGATTGGTGGATGTAATATTGAACTGTTGTGAGTGGTCAAATTAAAATGTTTTATAAATCATAAATATGTATACATATTTTCCCTACGGGCTAAATGTACTACTTAAGCCCCGCTTGCCAAGTCTAATATGATGCACTTTTTGAGCATGAGAAGTGAAAATACTATTTTAAGACGTTTAATACATTTGAAAATGATATTACTGTTGCCATATAAAAAGTTTTAAATAAATCTCAAGCGCATCTTTCCCTGGTTGTCATCTAATGTAAAAACCCATAAGACGGTTCTAAATGATTATATGTCATCATTATAAAATAGATTGTAGAGAATAACAATTATTATAGTAATTTTATTAACTTTCGATTCGTAACCGTTTTTTTTTCAGTGACACACAAAATGCCCAAACGGCTGTACCTATTAACCTCGATTTTGCTGCTGCTGTCGAGTAACGCATTTGGTGATGGAAATAAATCAAAAGGAGCAAAAACGGTCCAGAAAACCAACATCAAAGACAAAGCAACCGACCGCTTAAAGAGATCCGCCAATAACGACGAAAACGATGACCAATTTTGGGCTAACCGAGGGAAAAGACAAGGTATGCATAAAGTTTTAACTAAAGATGACATTAATCAAGAATTAAATAAAAATAAACCAAACTTACACAAAACATTATATAATGAACCGCCTTTTTGGGGTAACAGAGGAAGGCGTTCTTCTGAAGAAAATGATTTCCCGTACTCTGATCTTGTGTCCGGTTATAATGACTACGATAGTCTTAAAACAGATCAAAGGCTCAGCGGATATCCAAGTTTAAAGTATAGAAGGGAACAATCGCTTCCTTTTTGGGGCAATCGAGGTAGGAGAAATTCAGATGAAATACCAAATAATAATGAGGTTGATCCATTTTGGAGTAGCAGGGGTAGACGACAGGAAGAAGAACCATTTTGGGGTACAAGAGGACGAAGAGAAAACAACTTACCGTTTTGGGGTAACAGTGGAAGACGGGACAATGAGCCTTTTTGGGGGAGCCGAGGTAGAAGAGAAGAAATTGAGCCATTTTGGATAAACCGCGGAAGAAGGGAAGATGAAGAGCCTTTTTGGGGTAACAGGGGTAAAAAAGAAGACGAAGAACCGTTTTGGGGTAATCGTGGCAAAAAAGAACTCGATGCACCTGAACCGTTTTGGGGAAATAGAGGAAGGCGTAAGGAAGATTTCAAAGATTCTATAATGGAGGCCATCAGCAAAGTAGAAAATGATATAGACTGCTTATCGAGGCTAAAAAGAGGGAGTGCTGCAAATGAAAATGGCAATTTTTGGAAGAACAGAGGGAGAGACAGCCAATTACAGTATTTATTTGATGGTACTCGTAAGAATCAGCATGAAATTGAACCTTTTAGAAGCGGACTTCCCTATGAGTTAACTGCGAAGCCATCAGTCTCCAGTACTATGTCAGACGATAGAATATACGCTGATCAACCTCATTACATTTTAGTAGAAAGAAGCAGTCGGTCATCCGCTGAATCCTTAGACCCTTATTTCATATCGAGAGGTAAGAAGAAGTTTTTTAAAACATCTAGAGGCAGACGAAATGCTATTGAAGAGATCGTCAAGTCGGTACGCAACGACCCTTATTACATAGCTAGAGGCAAGAAAGATTTTCATGATAATCAATCCGATAATGATAAAACACGCGATGAGTACCTAAAGACTAAGGAACTCATATGTGCAACTATTGAATTAACGTTAATGAATAATGAAGGGAAAAAAGTCAAAAGAGAATTTAATGAGGATAGAGATCGAAGGAACATTTTGAAGAAGCTAGCAGCCCAATTACAAAATGACCCGTATTTTGTCAGCAGAGGCAAAAAAAACCAAACAAAGGAAAATGAAATCGAAGAATTCGTTAGTCAAGTAGCTGTAATGTGTAACTAATATGTTCTTAAATCTAGGCTTCTATTGACATAAGTATACCACGCAAAAAAGGAAAAAAAAACATTGTAATGTAAAAATAAAAAAATGTTATTTATTCATTTTCACAGAAATCTGTGTACGTAGCGAATACTAATTATAGAAATTGATTGTGACACGATGTTTTGAATAAAATATCATGTAAGTAATTTGTTAATTTCTCATATGATCCTCAAAACGCCAAAAAGGTGTATCGACAATAGTACTTTACTACTCACTAAGTGACCAAAAAAGGATCTTGGCATCTGACACAACAGAACGCCAGTCCTGCGACACCTCACGCCAGTTGGCTGCCTTAACAGTGGTTAAATAGTAGATTGTTAACCAAGGGCTCTAAAGCACCCATTTCTGACGATTTATATGGTTATAATGCTTCGAGTCAGAAATGGGTCACGAAAGTAGAGTGTTAAACTCGGGTGAAGAGTTAAACACTCTACTTTTCATATCGAATACGAGGAAAGGAAAAAAAACACAGACAGAATATTAAACAATCGCCATTATCGTGACGTCATCAGAGCAGAAAGAATACTTACTCTAACTCTACTTCTCACCTGTCCTAAAGAAAGAGGCAAATATCAGTCTCGGTCTCGCTTATGGTTATATGGTGTAATAACGTCACTCACGAGAAAAAAATGGTGGTCGGCGTTTTCGGTCACATCACAAAAATCAAAGAATCAATAAAGCCAGTATTTATCCGTATTTCATAAAGTCAAAACTATATAAAATACTTTCATAAATTAATTGTGATAGGCAAAAATAAACTACTCAAATAATTTCATACCATTAGTTGAGAGTGAATATGCGTTTCTGCCGTAGCTCACATACACAACTAAATAGAAGTTAAAAAAGGTTTGTGGGTGTATTCCATTGGTCACCACCTCATAGAGCCTAGTGAACATTTTAGCTAAAATAAAAGTAATGAATTTACAACAGAAATTTATTTTATATTTAATAATATAAATTCCATGAACTAGGAAAAATAAAATTATTTCCCCTTTGTCAGTGGCGTAAGTATTGATATTAGTTAGAATTAGTTCCCGCATAAGTAATGGAATACACTACTTCCCTGCACTAGAGCAGAAACGTATCACTTTCTGCACAGTTTTTACGTTCACTGCACTATTCACAATAATACAGAAAATATTTTACTTTAAAAACAAAGTTTTAACCGACTTCAATTTAGTACTCCGCCAAGCCACGAGAACATTTCCTATTTTTTTTTACAATTTACCACATGAACGGATTTCCGATAGCAAATGCGTTGATTACTATAGAAAAAAACAGAATCGCTGTATGTGGGCCGATAATAGGTATTTGAGGACTTCCATCGATTCCCCAAGATCACCAATACATACACGGTACATTTGCACTTTAAGTACATAATTGAGGAATTAGATAAGTCATCTGTGGTCTTCGAGTTATAACAGAAAATAGCAAAATACACGCACTACACGCTTGCCTAATAAACTTGAGGAGTCCCCTCAATTCCTAATGGATCCCATCATCTAACTGAATTTTGAAAAAAAAATGGTACCCACCTGGAAGTATATATGGCGGAGTTCTGAGGTAACAAACATTGAAAAAAAAAAACAGCCGAATTGAGAACCTCCTCCTATTTTTTGAAGTCGATTAATAATAACTCTCAAACTTATTTGCTCCAAAATTTTGCTATCTTAGTCTGAATTTTAAATTAATTAGAGAACGAAAATTCCGATACACAAATTACCTAAAGTTTGGCGTTGCTCAGGTTTATTCAGGAAGCGGACTCAATATAAAACCTCCACGTTGCGTAAATAATAGGAGTATAAATAATAACAGCATAGGTATACTCGAGGTAATAACTTTGAATGCCAAAACATGGTCAAAGTGCGTCCTGACCGCTATTTACTTTTTGCTTTTGATTTCCAAATATTCCTTTTTTTCAGTACCTAGGATAAATGAATAAGTAGGGACTAGCTCACTTTACAATCAACCGAATTTAAATAAATAAAAAACGGTATTTTAGTGTTTTTTTTATTACTGCAATATAATAATATGTGATACATCCAAACATTCTATTTTTTAAATGTGCTCTGAATGTTGTTCCGGTAACGTAAATGATTTTGAGCAATCATCACAAAAATATCAAATCTTACTTTAACGTAATTGTGAATGTATGAGAATTAAGCGGCAATTACACTTCGTCGAGCATGCGGCGACCGCAAAAGTGTAAAGAACACGTTAGTCGGCCGCATTCGGTGATCGACAGCTGCCAACGCTTAGAGTAGGCGGACAGACTAATGTAACTACTGTTGTAATGTACGTTTGTTGGCCTAAGTAGTTTAATGAATTCGGCAACGACGACTGAATGCGTGAACGACGCAGTGTAATTGCCGCTTTACAAACAATTCAATTTGCTTACTTTTTAACAACTAAGTAGCAATATTTTAAATGGCCGGTTTTCTTACGCAGAATTTATTTTAGTGACTTCAACAGAATAGTCACTTTCATTAATAATTATTTATTTCTTGGTTCATATGAACACATTAAAGGGACATTTATAACACTTGACTGATATGGCTATTTTACCGTGTAAACAACTCTAAAACACCTTTCAATAATTATTATAAAATGTCTATTATAAGGTACTCAGGTAATCATTTCAAAACGATGCTCGAACATAACAATTCTGATTTTAATAATACTGTTAAAAATGTTAAATTACCATCAAAATTTCGATTATTTGGTAATCCAATTTTGTATACATTTTATGGCCGCAGGCTGACAGTGACATCTCATGCCTTAACTAATCGTTAATAATCTCAAAATCGTACATTTACCCACGCTCAGAAGCGTAACACATTTTTTAACGTTTATTTTATTATTTTATTTCATTAGATTAGCGTACAACAATCTAAATTATAAGCTGGAATAATAACATTCATTCGAAAACATTTAATATTATTAGGCTCCATTATGTGTCTTCGAGACTTTACATTAAATCACATTCTAAAAAACACTTGTAAATGTCAATTCCAAATTCTCCGTGACGCCATCTTGTCGACGTACGAATCCAAGTACAACGCCTTCTCTTAGCAGGCCTTGGAAAATATCTTTAACCCTGTAGGCCTTAAAATTCGTTCAGACTCTCCACAGTAGGAGATGATTGGTCGAGTCTTCCCTGCCAGCATCTTCGGTCATGCTCGAACTTCTGAAATCCTCATAGCCGTCCCCTCCAGAAATTATCAAAGTCTCCTTGTTACTTTGAGTGGTCTCTGCTGGTTTGTGAAGTTTTTCAGCGTTGGCTGACCGCCGGGTCAAAGCCTTCGTCTTGAGGGTTGCCTGCGTGGGCTTCGCTGGTTGTCTCTGAGGCGCCGGGTTCTCAACGATGGTCAGGAATCTTACGTGACCAGTATGCCCATAGGTCACACCTGTAATTTGTAATAGTACATTACGTAACTAGGGCGGTGAATTCGTGAATGCTCCAGATCGCACATAAATATGCGCTCTGGGGCTTTACGAATTACCGCCTGTGTTGCGTACAAAACTTTACGTCTTCACCTGGCCACAATGCGAGTTTTCCCGTACGCGCAGCGTGCAGTAAAACTCGCATTATGGCCAGGTGTGACGTAAAAATATTTAGGCAAGGATTAAGGATTCGAATATGTTTATTTCATCATACTTGCTTGGAAAAACGTTTTTATTATTAAATAATATGCGATAGAGGGCTTTCTTTTTGCCCGTGGTGAGTACACAATTTTAGGTGTGACGTAATAGTAGTTTATGCGACTGATCCATAATGAGAGGCCTTAAAATACGAGTGTGGTTTTATGAAACGAGCGTCAGCGAGTTTCATAATAGGATCACACGAGTGTTTTAAGGCCTAATTATGTACAGTTGCATACACTACTTTATCTACACACATATATAAGTAGTAGTAAGTAACAGCAAAAAACCAATAATAAAATGACAACAGCAATGGCGGCAATTCGATCATCCGTCATGTCGAATGGTTTAAAAAAAAATCATAGACAAACGAATGAAGTCCCTATACTCATATCACTCGAGATCAAATGTCGTACGGTTTGTATTAAAAAACGTACTGAATTGACGTTTCGTATCGATAACTGTTTTAATATCTATGGATACTAGAATAGAGACCCACTTGAGTTTTGACAGCTGTTCCAAATTTAAACTCATAACGATACAAATTTATCAAAAATCTGTACTGTAATGACATTACAGTACAGATTTTACCTACTACCACAGACAAGAAAGTTCTCATAGTAAAATCGGTTGTAGTAATGCTGGTCATTTCCTACGGTTTCTGAACGCATTTTAGACCATTAATGATATGTGCGTAGATAAACACTGTTATAGTATTGTATAAAGAAGCAATCGATATTCGTAGTCAGCATCACATAGTAGCAGCCAAAGTAGCCAAATATATCGGAACACATCCTTACTATATATTAATAAAGACGTGTTGCGATATACACAGCGTTTTTTTTAACCGTCTGAGAGCTGAAGCCCAGTTAATTTATACATTACAATTGTTTTTTTTATTAATTTTAATTTTAATCATCCAGCCGAGTGACCGCAGTGACCGCTAGCCGCCATCTTATGTAGATAGGTACGAACTCTAACCGGATTAATGCACTTCGCACAGCGCGCCATACAGGATTTTTCAAACTTAATTACCTTTTATCACTAAAAACTTAACTAATAGCATTTTTTTCCAGAATGATTAGTACGTTTTGGATACTTTAAGTGGGCTTCGGCTCTAAGACGTTTAAAAAAACACGTTGTATTTGGCTACTTTGGCTGCTACTAACGGTATGACGGTGGGTGTACCTGTGAGCGTGGGCACAGTGAACTGGCCGGTGCGCGTGTTGGGCGAGTTGTGCAGCGGCGCAGTGAGCAGCACGCCGGCGCTGGTGCCCACCCACAGCGTGTCGCGGTGCGCCAGCAGCGCCGTCACACGCAGACAGGCCGCTTTGTGCTGTCTGATGATGTCGTCGCAGCCTGGAAATTAAAGTTTGAATTGTCAATGGTTTTATCACTCACGACATAAGCTTCACGTTTGGGTTGTTTTTCCGCAAAAACGGCAGTCTGCCATTTTAGCTTTTAACATGTCCAACAAACAAGAAGTCTCCTTCTGGAACTGTTAACTTTACAAAATTTTACCTTTCATCTAGTTGTTATGTTGCAATTTTGAAAAGATAATGGTCTGAGACAAAGACATCTCGGTCCAATCATAAATGATATACGGAGCGCTAATTAAACTCGGTCTACATACATGCCCTATACGTTGGTATTCATACTCATCAGTCTGGTTTCCTGGAAGGAGCTTGCAGCATATTGGTAACTTGCGGCGTTATGTTGTGCGCAGCTGCGCCGCGTTGTCCAGACCCAGCCAAATCGAAGCGCCCGCCACTGATGGGTTTCGTTTCAGAGCTTATTTGATACAATGTCTGAATTCTTAGGCGCACTCACCTTGCAGCATCTTCACTTGCGGTACGCCGCAATTACGATGTTGATCTCGAGGAGTTGCTCTCTCGCGGCCGCGTTGTAGCAATGCAGCTGAGCCGCGTTGTCCAGGGACAGCCAGATCGAAGCGCCCGCCACCGCCATGTGGCTGATGGGTTTCGTTTCAGAGCTTATTTGATACAATTACTGGATTCCTAGGCACAATCACCTTGCAGCATCTTGGTAACTTGCGGCGTAATGTTGATCTCAGCGAGTTGCTCTCTTGTGGCCGCGTTGTAGCACCGCAGCTGAGCCGCGTTGTCGAGTGACAGCCATATCGAAGCGCCCGCCACAGCCATGTGGCTGATGGGTTTCGTTTCAGAGCTTATTTGGAATGTTTCGTCGACCTGGAATTCAAAACAAGCATATAAATATCCTTGTTCTTCACTCTCAGCGTCTTACTACTACGTTTTTAAGACAGCGACAGAAAATCGTTGATGTAACCGCCTAAGGTCTATTATACAACACAAAATGACTCGATCAAAGAATCGACTAGTGCAGGAAATAGAGTTCTTCTTTTGTTTCAAAAAACCGAGATAAAACAAATGCGGGTCTGTTCAATTGAAAATAGCTTAGTAAATGAGTCCTTTTTAATTAATCAAGTTATTAAAATAAGTTGGTCTGTCATCAACGTATAAAATTTGAGCACCCTTAACAGACGGGTTCCGGTCTTTTTCTACAGGCTAGAGAGCGAGAACGGTTTCTTAATGCTGGCATTAAGAGATTGGGGACAACCTTAATTTTATACACAAGTAATTTCTAAAGATTTATTCGAATAACTACGTCTACAAAGCCCTGGCTGACCTGTAAAGTCTGCGGGTTTATAATCTTGATGGAAGAATGCGTGGCGCACCACAGCTTGCCACCGGACAGAAGCATGCTCGTGACGGAGGTGCTGCCCAGGCCTACAGGGATCGTCGAGCGTTCGGTCCATGAACCGTCTGAAAAGGAAAAGTATGATCATCAGTTTTAAATCATTATTATTTAGGCTGTTGTCCTCTAGAATCCCCTAGTTTGATCCCCAGGGGAAAAAACGGTTAGGTTGTTAGGTGAACTGCGACTTACAGAGCGCGAGCCGAGCGAGAGAAGCGAGCCGAGCGAGAGAAGCGAGCCGAGCGAGAGAAGCGAGCCGAGCGAGAGAAGCGAGCGTCCGCGTCCGGCGAAGCGCCATAATCGAACTTTATAATTATTTTCTAGTTGAATATAAAATAATTGCCGCTAGGTTCCCCTGGGTGATCGGGGTCAGGTGATTAACGTGTTATTTTGGGACATAGGCCTCTTTTCATATATCCTATGTGACTGCTTCCCTATCACTATTGCCCAATCAAGGCCGGCACTTCGTTTGATATTGTGCAAACCTTTTTCATGAGACTTTCAAAATAATAGTACCTACATCAACAGAGAAAAGTCTTCATGGGAAACAATTGGTTTGCTCTTAAGTATATCAAATGGGTCGATACTGTGTAAGAAATAAGACTTGTGATTATGCAATTAAATCTATAAATAAATAGTTTTACCTATATCTCTGCAATACACGACGAGATCACCGTTGCCGAGAGCAACAAACACTTTTCCCTCCATATACCTGAAAACGTAAGCATTATTTGATTAGAATTTTTTTAATAGTATTCTATGTCACTTCACTTATACAATCAAGCCGAAAAACAATACTTTCTATTAGGAGGTATTGCAAAGAAATGGCTTTGATCTTCACGCGTCAAAATAGTGATACATATAGTTAAGTCACGGTTATTGAATGAAAGTTATACCTAAGTTTGTCTGTACGGTATCAACTTTAAATTAATAATACAGAGTGTACCAAAAATAGGGTGTGAACCGATCAAGGGCATAACAGGTGTCGTGTTTTGGAAAAAACTAAAAGAAATTTTTTTTGGCGGTTTTTTTTCATTTTTATGGAGCAGGTCGCCGCAGTCGGCCAACACTCCATACAAATGTATTTTTTTTTCATTATTTTTTATCAGATGACGATATCTGTTATGACCTTCATTTTTGGTACACTCTGTATACCAAAAAATCCACATGTAAACACTTACACTATCGAATGCACCCCAGAGTTGTGCTGTAGTTTGACCTTGTTCTTCTTGGTCCGTATATTATCCAGGCAGTTGTACACGTGTATGCAACCATCCTCCGTACCGAGCCACATCGTTGGCTGATTGGCCGTCGTGCCGCTGTCTTCGGAGGACTGGCGGCTGGCGGGCGATGACAGGGTACCTGGTTGGAACAGCCGTTTGAAGCAATTTAACTTATACTATACTAAGTAATAAAGGTACGTTCATGTCACTACGAAACTGGTACTTCGGTCGTAGCTTATTTTTTTATGGTGCAGGATAAGCATTTAAGATTCATTTCGACCAAGAAAATATTCAACGTGCGACCGTTCGGTCTGAATCCACCATACGGATTTCTTCATACTAACTTATGGTGGAAATATTTTGTTAAGGTTCCAAAAGTGAACCGTATAATGATAATGGTGATACAAAAACTGCAATAATGATATTATAAGGTATTTAATTCATTGTGTGCTTAAGTAATACTACTAAGATCAGATAAAATGCATGCGAAAGTTTTGGAAGTATCATACCCAATATGGAACGTCCTGAAACTGAAAGCCGATGTAGGAAGGTGAGAGGTCAGGTAAATATAATATAATTAAATATAGATATGTTCATTTAAATGGGTTACTTAAACTCAGATAAGTAGTTCGGGAAATCTATAAAATGTACTCTATTAATAAAAACCTTAATTGGCAAATATGAAAGTTTAAAGGAATACTGGTACTTATGAATAACTACTGGCAGTACTGGTACAGGACGACAAAACTTGCAGGCGAGGGGTGCAGAATTCAAAAAATCTCAAATTACTTACATGTAAAAGAGGATTTGAATAATAAAAGCTCAAATGTCAAACTTTCCTGCTCTACTAGAACATTGATTTCCTACCTCCAGCCCATTTTTTATCGGCATGTCTCTGTTTAAGTTCTCAACCCACCTGTTGTGATCCCCATAGCTTGCTTGTCCACCGCTGGATTAGAGTTGGACTTCATCACAGGATGAACTGGCATGTTCTGCCCCGTGTAAGGTGTGCTCAAGCTCTTGCTATGGTTGGGGGTAAGCGTAGATCTGTGGTTGAGGGAAGCCGTCAGACTTCCGTGGAGACGGAGGCTGGCGGACTCTTGGCTTCTCTCCGATAGGGCATCCTGGTTCTCGCTCGTGGATGAACCGTCGTCATCGTCTTCGCTGGATGACGAGCTATTTCAAAAACAGACCAATAAAAAAAACTTTACGTATATTCTTAACTCACATTTTCAGGTTCCAGCGTAGGCACCTTACAAAACATGGTAACACTTTCGCTACCAATAATCGCTACCGCTACGCTCGTAGCAGATCCTGTGGTTTTCCTCGTATGTAGCGGAAAGCGACTACGGGGTAGGCGCCCGCAAGGCGGGTTCTTAGTTGCGAAAGTGTTAAATTGGCAAATATGTGAGTTAGTCACATGAATATTCCGGGACATATTGGCGGGGATACAATCGCTATTGAATAGTTGTATAAGTGCTGGTGGCCTATTGGACCTTAATTTCTGGGAACATATTCCGTAAAGATTTCTTTCTATTCTTTCGATTTCTAGCTAGTATTAGGACAAATTTTAATGAATCAGAAAGCATAGGAGCGGTTGTCTTCTTATTTAGAAAGTTAAATTAATACGTAAGAGTTCGTACCTGTCCAATCGTATGTTTTTGCAGCTGTCATCAGGGTCGGATATGCTGATGCCCGGCTTCACTGAACTCGTGCTGTTCAAGGAGCTCGTAACTCTTTATAAAAAAAAGTATTTAATACATACATATTTTTTATTGCTTAAAACGAATAGGGCTAGGCCAGATGACCCATACCATAATGTTAAATAGTGAACTTACGGTATATCGACAGTATGTTGTCTGGTGAGCGCCGGCGCAGGCGGTATGCACGCCACGCACAATATGCGCGCGTTGCAGACGCCATTGCATGACGTCACTTGTGGCTTCGGCGACAGCGTTAACACGCACACTTGCCCAACGTAACCGTCGCTGTTACATACCTAGAATAGAGAGAGAGCGAGGTCAGGACAATGGAGCTTATTATTCATATACCCATACGCTGTGCTATAAATTAGTTTTTTATAAAAATTGTGTCAAGGAAACCAAAGCAGCAACCTGTTTCCACGCCACATATCAGCGTAGTAGCAAGAAATCGCTAAATTGGGATTTGCCTAGAGAAGTCACGAAGGACCAACGATTCATTATAATTTTACCCAAACGTCAGGTGACTGTCCCTTAGGCGGCAGCGTCGGTGCCGCACACGTAAACTGCAGTCCCGCGCGGGTTTTCCTTATAGGCACTGGAGACAGGAACTCCGGCGCTGTTCTCTCGTGACCATATACACCTTGAAATACATGAACACGTTTAAATACACTTTCATGTCAACAGGGTTACCTATCAGAAGCTCGAAAATCGTAATTCCGAATATTAAAATCCCGAAAACGTTTCCCTTTTTTTTAGTTGGCCGAATTCTTGTTTGCCCGAAATTACATTTCCCATATTATTAATTTCCCAATTCTCAGTTCGTTACAATTTTATTTCGCTTATGATTCGAATAGACACTTATTAAAATTCCGAAGGATCATTTGTCAACTATTTTTTGGTGTCGAAAAGTATTGAGTCCGAAATATTATCATACCGCTATATCCAAAGATCGAAATTGTGGCATATAACCTGACCTAACCGCCAGCGTGTCGACGTCACCCCGCTTCGCGGGGTGCCTATTTCTGCACTAAGGGACACAAGCTAACCCTAACCTAACCTACAATAATACCATTGTTACGATCATTTGTTGTTTTTTTACTGGCTTCGCCCCCGAGCCTCTATTTTTAGGATTTTTACAACTCGTGCAGCACTCTAGTTGCTTAAATGTTTTGACCTAATCTAAGCCCCTTTTCTATTAATTGTTTATTTTGTAAGGTCACAGTTTTAAATCTAACCTAGCCCACTTAATAACCAAAGTTTATTTTGCATCGCAATTTTAAAGTGCACCTATGTAGGGTTTTTAGCATGTCTGAATGTTTTTTTAATCGTGGCGGTTAAATGTTATTAGGGAAAATGAGATTTAGATTTTACGTAGCATCGAAGTATGAAAAGGTGGTTTACAAATCGGTTGTCAAATAATAAAGTTGGCAATCGTTCTTCTGGTTATTGAGTTTCGGGAAAACGATAATGTGGGAAAACAAACCAGCGACGTTACAAATATATGGTAAACAAAGTATATGGATTATAAGAATTCGGTGAACCGTTTTCGGACAGGTGAAAATCGGACAAGTGTTTTTCGAAACTTCGATAGGTTACCCAACAGTGTGTGCTGTTCTGTTCTGTTCTGTGAAATATCACAATTCCGAACGTATTTAGAGTAGTCAGCAGAGTAGTTAAGAAAATGGAGTGTAGATGTAAACACATATATAACAACACGGACAAGTAACATGTGCAGTTGTAGGTAGATGGACTGTGCACGCCTTGTATCTCAAATGTTGAAAGAGACTACTACATTCCTACGATATAAATCGGCATGAGTTACGACTAATTCTAGTGCGAATCGTGCCCTAGGTCATTTGCACAGTGCCGGTCCGTTTCCGTGAATAGTGAGTGAGCATTTGCTTTCGTTTCAACATCCGCTTTATTGTGTTCATTCACCTGTTTCCGTTTGATATGTTTTAATCGAAGGCTATCCTCAATTTCTGTTTCCGAGTCCTGGGTTTGAGATACATTCCGGGATTCAACATAGATATGACTTTGACATGACGAGGCTCTAGATTGGACAGGACTAGTCTAAGGGAAAGGTAATTACGGCTTATTTCATTTTGCTCAATACTTCGATATTCCTTGATCTCAAAATGTATAAAACCCAGAATGTCAATTTTTATCCGAAATTGTTTATATCAGTCTAAATGACGAAAAATGGTGACGATAGCTGGAAAGTATTACGAATTTAATACTTTCCAGGTATAAAGTACATAATGCTGGAGTATTAGATGAATGTATGCTTTAGTATACTTAATCATTAGTAAAATTAACAAAATCTAACTGAAAACACCCTACGTTCAACGTCATCAGGTTTATTTTTTTAATGGCTTTCAGGAAATTGACACCAAGTAATTTTGAGATCTTGGAGTTTTGGGTAAAATGAAATTACAAAAACCAACCCTATAATTGCCACATTATTTACTGTTGAATCTCGCAACGAGTAACAAACCCAAGGATCAATCCCAATCATCGATATGGTCAATAAAGTGTATCGTTTATGTCTGGTCCAATACTACTAATACTACTTTACTTACATTCAACAAATTTAATAGGAAACCTAAGTGTCCGTCCTGGAAAAATGTAAAACGTTTAAGAACAACATCCGTTTCTCTTGCAGGGTCAAAGAGAGACGGGTTTCGTAATCTATGTTATACTTAAGATTATTCGATTTGGTCGAACTGCAACAAAGTGGGCCATTCAAAAAGCAAATCTAACGTCCGAGGCAGAGCCAATCAATTCCAATAACAGTTTTATCAAAAGTCGGCCACATTAAATAATCTCAACCATGCCTAGTCTTATATGTTAATAAAGTACTCCTGTATTATTATAGAAGAATGTTATACATGACACTGATGACACTTACATAATTTTTGTTTGGTTTCGTTTATCATTTCCTCCCAACTGCTTCTCTTCTCGGTCTTTGGAAATATTAAAGTTAGATTCTCTGGTCCGTTTCTGAAATTACATAATTTCTATAAGCATAGTTCTGAAGCCATAGTTGTTCGATAAGTAAATTGGTTTGTTATGATCTTATGATTCAGTTACTTACGATGTATTTAAACTAATTTCCATGTAACACAGTTGCGTATCACTGTTTTGCCTCTCCGCCAACTGCCTGTACATCGTGTGAAGCATATCCTTTACTATTTCCTCTAGGTGCGAGTGAGGCATATGCAACGCCGCCACTTGTTCAGAAATCTGTGTTAGCGTCTTCACATCTTCTGTTAACGTTTCTACTTCGCTCATTATCCGTCGTAGGTTTTCGTCTTTTGCTGCAATTTTAAAATCAACAGTTTTCGGGAGTGCCTTGAAAAGTAATGTAATAAATTTTCTGAAACACTACCGTTTGTTTCAGAAAATTTATTACATTACTTTGGTATCTGTATCTTTGGTATCAACATTTAATTCGTATCTAAAAAAATATTTACGTACCTTTGACGATTTCGAGATCAGCTAACGATATCCGCATCAAAAGTTTGTACTTATTGCCTTCCATCTGACTTGCTATATTACTTTGGTATGTTCTGTAATATTGATAATTAGACTTAATGAGAGTTCGGACAAAAATACAAACTAAAATTTTGATCATTAACTTCTTATTCGCCTTTCAGTAAGTGCAGCTATACTTCTTTTGACCCCTCTAAACAATTGTAATGCAGCAATTTATTTTACTTACGGAATGGGTTTTTTCATAGTCCCTGTCCGTCTCTTCACACTCGTAATCAGCAAAGTGTCATTGAAGAGGAACAGGGCTCTATCTTTAATGGTCCCTTGGGCGGAAAGCATCGACACAGTCTCGTGTCTTAGGAACGTCCGTTCTGCTGCAGCCAGGTTATTGAGACCTTCAACCATTTGTTCTAGATCTCTCAACGTCTGTTGTTGCTGTTCTAACTCTAAACTTTCTCGCTCTGTACAATTTATCAGTTCTAGAAGTTCGTGGATTTCCTTTTGAGCTTCTAATAGTAGTTTGTGGTCAGGGTGTGACTGGTCTGTAACATAAGATATTCGTATTTCACACACTAATTTCGAACGCGTAATATTAATGAATATGATCATTTCACTACACCCTATTTCTAAACGTAAGGTTTTCTTAAAATCCCAGTTATAAAGGCTTCATCATATTATAACATGACGCGGCCAGAAACGGCGCGTAGATGAAAAACACGGTCGGCATTTTCAACATGATTTTATCTGGAGACCACGGTATAGTTATATGTAACCGGGTATTAATTACAGCTTTTACGGCTCTGTCCGAATAATGTTTGCAGGGAATTGTGAATAGGAAGAAACGCCCTGTGTAAAGCTTAGAGCCTGTCCAGACGGAGCGTTTTGCGCGCGTAAGCACTCGCGCGTAGACTAGCTACATACATCGCGTCCAGATGCTCTCGCGCGTTTCAAAACTCGCGCGTAAAACGCGTTTTACGCGCGAGCGCCGCGCGAGTCGAGATACTCTGGCGCCATTGGAGCGTTCAGTAGTACGCGCGTGTCCGTGGCGAGTGGACGTATTTGGTTCCAAATGGAGCGCGATAAATTCGATACGGAATATTTTATTCGGCTAAGTCCCTCCCCTGTAGAAACGCGGCATCTGGACGCAATATAAATTGAAGCGCGCGAGTGCTTACGCGCGCAAAACGCTCCGTCTGGACAGGCTCTTAGCATGAGAAAGGCCAAAATTCTTAGTTCTGGACACTGGGCCATTACTTGAAAACTTCATAGCAACATGAGTGAACACTCGTCTGTCAATTAACGGAATTTAACGTGTCTAGCATTGAGGTGTTACGTTAATATTAATGCCGTTTCACCATGACCCGTTGTCATGGCGAATTACCAAATAAATATAACTAAAATTGTAAAGTGCCATCGAGCAATGTCATTTAAAAATGTTCACTGTCAGTATCATTTCACGAGAAAATGGCACGTCTGTACACATACAATTCGTACTTACCTGTATGTTTTATCAACCTCTGTATCAGCAGTTTGTAGCTAGGAAACTTCTGCACCGGCTTTATCAAGAGATTGTCCAACGACCATTTCCCTTTATGGTCCCTCGCCATCGCGTCCAAGAACTTGGCGAACGCGGGCCGCGACGCTGCAGCGGTCTTTATCGTCTCCTTCGCCTTCTTCAGGTTATTGATAAAGGACATGTATGTGTCCATGACGGTGGGTTTTGTGAACTGAAAATAATGTTTAATGACATTGTATTTAACAAATATACTAAAGAATTAAAGAAAGCAGGTTTATTTGGGAGATAAATCACTGAAACTAATTAAATATAAACGAAACATCAATTAATTGTATACTCAAACCACCACCGTGAAATTCTCTACGTTTTGGTTAAAACTGCGTTAAAATCAGTTCACCCAAACGCGAGATAATCGCGGACCACTCGCGGACAAACATACAGTATACAACCATGCCTACAGGTCAAACTGAGAACCTCCTTTTTTGAAGTCGTTCAGAAATAGGAAGTACATGAAATTAAATGACCACTACTTACAAACAAAGTCACACCAAAATGGCCGTCATTCAGCATATGCCAATAACAAGATATGCTAAAGGCGCTGGGTTGCAGGGAACCCAAAGAGAAATGCATCTCAAAACTTAATGGGAATTATCTATTACTAATTCTTTTGTTTCAAGATTTCTACACACACATATATATATGTATATAGTTATACTAATTTTATTCATATTACTTTGCACATGTAATCACCAAAAGCTTGAGACTCTGAGACTGAATAAAAAGGTCGTCGTTCGATTATAATATCTTCAAGAACATCCATTCAAACTAGGCAGAAGTAGTACAGTTATTATTAGATTTACCGCAAAGATGTCGTTAGGCCGAGCAAAGGGTTGCTTGTAGTTTTGTAGGTTAGTTCAATAAAGCGGCCAGTGACTTTTCCCAATGCCTAGAAATGTGTTCATTAATCAGATTTTTGTTGAAAGGATGTTTTTTGGTTACCTTTTATTTTGTGTCACTGTGCTGGTGACCCTGCCTCGAACTTTGCACTAATCACAGAACACGGATATGAAATAGGTATATACGAGTAGGTACATAATAGCAATATAGCGGTTCAGTACTGACTGTCTGTGTGATTGTGATAGATAGATGAAATGGGAGACTAAATAATATTGTGATAGAATTAGAAACATTTCTTAATGAAATTCACCTGGCTTTGGCAATCTAGCCTATTTCAATAGAATTGTCGGCAAAATACGGCAACTGCATATTACGGATCCTTTCAGAATAGTTTCCGTAACATAAAAGTTTCTCTCGTCACCTCGAGAAACATATCCCTGATCTTCTACTGCAGGTCCCAGGTCTCAACCCTGCACCGGAGTTGCTCCAAGAAGACCTGAGTAAGTTGAGGATACCGGGCGCTATGTAGAAAACCTCGTCCGCAAAGAATGCGTCCAATTCCACTCACCACTTCGAGGAACACATCCCCGATCTTCTGCTGCAGGTCCCAGGTCTCGAGCCGGCGCCGCAGCTGCTCCAGGAACACTTGGTGCACGTTGAGAATACTGGGGACTTGGTAGAAGATTTCGTCCACGAGGAACGCGTCTAGTAGTGCTGCATTCTCGGGACTCTTGAGCGGCTGGAGATATTTCTGGAAAAGAGATAAAATTTCAAATAGAAAAATATATTTTGCAAGTAGTCAATTTCAAGTAAGTAGGATTCATGTCTATCTGACGTGTCGTGTCGTGACGCGACAGAACGATATCGCTTTCATCATACAGTCAGCATCAGAAGTAGCTAAGCAAAATAACACGCTCGAAATGAACTTCACAGATCCTTATTCCCATTGGCATTCGATTTCGTGTGTAGACAGTGGCGGCGCTGGTTACATCGGCACCCTGGGCGGTTTTGTATTGAGCACCCTGGGCGGGTTTGTATTGAGCACCCCTGACCCCTACTCAAAATAAAACACCAAGCACTCATTATACCTACGATGCTTTATTTTACTAAAATAATCTACCTACCTATTTATTATAATAAAATGGCTATACGAGTGAGTTGTCGTTCAGGTTGGTTGGCACCCCTGGGTGCTTGATACCCGGGGCGGACCGCCCCCCTCGCCCCCCCTCTGGCGCCTCCACTGTGTGTAGATAATTTTGAGCACTAGGACCGCTTAGCAACTTCTGCTGCTGACTGTACATTTAGTATGGATAGATTCACTTGTATCAGTGTTCGGTTCCAGTTGCGTCAGGCGCCTGAGATCCCATCAGGGAGCACCACGTCAGATACTAATGAATCCAGCTTTAGTTTCCAGTGCAGCATCAAAGAAATGACAATATATGAGACAAGGAAGTAACGACACAAGCCATCTCTCTTAGCAAGCAACCGTAAAATATTATTAATTCAGTTATCTTGGTCCTTACTCGTAATAAATCATAACTTCCCTCCGAACATCAACTCAAAGTTACCATAACAAGATGTAAAGTAACCAAGTTGAGCCGAGACTGGGGACGGCGGTCTCGACTCGGAAGTTAGACAGCTTGGCAACCCTACTCATAAAGAAAATTATGTTCGTGAAGAAATATCTGTGAACTTGTTTTTCCGGATTATGGGCGTGGCATTATGGATATGAGGTGAAATAGCATTAAGCGGGTTTTAACCCACGAGGCATTATTTTTGGGCATTATTAGCTAACTCTGTTCAAGGAGTTTATTCGATTGAGTGCCATGCGTTTAAACAACAAATAAGTTCCCTTAGACATGTGCAGTGTAGTTTTGAATTTTAACACTATCGCAACCAAACAAAAATGGAAATATACACCAGAAACCGACAAAACTTGCTAGGCGTGTAGGTTTATACCACTGCCCGGCCCGCCTAGCGGGCTGATCCGGCATCTGAGCAAACATTACGAGTTCCTACCAGGCGGGTTCTTGGTTACGAATGTGTTAAGGTCACTATTAGTTAAGGGAATTGTGACACCCTTAAAATAAAAATAGTGATTCCACGGTTTTTTTTCATGGTTATTTTAATCTGGTTTATACCTAGGTACATAGTTTATATGGTAACGCCATGTCATGAACCTAAGCAATATTGTAATCTAAGTTAAGCAGAAATAAGTCAATCGAATACGCTTGTTTGTTTCTTCTAGTTATTACAATGCACATAAAGTGCTCGTATGGTCAGTTAACTATGTTGGCGATTGTAACTACTACGTAGTTTCGGTGCTTATTAATCATTCCTGTTATTTATTTATCACCAATTTTGCTACTGGCAATGGTATAGGCCGATTTCACAACTATGTAGATACAAAAGTTCTTTGCTTGCGAGTATAGTCTGAAGATTTGGCGTCGGCACTAGTTTTATGAAAACGATTGTCCAGACATAACGTTACAGTCACCTTAAAATATATATTGATATGTATGTTTAGTCTTTAAGGTATTTGTAATATGGGCGTTGTTGTCTAATTGAAATGAATAAAAATAAAAAATACGTACAAACCTTTCGGAAACAGAAGAGGCTTTTGTTTTCTGTGTGACCTATATATAATTCCAAAGAAAATTTTCCGTTTGCGTGACGATTTTCAGTTTGGTGTACAATCCACAGTAGTAAATAATATATAATATAATATTTATTTATAAATGCAATAGTGTGTCTGTGTCTCTGTCTGTCTGTAACCTCTTTTCGCATAAACCGCTAAACCGATTTTTATGAAATTGGATACAGAAATAGTTTGAATCCCGAGGAAGGACATAGGATAGTTTTAATCCCGAAAATCAAAGTTTGTATGGAGCTACGAGTTCCCCGCGGGCAGAAGCTATAAAAAGATAAGCACCAGTATTTAAAGTATCCACGCAGGAATTTTTACCATGAATTTAAAAGCGAACGCGCCAGACTGAGTAAGGGTAGGAGATTTACTGTCACCCTGTGGGGAGTGGAAAATTTGCAAGGAAACTAGGGTTGGCGGTCAACGGAAAATTGTTCGATGATAAGAAAACGATCATCTAAGCGAAGTATGAGTATTCACTTAAGATGGTATTACGTACGTATTTATTGGGTACGTTATACATTTTTTTGACTTTAGATTTTTTCCAGAAACATTCTAGACTAATATTTTTTTAAACAATTTTTATTTCAGCATCGCCCCGATATAAATAATTGTAGTTTATGCGACTGATCCATAATGAGGGTCCTTAAAATACGAGTGTGGTTTTATGAAACGAGCGCCAGCGAGTTTCATAATAGGATCACACGAGTGTTTTAATGCCTAATTATGTACAGTTGCATAAACTACAATTATATATTTCGCATAAACTACAATTATATATTTCGGGGCGATGCTTAAATAAAAATTGTTTAAAAAAATATTAGTCTAGAATGTTTCTGGAAAAAATCTAAAGTCAAAAAAATGTATAACGTACCCAATAAATACGTACGTAATACCATCTTAAGTGAATACTTATACTTCGCTTAGATGATCGTTTTCTTATCCCGTTCTAGTACTTTTTAAACTATTAATTTATTTACGGTCTAATATTGTAAATCATCATATTTAAGCTCTATAATATCAGCTGAAAGACGTCCACTGCTGAACATAGGCCTCTCCTAAAGAGTGCCACATTTTAAACAATAACTGTGAATTGCTATTTGATAACTGCATTTGTAAGCATTCGTTTTTCAATATAACTGCTCAAAAACCGTGTCTAGGGTGATACTCATCCTCACAAAAACACGATTTAAGTCAGTCCTACCCGGAAACTAACGGTTTTAAAATAGGTTCTTTAGGATCTGACTGATTTAGAACATTTTTTTGCATATTTGGCCTGAAATTTCTTTGGCTTTCAGCCCTTGTTATTTGTTATTACCTACTTGTATTGTGGTGGGTATTTATTAGATTAGCCTCCATCTTGTAATTAAAAGTTCAGTTATAACAATTCCATCTAATTATTAGTGCGTCGAGTTTACACATGCGATGTTCAATAAAACAATGAATCGTCAATTTGGCATTATGTACAGAGAGGGGTATTAATTATACGCACATAAATAGACATTATCGTCTGTACAGGACTCTATTGTCAATGCCATAGAGGTGTGTACAGGTATGTTTGTCCTTATATATGTACACATATTAATACCCCTGACTGTCCCTATAATTCATTATATGCGGTAGACATCCTACTATCATAGCGCGGTAAAGTTTCTAGATAGAGTACTTCCAACAACTCTAACTTTCGATGCGTTTAACAAGTTTGGCTTCGGTATGTGGTTCACTTCCTTACCTACCAAATTCTGTATATGATACAAATAACCACTACAGGAGCACACAATATAACACAAATGTAATACAGGAGTACTGGATATAAGCCAAACAAAAGCGACCCCGATCCAAAATTACAGGTATCGCCAACCCTATAACTCGCATGATCCCACCACAAATATAATGAATTTGTCACTCGTCGGTTAATTTAGATCAGATGAACGGGCGAGCTGAGTTATTAACATAATTGCAATAAATAAAGGACGTCAAGCGAGTTTGCGGAACCGGGCGCCAACGAGGAAAATTAGGGGAAGAACGTGCTTTCGGAACAAAAGCTTGACATTTACCGGAGGAATGAATGAAGATTAAAAAGATTTCGTATGAAAATAATTAAGGTAATATTGAAACAAAAGGTTTACTTTCCCTGACCTTTAGGGAGGAAAGAGTTCTGATTTAAAAGATGGCGTACAGGTATGAGAGAAAAACAGTTGAAAGCTTCACAAAAATATACATGTAGATATTAGTAGATAGAGATTCCTCTTTTGTTATTCAAAATTATATCAGCCTGTTATATAATGGTCAAATAAATCTTTTCAGTTTTTACAAGGCACTTACACAGTCTCTTAAGAATATTTTGTTCATTTCGACAGGACATGCCGTATACCTCATTGCGCGGTCGAGATGCGCAACGAACTGTTGTTAGTTGGGATCACACGCAATTTAAGGCGCCGTAGGTTCAGCGAAGTTAATCGAACAGAGTTTTTGAAACAATATAATGCGTCTGTTTATAATAATATGGTTTTAAAAAAACAGGAATAGTAATCTTGAGGCTTTTCTGCAGGGAAATCAGTGTTTAGAAACATGATTAGGCAATTTTCACTCGATAGAAAAAAACACGAACATAGGTCTAAAAGGGTCTAAAATACACTTAAAATATTTGTTACAAATTATGCACAAAAGCTAAATATATTAAAATAGCTTCTAAAAAATCGGCAATATCATGCTTGAGAAAACTCAGTGTTTACTTTTTTATTTATTTGAACGGCCAAAAAATAAAAATTGAAAAACACGATTTCTGCGCTTCCGAGCACGCGCTTCCATCTCGCTCACGCTTATGCACAGTGAGAGGGAGAGAAGATCATGAACCTACGGTGCCGCTGCCGCCGCCGCGCAATATCGTGGCCGCGTCATGTTGCGCCGTAGTATTGGATTCTGGGCTTTCCCTCAATTTGTTACAGTACAACTACTCCACAAAAGAATATTTCTAAAAATGCGACTTAAGCATACTAAAACCTAATAAAACTTGACAACATGATTATGAACCTTTTGATATTTAACGTTTGTATAACCGCCATTTTTGATAAGGACTTATGTAAATATGAGATTCGGTAACATATACGGTATTCTTGACCCAGAACCCGTATCAAACCTTTCTTAATTGCCCTCGGGCCACATCCTAATTAGTTTTCAGCCCGCGTCGTGATAAAACGTAAAGGTATTCACATATTCATGTTCGTATTGAACCCTTTTTGAATTAGGCTTATATTAGGGAATATTATGTTCGCTATTTGTTTATAGCGAATAAGGAAACGAAAATCTAGTATTATACCATTCCGTATCTAATTATTAGCTACGATAGCCCAGTGGTACAGGCGTGGGGCTGTCAAGCGGCGGTTGTAGGTTCGAATCCCGGCTCGTACCAATGAGTTCAGAACGTATGTACGGACGGAATATTTACCGTTAGCTTTTCGGTGAAGGAAAACATCGTGAGGAAACCGGTCTAACCAATAAGGTCTAGTTTTCCCTCTGGGTTGGAAGGTCAGATGGCAGTCGCTTTCGTGAAACTAGTGCCTGTGCCAAATCTTGGGATTTCGTATCAAAGCGGACCCCGGGCTCCTTAGGGTCACAACCGGGATTAACGCTAGGAGGATGATGATCATTCCAAACTTCGCTGCAAACTGCAAGTGTTGTATCAGAGGGATGTGTAGGTACTCGTCCGTATCGTAACGAGTGAATAAACTAACTATAAAGACAACCAGTCTTTGTTGATTATTTGATTGGCTTTCTCTACCTTGTCGCCAACCCTCTAGACTTTGCAGGGGATGTATAGTACATAAGCATCATAAAAGGGATTGCCGAGGAAGTATACAATACCCAAGCTTCAAACAAGTTACTACATTGAAGTAGTAACTTTTACTAACCCTTTCGTCGCCACAGAAAAATATGTGAGGTGGCACTCCCACGCTTAGTGGTTATGGTTGGGTCACCCGCCTGCCACCGAGTTCATACAAGTCAGTGGCGATAGATTAAAACGAACATTTAACATTTGAACTTTAAAAGTTCTACTTTACCTTAACTAGAATCTCCAGTGCCTCCACGTATGACTTCTCGGTGTCGTACAACTCGACCACGACGTGAGTCCGTGTATCCTGGAACAAGTAAAAACATTGTACATATAAATAATGAAACTATTGTAAAAAATATGAATGAAATTTAAAGAAATGTATTAAATAAGTAAGCTAGCTATACAAAGACTTAAAATCTATATTATAAGCCGAGTCAGTCAGGAAATGTTCCCGCCTCGGCATAACGCTGGGTTCCGAGCCAGTGCTGGTTTTCCGGCGAGACCATTTGTGATGTTCACTGGCCTGCCATTCGCTACGCGCTAATGCGGCTCACCCTGCCGGTCACCCGTCACGAAACTAGAGCTACACCTACGCTTAGTTACTACGCATCGCGGTGTCAAGGTATATTTGTGGGTGAGCGTTGAGGTGAGCTTAAACAAGTTACAAAATAGGGGGGCAGCAGTCCGACACGAGACACGACCCGTATGCCAAAGCATGCACGAGCCACTTCAGAAGAAACTCATGTTAACCACTGCCGTTATTTTGTAATATTTGAGAACTATTCTAATAAACCAAAACGATCCCTGGGGAGTTTCAAAACATGGCAGATTAAGGTTGACTAAAGTGATGCGTAAGTCACGCCAAACCTGTCGGTTTTGTTACTAAATGTAGGTATTCGATTGACATTGATTGTCGGTTATGTTGCTATCCGTAAACGGATGGCCGTTTAAGGTACAAAAATGTATGCATAATATATGCCCTTTTATGTGATTCACGCTTTCCAGGAAATAACGTAAAACTGTACCTAATGGGTTAGTGAATACAACAGTTGCAAATAAATAAATGCAGTCTAATTGAATACCTCCCCCTTTTCTTGGAAGTCGGGTAATTGTTCTAGCTATCGGAGGCTCCATCAATACGTATTATTACGGAAAATATAACTGTCACTTTTCCATGTAAAAAGTGACATTTAGATCTACCTGACGCGCGTACATCGCGTACGTTACATTGGTTACTTGATCGACCTGCTGAATGCGATTGGAATAAAGTCAAAGTAGCTGTCAATTCATATAAACTTCGACGTATTCATATGATGGCAAACCTGTCACCTCCAATTTTACATTATTCATTATTATTGTCAATGCTCCAACTCCATTCTAATCATGATTAAAGTCGAGAATAAGTAAGAGTTGTTACTATTATTATATAATTCAATACATTTTTAACCTCCGACGTAAATAAGGTGTTATGAGTTTAACATGTGTGTCAGTCCATGGCATCGTAACTCCCAAACAGATAAACCAATTTGAGTGCGGTATTTTTTAGTCGCAAGTCTGAGAGATGGCTCTAAGGTATTTTAGTTGAGTCGGAGGTGTTTAAATACTCTAATGTACGAAGGTAATACTCGGTGAAAACCAAAAGTTTAATAATATAAGTTTCAGTGAAACCAATAATTGGTGCTAAAAGCTTTTATTGCCGACTGTACTCATTCATCATCAACTACTCATTGAGACGATTCTAGCGAGTCGGTGAGGTTACGTCGGTTAAGTACTATATTCCCATGGCCATCGTTCATATAAATCTAGATTACCTACAGTAAACTATGCCGGACAATCAGTCAACCGTAATTTCAAGAAACACGACGATCGATTGTGGCGTGTCTAAGAATACTAACTTTTGTCAGTGTAGGTGACCTGTGACCTTTCAGTACCTGTGACCTAAATGTCTAGAAAATGCGAGTGGGAGAGTCTAATGAAAACAACAGCGTCTTCACCTAGAGGTGTTCCGAGAATCTGGGATTGATACTGACGAATAGCCCAAGCACTTTATTTTCATTAGTATGGAAAAGAATGGAAATTTGGAAATAATTCATAACAGCAGCTTTTTTGTGTGTAACTGATATATTATCATTTTAGTAATTACGTAGACTCAAAATCCACCAAAATATTAGTCATCAAAAAATCGATATTTAACCAATTCCTGAAAAGAGAAAAAATATTAATAGATATTTTAATTTTAGTTTAGGTTAATTTACAGGAGCTCTTTAAGAATAATAAACAAATCACACAAAAAACATAATGGATGTGTCATTTATTTTTATATATGTACTTCCCGATGGAAATCTTGGTGGATTCTTAGATAAGGCAAGCCAAAGTTTCATAACTATCTTTTTTAAAATAAAACTTCTAATCACACGGTTCAACTCACGTATTCAATGTCACTCCGGGCGACATGTTTCGAACTCTTCGGGAGTTCTTCTTCAGGATGAGTGTTCTCGCGGCGGTGTCGCTCGTAACACTGCCCGTGCCCGCTCCTCACGTCGAGCGGCGCGTGTCGCACGCGCCGACAGGGCAGGGGGAGGGGGAGCGTCCAGCGCTGGAGCAGTTACGTGAGATTGCGGCAGGAGGTCATCTCCTCCGAGAGACGATACGCACACTGAACTCACTGTGTCCACGGGATTGTCACTACACGCTGTCCACTTCAATTTAGGAATGATAGTTTTCCAAGCTGGCGGTAACATCCAGCCCCCATCACGATTAAAATTTGGGCGGCGCCCAATCTCAATCGCCTCACGAATCTTGCGTGGCATGTCGCCCGGAGTGACATTGAATACGTGAGCTGAACCGTGTGATTAGAAGTTTTATTTTAACATGTCTCACGAAAGTTTAAATTCGAATAACTTTTTTGTTCAAATTTTTATTGCCATCTGTACTGTTCTGTATACAGAACACCGAACGGTACCGACGGGTCTGTTCGGTATACCGTCATCAACTACTCGATTAGACGATTCTAACGATTCCAAACTCAACGGGGTTACGTTTGTTAAGTTCTGAATTCCCATAGCCACCTTATGTCTCCATCATCAGGTTACCTCGATGGTACCATATTATTGAATCATCATCCGCACTATACTTTAATCCAAAATTTCAACTCAATCTGCTTCAAAATTGAGTTGCAAGATTCCACCCGAACATGCAAGTTAAAAAGCTTGTAAAATGTAGGCGCACACCGCACATTAAAAAATCGGTAAAGACTGGACTGAAAGTTGACACTGACCGCTGACAGCTTACTGATTTCGTACCGTATCGTACTCTTGCACTTGCTAGTTCGACCGACAAAGACGGAGATACACGAATGAAGTTTGAACGAAAATCGGTTGAGAAATGCGACCCGTA
The DNA here is from genome assembly GCA_945867215.1 of Epinotia demarniana. Lineage (NCBI taxonomy): Eukaryota > Metazoa > Arthropoda > Insecta > Lepidoptera > Tortricidae > Epinotia > Epinotia demarniana. Next base: position 30,652,455 of record OX244260.1, read on the forward strand.
GAAGGGAACAGCCGGGCAGCGGGACACCGGACATCGGACAAACGATTTTCGGCCCAAGATGAAGCATAGAACTTCGTTCGCTGTGCTCGCTCGTTCGATAGAATACGGGTCCTTACGACACGTGGGAAAATCGTGTTCAGATCGGCTGTCGGTTATCAGCGACCTTGTTCCCAATCGATATCAGCATTCATTACTGCCACTGGACAACGGCAGGTTACACGGCTTACATTATTTACTACCTGACATAGTATTGATTTCCACTTGCACGATTCTCACGGGGTTCCTTAGTTTCCCATAATCTTATTTTTCCAAATTTCGAGACTCAGAAAATGACATCCATATAATTTATGGACATGAACATTAACGGTCACATTTTTTGTTAGGTATATGAACGCTTTAAATAAAGCTAAAGAGAAAATTAATGTAATATCGTATCAAGAGCTCAAAACAGTGGCAGAGAGAAGAACAGAGTGGCGATTACTCAACCGACAAGAGCCCGGCTCTTAAGTTTATGATGATGATAACGCTTTATATTTCTAAAATTAATAACCTATATGATATTAAGTATTAACTACAATCACAATAGTCATACAATTGATGTCCATAGCGATCAAAGGTCTGTCGATAATTATTCATAAATATTTTAAGGCATATATTTCAACCAATGATATCGAAATTAAAGATACGCCTGTCCGAACAACATTCGCTTGACATACTGTGACACACTATGACAGCTGAAGGCACAGTGGCCCGCAATTGTCAGTGTCGGGCCACTGCATTGGACGAATTACTCGTGCGCTTTGGGCCTATCTTTACGAAGTAATACATATATCTATGATTTCAACGTACTAATGGTTGTTATTCATATCGTTTTAATGTCTGTAAGAATTGAATTACGTCTATAAGATACCAAATCTATAACATCCATAGGCATATAGATAATTACTCAGAAACATTTCCAGACATACATTTGAAAGGGTTACTACTGTGCGGTGTCATTATGGCACGTACTTATTGTATTAAAATAAGCTTGTTTTGCTTGAAACACTTTTCTCTAAAATCAAAAATGGACGAGAGATTGTATTTTATATGCATTGGAGACACAGGTAACAAAACCGAATCGGAGTACCCACTATCCACACGTGTTCTTGTCTGCCCTACCCTCATAGCATAAAATACTATAGAGCGGACAAGCCGCCGGCGGCTGTGTCGCACATGTCAGCTCATTGGGCATACTCCGCCATACATTTACCGTCCGCTGTCCACCGAGAAAGTTCCGTTTTTTACCAAAATGCCGAGTTGAGCAATAATTACTTGCAAACATCGCAGTGATTTCATTAATTTCCACACCAATGGATCACTTTTCAGAGGTAAATACTATAAATACTATTTATTTCAAATAAAACCACGAATTCAAGAAGTTGCGACAGGCTTATTCAATACAAATCGCGCGGCATGTCCGATCTCCTTATTTCCTGTATCTGTGGCCCTACCCCTAGAGTGTATATAAAAAGCCAGAGCCGTTGCAGACACCTAAGGTTGGCATTTGAGGCAACGGCAACCTACAATTTTTATTGGTCTTTTTCCTAATTCAGAATATACTCTGTCTATGTCCCGGATTAGGCGACGGAATCATTCTTGTGATGGGAGCCCTTTTGCTTTAGGCGGACCGTTTGTAGGCTTTAACATTATGAATTCTGACACCACCATGACATTGAATGTTATGAGTTATGACTAACTGAATCAGAGATTGATTGATTGAATCAGGTGACTACCAGTCAATATAACTTGCAAAAATGACCTTAAAACGATTACTATAAACTAGATTATTGTCAAACCAATTTTATGACTAACAATAGTGATGCCCTGCAAAAATCGGAACTCCAATTTCTATTGTTTAATTTCAGACTTTTGGCCTGAAAATTCAGATCCCATATTTTATAGGAAACAATAGGGACCCCGTTTCTCACACATAACTGAGCTCGCGATGAAGGATGATGTAAGACATCGGAAACGGCGGAAAACCTCAAACATATTTAAAGATACGTTTAATTATACGCGACTAGCTGTCCGTCCGGCTTCGCTAGCATATTGCAAAGAAAGCATGCAACCTCGCGGGAAAAAAACTATATAGCCCATATCCATACAGAAAGTCCTTTCTGTACACAGATAAAAGTTTTTTTTTATCGGTCAAGGAGTTTTACACTCTTACAGTCTTTTCCTCTGATGTTAGTATAGAAGAAGTCCCATTTAATAAATTTATTTACAAAATTATATGTATGCCCAGTAGGCATTGCAACCGAAATTAATCGTTATATTCGTAATGTGCCGAGACTAGGGCTTGCATTCCGGAATTTCGAAATTCCGGATATTCGGACCTTTTTTCCGATATTACAATTCCGGAATTGAGACACACTCAATATCGGAAATTCCGGAATTTAAACAAATATAGTTTGTCGGCTAGTTGAAAGTTAATTATGGGTGGTTCTCTGGAATTCGGTTACTTTTTTGACTAATTTTGACCGAGGTGGTTTTAAATGCTTGTTACAAAAATTTACGCTTTGCCCAGCAGGTAAGATACCTATATTATTATGTTATTGATGTATCCAAAAGACCCAGTCACTTTAACGGATATTTAAAGAGATTTTTATGACTTTTTGAATTTGTGTCCTAGGGACTGACGTCGCCTATAGTTTTTTTTCGAGTTACTCGCCGTTGAATGCGATCCAGAGGGAGAAGCTGGAATTGGGGTGCCCCTGCCCATAGATGAGAACAGTATTCCGAGTGTGGGCGGACCTGCGACTTATAAAGCTGCTGGCGGTGGGCCGGTGTGAAATACTGTCTCGATCTGTTGAGCACACAGAGCTTTTTTGAGGCTAATTTGGCCTTACCCTCTAAATGCCCGCAGAACTGGACTTCACTCGAAATATCGACGCCATGGATTCCGATATTGGCTGCGGCAGTCAAGGGAGTGCTCTCAAAACGAGGTGACATGACAAACTTTACACAACGAAAAAGTTTTCGCGGTGAAGATCAAAGCGACCCTCCATCTACTCTGATCCCAGGCAACCTCTTTGACATGATACGACCTAACAACAACTCTTTTTTTGAGCTGCTCTATGTACTTAGTTTATTTTAGGTCTTCCTCTTCCTCGCTTCCCCTCTATCTTAGGCTTTATAGAATTAAAATTATTACCCAGCTCCGCTTGTGAATCTATTGAGCGTTGATTATCAGTTGAAATACTGGTATCAATATTTTAATCGTAAACAGAATGGAACTGGGTCAATCTCTTACCTAAATACGGAGAAATGGGTTTTGTTTTACCCTAAACGGTTTGTTGGAACTCTGTCTGTCATGGTGACTCAATGAGGCGTTGCGTTGAATATGTTCAACCAGTATTGGTACTTTTATTTTCAGCATTCCTTAATTGCTTTACTTCTTGTAGTTTTTACTGACATTTAGCGCTACTAAATATAGTGGAGGTGAATCATTCATTGAAATACAAACGTATTTTTTTTAAGTGTTTTGTGTACTTATGTACTTACGAATTTTGATTTGCGGAAATACGAGCGAAAATTATTGAACAAAAACTTGCATTATTCAGAATCGACGTTTTAGAAATTTCGTACTCTAGTAAACGTGAAATTTGAAGTATTGTTTCAGGAATTTGGTAAGTAAGTAGAAATGTTGAAATTTGAAATTATGCGATGGACCCCTCGGGGTACCAAAGCCAATGTGGCAGAACATCAAACGGCAAACCGATTCCAATTCAACGCGTGAAATCTAACAGTGTATTTTATCTTACAACCGAACCGCAATGCGAGCCTATATCCCGCGGGTCCACTAAGGGTCACGTGTAGTACATTGTAAGGGACTCTGAGACGAGGGCCAGAGAGCCACAACCCACAGCATAGATATAGATAGACACAACTGTGCCGCAACCTTGTCGGCTTGAAGAGGGCAGTGATTCGTGTTTCCTTTGTAACGGTTTACACTCTGTACAAAACACAGAAAGTATTGGTAAAATAAATATTTTACTAGTCACAAGATTATTAATGTATTTAAACGTTTTAAACACGCAACTTCTTAGTACAATTACAGTTCTTAATTTGATTTCCGTCGATTAGATACCTACGGCGGTCTGTGGTTTGGAAAATATCTATCTGGGAATTATAACTTGAAAGTTTCCTTCTTGTGTTTCAAATGCTATTTCAAAATCAAAGGTTTATTATTGTAAGTTGCCTCCTTAGAATTATGTTATTCAATATTCAATTCCATTGAAGTTCAAAAGCTGGTTTGAGGTGAAAGATCTGTCTGGAGGATCTTTTAACTATATTTTTTATCTTGAAACCTTATTCACTCCATCCTTAAGTACCACACACAGAATAATAAACATAAAAATAATCTGATAGAGAACCTTTGTTTTTAGTTGGTTAGTTAACTAAAAAAATCCTCCGAATGGTGTATGATGCTTATCCTATAAATTTGACCCAGATCAATCATATAAATGAAGTCTTGATTGGTCTAGGGTCCAGAACGATTAGCCAATCGTCTTGAGGCCTTCGTTACTATTAAGTTGTTGGTTGTTTGGTTCATGTACGATACTCCTGAACAAGTTGTTTACCATAACAAGGTTATGAGCGCCCATCTCAATCGTCTGTTTATCTACGTCATACCGGGGCCATAAGGTGGTGATTACCGCCCGCTGTGCGGGCGGGAAATCCCACTTCCTGGCCCAGTAAATGTGGATCTGAGCATTCACATGTAATGAGCATTCAAGCGAAAGTTACATAAAAAGTAAAAGCTCACAAAATAAACAGGAGCGTTCACTCAAGTCATTGCCGAGGGGAACGGAATGGTACGTTGTGAGATGCTCCATTTCTCTCTCACTTCGAAATATCATTCCGTCCCTTATTTTATTGAAATTAAGAGCTCTTAAGGCATCGGGTCGTGTCTTCGTCCCTTATTATAGAGGGACACTGATGAGATAGCTTAACGAATTAAACCCTTTTGAGGATTACGCTCACCGTGCGAGTTCAAGGATACACTAGAGGACTTTTGGTACTTCAAATCTATTATTTTTACGAATATAATTATGTTATTGAAAATCAGACAATATGAATTTCCCTTGAACATTCCACGACGTATTTTCCACAATACAAAGTAATGCGCATCGGCTAGTCGAAGAAAGATGTCCTAAGAACGAGCAGTGAACCCAATATACACTAATAACTTTCCGTAGATCATATCATAGGCAAGCACTCTGTACTAATATCGATTTTATTCCAATAACGCAAGTTTCAAATTCAAAGTATGCGTGTAAGAGATGTAGGAGCTGATATTTAATATTATTCTATAACTATCACAAGCTCGTATTTAGCGCAGATGTTATAATTCAAAAAGCACTTTATATCGGTTAGATAAAGTTTTATTTCCTGGTACGTATCATTTAGTATCTGTTAGTCGCAGATCTATATTGTATATTGTTTAGTTCGTATGGCGAAAGCTGCAGGTATTTTTGATTCAAGGGCATTGAGCAATGTTTTCAACCTTAACCGGGTTCTCGATTTCTGGATATTGTCTGTTTTTGACCAAAAATCTCATTTTATAAAACGTAACCGTACTTTATACATTCTGTATTTATTCCGATGTCTTCCCAGGCATGAGTTATACCGCACATAACGACCGTGGATAGACCGAAAAATCCATATTCTTCATTAATTCAAGTAGTTGTGTAAGTACTCGTAAGTAGGCAATCCCAACTTTGCATTAGTTTGGATTGGGCTGAATCTGGGGTAATACTGCTAGATTTTTCAAGGGACATAAAATTGTTTTGGTATATTAGGTACGTACTCCAGCATGGAAATCGCGTAACTTTTCTAACGCGAGTTACAACATTCAGAACATTAACTGAACATATGACATTTCATAACATAATGAGACTGACATGTAAAATCACGCAAAATACTCTTATGTTATCAATAAAGTGATTTAGTTACCAAACTGCAACACGATTACGTCCATAAGGTAAACATGCCAGTGCCCGTCACTGACATAATAACTTATACTTTCAATCTTATATCAAAACAATAGATGTGCACAATTGGTGTTAACTATTAGGCATTAAGGGGATGCCTTGACTCGAGTCGACCACGCCCCCTTGACAAAGACACGCCTATGGCTTCCGCGCATAGTGAAGTTTTATTTATATTTCATTAAGTGAGATTTTAGATGAGATAACTTGATTCTGTCGTAAAATAATGTATTGTGTGAGTAGGCTGAGTAAAAAACGGAAAATAAAGACGCAACCTTGGATTTTTTTTCTTTAGCGGAAATTTTGAACAATCATGAATAGATTAAATTAGAGTAACAATCATATAGTTAAGAATCATATATCTGAAAATCAGACCTTTTATTTCTTAATCTAGTCAGAACGGCGTTTCAAAGCACGCGATAATTTTTAAATTCACCTCCTTAAGGTGTCGCATTGGGACATTTGGCGCTGGACAGGTCATCGCGGCACTCTTTGGGGGAGACCTATGTCCAGCAGTGGACGTCTTTCGGCTGATATTGATGATTGGGACTTTTACCTTATATAAAGTTTGCTGGACAGAAAATCGAATCCCAAATGCCACAATCGAAACGGAGTTTAAATGGAAGTAGGTAAGTATTTTTCAGAAACATATCCGTTGCCGACTTTGGGTGTTAACGTCACCCTTGACCCGGTTGCGTGGAATTTATGCTCACGCGCACGTTCTGAATGTTATTTCCTTTTAATCGAAATGAGTACCTGACGAGCAACTTATGAAAAGGCATTATTTTTCGGTAAATGTTTAGGTAGCCCACATGCCGATTAGAATTTCTATCGAATGATCTATTCTATGAAAAGGCAGCACGATTAGGGTACACCTCGTCTTACTGGAAAGGTATAATCAATTAATTCGTAATAATTACTAACGCGAACGTTTGGATCTTTGTTACTAAATCACGCTAAAACGGCTGAACGGATTAAGATGATTTTTTATATGCAAATATATGTATAGAATACTTTTTATACCAGTTTAAAAAAATCTAACAAAAGGAAGTCAACGGGAATGAAGTCGAGCAAAAGCTAGTTTGTAATAATTAGTTCTTTAATTAGATTTTATTAACGTTACGTCTGATGACCTGGTAAAGGTTGCGGGAATCCGCTGGATGCGGGTGGCGCGGGATCAGTCACTTTGGCACTCTTTGGGGGAGGCCTATGTCCAGCAGTGGACGTCTTTCGGCTGATATGATGATGATGATATGATGAATCTGATATTCGGTCTCATGTTTCTAAACCGAAGCGGTGGCCACCAAAAATTGGATGCCATTATAACTCTCTTCTTTATCACCAACAATTGGAAAATCATCATCACCATTCAGCTCAGCCGAATGATGCCATGCCTCCCCCAATGAGTGCCACAATGACCGGTACTGTGCCACTCGCATCCGTGACCTTTACCAAGTCATCAGTGCACCTAAAAACATTTTCATCCAGCGAAAAATAAAACTGAACATTCTGGGAAAGAAAAATGCTACAACATTTACACTTACATATCAAAATAACTCGTTTTAAGAGTAGTAGGTAACAGGTGGATATGGCGTACGCTCACTACAATACTATTTATTTACGGGAGCCTTTTTCCTAGATCCGGTTGGCTATCGCTCATCTAAATTGAGGTCGGGACTACCCAACTGTGTGGCTGATACGAGTCATACGATGCTATATGGATCGGAACAGAAATCCGGATAGTCAACAAAAGGTCAACAAGGACAGAATACGGCGCAGTAATGCTAAAAACACGCTTTCACGTTTAACGTGCATACCAAATTGGAAATAAAACCCCCTAGACACAACACATGTGGGTATAAAAACGTTTTTTCATAATTGTACTCTTAAATATTTTAGTACTTATTCGGAAATCGCAATTTACCACGATTCCCCGGACCCATAGTTACACACTTCATTTACTCCATGTGCGCGTATTTTTATAATCATCAATAAAATAGAACTCGCATTTACGAGATTATAATCAATCCTATACTCTCTCATACCGTGGTAATTAACTATTGATGACCGACAGCCTAGGTATTCATGGGAATTAATTCAACATTTGTATTGTGAAGTAAAGTCTAAATAATAAAGGAAAAGCATGAGATTAGGTCGAAATGAAAGAAGCGTTAGCGGACGCTTCCGTCGTATCGCAACATTGAAACGGATGGCTCATGGGACACCGTGACGAGCCTGAGCCGTGCTTGCCCGACACCAAAAATAGGAGATTGTGGTTCAAGGGAGCGATGACATATTTACGGCGAGGGCGGTATATTGATTCCTAAGTTAAGTGAAAGATCCTACAATAGAATTCTGAGCGTAGCGAAAGAAAACGATGTTCATTCGTGTATTTCTCTATCTATCTTTCGAATTTGTAAGTGCGATAAAGAGGAAGATACACGAACGAGCTTCGTTTTCCTTTCGCGGTAGCAACTCAGGTTCGGCACGGTGTACTCCTTGACTTGTAACAATTTAACAGATAAAGCGGAACTCCCGTTTACGACGCCGTAATCGATCCTTTATGTTATTGCAACTGTAAAATTCGCCGTCAAACTGGCTTGCCGTTATAAGAGTTATTTCGGCGTAATTGGATTGTTTGTTTTTATATTATGATAGGAAACAGCTTTTTCCTCTTGGGTTCTCGCAGATATAAATGTTTTCGTATGTCAACCGTTTATCTATACTAATATTATAAAGAGCATACGTCTGTGAGGTTGTAGCTTTTGTACGAGTAAGTGAGGTTCCGGTGATTCCGTTCTTGGCAATCCCAGGAACCACATATCCGATCATAAAAAAATTGCACCTATGTAGGTATATATATTTATTTATTTATTTATTTATACTTTATTACACAAAACACAGAAATGTACAAATGGCGAGCTTCATGCCCAATGGCATTCTGTGCCAGCTAACCATAGGAATAAACAGAGTTGTATAAAAGGGGCAAAGAACAAAGTAGGAATACCTATGATCATTTCGTTATTATTTATTTATTCATATATCGTTATTATTTATTTATTTAATCACACACATGTTTACAGTTTGACAATAAGGAACCAAAGCACTGTATAATTCTTAACATGTAAAAACCGAAAAACAAAAAAACATAACTGAATGAAATGAAATAAACGATTTTTTATTCGGAAAGTAGGCCGTAATGGCACTTTTGACTTACTTGACTTAATGTACTGTATCTCCTCCCACTTCCAACTAGCACACTAGCGTTAAAATAACCCTTATATCATTCTTATATCGGTTCCAGCCAAGTGTTAAGGTGTCAAGAATGCCTGTAAGAAAGGTGTTAGAGCATGCTCTAACACCTATATAACCACGAAAGAGGCCCACGTCTTACAGGTTAAGGTGTTAGAAAGCCTTTAGAGCAGTGTTATCTGACACCCATAGTGTTAACCAACGCTCTACAACCACCGTAGTAACGCTTAAGGTGTTAGCTGAGAGTGTTGTAACACTCTTGCGCTTACCCAGTTTCAAGTGAGCATATATCTTACTCTTTTCTTTACTATAAAATTATGAGACAAATATAGCCTACCGACAAAATGGCGAAGATTATAAATGTATGTGACAGGAGTCGTACTAATTGAAATTTTTGTATGATCATAATCATTGTATGTGAAATTAAGTAAGAACAATCTGCCCTTGTGATTTTACGGTAAGTTTATACCATCTTTCCCATCTCAATTTTAACGCGCCCAGGATTTATTAAAGATTTCTAATAAAACGTATGAAAATAAAAATAGACACCAAAGTTTTATCATTTTCTATTCTTGTTTCTTGGCCAGTGGCATGTTAAATTAAGTGGCATCCATAGAATGCCAAATTTAAAAAAAATGAATTTGTAGGTTATAGTTCACCAAAACAACGACGAACTTACATTAAAGCTTTAGGCGTCAGTTAACTCATTTATAACGCTTATTGAGTTACAAAACCTGTAGTCAAGAATATTGTGCAGGCTTTGCCTCTATAACGGTGTTGTTCAACACTTCTAGTATCTTGTGTTACAACACTCTTGACAAGTTCTTATTCAACTCTGTTATAAAGTCTCTGCCTGCACCTTATAGCAGATATAACACCTTACGCTTTATAAGACACTCCACTGCAACAACTAAAAAGCAATAAGAGTTAATGAGCGTCAGCGAGCACTCTTTTAAAGGTTTAAGCGTTACAAACAGGTTAAAGCTTTAACATCTTAAGTATAATTGCTTTTAGTAACACTCTTATAACTCTAAAACCTTCTAGCAGCGTTCAATAAAGCTCTAGTAACACTTTAGGAGTTATTTTTTTTCTTGACTCCTCTATAACACTATTAGTTCCAACTGAGATAAATATAACTCACATAAAGGTTAAGGTTATAATAAAACCCTTAGGTGACACCAAAATGTTAGTTGGGCTAGATGGGGCAGAGGGCTTCCACAGTGCTTCGCCATCGCGTTCTGTCTTGGGGTACGCGCTTCGCCTCGTGGCACTTTTACAATATCTAAACATCCATCATCGCGCAGTACATCAGACAAATATGCCATACATTCACCCATCGACTAGTAAATACTTATATCGCATTCAGGTGCTTGTGACAGAAGCGAGTTCAACAGTTTTAGTGGCCGAACAGCAGGAGTTTCTGTGCCAAGTACGAGTTGATGGGAAGGAGAGAGATAGGAGATTGTGTTGGTTTTGAGCACAGTGAGCTTTACGGCTCATGCCACTAGATCCGGGCAGTCGGTGTTGCGGCGTAAGATTGCACGTCACCAGAAAAATGTAGTCCCAGAGAACCTAACAGAAACTTGGAGCTTTATTTATTGGCATAGAACCATAGGATATGGTTTAACCCACAAGTTTGTTTTGCAATATTCGGGCGGACACATTGCGGGCATAATCTAAAAATAAATTTTAAATCAGATACGAAAGCTAAAGCATGATAGATAACTTGTTTAATAAAAGTACCCGCGCGGAGTACCTAACAAGTAACATACAACAAGTGAATTCAAAAGATTTTTCAAAAAACCCAACTGCTTTTTTAAAATTTTATAGCCTAAGTATGTCACTCCCACGATTAAGAGGAATCCAACGACACGTCATATGTCGAAATCCGTCAAACGGTTTAGGCCGCAGGGCGTGCCAAAGAATATGCCACATACATACATACATACATACATACATACATACATGCGCTCGAAAAACATAACCCTCCTATCCTTTGGGCAGACGGCTAAAAAAACAAAGACGAGTGAAAATATAAATTGCTTATTCAGAGCAAACACATTTATGTACAGTCGACTTAAAAAAAATGTCTAGATCTATCCGTAGATTCATTTTATCATGTGTAAAAACTTGGGTACTTTTTCCATGTAGTTGTGTACAGTTTACAAAAATCGGCCAAGTGCGTGTCGGGCCACGCGCAGTGTAGGGTTCCGTAGTTGCCTGTCTGTCTTTAGTTACATCGGCACGCGCGCGCCATCTAAATGGTGCGGTTGCGTCGGCCAAATTTGTACGAAAATTAGCCTTTCTAAGTAAATTTTAAGTTTGTCGACTATTACTCGGTAACTAGTTATACCTACTTAGTCGTGATAGTTTTCCTTTTAAGTTCATTATATGTACTACTGCCAAGATTTTTTTCATATCCCCCATATATCGAACAAAAAATAGTAGTAATAGGCCTTTCAACCCAATATCAATATCGAATCACGTTGAAACATGGTTTTAAGAATAATATTTTTGAACAAGTTATCGAACAATCCTCTACATTACTGGGTTAAAAATAACATCCTCAATTTAGAGCTTTGTCGGCACGATTCATTATATATATATATATAGTGTAGTAAGGGTTACAGACCTAAGCCGCAGACAGACAGAAGGACATGGCGAAACTATAAGGGTTCCGGTTTTGCCATTTTGGCTAAGGAACCCTAAAAAGGGGTGAACAACTCTGGACAGTATTAATCAAACTCGTTAGTCTTCAAGTAACTGATGAGTGGGGAAATAGTACGTTATATTACAATTTTCAAAAAAGGAATGTCTATTCGAACTCTTGACTATTACCTACATTGAGAGAAGGCCCCTAACCATAAGATTTTTACCTATAGGTAAATCCATCCCATCCATTTTTCAATAAGGTGAAATGTGGATATTTTTTTCAGTCGATTGTACCTACCTTTCCCCCTTGCCAATACCGACTAGGGAGTTATTGAATGTATTAAGATATGTTTCACCCAAACGCATACATGTAATATGGCATACATTTACATCATTTACGAGTCAGCAAAGTTTAATGCGGGTTTTACCGGGACGGTAGAAAAATAAGATTTATGTACAAACGTCACTGGGACTGGAATAATGTTAGATATCCGTTATTTATTATTTCGACAGAAGAAAATGCTTACGTAACCTTGCACTTAGGTACGAGTAGGTACGAAGTACGTCATTTAATATGGTAAGTATTTGACGTCCTGTACTTTTTATAATACAAAGAGACGCATTTGTTTACGTTATATCACGGGCAAAAAATCGAGTAGTGCTCTGCCTACGAAGCAAGAGATCCTGGGTTCGAATATTTGTGTGATGAGCACGAATATTTGTTCCTGAGTCATGGATGTTATCTATGTATTTAAGTATTTATTTATCGATATAAGTATGTTTATCTAGTACCCATAGTTCAAGCTTTGCTTAGTTTGGGACTCGATTCGTGTAAGATTGTCCCCTCATATTTATGAAGCGTTCCGTTAAAATAATAAACCTGCTATAGCTAGTTTCACTAAAGAGATGTCCGGATCGTACAGATATTTAGGCTCACGTCTCTCCAGTGGACAGTGCAAAAGTTAAAGACTATACTTATGAAGCCAATTTTTTCGTTGGACTCATTCATTACTTAATAATAAGTAATTGTATTGTACCTAACCGTTTTTATTTGGTGCAGTAAATAATATGATTATTTAAACAGCGTCACCTCCTCTATAATTATTTGCCATAAAAATATATGAAATATGCACATAAGCCTTAAGTGATTGACATCATGAAATATGAGTTTTGCTTTTCGTGTATGACCTGTCCGATTGATGGGCACTTAAACCTCGGCTAACACAATGGTTGGCGCCTTGGGGAGTTTTATATTGAGTTCATGTTGAGCTGAAAGAGTATTAGTTAGTGCTGACATGTCATACAGTCAGTCAGTCGCTAAGCAAAATAACACGCGCAGAATGACACACACACAGATCCTTATTCCCTTGACACTAGAGTTTGTGCGTAGATAATTGTAAGCACTAGGACCGTTTAGCAACTTCTGTCGCTGACTGTACATAACCGAGATGATAACAAATAAGACCTTGACACAGTGACCTGTTTAGAGTGATGACCGCCGCCTAGCAGGTCCCTGATGTGCACATTAATAATATTAGATCACTAAACGAATAGTGGGTGATCCCGTATGACTGACAGCTCTTGAGTCAAATAAGAAAAGACGTCGATCTGCTTAGAGTTCAGGGGTGCGTAGGTATTGGTGCCTTTGGTTTTTGTTCGATTCGAGCCCTCGTCGTTCGAGTCTGATCGACTGGAACTCGGGGTCACTTTAGTCGCAAGAAATTGACCTGTTGTTAACTCAGTACAGCAAGACCCAAGTAATAAGGCGCGCGAGTTAAGCAATAATAGCCCCTCGGTCAACTTCTTAAGCGCCTTGACGCGCGCCATTGTGTTTACCTGTACCTGCCACCGACTTCATAGGAAGTCCACAAAGTATAGACTTAAGACTTGCGTCATCTTCAAGCAGAAAGCTGGCAGGAAGTGGCTATGTGAGCGCTCCGGCTCTCGTCATCCGAGTCCGACGAGTGTAACGACGAGCTGACCGATCCGGTACTCGGGTCACTCAGTCGCAGGACACCAACCTGTTTAGAGGTAACGGCTGCTGGTAGCTCCCTGTGTCGCTCTCTATGTGAGCGCTTCGAGCTCTCGTCGCCCGAGTCCGACGCGTCGAACGACGAGCTGACCGACCCGGGACTCTGGTCCCTCAGTCGCAGGACACTAACCTGTTTAGAAGTAACGGCTGCTGGTAGCTCCCTGTGTCGCTCTCTATGTGAGCGCTTCGAGCTCTCGTCGTCCGAGTCCGACGCGTCGAACGACGAGCTGACCGACCCGTGACTCTGGTCCCTCAGTCGCAGGACACTAACCTGTTTAGAAGTAACGGCTGCTGGTGGCTCCCTGTGACGCTCTTTATGTGAGCGCTCGGAGCTGTCGTCATCCGAGTCCGACGCGTCGAACGACGAGCTGACCGACCCGGGACTCTGGTCCCACAGTCGCAGGACACTAACCTGTTTAGAAGTAACGGCTGCTGGTAGCTCCCTGTGACGCTCTTTATGTGAGCGCTCGGAGCTATCGTCATCCGAGTCCGACGCGTGGAACGACGAGCTGACCGACCCGGGACTCGGGTCGCTCAGTCGCAGCTTCAGGCAGTCGCGCCGCATTTTGACGCTCCTGCCACTCTTGTCGACTTGCATTTTTAATGTGACTTTCACGGTCAACGCGACTTTAGTACTTGAATCATTTTTCACTTTGGTACTTATTTGGTTAGGAATGTTATGACTAGGTTTTTGTACTTTTTTATTTGGTTTTTTACCTCATATCTGGTTTGATATTTACATTGATGTGAGTATGGCATGGTCTGGGGTTACTTGGTTGACTTAATTTCCTTAGTAAGCCTTATCAGTGTTCCGCTATTCTGTATAACACCTCGTGTTGTTCTTGTATGTAAAAACAGCACGATTAATATTCTTAAGTACTTAGAAATAAGACCAGCATTGGGTTTTCGTCATATTATTGTAGAAAACATTTAATTTTGAAGAATGAACAATCCACCACCGTATCAATACAGTTAATCGAGGCGCCACCACAGTCAACTTCAAGGAAGTTTATGTGAATTAACAGTAGTTCCGGTTTCGACCGCGAGTAGAGATAACTTTGTTTCGTACTTGGAGCTGATCGATGCGATCCATTTAGAGATAAGAGACGAAATATTGCTCGGTGTATCTTAAGTTCAATGACCGGACTCACAGCCGAAGATTCGTAAGTACTGATCAGCAGGTAATTTAACTATGGTGTATATAATACAATAGGATACAATGAAGACGCGTAACATATTTTTATCAAGAGGACTTTTGTGGAACCCGTGTAAAAACAAAGTTGTTATCTTCAAATTGCATCGCGCTTCGCAACGCTTAAACGTGTTTAAGGCGGAACAGAATCATTTAGGAAATGATTATTTCGATTTTTAATATCGAGCGAACTTTCTAGAAGCAAGTTCGAAATGTCTAATAGCAAAATGTAACTTTGCCATTAGAAATTTTGAACTTGCTTGAAGAACGGTTAAAACATAAGTATATGAATTAATATTTGTTTTTTAAGCAGTAACGCTGCTAAAGAAAATTATAATTTTTTAAATGAAAGGAAAAATTGAAAAATTTAATGCTCCGAGCCGGATTCGTCACAGGGATTTTTCCTTTCTTTAAAAATTTATAAGTATATGAAATTGGAAAATGGTCCGAAAATTCCAATACCAGACTGAGCATACCTAGTCATAAAGTATATCTTAGATCAATTACCAAAACAAGGTTTTGTCAGCAATTTACGTTTAAAATTATTCCGGTAACGTAAAGTTAACTAAAATACCGTGACAACAAATCTAAGCAGCTATAGGCGTAACCTGACGCGGGTTATCACTTTACACCCTTCCATTGTCACAGGACCGGTCGTCACGTACACGACAACCGGCGATTCACAACCAGTCCTCACTGACCTCACCACTTCCTTATATATCTTGAACCAGAGATTCGTGATAGCTATATGTAAACGGAGGTCAGATTTACACGAGTCGCCTCAGACAAGTTAAGTAAGCATTATTAATACTAGACCTGACAAGTGCCCGTGACTCCTTGAGCGTATTGTGTGAGTTTCCATTATTAACCTTGTACGTGGCTGCAGTCTGATACTAAGGACTTTTTGTAGTGTGAACTGTGTCGTAATGCTGAGCCAATATGACGTCAATTTCGTTTTTGTTTATATTTGTCTAGCGAGTCTTAGTTTCGGTATTATACAAATTACGAATACATAATATTTATTTACTTAACCCTATTTTACGAGTAGGTAATACAGATTTAAAATGTTTGTGTAGTTAGAGTCATTAGCCTGCTTACATTTTGTAGGTGCCTTAACGCGATTAAATTAACTATGAGACAAGTTAAAACTTGGTAACTGGATTGGAAACTTATCCTAATCATTGTCATTATCCTAATTAATTTACTTACAAGAGACGGGGAAGAAATTTATTATTGGGATAATTTCACATTCGTTAATGGTTTACTTGAAGACGATTTGTAGGTATTTATCTTTATTACAATGAAATCAACATCATAATCAGTTTTCAGAACTTTTGCATCAGGGACTTAAATATTTATGGTAGGTAACTTTGATTGTAAATCGTGTAGCCATGCCATTTTTATCGTGAAGGTATATATACTAAGATTGCATTCTTCGTAGCAAAAATGTTCGCTTCATTTGTAGGAGGTTTATTTGGAAATAGGTTTATTTCCTATAGTAGAATCCAGAGATTAACAAAGATCTCCTACGCGGAGCAAGAGAATCGTATGAGCTTTGGGTTTTTTAATTTTTTAAACTCTATTTATTTATAAACATTGGCATTTCAAAGAACCTTTTATTTCCAGAATAAATAAGATTTTTTTATAACGGTATTGATCGACACGTGTGATGTAATTTCTTCCCTAAAATTCCCCATAGCTACTAGAACCATCGTAATTACGTCAAACAACAAAGTTACGGCATACAAAATTATAGAAATAGAAAAGTACAATGTTTCCGAGAATTCCTGACAACGTGGATCAATACGTCATTAGTCAACCAGCAAAAAAGGGTTATGGAAAATTGACAAGTTCCGGAGTAGGTACTGCATGGCGCGTACTCCGGTCGACAACAAATGGAGGTCAATCCTGTGTTATTTATGCCTAACGTAACCTAGCCTGAAACACAAGTCCGTGACATCCAAACCTCTTAATTATGCTGAATGTCTTATGTAGTGAGTAGTGCACATTGGAAGCTAACGACAAAGTTCGCTTTAGACTCCTATCGGAAATAATCATTTGGTACGCACGTTTTATTCACAAATACCGTATCGGGCACATGACTCGAACAAAAATTAGGGCTTTGAATCCCATTATCTCGCAAACGCTTAACTGAGTTGAAAAGTGAACATGCTATCCAACGATACCCCACACTATAGGTTTGACGGGAAAAAATTAATACATCACCAATTGACATGTAGGGGATCTTCCATAAAAAAAAAATTATTTCATGATTTTATTCTACTGTTTGGTCGGCGTGATTGCCTTATATACCCACGCCGAATTGCAGTTTTCTAGTTGTAAGGGTTACTGAGCTGAGCCGAAGACGGACAGACAGACAGTCAGACGGACGGACATGGCGAAACTATAAGGGTTCCTTGTTGACTACGGAATCCTAAAAACCGGCCAAGTGCCAGCCGGAACTTCGCACGGAGGGTTTCGTACATTATCTATGAAATCGGCAAAAAAATCACTGTTATTGTATGGGAGGCCCCCTTAAATATTATTTTATTTTGTTTTTAGTATTTGTTGTTGTAGCAGCAACAGGAATACACCATCTGTGAAATTTTTAATTGTCTAGCTATCGCGGTTCTTGAGGTACAACTTGGTAACAGACAGACGGACTGACGGACGGACAGACAGCGAAAACCCGGCCCGGCCCGTTCGGTGGGAATCGTACATTAGTAATAGTCCCGTTTTTACCATTTGGGTACGGAACCCTAAAAATTGACGTGCATTACTAGAGCGTTCGATGGAATGTTCGTAGCGATGTTTGGCTCTACGAGAATACTTGGCTCTGATCGTAGTTCAGTTCGAAAAAAAATAGAAACTGTGAATTCTCTTTGTTATATTTGAATGCTGTAGTCCAGTGTTTTTCAAACTGTGCGTTGCGACCCCCAGGGGAGTCGCGTAGCCTTCTAAAGACGGTCGAGGCTAGTCATGTTTTTAAGTGTGTGCTGTAAGTATATTTAACAGCATAGGGTGTGAGGTCGCGTAATATTTTTTTCTGTATTAACGGGGTCGCTGCATGAAAGATACAAAAACACCACTCTAGTCTAACAGCACCTTTACGTTATCGCAGCCAACTAAAGAACCCTACTCTATGACAGTCGGACTGACAGGTAGCAATTTTCAATGGCCCCCCCATCGATCAGCTGTCAATGTGAGCGAGAGGGTTCGAAGTTCCGTACCCTCGAACCTGACAGGAGCTTGGCCCAGATTACGAAGGGCAATAAGAGTATGACCTACCGAGTTTTACCGGGAAAATTTTCATCGCATCTATGTTTCGACGATTTTTCATTTCATGAAATAAGAGGATAGCATATGAAACTAGTGCTTAAGTAAAGTGTACAGATAAAATGAGGTTTGAATAGTGCCTGCTCTATGGAAACGATTTTTACAATTATGTCTACACTTATTAAATGTTTTCAAAAATAATAACTGACCCGTGACTTGTGTGGCTTTGGCCAGGGGAAATTTACGAACTTGTCATAATAATTGAGGAGGCTGGGACCCATTATCATGTCGCAGTTATAAATGGGCCTATTCGAAAGGGCAAGTTTTCGAATAAAAAATACTGCTTACAAACGGAGGAGTTATTTTTTTTCAAAGCCGTTGTAACTCTACTTGATTGAAACATTTAGTACCTAAGTCACTATAACTTAAACCGAATTATATTTTCTACTGATCAATCTTTTTTACTTGAGAGATGTGTCCTTGGGATATGAGATATATTACTTGCACCTATGAATTTCGATTAACTAACACCTCTTTGAAAAGGAAACCTTTGCCTCGAGAAGAACCGGCGTAAAAAACTCGCCGAGGCAATTACCAATATTCTATTTCGCGATCAAGATGGACACATGGGCCCGCATTGTTAAACCAACCTTTCACAAGCACTACAGCTATTAACTCCCGAAGCATCAATCCTATACGACATTAATTGGATTTATATTAAGCTTGATTTGATTGGGAAACGTAATCGGTGTAGTATTAATTAAGTTATGTACAAGTTGCTGCTAATTTAAAAAAATCTTTATGCCCAGTTTATATACCTTATAAAATACCATCATTTTTATCAGCCTCGATACGTCAACGCCCCCTGCGTTCCCTCACAAGCAAGGGGCCCTCCCTTGGATGAGAGGGAGTGGGCAGGAGTCGCCACGTTGACCCAGTGCGGGTCGGGACTTCAAATACATCAACAGATTCCTTCGCAGATATAGGTATATGCAGATTTCCTCACGATGTTTTTCCTTCACCGTAATCTGTTGGTAAATCCGTATAGGATTTAGCTTCAGCAGCAGCAGTAGAATATACTTAACGAACAATATTTGCAGGTAGGTGTACATATTTGTAACCACTTTCTCGAAAACGGATCTAACGATTTCGACTAAATTTATAATATAAATTTCACACAAGCAGCGCCCAGGTAGAAAAAAAATGTTGTTTGAAATATTATGAACTTTGAACTAGTTAAGAGCGCGGTAGTTGAGTAGATATTGTGAACTTTCGAGCCCTGAGTAGGTAGTGTCCAAAATGTGTTAATATTCGGAAATCACCGCTTCTCCCGAACGCGAGATTTAATATGGAGCCTCCAATTAAATTCCATCGCAAATGTTTATAAAAGTTGTATCTACCTATCAAGAAAGTGAAACCCTTAAAACTAGCTAACATCGAAAAGCTTTATAAAACTGTCTGGCACGGTTTTATAAAGTTTCGTTAGTCCTTACGCCGCGTCAGTGGGTATATAAACGGCGAACGCCACAAAAAACCACTTTGATGACAGGACTTACTCTTTCAGTGTCGGACGTAACACACCTAAGTGATGACAAAAGATTTGCACCGTTAAAACCAGTTTGTCGTTTTCTGACACGTTAACAATTGTGGTCGTGAGAAAGTGATAAAACACATCCAATATTTGATTATATGTTACTATTTGATTTGACATAGGATCTAACGGGTTTAATTCCCAATTAAGTGTATCATCAAACTGTTGGGTCAAAGGTGACGATAATAACATAGTTAATTAATGATGGCCGACATCAAAGGCATCAGTGAACGTATACCGCAAGCCTCAGTTGGCTAATGGCGGGCTTTGACCACGACTAATTAACATAACGGGGGTAAATCATGTCAGACAGAGGCCTAAGATACTCGTTAAGTTTTTATGGTTTTTCAGTGGCTCCATTACAATCGCACTCACACACACTGGGTAATTGGATAATGGGCCAACGAACTAGTATGCGAGCGCATGAGCTTAGACTAAGTATTTTATTGATTTTAATACTAGATATCAAGACCTTGCTTTTCTGTTAGTAAGGCGTTAATTTTGGGCTGATTTCATATAAATTTGATCAAAATCTGGCGATGGGATCCATAAAGAATCAACTTAATTCTCTAATTACCAATCATATTCAGTTTATAGACTATAATATTTTAGATGTGGTAAAATCTCGTAATTTTTACGTGATTAATTTATGACTTTTTGTCTTGTTTGAGTACGAAGAGGTGGAGAAGGCAAATAAAGACCCAACTTTGTTTTTTTATTCCATCGAGAAAAGAGTCAATTCATACTTAGTCTGGATACATACTCCGAAAACTGATTCATTTTGTTTATTATTCAGGCACTCTTCTTTAGTAAAATCTCATAAATTTCTAATTCACCGTGGCCTAATATCGTAAAGCTTATAACTGCCTGACACGGTTTTAAATTGATTAGTAAATAAATGTGAAACCGAGCCCTGTTCCTACCACTCCGTCATTCATAATTACTCGTTGTAATGAAAACTTGAACGATTAATTATGTATTCTCGTGGTATATCCTGCAGGCACTCTCGAGTCCCAATAACATACAACATATACATGTAGGTATATAAATGTAATATAGGTATATTTAGGTAAGTACGTACTTCTGATGTTCAAGTTTTGTAGCGAGTTCAAATACAAAATTGTTTATTTACTAAGAATAGAGTTAAAACTGAATGTACATAATTATTGACCTCATGTATTTTCGGCCTGTCTATAGGCGTGCAAATATGAACGTTATAAGCAATTCGAATTAATATTAATACATTACAAGCAATTCGATTACAATATATGTATCCTACTTAATCTAGTTAAGTAAGGAATACCTACTTATAAGTCGAGAAGACGTCTGGTAAAAACTCTTCTCCAATAGTTAGTAGTAGTTACCGTAAAATGGGGTGAGTTCGGTCAAAATAGACAATCAAACTGCGATAAAAATGTAAACACAAAGGGGCAAATATATGTAGGTATAATACCCAGCGCTGATTTTCAGACGAGCCCTTTTTCTACAGGTCGGTCACCACAAAATTGCGCCCGGCGCGGCTGTGTGTGTGTGTGTGTGTGTGTGTGTGTGTGTGTGTGTGTGTGTGTGTGTGTGTGTGTGTGTGTGTGTGTGTGTGTGTGTGTGTGTGTGTGTGTGTGTGTGTGTGTGTGTGTGTGTGTGTGTGTGTGTGTGTGTGTGTGTGTGTGCGTGTGTGTGTGCGTGTGTGCGTGCGTGCGTGCGTGCATGTTCGTGTGCGTAATGCTTCATCAAGTAAAGTACGTACATATGTATAAATTGTTACTTGGTAAAAAAAGAAACAAATGAACAGATAGTTAATTTAATGTTATGCAATTTGAGGAAATGTTCTTTCACCAGTTTTTTACATGTGGCAGTCACGTTGATGCATAAAAAATGTGCCGGCCGTATAAATTTTAGTTTTTTCATGATTATCTGTCATCTAATTTCATAATTTTAACGATAAACACAAACATTGTGGGAAATCCCACCTCACCCTGTAGGGGGGATAGCAATGGGCTGAGCTGGGAAAATGTATAGGGAGAAACTTTCGGATTAGCTTGCCTCGGTTCGCGTTCCGTCCCAGTTTTCGCTCATGTTTAGTGAACGCGGATCGCTCCCCACAACCTTGGTAACTCCAGGCCACATCTTTCTACTCTCACTTCTAGAGACTCCACTTTTTTAAATGTCTATATTCCATCTCCCCCTCAATCCAATGTTTTATTTTCCAATGTTTGTTGTATCTCAATGTCTTACCTGTTTTTTTCTTTACATATATGTCCTGTTTGTTTGTGAATATGTGTATCTTTCTTTCTTTCAATCCCTTAGCACCCCATTTTACGGTACCTACATAGTTTAAATTTCACTGCTGATGCTGGGCAAAGGTCCCATACAGTATTTAAGAATAAGAATAAGAAATTATTCATTTAGCACACAAAACACGGGAAAATGAAAATACAGTCTAAAAGGTAACCTTACATAATGTGCTAAACGAATGCTAAACGGGAGCTTCGCTCAGGTATACTCTTGCTTGCCAGAATTTCATTTGCCCGAATTTTATCTGCCATAATATTCAACTGCCATAAAGTTGTTTTCTATAATTTTGTATGCCATAACCATCATGCCATACTCATTGTTTACCATAATAATTATATGCCAGAATCTTTGTTTTCCATAATATCAATATCAATAATCTCATTTTCCATAATCATTGTAATCCATAACTATCACATGCCATAATGTCATTTGCCATCCATCTCAAAATCCATAATATTCATATGTAATAATGTGGGTACGTATTGCAGTGTCTAAAATGAAAAAAAAATACCACGAACCTATCTGCGATCCGGGTCGGTTTTGCCACTAAGTAAAAATAAACTTTTCTCTGAGATTACCCAATGCCAAGATAGTGGTGTATCATAGGTAGTAGGGAACAGGGGCTTAGTGGCAAAACCGACTCGGATCGCGGATAGGTTAGAAGACGGAAGCGGGAGCTTTGCTCCCGCTTTCGTCTTCGAGGTTATTTTTTTTATAAAATAGCGGAAAAACTAAGAAATTAACAAAATTAATCCGAATGCATGTTTAGTATGGCGTTTAAATATTCTATTAAATAATATTATTGCAAACAATAATCTGGAAAACAATACGTATGACATTCGTATCATTATGACATCCAGTATTCGGGTAAACAAGAGTATGTCAATTAACTATTATGGTAAACGAAACATTCGGGCAAATGAAATTCGGGCAAGCGAAGTTCGGGCAAATGATTATTATAGTATGTGAATGTCGGGCAAACAATAGACAACCCTTCGCTCAGCATGTTGTCACAGGGGTCATTTTTGTCTGACAGTCAAATCAGCAACTTTATATGAATTGTCAAAACACTTTGTTGGAAAATTCTTCAGGACCATGGACAAACGGCGTCCTTTTTGGGGTTTTACGTATTTAAAAATGTTTTTAATAGCAAATATTAGCTTGTTCCTTTTCTAGTATTATCGTAAGTTTTGTTAGTCAATAATGTAAAAATAATGTTATCTGTTGTCAAATACCGTCACTAATCCATTAACAAATGCACTGCCCATAATCGCTACGCGCTATATTCGTAGCCGATCCGATGGTTTTCCCGCTAAGTAGCGGAAAGCGGCTACGGCGGAGGCGGCCACTAGGCGCGTCCCTAATAGTGAAAGTGTGAATTAAATGACAATATAGATACTTACCCATTTAAATCATGATAATGTAGCTAAGTCAAAAAATAAGATTAGTATTAAAAGTGTAAAAGATATAAAAAGAAAACAAAAAGATGAGTACTTAAGTAAAAGCCATCAGCCACCTTCATTATCAATTTATCTGCTTCGAAAGAAAATTCGATGCTTCAAACGGTTTTAAAGCACCTAGTACATTACGGCAAGCAGTAAACGAACTGAAGGGCATCACCCTCCCCCCAAGTGGGGGGAAGGGCCAGCCCCTTTCGTGGAGCACGTATTGTATTACCGGTTAATTATGTCGATATTACTGAAAGAAGGCTTCATAAAGGCTCATGGAATGTATCGCGTGTCTTTTGTACAGGAATGCTTTAATATTGGCAATATGATATGTTTCTTTGCCCTGTTTTTCGACATTGTATCTCTGTAGCTGCTATTGACCGGTTAACCGGGAGTCACCTAGGATTTTTGACATTCATCATCATCCTCCTAGCGTTATTCCCGGTTGTGCCCCGAAAGGAGCCCGGGGTCCGTTTCCTTCCGCACCTAACCCCAAGATTTGGCTAGGGCACTAGTTTTACCAAAGCGACTGCCATCTGATATTCCAACCCAGAGGAAAAACTAGACCTTATTGTTAACCTATATACTTTATTGTATAGGTTTCCTCACGATGTTTTCCTTCACCGAAAAGCTAACGGTATCCGTACATAAGTTCCGAGAAAAAGTCATTGGTACGAGCCGGGTTTTGAACCCACGACCGCCGCTTGACAGCCGCATGCCTGAAGCACTAGACTACCGTACCTTTATACATTATCTATTATCAACCAAATAAGCTAGGTGACATTAATACAGGTTTTACGAAAAAATTCCGTTGTATTTGGGTATATAAACATTAAACATTTATTGTTTAAGTAAGTTAAAATCAAAGCTTCATCATTAGTCTTATGCAGATAATACCCAAACTGGTAAAAAGTGTAAAAAGCTACGACATTTCAAAGTCATCGTGACAAAAATTGGGTAAAAGGACTTAATTCTGCGTTAAATTCGAGTCAGTATGTCTGTCACATGCAGTATTTTACTTAGTAATCCCTCTTGTGTGCTTTGTACGTATAACAATTATTAGGTCAATATAATAACATTGAACGTAACAAGTCTCTGTAATATTTTTAAGGCTTTTTATTACCGTCATTTTTTTGCACATTCATCAACTACTTGTTGAACTCAAATACTACAGGTTTATAATACAGTCCACGGCCAACCGGGCTCTGCTCGGGTGAAAATAGACAAAATACGGAGAAAACGAATTTTCCCAGGCATGAGAGACGCGGCTAGATTAATTTCTCGCCCCAGTAAACCTCCATAATCCAAAATTCATGGAAATCGTTACAGCAGTTTCCGAGAACGTGATTGCAAATGATTGGCAATGTTCTAAGAACAACTTTCATATTATATTTATCTACATGCAATCGGTGCAAGTTAATATAAAGCTTGTGCATTACAGACGTGATCGCTGTCAAAACACAAATCTACTATGAAAACTAAGTAGCGTATCAGTAACCGGAGCCTTTTTTCAGGTTTATGGAATCTAGATCATTATTTCTGTCGCGGTGATTAAGATCGCACTAGAGCAATAAGGGCAGCTGTGCCGTCGCCTACAAATGACTTTTGAAAATAGCCCTATTTTTGCGTTTATAAACTTAAGAATATCCAAAATAGCAAAACATATCGATGGTAAATATATTGATGAAATTAATATTATTTCGAAATATCATTAATTTACGGTCCAAAACCTCGTATAGAAAACAGTCGCGAACGTTTGTTTGGAAAAATGACCACTCATCTTTCCTCTTAAGCATTGTTTCTATTCGAAAATGTTCGCAGTTTACGAACACTCAAAGATAACCTACAAAACCCTTGTCACCCGTGTCCTTCTGCTTAAAGGGTCTTCCGAGATAGAGCAACATTTAAATCGTATCCATCCGTCGCGTACGCTTGCTTCCTCGGACCCAAATCATAAAGTGCAAAACCGAGCGCGAGGCAAATACGAATTTAATTCAAATGTTACGCGTTTCTGGGATAGACTTGGTTTTATTTTAATGTTGACGTTGTATATTGTCCCTTTAAGTGCTTAATCAAAGGTCTGGGTTGTGTTATGGGGTCAGTGAGGTCGGATGTCACGTCCGCTAACGTGCAAAATTAATCTCGCTTCAAATTGGAGTTTGCTGTCGCCCATCCTATCCTTTAGCCTATTCACCTGTTTATTTATGCTAATCCAGAGGGGTATATGAAAAAAAAACACTGTACGCGTGTGCAACGAAAATGACTACATTTTCTGAACAATATATATTTTACTAACTATCCACGCTGCCACAAATTCACACTGAATCTATATGAGGAGTTCGTTGGAAAAGTATTCTGAGGCCGTTGGTAGTGCACTATTTTTTCATGGATGCAACCGTATCGCATTAAAACCATGCATGAGCGAGACGCACTGATATTGAAATGGATGGAACCGAAAACGCCACACCGCAATCTTAACATACACTCTAGTCTAAAACAACAGCGCAATTAACAAGACTAATTAAAGTTCAGTATCGTTTCAAACTTTACTAACCTACGTCAAGGTTCAAAATTAGATTCGATTTGGTCTGTGATCTTTTAGAATCAAACAACCTTGTTAACCAAGTAAGAAACACCTGCATTTTGAGACTTAATCCAAACGTTTTAAAGTTGTCATTACAAATGATCAGTGTTCGTTATGTGTTATCACCTAATATAAACGTGATGAGAGATCGTAGCACTATTGGAGCGTAGCTATTAAACCGTAGGCATCGTAGAAGCGTAGCAGTAAAGTCGCAAGGTTGGGCTAAATTTACCGAGTCGCATCTGCTACAATTTTGTTGAAATTGTGAACGTATTACTTCAAAGCGATAAAATAACAAGAAACACAATCGATTCGTTCCATTCTAGTCTTTAATAAGCATGTAATACGGGTGGAATTGGAACAGGTGTGCCCATAAAATTGGTACATTATAGTTACGAGCATGGGTTATTGGCTATTCGATCGTCTGGTGTTGCCAGGATTCGCAAACGTTTGTGTGTATGTAAACACTGCGCAAAAGAATAGAGCTTCTAAACTTTTTATAATTTACTATCCACTGTCATGCTCCTTCCTACACAATAGGCCACAAGACTTAAGAGGTCGTCACCAATTAAATTTTTAATAGTACCGGAACGTGTCAGGAAAAGAAGTGCAGGTCAAACAGATACAATCAAACCACATTTTTTATATTTTTTTATGAAATAAATTACTCCCCCATTTCGGTGCGTCGCGTTTTCAGCGTGCCGAAAAGTTCAACCGTTCGAAAATAATTTTGCACGTGATTTCTAGATCAGAAAACGTGGGAAATGCGCACGCGACATTAGAATTTCAGATAAGCAGGGTCTACCGGTTACGCGACCAGTTTCAGTTGGCGACCACTTGCAAGGACAGGCACTGTTTAACTATTTAAAAGATTTCCACAGACCCTATTAAGCATAGTAGATATTTTTTCGTTGTAAACACCAAATTTTTTGAATCAGTTGTTTAAGGAATTCCATGACTTGGCTTTGGCTAAAAGGTATTGCTCTTAAAAAATATAAACCTAACATAAAACAAGAATGGTTTTCGTTCACCGACTCAACTAAGTTGGCGCAAAACGGCACACTTAATAAGGGGTTGCTAACCAACGCAATATGAAGATAACACTAACAGAGTAAGAATACAGAGTTAATCATAGAGAGTCTCAAATGATGGAAACGCCTGTTTCGTCATTCAGGGTGGAAGAGGAGCAATTCAAAAATCTGTACGTCTAACACAACTTGCTGACAAGTCGCTTCTCCTGTCTCACTCACACCGTGCAAATTAGAAAGAGGAGGGTAGATCTCACCGACTCGCGTCGCGGTGCGGCGTCAGTTGTGCTAGCCGTCCCGGTGTAGTAAATAGGTACGAGCGTTACCCAATGAAAAATTATGGGCAAATAATTAGACGGTTTAAAACTTAAGTCCGTCTCATTTTAAGATGCCAATATGCTACGTGACGAAAGTTTACCAACGTTTTGTTTCTCACGTATTATGTATTAAATAACAAGAATCTTCACATCGTTCTTCCTCATTTAATAACAGTACCTATAAATCGCGAAACCTTAGAGAGTATTAGCCCAGCTGGAAAATTTTCCTTACGTGCAAAAGAAGCCTTCGCCGTATGGCGTATGCGAATAATACCGAAACATTGAATTTGCTGCCTGAAACTAGGCGTACAAAAATTGGTCAAGTGCGTGTCGGGCCACGCGCAGTATACTGTATTCCGTAGTTGCCTGTCTATCTTACTTACATTGACACGCGTGCGCCAACTAAATGGTTGCGTCGGCCGAATTTGTACGAAAGGTGGCTTTTCTAAGTACATTGTAAGTTGGTCAACTATTAGGTACTCGGTAACTAGGTATGCCCATTTAGCCGTGATAGTTTTCCTTCTTCCTTTTAAATCCATTATATGTACTACTGACAAGATTTTTTTCGCATTCCCAGTAGCAGCCATTTAGCCGGTAGGGGGGAGGGGACACATGACCCGAACAAAAATATGGGCTTTAAAGCCCTATATCTCGTAAACAAACCGCTAATTTGGAAAATCGTTAAAAGAAACCCATAATATTTTTGAACAAACTATCCAACGATAACCCGCACACTACGAAATTACACCCACAAATTACATTAAAGTGGGGACTTTAGGTGTCATCATCATCCTCCTAGCGTTATTCCCGGTAATGCCCCTAAAGGAGCCCGGGGTCCGCTTTGACACCCAATCCCAAGATTTGGCATAGGCACTAGTTTTACGAAAGCGACTGCCATCTGACCTTCCAACCCAGAGGCCTTTATGTGTATGGGAGGGAGGCTTTTTCAAGATTGTATTCTTCTGTTTTGTCGGTGTGATTGATTTATACATATACTCAAGCCGAATTACAGTTTTCTGGTAGTAATGGTTACTGAGCTAAGCCGAAGATGGACGGACAGACAGACGGACGGACGGACCGACGGACGGACGGCCAGACGGACATGGCGAATCTATAAGGGTTCCTTGTTGACTACGGAACCCCAAAAAGGGGCAGCATGCAGGTCAAGACAACCATTTTTACCGCCTAACAGAGTTCACAAGGATCGTCTTCAAAGGCAGTATGCCTACTAGACCTAATTTAAATCCAATTCAAATCTAATTTTGGTATCATCGTACACAAATTGTTTATGCACTAGGAAAGACACATTCACCAAGGCGACAAGCAGATCATTTCAATACGTCAAAAGCTTTCAGTATGTTGCCTATACCGTCTTTACCGAATACTTATTAAAATTCTACCAGACATTTAGGGTTAGGAGTCTTAGGAGTTCGAGTCAGGACACGGTCTTTCAGGGTACCGATGTCCTTCATTCGAATTCAATATTCCCAGTCCTATTTCAACGTAATTAGCCCATATGCCGAGCTACATATGCCGAGCTAATCTGTCAGACCGAGCGAATTGATTGATATGCCAATGTGATGAACTAAATTGAGTTACCTGTTCATAAAAGCTACCTTGTCACTGGCATGAAACAGTAGAAAATCTGTATAAATTATTCAACCCGATAATTTGCCAAGTAATAATAGACCATCTTTAGAATTTCAAATAAAACCCGAACTTATCATAGATTAACATTTTTATCTACGTTGATGTTGTAAATAAAGTATGCCCAACGGGTGGGGATTACAGTTTACATTTTAAACTTGTTCAAAATTATTTTTTTAGTAACAGGAACATAACAAAAGTTTAATTACAACAAACATACCTTTTTTTACTGTTCCTTAACATTATAACTTAGTAACTGGTATAACATGTATCGTTACACATGCATACCCTTAAGACGGTAAATCGTCGTCCGTGATTTAATTTAATTAATGAACACAAGTCAATCCTCCCTTTAATTAGAACTAGAACTTGGAAGAAACATACATACAAGTATTATCGTCTTAAAATTCCCCGATCGGGCGTAAGAACACAATTTAATCGGATTCCATTAAACGTACATATCATGAAACGGACTATTTTAAGACGGCAATAATACTGTATACTTCAGATATGATCCAAGTAAACACTCAAATAAGCTACATTAAAACTCGGAATTCGGCGAAATGCATATTCAAACAACCTGAAGATCTAAACAATCTTACGCTCAATTATGGATAATCCATTGAAAACAAACGTTCCGGTAGGAGTCACAATTTTCAGCGCAAGAACCCGCCATGCCATACCGTAAAATACATATTAACACTATTTTTGTATCATTATTTTGTAAACTCAACACCACTAATCACAAAAGACCTGAATTTTTATGTAAATCTATCACGCACTTTAGAATCGAAGTAAATTCGAATATGGAACGCGGCATACAAATTTTGAATGTTTTTTTATTTGTCTAAAAAGACGCGGGTTTATTCGGTAGCGTCACGACGCCCACCGTGCACAGTGGCGCCGTGCGCGGCACTGACTGAAAACCAGCGGGCTTTCGCTACAGGAACGTTCCACATGGAGGTACAAACTTATTGCTTCGTATCGCTTCACCCTTATTGCTTGTTAGAAGGGTTGATTCTAGCTTGTTGCTCACTTCTGTTACAGAAACGTACCGTTTGAATTTACAAAGTTACAGTTTCGCTTTCCCCAAGCCTTATTGTTTACGGTTTAAGGTTTGTTTTTGTTTGTTTAAAGATATGTAGGTGGTCGTAAATAGCTGCCTATAGATTGATGTCCCTTTTGTTCGGGCAGTTCGAGTGGATTCCTTCATTAGGTTTTGATCGGCTCTGGTAATTACTAGAAACTGTTGCTATTGACTTATATTTGGAGGTTTAATGACAATAATGTCTTTGGTAACATAGCAGTATGACATTGCAACATACCGTCATATGTATGTTGTCCATCGTGAGGTACTACATTGTTTGTTAGTGTGTCTATCTAGTTATGTGACTATAAATCAAGGTAATAAAATCTTGCAAGTGATGTTAATCTTTTCATAAATCGAACTTAGGAAGCATGTATAAATTTAATGATAAAACAATAATTTATGATAATACAATAATAGTGGAACTCTTAAATAGCTAATAGTCATTGCGCTGGATACGAGACTAGTTTCAGTTAGCGACCACCTAAAGAGATAATAAATAAAATAATGTGCCATATGAGCACCCTTATTATTCCTTAAAAAACATGGTTTAAGTTCTCAAACTCACAATAAATGGTCGAAAATCGGCATACTAAACGCAGTGGTTGCTAATCGGTGCAACGACCCTAGCAAGACAAGTTTTTATTTTATAAAAGCTCATTCACATACTAAACTAATTTCATGTCGAGCGAAACCAATTGAAATAGACCTCTACCTGTGTCGATTGAAACGTATTTGATGCCACAACACAAGGACCACAAATACCTTTACTTCCACAGCTATCAGAGGACGGCCGGCGAGATAGAGTAGCCGTCTCTTTCTAATAAGAATGCTTAGAAAGAGATGCGATAGTTTGTGTCGCCGCGACACATCTCGCGGGCTGTCCTGTGATAGCCGTGCTGTAGCGGTAAGATTGTGTGAAGTTTCGACAACGTTGACTTCAAGGTATCATCAGGAACGTAACTAGGTCACTGAACCCATTCGATGCCAATCGACATCGCCAGTGTGCTCCGGACGCTCTTCACTACATACAGATTTTAAGCTGCTACCAGGCGCGGGACACTCCGAGATTTACGTTCATCGCTACAAGTACGTCAGAGGGCCATAAATCTTTATGTTTTGGCTGAGAAAAAAGCGCCTTTTGTAAAGATCAAAGGAGTGTCCCTTCTGTACTTGTACTATTATCTATTCTGTGCTGCTACGGACTACGGCATAGGGCTTGTCCATATATTACGTCGTCGTTTTTTGTCGATTTTTGACCCCCTCCCCGCCTCATAAAATGACTATCGTCTTCCAATGGTCAGACCCCCTCCTCCTCTATTTTGAAATAACGTAATTAATAGCCAGCCCCATAGCGCTAAACTCTCAATATTATCTGATACTCACTCATCCTTCAAATATAGTCAAACCGATATTTATTCTAGCGAACTCCCTAGTACGCTGTGCGGAGGTGTAGGCAGGGAGCGACGGCGGAAAATAACAAAATTGCTCCGCTTGGGAAAAAGCTCAAAGCAAATATACCTACCTACTGTCGTTTTGAGAATACTCGCTAAAACGCTATTCTTTATTTCGTGAGCTTTTACCTGTAATGTAACATTCGCTAGTATGCTCATTACAAGTGAATGCTCTATCAGCACCTTATTAACGCCGTTAAATGTTGAAACTTGGAGCTAGGATTACGCAAGGAAACTAAATGAAAAGGTCTGAAGTAAAATAAAACGTGACTAGCGCACGGTTAACCGGTTTCCGCGGATTAACCCTCAATGCAAAGCGAGCTACCACCACAATACAAGTATTTCCTACGGTATCTTAACTCAACATTCTCCTATAATTTTCCCCAGGTGTAACCTAGGACACAGGCCACAAGGAGACCACCTACAAGGTGGACTGATGACCTTCCTTGTAAAGGTCGCGGTATCCATACATCCGCTGGATGGGGGTGGCGCAGGATCGATTAATAGGCACTTTTTGGGTGAGGCATAATAATATGTCCAGAGTATTTTGGCTGATGATGATGATGATAATGATGATGACGCTGATCATGAGCTTAAAGGAGCCACTACTTTTACGAAAGCGAAGGTCATCTGACCTTCCAACCCAGAAGGAAAACTAGATAATCTACTGATAAATACTTCTCAGATGATATTTCGTACAAGAGCTTTTTGTTTAATCCATTGGTACGAGCCTGTATTCGAACCTACGACCAGCAGGTAGAAAGTTGTCTTACCACTCGGCTACAGAAGTGTTACAGTGTACATGTACCAGTAACAATCGCGCGCTTTATACCAACTAAACCCTGAAAAAAAAAAGCGCGTTCTGCTAACTAAAACTCAACGCCAAATATTTTCAACTTTTTCAAGAATCGGATTCAATTTCTATTGGTATCAAATGAAAGCGCATTAAAATTTAATCATCTATTACTTTATCTTTATTCTATACCGACAGGATCTTAAGATATGGCTCTAGAAAGATTAAAAAGCAATACTGCGGTTTGTTTGCGGGAAACATTCATTTATTTGGTTATGCAGTTTTGTACCTTAATAATAAGCGGCACCGATTTTATTTATTAAAACTTTATTGCACAAAACACAGAAATGTACAAATGTCAAGCTTATAATGTCAAATGGCATTCACTACCGGCTAACCATTGGCTACCAAATTAGTATAAAATCAATGTACTGTTTGTTAAGAGAGTGCTATAAAGCCTTAATCTTTGAATACCCTGTCTAACACCGGTTCATTATTAAGGTAAATAAGGCTCAGAACGAATTGAGTTCATTATCTATTACTGGATTTTACAAATAATCTCTTTCACGAGTTCTACTTTAAATACAGCGAGATCACTCGAGTATTGATGGTTGAAAGCTCTTTGTTGACTGAAGGTCCCTACCTTTTTTTCACTGTATGCCATCTCACATCTTTGTACTGTTGACGACAAATATATATGTATATACGACAAATATATATTGATGCCATGAACCCTTTTGGATGTCGCATAACCTTCACATTACCGTAGGAAAACTGATTGTGTTATGTTCTTTTAAGTATTGTGTTTTTTGTATATTTTTTTCTTGTTATAACCTGTGTGTATGTAGCAAACAAATAAATGTTTTCACAGTAAAATCAGTGCTACGGCTTCTTCAGAACAACTACTATCAAACATATAGCTGTCTACTGGACGTTCGTGCTAATCATGTAAAGAATAGTAGGCAAATGGCGGCAGGACGTTTATCAAGAGACGGCCGCGACATACTCTCGATTTGTCTCGCACTATACCTCTTGTTCTAATTGTTCTAATAAGACAGAGACGGATTGTGCGAGAAAAATCGAGAGTATGTCGCGGCCGTCTCATGATAGACGTGCTGGTTATTATACGGAGTTGCAGCGTGTGCACGCAATGCGGGGTCGTACAGGGGTGCTGTGCTAGTCTAGGCGGTTACGTCGACGCATACCCTACGTGCTGTACACGCATGCGGTATGGCTGAGCCTCAAATGCATGGTCGGAGAGAAGCCTAGGGAAATTCCAGGGAAACCTCCGGCACAACCACGCGGGGCGGTTAAAACACCGGGATAATCTACGAGTTTGCGCTCCAGTGAAATCGTTGAACGGTTTGACAACCGAATCTGCATCGGGTGTGAGTTGTATCGATCGAGCTACTGATTTTTTGTCGCTGGTTCAGTAAAGCACGTTGAGTCATTTCCCAATCCTAACCTAGCTAAGAAGAGAACAGCAAGACACTCAGCTGAGTGTCTAGCTAGACCCGACTTGAGTCGGACTGACTCTACCCGGTATGCGGCGGTACCGGGACGAATAGGGACTTACTCATTGTGCCATACAGTTGGCACCGACAAGTGGGACGAACAGTGCAAATAATAAGTAGTTACATGTGTCACAAGGGAGCAAAATAGTATATTTACGGCGAGGGCGGTGTATTGCATCCTGAACGTAGCGAGGCGAGGGATCCGACTCCTACAATAGAATCCTGAGCGTAGCGAGGGATTCTAACGTAGGATTCTGAGCGTAGTGAGGGATACAAGTGTTTACGCCCGAGACGAAAATAATTTTTCTACCGAGTGACACCCACACACCGACTATGAAGAAATTTATAAAAGATATTGATAAAATTAATTAAGAAGTTTTAACAAATTTTCTTAATTTTTATTACAATTTTTAAAATTTTACAAAAAAAATATAAATTTTCATACAACGTTGTTAAAGTTAAAACTTGAAATATGTTAGTTTTGAATCGATTAAGATGAAATTACAATCGATTATTTTATGAAGATCTGTGTTCAATTGGCACATTGCGTAAATGCTACAATGCCAATGTATAAAGTATTAGCTTGAACAGAAAAGTAGCGTTTTGATCTCTCTCGTCGTGGAGCAAAACTTACTTTTCCGAATGAAAGGTGTGAAAAATAAATCCTCTTAAAGAAGTTCATTTTCCAAAGAACCCTGAAACAAAATAAACTCGACCTTTTCGCAACCTCCCTAGCTAATTGTATATCTTACATAAGCATTGAGCAACGATTTTTATAAAGTAATACAGTTCGAAACCAAGTTAATATAAGTACCTAAACTACTGGACCTAAATGTGGGGCTTCCCAAACTGGGCTTCCTAAGTTACGAAGTCTGATACCCTTAAAACACAAGCCGTACAACTTCACAACCCGTCGCGTACTCGACTCACCTAATTGCTTGCTAGTATATCTCGACGCCCTGTTTGCTTACTACCACTCCTAATCGAAGGTCAGACTTACACTGGTTACGTCTTAGACGAGTTATCGATAAGCATTGTAAATACTAACACTGTGCGTACAAATTCAAAAATATGCACCCACCGATTTAATCCTATCTTATATATGTTCCGAAATCCTAATCCGTTGACATACGTACGAGCGATAAAACATATTTATTATAAGTTGTATGGACCCATATTTTTACACTTGACAGTTTGTATGAGCATTACATACCTCAAACACTATTGTGTCTACATAAAGCACCATAGCAGAAAGATTGGAAGTTCGAAGCGAATGGAAACATAAATAGTTATTTGTTATGCAAGGCTGCAAAGTTGTTGTTTGGCGCAAGTGCTTGTATTGAAAGGCGAGCTAGCGAAGGATTGTAAAATTGAACCATGAGCGAAGCGAATGGTTCAAAAGTACAATCCTGAGCATAGCGAGGCTTTCAAGGCACGAGACACCATACAAATTTGCTGCCGAGCGCAACACACAACTTTTCACCTCACCACCGCGAGGAAAATTGTAGGTAAATGTAATGGAAGTAATTTGGGCCTTATACTCATTTTCAATAAAGGTTTGTTTACATCTCATCAAGATCTAGCATTTTATAATTATTCAATGTAACATATATATTTTTTCACCTCACCGGCTCGAAAAGGCTTGCTTTATCGCTCAAAATCTGTGCCCAAAAGTCCATTTTATCCGCTAGCGTGGAAAGAGTTTTTGAATTTGGAACATGACGGTCGATCGCGAGACCCAACTTTTTTCGGGAACCAATAATGCACGGCCCAATAATGTACAGCCTGATAATCCGCGTCCACTTTTTGTGGACTCGGATTATTGGGTCGTGCATTATCAGCCCGGACAAAAGTGGCTTCCAATTATTGGCCCGGACCAAGTTTGCTCAAGGTGATAATGTACGGCCCAATAATGTACAGCCTGATAATCGGCGTCCACTTTTTGTGGACGCGGATTATTGGGTCGTGCATTATCACCCGGACAAAAGTGGCTTCCAATTATTGCCCTGGACCAAGTTTGCTCAAGGTGATAATGTACGGCCCAATAATGTACAGCCTGACAATCGGCGTCCACTTTTTGTGGACGCAGATTATTGGGCCGTGCATTATCAGGGCGGACAAAAATGGCTTGTCATAAGCGAATTCTGTCTTAGGTCGGTTAGGTTAGGGTTCACTTGTGTCCCTCAGACTAGACATAGACACCCCGCGCAGCGGGGTGGCGTCTACTTGCTGGAAATTTTCAGTCCACATAGATAATGTACAGCCTGATAATCCAAAGCCACAGGGACTCGGATTATTGGGCCGTGCTAATCACCTCGTACAAAATTGGCTTCCAATTATTTCCCCGGACCAAGTTTGCTCAGGGCGATAATGCACAGCCCAATAATGTACAGCCTGATAATCCGCGTCCACTTTTTGTGGACTCGGATTATTGGGTCGTGCATTATCAGCCCGGACGAAATTGGCTTCCAATTACTGCCCCGGACCAAGTTTGCTCAGGGTGATAATGCACGGCCCAATAATGTACAGCCTGATAATCCACGTTCAGTATGGACGCGGATTATTGGGCTGTACATTATTTGGCCGTGCATTATCATGGCTGTACATTAACCGGCACCCTTTTTTCTATACAGAATGAGAGTTTACAGAATGATTTATTATTGGCATAACACCATCAGTTTCTGAACGCACAGAAACTGATGGTGTTATGCCAATAATAAATTGTTATTATTTTGATAAAATAAAATAAAATTAATAATACTTATTCTATCTTAATTAAGTAGGTACATACGAAATATTAACATTTAGACTGACTTATAAGGATAAAATACGAATAAATATTTTTAAAATGTCGTTTCATTTTTCTAAAAATTTCGCTTCTTCCAAATTTGGAACGCACCGTTAATTTAAGAAAAAACTCATACTTGCATTTAATTTTGTTTGGTTCTAAAACCACAGACAGTAAAACCAAAATAATTGTGGTTATTTATAGATTTTAGTGCAGAAGATATACATATATGAATTTTGATGCCTGCTAAGTTAGCGGAAAAAGTGAAATAAGCGTATTTGAGTCTTAGTTTAAACCGTGAGTACCCAACAATACTTTGACTTTTTTAGTGTAGGTAAGCGTGAGGTTATTTAAAGATGCAAAAATATTTATGTTACATTTAATAATTATAAAATGCTAGATCTTGATGAGATGGAAACAAACCTTTATTGAAAATGAGTATAAGGTCCAAATTACTTCCATTACATTTACTTACCTACAATTTTCCTCGCGGTGGTGAGGTGAAAAATTGTGTGTTTCGCTCGGCAGCAAAATTGTTTGGCGTCTCGTGCCTTGAAAGCCTAGCTATGCTCAGGATTCGCTTCCCTCATGGTTCAATTTTACAATCCTTCGCTAGCTCGGCTTTCAATACTAAGCACTTGCGCCAAACAACAACTTTGCAGCCTTGCATAACAAATAACTATTGCATCTTTAAATAAACCCCACGCTTACCTACACTAAAAAAGTCAAAGTATTGTTGGGTACTCACGGGTAAACTTAGGCTCAAATTCGCTTATGCTTTTACCTATAAGCTAATAGCTGTATATCTTCTGCACTAAAATCTATGAATAACCACCATTTTTTTTGGTTTTACTGTCTGTGACTTTAGAACAAAACAAAATTAAATGTAGGTTGAGTTTTTTCTTAAAATAACTATTCAAACGGTGCGTTCCAAATTTGGAAAAAGCGAAATTTTTAGAAAAATAAAACGACATTTTAAAATTATTTATTCGTAATTTATCCTTATAAGTCAGTCTAAATATTAATATTTCGTATGTACATACCTGCTTAATTAAGAGAGAATAAGTATCATTAATTTTATTTTATCAAAATAATAACAATTTACTATTGGCATAACACCATCAGTTTCTGAACACGCCTCTCATTCTGTATAGAAAAAAGTTGGGTCTCACGATTGACCGTCACGTTCCAAATTCAAAAACTCTTTCCACGCTAGCGGATAAAATGGACTTTTGGGCGCAGATTTTGAGCGATAAAGCAAGCTTTTTCGAGCCGGTGAGGTGAAAAAGATATTTCTGAAAAATGTACAGCAGCGCTGTGCATTTTCTTAAAATAGTGTTGGGCATTTAAATAGAAAACTTCTAAAATATGGTAGCCGACTACCATCGTTCCCCTAACTTCGGGCGTAGCATGCTTGCTATTGTATCACTTATCGCTGTGGATAAGACATCCGTCACGTTCTGCCGCGAGTAATGGTGTCTGAGAAGACATTAATTAAAATGGAGCCAATGCATTATTTCTATGTTTCGGGGCCGGTAAATAATCGATCGTATAAAATTATAGCAGTGGTTTGTAACATTTGTTCTAGTTCACGTAATTATGAATATGCAAAGCCATACTCCGCGGCACGAGGAAGTAGGCCGATATAAATAAACCTTTATTGAACGGGTGTCTATTCGGGTATCGACTCATTGTCTGCACGACTTAATCATCAGGAGACAAGTTACTGAAGTAAAGTTCACTTTGTAGTGCAGCTGTCGTTACAACTTTGTGATAATCTTGTTTTTACGATGCTGGTGACAGCCGAGCCGCTGTTCGTACAGTTACTACTACCATCATTCATATCTGCAATAACAAAGCGTGTATATCTGACACGCCGTAACGGCCCTAGAGAAATAGAGTCGGTTTGTTAGATGTTTTACTCGAAATCCTTATTTCATTGTAGCAAAATTTCGGATCGCATTTTTCCG
Organism: Epinotia demarniana; assembly: GCA_945867215.1. NCBI lineage: Eukaryota > Metazoa > Arthropoda > Insecta > Lepidoptera > Tortricidae > Epinotia > Epinotia demarniana. Next base: position 30,691,407 of record OX244260.1, read on the forward strand.
CGATCGTAAATTTTGCAGTCGTTTTAATTATTTGGCTACCATTTTAACACTAGTTATTTTCATTGCTCGCGGTGTTCCCGAGTCGCATTTTTCCGCGATCGATCAATTTCCTTGTCGCTTTTTTACTCGTAGCTTTATTCAGCGTCTCTTTGTTCCGCAATCGCCTTATTTTCGTGTAGATATTTATCGTTTTTCCGTTCTTTTATAAAAAAAAACCTCGAAGACGAAAGCGGGAGCTTGGCTCCCGCTTCCGTCTTCTAACCTATCTGCGATCCGAGTCGGTTTTGCCCCTAAGTCCCTGTTCAAAGGGTGGGCATCAAATTAACTTTTCTCTGAGATCAACCAATGCCAAAATAGTGGTGTAGGTGTAGGCTGTAGGGAACAGGGGCTTAGTAGCAAAACTGACTCGGATCACGGATAGGTTAGAAGACGGAAGCGGGAGCCTTGCTTCCGCTTTCGTCTTCGATGTTTTTTTTTTATAAAAGAGCGGAAAGAACCAACAATATGTAAGGCGATTGCGGAACAAAGAGACGCTGAATAAAGCTACGAGTAAAAAAGCGACAAGGAAATTGATCGATCGCGGAAAAATGCGACTCGGGAAAACCGCGAGCAATGAAAATAACTTGTGTTAAAATGGTAGCCAAATAATTAGAACGACTGCAAAATTTACGATCGCGGAAAAATGCGATCCGAAATTTTGCTACAATGAAATAAGGATTTCGAGTAAAACATCTAACAAACCGTACTTTTAATAATTATTGCTGTCTAAGGCTGGTTTTAGTGTCACGCGGATCGTCCGCGCGGACAGCTCCGCATGTATGGCGCGTCCGCGCGGACCCGTCCGCATTATTCTATAACGCTCCCTTAAGCTTAATACATCGTACGTGATCCGCGCGGACGGTCCACGTTCGGTCCGCGTGACACTAAAACCAGCCTAAGTTTTAAGGCATGATAGTGTAGTTTAACTTGAAATAAGTTGTAGAGATCAGTTAATCCGCGCCGACCCTAGAAGATAAGCCACACGCGAATGATGATGATCAGTTTAGTTCCATGTAAACATAGCGTTGCTACAAATTATATGTAACAACCAAATGTATCTTAGTGAGAGCTACTTAAGACGTACGTGCATGCTTAGTGTCCATGTGTTCTTTGTTAATAAGCCCTATTGTACACGTGTTTCTGTTTGTTCTCCAATAAATATATATATATATAAATAAATAAAAACATACCAAAAAATCCCTAAATGAAAGTAACCTATGGAAATGCAAACATTGGTATTAAGTATTTGGAGCGGAGAAGCGTCCACGTACCGACAGGCCCAGCGTGGGTAGACACACTACCTACTTACACGGTTGTAGATTGCGGCGCTACCACGAAAATCTAAACTCGAAGTTCGTATACATGCATCCCTGTCACTCGAGTAATGTAAGTGCGATAGAGAAGGAAATACCCGAACTTCGACTTTCAAAGTTCGTGGTTATAGCTCTGATGCCTGATAGATAAAGGTCGCGGGAGTCCGCTGGATGGGGGTAGCGCGGAACCGATGATGGCATCAGTAGACGTGCGTCGGGTGATATGATGATAATGATGGGTATTTGTAGTCTAGTATTTAAATGAATACCAATTTCACCTTTTTCCGAAAAGGCTTCATTCTCGCAACATGTTCGGACCATGTTACGTTACGGGCTATATTAAGGGGATGCCTTGATTCGAGTCTAACACGCCCCCTTGACACATGTATGCCTTCCGCGCACGTGAAAAATTTATCTCTTCGGGAATGGCTTTTTTAGACAAACGACAAATGCCTAACTTAGTGAAGTTTTATGAATATTTCATTAAGTGAGATTTTAGATGAGATAAAATACTATAGTATTACCTTGATTGTGCTGTAATAGTACATTGTGATACAAGTGAGGTAGGTTGATAATTACATCAGAGGCGAAATTGTTCACGCGAACCGCAGGTGAGTGTGATAAGGAAGCCGAGGATGTAATTATCAAAGCTCACGCGTATCATACGACGTTTTTCAACACATTTTGCGAGGAAAAAATCATTTTCATAAGATGAAAATGTTATAGGCCTGCCAAATTATTTACTTTACATTAAGATGACAACAGTTTTTTACTCACAATTGCACATCGCCAAGAATTTCCAGTGGCGTCCATTCTATTAATCACTTTTCTAGTCACCACGAGTCAACATTTCTGATAATAAATAAAGAACCAAACACGCATTAACAAATTTTACAAATATTTGTGAAATAAATAACCTATAAGGGCGCCCAACAGTTTTTTTTTTCGTGAAGTTTGCGCATTGTGGGCACAGTAATCTCTAAACAGCCAAAACAAAATAAAATTATATTTTCGTTTTAAAATGTTATCTGTATTTAATTCATGTAAAATGTTATGAAAAGTGAATAGTTTTACTAAATTAAACGTTTCCATATCATATACAAAAAGAAATAGTCAATTAATTAACAAAAAGGATTTAATTTGTTTAGTCGAGTAAGAATCCATTTGCCGAAAATTAAAAAAATTGCTGTACATTCTGTACAACCCAGTTAATTTAAGAATGCACCGTGTTCATGCATATATCTTGCTGCAAGGTGCCAACGTGACTTAATCGGGATATAACCATAACACACAAGTGTTGTAATGTTATAAAACACGCGTTTTTAATATCCAGGATTATGAGCCTAAAAGCGACACAATAAGAGGTACGTTACGAGCAATTGTGTTGAAAAATATTTTTTATACTAGTCGACTTTAATGTTTGAGTTAAGACTTCGTACACCAAACTAAAATCACATTCTTTTTAATATGGAGGTCCTAACTCAACATTATACAACTGTGTAGACAACTAAAATGAATTCGACCAATCACGTGGCACCTTTACTGAACTAAAATGTATTCAACCAATAGGACGCCGTTATCAGAAAGTCAAAATTAAAAGACATCAACGCAAAAAAAGGAAAAGCCGTTGGCTGCACTTCGTTTCAGCATGGCTTTAGATTTTCAATAGATTACAAGTTTGTTTAATTAGTTAAGTTGACTCGTAGAAAAAGTATTGTATACAATAGTTATATAATTAGCTTTTGCTAAGTCTCGTACCTGGTCATAATAATCGTGGGAACGTGGTACTCGACTGACCCTTATTATTTTATAACGATTGCATAAAATACTATATTGTTTGATATATATTTTATATATTGCTGAGTAAAAAAAGGAAAATAAAGACCCGAGGAAACTTTAGGCATTCATGTATCGATTAAATTAGATTAACAATCATATAGTCAAGAATAAATGTCTGAAAATCAGACTTTATTGTTTCTTAATCTAGTCAGAACGACGTTTCAAAGCAGTGCGATAATTTCCAATGCACCCCCTTAAAAGTCCTATACCAGCCGCACCATTTTGCAGATTCGTAGGTACTTCTCAATGATTGGATGGGCGTGAGGCGGAAATTATGCTCACGTTCCATTTCACCCGGGATCGTAATCATAATATCACAATAATCTACCTATCTTTTGTCATATTTGGTAATTGAAATTCTTCTGAGTAATTTTAAGCTTACCACGAATGGGAATGAAAATGATTTTATTTCGACAGGTAATAAATTAAAAGGGTGCCAAGCTGCTAAGTATTTTTGCAGGCAATCGAAATGAGGTGCGATTATTGCTGGTTAGCTTGATCAAATAGCGTCGGTCGTTATTCGGATTGTTTTTGGATGATATGACGTGATATCGCTAATTCGATAAATTAGGTATATCCCGTTTACCATTATGCTGCAATTTCTTGCAATATTTATTTGCTTCTTTCGCCATACCAAAACCATATTTTATAATTTATAAAGAGCCTAACTAACCAAACCTAATCTGTCATCATATTGGTAACAAAGAAATTAAAGTCTTACAATATTACCGTCAAATTATGCACACCGTCAGTATATAATCTTACTCGCGATATTATCAGCTGCTGAAAAATTGTGAACTGTCAAAACCCTTTATAATATTACGCATAAATTTTCTTTAGTTTATAATCTGTCAGTGGCGCTCGGCATCTCTAGGACCGCTGCGCTCGTGTGCAATCATTACCCTATAGCGGCCTCTAGCAGGCCGGCGTGCGTGGCCAGTGGCGCTCGGCGTCCCCTAGGACCGCTGCGCCCTTGTGCAATCATTACCCTATAGCGGCCTCTAGCAGGCCGGCGTGCGTGGCCAGTGGCGCTCGGCGTCCCCTAGGACAGCTGCGCCCTTGTGCAATCATTACCCTATAGCGGCCTCTAGCAGGCCGGCGTGCGTGGCCAGTGGCGCTCGGCGTCCCCTAGGACAGCTGCGCCCTTGTGCAATCATTACCCTATAGCGGCCTCTAGCAGGCCGGCGTGCGTGGCCAGTGGCGCTCGGCATCTCTAGGACCGCTGCGCTCGTGTGCAATCATTACCCTATAGCGGCCTCTAGCAGGCCGGCGTGCGTGGCCAGTGGCGCTCGGCGTCCCCTAGGACTGCTGCGCCCTTGTGCAATCATTACCCTATAGCGGCCTCTAGCAGGCCGGCGTGCGTGGCCAGTGGCGCTCGGCGTCCCCTAGGACAGCTGCGCCCTTGTGCAATCATTACCCTATAGCGGCCTCTAGCAGGCCGGCGTGCGTGGCCAGTGGCGCTCGGCGTCCCCTAGGACAGCTGCGCCCTTGTGCAATCATTACCCTATAGCGGCCTCTAGCAGGCCGGCGTGCGTGGCCAGTGGCGCTCGGCGTCCCCTAGGACAGCTGCGCCCTTGTGCAATCATTACCCTATAGCGGCCTCTAGCAGGCCGGCGTGCGTGGCCAGTGGCGCTCGGCGTCCCCTAGGACAGCCGCGCCCGTGTGCAATCATTACCCTATAGCGGCCTCTAGCAGGCCGGCGTGCGTGGCCAGTGGCGCTCGGCGTCCCCTAGGACAGCTGCGCCCGTGTGCAATCATTACCCTATAGCGGCCTCTAGCAGGCCGGCGTGCGTGGCCAGTGGCGCTCGGCGTCCCCTAGGACAGCTGCGCCCGTGTGCAATCATTACCTTATAGCGGCCTCTAGCAGGCCGGCGTGCGTGGCCAGTGGCGCTCGGCGTCCCCTAGGACAGCTGCGCCCGTGTGCAATCATTACCCTATAGCGGCCTCTAGCAGGCCGGCGTGCGTGGCCAGTGGCGCTCGGCGTCCCCTAGGACAGCTGCGCCCGTGTGCAATCATTACCCTATAGCTGCCTCTAGCAGGCCGGCGTGCGTGGCCAGTGGCGCTCGGCGTCCCCTAGGACAGCTGCGCCCTTGTGCAATCATTACCCTATAGCGGCCTCTAGCAGGCCGGCGTGCGTGGCCAGTGGCGCTCGGCGTCCCCTAGGACAGCTGCGCCCGTGTGCAATCATTACCCTATAGCTGCCTCTAGCAGGCCGGCGTGCGTGGCCAGTGGCGCTCGGCGTCCCCTAGGACAGCTGCGCCCTTGTGCAATCATTACCCTATAGCGGCCTCTAGCAGGCCGGCGTGCGTGGCCAGTGGCGCTCGGCGTCCCCTAGGACAGCTGCGCCCGTGTGCAATCATTACCCTATAGCGGCCTCTAGCAGGCCGGCGTGCGTGGCCAGTCGGGCGCTCGGCGTCCCCTAGGACAGCTGCGCCCTTGTGCAATCATTACCCTATAGCGGCCTCTAGCAGGCCGGCGTGCGTGGCCAGTGGCGCTCGGCGTCCCCTAGGACAGCTGCGCCCGTGTGCAATCATTACCCTATAGCGGCCTCTAGCAGGCCGGCGTGCGTGGCCAGTGGCGCTCGGCGTCCCCTAGGACAGCTGCGCCCTTGTGCAATCATTACCCTATAGCGGCCTCTAGCAGGCCGGCGTGCGTGGCCAGTGGCGCTCGGCGTCCCCTAGGACAGCTGCGCCCTTGTGCAATCATTACCCTATAGCTGCCTCTAGCAGGCCGGCGTGCGTGGCCAGTGGCGCTCGGCGTCCCCTAGGACAGCTGCGCCCTTGTGCAATCATTACCCTATAGCGGCCTCTAGCAGGCCGGCGTGCGTGGCCAGTGGCGCTCGGCGTCCCCTAGGACAGCTGCGCCCTTGTGCAATCATTACCCTATAGCGGCCTCTAGCAGGCCGGCGTGCGTGGCCAGTGGCGCTCGGCGTCCCCTAGGACAGCTGCGCCCGTGTGCAATCATTACCCTATAGCGGCCTCTAGCAGGCCGGCGTGCGTGGCCAGTGGCGCTCGGCGTCCCCTAGGACAGCTGCGCCCGTGTGCAATCATTACCCTATAGCGGCCTCTAGCAGGCCGGCGTGCGTGGCCAGTGGCGCTCGGCGTCCCCTAGGACAGCTGCGCCCGTGTGCAATCATTACCTTATAGCGGCCTCTAGCAGGCCGGCGTGCGTGGCCAGTGGCGCTCGGCGTCCCCTAGGACAGCTGCGCCCGTGTGCAATCATTACCCTATAGCGGCCTCTAGCAGGCCGGCGTGCGTGGCCAGTGGCGCTCGGCGTCCCCTAGGACAGCTGCGCCCGTGTGCAATCATTACCCTATAGCTGCCTCTAGCAGGCCGGCGTGCGTGGCCAGTGGCGCTCGGCGTCCCCTAGGACAGCTGCGCCCTTGTGCAATCATTACCCTATAGCGGCGTCTAGCAGGCCGGCGTGCGTGGCCAGTGGCGCTCGGCGTCCCCTAGGACAGCTGCGCCCGTGTGCAATCATTACCCTATAGCTGCCTCTAGCAGGCCGGCGTGCGTGGCCAGTGGCGCTCGGCGTCCCCTAGGACAGCTGCGCCCTTGTGCAATCATTACCCTATAGCGGCCTCTAGCAGGCCGGCGTGCGTGGCCAGTGGCGCTCGGCGTCCCCTAGGACAGCTGCGCCCGTGTGCAATCATTACCCTATAGCGGCCTCTAGCAGGCCGGCGTGCGTGGCCAGTGGCGCTCGGCGTCCCCTAGGACAGCTGCGCCCGTGTGCAATCATTACCCTATAGCTGCCTCTAGCAGGCCGGCGTGCGTGGCCAGTGGCGCTCGGCGTCCCCTAGGACAGCTGCGCCCTTGTGCAATCATTACCCTATAGCGGCCTCTAGCAGGCCGGCGTGCGTGGCCAGTGGCGCTCGGCGTCCCCTAGGACAGCTGCGCCCGTGTGCAATCATTACCCTATAGCTGCCTCTAGCAGGCCGGCGTGCGTGGCCAGTGGCGCTCGGCGTCCCCTAGGACCGCTGCGCTCGTGTGCAATCATTACCCTATAGCGGCCTCTAGCAGGCCGGCGTGCGTGGCCAGTGGCGCTCGGCGTCCCCTAGGACCGCTGCGCTCGTGTGCAATCATTACCCTATAGCGGCCTCTAGCAGGCCGGCGTGCGTGGCCAGTGGCGCTCGGCGTCCCCTAGGACAGCTGCGCCCTTGTGCAATCATTACCCTATAGCGGCCTCTAGCAGGCCGGCGTGCGTGGCCAGTGGCGCTCGGCGTCCCCTAGGACAGCTGCGCCCGTGTGCAATCATTACCCTATAGCGGCCTCTAGCAGGCCGGCGTGCGTGGCCAGTGGCGCTCGGCGTCCCCTAGGACAGCTGGCGCCCTTGTGCAATCAATACCCTATAGCGGCCTCTAGCAGGCCGGCGTGCGTGGCCAGTGGCGCTCGGCGTCCCCTAGGACAGCTGCGCCCGTGTGCAATCATTACCCTATAGCGGCCTCTAGCAGGCCGGCGTGCGTGGCCAGTGGCGCTTGGCGTCCCCTAGGACAGCTGCGCCCTTGTGCAATCATTACCCTATAGCGGCCTCTAGCAGGCCGGCGTGCGTGGCCAGTGGCGCTCGGCGTCCCCTAGGACGGCTGCGCCCTTGTGCAATCATTACCCTATAGCGGCCTCTAGCAGGCCGGCGTGCGTGACCAGTGGCGCTCGGCGTCCCCTAGGACAGCTGCGCCCTTGTGCAATCATTACCCTATAGCGGCCTCTAGCAGGCCGGCGTGCGTGGCCAGTGGCGCTCGGCGTCCCTAGGACAGCTGCGCCCGTGTGCAATCATTACCCTATAGCGGCCTCTAGCAGGCCGGCGTGCGTGACCAGTGGCGCTCGGCGTCCCCTAGGACAGCTGCGCCCTTGTGCAATCATTACCCTATAGCGGCCTCTAGCAGGCCGGCGTGCGTGGCCAGTGGCGCTCGGCGTCCCCTAGGACAGCTGCGCCCTTGTGCAATCATTACCCTATAGCGGCCTCTAGCAGGCCGGCGTGCGTGGCCAGTGGCGCTCGGCGTCCCTAGGACAGCTGCACCCTTGTGCAATCATTACCCTATAGCGGCCTCTAGCAGGCCGGCGTGCGTGGCCAGTGGCGCTCGGCGTCCCCTAGGACAGCTGCGCCCTTGTGCAATCATTACCCTATAGCGGCCTCTAGCAGGCCGGCGTGCGTGGCCAGTGGCGCTCGGCGTCCCCTAGGACAGCTGCGCCCTTGTGCAATCATTACCCTATAGCGGCCTCTAGCAGGCCGGCGTGCGTGGCCAGTGGCGCTCGGCGTCCCCTAGGACAGCTGCGCCCTTGTGCAATCATTACCCTATAGCTGCCTCTAGCAGGCCGGCGTGCGTGGCCAGTGGCGCTCGGCGTCCCCTAGGACAGCTGCGCCCTTGTGCAATCATTACCCTATAGCTGCCTCTAGCAGGCCGGCGTGCGTGGCCAGTGGCGCTCGGCGTCCCCTAGGACAGCTGCGCCCTTGTGCAATCATTACCCTAAAGCTGCCTCTAGCAGGCCGGCGTGCGTGGCCAGTGGCGCTCGGCGTCCCCTAGGACAGCTGCGCCCTTGTGCAATCATTACCCTATAGCGGCCTCTAGCAGGCCGGCGTGCGTGGCCAGTGGCGCTCGGCGTCCCCTAGGACAGCTGCGCCCTTGTGCAATCATTACCCTATAGCGGCCTCTAGCAGGCCGGCGTGCGTGGCCAGTGGCGCTCGGCGTCCCCTAGGACAGCTGCGCCCGTGTGCAATCATTACCCTATAGCTGCCTCTAGCAGGCCGGCGTGCGTGGCCAGTGGCGCTCGGCGTCCCCTAGGACAGCTGCGCCCTTGTGCAATCATTACCCTATAGCGGCCTCTAGCAGGCCGGCGTGCGTGGCCAGTGGCGCTCGGCGTCCCCTAGGACAGCTGCGCCCGTGTGCAATCATTACCCTATAGCTGCCTCTAGCAGGCCGGCGTGCGTGGCCAGTGGCGCTCGGCGTCCCCTAGGACAGCTGCGCCCTTGTGCAATCATTACCCTATAGCGGCCTCTAGCAGGCCGGCGTGCGTGGCCAGTGGCGCTCGGCGTCCCCTAGGACAGCTGCGCCCGTGTGCAATCATTACCCTATAGCTGCCTCTAGCAGGCCGGCGTGCGTGGCCAGTGGCGCTCGGCGTCCCCTAGGACAGCTGCGCCCTTGTGCAATCATTACCCTATAGCGGCCTCTAGCAGGCCGGCGTGCGTGGCCAGTGGCGCTCGGCGTCCCCTAGGACAGCTGCGCCCGTGTGCAATCATTACCCTATAGCTGCCTCTAGCAGACCGGCGTGCGTGGCCAGTGGCGCTCGGCGCCCCCTAGGACAGCTGCGCCCTTGTGCAATCATTACCCTATAGCGGCCTCTAGCAGGCCGGCGTGCGTGGCCAGTGGCGCTCGGCGTCCCCTAGGACAGCTGCGCCCGTGTGCAATCATTACCCTATAGCTGCCTCTAGCAGACCGGCGTGCGTGGCCAGTGGCGCTCGGCGCCCCCTAGGACAGCTGCGCCCTTGTGCAATCATTACCCTATAGCGGCCTCTAGCAGGCCGGCGTGCGTGGCCAGTGGCGCTCGGCGTCCCCTAGGACAGCTGCGCCCGTGTGCAATCATTACCCTATAGCTGCCTCTAGCAGGCCGGCGTGCGTGGCCAGTGGCGCTCGGCGTCCCCTAGGACAGCTGCGCCCTTGTGCAATCATTACCCTATAGCGGCCTCTAGCAGGCCGGCGTGCGTGGCCAGTGGCGCTCGGCGTCCCCTAGGACAGCTGCGCCCTTGTGCAATCATTACCCTATAGCGGCCTCTAGCAGGCCGGCGTGCGTGGCCAGTGGCGCTCGGCGTCCCCTAGGACAGCTGCGCCCTTGTGCAATCATTACCCTATAGCGGCCTCTAGCAGGCCGGCGTGCGTGGCCAGTGGCGCTCGGCGTCCCTAGGACAGCTGCGCCCTTGTGCAATCATTACCCTATAGCGGCCTCTAGCAGGCCGGCGTGCGTGGCCAGTGGCGCTCGGCGTCCCCTAGGACAGCTGCGCCCGTGTGCAATCATTACCCTATAGCGGCCTCTAGCAGGCCGGCGTGCGTGGCCAGTGGCGCTCGGCGTCCCCTAGGACAGCTGCGCCCTTGTGCAATCATTACCCTATAGCGGCCTCTAGCAGGCCGGCGTGCGTGGCCAGTGGCGCTCGGCGTCCCCTAGGACAGCTGCGCCCGTGTGCAATCATTACCCTATAGCGGCCTCTAGCAGGCCGGCGTGCGTGGCCAGTGGCGCTCGGCGTCCCCTAGGACAGCTGCGCCCGTGTGCAATCATTACCCTATAGCGGCCTCTAGCAGGCCGGCGTGCGTGGCCAGTGGCGCTCGGCGTCCCCTAGGACAGCTGCGCCCTTGTGCAATCATGTACCCTATAGCGGCCTCTAGCAGGCCGGCGTGCGTGGCCAGTGGCGCTCGGCGTCCCCTAGGACAGCTGCGCCCGTGTGCAATCATTAACCTATAGCGGCCTCTAGCAGGCCGGCGTGCGTGGCCAGTGGCGCTCGGCGTCCCCTAGGACAGCTGCGCCCTTGTGCAATCATTACCCTATAGCGGCCTCTAGCAGGCCGGCGTGCGTGGCCAGTGGCGCTCGGCGTCCCCTAGGACAGCTGCGCCCGTGTGCAATCATTACCCTATAGCGGCCTCTAGCAGGCCGGCGTGCGTGGCCAGTGGCGCTCGGCGTCCCCTAGGACAGCTGCGCCCTTGTGCAATCATTACCCTATAGCGGCCTCTAGCAGGCCGGCGTGCGTGGCCAGTGGCGCTCGGCGTCCCCTAGGACAGCTGCGCCCGTGTGCAATCATTACCCTATAGCGGCCTCTAGCAGGCCGGCGTGCGTGGCCAGTGGCGCTCGGCGTCCCCTAGGACAGCTGCGCCCTTGTGCAATCATTACCCTATAGCGGCCTCTAGCAGGCCGGCGTGCGTGGCCAGTGGCGCTCGGCGTCCCCTAGGACAGCTGCGCCCGTGTGCAATCATTACCCTATAGCGGCCTCTAGCAGGCCGGCGTGCGTGGCCAGTGGCGCTCGGCGTCCCCTAGGACAGCTGCGCCCTTGTGCAATCATTACCCTATAGCGGCCTCTAGCAGGCCGGCGTGCGTGGCCAGTGGCGCTCGGCGTCCCCTAGGACAGCTGCGCCCGTGTGCAATCATTACCCTATAGCGGCCTCTAGCAGGCCGGCGTGCGTGGCCAGTGGCGCTCGGCGTCCCCTAGGACAGCTGCGCCCGTGTGCAATCATTACCCTATAGCTGCCTCTAGCAGGCCGGCGTGCGTGGCCAGTGGCGCTCGGCGTCCCCTAGGACAGCTGCGCCCTTGTGCAATCATTACCCTATAGCGGCCTCTAGCAGGCCGGCGTGCGTGGCCAGTGGCGCTCGGCGTCCCCTAGGACAGCTGCGCCCTTGTGCAATCATTACCCTATAGCGGCCTCTAGCAGGCCGGCGTGCGTGGCCAGTGGCGCTCGGCGTCCCCTAGGACAGCTGCGCCCTTGTGCAATCATTACCCTATAGCGGCCTCTAGCAGGCCGGCGTGCGTGGCCAGTGGCGCTCGGCGTCCCCTAGGACAGCTGCGCCCTTGTGCAATCATTACCCTATAGCGGCCTCTAGCAGGCCGGCGTGCGTGGCCAGTGGCGCTCGGCGTCCCCTAGGACAGCTGCGCCCTTGTGCAATCATTACCCTATAGCGGCCTCTAGCAGGCCGGCGTGCGTGGCCAGTGGCGCTCGGCGTCCCCTAGGACAGCTGCGCCCTTGTGCAATCATTACCCTATAGCGGCCTCTAGCAGGCCGGCGTGCGTGGCCAGTGGCGCTCGGCGTCCCCTAGGACAGCTGCGCCCGTGTGCAATCATTACCCTATAGCGGCCTCTAGCAGGCCGGCGTGCGTGGCCAGTGGCGCTCGGCGTCCCCTAGGACAGCTGCGCCCTTGTGCAATCATTACCCTATAGCGGCCTCTAGCAGGCCGGCGTGCGTGGCCAGTGGCGCTCGGCGTCCCCTAGGACAGCTGCGCCCGTGTGCAATCATTACCCTATAGCGGCCTCTAGCAGGCCGGCGTGCGTGGCCAGTGGCGCTCGGCGTCCCCTAGGACAGCTGCGCCCTTGTGCAATCATTACCCTATAGCGGCCTCTAGCAGGCCGGCGTGCGTGGCCAGTGGCGCTCGGCGTCCCCTAGGACAGCTGCGCCAGTGTGCAATCATTACCCTATAGCGGCCTCTAGCAGGCCGGCGTGCGTGGCCAGTGGCGCTCGGCGTCCCCTAGGACAGCTGCGCCCGTGTGCAATCATTACCCTATAGCTGCCTCTAGCAGGCCGGCGTGCCTGGCCAGTGGCGCTCGGCGTCCCCTAGGACAGCTGCGCCCTTGTGCAATCATTACCCTATAGCGGCCTCTAGCAGGCCGGCGTGCGTGGCCAGTGGCGCTCGGCGTCCCCTAGGACAGCTGCGCCCTTGTGCAATCATTACCCTATAGCGGCCTCTAGCAGGCCGGCGTGCGTGGCCAGTGGCGCTCGGCGTCCCCTAGGACAGCTGCGCCCTTGTGCAATCATTACCCTATAGCGGCCTCTAGCAGGCCGGCGTGCGTGGCCAGTGGCGCTCGGCGTCCCCTAGGACAGCTGCGCCCTTGTGCAATCATTACCCTATAGCGGCCTCTAGCAGGCCGGCGTGCGTGGCCAGTGGCGCTCGGCGTCCCCTAGGACAGCTGCGCCCTTGTGCAATCATTACCCTATAGCGGCCTCTAGCAGGCCGGCGTGCGTGGCCAGTGGCGCTCGGCGTCCCCTAGGACAGCTGCGCCCTTGTGCAATCATTACCCTATAGCGGCCTCTAGCAGGCCGGCGTGCGTGGCCAGTGGCGCTCGGCGTCCCCTAGGACAGCTGCGCCCGTGTGCAATCATTACCCTATAGCGGCCTCTAGCAGGCCGGCGTGCGTGGCCAGTGGCGCTCGGCGTCCCCTAGGACAGCTGCGCCCTTGTGCAATCATTACCCTATAGCGGCCTCTAGCAGGCCGGCGTGCGTGGCCAGTGGCGCTCGGCGTCCCCTAGGACAGCTGCGCCCGTGTGCAATCATTACCCTATAGCGGCCTCTAGCAGGCCGGCGTGCGTGGCCAGTGGCGCTCGGCGTCCCCTAGGACAGCTGCGCCCTTGTGCAATCATTACCCTATAGCGGCCTCTAGCAGGCCGGCGTGCGTGGCCAGTGGCGCTCGGCGTCCCCTAGGACAGCTGCGCCCGTGTGCAATCATTACCCTATAGCGGCCTCTAGCAGGCCGGCGTGCGTGGCCAGTGGCGCTCGGCGTCCCCTAGGACAGCTGCGCCCTTGTGCAATCATTACCCTATAGCGGCCTCTAGCAGGCCGGCGTGCGTGGCCAGTGGCGCTCGGCGTCCCCTAGGACAGCTGCGCCCGTGTGCAATCATTACCCTATAGCGGCCTCTAGCAGGCCGGCGTGCGTGGCCAGTGGCGCTCGGCGTCCCCTAGGACAGCTGCGCCCTTGTGCAATCATTACCCTATAGCGGCCTCTAGCAGGCCGGCGTGCGTGGCCAGTGGCGCTCGGCGTCCCCTAGGACAGCTGCGCCCGTGTGCAATCATTACCCTATAGCGGCCTCTAGCAGGCCGGCGTGCGTGGCCAGTGGCGCTCGGCGTCCCCTAGGACAGCTGCGCCCTTGTGCAATCATTACCCTATAGCGGCCTCTAGCAGGCCGGCGTGCGTGGCCAGTGGCGCTCGGCGTCCCCTAGGACAGCTGCGCCCGTGTGATAGCGGCCTCTAGCAAGCCGGCGCGCGCGGCCAGTAGCGCTCGGTGTCCCCTATTACCGCTGCGCTCGAGTGCAATCATTACCATAGCGGCCTCTTGTAGACCGCGCGCGCGGCCAGCGGCGCTCGTCGTCCCCTAGGACCGCTGCACCAGTGTGCAATCATTACCTTAGTGGCCTCTAGTAGGCCGGCGCGCGCGGCCAGTGGCGCTCGGAGTCCCTTAGGCTAGGAACGCTGCGCCCGTGTGCAACGCACACCCTGCACCCTAGTAAAGCCGCCTCTGTCTATAGCTCACATTTCAGGAACGGTGTAAAGTAAAGTTTACGGTAAAACGGCTATAACTGCTCTGTACGCTCGCAAGTAATAACGCCATTGACGAGCAAGTGTGATGAAAAATATAATTCTTATCAAAGAACTTAGTAAGGTGCACGTTATTGTCTACATAATGGAAGGTGATGTGTACATAAATAATCAATTGGGTTTCGTACAAATTAAACGCACTCGCAAGTATTTTTAAACTAAAACCCGGCCTGCAATTGGCTCCTTCCATGCTTACTTGCTTAGGCCATTATTTTAAACCCTTAGCCGTTCATGAGAACACCCTCGTCGAAAATAAGGAAAGGAACCGCAAACGCAGCCAACTGTACCGGTAAATGAAACCGTCTCGAGCTTAACCGTTCGTTCATGACCCAAAAACGTTGGCTGGCGGTCAAACGATACAGTAAACACGCACTTTCAGAATCACAAGGTTATAAAAGCCCTTTTGTTTGAATGTCGTGTTTGAACGGGTGTGATGTAAACAGCCATCATTGTTGTGTCAATATTACGAAATATGACAGACGAGGTCGGGCGAGAGCTATCGCGCCGTTTCGATTTCATGAAATATTCTTATCAAATTTGAAATTTGGCTGAATTTTCAATGGTTATCGTAACTATTGGCTAAAGCTTGTGAGCTTTCGAAGTAGAATTCGGGTCTATATTGCTCCTACAAGTTCTTATGCCAAAATAAACGATTTCACACAAAATTTCTGTTTTGGTGAATGCTTTTATTACCGTCTTACTCTTTTTCCCGACTACGGCTGAAAGGAAGGGATTAGTATATTGTTGTAAAGGCTAGAAAGTAGACAAAGATGGACGAGTGGGTTGGAGGTCCGAGCTGCTAGGTGAGGACCTCGAAGGAGACGAGTCCATCTATAGCACTTTTGGCCAAGACATTACATAGTGCTTTTCACGCATACTGTGAGGAAATTGCAAATAATTATAAGTCAAAATTAAGAGTCCACAGTAAGCTCGATTCGCCATACAAACGTAGTTACGCTCTCATTTTAAAACTACGCGTTGGATTGTAACGAAACTTTGCATATACAAGGACATGAGGTATGTCTACGTCAGTAATTAGTTTATGAAGCTTCAGATACCATAGAAAAAAATACAGCAAATTTAAGTTTTTCATACGAAACTTGTTTTTGCTGTATTTCGTTTGTTTTACAAACTGGAACCATTTAAACTAATTACAGACATAGATATATACCTCATGTTATTGTATATATGCAAAGTCACAATCACAATCCAACACGTAGTTTTAAAATGAGAGCGTAACTACGTTCGTACGGGAAGGTGAAATTCGGCCGAGCTTACTGCGGACCTATATAAAGTACCTAAATAAAGATCATAATAAGCGCGACCCCGGGCGGCCCTGTGGTTAACTGAATCGTTAGAATTCATAGTTGGCCTGTTCGTGCGATGTCCAAATAACCCCAGCTGTGAAGCCTGCATTCTGACCATCTTTTGCCACATTTCCTAGCAGTGGCGTAAAAATTTTTCTCGTATTTCTTGTGATTTTATATGTATTTGTGCGTTTCGTCACTGTGCCGTGGTATCACCAAATGGTCACAACGGAAGATCATCGCTGGCTCTCCCAGCATTACGCTGAGTTGGGACCATTTCGTGGCAAATTGCAGAAGTTTAATGTCACGGTCTGTAAATTGTCCTGTATTTTGTCACGAATCTATGTATCTTTCTTTCTTTCTTTCTCCTTTATTATGAAAAAAACCTGTATGGTATAGGTACCAGTATTTAAAACTGTTTATTGCTTGTTACTTTGATAGAACAAAACAATGTATTTTTGTCATTAGTCATTTGGGAGTACCTATGGCCTTCTGACTCCATCAATAGATTTTACCCTAACATCCATACCTACGTATGCCAAATTTCAACTCAATGGGATCCCGGTAAGTGCCTGAAAATGGTTTTCAAATGACAACTCACATAATATATGTACTTACATATTCACAAACGATACCAAACGGTGTAAGTAAAATAAAAGCTTGTAAACACGCAAGCAGACAAACAATGAGTTCCAACTTCTGCATCCAAATGAAATGAAACCTGTGATAGACCGTTTCCATATTACTTTTATTGCAATTACCAGAGAAAACGTCCATCTATTTAAAGGCGCTATTCTCGAAACTATTCTTCATTAATTTAATAAACTTTTTGCAAGCTAATTAGCTAGTATTTAAGTACCTAAATATGTAGGTATGTACATGTATTTAAAATTTCTATCAGTCGTATCGATTAGAAATTATGCAACTATATAAAATAATTACAACAATTTGGTGTGATCTCAGTAGTGGATTTGATAATGACGCCAGAACTCGTCATCATCACCATCCTCTCACATCACCATCCATCTTTCATTACTAGTGGTACAAAAGCGAAGGAAAACTAGACCATATTGGGATCAGACCAGTTTTCTCACGATGTTTTCCTTCCCGAAAAGCAAACGGTAAATATTTCGCACATAAGTTTCGAAAAATTCATTAGTACGAGCCGGAATTCGAACCTACAACCGCTGCTTGAACATGCCTAAACCACTAGGCTATGTAGCTTGTAAACCGGAACCCTTCAATTGCTCATAAATTTGTAAGGCTTGTATCTACTAAAAATAATTATTATAAAATGATTGTAAAATCTTTAAAAATACTAGGTACTGAAACAGAAGGTCGGAAATAGGGAATTGAAGTGCTATGACTAGGACCTTTGAGGCAGACCGTAGAAAGGTACATATTCGCTCAATCATCCTCGTTAATGATTTGCGCGATGATATCACGCGCGAGCGAAGCGCGGGTCATCTCCGCGAATTTATTATTCGCGGAGATGACCCGCGCTTCGCTCGCGCGTGATATCATCGCGCAAATCATTGCCTCACCTCGTCAGTCAACTGAAACGATACTTTAGACATTGTTTAAACTCTTCGAATCAAAAGTAGCCCTCAGGAATTTTGTGTACGTAATGAGACTTTCAAGTCTTCTCATGATGATTAATTGCAATGTTTGTAAATTGAGTCCAATTCATTAGCGAACCTGCAATAATCCCATTTGGAAGAAGTTTCAATATATTTTTATTAACACCCACGATACAACAAACATAAACTATCTCGATAGAAAAGGCTTTTAGGAAAAATCAAACTCTAATTGGTTCATTCGACTGGGAGTTACGATACCACAGACAGACACACCTACACATGTTAAAGTAATAGCACCTCGTTTTCGACGGGGGTTAAAATTGAGTCATTATGACCCCATTTAATCTACGACGCCTTTAAAGACTCTTAAAACACATTATAATAAAAATTCCAATGTGTCCTCATGGGTTTTAAGTGTTTCTTAGTGCAAGTAAATAGTGGCTTATTTACTATTACGAGGGTACAAAGCTATGCTATGATGCTTGACTTGTGCTTCCGGCGTTTCGGTGAAAGAAAACACCGTGTAAAATTTGCATACATCTATTAAGAAACTTAAATAGTATTTTATGCTATCGTTATATAATGTATGCTTTTTCAGTCGAGTTTAGGCCACGAAACTTGCTGAGTGGGCTAATTAAGGTACGAGACTCGAAAAGCTAATAATACCGGGTGGAAAAAAAACACGACGACTGCCTATAACTTCAAAACGCTTACGAATATGAGCCTAGTTTCTTTAGAGGAAATACAGTACGTACTCAATCTAAACAATCCCCCTTTTGCGGAAAGGATCGTCGTGCCATTCCACCATGTACAACTATTGTATACGATACTTTTTTTACGAGTCGACTGAACTAATTGAACAAACTTGGTAGGTATATCTATTGAAAATCTAAGCCCTGTTGAAACGAAGTGCAACCAACGGCTTTTTCTTTTTTGTGCGTTGATGTCTTTTAATTTTGATTTTCTCATGAGGGCGTCCTATTGGTCGAATACATTTTAGTTCAGTAAAGGCGCCACGTGATTGGCACAGTTGTATAAGTTGGGACCTCCAAAGTAAAAAATATGTGATTTTAGTTTGGTGTCATCATCATCATCATCATATCAGCCGAAAGACGTCCGCTGCTGGACATAGGCCTCCCCCAAAGAGTGCCAAAGTGACCGGTCCTGCGCCACCCGCATCCAGCGGACTTCCGCAACCTTTACCAGGTCATCAGTCCACCTTGTCGGGGGCCTACCCACGTCGCGCCTTCCGGTACGTGGTCGCCACTCGAGAACCTTTCCGCCCCAACGGCCATCGGTTTCGGTAGTTTGGTGTACGAAGTCTTAACTCAAACATTAAAGTCGGCGAGTATAAAAAAGTATATATGCTGGAGGCCCCTAACCGGCACCGAAGCAGTAATTATGCTGCTGATCCTACGCTGGTCAATGCTGTATGTATGATTTGGCCTTATTATACAAAGGAATAAAGTGTCAAAAGTTAACTTTTAATAGGCCAGGTCAGGAGTACCCGCAACCGAAGAGCCTAGCCTGTATGAGGAGATGTATGGATGTGATCGAAGCGAAGGAAGTATGTAAGGACCTTAGTATTTGGCGTTCCTTTAGTCTCTGCCTACCCCAATATGGGATACGGGAGTGAGTATATCTATGTATGTATGTAATAAAGTGTATTTTATTTTAATTATTGTTTACATTAACATTTCTAGGACGTCTCAATACTTGTTATAAAAATGAAAAAAAAAGGTTTATTGGTCAAAGAGCGTTTTTAAAAAAAAAACACGTTAAGAGTTTTAATTTGTGAAATTATATCATTACACTTCTTACTTCACGAATGTTACCCGTTACCCATGTATATTGTATGGCTTATTTTCGTAACATTTAGTACGTAACGAAAGTAAGCCATACAATATACAACAAAGAAAAATTCACAAATGAAAGTTCTTAAAAAAGTGTTTTTTTTGGAAAACGTGCCGTAATCAGTGTTTGTACAAGAAAAGGTTAAGAGCTCCTTTAGTTAAAGCAATGACGCGTAATTCCGGTGGCCGAGAGGCAACCGGATGGCTCGCGGTATTTGAGCTCCCGAAGCGTTGTGAAACTACCCTGTGCTCCCGAACAGAGCCAACTTGAACTGGAGCAGAAAAAAAAGTCGCCAGGTATTCCATTCAGACCAGCTTTTCATTACATAAACACCGTACACACTTTCAGGCAACCGCTGTTCCAAACGACAGCTACGCAGCAAAAAAAAACATAATTTTTCTCACATTGGGTTGCACAGGGCGGTTCCATATAACTTCAAGAGGTCAAATACCGTGGGCCATCCGGTTGCCTCTTGGACACTCAACTACGCGTCATTGCTCTGAATACTATAGTAAGTGTAGGTACTTGCTATATGCAGTAAAATGTTAGTCAGAAGAACGTTCTATAATTCTGTAGTCAATTTACTCACATTTTCACTGGATATGAGTACCTTAAAGCATAAATGTATGATAATGTAAGACAGTTGATGAGCATGGACTAACTAGTTAAAAACGAACATGGCGATTATGATGAAAAATTATGCTACTAATATTATAAATGCGAAAGTATGGATGTAGCAATTTTCTATTGAAGTTTCATAGAAAAAATGTCAAAGAAAATTAAAGTAGGTACCAACCTAATTAATTCCTTCTAGTTATGGCGGGTTCCAACTTGTACCTTTATTCTCAGTATAATTTACACTGGGTAGTGGGTCTGGGAACTCTGCACGACTCACTGGACGGTCCGGGAGCTGCGTCGAGAAAGAGACGGTTGATCTATCTCGCCGCGACACAGTTGGCGCGCCGTCCAGTGATAGCCGTGCTAGGTTACTTTGCGCGATTTAACACTGGCCGGTCATATCAATTAGGCACATTAAGGCCTGAAACACCGGCGCGGTCAATAGTAAACTAGAAAGTTATTGTCAAATTGACTATTGACCGCCAGGCGTTGCTATAACAGTCACATTATGGCGTTATATCACTAATAGACCTCCCCCAAAGTGTTCCAAACCTATGATACATGTTATTATTATTACGGCTACAATTATTGTACTGTACTGCACTGCACATTCTAAACCACCAATAAATTCATACAAATTCGTCGCAAATGAGTCACAAACGACGTAGACAAACGTATTTTGAATTCTCATTCACGTATAACTACGCGTGTTGCGCAATTATCGCTAAGAATTCCTTGGCATTGGCATAGGATGGGGCTAAAAGCGGCTCCGCCAGCGATCGTCGTCAATGAGAAATATTTGGAAATTAATCAGCAGATAATATACCGACCGTAGATAAACATTTTTATGGAGGTATTTAGGGTGAATCGCCAGTAACTGTCCACCGTTCAATAACTGGCCACCTCATACTAAAAATTAACTCTATTTACCTATGAGTACTTGAATTAATTTTTAGTAGGTATAGGGTCTTAATAATTGGCCACTCTTCGATAACTGGCCACGTTATACTAAATAGAATTCTGTTTGTAGGGGAACAGAGTTATTTTTAGGGTTCCGTACCAAAAAAGGTAAAACTGACTGTCTGTCACAATGTGAAATACCTCACGAATTACTTACGCGATCAAATTGAAATTTGGAATGGTTATAAATGAGAGTTATCCACGTGCATGGAAAAGGAAAAAAATAAATATACATTTTAATTTTCTATGAAAAATTACGAATATGAGGGGGCAAAAAAAATTCAACTATTAGGTCAAGTGGGGTACCATTTGAAAGGGCTTGAGTTGCACTTTTTGAAACAGTTTTTCTTTTTGTTCTACATTGGTAAAATTTCGGGGTGTGTAATGATGATAACCACATTTAATATAATTCCATTTGGATATAATCACTCAAGGGACATAACAAACTTTTGGTATATAATATATGGGGTTGTGAGGCGATGAGAATCCTCCGTGTACGCATAATATACATTTGTATGTGCAATGTTATCCTAAAGGTGATACCATTTGTTAGTTGTGAGTTCTTTTACTGTACATAGTTAAGTATTCTGGTTTCTCGGCGTATTGGTTCGCTGTAAGGTCGTGGAAACTAATTAATTAATAAATAAATAACAACAATCAGTATTATGTCAAGGCGTATAATGTTCAAATAGTACAATAAATTTTTAATATAACGTTTAATGGATATAATGTATATTGGATATAAGTATTAGTGGTAGAATGTTTTGTAAGACATAATTTTATTTTTTACACAAAATTATTTTAACCTAACCTAAACCTAACCTAATCGCCAGCGTGTCGACGTCACCCCACTTCGCGGGGTGCCTACTTCCGCTCTAAGGGGCACAAGCTAACCCTAACCTAACCTACAATGGTACAATTAATACCATTGTTACAAGTATCAGTGGCTATTATACTGCTGTGTGTCAGTGGTTACTCGTCGTCGTACCTACACCAACCTGCCTTAGAGTAAAATAGGTAAGAAATAAAAGTAGTAAGTATTCCAGGTTATGCCAATAGTATACTATACCAACTGAGTTTTATATCGAAGAAAGTTATATCCCATGTATGTTATACGTTATGACTGTTAGATTACAAGTTCATTATATCTGTTGATAATTATATTACATGAGAATATATCAAATGTTGTTATATCAAAAGTGCATTATATCCTTTAATCGTTATATCCAGTGAAAATATATCAAAAGTTATTATATCGATCGCTACGCACCCAAAATTTATATCTATAAAGGAAATGTAAAAAAAATACCATATACAAAATATTCAACTATTAGGTCAAGTTTGGTATCAAATGAAAGGGCTTGAGTTGCACTTTTTGTTTTATTTTTGCATTGGTAAAATTTCGCTCTATGAAGGAAAGTGTAAAAACAATACCATTCCCCCCCTTATCTCCGAAGTTACCCATGAGAAAAATTCGAAATAATTACTTGTGATTAAGATAAACATAAATATTACTGGAATTCAAAAATCATTTCCTAGTTAACTTTGCAATTTAATCAACTTTATAAGTATTTTTTTTGTTTTGAAATTCCTATAAGACTATAATAGAAGTACTCTCTTTTAAAAAAAAATATAATCGAGATCGGTTCACGTGATAAACAATAATCGCTAAAACACCAACATAAATACTAAGCTGATTACCCTAGCACGTTAGTACCAAATGGGGCCGATAGATGGCGCTGACCCCATTCCTACTTCGCGCTGTTAAGATTTTTCTAGAATGAATGGGGTTGGGACGGATGTTTCAATAGCAGGCCAAAAAAAGATCGCGATACAATTGTCTTGGTAGTTCGATGGTCTTGGTGTAAAAGTTATTCATTGTTTGAAATTGAATTCTGTTGGGTTGGGTTAAAATAAGTCATTTCACAAATATTGGGACATACTTTACCTTGAGTTAATTGTTAGTTTGTACGGAACCCTCGGTGCGCGAGTCAGACTCGCACTTGACCGGTTTTTTTAGTAGGAGGGTGCCATTTATTGAAGGATGGCCAGTTACTGGCGATTTCGACGCCTCCAACGACGACTGCCACGCGTGTTCGGGTTTGTGGTGTGTGGAACCCCCTTGGAGGCACTGTTAGCCCAGAAGTCTTCCAATATATGGCAGATAGGTTTACTAGATATTATTATGCTGAAGCGATCGACATCAAAATCAAAGTGATTTGTTAAGATTTAGTTGGTGGAAAACGTTTTCTCCCGAAATGGACATTTCACATAAAAAATACCTATTGTAAGTTGTCGCGAGCTGTTAGCTGTACTTCCCTCTTAAGACATCAATAGGACTAAGATTGAATGTCTGTCATGTGATTTAAATAGTTTGTTTTGAATGCACACTTAAAATCACAGTTGATAAGACTTGCAGACATTAAGACTCGCAATAAAAATAGCTGGATCCAAACAGGCTGTCTATTTGCGAAGTAAACGGACGCCAGCTGATTCTGAGTGATGACGTCCAGGCAGCCATCTTGAGAGAATGCCAGGAATGTCGGTTGTCGAGACTAGCACTTCCCGCGACTTTTCGTTTTGGCTAAGGCACTTGTCCCACCGCCGGCGAGTAGCGACAAGCACCTAAAGATGGACAGAGCGACAGAGATGACAGTGTGTTGAGATAAGATTAGATAAATATGATAGCTTTTAGATAGGTAGTAGAACACATTCGTATGACAATTTCTTGAATATAAGCTAGATAAGAGTAGGTTAGTTAAGATTAAGAATAGGTCTTAGTAGGTAGACTTTAGAAGTACAGACTATCAGAGGCCCTCTACCGCGAAACGAAAACGAAGATCGCTCGCGCAAATTAAATTATTTTTGAAGTGAAAACTTCTTTAGCGGCGCTGTGCACTTTTGTGATGGGGAAAAAAATGTTAAACTCGCAACAGGTCACGTGACCGGAAGATGTCACGTGACCATAAGATTCGACAGATTGAAAATTCGTAAGACTGACACGTGACCTGATGGAAAAACAGTGTCATTGAGTTTTCACTTCTGCCGGCACTCCCGGAGTGCAACCGTCTTTTTTTATGTCGACGTGACTGTGTTATCATACTTATAATATCCGACAAAGCTGTATATTTTTAATGTAAGTAATCGACCTTTAAAAGTAATACTTAGCGCAAAATGTAAAATGTTTCTGACACGAAACGGGACGACCAATAATTATACAGACTTGAGCAAGGGTTGACCTCACGGGTTGACCTGGTGGCCGATCATGTAACGCATTGTACCTATGCACGTCAGGTGGATCTAAATGTCATTTTTAGTATGGGAAAATGAAAGTAGAGTTGTCCTAACGTGCGTTCAAAAAGTTACGTAATAACCCATCTGGTAGAGTAAGCGGGTGCCCGCTGGATGCACCAGGCGCAGGACCGGTCATTATGGCACTCTTTGGGGGAGGCCTATGTCTAGCAGAGACGTCTTTCGGCTGATATGATGACGATGATGATGATGGTGAACAAGGGTTCCTTTTTTACAAGTCCTTATTTTACTTCACTTATGCTTGTACTTTCGCAAGTAACAGCCGCATGTCTATTCAAGATTTAAAGTGTCATGGAGATGAGTATGTACATGATGGGACCCGAAAGTGACCATAAGAAGCATATGCCAGTGATCGGAATAGGTAGTGCTCTTTCGCGGTTCGTAAGCTTAGCATAGATATAACTTTTATTTTAACCCCGAGATTTCATATGAAAGTTTAAAGTGCATAATTACAAATTACATAAATTATTTTAATGGGTGCGCCAAAGTTCATATAAAATTGCAACTTCGATTATTGGATTTCCGAAAATTTCTCTCATACAATTTTATCTCATAATGATCACTATTCATAATTAATTGTGGTAATAACTATCGTAATTCCGAATTGTCTATATTCATAATGTTATTCAACATAAGTATCTCTATTTGTTTTTAAGCAGTAACGCTGCTAAAGAAAATTATAAATTTTTAAATGAAAGGAAAAAATTGAAAAATTTAATGCTCCGTGCCGGATTCGAACCGGCGACCACAGGCATTCATGGCCCGTCGCTACTACCAACTGAGCTATCGGAACAATCTGGTTCGGGCACCAAATCCTTCAATCAGTTCCTTCATATAACGCCTTAGGGAGGCGTATGTAGCGACATCTACCAGAAGACTTAGGCTTCTTTACGGCACCAACGTCTCAAATTATGTTGAGAAATCGTCAGTAACGATGCGCCACCCCATACTAAATTAATATTTGTTTTTAAGCAGTAACGCTGCTAAAGAAAATTATAAATTTTTAAATGAAAGGAAAAATTGAAAAATTTAATGCTCCGAGCCGGATTCGAACCGGCGACCACAGGCATTCATGGCCCGTCGCTACTACCAACTGAGCCATCGGAACAATCTGGTTCGGGCACCAAATCCTTCAATCAGTTCCTTCATATAACGCCATAGGGAGGCGTATGTAGCGACATCTACCAGAAGACTTAGGCTTCTTTACGGCACCAACGTCTCAAATTATGTTGAGAAATCGTCAGTAACGATGCGCCACCCCATACTAAATTAATATTTGTTTTTAAGCAGTAACGCTGCTAAAGAAAATTATAAATTTTTAAATGAAAGGAAAAATTGAAAAACCAGATTGTTCCGATAGCTCAGTTGGTAGTAGCGACGGGCCATGAATGCCTGTGGTCGCCGATTCGAATCCGGCTCGGAGCATTAAATTTTTCAATTTTTCCTTTCATTTAAAAATTTATAATTTTCTTTAGCAGCGTTACTGCTTAAAAACAAATATTAATTTAGTATGGGGTGGCGCATCGTTACTGACGATTTCTCAACATAATTTGAGACGTTGGTGCCGTAAAGAAGCCTAAGTCTTCTGGTAGATGTCGCTACATACGCCTCCCTAAGGCGTTATATGAAGGAACTGATTGAAGGATTTGGTGCCCGAACCAGATTGTTCCGATAGCTCAGTTGGTAGTAGCGACGGGCCATGAATGCCTGTGGTCGCCGGTTCGAATCCGGCTCGGAGCATTAAATTTTTCAATTTTTCCTTTCATTTAAAAATTTATAAGTATCTCTGTTACTACTATCTATGTTTATATACTTTTTCAACACAATTGCTCGTAACGTACCTCTCATTGTGTCGCTTTTAGGCTCATAATCCTGGATATTAAAAACGCGTGTTTTATAACATTACAACACTTGTGTGTTATGGTTATATCCCGATTAAGTCACGTTGGCACCTTGCAGCAAGATATGGGTAAGGCCGCGAATTTTGACCAATTTGGACGTTTCAAATTTAACATGCTCATAAAAAAAAATTGGTAACACCGAGAGGTTTCAATTTTTTTTTATTAAATCAAGCGATAAAAACTGTCAAGAACGCAAGTGACATAATTGATTTAAATCCTTTCAAATAAATAATAAAAATATATTTCCGTCCAAAACGTAACGAAAGTTGATATTTTTTTTCGACCCTGTGTACTTAAAGCCCTGTTATTTTCACGATTTTCAACTTCTCATGATCATGCTTTTGTTAAAACAAAATTTTATGATATGACGATAGTTCTACCGATTGCTAAACATTTTTATTTAAATAATTTACTTGTTTTATCTTGCATTCTTTTATGGGACCACAATTCCACGTTTTCGTTACGATTACTTACGTGACGCTTTACACAGCTAGATTTATAGCCGATTGTGGTAGAAATTCGTTTTTGTGCACTGGCAACTCATATTCTAGCAGGGCGACACCAGACAGAAAACCTAAACTCCTCAGTTTGGTCATAAATCGCGGACGAAAGTGACGAGGACAAAGTTTTTTTAAATACCGCTAATAGTGCTTGTGTGATTTAAAGGGTAAGTAGTGATTATTTTTAAGCGGTAATTTTTCATACGATAGGTTAATGTTATTCACGCAGGTGACATCTATTACTATATTCAAAATATCGTTATTTCACCATGATAATCAATATTTTTTCAAAAATACGTTACACTTTCGTTACGAATACGTTGCATTTTTACAAAATGCAACGTATTCTTTGTGTAACGTGACGAAAACATGTGGTAAAGGGAAGTGCACACAGATAAATACGAACTAAAATGAGTTTTTATTTTATTTCCAACGACAAATACAGTAAGTATTAATTTGAAATTGTAGGTATGTACAGTAGGTACAGGGATCAGATAGCACGAGAGAATTGACCAATCCATCTACTATCCATATCCATACTAATCCATACTCATATCCATGCTAATATTATAAATGCGAAAGTGTGTCTGTCTGTCTGTCTGTTACCTCTTCACGCCCAAACCGCAGAACCGATTTAGGTGAAATTTGGTATAGAGATAGTTTGAGTCCCGAGGAAGGACATAGGATAGTCTTTATCAACGAAATCATCCCCTAAGGGAGTGAAATGGGGGGGGGGTGAAAATTTGTATGGAGCTGCGATATAAACGAGTTCCACACGGACGGAGTCATGGGCAGAAGCTAGTATTATTATAAATGCGAAAGTGTTGTGTGTCTGTTACCTCTTCACGCTTAAACCAGTGAACCGATTTAGATGAAATTTTAGAAGCACATAAAAATAGTTTTTATCCCAAAAATCATCCCCTAAGGAGGTGAAATATAGGGTCAAAATTTGTATGGAGCTACGATATAAACGAGTTCCACGCGGACGGAGTCGCAGGCAGAGCTTCTGCGTGGCTTCTGCCCTGGACTCCGTCCGCGTGGAAGTATTTAATCGAACGAGCGAGCGAAGCGAACAAAGTTCTATGCTTCAGGTTGGGCCAAAAATCGTTATGTCCAGTATCTGTCCCGTGTCCATCATCCGTCTGTCCGTCTGTTTTCCTCTATCGCATTTCCCAATCGATTGTCGTGAAGTTTTGTGAGCAGAGGTTTTCATTATAGATTTTTTGTCGAGTAACTTTTTTGAAAATGAAAACCTATTGATAAATATTTAGTTAATTTCTTTTAAAGCATTTAATTAATTTAAAAAAATGCTGTCGTGAAAATACTTTATTTTTAAGTATTTTTTTTTTGAACATTAACCAGCGTGATCTAAGCTTAACAACAACTTATGTTACGTTTTATAGTAACGTCACGTATTTTTTTTATGTTAGTTCTATATCACATTGGTCAAAATTCGCGGCCTTACCCATATATGCATGAACACGGTGCATTCTTAAATTAACCGGGTTGTACAGAATGTACAGCTTTTTTTTTAATTTTCGGCAAATGGATGCTTACTCGACTAAACAAATTAAATCCTTTTAGTTAATTAATTGACTATTTCTTTTTGTATATGATATGGAAACGTTTAATTTAGTAAAACTATTCACTTTTCGTAACATTTTACATGAATTAAATACAGATAACAATTTAAAACGAAAATATAATTTTATTTTGTATTGGCTGTCTAGAGATTTCTGTGCCCACACTGCGCAAACTTCACGGAAAAAAAATACTGTTGGGCGCCATTACAGGTTATTTATTTCACAAATATTTGTAAAATTTGTTTATGCGTGTTTGGTTATTATCAAAAATGTTGACTCGTGGTGACTAGAAAAGTGATAAATAGAATGGACGCCACTGGAAATTCTTGGCGATGGGCAATTGTGAGTAAAAACCTGTTGTCTGTCATCTTAATGATTTGCTTAATGTAAAGTAAATAATTTGGCAGGCCTATAACATTTTCATCTTATGAAAATGTTTTTTTCCTCGCAAAATGTGTTGAAAAACGTCGTATGATACGCCTGAGCTTTGATAATTACATCCTCGGCTTCCTTATCACGCTCACCTGCGGTTCGCGTGAACAATTTCGCCTCTGATGTAATTATCAACCTACCTCACTTGTATCACAATGTACTATTATATCATAACGATTTTTTGCAATATAGTTTAATATCATATTTATTTCTATGCATACTAGAAGTTATTGCTAAATTTTGTATTAATAAAGACTTACTCTGTGATCAACTACTGCCAAGATAGTGGTGTATAAGTTCAAGTAGGCAGTAGGGAACAGGGACTTAGTGGTAAAACCGACTCGGATCGCGGATAGGTTAGAATATAAGCTAGATAACTTCGCGGTCTATAGCGGTATCTTCAGTAGATAGCGTCTTCGAGGTTATTTTTTTATAAAAGAGCGGAAAACAAAATTACAAAGTAACCACAACAACAATCAACAACAATAATAACAAATAGAACTAACAAAATTATGATTACAAATTATGAGTTCAAGTCTGTTCGTAGTAATGACATTATGAAGAAACATTTTATGAATACAGGTCATTATGAGTTCCGATGATAGTAACAGAAATTTAGGAACATAAAAGGTAGGAAGAAAAACATTATGAAGAGTGATGATTATGATTACAAAGCGGTATTACTAGAAAAAATCGACACATCAAGTTTATATGAGCCAATATGGACCCTATTTTAATATTAAATTTGGTTTGCCGGACTACACTTACACGTGCTACTTTTTTCATTACGATTTATTGATAAGTAAGCAACTTAATCTAATGATTAAATTGTAAAATTTCTTCTGACATCTGACCCTAACTGAACTCCGATTTGCTTCTGATTTGACAAAGTGAAGAGTTGTTGGTTTAAATTAAAACAAACACGCTTCGGCAAACCAAGGAAGAAACTGTTCTAATTTGGAATGAATCCTATCCCGATTTAATGTACGAATCGACAAGACATTTAATTATTGTACATGCCAAGAAAAAAACCTGTAAAAATACGAGCCCCGGAATCCCGAGTCTTATCCATTTTATGTACAATGTTTAAGGTCAGTCACCCGAAATGGCACTACCTAATCCGACTACATATGACACTTCGATGCGGCCAGATAGAGTCCCCAGCACGGCCGACTCGAGTCGACACTCCATACTCCTCCATACATATACACATACTTCGACTCCATATATACATTATATGGGACTTCGTGTGTCCCGACGACCGTTAAGGCTCGTTAAAATCGTCTCGGTGAAAAGTTGATAACCAACCATGAAAAGTACAGACGGCAATAAAACCTTATCAGATCTTTTTATTTGTTTATAATGCACTATTTTTCGAACGAGGGAGCGAAGCGAAAGAAGTGCTATTATGCCTCAGCTTGGGCCGAAATTCGTTTGTCCGATGTCCGGTGTCTCGTTGCCCAGCTGTTCTCTACTATAGCCCCCCTAATCTGTTACTTGTTTTAAGCTCACCTCGACGCTCATAAATCTTGTGAGCAGGCACAATAATTATACCTATAGAATTTTTCATCGAACCACGTCTTCAAAATAAAAAGATTTTTTCGGTTGATGATGGCTGAATTGGCGGATGAATAACTGGCACTTCTAGGGCACAGCTCACAGAGTCACTAGCATGTTCATTTTAATTTTTGTCTTTGTCGTACAAGAGATGGCGTGCATGTTACACAAACGAACTTTAATGTTAGTCTATCTGTGGAATATCTGGATGTAAGTAATAGTGCAAGAGCAACTATAGTATCTGCAAAACTAAGTGGCGAGTCAGGGCATAAATCATTGGATCATGCCATCTCTTTCGCACCTGCACTGCCTTATGGAGCGGGCCGTGCAACAATAATACCGATTTTTATTGCCTGACTTGCCACTTGGTTTTGCGGATAGCATAGCAAAGCTGCAAAATAAACAATAATGTTCACAAGTACCTATTTTAACGTCTTTGGTTCACCTTCAATTGAACTTTATGCTACATCAACGTCTAATGTTGCCTTTCCCCAGTCGTAAGTTCTGGAATGTAAGGAATCCGAGTTTATTTGAAAATCACGTCCGCGGAACATGATGAACGCGATGTCATTATTCCTGTGACGTCATGGAAGCCACGCGGATGCTCGGGTAATCTTCGAAGCATGTAGTTTATCGAAGGTCGCGCTACACATAATAATATTGCTGCCAGATCATTGTTTGTTCATTTATTTTTGCCATAATAAGTGACTGATAATCTCGGTGATCGTAACTTTTGTAGCACTTTCGGTGCAGCGTTGTGTTGTTAACAGAATTGGTATAGACAATATCAATAAAAAATGATAATGAAGGTTAATATTAACGTTATTAACGTTCATTAAGCATTAGGATTGAAATTCTTTATACTGATTCCGTTAACAACACTACGCTGCACCAAAAATGCTACAAAAGTTACGATAACTGCTGATAATAGATAAAACTGCTGAAAGCATTAACCGAATAAGCTTTTTAAAAAAAAGTTTCATGTCTGCATTTGTATATTCAATGAAATTGCTAATAATTGAAGGTATTTAAACAAGTAACTATGACCGAAGAAAATAGTCAGAAATAAGAATTTTGATTTGCCTGTGCAAGATGTCTGGAAACAACGTCTTTATTAGAATGTATTTTTGGTGTTTACTCGTAGTACAAGACCGCAACTACCTTGCAGGATAATTTCATTAAATTAAACAGGTACGTACACACGCCAACAAATTTTACTAACCATCCTGTTTTGCACATAAAGTGCAAGGATGGTCAGTTAACCGTGTTGTCAATGGTACCAATTCCGAGGTATTTTGTTGCATTCATACACACGAATTTAATTTTCCATCCATTTTATATTATAAGGATATTTATAATACTTTACGATCGCTGCTTACTACACAAGCAATCAATAACTGCATTAATTACGCACTCGGCCTCATACGTTTTCGAAAACCGATGGTACCCTTGCACTAAAATAAAGCAAAAATGTTAACAACAACCTTCCCGCTGTAAAATATCACTCACTGTGACACGCAATTTACAATTACGGTTTCGGGAGCGTATAAAGAGAGCCAAGTAATTCAATTTACATTGGCGATGAAACATTGTAGCATTCTCGGTTGTTTAATTCTGAACGAGTTTATTTGACCGACCTTTTTACATAACCTTTATCTCGGGCGATATAGGTAATTAAAAAGAGAAATTATTTATTTTTGAATTGTACGAGTATGCATTAATGTGTAATTATCGTAAATGAAACAGTAAATTGAATTTTGTGTTTGTATAATATTAATATTTTAAGTATGATTAAGATTGTAGTAGCAGTAGAAAGACTGTAGATGGTAAAAAAATAAAAATTAAGTTGCTTAATGTTGAAAACATTTTCCGTTTTCATTATAACCATAGACATACATACATTAACGCCTTTCTTCCCAAAAGGGATAGGCAGGCTACATGAAACTTATGTTCCAGTGCCACTTTTAGCATGAATGTTGGTATAAAACATAGACAAAATGTGATATCGCAGTGATAGGTTGCTAGTCCATCGCCCACACTTCAACCCTGCTCCCTTAGAACGACTTACGACACCCACGGGAAGAAACACCCCCCTTTCTTTATTATAAATATGTATCTTTCATAATCTGCCCAAACTCACATCCGTAAAAATCTATCCCCAATTGCATCCTTTAGAAATCTAATAATAAAACTACTTCAACAATAGCCAACAGTCAGTAAAAAGGCTATCCTTAAATGAATCATTACTGTTATATTTCAATTTGTTCAGTGTTTAAAGCATGACCTTATATATTTATAGTGAAACAACTAAGTGAATACGGTACATCGAGTTGATTGATTCAAAGTTATTGTAAATCATTAAAGCATTCTAATATGGTACGAGAATGACGCATCGTTATCCGCATAGCCGGCACTTGAACACGTGGACAGGGGGCGCTAAAACGACACTTTCAAAAACTTGAAACGTATAATATTGAAACTCACATAAACGAGTACAGCGAACGAAAAAAACCATAGTATGCGAGCTCCTTACACTACCCAAACACGTGCCTAAAACGACGCATGCGCATGCTCGAGTTAAACGGCTGCCTGGCATCGTTTTGATACTCCACCCCCAACCCCGCATAATGGCATTGGCACCCATTTTGTTAGTACAGTACGAGTACAATAGGTGTTGTTATTGTTTACCAATACGGTATTGGACAGTGCAAATTAATTATTCTTACATTCATCATTATCATTATATTTAAGATTCAAAATCTTGTCGGTGGAGCAATTTCCATTCCTCTCTGTTCTCAGCTATTGTTTTGACCTCTTGATACGACGCGCCGTTTACTTTTTCTTTTATTTGGTCCATAAAAGATCTTCTTGGTCTCCCTCTCTTCCTCTTTCCCTCTATCTTCCCTTCTACTATGGTTTTCATAAAATCATCGTGTCGTAACAAGTGGCCCAACATCCTGCCTCTCCTGTTCTCAATGGTCTTCAACAACGTTCTTTTCTCTTTCACTCTCTCAAGCACCTCCTCATTCGTCTTCTTATCCTTCCAACTAATCCTCTCCATTCGCCTCCAGCACCACATTTCGAAGGCCTCCAATCGTTCTCACGCTGTGTCATTGTCCACGTTTCGCTTCCATATAACGCTATGCTCCAGATGTACACTTTTATAAGCCTCTTCCGAATATGGCCTGCTATTCTGGCTTTGAGCAGGCTCTTCTTGGCATTGAAAGCCTGCTTCGCCATGGCTATCCTCGCGATAATGTCTGGCGTACATCTGGAGTCATTTGTGATTATGCTTCCCAGATATTTAAATTTGTCGACTTGCTCTATTGTCCTGTTATTTAAAGTGATTGGTCTATAATTTGAGTGCCTTTTTGAGGTTACTAGCATTTTTGTTTTATTAATGTTTATTTTGAGTCCAAAATCTTCAAAAATTGCATTCATATCTGTAACTAATTCTTCTAACTGATTTGATGACTCTGCAAAAGCCGCAATGTCATCAGCAAAACGAATAAATTGAATTTTTTTCCCATTAAAATGAACCCCCCCTTTTCCGGACTCTATTAATTTTCTAATGGCACACTCTATGAACACATTAAAGATAAGAGGCGAGAGTGGACAACCCTGCCGAACTCCTTGCCGTATCTTCGCCTTTCTAGCTTCTTCTCCTATTTCAATTAAAGTGCTTTGATTTCTGTAGAGTTCAAAAATAATTCTTCGGTCTCTATAATCTAATCCAGCTTCCTTCAAGATTGACATCATATTTTCCAATTAATTTTGTCAAATGCTTTTTCTAAGTCTATAAATGCTATGTGTGTGTCCTGGTCTAAATCCATTCTTCTGTCAGTAATCATTCTTAAGGCTAATATTGCTTCTCTCGTCCCTTTGTTTTGTCTGAATCCATATTGGTCAGGTCCTAGATAGTTTTCAGTTAGCGGTCTAATTCTATTTTGTATAATTTTGAGTAATATTTTACTGGCTTGTGATATTAAACTTAGTGTTCTGTGTTCTTCACATTTTAAAGTGTTCGCTTTTTTAGGTAAAGTAACTATTTTAGAAGTGTAAAAATCAGTAGGGACGTGACCGATATTATACATTTTAGTAACTAATTCATAAATTTCATCTTTAAGTATATCACAGTTTGCGTATTTTATGAACTCTACGTAAATCTTGTCATTACCAGCAGCTTTTCCAGTTTGTAAACTAGAAAGGGCTTTTTCAAATTCACTTCTGATTATTTCTGGACCAGCATCATCTACTTCCACTAATTCTTCCTTTTCTATGTCGTTGCTAGCTAAGCCTTCACCGTCATATAACTTCTCCAAATATCTTTGCCACCGATCTGCAACATCCTTGCTATCTAGCAAAATGTTACCCTGTTCATCTAGGATAGCAGCACTTTTTGTCTGACTCTTTTTTCCTAATTGACGGATGATATGGTAAGCTTGATTCATATTCCCCTTCTTAATTAAGGATTCTATGTTATCGCATGTTTTTACTATTTCTTCTTCCCTGGCTTCTCTACACAATGTGGTTATTCTTACATTACCAATACATAAAACCACAGAATAAGTAATAGTACAAGAAAACTATCCAAAATACCCACCACCATCAAAATGAAAACGTCACACATTTTATTTTTGCTACCTTCTCATTTCAAAGATTTATCTATACACAAAGATAAAAAAAATATACGCTGTTTGACTTTAGGAAATCGTACTTTTTATACTCGTCGACTTTAATGTTTGAGTTAAAACTTCGTACGCCAAACTAAAATCACATACTTTTTACTATGGAGCTCCCAACTCAATATTTTACAACTGTGTCGACAACTAAAATAAATTCGACCAGTGACGTTGCGCCTTTACTGAACTATAATGAATTTGACAAATAGGAGAAAAGAAAAGATATCAACGACAAAAAATAAAAAGCCGTTAGCTGCGCTTTTGGCTGTGCTTCCTTTCAGCAGGGGTTAAATTTTCAATGGATACCAAGTTTGTTTAATTAATTCAGTTGACTCGTAGAAAAAGTATTGTATACAATAGTTATATAATAAGCTTTTTTAAGTCTCGTACCTTAATTAGGCTACTTAGCAAGCTTCGTGGCCTAAACGTGGTACTCGACATTGCATAAAGTACCATTTATGTTACGTATCTGTACTTTAACTTAGAAGTTTTATTCTTTTACAGCTTCAAGGGACTTTAAACCTGAGTATGTGGTTTTGATTTCAACTTCATACCTTCACGTGGTCCCAAGATAAAGGGTCTTGACAGACAGACAGACGTACAAAAAGTGATCCTATAAAGGTTCCTTTTTCCTTTTGATGTGACCCGAAAAACTGGTCAAGTGCGTATTCCGTACCTATACCAATCATCATCACGATATCAAAAGCCACCCATTCCTAAGAATCGAAAGCAGCTTAAATAACCTATCCTTTTCCATAACCATGCGGCATTTTAGCTACCCGCGACGCTATAAGAAATGGAACTACATATCTACGACCATTGAACTAACGAAGCAAATGATTGCTAAATACAAATTAACGTATTCAAATACTTTAACTGTATTGTCGAGGCAATTAATATCGATTGATGTACTGCTAATGACCATCTTTGTTACGTGAAGTGTTTTGTCGTAAAATATGCTAAATCATTTTATTCATTACTTTCATTAGACATCTGATTTGAACACCTGTCTGGGTGGTCGCTTTGCGTCAAATGAATAAAACTCTTATTATACGCTATTACGCTTCGCGTTTAGGCGATCTAATTTTTAGATAATAAAAAGAAGATCAAGATTTTGATATCATGCAAATTCGATTTAAATTCTATAAATACCACACACTCCTTTTTTTAGGCAGTCGTGGAAAAATACATAATGTCTTCTCCAATTCTGAAGCTGTGTTTAGAGTGAGGACCCTGTATTTGCTTTTAGCTGTCACCACAACGAATCCTTCAATCCATGAAGCCAACGTCAAGAAAAATAAAAGAATATTTTTTAAATATATTGACTGAAACTGTAGCCTTACGCCTAATTTACGAAAGGATTCTTGTTTTTAATGTCAGAGGCTCTAGTATAAGTTTTACCGAAACAAAACTTTACGATCGCGTTTGCGTTTTACCCTCAATTTGTTTTGACAGCTAAACGCGAAAGCTACGACCGTTTTGATTCGGTAAAACTTATACTAGAGCCTCTGTACTTGAGATCAGTTCGTTAGTCGCAAGATTCGAACGAAGCAAGATGGCACGCATGGTTCCACCTTTTCTCACCACGGCTATCACGCAAAGGCGCACGAGCTCTCTCGAGTTTTCTCGCACTATCCGTCACTTTCTTATTAGAACACTTAGAACAAGAGGTATAGAGCGAGAAAAAGCGAGAGTATGTCGCGGCCGTCCCATGATAGACGTGCAGTAAAAGAATAAGTAACTCATGGTTCAAAACCGACTTTTAGTTCTATGAGTGACCGCTAGGGGCGGTGTGTAGATTCGCCATACAAATATTTTATTCAGTCGCTAAACACTAACGTAAAAGCGAGACAAGTAGAACCTGCGGTAGATACTGTTCATAAAATGTGCCTTGTGCGCCTGCGAGTTTCTTCAGGACAATGCAGACGCTGCAATGTTTCGTAGAATGCTATACTAGGCGCAATTTACTCTTTACTTTTGCGTTGTTTTACACGGACATTTCGGTCTCCGGCAAAATATTCAGCGACGGACTCGAAATGAACGGTTAACAAAACAACATCACCTAAGATTTGAATTATAATATAAACTTAAGCATTTATAAAAGGCGAAGGGCATGATGATAACGCTACTTTATATATAGGGTGTAACATAAATGGGGTGTGAACCGATCAAGGGCATAACAGATATCGTGTTCTGATAAGAAAAAAGTAAGAGACATTTTTGTGGACACGATTTTTTTTTCACTTTTGTATGGAGCTTTGGCCGACTGAGGCGACCTACTCCATACAAACGTAAAAGTTTTCTATTCGTTTTTTTCTTCTCAGACTCAGACGATACCTGTTATGATTGTTAAACCCTTAATCGGCTCACACCCCATTTATGTTACACAATGTATGGAGGAAATATCACAAGCCGAATTCGGACCCTGTACTACCTATAATTACAAATAGTCTCTACATACATATATCTTTCGTATGAAATGGGTTTGTCGACTATTTCTTTTTTTTTTTCTCCAGAGACACCATGACAGAGTTTAGTAGGAAAAGTAATACAACATGACTTCTAATAGATGAAGGGCACGGCTAATAAAAACCAGCTCAAAATACCAACAAAATGCTACACCAGCACGGCTAGCTCTCTCGATTTTTCTCGCACTATCCGTCTCTTTCTTATTATAACACTTAGATAGAACAAGATATATAGTGCGAGAAAAAGCTAAAGTATGTCGCTGCCGCCGCATGATAGATCACGATTTTAAAAAGTAAATCAATAGTCGTAACCATGGCAACTGCGATAGATAAAAAATGGGATAGGGGTCGGGTTGCATAAAATTTAAAGTCATATTTTTGATCGGCATACGTGGATTCGTCATACTCATCATTACGCATAACTGCAAATAGTCATACATTTATGCGCATAACGTTTTTAATCATAATGTTTAAGAACATATTGGATATTGGGTAAAGCGCATAAATTTGATGCGCATAAAATGATTTAAGCATACTTTATAATGGACATACAGTTTACAGTGGTTGCTCATAAAACAATTTAACCATATTGTATAAACACATAAACTGCAAAACTATGTTTTCCTTAGTAGTAAATGAAGATCTCGAACCAGAAGCAAGTAAGTTACAAACAAAGCACGTTACAAGCAAAGGGCGGTCACTATAAAAATTTACAATTTAATACCAAGATTTTCCGCTCTTTTATAAAACTAACCTAACCTAACCTATCCGCAATCCGAGTCGGTTTTGCCACTAAGACCCTGTCCTCCCCTGCCTACGCGAAAACTTGAACTTTATACACGACTATCTTGGCGTTGCTTGATCTCAGAGAAAAGTTAATTTGATGCCCACCCCTAACTAACATTTTGGTGTCAGCTAAGGGTTTTATTATAACCTAAACCTATATAAGTGAGTCATATTTATCTCAGTTGGAACTAAAAGTGTTATAGAGGAGTTAAGAAAAAAAAATAACGCCTAAAGTGTTACT
This sequence comes from Epinotia demarniana, assembly GCA_945867215.1. NCBI lineage: Eukaryota > Metazoa > Arthropoda > Insecta > Lepidoptera > Tortricidae > Epinotia > Epinotia demarniana. Next base: position 30,729,433 of record OX244260.1, read on the forward strand.
AGAGCTTTATTGAACGCTGCTAAAAAGGTTTTAGAGTTATAAGAGTGTTACTCAAAGCAATTATACTCAAGATGTTAAAGCGTTAACCTGTTTGTAACGCTTAAACCTTTACAAGAGTGCTCGCGGACGCTCATTAACTCTTAGGTATTGCTTTTTAGTTGTTGCAGTGGAGTGTCTTATAAAGCTTAAGGTATTATATTAAATAGTATTATTTGTTGTTTTGGTTTCGTGACGCATTGGTTATTACTGTAATGTCACGTAAATGTATTTGTCAATAAATATCTGCTATAAGGTGCAGGCAGAGACTTTATAACAGAGTTGGTCAAGAGTGTTGTAACACAAGATACTAGAAGTGTTGAACAACACCGTTATAATATTCTTGACTAAGGGTGTTGTAACTCAATAAGCGTTATAGATGAGTTAACTGACGCCTAAAGCTTTAATGTAAGTTCGCCATTGTTTCGGTGAACTCTAACCCACAAATCGATTAGGTTTTTCAATATTTGACATCATAATACTTTACTTTTTATGTACCCTTGCCATTCTATGGATGCCACTTAATTTAACATGCCACTGGCCAAGAAACAAGAATAGAAAATGATAAAAACTTAGTGTCTATTTTATTCTTCATACGTTTTATTAGAAATCTTTAATAAATCCTGGGCGCGTTAAAATTGAGATGGGAAACATGGTATACACTTACCGTAAAATCACAAGGGCAGATTGTTTTCATTTAATTTCACATACACATCCAATTGAATACACTTTCAATTAGTACGACTCCTGTCACATATATTAATAATCTTCGCCATTTTGTCGGTAGACTATATTTGTCTCATAATTTTATAGTAAAGAAAAGAGTATATTCTCACTTGAAACTGGGTAAGCGCAAGAGTGTCACAACACTCTCAGCTAACACCTTAAGCGTTACTAAGGTGTTTGTAGAGCGTTGGTTAACACTATGGGTGTCAGATAACACTGCTCTAAAGGCTTTCTAACACCTTAATCTGTAAGACGTGGGCCTCTTTCGTGGTTATATAGGTAGGCAGGTAGGCTTACAGGTATTCTTAACACCTTAACACTTGGCTGGAACCGATATAAGAATGATATAAGGGTTATTTTAACGCTAGTGTGCTAGTTGGGCCCTTTGTATTATTTTCTGAATTAATCTCAAATTTGACTATCATCAATATTATGGCTTGATAAATGTATGACATTTACAATTATAACTAAAAATAATTATAACGATCAATATTATGACTAAATAAATGTATGACATTCTACATCATGGTTCAACCAATTATGACTCCGCATAATTATTACAGGGAACAATTATGCCATTGTATAATTTATGCCAAAAAAAATATATTATGAGCATCAACTTTATGCGTAATGTTGTTATACAATCGATATTATGACAATAGTTGTGTAACTAGACGGCCACCCAAAAAAATGATTCACCCAAATACAAGGTTGAGCCAGGATTAAAAACATAGAGGATGGCAAAACAACATAACGGAATATTACATTATCATATAACTTTAGCCTATAACGCGTATAAGTAGTACTTACGCAAATTGTTGCGTCAAAAGTGACGAGTATTTACATTCCGCCTCTCAGTTGGCTAACAGTTTTTTCTGAACACCTGCTTTGTGTTGCTCTGTTTTGGCATTGGGGATACGAAAGGAGTTGTTAGTAAAACCTTTTTTTTATAACTGGGGCTAGAACCACGGATTTTAGTACTCGTCTCAGAAAATGCCTAATAACTACCTATTAACTATATTATCCGTAAAAAAATTGGAAACTCGAAATGTACCGATGACATTAATTCAAGTTATGCAATTACCTAGCCATTTATGAGTCCCGACATTAGATCAACTTCTAGTCCAAATTAGGTATTGTATCGTCATCTATATCAAATACAAGTTTTCAAAAAAGATATGAAGAAAGTAAGTAAAGTTCGACTTGCAAGATAATGACATTATTAAATACATACAAACATGCAGGTATAAAGTGTGAGCTATTTTCTATAACAACCTCTATTAAAAATAGAACCTTCACGTTAGTTAGCAACGAAAGCATAACGCAAATTAGGGAAAAACAAATAGCTTGATTTTGCTCCCATCGTCAAAACAATACGAGAATAGACACTAATAATAGAATGCAGTCTCTTTCAAATTAAAAATAAACCACATCAACAGCCAAACTAAAATTGCTCAAATACAAAGTTTAGAAATGCCAGAAAATGTATCGAAATGCCTTTAGCCATGCCAATCGAAACAAGGAACTAATGTTAATTCTGCGTGCTTCTGCCATCAATCAATCAGTAATTTACTACAAACTAGCTTCTGATTGCAAAATTTGTTTCATAACCCGTGTTCGGTTCATACATTTACAAAATAGTATTTTTTACGATTATCACTAAACACAGACCATTAGTGAAACGAAGGCAATAACCAATCTCGATATTGATATCATAACACGAAACAAGTTGCGTTATTTTCAGTTGAGTTGCGCTCTCCATAACTGTATCTCGTTTGTGAATATGACTCGTAGGTACTCGTACAATGCCGACGTAGTATTTATATAGGTAATATATGTATTTAGAAGTGAAAAATATCCAACCATTCTGGCTTTGTTGGTTTTTGAGAAAATTTGTATTGTCCTTAGCAAAGCTCAGATGTGCCGGCGCTGTTTTGCTATAGGAACAGCGACGGCAAAGCCATGCCTTTGTTTTGATTCCATCACGTGCAAATTTACAACTCGGCGTCAATTTTATTGCACTACCTATAGGTACCAGAAAACATCGTCGGCCGCTATCCGTTGACAAATGAATTTTAGGTAATCCAATTCAAATCTTTTATGAGGGTAATAAGATCGCTTATCTACTAACGTCGCTGACTCTTGCATTTGATTATAGGCGTAAAAACTGGCAAGATCGCCGCCTGTTCTCCCGTATTATCAAAAAGGCGTATGTACAATAAGGGTTTGGTTACTTAGGATCTTTTCACATTCGCCAGGAGCTGGCAATAAGCCAGCGGTGCTTCCGCTGAGGTTCGAAAATATGGACGAATTTAAAAAAGCATTGATGGTAGTTTGAAGATTAGCCATCTTCAAACTACCATGCTAGCTTTAGCTTTTAATGAGCGTGCATAAATATGATAGAGCAATTAATAAGGATTAGCTGATTACGATACCACTTTAGTCAACCTACTAGCACGAGTGTAGTGTAGGTACCTAGTAAAGGAAGGATTACGCTATTATTGGATTACATTATTAATGACAGTGTAGTGATTGAATCGTTGTCGAACGAAGCAATGACAGTATTACTCATGACCTTATTACTGACTAGCTTCTTCCCGTGCGTACTTAGGTACTTCACGTGCGTGGACCCGGAATAAAAACTATCCTATAAACTATCTTCGTGCAACATTTTATCCAAATCGAGTGAGGCGTTTAAGCGTGATTGAGTAACAACCATCCAAACTTTCGCATTTATCATATTATATGTAGAAGTGTCTAGAACGCAAAGACATGAAAGGAGTATGTCCCTTTTGTAAATTATAGCGGATGAGATCGCGTACCAGGAGTTCAGTGATACCTCTATATATTAACAAAATATACTAAATCAAAAATCGGTAATACACATCGATGCATTTTGATAGCCCTTAAAGCGCCTGACTGCGCCTTAATAAAACTGTATCAATTAACGTTTCTCGGTATCGGTAAATTTCCATTTAATTACGAAAGAAAGTTGCCAATATAGCCGGCAAATTAGGCCATAAATCACGGCTAACATCGCCACGGTGTTGCCAGTTTGCCTTCTACGGCGAAGCATAGTACCGTTTGGAAGGGCATACGTTCTGTAAAGGTGTTATGTAAATTTGGCCTTGTACAGAAGTGTGGAAAACTATGGTGAGTGATACTTGGGTTTAAATATGCCCGTTGCCGTTCGATTTCCGATATAGAATGGTTTCTGGCACTCGCGACTCTTTTTGGAAGGTAGGAAGGCTTCATTTTTTAATGTACCGGTTTTTCTTGCACTATGACGTTGGCAATCAAGCATACAGCCTGCATGGTAATGGTGGTGGTAAGCAGACACCACAGCCCATGGCATTTACGATCTGTCTCAAGATCCATCAATCATCCACTTTACCTTAATTGATTTGAAGATTGTGGTACTCTTTGGGGGAAGTCTATGTCTAGCAATGGAAGTCTTTCAGCTGATATGATGATGATGATAATTTGAAGATTAATTCTGCTAACAGCAAGTTACTGCTCGCGGTGACCTTTAAAATAACCTAACATCTTTAGTTTTTTCTCAAAAGACCCCATTGAATGAAAGAGAAAAAAAGAAATACCGTTTTACCTATTTAAAGTAAAATTTTGATATTCAAATTAAGAGTTAGAAATAACTTCGTTTCGATATTTGCTACAATATTTCAATAACCACTTTAGAGCACAGTATGAAAAGCAAGCATTTCGCAAAACGACCATTAAATTTGCAAATAACAAGGTTCAAACATGTTATTACCGCTTCCAACATTGACAGTTAAAGATTTATAGCCCTGTCAAAGCGGCGCAGTAATTTATTTCTGTCAAATTACCCCAAAAGAACCACCGGGCTGGCAAATCCGAAATTCGTTTTTAAACGGGGTATAATTACTGTTAAAAGGACGTTTAAGGTAACGAGCGATTAACCGTTCACCGAATACCCCTTCCTGTCTTTATTTAGATATAAACATATTGTATTTATATGTTTTTTCCTGCATTACTGCTCAAATGTAGGTAATTTAACTTTAAAGATTTTCCAGACGGCCAATTCACTTTCTTCAGGCAAACAATACCAAAAATCCCTCATTTGGGAACCCAACAACATATATGTACAAGTCTACAAAATATACGCCGTATCGTATTATATAAAACTGTCCACTGCATGAAAGAAACCTGAAGCTATTTCGCCCATAACAAATCATTTAACACCCAAAGCCAAACTGTTGGCAAGAGAAAACCTGTCAGAACTAATTTAACGGGAAATTAAATAAACCAGCCGTTGGGTGGTGCCATAAATTCAATCGGAAACTCCTAATTTTCCCTGTGTTTTTGAGGCCTGATGACATCGGTGATTACTTAAGTGGCGCCTACACTAAAATAGACCGAGCGGCCCTGTTACGTACACCGGTAATCATATTTTAAAATAAAAACAACTTCGCTGTATTCGTTATAAAATTGAATCAGACGTTCTTGGGATCAAAACGCAGTTTAAAGAACTCTGACCATAAATACGTGTAGGTATAATAGTATTTGATTAAACTCGAGGTTTGATCTAAAGTACCGTTTTTCTTAATCCTCTGTCGTTTTGGAGTGTTATGTAACAAACCTCACCTAACCTACCCTAATGTATGTTAGGTACCTAATTGTTCTTTATACACATTCCGGGAGCGCCGGCAGAAGTGAAAACTCAAGTTTCAGTTTTTCTTCTTCCTTCTTACAAATTTTCAATCTGTCGAATCTGTCGGTCACGTGACCTGTCGCGAGTTTAATATTTTTCCCCATCACAAAAAGTGCACAGCGCCGCTAAAGAAGTTTTCACTTCAAAAATATATTATTTATAATATTATTATATATTATAGTGAGGGTACGTAATCAACAGCAATGATAACCAAATGTTTGCTACAAAAGTGAAAGGTAAGTATTTTTTTTTCACTTCTTCTAATGTAAAAGATTCAAATGAAGATTACCTCAAGGATAACTTATAGGTAACTACGTTTATCTCATTCGTGAATTATTTTTGTAAGTACGTCTTGAATTATCTGTTTATTCAATGAATGGAAGTGTGGGATGATCTTACGAACATGCAAAATACAAAATGTAAAGCTAATATTCTGACATCGAAGTAACAATTTAAAAACTCGATTTTAGAAAGAAAGAAAGAAAATACGTATTCGTGACAACATATAATAACAAATTGCAATAACAAATTGTAGACACATACGAACATACACACATACTTTATAACCATTCTATATGCTACGTCACGATTTATTTTCATACACAGAGGTATGTCCCTGATTCATGCCAGTAATTCGACAGATATTTTGACGGTAATCTTACTAAAGATGGAAAGCACCATTGCAGTACATTTCCTTGTTCCAGTTGTCTAATAAGAGAGAGACGGATAGTGCGAGAGAGCTCGCGCACCGTCTTGTGATGGCCGTGCAGCGCGGTTATCACAAGACGGCGTGCGAACTGAGTCGTGGCAGGATAGACTATCTCTTTCTTTCTAATTAGGACGCTGCGAGAGAGACGGATATAGCGACACAGCTCGCGGGCAGTCATGTGATACAAGTTGCACGATACTAGACCTTCATATCATTTGCGGTGTCAGCCCGCGTTATAGGCACTCCCGTATGTATTTAATACTTCGTTTCACATGATGTGTTACTCGCAATGTGTTTATTTTTTCCGCCAAACTTTCAGCTCGCTACATTCTCGTCCGACATTTTGATCAGTGTCTTGTTGTCAAACTTTTTCACACATGCGAAATTGATTTAACCTCAGCTGAATGTAAAATCTGTATTTTTCATGCATTTAAGCGAGCTGGGCCGTGTGTGAAGGTTACGGAGTGACAGTTGCGACAACCGCTAGAGTGATACAACACACGTCATAGACCAAGCTTCCCTTTTCAATAAAACTTCAACATTTCGCCTCTTTATTAGCATACTACTCGACCTCTCTAGGCGAGACGGCGACTCCATCGAGAGCCTTGTTGTGCAAGGAAAAGTGGAGGTCCAACCGCGCGGAAGATCACCCATGCGATGGACAGACCAGACAAAATCTGCTGTGGGCGGTCCATTGAATGAGTGTACCAGGAAAGCCGAGAATAGGTCAAGCTGGCAAGAAATCGTGAAGCGAGGATCTGCTGACGACTCATAACGACCACGACCCTTATGACAAGAACGTGTCGACCAAGAAATGGTCTTCCATGGCTACAACTTGCAAGAAATCCTAATTTCGGCTGCAGTTTCTACATTTACACCTACCTAATAAGTTTCTGTCAAAAATTTCATTTTTGGTACAAGCTTTTATTGCCGACTGTACTTTTCTGTATACCATCATCAACTACTCATTGAGACGATTCTAACGAGCCCAAACTCAACGGGGTTACGTCGGTTAAGTACTGAATTCCCATGGCCACCTTCTGTCTCCATCATCAGATCAGCTCGATAGTACCATAATATTGAATTTTCATCCAAACTATACTAATACCCAAAATTTCAGCTCAATCGGTCACCGGGAAGTGGGTCAAATTTTACTCGCAATATTTGTCCCATACTAACAGGGCAAGTTAAATAAAAGCTTGTAATAATACTTGCAGGGGTGCAAGATTTTCCTTAAAGCCCCCGCTCATATGTCTCACTGCGAACTGGGTCGCAGTGACGTTGTTGGCGTGTTGTACTGCCTCGCTATTCTGTAATTTTTTAAAGCTCACCTCACCTCAACGCGGACTTACAAATATATCTTGATGCCACGATTCGTGGTAATACGAGATGTGAATTCCGCCTTTGAAAAAAAACGATTATTTTGCTCTAAATTAAAATCGATAAAATATTATTGAATCGATTTTTATGAAAATAATAGTCGATTTTTAATAATGATTCTTTTTTACATCCGTAGTACTAATCGAAGTTAGAGGTCTACTTTCGTTAGGCGTGACGGGTGAAGTGCGGTGCATGAGCACATAAGGAATAGCAGCCCTGTACGTTCATGGTACAACGATTGTACGAGTCTTGTTTACAACGCACCTCGCTACAAGTTTCAAGCGAAGCTTACTAGATCTAGGAATTGGGTTAGCTTTAGTATAGTTGCTGGGAAATTGGAATGTGGGATGGTTGGGGGATATACAGCGAGCCAATGTGAGGCTTAGATAAGAGCGAGGCGGAGGCGAGGGCTTTTGTTAGCTTATGTTTCTATTGTTGTAAGCAGTTAAGTAGCTAATGCACTTTGTAGTTGTTGCTATGAAACATTTGTACTTACACAATATTATGGGGACTACCAACGCAAAGTTTTACAATGAATATCATCATTCTTCATGGCACAGATCTCCTTTATACTTCTATGCTAATATTTTAAAGAGGCAACATTGGTGAGTTTGCTGCTTTGTAAGTTGTTATGTAGGAGATAATCTTTGGAACTCAATCCGATTGCAAATAAGGTTTCACTAGTGTATAGAATGTACCTTCGGAGACCCGCTTGCACAACATTCCAAACAGTTTTAATACGGGCAGAGCTGATGTAGGCAGTTTATGAATATAAGAAATTATTTCGAGATTGAAAATGGATCAATCCACACCATCGGGTTAAATCTACAGAGAAATACGACGCTGTCAGCCAAAACCAACAGTGAAACTAGAATAGTTAACTAGAAAAACGCACTTCCTAACCGCGAACAACATTTTCGGGGAAACTTTATTGTGGAAGCGATGCTGATAGCGGAAATAAACGACGCTATTTAAAGTTCCGAATGCCACAGACTGAGTTTAATTACCCCATATAATTAAAAATAACTGGTTCATAAATCCTTTGATGAAGACTCCACAATCTTTCACTCATGATTAAAAACCCATATTTATTTGTTTGTGTTAAGACCAAGTTGATTATTAAGGGGCTACCCGAGGTTTCCATCGATTTTTGACAAGTTTTGAATCGTATCTCCTACTTTTGCACTACAGAAAGAAGTATAAATCAAACCGATAACGGTTCTTCAATCTTCAAATGAATACTTAATTTTGTATGATCTTTTTAAACATTGTCGAAAATAACATTTATTTTGTATCTCTATTGACGTGAAAGATCTAACACATACGAAATCTACATATTTGGGTTTGTCTGTGACGTCCCTAAAAACTGGTCCAGGGTTTTAATTTTAAACCAATTAACACAAAAGTTATGGCCAGAAACCGGTTTTTTGGCCTAAAATTGTTCAACTTTGATGCCAAATATCTCGAAAACTATGAACTTTGAAGTAAATTTGGGATACTACTCGTATATTGCTTTAAGCCGTTGTTGTTAACATAATAAGCTACAAAAAACCTAAGAAAACTAAGAGATTCAGATCGAAGGTACGATCCCATACGCCAATTATGGGAGCCCTTTAAGGGTGTCATTAGGGTTGCAATAAAGTATTTTCAATGACATGCTTAAAAAAACTGTTTTTGGTGGGCATTGATAAGCCCTAACCTCGAGATTTGGTTTAAGCGCTAGTTTTACGAAAACGACTTCGACGAAAACTGTCTAGTTTTTTTTTTCTTTTTTCTTCACGTGATCACCAGATTGAAAGTCGCATGCCTTACGGCTGGGCTAATACAGAGGGTCTAAAGAGATACTGTTCACTCTAAAAAACAACTTTACAGAATCCAGATAATAGTCATGATCGCCACAAAAAGACTAAGGGCCGATTTTTCAATCTCTAGATAAAGTTATCCGTCAGGTAAAATTATCACCATTTTTTCTTAAGTCATATGAAAGAAAAGAACTGAGCTAACCTTTATCTGACAGATACTTTTATCTGGGAATTGTAAAATCGGCCCTAAGAATATTTTCTGGCACTATCCATAATAACAAACCGCCTTTAGGTATAGATGTAACATCGCTATTTTTGTTTCCCGTAAAAAATTACGTACGTACGCGCACCGAAATAGACGCATCAATTCTACATAGTGACAGTCCCAGAGTGTTTATTGCAGGGGCTATAATAAGAGCTGGTGTTTTGACCTAGTGACTCAACTGTCGAATGAAATGGACTTAACCAGGGTCGGCTCCGGGGTTGCGTCGCGCTCCTACAAGTATACATACATGTTTAACTTTAATTTGTAGGCACCTTACTTAGTGGAAGCTGTGATTGCCATGCCACTCGCTGCCATCGCTGACATCATTGATAAGCAAATATATCAATTCGCTTGTCAATGCAAGTTTTAATACGGGATTCCTAACAGTATGCAGCAATATTATTCATACATACATACATACATACATTCACGCCTTTAATCCCAAAAGGGGTAGGCAGAGCACATGAAACGTATGTTCTAGCGCCACTTTTAGCATATGTAATATTAATATATAATATTATTCATTATGTGATTTTATTTTGGATACGACAGTTACTATCCCACGCAATTCCTTAGGTTAGTAAAACCTTACCAAAAATGTGTTGCTGGATACGGATATAATTGATTAAGGCCACTGAGTGAGTGTCAAACAAATAGTGTGTGTATTTTCACTATTTTCACGGTGCAAGTGGCTTGTCACCGTTGTCAAATACGATTCGTAATTATCCGTTATATTTCACGACGATTCCTAAGCGTGCAGAACAAGCAAACAGCTTGAAGCTGTCGTCTGCAGGGCTGTTATTCCGAACGCGCTAATTCGCCTCACCTCAGCCGTCACGAAACTAAACCTTTACTTAAGCTTAAGCTGGGTCCACATTTGTATCATTTTGTCGTATCGTATCGCCCGGAAGGTACGGTAGCCTCGTGGTTTAGGCATGCGGCTGTGAAGCGGCGGTCGTGGGTTCGAATCCCGGCTCGTACCAATGAGTTTTTCGGAACTTATGTACGGAATATTTACTGTTAGCGTTTCGGAGAAGGAAAACATAGTGACGAAACCGGTCTAATCCCAATAAGGTCTAGTTTTCCCTCTGGGTTGGAAGGTCAGATGGCAGTTGCTTTCGTAAAACTAGTGCCTATGCCAAATCTTGGGATTAGGTGTTAAAGCGGACCCCGGGCTCCTTTAGGGGCATTACCGGGAATAACGCTAGGAGGATGATGTCGTATCGTATCTCCGTCGCGTTGCACCGACGCGTATCAAGAACGCTAGTGTGGACGCAAAAACAGCGCGATCATGCGGCGTGCCGTATTTGATCGCTCGGGATCGATGTTGACACGCGTTTATTATATACCCCGCACACTCGCGATCGGATACGCGTATCAAGATTTTCATACTGTATCACGATACGAAGTTATGATTTGATACGCGCTACGCCGTGATCGCTCTCGAGGCGGTTTTTACCCGATGGCGAGGGCTGGTTTCTGATGCGTTTCAGTATACTAATCTATACCTACTCATATCTATTACTAATCTATACCTTAATATTTTACCCCTAAACCGACCGCAGTTTCGTAATTACCTGGCTGGATACTAACATAATAATAATAGGCAATTATCAATAAACGAGACTGGCTGACTCGTTGCAATTTTGGCGACACACCTTCATTTGTTTAAGCACGTACGTCTTTCGACATTCGCAGGCTAACGGATCAGCCTTTCAAAAAACTTATATAAATTCTCTTTGGATTCTGCACCGCTAAACGTTTCTTATCGTTTTGTGATTGGACCATATTGACACGACCGTGAACAACTACTTTATAACAATTTATCGGCCCGCAGGCGCATCGTCTCTTTATAAATTATATTTCAGTGTTAAACCGTAGGTACATTGATTCTAAAATGATAATTCGACTTCGCTCAATGTGTTCTTCGTCAATTTCTGATCGACTTTAACTACGTAGGCAAACCGCATAGCACTTGCGGCTTATATTAGCATGATACGTTTTACGTGACGTTTCAGTACACTTAGGCCAAAAAACTTAACCATAAAACTTATCGTGCTAGCCGGGCAGGCCGTTTTTGTGTACAGCCACACTTTTGAAATGTGGCTGTACTGTACTATAATATACAATTTTACAATAATAATTAATAATAGGGGACAATTTGACACAAAGTAAGCTCAGGATACGGAAGGAACAAATGACACAAATGGAACAATTACAGTCGGATTCATACCAATCATTCTTATCAGACGAGATGCTGGATGGGCTCAGACACCAACCCCGCTATTCTGTAACTTGTTTTAATCTCACCTCACCGTTCACCCACAAAAGTATTTTGACGCCGCGATTCGTCGTAACTAAGACGTGTCGGAGGTCTAGTTTCGTTAGGGGAGACGGGTGAGGTGTGGAGCATTAGCGTGTTTGAATAACAGTCCTAAACCAAAGAGCTGTCACGCCAGAACATCAGATGAGTGTGAATCTAAGCGTAAAGTGCATTCATCCTTACTTGTCTTATTTGGTAAACAATATTCTAACCTCAAAATGTTTTTTTAGACTATAGCAGCTATTTTATCGTAAAAAAAGCGTTGCTAGACAAAAAAATCGTGGAAGTGATGTCATAAAAGTCGTCTCGGCATGATGATAAAAAGATGCATTTTGAGGTTAGAATGTTGTTTACCAAATAAGACAAGTAAGGATGAATTAGGATGAATAATTAGGCACTATATGTATGAAACCCATATCGACGGACAAAGTCGAGCCGGGAGAATATAGTTTCCTCATTGTTATTTAAATGTTTTGATATCGCACTCTGTATCTTTATTCTATTATGAGCACAAATATTCGGTCTGTTTAATTAAAAAAATATTTATTTATCTGTATCGTAGTTTAGTAGGTACCCATAATACAAGATTAGCTTTGTTTGGGACTAGGTTCCTTTGTCCATTACTTTATAGTTCCACCAATGTTTTGTTTTTACATACATGGTGTTACAAAAATACCCGTAAAGCGGAAAGGGGGTTAAATGGTCCCTTATAAAGAGTCAATTTACAATATTTGAAAACCATAGTACCTATCGCAGTATGACTTACCGCCAAAATCAATAAAAAAAGATTTTTTCATTTATGTGCCAACCCTATTAACATAATTAAAGACTAATTAACACAGAATGTAAATTTTCACCTACTATCCGCCGTACAGCCGCTCAGATCGATATTACAAGTCAAAGAATATGTAAGACATAGACATACTTTATGTTAGGTATTTTTCAACCTAAACTAACACTTATTTTTCATAACCAACAACAAATTCAACGGGGCGTCTACCATCAATAAATCGTTGCCGATACAGTTCGCGAGCACGATTTGAGTTACCATCTTCATGGCCTACGCATAACATATCGTACTATTCATAGTTAGAAAACATAGCCATTTTCTCACTTTAGAAATAATGTTGGTTAAAACCGAAATAATTGTAAGATATCGATTACAAGACTTAAAATTGACAACAAAACCTTTTTTTTTTCGTTTTGATGTTTATCGAAGCCATTTCCTGTTATTGAGTTTGCAAACCTTTTTGAATGAAAAACTTAAAATCCGGTAAAGAGTACACTCTGTTCAATTATCTATGATAACTTCAGTTCTATGCAGTGACAGCTTACTAGTGTTGACAATATTTTTCGCTTTGATAATTTATTACACTTTTTACGGGTTTTTTTGTAACACGTTTTATACACGTTGAAAAAGGCTAAAGGAATAAATAATCTGGGGATGAATATTCATAATTCGATTTAGGTATGTATGTGTCGTAATTAGTATCTATTATACCAATAAATAAAATATTTAATATACTAATAAAGATGTAAAGTAAAATACATATACCATATATTTTCTGCCTGTCAATCCAATTTCATAATACATATTTAACAGTAGCAAATTGGGTTGTTCTTCCATAAGCCACTTTCCTTTTTACGGCCATTCTATTAAAAATGGCTTTTTTATTAGCTGCATTATAAAGAAATTCGTAGATTATAAGTAAAATATATATATATATATAAGATGAAAAATATGAAGCAAAAATATTAGTGCGACTTAAATTTCCATTCAGTTTGATTTCAATGTGGTTCGCGCTCGATTCGCGCGCGCGCTGATCTAACGTGCAAGAATTCGCGTACGAAACGTATTTTTCACTTCTCATGCTCAAAAAGTGCATCATATTAGACTTGGCAAGCGGGGCTAAAGTAGTACATTTAGCCCCTAGGGAAAATATGTATACATATTTATGATTTATAAAACATTTTAATATGACCACTCACAACAGTTCAATATTACATCCACCAATCACAACTCTTTAAAAAAACATTAGTATTTGCTATCTACTAACCACAATACTGCTAGACATTAAAATCGACCAATCAGGAAACAGAATTCAATTCAAACATTGGGTGTTTTTCAAGCGTGGTTAACTGCACACATGAGTCATGTATGCAGTTAACCACGCTTGAACGTTTGGATGATGGAGCTATAGTCGGTCAGAGGCGTTTATTTTTGTAATTATTGTAAAGTAGGGAATGAAAAACTCCTAATGTTTGAATTGAATTCTGTTTCCTGATTGGTCGATTTTAATATCTAACTGTATTCTGGTTAGTAGACAGCAAATACTAATGTTATTTTAAAGAATTGTGATTGGTGGATGTAATTACATGACATAAGCTATGAAGATTGAGCGGGATAGGCTACGCCGCTATTAGACGGTCAGAGGCGTTTATTCGTTTTGCGAATATTTTGTATCTGTGTCAAAACAGTTCATTAAAAAGAATGGCGCCAAATTGAACAATCTTTTCGCCTTGGTAGAATTGTTGATTGTGGATGGATAATCTTTGATTTTACTATTTTCTCGCAGTCGAAGTGAAAAGTAGAGTGTATAACTCTGGTCTAAAAGCCATATTACCCCTCGAACTATTTCCCCTCACTTCGTTCGGGAAAATATCCATCTCGTGGTGATATGGCTTACTTTAGACCCTTGTCATACAATCTACTATAAAGAAAATTGGAATGCGATGTGTATGTCTCACACTGACTCAAAGAACGTTTCGTTCGTAATACATACACAAAACACTGCCACTGCTACTTTACAACGCAAACACTAAAATATTGCACAAAATCAATCTTTCTTATTTATGAGTTTTGAAGAATTTCGATCGAAGTAAACGTGGCAACTGGGGAATTATATTTGGCAAATCACACAAATAGCCGAGAACAAACGTTGTTGCCGCGTTATCTTGGTTGGTGGTAATCACTTCAAATGTTGGGGCACTATTCGGCTCGTTATAATGACAATACTTAACAGACGTGACGTAGCTATGTCTCAGGTCTTCTCTTTTATTTTTCTATTCTAAACTCTAATTTCTAAATTAACCCATAAGAACAAGAAAACGGCGTTCTACCTTTGTATGGCAAAGTTCGCGATCTTACAGTTACGTTACTAGATTAGAATTGTGTCAAATTGTCGAAAAATAAAATCGAAATTGAATCTCACTTCTGATTCACTTCTATGATTATCTTACTGTACATTTTTAATCATTTGTTATTCACACCTTTCACATTTCTTAGGAAGATTTGCAAGCATACGTATGAATGAATAACGAAATCAAAAATAACACATATTCTCCGCTGCCAATTAAAAAGCACTTTGAATTCTTCAAAATCAAAATGTTAACGAAACGCACGAAATAAATTTCACTTTTTACAACTACTTGATACTTGAATCCTAAGTTCAGTGTCAGCGTTATTAATACGGTTGCCCTTAAGATTTTTAATGTTTCTGGAACAGCTGCGCGTGAGTCACTCGACATTGGACCGAGATAACGGAAAGCCGAAGAAAAGCAACGTATAAAATAGCGTAAAAAACATATACAGCTCCTTAGCGTTTATATCTTCCTTCGTTTTTAAGAAAAATATCACAGTATAATGTATCCGACCCCGAATATAATTGCGAAAACCGAAACTACACCCTATGTCAAATTTTACAACTCGGGACTCAAATAATGTATAATCATTATATCAGCCGAAAGACATGCCACTGCTGGACATAAAGGCCTCCCCAAAGAGTGCCACAATGACCGGTCCTATGCGCCACCCTCATCCAGCAAATCCGCATCCGCAGAATAATGTTTAATGTAGTGTATTAAATTCAAATATAGTTTTGATAGCTGATATTATTATATTAGTTCATTTGTTTTAAGCTATTCTCTGCTGGATAAACATCATAACAATATTCTCAGTTCCCGCATTATTATTTCTTGCGCTTATATCGGGGTCAATCGGTACAAAGTAAAGTAATGAAAACAATGATGTATACTCACGTTGTGTTGGTGCATCGTCAGTATAACGTTGTCGAACGTAGCTGTGTTGGACAGGGCTTCGGAACTCCCGCGAAGAAGCTCAGCCAAGAGGTCAGCACCTGGCCGCACTCCAGCCAGCTTGGAGGGCGATGAAGTAGCTCTCACGTGCGTCGGCCCCTTAGGCCGAGTACCAACGGTCGGTGATGCTCCCACACTTATCTTTCGAGCACCAGTGACAGTAGCATCAGAGAAACTACGACGGCCGACTTCAACGGATCGTGTTGCTGGTGGTTCCAAATTTCTGCCATAAGGCCCTTTTGAGAAAGGCTGGCGCTTAGCCTCAACATCAGAATTGTCTGAAGGGCTGAAAGGAGACGGTGAAGCTGTTCGATCCCGAGAGCATGAGTCACTCTCAGCCTCAGAAGGAGAGTCGCCTCGTGAGGTAACGCCGTATTTACGCCTCATTCTAAATGAGTCTTCTTCTCGTTCGTCTGAACTTTGTTGGGAAAATCTGGCCCTTCTGGTTCTCAGGTCTTCTGTTCTAGGCCACACCATCTGGACTGGAGCCTCGCAAGGGCTTGGGGGACCGTTAGCACAAGAGTCGTCTGATTTATCACCCAGTAAGGAAGAAGTTCGTGTCTCAGCTGATAATCGCATCTCTTGAAGAGAGGCGTCACTGTTTTCACGCTTACAACCGTTTACGGGTGGTGACTCTTCTCCTCCGTCGTCGCTAGCGGTCGTTATGTATATACCCTTTCTTCTCTTTTTATCGTGTATTTGCCGTCGTCTCTCTCGAATGCCTATTGGGGCCTGTGTGTTTGTATTCTTAACTGCTTCTAATAAATGAGCAACTTTTTCACTTGTGATGGTCTCGTCTTCTCTATCTTTATCCAAAGATCCGTCATAAACATCTCCCGACCGAGGCGTCTCATTCAGCGGTAACTCGTTCGACCACTGTTTCACTATACACTCATACACTGGCACTGGTAAAGTATTCGCGATTTTGTTGGGTTCTTCCCATCGATCAATGAGGAATTTGTCACATTCACAATCCACATTAACACATGCGTTTGATGGAGGGTCTGGGAGTGGTGGGAAAGCAAAAGGTTGGGCTGGTTCAAGGGGTGATGTTCCTTCACTATGCGCTTGAGCACTGTCGGCTTGCGAGCCGTCACTTTCTTCGCGGAGCTCGTGAAGGACGCGCGGCGCCATCAGCACCGGCAGGCTGCCGCCAGCGACGGACGAGCCCTCCTCCCGCACGGGAGGCACACGACGAGGCAGCGGATGTGTTAGCGAGCGAGTCCCAAGTTGCTTATGAGGCGCGTCAGGCGGTGGTGACCGAGGTGCGGGTGAGGCATGAGCCAATAGACCTTCATCCGACCCAACGGCTGAATCTACAGACGCAACGGAGCCACCCTCGGTCACAGTCTCTTCCGTTGCAAGACTAACGCACTCGTCGTTACGCGTACACGACGAGCCAGCTCGTTCCACCAACGTTTTCCCGCCCTTATTCCCAAAATCAAAGACCGAAGGCAACCGGTTAGTTGCCCGGTAGTATTTCTCCTGTGTGCAATCACCATGGGAAAACGAAGCACTGCGATACGGTATAGTTTTTTGCGCGTACGAACCAACGATCAATCGGGACTCGGCTCGCGGAAGAGTAATTTTCTCCGTATCGAAGATATCATTCTCGTATCGGTCGACGGAGACGCCGCGAGTGGGACTGTGACGGTGCCGTAAGCGAGGAGGTGGCACCGGGGGTAAGACGGGTGCAGAGTGTGGCGGAGGCAGAGGTGGTGGAGGAGGCGGCGGTTGTGGAGAGACTGGAGGAGTGCTGTTGCCACGCGGTAGTAACCGCTTGGTGAGGTCTTGGAGGCGCTGGTGGCGCGAGGGCCGCTCGTCGCGCGCGCCGCGGCCCAGGCGGCGCCCTAGGCGCTCCAGCGTGCGGCGGTCCGGCTTGGCGCGGCCGAGGCACGCCGCCACCGCCTCCTCGGAGCAGCAGCGGCAGGGGCAGACCCGCGGCGGCGGCGCTCGGCGGACCGCGTACCGCACCGCTCCCAGCGTCACGTACGGAGACCTGCGCACACGATCCTATATTTAGACAGAACAGTGGCAATGCGCGCGGCTCGCCGAAGAGCTTGGCGGCGAGTGCGACGGATTTAGAGCGGGCAAGCGTCCCCCGCTACTTGCCGATGAATTCCGGGAGGATTCCCCGCGACCCACTCCGCTACGGTTCAAGAGTTATATCGGAACAGATGATTCGAATCCAAATTAAATTTAGTCAGTTAGTTATCTTTCGGCGGCGTGAAATCATTTGGATCAAAGTAGATGTCTACGAATATGGGTATGGATAGGTATTTAAATTCAAGAGCAAGTACTTGTGAGCGTTCCTGAGGACAGCAGGTGGCAGTCAGACAGACGGAAGACGCTGGCTAAAAATAGGGGAACACTGGTGATTTAGCGACAGCGCGACCTCGTAACAATGTTTACAATTTCACCGAGACTTTGCAGAGCTAGTGCATGCCAGAATTAAAACTGTACGCGCAACAGTAAATAGCGTACGGTTTTAAAAGAGCAAACGCAAAGCCGTTATACTCTAAGCGACAGTTTTCAATGAACAAGATGTAAAAACTGACTTTCTATCATTCCCTATTTTCTTTGTTTGTATTGTGTTTTAGGAACGTAGCCCTATTTCGTTAGGTATAACTACTTTAAATAACTGAATCTCTGCCGAATGACACCATCACAATAATTTTGTTTATTTTGACACGAGAACATTTTGACTATAAAATAGCAGCATAACTTCTTCAATAATCTTTCTCTTGGTGATCGACCAAATCTCCAAAAAACAGATGTCTTTATCATCATACAACATATTGGAGTTCATAGATTGAAGTAACCATATAATTCTCGTGGTTATAGTGCATATATCTACATTGTTTACTGTTTCATCCTGTTTGCCATACGATTGAATAAATAATTGCATCAAAACTTTGGACTATGTTTGCAGCCTCATATATAGGCAGACTAATAGAGACTTCAAGAACAAAATGCCCAAATATGGATTGTATTTCACCCACAACCACAGGCCTGTCTATATTTTTGCCGATAGCTATAGAGAAATCAACGAGGCGAGGCGGAGCGGGAGACACATATAGTTAGGAGATAGAATTTTGTGGTATCTCGATTTACATGATTTTTTAAATCCTCGCCACGTTCGCCTGTGGATTAGCTGTTTTAAGGTAAGTTTGTAGGTAAGTATAGCAAGAAAACGTTGGATTGAAGGTCAATTCAACGCTGCACAATAGCGTTAAACTTGAACCGTGCTCACGAGGGGCTCAGCAAATGGGGTTAAGAGGAAAGGCGGGCTGGCGTTCCGTCCTAACAAGAACATGCATTTCGATACACGGTACTATTGCATTTCGTTCTCCACATTTCGGACCATTCTCAGCTTTAATTTTATTTATTTAGGTTTAATTCTCAATGTTTAAGGACCTAAAGTTTAAGTATATTTTGTTATGTTTTTTCATTTGAATAAAATAAAGTTTAAGTACTTAAAAACTTTAACCTCTATGTCAAAAGACTTAGTAAAAATATGTATTATCAATTGGCATATGTTTAATGGATCAACAGATATAGTAAAATATAACTCCAAAAAAACACTTTTTATTGCCGAATATAGTAAATGATCACCAAAATGTAACCTCCATTTTAATGTGAAATAATAACCCAAATAATAACATCTTACTATCCTATTAAAGAAAATACTATCATAATAAATCATTGCTTCCTAACCCAAAAATAGTAGACTAATTTCCTAAATTCGACGGAGCCCCTCTTTCGATTCTGGGCCTTTGTCTCCCGCCCTCCGCCCGGGCTCCCGCCAGAAACTCGCTTCGTCGCGTCAGCTCTTCGTTTCAAGTGCGCTGTTTAACTCAGGACCTCCTTCGCGAGCTTCTGTTTTATATACACTCTAGGGGTAGGACAGACAAGACCGCGTGGAAGTGGGGTGCGCTGATTCGGGTTTTGGTATCATTTGTAAATTTGGCATCATAATACTTTATTTGGTAAAATGCATATTGTATGTATTAATTTGCTCGCTAAGATTGGGTGATCATTTACTAAATTTGGTCATCGAATATGCATTCTTATTGCGCAGTCGTTACTAAAACAGCTAGTACTATTGTAATGGTAGAAGTATTTTTTTGGGTTCCCCCTGTTTTGACATAACATTTTTAGTAAGAATTCTATTTGGCATAATCTATGTAGGCATAATTGACTTTACGCATAAACTGTTTTGGTAGAATCAAGATTCGAATAGTTCGATTACGCCGAATTTCAATAGTCCGAATATTATTTGCGCATAATTTTGATGCTCCGAATCATGTTAACGCATAAAATATTTTTTTGTCGAACACTACCCTCGCATTATAATAATATATTGCCAATTATGTTCACTTAATCTAACCGCCAGCGTATCGACGGGTGCCTATTTCCGCTCCACACAAGTGAACCCTAACCTAACCTAATAATTATACTATTGTTACGATTATTTGTTTTTTTACTGCGGGGGGCTTCGCCCACCGACCCACCTTTTTCTAGCTGCCCCTACCTAATCTACCATATTATAATCCTTATCGAAATCATATAATTATATTGTTCTTATATCTCGTGAGACGCACCGTACCCAGTTTTAATTATGCTTAGGTATTAATAGTAAGTATCGGACAATCGATAATATGCCGAATAAAATTATGCTTCACTTAAATTATGCGTAAATATAATCGGCCATAACAATAGTATGCAAATTTAAATTCGGCCAAACACATTTTCAGAATTTTAAAAATTCTATTAACTAAGGTTTCTGCCACATTAATATTCGGCGAAAACCGAATATGCCAAGTCTGTTAATGCGAAAAACGTTTCAGACAATCAAAGTTATGCCAAATAGAGGGAACCCATTTTTATGTGCAGTTTATTTTTTTGGTAAAAGCAAAGCATTTTTTGGTGGTCATTATATTAAACCCCTTATCAATTAGGGTTCCATTTCAGAGTATGAACATGGCAACAGGATTTTGTTTGGGTGGAAGGTGGACCGCTAGTCTTTCCTCAAAAACGGACTAATTAATGGGCGAATTAAAAATATTTTTTTTTTTTTTTGGAAGTGAAAGTGCCAAATTCGTCGACGCCGACGATAGGTAGTTCGAGCTACGAGGACGCGCCCCACTACTTATCAACGCGTACTAGTTTGTGTATTACATTCGAATGCTACAAAAGTGCTAAATGCAGTTTTCCAGTGCCCTAATCCAAAGCCGTGTTAGGGTATGAAACCAGCCTGACATGTGCGTTGCCTCAAGAGTGCTTACAGAGGGCCTGGCGAGCTGGCGCCCGGCTCTCGCGCCATCTTGCGGCGGGCGCGCGTAGCACGCCATCGACGTCACGTCACGCCATCGATGTCACGTCACGCCGCGCATAGCGCGTCAACGCCTCGTCTGTAAACAAGAGAATAGTTATTTTAGCACGAAATGTAATTTCTTCGCGAGCTAAGGTAAACAATCTATTTACGGAACCTTCTCATCGAGATTGGATCTGTTTTTTTTAAATTAGGAACATTAGATACAATGTCAAATGATAGAGGGTGACGGCGACTTCTAGTCACAACAAGGGACAAATAGGACCTACTATAAACTGCCTCATTTTGTTCAGTACAGGGAGAGAGCGAACGATGATAACTTATCGTGCGGCAAGCAAAGACGCGGCCAGTTGTCTTTTCATAGAAGCCAAGACTGATACCACTACTGACATCTAACGAGAGTTCGTTACACTCTTTATTTTCGGTTGGAAGCATGAAAGATGTCTGGGCGGGCAATAGTTATGAGGCCGGGCGGGCGGTTGTGAGGCGTAATGGATAGATGTCACTATTTTTAAAGTATGTCGCCTCGGAAGTCTGACAAAGATTTGGGTCACGATCATCGCAATCGAAAGTCATTTTATCATCTGCATCATTGCTTTATCTATACTAAATATTACAAATCAAATAGGATTGTAGGTCTGTTAGTTCGATTACAGAGAATCTCTCGTTATTATTCCGAATTGGCGTTCAGTTTGAACCGATTATGTCTCGTTAAATTATTCTCTTTTTTTTGTAAGTATATGGAACGCGGAAGGAGACACTTACGGTACAATAACAATATTAATGTCAAATTATTGCTAAATGCAGCTACATATTTAGTCCGACAAATGTTAAAGATCCTAGATTTCGAGATAATATCTCAATGTTTTTAACATTGACAACGCCTAAGGTGTCATTCTTAAACCACACGACGTTTTCAAAGTTCACGGACTTACTCGTACATTGAATGGCTTCACAATGTAAAATTATATGTAACATATTTTGCCAGTCCCATACAAATCTCCACCCAATTAAAGTTTGTCAGTAAAATAAATCCCGTGAGCCGACTTGTACGTAATAAACAAGGATGTTCATAAAATTAAGGAGGACGCTCATTTTAACCATCTTAACGTCACTTTAGGATCTTCCTTTATGTAAGTTTGGGCTGTAAACATATGAAACGAGGTAATTACCGCGCCGACGCGGAAATTATTTTAAACCTTTGTGCTGTGTCCAAATATGGACAAAGTCTTAAGAGTAAAAACAAAGCAATACGTATTGAACATTGCCTACTAGTGGTTCTTAGCTGTTTCCATTTTGCTACCCCTTTAGCCTCTGTATGGTAAAATGGTTAACCTCATATAAAGTAGTAACTGCACGTCTATCATGAGGCGGCCGCGACATATTCTAGATTTTTCTCGCAATATACCTCTTGTTCTAAGTTTTCTAATAAGAGAGAGACGGATAGTGCGAGAAAAATCAAGAGAGATCGCGCGCCGTCCCGTGATATCCGTGCTGGTGTGGTGACCGAAAAGCTGGCGGCTTTCTCGCGTAACGCATCAATTTAGCAAGGAAATGCCGCCAGCATCCTAAAACACAATGCCTCGCGGGTCTTTTTAGGTTTAACAGTTCTAATATAATTTAGGTTATTTAAATTATTATCTTGTCAGAAAATAGACTACCTATTTAAAATTATCAGTTCAGTCACGACTGGCAATAGGTTTTTTTAATGTAATTTCCGGTTCGGGAGAAAACGGTTTCCACTGAAGTGGCCGTCAATAGAATTTGCTAACTATGTAAACAAGCCGCCATATTAACATCTTTCACTATGGCGGTTTGTTTACATAGTTAGCAAATTCTATTGACGGCGACTTTAACTAAATCTTAACAAACAATATCATTTTGTTTCGGTTTTAAAAAAAAATGAGGTGCCTACCTATAAGTCTTAATTTGTCACATTTTTTTAAAAAACGTGTTGTTTTCCACAAATGAGCTAATGGGTAATCACGTAACGTTCCGAACACGCGTTAGGACAATCTGTCATTTTTCCATATAAAAAGTGACATTTAGATCTACCTGACGCGATAACAATGCGTTACGTGATTGACCAGCTAAATAGTCTTTCATTGTGTCAATAACGTACTAAAAAATCATTGAGATGAGAAAATATTTAGAATTGGAAAAACATTTTCTCTTTTTGTCGAGACGAGTAGGTTATTCCTCCCCTTTTAAAGACAGCACCACACGCAATTATGAATATACTTCATTAGTCTTACTTAACAGAAAAAAACTTTAATACGTTACCAGTAAATAAATAAATTGAAAAAAGTCGAGTGCATAACATTTGACTTTACCTGTGTGTCGGGTTTAGTCGGTAACTCTGAAAGTATTTCCCAAGATTGTCTATTTTCATTGATTTTATAGACCTGCTAAACCCCATTGTTTAGTACTGGGATCAAACGCGTGTTTATGTTTGAAACGTGAATTCTTTGCTACGGATTTGAGTGTTCGACTATTTTTTTTTTTTTTATTAGATTAGAGGTATCGCTCGTTAGTGGGAGTTAAGAAGTTGTAATTAGCAATGTAACTTCAAACTAAATGCTTTGTTTTACTAGAAAGTAGACTTACTATAGAAAAAAACCGGTCAAGTGCGAGTCCGACTCGCGCACCGAGGGTTCCGTACAAACTAGCAATTAACTCAAGGTAAAGGTAAATGTCCCAATTGAATTCTGTTGTGTTGGGTTAAAATAAGTCAATAATTTACTGGCTTATTTTAACCCAACACAACAGAATTCAATTTCAAACAACGAGTAACTTTTACACCAACATCATCAAACTACCAAGACAATTGAATCGCGATTTTTTTTGACCTGCTATTGAAATATACCCGTCCCAACTCCATTCATTCTAGAAAAATCTTAACAACGCGAATGGGGTCAGCGCCGTCTATCGGCCCCATTTGGTACTACTACTAACGTGCAAGGGCAATCAGCTTAGTATGTATGTTGGTGTATTAGCTGTTTATCACGTGTACCGATCTCGATTATTATTTTTTAATTTGAAATTAGGGTATTTCTATTATAGTCTTATAGGCATTTCAAAACAAAAAAATACTTATAAAGTTGATTAAATTGCAAACTTAACTAAGAAATGATTTTTGTAAATAAAACAAAAAATATGCTAGATACAGAAAAAAAAAAACATTTCCCGTAATATTTATGTTTATCTTAATCACAAGTAATTATTTCAAATTTTTCGCTTGAATAACTTCGGAGATAAGGGGGGGGGGGAACGGTTTTTTTTTTTTATTTCCTTCATAGATCAAAATTTTCCCCGTGTAGAAAAAAAAGAAAAACTGTCTCAAAATGTGCAACTAAAGCCCTTTCAAATGATACCCCACTTGACCCAATAGTTGAATTTTTTTTTGCCCCCTCTCATATTCGTAAGATTTCATGAAAAATTAAAATATATATTAATTTTTTTCATTTTCCATGCACGTGGATGACTCTCATTTAAAACCATTCCAAATTTCAAATTGATACCTTAAGTAGTTAGTGAGATATTTCACTTTGTGACAGACAGACAGACGGACGGAGTCGCACCATAAGGGTTCCTTTAGTACCTTTTTTGGTACGGAACCCTAAAAAGGAAAAATAACGACCCAACTTAGATTTTTTCTATCGAGTAAACTATATAGGCAATCATGTATCGATTAAATCAGATAAACAATTATATAGTCAAAAATAATATATCAGAAAATCAGACCTTATTGTTTCTTAATCCGCGCTGCTTAACATGGATCTTCAACCGATTCGTGTAATGATATAGCCCTTAATAGTATCAACTACTAGTATATTATATCTATTGTAGAGTAACTGGAGACGTGGCCTTGCGTTGCGGCTGATCCGCCGCAAGCCACACGCTTTACATTCGATTCGTATCCATATTGTGCAAGGGACCTGTCAAATTGACGAGTTGAGACTTATACCCTCGGTGCGCGAGTCGGACTCGCACTTGACCGGTTTTTTTTTTTAGTACTGGCGCGGCCTGCGGTGGCGGACAATAGAAAATTTGACAGCGGCGCACAAGTTTACTATTGTCCGCCGCGGCCAGGCCGCGCCAGTCTGTGAGAGGCTTTACTCAGCCTACTCAAACAATAGACTATTTTACGATAAGTTCATCAAGTTAGTATAGTATTTTATCTCATCTAAAATCTCACCTCATGAAATAGAAATAAAACTTCGCTAAGTTAGGTATTTACCCAAATTTGTCCAAAAAACCCATTCCCGAAGAGTGCTGCATCTCTTTTTTTCGTGCGCCAAAGGCAGGCATAAGGAGGCGTGGTCGACTCAAATCAAGGCATTCCCTTAATGTCAATAACCGGCAGCCTTTCTGCAAAAATATGCACACAAACTGTGCATGAATGTTTTTACTTACTATTTTAATGGTCAGAATAGGTACTTGTAGTTTCTTAATTGAACGAACGAAGCTTGGGTAAAAATTATTTCGTATTTCCGTCTGCCCGGCTGTCCCCCTCTACAGGTCCCATTTCTCAACCAGTTCTCGTGAAATTTTGTGAACAGGTACATTGTTGACTCAGTATTTCGTAATTTGTTTTATTGAATAAATTATAGGGTAGCTTCGAAATTCTTTGAGATATCTGAATGGGATTTTCGTCACTAGGCATATTTTTTTGGCCTCCTTTCTTTTAGAGTAATAATAAATTATGAGTCTACACCCGCAGTCAAACATGCAAAAAATATTGGAATTAAGAAAATCACAGCGTATAAAACTTACTATAAAAATATATCATCGTTATATAAAGTATTATGCACATCAATACTATAATTACTATAAGGCATCATTAAATCTATTGCGGTAAGAGGTCAACAACATTTTTATATCCCCGTTTGAAGATGGTTTGACGAGTGATTTACAGGCGCGCGTATTTTTGGCTCCTCGGATATAAATTAAGAACCACTGACTTAATGAAAATAGAATAGGCGAATGATCCTCTGCATAAATCGCAGTCGACATATTTGCTGCTGGACAAAGTTAAAAAATATTATTATTGACGACCGCCTAGTTAGTAGTGACCTTGCCTACGAAGCAAGAGTTCCTGGGTTCGAATCCCGGTAAGGGCAAACATTTATGTGATGAGCATGAATATTTGTTTCTGAGTCATGGATATTTTCTATGTATTTAAGTATGTATATCTATTATATATATCGTCGTCTAGTACCCATAACACAAGCCTTACTGAGCTTACTATGGGACTAGGTCGATTTGTGTAAGATTGTCCCCTTATATTTATTTATTATTTATTATTATTTATTATTATGTAATGTAACTTTTTTACAGGTCAAACGTAAAAATATGCATAACTAGTACCTACTCGTGGCTCGTCCTATAGCTGGGTGAACAGACTAAATAATAACTAGAGACCAACTCCCAGACGTGCTTTTGACGTGCGTAGGTATTTAGAGTATATGACAAATAATGTCTGGATGGTTAAGAACTTAGAGCATTCAACCAACAGGAGCGGCCATGTGTCATTTTCTATACATAAAAAGTCTGCCGATTTTTGCGGGGAAGGGGAACGTCAAATGTATACGTAACGTGAAAATAGCTACGTCAGATAAACGTCAGTCCATACAAAGTGTATGACCACTGGTCATATATTTTCGGCAGAGGGGAACGCCTGTCAATGACGGCTCCGGTTGGTTGAATGCTCTAAGGTTATCTTATCTTATCTTATCTAGATGAGGGCCCTTTCGGATGCACTTCGACCCAGTGGGATCTTTTGTGCATTTGCCCTCTCCTTATGTCTACTCCCAACTTCGTTCCATCATTTCCACATAGCGAATGATGCAGCTCAGCGGAAGTACCTTGAATTCCTTTGGTTGCGGATAACCGTTACCGAAGTAATTCATTCTTTGTCTGGCAAGGGCATGACATTCATACAATAAGTGTTCCATAGTCTCATCCTCCTCGCCACACATTCTACAGTCTAAACTTTCCGATATTCCCATCTTGGCCAAGAGATCCTTGACCCCGAAGTGACCTGTGAACACCCCAGATATGATTCTGAGCTGCTTCCTACTGGATTTCCAGAGTTTGTTAGTCCAGCCCGAGTCCACTCCTTCTATGAAGAGCTTAGAGTGCCTAAAGCCCTCCTCATTCCTCCACTCGTGTTGGTGTTTGGTTTTGGCGTGGGCTTTAAAGGCCGAAGTTATGGTTCCCTGTGAAAGTCCCACAAATGGTTCTGGACCTAAAATGCTCTAAGGTTAAGAACGAGACGTTAGAGGGATTGGACTACATTATACGTATGTAATCAATAATTGATTTGCATAAATAAGGGTATAATTTTGTTCTTTATTAATACCAATAATCATTTGACTTTGACGTGAGCTCACTGATGCTGGACAAATTTCCTCATTTGTCGGTATGCTGTCAAGTATTACATTTCCACAGTAGTAATAATAGCATGCATTCATACTGCTTCTCCGCCAGTCAGGCGAAACACTCATTTGAAAGTAGGCGCGCAGTAAGGAATCGATGATACTGGCTCGACTGACAGTTGACGCAGGCAATGCGGCTGACAGCTTACTGATACCGTACCGCCATCGCACCAAAAACACACAGGAAGCCGCCTTAAGGCCTCCATCCACCGGACGCGTGAGTTGCGCGGTGCGTGACCAACGCGTGTGCCGCCGCGTCAGCGACGCGTTACCAACGCGTGTGCCGCGCGTCTGTCGCGCGTGTGTCGCGCATGTGCCGCGCGTGTGCCGCCCGTGTGCCGCGCGTGTGCCGAGTGGCTGCGGCGCATCAGCAGCGCGGGCCCGCGCGTCAGATCTCTCTGACTACCGACACATTTAATATGTATCTCACTATCTTTATCACGCTTGGCGACGCGTTAAAAACGCGTGAGCTGCGCGGGCGCTGCTGAGTGTGATAGAGATAGCGAGATACATATTAAATGTGTTGGTAGTGAGAGAGATATGACGCGCCGGTCCGCGCTGCGGCCGCGTGTGCCGCGCGGGTGCAGTAATTTTGCTACTGCCATCTGACCTTCCAACCCAGACGAACCCTTCCGACCGTATTGGGATTAGACCCGTTTTCGCGATGTTTTCCTTCACTTAAGATGCCGTAGGTTCATGGTCTTCTCTCCCTCTCACTGAGCATAAGCGTGAGTGAGATGGAAGTTCGTGCTCGGAAGCGCGGAAAACACATGTTTTTTAATTTAAATTTTTTGGCCGTTTAAATAAATAAAAAAGTAAACACTGATTTCCCTCAAACATGATATTGCCGATTTTTAGAAGCCATTTTAATATTTTTAGCTTTTGTTCGTAATTTGTAACAAATATTTTAAGTGTATTTTAAGACCCTTTTAGACCTATGTTCGTGATTTTTTTCTATCGAGCGAAAAATGCTTAATCATGTTTCTAAACACTGATGTCCCTGCAGAAAAGCCTCAAGCTTACTACTCGTATTTTTAAAAAACCATATTATTACAAACAGACGCATTATATTGTTTCAAAAACACTGTTCGCTTAACTTCGCTGAACCTACGGCGCCTTAAGAGCCACTGTTGAATATCAAATGATATTTCTTACATAAATAGGTACATATGGGTACGTATCAGTGGTGGAACACCCATACAAGCCGATTTCCACTGGCTTGCCTAAAATTTCTTATTAGGCAACCCTATAGTTTATACTCTAAACTCTTTCGTAACTTTGTAGTTCCGGGTTGCTCATCGAGAATGTTCACGCGCCACTACTGATAGGTATACGTAGGTACTAGTGTATAGTTAAGATTATTTAAGCCGTCCGTTTAGCACTTGTAAGCTTATCTTGTGAACAATGAACTGTTTCCTATTGTATAAGCCCACCGCAAATCCTCCGACCAGATAAAATTAAGCAAGTAACAATAAAACTCATACAAATAGCTACCATCTTTTGTAAGTCACAAGGTTGAAATTGCAATAGCATAACACTTTCTATAATGACACTTGGACATTGAAAGCCGCAGTCAAGGTAAGTTACCGACGTTGTAGTGCGACCACAAAGATTGTTATTAACAAAATGACTTTCTTAATGAGTTAAGCTATAGCAATTTCAACCTTATGACTCAGAGGAGATGATAGCTATTTGTATGAGTTTTATTGTTACTTGCTTAATTTTATCTGGTCGGAGGATATGCGGTGGGCTTATACAATAGGAAACAGTTCATTGTTCACAAAATAAGCTAGCAAGTGCTAAAGGGACAGCTTAAATAATCTTAACTATACAACGTAAACGATTATTGGGATAGTTTACCGAGAACTGCGCACGCGTTGTTCGTGTAACACGATCGCTGACGTCAACGCGGGTCGTGTTTCAGCTAGACTGATAATTGGAAGCTTATGGGAGGCGCGGCGCCATTATACCTATCTACTGTTTCTTGTTTGTTTGATATTTATTTATTTTGACCCTTTAATCACAATGTAATGTATAAACTACACAATTTTTAACCCTCTTTTTCCAAATTATTTTAACAAAACGAGTCTAAATCGAGCCTTCTTTTCGTTTTTTTTTGTAAGTAGGCTTTTTTGCTTTTTTGAGGCTTGAACTCATTTATTCTATTTGCGAGCAAAGGCTGAACTAGGTGACCCCGCGAACTAGGTACATCGTCATACAAAATGTACCCCTGCGAAACTGAATTTGAAACTTAGTATTTATTTCTTTTATGTTTCCATGTTTTATAGTTATTCTGCTATTCAGTGCGGAGACAAATGAAACAAATCAAATATGATAGACATTGGTCCAGCTGTTTTCAAATTATAAATGGTGTAACCCGTCTTTAGGTATGTACAATAAATATATCTATATATCTAGATAAGAGGATAATCTTACTCAAATCGAACTTGCAGTAACCTCAATGAGCGGCCAAAGTTCTCACAAATCTAATACCTTGATAATAGATACATGTTCAGATATTTGTGAGCACTTTGGCCGCTCCCATATATCTGATGGTGACCATACAAGAGGATGATATATTTCATTATCATCCTCCTAGCGTTATTCCCGGTAGTGCCTGCCGTGCAAAGGAGCCCGGGGTCCACTTTGACACCTAATCCAAAGATTTGGCATAGGCACTAGTTTTACGACAGCGACTTTCATCTGACCTTCCAACCCAAAGGGAAAAGTAGAGTAGACCTTATTGTGATTTGACCGGTTTCCTCACGATGTTTTCCTTCGCCGTAAAGCCAACGGTATGTATTCCGTACATAAGTTCCGAAAAACTCATTGGTACGAGCCGGGAATCGAACCCGCGACGGCTGCTTGACAGCCGCATGCCTGAACCACTAGGCTACCGCCGAGGAGGATATAGTTGTTTTTTTATACATACTGTGATGATGAAAAGCATCGCAGTCGCGAGCGTACATAGGCTACGGTGACCGCCTACCATCAGCTGGGCTGTATGCTTGTTTGCCACCAACGTATTTAACTCTGTTTCGTACGAAAACTAAAGTTTACAAGCTCTAAACCAATTCATAACTAATTTCAAGCCAGTAAGTACTTTAACGCCTGCATTAGACACACAGCAATACAGCAATAGGTATTCAACGACATGGAATATATGTACTGCGCATTCGTATATTAATAAATAGTAGATTGAGTCTCAAGGGAGCAAAATATATTTATGGCGAGGGTGGTATCTATGGAGGGGTATATTTAACCCTGAATGAAGCGAATCTATTCTACAATACTGCGCTATGCGCAGGATTCTATTGTAGAATCTTGAGCATATCGAGGGCTTCCAGTGTTTACGCCCAAGATGGAAATTATTTTGCTACCGAGTGGCACATACTGACTGACACCTGTGAGGACAATTAAAATCCCTCATTTAAAAGCAAGATTTTTTATGAAAAGCAAAGACGGAAGAAAAGTACAACTTGAATCCTTAATTTGGGGGCAACGACGACTCTTATCTGAATAGCAAGTGTGAACAAGTATTTAAATAATTATCTAGAAGTCAAAACATCAAAAAAGTATAACTTAATTAGGTCCTGATTCTGAGAAGTCGGAAATACAATTAATAAATGTTTTAATTTTTATATTGGTCAATTGGTCAAATAAGCCATATAGAGAAGACGATAAATGCTTCAATTAAATCTTCTTAATTCCGGGTAGAAAGAACAAAGAAAAGACCGGGTTGCATTCCGGGAGTGCCGGCAGAAGTGAAAACTTGCAAATCGCTTAAAAAAACCGGAATAATTTAAATTTTGCAAAATTTTGGAGTATCTGTAAGTACGTAATTCAAAACTTGAAGAAGTAATTGCCATTTTCAAGTCCATATATTTTGCTGATCTTTCAGAGTTTCATTCCTAGTTTATTTATAAAAGAAAGGAACGTTGCGAAAGTCGTCTGTATTTATACGTGGTTTACTGAAATTTCGTTACAAGTCCGTAAACAAACATTTCAG
The DNA here is from genome assembly GCA_945867215.1 of Epinotia demarniana. Taxonomy (NCBI): domain Eukaryota; kingdom Metazoa; phylum Arthropoda; class Insecta; order Lepidoptera; family Tortricidae; genus Epinotia; species Epinotia demarniana. The sequence continues at coordinate 30,761,243 of OX244260.1, forward strand.
TCGTTACAGTGAACATTACTATTGGGTTTCATCATGTCGGTACAGTAAAGGAAACTTTTTGAACTGGTTATTAAATTGGATCTAATCCTTATTATCATAGCGAAAAGACAATTGACCGTGTTTATCAACTTTAAAATGCATCTTATAGCTAAGCACTTAGACCATATTTCTAAATTAGGTGTGATAAATAATGAATGGCTACACTATACAGGGTAACATTTTAATCAGTGTCCAAATTCAAGTGTAAAATTCTTCAGCAAAATTATAAAATACGTTTTTTTTGTTTTATATCATTCAGACGAAGCATAATCGGGAATAACGCTAGGAGAATGATGATGATGATGATCATTCAGAACAAAAAAAATAGTAATTGGTGCTTAAAGTTATCCCTGATAAACCTTACCGCGCGGGCACCTCAGCGGGTAGTAAGGTTTGCGCACGGCACGCCTCCCCTCCCTCGGCCCCGCCCCGCTCCGCGCGGAACTGAATGCCCAGTAACCACGCTGTACGGATAATTATTTTGGGATAGACAATTTATAATTTAAAAAATACCTACCAGTTTTTTTTTCAAAAATGGAGTCTATTAGTGATACCAAATGCCTACAAAAAATTTGGACACTGATTAAAATGTCACCCTGTATAATGCCGAAGAGCCGTTTGTCCGAAAGCATATATAACATGTTCAAAATTCCTAACTCCGAAATCCATGTTTCATTGAAGGAGTTTTTAGATATTTCAGGACAAAATCTAATTAGGTACTCGTATGTTTCTAAAGCTACGGTAGCCCAGTGGTTCAGGCATGCGGCTGTCAAACGGCGGTCGTGGGTTCGAATCCCGGCTCGTACCAACTTATGTACGGAATATGATTTCATATTTACCGTTAGCTTTTCGGTGAAGGAAAAACATCGTGAGGAAACCTGCATACATCTGCGAAGAAATTCAAAGGTGTATGTGAAGTCCCCAATCCGCACTGGGCCAGCGTGGGGACTACTGCCCATTCCCTCTCATACATGAGAGGAGGCCTGTGCCCAGCAGTGGGACATATATAGGCTGATGATGATGTTTCTAAATTCCCCCGTTTTGTTCGTCTGCGGAAATTGGTTCAGAATAGTGAAATTTCGAAATAATTGTGCTTTCAGACATAAAATGCTTCGGATTTATTGGGTGTTCCCGTGATAAACCTAGTACAAATACTTAAATAAAATACTTTGATACCGTTTTATTTTTTGTTTTATGTAGTCAAAAACTCAATCACTTACTACATACATGCAAGTGACGCGTAGGCAAAACAAAAGTCAGAGTTTAACATATATTATAATACCTATTAGAGATTTTAACAGATCGTAAAAATAAAAAAATCTTATCGTCTATTACTGACCTCAATCTAACATGATGTACACACAAAATAAAGCTATTGGTATAATAGCACTAAACATTTTAGCAGTAGGTACGTGATTATTCTAATATCATGCTTTTAGCACTAAAGTTATGAGTTTATTGGTGTTATAAAATATGCGTCCCGATTTGTATAGGTCTATTTTGACTATATGAGAAATGCTTAAACAATTTTTAAATTTGAATTTAAAAATTGTTTATAGTTGTGTGATGGATGATGTGTATGCACTCGAATTAAACTTCTTAACCATCATACAGTATATGCAGTCGTTGACACCAGTAAATATAAATAATTACTACCCAATAAGTATACTAAATTTTCGAATATATTCTGAAAATATTAAACTTATCGTTGCTATTTCAGCGGTTTTTAATTAATAAAAATTAAACTTACAAAAATGTGACGCGCCCACTGGCCTTTATCTGCCTACAAGTTTCTATGAATGGAATTATTAGGCTTCCCCGCTCTTATAACGTCAAGTCTGAGTCCATATTTTTTAGGAAGTTAGTCGTTGAGATCGTCGCATCTGAGTACATTCGGACTACTATTATAGTACCCATTTATCGTGTGTTGCTAATTAATATTGGGACCGTTCTATTATGCAAAAAAATGCAACTGTATCGTAAATTTTAACACCCGGAAAATTAGAGTTGGCACGAAGCCATTGTACACTACTGGGTGGGTACAGTCAACCTATATATGACCATGTGTTCGAATGTAGGTACATTTTTTTTCGAAAAAATAAAAAATGTGAGAGTAGGTGTAATAATTTATTTCGGTATGTTTTAGCTACATGTCTACAAAAGAAGTTTTGGAAAAATCTTTAAATCACGTTGAGTGTCTGTATTTTATGTCAGAAAACGCATCACCAAACGAATTTTACAAATGTAGACGAAAGAAAGTGTACTACGTTAAGTAGGTATATAATGTAGGTACTCTCACACACAGGGGACATTTATGCAGGGACTGATTTCGGTTACGGTTTTACCGGTATGAAACCTGTATTCCATTACGGTACCGTAATGATGTAAAGGTTACGCGCGCCGCGCCAACATAACGGTACCGTAACCGTTTTGAAATATCGGTTACCGCTATTCGATTTAAAGGTAACCGAAAAAAATAAGCGAGCTGGCACCCGACGAACGGGGGATGGGAAGCGAGCGGTAGTAGAGGCGTTGGGGGGGGGGGGGGGGGGGCGAGGGGGGGGGGGGTGTCGACGCGGGCGCGGGCGAAACGGCAGCGGCATATCATACGCTTCTTTGATGCTCACCGATAACGACACTTGACAGTGCAAACGCGAGCTATTCGATTCGATTACAATATAAAAATTAAAATCTACAATGTTAAGAAAACGAAAGAACGCCGTGTACGCTTTCTTTTCTTTTGATAATGAAGCGAAAACATCATCCTGTTTGGTATCTGGCTGTACATCTATCATCATAACTCCGCACTCTCCGAGTCCCCGCCCGCACACCCGCACCTCACGCTATGTTGCTGTGCCAATGTACTGAATGTAATGTTCCTACTGACGATGCGACGATGTCGCGGAAAGAAAGACAAAACGGCAGCGCCGACGGTTTGGCAACGACGCCAAAATCGAAATATCGGTAGCCTTAAAAAATCGGTTAAGGTACCAAAAAAAATAAAGGTTACCGTTATATTTCGATAGCGAAATATAAAGGTTCCGCTACCGAAACCACTATTTCAAAACCGATATGACGTCATATCGGTTATGAATAATACCGGTATTTTTCGGTTATGCAGTCCCTGCATTTATGTTAAGAATCAAAGTGACAACCATCACTTTTACACTTGATGGTAAGGCATTAATCATCACTAAGTAAGCCTTATAAACAATACGTAACGAATAATATAACATTCGCATCTTCCATTCAGACTGTACATACCATAGAATGTTTTCAAACAATTTATAACACTAATATATAATGCCGTCACCATACAGCCGTGTGCAACATGACTTGTCCTAGCACCAATCCGATAAAATTTACGTCTAGATCTATTTGTGGCTGGGTTAAAAAACGGAACGAGACCACATAGCGCAAGCAGGTGTCATCGGCTCAGAAATTAAACGCATTCCAATGACGACTTAAAAAATGAAATAAATAAGGGTTCGTGAATAAAAGAGGTCCGTGGAGTTTTTGTATAGGTAAATAATGTAAGTATATATTTATAACTACAACTTAGAAAAGTTGAAAAACCCCTGACATTTTCATTTCAAAGTCCAATATCTCCAAAACGGCTGAACAGATTTTCATCAAACATAGCTAAGAACACTTGGGATAAAATTATCTATGCCACAAAAAAACTTTCAAGCCTTGTAATCCCACCGCCCTCAATACGCCCGCGCCGCCCTTACTTTAGAACAAATGGAAATATAAGATGTTCGGGAAATTCAAAACAATTTTCAGTATCGTATATGCACGCATGCGATTTTTCATTGAACGGACGAGTTTGTGAAGGAAATCTTCAGGGATGGCGCCCACTCTTCTTGGATTGCAGTTTCAGTTGGTGTAACGTTTCAGGGGCGGGATTTCTAGCCCGGATCCGCCTTTTTAGCTAGTTCCAGGCGTGTTTGATAGGATTCAAGTTAGCCTTGCTGGCCAATCTATTGTGGTGATACATAAGGCTTAGAGGTACACCGTAGTGATCCAAGCCGTATACGGTGTGGTATAATCTTGCATGAGCATAAAGTTTTCGCCGATATTTTCAGCGAATGGGACCACTTGTTGTTCCAGCACCTCCTCGATGGACCGTTGAGCAGTCAAACCTCCTGAGTTCGCCCTGGAACCAGGCCCAGTGATGTTAACAATGTTAGTCTTCCCTTTCTGTGATATGCCGGCCCAAACCATGATTGATCCGCCTCCGACCCGATGCGACCCGTTCTTCGATGCAGCATTGAGAAAAACACTCTCCGGGCCTTCGGTAGACTCTATCCCTGCCATCTTTGCCAAAAGACAGATTCTGCACACGTCGTAAAAGAGTATATACAGGTCTCCAGTGCCCAAGGTTCCAATTTTGACAAACTGACCTTCAGTTTGGCAGAAGAAAATGTTGTAAAACAAGGGTGTTTCAACTGAATACATTTTTCTATTCTATTCTATTCTATTCGTGTTACTGAGCAAACAGACGACGTGCTGTTCGGTGAGCTGCAGGCCTGTGTGGTGTCAAATTCACCTCTCGCAGACGTCTCCTAACTGTGTATCGGCTAATGGACACATTCCTGGTCTCCCGTAACTTTTGTTGAAGCTGAATAGCGTTCGTAGTTGGCGATTCCGAAGTGATGTAACAGCAATGCAGCGGTCATCAGTCCCCGAGGTACAGCGTGTTCTGCCAGTTCCGGGTCTCCTTCGAACCTCTGGAACACTCGCTGGACCGACAATCGCGACAACATTTTTGAATTTGCAGACAAAATATGCATGATTTATAATTGTGAATGATGTGCTCACCTGTAACTGGGATGGATGTAAACCCACGTGAATGTGACCATTTAAATTAAGAACTGGTAGTACAATGTATTTACTCTGTTAGTGACCCTTAAGCTGATTTTCCACCGGAGAGGCGAGACGAGATGCGCGAGAGAATTGAAAATTTGCCATACGAATATCAATTTTCGCCTCGCCTCATCTCCTCTCGCCCCTCCGGTGGAAAACCACCTTTATACTCATACTTATACTCATACTCATTTATTGATAAAATATAAAATTTTACATGCCAAAATACTGAATTAATAAATAAATCTTAAAAACGTTGTAAATTTTTGTATTTCAGCTTCAAACCCGCATCGTAGCTGCAGAATGTGTGCTCGAGAAGCCATTTTTTTACCTTTCGTATAGAGCATTGTAAGGAACCCTCCTGTATAATAAGTAAAATAAAACGCTGTAATCTACATATATTCTATATGTCAGTTGGTCCATTGTCTGGATGGTGTCCGAAAACATGCGCGCGCGACGGTAGTGTATTTTTGTTTTCACGCTTTTGTTCTGTCGTATTTCGGTACGATAAGCGGCCACGCGCTCGAGTACAGCTAGTTCACTTTCCATTCTTAATTTAAACGCTAAACCTTGGTTTGTTGTCAATGTAAAATAGACTGAGCGCAATAATTCGAATATTTAAAAGTAACTTAGGAGAATTGAACATTGTTGTTTTTCTATTTCATTTTGTAAGTATTTCAATTTTGGAAATCTAGACACACGGCAGTGTGTCCGCCAAGTTCGAGCAAAAAAAAAGCGACACACCGGCCGTGGGTTATATTACACGAACCATTTCGGGCCAATTTCGACCACCCTATAACTCAAAACATATTTTATCTACGCATATGAAATTTCGAGTGTCTGTTGACATCCCCTTAATTGTCTAGAATACAAAATTTCATTATTCTACCTATAGCAGTTCATGAGATATTGACGTCAGAAAATCGCTATTTTTACTATACACTCACTGACTCGCTGACTCACTCATCAAAAACCTAGACCACTTCCAATGGTCGTACTGACTTGAAATTTGGCATGGAGATAGGTCTTAAGGTCAAAGTAAAGGGAAAAATCTGAAAACGGCCAAGTGTGAGTCAGTTTTAAAAATAGCGAAGGTGTAACTTTGTTCTACTATGAAGTCATAATGAACTAAATGGGTCTATCTTCCAATGGTCGTACCGACCTGAAATTTGGCTCGAAGGTTTGTCTTTAGGTCAAAATAAAGTAAAAATCTGAAAAAGGCCAAGTGTGAGTCAGTTTCGAAAACAACGAATGTGTAATTTTGTTCTACTATAAGTAGGTATGGAGTGGAAATGAGATAAGACTTATTTAAATTTAGATACATACCAATTTAAGACAATACATGTTTGTCTTAAAGACAAGAACAATAAAACTGTTCCGTTTCCAATAAAAGGATCCAGACAGTGCCACGCAAGCGTAGAAAAAAGAATTAGACGCTTAGTATAAAGGGTATAGTATAAAGTACATACCTAAGTGGAATGAGACATTTGCTAAAGCAAAAGTGATAAAACAATAATAAAGAACCTACACCTAACAAAAATAAATGAAATCCCATCAAAAACATAAATGTGAAAGGCTGCCAAGTTCGATACTATGGGAATGCTTCGCCTATAAAAGAAGTGAGATCTGAATAAGTACCAAGTTCCATAAAAATAACTCAAATCATAAACAGTTATAGGAGTGCACACTTGATTTCCAACAGTTTTTAAGGTACATTTTGAATAAGTATCACGTTACATAGAAATACCTAAAATTATAATAGTCCGAGAAACGCACACCGGTTTTTTTAGCAGTTTCTTGATAACATTTATTATTTTCAGTACTTTTTAATGATGTAACTTGGCAAGTTTTAATAGAAAATTATATACTTGACTCATTCAGTCCAAAGGTGTCGATTCATTGCATTGAAAAGGTGTGTGGTGTGTGAAAACTTGCCAAGTAACATCATTAAAAAGTACTAAAAATAATAAATGTTATCAGGAAACTGCTAAAAAAACCGGTGTGCGTTTCTCTGACTATTATAATTTTAGGTATTTCTATGTAACGTGATACTTATTCAAAATGTACCTTAAAAACTGTTGGAAATCAAGTGTGCACTCCTATAACTGTTTATGATTTGAGTTATTTTTATGGAACTTGGTACTTATTCAGATCTCACTTCTTTTATAGGCGAAGCATTCCCATAGTATCGAACTTGGCAGCCTTTCACATTTATGTTTTTGATGGGATACTTATTAACAGGTTCATGAAGATGTCTCCATGTCCAAAATTGCCACGTTATCCACGTTAATCACGTGACCCCGATCACCCAGGGGAATTAGCGGCAATTATTTTATATTCAACTATTAAAAAATTATAATGTTCGGTTATGGCGCTTCGGCGAACGCTACCGGGTCACGCTCGCTTCGCTCGCTCGGCTCGCGCGCTGTAGGGTCGCAGTTCATCTAACAACCTCACCGTTTTTTCCCCTGGGGGATCAGGCTAGGTGATTAACGTGGGCAACAGCAAAATTGCTTGCCTTATAGCCAGAAACCTATTTTCAAGATTTACTTATTAGTCTAAAATATACAAATGAATGTTCAGTCCATATTGGTTTATGATAATTTGAGATTATAAGTCTAATTCATTTAGAAATAAACTTGTCAAGTTTACATGAACTGGACCTAAATTTAGCTATTGTGATTCCTCTGCTTCTGCCATCTGCGATCGCTTGCGCTAAACTCAGAAGCCGTGGGCGTTGCAATACTCTTCTTTCAAACTCGACTAAGCCACTTATTCACCCAACTTTCGCAAGCTCTCATCGCACCTAATAGTTTTGTAGAAAAATCGACTTTACATACACCGTTTAAATCTGCATGTTGCTCATAATTATTTGGTGACTTATGCACCTTGTGAAATGATCCTATACTTTGTTTTTTCATTGTTTGAACAGCATCATCGAGCGAGTTTGTACCGTAAACGATTAAAATAGGGTTTACAATGTACTGCGCGTGAATGGTTTCCGTAATCAATTACTTTAATGATTACAGAGTAAGTCTGGCGCAAACGTTAGCAGTAAATTGGATTATAAAAATACATTCATTATGTGGAACTGTTATACAAATATGTATACTTAGAAATTATCCAGTATGTACGCTTATGGTGTTGGAAATATTTATAAATTTCCGACTTGAGTCATTCATTTCATTTTTATTTATTTATTCATAAACAATACAACGATTGTGTTTGAAATCAAAGGACATACACGTCAAGAATAGAAGAGAATGTACCTAAACACGTCAGTATGTCATAAACTCATACCTAACTATGGTTTAGGCTCAGTTTAGGTAAGTTAACAACAATATTTGCATAATTAACAATGTCAGAAATGAAGTATTTAGTACACACAAAACATTAATAAAAGTAATTTATTAAGTCTGTTCACCTCTCAAGTGTCATCTAGACTCTTCCACTGCATATATGCACTGTTCTAGCAGGTTTTTTAAAAGATTTGTAACAAATATGTTAGGGCTTGTTAGCAATTTCAGTTCTGAGGACAACTTATTATACAGAACAATAATATGATAACTCTCAGTGTGTTTCACCACTCTGAGCCGAGTAATAATAATCGTGGCAGATTTTTTATTTTAGTAGCCATCCGAGTAGCTACACCTCTTCATATTTATGTTGTTGATGAACACATGTTGCTATCACTACTTACTCGACTTCCGTACATAACGCGATTAGTTGTTGAAGGCACGTACATACATAAGTGAAGTACTTAATGCAATTTACTCAGGTAAATTAGTTTCACACAGTGGCAACACACTGAAAGTCCGCCATTTTTAACATACGCTGACGTCACGGGCTGTCACGGGGATGGCTTACAACCTTTTTACCAGGTACAAATTTACTACAAGTTTGGACCTGGCATGACTATGCTAGGAACGAAAAAGCACGTGCCATGTGACGAACGCGCGCGTTGATTCGAACTCTCTGGCTGTCAAAAATCGGTGCTGCTAGATAGAGCATCGTCTGTATGTAATTACCGAAGCGCTCGTAGCCTAGCGGCGCCTGCGAGTCGGAAACGATATCGCAGGTTAAGCAACGATGGCAGCGGGCAGTCTTTGGATGGGTGACCGCCAGATGTTTGAGTGGTTAATATAAATGAGCGCTTCCGTGCTTTGGAAGGCACGGTCCTAAGCAGTTGATCCCGGCTGCTGTCTATGACAGTAGTCGTTAAGCCGAGTTAGAGGCCTTCGGGCGGCTTAAGAACTTCTTACAGTCGAGTTGCCCACTCACTTGACACAGGGGGGACAACTGTCACTTGACTCGCGTCCGCGGGAGCTACCTACCACAACCCTGCACGTGTCCCCTGGGTGGTACTAAAGATTGACAAACTTTAAAAGGCCAAATAATGTATGCCATACGATTAAATAAATAATGTAATATCACATTTGTTGGTAACAAATATTTATTCTGTGACATTGCCAACGGTTTTTAAACTGAAAGAGGCATGTAATATCAACGTCACGGCGTCACCACGACAATAGCGATATAAGTTCCTGTCGCCGGCAGACGGTAACCGTTGACAAAATGCCAGCGATAATGAACGGTATATTCAATAAATACTCTCACCTTTTCCTATTCATAGACTAGTTTATTGTGTAACACGTGAAAATTTTACTTTACATTTTTCAGTGCGTCCAGTCCAGGTCACGTCAGTACGCTTACCATGAGTTGGACAATGACGGCTTACGCTAACGAGTATCGAGTTTTCTATCTGTGCATCTCTATTGTACGAGGCTCGTACTGTCAAAGTGCAATAGAGATGCACAGATAGAAAACTCGATACTCGTTAGCGTAAGCCGTCATTGTCCAACTCATGGTAAGCGTGTCGTTGAACGGCAATAACGATAGTCACTAAAACAAAACTGCCTAGTGGAATGATATCGTTTACGTTGGACGTAGAACATTCGTCGTCATCGTTTTTCACCGTTTATCACGGTTTTTCTCTATTAGAATATGTATTTTGCAATTCTGTGCATGTTATGCTACACTCTGTGGAGGAACGGTGTCTCTTATTGACACAGGTACGAGTATCTCGATACTTAAAAAGAGACACCAACCTGTATTTTATAAGTCAAAGAATAAACTATTTTTCATATTTTCATTTTCATTCGTCCCTCACTAGCAAGTATGTAAGAGCGAGAGGGACCAATGCTTGTCAGTTCCAGAATTATTATTACGCCCGCGTCAAGCCCGCGTCCACGAGCTAACTGCCATTTTTCGTGCACGTACGTTTGTGGAGCATCAAGATAGACGCAGAAAGACTGTTCACTCTAATCCGTCCACACAGTCCGACGACACTTTTTGTTTCGAGCATGCACCGATATCGGACTTGGCGGTGTGAACAGAACGCATGTTTTCCATACATTTACTTGCTCTTCGATATCGTCACTGGAACTGAGACCAATAGTTACGGATTGGTGTGAACAGACTCTAAGACTAAGGACTCAACGGCTCGAGTTTAGTTGAGTCCCTAGCCTTAACCGCAATCGCCACTCAGTCATTTATATTAAGAGAGTGATATATCTATTTAATTTGCACGGACGAACTCTCGGTGAATGAAAACGTTCGTTGAAACATCTACATTGGCAAAGGCGACACATCCGACGTGCTACACAAGTTGTGTGTGCATATAGTAGAGTTGTATGAACATTGACCTCCATTAACATAACTATAGTATATAACACAACGAAAGGCAAATATTGTCAAGAGCTATAAGAAAGGGGGAGTCCAACTTCGAGAAAGAGGTCAATCGTCGAATCCGACTCGGCTGGGCAACGTTCGGGAAGCTATATACGGCACACGGCATCTCAAGAGGAGAGTCTTTGATCAGTGTGTGTTGCCGGTGATGACATGTGGCACTGAAACTGCTTACTTTGGCACTATGGGCCTCGTAAGAAGGCTCAAAGTCACTCAAAGGGCAATGGAGAGGGCTATGTTGGGAGTTTCTCTGCGTGACCGCATCAGAAATGAATTATCCGCAGCAGAATCAAGGTAACCGATAAAGCCCTCCGAATCGCTAAACTTAAGTGGCAGTGGGCGGGGCACATAGCACGTAGAACCGATGGCCGTTGGGGCGGAAAGGTTCTCGAGTGGCGACCAAGTACCGGAAGGCGTGACATGGGTGGACTGATGGCCTGGTAAAGCTCGCAGGACAGGCCACTTTGGTCACACGTCTTTCGGCTGATATGATGATGATGATGAATAAGATAAGAAAGGGTACTCCTTGTATGAAAGTTTCATATACGATTTACCCCAGTTTCGCGCATATTGAGTGAGTGTTATTTTGCATTTTGACCCGACAACGCATGGGTGAGAAGTTTTTGCAGGTGACTATACTAGTGAGTAGTGCTAAATCGGTTCGTAAATGGATCAGCAGTTTAGCCATACCAGACAAACAAACACAGTTACCATTCATAGTCAAAGTGGTACGGCACAGTGGGCAGCGTGTGGGCAGGGTTGTCAAAAACACCATTAATCTTTCCGTTGTCCCATGACAAACTATCGCTCACCGTGATAAATGGCTACAATAAATTGTAATACAGAAAGGTGTTTGGATGGTTAGGATTTCACGTGAAAATCTGTGGTGAGTCAAGTAAACGTCAACCCTAATCCATTAACGAAAATATTGGGTTCTTCATAGACAATTAGTTAATATTTTAAACACGTTAACTTACTCATGTTTGATTTATTCATATTTATAGTTTATGAATATTAAAAGTAGCCGAGGTAGTTTTACACTGTCGAACGTAAGTGAACAATAAGAAATAATAATTCGTTAGTGTCGTTTCTGTACTTGGTAATGAGTATAATAATAGTTGAAAAACTCAAATCTCGCCTTTTGCGTGAAGTGGTTCGAAAGGCATTTGTTTTGTTTGTGTTACGAATTTTGAATAATGTAATGTGCATTCGAATAGGTCAACATAAAGGGGCTTTACTTAAGTTTGTTACCTATATTGAGAATTTAACTTAATAATTAAAACGTACCTATTGCATACTGTAATAAAATATCAAAGAGTTAGCTGGACAAAAATCCTTAGGTATTTTAAGCCTCACAAATTCACCTCGGAAAGTTCTCACGGTAATAAGTTCTGTTATCTGCCTTTTTATCGATTATCTAAATCGTGTTCACACTTGGTTTTATAAAACCGGTTGTAACTCAGAAGCGCCGATCTTTAATTGAATATCTAGTGTAGAAATAAAATTGATACTGTCCGTCTGTTTATTGGTTTCATTTAGTTTATTGATGTTAGAGAATGTTGGACCATTTGTCCAGTTTATGGAAACTTTATTGGAGCTATGGCAATAGCTATCTTCAATAAACCAATATAAAAAAAATATCAGTTATTGAGTCTCAGAATAGTCGTACGTACGTAATATGGTTCCTGACAAAATCATATATGAAATTTCCAACTGAACCTAAAAAGGGCAATGAGGCTTTTATTGATGCAAACGATCTAAATTCTTATGTGCGAGCAATCGAAGGACTATGATTTTGATATACTGACAAATAAATAAAATATTTGAAAACAGCAAAAGTAAATAAACAAAGAAAAAGTATGTCATTACTCAAGCTACGTAGCTCGAGGCGCCGCCGAATGAAGCCCATAGTCTATCTTTAAGAGATTTAATCGATAATTTATTCAATGCGATAGCTCCAAGCTACCGATTCATCATCGAAATCCAGTCATTACCCGACTGACATCCTTATTAGCGATGCTAATGTTTTAATCCACGATTTTGGGGGGTCCCATATTGAATTAGAAATAAAATAAATTAAAACATTGTTTTTTATTGTCCTATTCGAATGCAAATTATGATTTATAGTTGGTTGAATTATGTTATTAAATCTGATGGTATCAGGATTTGTTTTTCAGTTTCGTCTCGGAGTGGAACGGGATTCCTTTGTTGGGTTGATTGGAATTGGTGTTGATGTGGTTTTTATGGTGTCGGGGAATTTGATGTCTTAATTTAAAAGAAATCGAAGTATTTTTGGCTAACCGGTTAGGCGTCTGGGACCACTACGTACATACTACGTAATGCAAGAAGTTCGTATACATATGTGCAGGTACTAATCTATAAGATATTCTGGTAGCGGACTAACTTTAATATGTGTGTAAGTCGTTGAGTATCTCCGTCATTATATTCCTCCTGAATTTTGGAAGCCCCCCAACTTCCAAAATTCAATAGTAGGTACACAATAACCATTCTTTTTGGCTTAGATGTAGTCGGATAAAAAGACATTTCCATCTTTTTTAATTAACGTTCAACAAAACAGGAGGATCGTAAATCTTCCAAAACTATAGCATTTCAAACGGTAGCTGGACCGACTATAGTAATGTGACCGAGATTTATGGCGCGACCACTAACGGGGATTTTCAGTGCTTACCACATTTTATTATGCCACAGTAGAGTTACTTTACTGGCTGGATCAATGGTTATTTTAATAACAAACAATATATATATCGGTCGGCTATTAAGTAAAAAAAAGGAATTGAATCAGATTACTTGAAAAAAAATTTGGGCTTTAAGCCCAATATCTCGCAAACAACAATTATTTTCGAACAGCTATCCAACTATATCCCGCACCATGGTTTAACGAGAAAAAAAATTACATCCCCTCTTTAAGTGCAGCAGAGGAGGTAGGTACCTACCCTAAAAAAAATGCTCTACAGTTTTGCGGGCGTGATTGATTTATATACCCATGCCGAATTACAGTTTTCTAGTCGTAAGGGTTACTGAGCAAAGCCGGAGACGGACAGACAGACGGACATTGCGAAACTATAAGGGTTCCTTGTTGACTACGGTACTCTAAAAATGTTAAACATACAACGACAGGTTTAGACTTTTGCCTAGTGGCTAGGGATCCTGCCTGCTAAGCTGGGAATCTTGGGTTCAAATCCCGGTGATCCGGGGTGAATTTGTGTGATAAGCATGAATCTTTGTTTCTGAGTCTTGAAGAATTCTATTTACTTACATACATATTTTTATTTTTTAAATATTATCATCGTCTAGTACGTAGAAGCTACGGTAGCCTAGTGGTTTAGGCATGCGGCTGTCAAGCGGCGGTCGTGGGTTCGAATCCCGGCTCGTACCAATGAGTTTATCGGAATATTTACCGGTAGCTTTTCGGTGAAGGAAAACATCGTGGGGAAACCGGTCTAATCCCAATAAGGTCTAGTTTTCCCCCTGGGTTGGAAGGTCAGATGGCAGTCGCTTTCGTAAAACTAGTGCCTATGCCAAATCTTGGGATTAGGTGTCAAAGCCGACCCCGGGCTCCTTTAGGGGCATTACCGGGAATAACGCTAGGAGGATGATGATTATCATCGTCTAGTACCGATAATAATCTAAGCCTTAAATTAGTTTGGGGCAAGTTTGATTTGTGTAAGATTGTCCCCATATACAGAGTGTAACATAAATGGGGTGTGATAATAATGACGACGTTAATGGTAGACTTACGTTTTGCAAAGCAAGGATTTATTAAAGTAATTGGAATGATGACCCCTCCGAAAGTTCGCGGATCTCTTAACAATATTATAAACCGTGATATCAATAAGTATGGCAAAACTGAAGGGAATACTTAATGAGTACTTTAAACGAAAATTCGTTTGGAACGAGAAAGGTCCAAGTCGAAAACGTTTTTACGAGAACAATATTCCTCAGCAATTCCCCTAAAATCTTTACGCTTTTTACTTAACCTTACGCTTTTTTTAGCAGAATAGCAAAGGAATATTGTTCGCTCATAACATATCATGGACTTCCGCGAAATAAAGCCTGATTCAATCAATTATCGAAAATGTTTCGCGAACAAAGGGCCAAGGTTCTGGCCACTAAAACTTCACGGTGACTGCCATCAGCATATATTTGAGGTTGTTTTGAGGCCACGCGATGCAACTGAGGCTATGTCACGATAATTACTGGCAGCCCCTTGCAGTACGGAGGCTATGCCAAGAAGGATACCGGCAGTCCCTTGTAATACAGAGGCTATGCCACGAAAGATACTGGCAGTCCCTTGTATTACAGATTACGGAGGCTATGTCACGAAAGATACTGCTGGCAGTCCCTTGTAATACGCTACCTGTGATTAGGCTGCCAAAAATCTAAGAAATAAAAATATAAGATTTTAGCCAGTCTACCAGAGAGAGATACGTCTCTGCGTATCTGTGTGTCTGTCTGTGGCATCGTAGCTCCTGAACGAACGGACCGATTTGAATGCGGTTTTTTTTGTGCCGGAGCTGACGTAATCGTGTTGGTTTTTAGCTACGTTCAACAAAATTGGTTCAGCTGGTTATGACATATTGAACTTTGAAATGAAAATGTCGGGGGGTTTTCAACTTCTTTAAGTTCTTAATCATTCACTAACTCCAAGCATACCACAATCTGTAAGACTTAATCCTGTTTTTTATTTTTATTCAATATGGTTTAGCGACTTAATCCCAAGTTATTCGATCGCGTCGGTTTCCAACCACATACATTTCGACGGATATTACGTAATAAGTATTACCCAATACACTGATACCTACACCTTACTACGAATTAAAGATCTCTACCACCTCACAAATTAACACATAAATGTCCAAAGTTCATATTTATAACACTAAAATAAGGATTATTTTCGTCGCTCCTAAAATCACATATCCAACAACAATGACGCGTCATAAAATACTAATAAAAATATAACCGTCTCCCTCGCTCTTACTTGAAGGACTACTTAACCGTACGTTTCGTTTTTTGTCGACACGGCCTTTAGAGTTAAATGAACTTGCGCCGGAGTGACCTTTCTGAGCTCTCGAGATGCGTGAAGTTGAATAATGCCAGACAAAAAATCGGTACTTGACTTAGGTGTCCTGGGTATTGTAATAAAATAAATGAATCTTATTGTGCAAATTGTTCAATCAAATTATGACTGAGATGTAAAACAATAGGTGCAAATCTTTGGCACGGATCCATACTTAAGCTTCCGGCTTAAAATTATACTAAAGAACAAGTCGCGTACTAAGTGTATTATTTGGTTTCAGAGTAAAACTGATCTGCAAATAGGCCTAAGGAATACCTAGCTGGGTAACTTATCGAACGAGCGGTAAGGCGAATCAACTGTCAATTTTCCATAAGAAAAATGACATTTAGGTCTAACCTAACGTACGGAACGTTACGCAATCAACCAGCGGGTGTACGTTTATTAGAATAACCTAGAGTTAGAAGTAAACGGACTGTATTAACGAATTATTTAAAAGCACTTCCCAATGAAATTTCACAAGTGATAATCTTTGTCTCCGTAATCACCACTAAGATACTCGTTTACCTACCACATACTGGCTACATCACTGCTCATTTTTGAACTTTATTTCAATAGTCATCAAGACGTGTTTGCAGTAACACGATTGATATACCTGCGACTTCAAAATGTTATTATAGTTATAAGACCCCTTTTAATTCAATATTTGACCGAGTGACTTTAAAATTAAGGCATTTCATTGATTTATAATAGTCTTGACTCTATAATTACGAAGTGGGTCCATAATTTTGTTAATGCTCCATTCAGTGCGGGTGGCATTCGTAAAAGTAGGTTCTCACTTGAGATATTGAAATTAGTATTAATTAACTATGCAAGAGGTATTTACAGAGTTCGCAAAATATTCTGACGTAACTTTATCGTGTTATACTGAAACTATATTTATTACTATAACTATTTCAAGTAAATTATTATTCATTAATGAATCATTGAGTAGATAATGCCATTATTGATTAGAGTTCATCAAACCTATTTTAGCTAAAATAATATTAAGAGTTTTACGAGTTTTAAAACTTGGGTGAACATGTTTTAGGCAGTCAAGAACATCCTGATGATTTTACTAGTAGTCAGGGACTTCTGTCGTATGTTCTACTACATGCGGATGTCAATACCCTAAGCATTATACACTCTTGTTTTTCTTCCAATTCTGCATAAACGTAATTCTTTACAACAGCATTCCCCACATTAGTTATTCAGCTCGACTATGACAGGACGGCCCGCGAGTTGTGTCGCGGCGACATAGACTGTCCGTCTATTTCTGAGCATTCTAATATTCATATTCATATTCATTTATTCATTGTTATGTCATGCATACATAATAAGGTGGTACATTTTTGGTTAAGTCAATTCATGACAACCTGTAAGGGCACACAATAAATTACAATATTAATTCTAGGCTTTTTAAGTAACCTACTTGATTATTCACATTTATGTCAAATAAATTAAGTATGTCTATGTCAAAATCTTTAGTAGAATAAGTAATAGAAAGAGACTATAGGCTAACTATAACTAGCCGCGAAATACTAGACCTTACTTAATAATAACAACTTTTTTTGTGTTGAGATTAGGGATTGCAATCCGGTATGATTTTCAATCCGGCCGGATCCGGTTTGATCCGGCCTGATTGGTATTACGCTACACGTATATTAAAAATTAAACATTTTGACAAGTTTTTATAGCAAATAATATTGGTTTGCTTTTGAAAATACTAATAAAACAATCATTCAAAATGTAAATACTTCTACTTTTGAAAGTTTAGTGAAACAACTCGTTTGTCATCATCCTGTGAGATTTGAGATCCTCTGTTCAAGCTCAACTGTAGATTCAAATATAGTTCAACTCATCTTTGTACGTGGCTGTGCATGAGTTTATTACTTGCGCTTACGAAAACTGCCGTGTCACTGCCGCTGCCGCACAAATCAAAACTGCATAGGTAGAAGTGTACAAGCGCGCAAAGATGATTTGAAGTGCCAAAATATTATTAAAATTATATAATCAATAATCAACGTATGTAAGTAAACATAACGAAATAATCAACATACGTAAACATAACTAATAAACAAAATAAACTTCTTATTCGAGATCGAAAATATCGAGATTCAAGGAAACTATCACGATTAGGTATCACGAAATTAAGGATAACACACATAATATTATTCTTTTTGAATTTAGCTAAAATAAATTGTTTTCATCTGGAACTGTCTGGATTAATATATTACTAAAATAACTTAATCACCGTAAATTAAATAAAATTTACTTCTAATTCGAGATTCAAGAAAGTATCATGAAATTGGGGTTGGGAATAGTACGATTTGTAAAGCAAGACTATTTGAAGTGCTACGTTTTAGTAATCTTTTTGAGTCTACCGGATCCGGCCATCCGGTGAAATATTACCGGGTCCGGTGGCTATCAAAATATACCGGATCCCGCCGGATTACCGGATCCGCCGGACCGCATTGCAATCCCTAGTTGAGATTGTGTTTTTATCGACAATAAATATTCTTTAATTTTTTTTATTTGACCACATATTTGGTTTGCCAAACTATGATGATTTGGATAACAGAGTACATAGGGCACAGATTGGTAGGGCACTGTACCGCGGCAATGCAGGTGGACAGGTTCAAGT
Organism: Epinotia demarniana; assembly: GCA_945867215.1. NCBI lineage: Eukaryota > Metazoa > Arthropoda > Insecta > Lepidoptera > Tortricidae > Epinotia > Epinotia demarniana. The sequence goes on from OX244260.1 coordinate 30,779,617, forward strand.
CCTGTCTTGGGCTGTAGGCGATCACTGATCGCTGATCGCCGATCAGCTTATTTTCTCCTTTGAATTTGTTCTCTGTATGAAATAATTCAGAACACATGTTCATAAATTTCGTTTGTCTATGTCAGTAGCTTAAAAAAAGGATCGGCACCACAAAGGAGCGTACAATCGAACCAGTTTCAATTCAATCGAATACATTAGTTCCGAATGATGAATCAAGCCGGCGATAACATCTAGTCGATGATTTGTACGAGCCGGGAATTGTTTCTAATCATTGTTGTTCTATAAATAAAACATGGCGTCGTTATAAAACATGTAAACATATCGATTCGAATTATTTATAAAGTTGTTCAATATTCATAAGTTTTAAGTTGCAGGCTTTTTAAAGGTTTATACAGTCTGAGAGTGTCTACAATGAACCCAATTATTATACGTCATCTTTAGGGTAACGCATATAACGATTTCGGACGAGTAATACCAACACATAAGCATTAAATAAAAGCCATGATCGAAGTAGGAATTTCAAAGTCAAGAGTTCACAGCCCATATAAAATTGAGACATCTGATAAAGAAACATGCACTTTTAATAACCTGCATGAAATTAAAGCTAGCCTGTTGCTCGCGCGCTCTCGTCCCCATGTTACTGGCAACGCCGCGGAAGCGCTGTGGCGGAGCCGCGGAATAAGACATAGCCTATGTCCATCCTAAATACTGGTGAAGAAAATATAAAATTCGGATTAATAGTTCCGTAGTACAAACTTTCTTTAATCTTTCTTTCTTTTTCTTAATCTTTCTTTTTTAAAAGCTACAACGTCACCGACTATTACCTACTCTTTATAATTTTTGTATAGATAAGGCAAACATTAATGCACACCGTCAACCTTAATTCATACCAATAGAGGTAAATGATAAGGTTTTTTTTTATTAAGGTGTCAAACATTTGAACGTGTACCTTAGTAGCATGTTTAAAATACGTTATCGAAAGACACCGTTTATTTTTTTAGACACGCAAACGCGGAAGCTTCCCTCCAGAACATTAAGAAACATAATTTTAAATACGAATGCTTACAGTAAATAAATTTCCAACAAGTTGATCTATGGCCTGAGATGGTGCCATTAAGCTTTCGTGTAACCATTACAACAATATAACGTGGAGAAAAGACGTATCTCTAGTAGAAGTTTTACGAACATGAGACGTTTTAGTAGGTTTATTTCATGGCCCGGTACGTTTTGATAAATGTCATCGTTTATTGGTTATAATGATTTAGGACTTCATTTAGGCGACACTCGTTAAGTGACCATTTTAAGTTGACCCGTAGGCTAAAACACTTTGCAAAATCAACATTGGCCCCATGTGAAACTTCTGGCGCTTGGCTTCAGAAACGGGCTATTAGCAGGGTCGCCGTGAAATGTTAAAAATAAAATCTTAGGACGTGAAGATAATCACACCTTTGCGGCTGGTCATTTATAACGTACGACAATTTTAACAAATATCTGACCCCCCTCCGTCTTTGAGAACCCCTCAGACTTTGTAAAACAAGCAGTCCGTTTTACAAAGCTACTGAACAAAACTTGTAACGGTTACTTGACTACTCGATGCTTTCAAGCCACTCGAAGTTATTTAATTGGTCTTAAGCAAAATATATCATACCTAAACGAGTAGGTAAGTCCCTGCATAGAGCTCATCTTATACCCGTAAACGAACAATAATGTTTGTGATTGGATTCTCGAAAACGGCTCTGACTATTTCGATCAGATTCACATTTACTGGGCCGAAAAATCGGTCTAGCAAACATTTCCGAAAAAGACGTTTTCTCCGGGTTTTCACCCGCGACGCCGAGCAATGCTTGTTTCCTCAGGTACTGGTTACTAGGACGAAAAGGAATTGAATTCACTTAAGTGTGGTACCTACTTACTCAATGTCGTATACTAAAATGCTTCCAACTTACGTCAACGTACCAACTTTTACGTTTACTTATACAACTTGTCTAATTTTCGCCTTTCACTAACAGTCCGATTCTAATGGTTATATACCTACCTAAATTCATACATACATTTACCGTTGACATAATTTATGTCTGACACGCGTTAATTTATATTTTGATGTCTGCGTGTTTTATTTATGAACGTTTTTGTGAAGTTTTTTCTATGAGGTGACATTTTTTATTATCAATTTCCTAGTGTTAATTTATAACACGTAAGAATATTATGGATGTCCTCGACCAATTAAAAAGCTTTAATAGCCGCTGGGCACCTTATTTATGGGCGTAACGAGGTTATTTAACATATTCGGTAGAACAAGATTTGCATTTACATGTATGGTGGTTTGTTATTAATGTTGATGGAGTAACTAATCTCTCAGGAAAGGTGCTTTTTATGACTTTCGTAGCAAATAGCAATAAACAAGCTTCCGCCCTCCTATCCCATCTGTAGGTTGGTACATCATAGGGGTAAACACGTAACGTTTCGAACGCGCGTTAGGAAAATTTAACTGACATTTAGATCTAACCTAACCTAACACACACTGCATGACGTTATCGACCGGCATCACGAATTGTAGACATTATTCTTAGTTACAAATTATGAAAAGATCATGTAGGGCTGGCTCGCTATAGATAGTTAAACCCTTACAAAAACCAGGTCTAACTTTTTATTCTAATCATACTATTGGATTATTGTATTTAATTCCTGGAAGTTTGATGTCGACCAGGCACAAAGTCGCACGCAAAAACAAGTATTCTATAAAATATAAATCCACATTAACTCCAACGCTTCGGAGACGGATGGCGATATAAAAGCCAGTGTTGATTAGTCTTAGCAAAAAATTAAACAAACCACCAGTTAACGAGGCTCTTAGTACCGCGACAAGATTGATAACCCTGCGTGAGAGAACATATCTACGCTCATTACTCTCATCGAGTTTTTCAAGGGCTGGCGCGTAGTATAAAATCATAATTTAATTGATAGTTTCTGAATCATGTCTGCAGGAATAAAAGCTTTGCAAAAGTTTCCAGCCTGGGGCATCGCGGGCAGCTAGTTACGGATAAAGCTGATAAAGTAATTTCAATTTCCTATAATTTTCTATAAGTTATGATTGTGTCTTGGGACATTTAACACATAAAACATAATGTGGCTGTTAAATAAACTGTTACTGTGTTCAATTTATACGAAAGCCATGGCATAGGTACATCACTGAAGTATCCCATACACATGATTTCTAAATTAGGCAAGTTGCAGGTAGATACACCTGTAACGTGTATGCCCAAAAGGTTAAAGGTTGCTAACAAAATTGACGAGACAGAGATTCTACTCATTTACATTATTGATAAATTAAAAAAAAAATTAGTCCTTCGATATGCTATTTCTCGCGTGACAAGGGAATATTAAAAGTAAAAGCGACTATGTCCTGTATTCATAGTCCATATACCTACCTGACTCCATACAACAGGCCCTCAGCTACACTTGCACATACCTTGCACACCCAAAAATAATGCCCCAAAAACACGTTACGTAGAATATTGTCCAGTGACATTTCGTTTCTCTACCTCCAAACAGCATTAAGCGTATTCCCAAGCATTAAGAACTTATACTTTCATACATGCATCATAGAGTTTATAATTGAATAGTGGGATTGTTTAATTTGATGCTGTGAGCTGTTGAAGGAGTGATTTGCCGAGAATGCGTGTGCACCGTGCCAAGACCCTGTACGCGGTTGACACGGCAAAATTGCGTGTCGATCCGCGTTAATAAACGTATTGAGATTGTCCCAATCAGATGCCCATATTTATAACCTATCTACCAAACGCGTCAGTAACGGAGAATCTGTATACGTTTGGGGTAAAGTAATAGAGTAAGTAAGAGGAAGAGTTGCTAGAGCCCGTGAAACGAATTGTTGGTCAGAATAGTAAGAATTATAGGTAACATTATTTGAAAAGTTACATTTCAGTCAATATGAATTAGAAATAAATGAATTGTTTTTCCAAGTTCCAAAAGGAATACCCACGTCACTATAACAAACTTTAATTTCGAAGAAACTAAGACTTCGGAAATTGTAGTGCGTTTCACGTTCATTTTTGTTAAATTTGGAAACAAATCTAATAAAAGAACTTATTTCTTCATTCACTTTGTTTTGATACCTCATCTGTAAACATGGCCGCATAAATATTTCCAATGCGCGAACATTAACATTTGACTAAACATCTTTAACAATAAAAAACGTTAGTCACAAACCTTGCGAACCAATGTGTCAAAAATGACATGCAAATGAATGTAGCATACGACCTTAAGATTCTTAAAACAAAACACAATCACGAAACCACACAATAAATAAAAGTCAAAACAAACCCAGGTTAATTGCGGCCTCTTTATATGAAAGGTTCATATTAATAAAAGACAATGCGGTACTAATAGTAACGCATTATAAATAGATGCAAGTCATCGAATACTATTCATTTAAAGCAGTCTCTGATATTGATAGTAGGTGGGAAGTGAAAAATGTGCTTGTTTTTATACATATATTATTATTCGTTTTTACGAGTACAGGGTTATAGAAAAACATGTTGTTTTTATTGTCATTGTATTTGTCATTAATCATTATGAAACGTCAACGATCGAAATGACCAACAATAATTCAATATCTATCTAATCAAATCTACATATTTGACTGTATTATTTTGAATTTAGTTAATAGCCCGATTTCCTAAATCTTAGACTCACTTAACGATAGATGTTACTTACTCGTACCTAACGTAACGCTTCTTAACATTTTGGTTGTATCCTTCCCCGCTATCCTACAACTGGTTTTAACCTCACCTCACAATTCACCCACAAATATATCTTGAAGCCGCGATTCTTAGTAAAGACACGGGGAATCTATCATTTTACCGAAAATAGTTTCATCGATTATCGTTTCCCATAACACTAATCACAGAATTTCATCATCAGACAGGAATCATTCATCGAACTTCGTTAGATCGCTCAAACATTTGCTCGAATTACCTTTTACGCGACAATCAACTCATCGAATTTTACTTTATTATTTTATTTGTCCATCGACATAGTCATTCATCGAATCGCCTTAACTATAATGTCGGTTTAACATAAGTTTGAGTTCCCAATGTCTTATATTTTCGTATGAGGATTATAATATAATAGATTCAGTCAGGGCAGCTAGAGAGAGGGAGCTCGGGGGGGCGAAACCCCCCGCAGTAAAAAAACAACACATAATCGTAACAACGGTATTATTTGTAGGTTAGGTTAGGGTTAGCTTGTGTCCCTAAGAGCGGAAATAGGCACCCCGCGAAGCGGGGTGACGTCGACACGCTAGCGGTTAGGTTAAAATGCCAAACCATGCCAACCAACCATACCAACTGTGAAGCGTGTTTCGATAAAATAAACACTATACACAACTGACTATTCTATGAAAAGTTAATTCGATGAATCGTTACGCTACGATTTGAGACAAATTCGAAACGATTAACGACTAAGAGTTGATTGATGAAATAAAAAACAATGAATTGATGATTATATTGATTATGTGATTAGGAAAAACAACGTAATGCAATTCGTGGAATAATTTTCTGCACAAGACGCATTTACCCTATCGACGCATTTACCCCGCTTGATATTACTTACTGTTATTTACGAAATATGTCTTTCTATTCTATTCTTATTCAAGTTATTCATCATAGATTTTGAACGCACTTTGATTGGACTTTGATTTGTTATGAACTTGTCTGTTAGCGTAAATATTTTCATACAATAATAAGATCAAGATAGGTAAGTACATCGAAACCCCTTTATTTGCCAATTGATTATCTGAAACTCACAGATAATTACGATGTGAACACCACCACTTAAGAACCAGCACGATTAGTTAAGTAGAATGTCATTATTGCTCTATTAGCATTCATGTAAGCAAACAAGGGATGAAAGAACAAGCATGTTCATTATCTTGTCATTATCAGGAGAATTGTCGATAATTATTGTAATTTTTGGATCACTGAGACTGTTTTTATACTTACAGGTGAGAAATGGTAGACAGGACGGCGTTCAATGTAATGGACGATATACACTTTGTAAAATAGGAGTAACTAAAGATTAGAAAAGTTGAAAAACTCCCGACATTTTCATTTCAAAGTCCAATGTCTCAAAAACGGCTGATGAATCATGGCGGGTGTACCTTGTTTTTCATCGAATTTCATTTCATCGAAAACGTTTCAAGTAACATTTAGTTCACGAATTATTGTTTGGTGTAATTTTATTTCATGACCAGATCATTCCAATTTTTATTTTTTCATAGAATAACTATTAGGGGAATATTATTCGGTAAATGATTCATTCGAAATTTTATTAAAACATTACAAAAACAAACAACAACTGATTATAGGGGGTTTAACTAGGGCAGCCAGAAAGTGAAGCTCGAGGGGCGGAGCCGCTCGCAATAAAAAATACAAACAACCGTAACAATTGTATGAGTAGGTTAGGTTAGGGTTCACTTGTGTCCCTCAGATCGGAAATAAGCACCCCGCGAAGCGGCGTGACGTCGACACACTGGCGGTTAGGTTAGGTTAAAATAATTGCCGTAGATAACTGTGTATGCCAATGCCAGCTATTTTAATTTTAAATATAAATTGATATGTTAATTAAAAATACTTGGAACAATAAATCACAAAACAAGTAAAAATACACGATTTAATATTTGATTGTAATGATCATTCCACGAACTGAATTATCGACGAAATGAAAAAATACATGAAACGTTGACTTTGAAGTGAAATTCGACGAAGTGAGTGTCGACAATTTGACGATAAACCAACATGGCTAACTAATATGAACACTCGGGATAAAATTATCTATGACACAAAGAATACCGCAGTCAAATCGGTCCATCCGTTTGGGAGCTACGATACCACAGACAGATACAAAGATAGACAGACAGACACGTTAAACTTATATTATAACACCCCTCTCTTTGCGTCGGGGGTTAAAAAGGATCAAGAAAGTAGTCAAATGGGGAAAAAAGCAACGCAAGAGGTTAAAATCACAAAGGTATAAGTGACCAAAGTTTTAAGAGGGATTTGTTCTGTCACTTTTCCGCAAAACGCACGCTCATATGAAACGATTGTCATTTACTATGACGCTCGAGGATCGTGGCTTCACGATCTGCTAGCGTTTTTTCTCTCCAACAAGCAACATTAAAACGGTTGTAGCTTCGTAATTTTTTGAGATATTTGAATGGGATTTTCGTTATTAGGCATAGATTTTTGCCTTCTTTCTGTTGAATTAATAATACATTTTGAGTCTACACCCGTATTGTGTCTCTCAAAAGGATTTCTGCAATGTGCCGAAAGGGTAACTGCGTAGGTTTTTATTACAAACCTCATAGATAACACTATGTTAGTTAATTTGTTTGTTGAGGTCAATCTTGCATGTCTTTGACTAACTTCCCCAATTACCTATCGAGTTGTGTAAGTCAGGTGAAATTGACAATGCAATATTATGGTAGCACAAAGCTGGACTGTTGATGGCCAGAGCAAATGCTAAACTACACAACTTAAACCTGTCGTCTTTGCTCATAAGAATCCTCTAAATGAGTAGTGGATGATGATTGTGCAAGGAAGTACAGTCAACAGTCAGCAATAAAACTTTGTACCAAAACTGTTTTTAGGGTTCCGTACCTCAAAAGGAAAAAACGGAACCCTTATAGGATCACTTTGTTGTTCGTCCGTCAATGTGTCAAGACCCTTTTTCTCAGGAACTCGCGGAGGTATCAAGCTAAATTTTATACTATTTTTAAACTCTGAGCAGACCCGACCTACATCTAGATAAATAAGATAAGTTCGTTAGTTGCCTTTTATCCCTCAGAGCAGAAATAGGGGCCGCGCGAAGCGGGCGGGGCTCTGTCGACATGAGGGCGGGTCATAGGTTATTCAAGTATTAGGCAATTCTCAGCAGAGCAAACCTTCATTTAGATCAATTAGACAGGTTCGTTAGTTGCCTTTTGTCCCTCAGAGCAGAAATAGGGGCCCCGCGAAGCGGGGCTCTGTCGACATGAGGGTGGGTCATACGTAATTTAAGTAATAGGCAATTCTGACCAGATCCAACCTGCACTTAGATTATGCAACATTTTTAGAACATTGAATATTAGCAACATCAAAGTTATGCATATCAATCATTCTAAAAAAAAAACTTTGACACAATAAACATTCGGACAATAAATTTTTATGCGTTTTGTAATGATGCCAAGTAATTATTATGACTTTTTGTATTTATGCTATCTGATGTTAGTCTTTGTGATGATTATGCTATGTACGTTTATGCTTTTTAATTTACTGCCTTAAAAATTATGCCATAACATGATTAGTCTTAACGCTAATTCTGCTTAAAAAAAATATGCGTTATTCTATTATTCCAAATGATTTTATGCGATCCAATAGAGAACCAACTCAGAATCTTGAAATTTGGTACGAAGCAACGTCTTATAGCAAAGATAAATGAAAAATTGCGAAAACCGTAATTTTTTGTACGGAACCCTCGGTGCGCGAGTACGACTCGCACTTGGCCGGTTTTGTTTTTAACTCAAACTAATTTAAGATTCCGGCCGTACTAGAAGTCTTATAAAAGCGGTTCGTTCCATTCAATCTAGCTATTTTAGCTTTGTTTTGTGCTATTACCAACATAAAATATACTGTACAAGTCAAGTGGAAAATAGGGGTGAATACAACTTATTCGTAAATGTGTCCGCACTATCGCTCTTATGTCAGCAGGTTATTTTCGGTACATATTTACGAGAGGATTAAATCGGTACATACTTTTGCACTTGACTGTAGAGACCTTTCTGTTAAGTTCTCCATTGAAATACAATATTGACTGAATATATATATTACGTAGGTGGTAAATAGGGATTACAGTAGATAGGTGCCCCACAATTAAGGATGAAAGAATGAACATCTTATATAGAAAAACAAGATGAACAGCTCATAGTTTTGTATGATGCCCACATTTATAACAGTCCTTTGTTTACTATTTGCCATTTGTTTTCAAGGACACATCTAGATATGGCTGTTATCAGTAAATATCTGCGCTTATTACGACGCTTTAATAATATCGTGATTATATAGAAGCCTGAGTGGCGCATAATACGTTTTTGTTTCAGCAGTATTGCATGTAAATGCGAGCTCAGTATCAACACGCGCATACCTGGCGCAGGATGTAGACTTTGCAGATTTTTATACGGGAACGTAATCTAAGATACGAATCAGGCAGTACTAGAGAGTAATGCAAAAGGTCAATTAACTATACTACGTTAAGAGGGAAGTATACCTTTGGAATACCACGTAGGTGCTCTTCGATACGAAAAGAGTAAACGTTTTTCCACTTCTATATAAATATATTCCAATCTCAATGGTTTTTTTTGTACGTTATTGACACAATGAAAGACAAGGTAGGCTTTCTTTTTTTCAAAATTTGCAATAAATGAAATTTTTTATCCAACTAAAAATATATATGTTTTAAAGCTAAACCTATATATTATAAAGCTGAAGTGATCGGCATCAAAATCAAAGTGATTTGTTAAGATTTAGTTAGTGGAAAACGTCAGTCAGGTAAATGCAGATTCCTCTTTCAACGCAGCATTCTTGGGTACTGGCGACCATCAGTAATATACGAATCGACTTTCCCAATGCTAATGCGAACTGCTAGGGAATGATTCCCTTCATCTGTATTTCCTGAGAACTACGATCTAGGCGCCTTCAAAACAAAGACTATTACGGAACCATTGAGCTTCATCTTACGCTCTGTCGTCGTTTACCATCCGGTGACACTAGGTCAATCACTGGACAGTATTTTATAAAATAAAATTAAAATGAAAAACAAAAGAATACCTACATTGTATGCCAGTAGACACAATCGCGGCGCCTAAAAGGCGCTTACTATAGACGAATCCATTACAAATATTATTGTCAAATAATGAAAATTCACGCGGATGGCGCCACGAACACACCCAGTCGGTTAATATCAAAACACAAACATGCTTAGGTATAGTCTCGCATGGACGCTCACGAAGTTGGTAAACAAACAGCATTATTAACTCGGGAAATGTTGACACTGCAAATTCTCCGACTACTCCACGCCAGTTCTTTGTTTCTCGCTGTAGTGATTATTAAAATTATAACTTGACACGACAATGTCAACGAAAGAAATACTGTAACAAAAATGTTTAATGTTATTGGGGACCAGTTTACACAAATCAAGCTAGTACCTGGCTAAACTAAGCATATTACAATGAGTAATAAACGACAATGCGATATGCGTGTATAATATATATGAAGCTAATTTAAATCATAGAAGGTGTCAGCAGTGGACACCCATCACACTAATATTTGCCTTTATCCGAGATCGAACTTCGAACCCTGCTCGCTTACCATGGAACGCTTCGGTAGGCAATTTTATGAACTATAGGCTCACAGCATACTAGATACTGTAAGGATTTCCCAGAAAGCCTCAATCATTTTCTTTATCCCTATTAGGCTATGTTGACTCGTCAAGCCCGCCCACGGACTTAAAAAATATATGCAAAATCAATGTTTGCGCATTATATTTGCCTTAGCCAGGACGGGGCGTGCAGAATTTCGCACAACCATAAACACGGCTTTACTGGCTCGGTAATTAATGACACCCTGTATATGATCACGTACGGTACTTACCTCATGACACGAAATATATGACCTTAAGGAGATGGCACTTATGAACATCTTTGTATGATCAACGATGAAAATGGCACCCACATGTTGTCCGACTAGCTTCTGCCCGCGACTCCATCCGCGTGGAACTCGTTTATATAGTAGCTCCATACAAACTTTCACCCCCGATTTTACCCCCCTAGGGGATGATTTCCGGAATAAAAACTATCCTATGTCCTTCCCCGGGATTCAAGCTATCTCCATACCAAATTTCATCTCAATCGGTTCAGCGGTTGAAGCGTGAAGAGGTAACGGACAGACAGACAGACAGACAGACACACTTTTGCATTTATAATATTAGTATGGAAGTATGGATAGTACGGATGGATAGTACAGCACATGTTGCGTAGAAAATCTTAAGTATTTGGCACTACTCGTCACATAGTATTTTCGATGGTGTAGGATGTAAGTTCAACCACCCATCTCTTAAAATAGTTAGCTAAAAAAAATGTGCCTACGTTGCGTACGGAACCCTCGGTGCCAGAATTCGACGTGCACCTGATTATTTTTTTATTCTGGGGCATACAGGCCCTCTACATCACACATCATTAATCAGGTAATCAAGGAAAACTGTTAACACAAAAGTATATCGACTTTTAGAATTTTATGCAAGGAGGGCAATTCTCGGGTCGATCGAGATGTCTAATTAAGATATCTCGAAAAAAATGGCCGATGCCGATTAAATACCAATTTCCGTAGACTCAAAATCTGACCTCCAGCATTCGGTAGCCATCGAGATGGTAGTATCACTGATTTTCTTTAACATTAGATCTGTCAGTGGCGTAATGGCGGAAAATAGTAACAGCTTACAAATAGTAGTCTTTGGCTTACAACTGTCAAGTCAGAACAGTTTTTATGCGCTTCTTTTCACATTATTTCTTAATGGAATGTGTCAAATCAACACAATTATAAATTACACTTTTGTGAAGGAAAAGGAATAACGGCGGGAGTACGCTGGATGCGGGTGACGCAGGACCGGTCATTGTGGCACTCTTTGGGGGAGGTCGGTGTCCAGCAGTGGACGTCTTTCGGCTGATATGATGATGACGATATGAATAACACTTTTGTTCTTGATATTAAACTCAATAAAAATACTTGAAAAACTTTTACTTGGTAGGTAGGTACATGCATTAAAGTCCAACTGTTTTTCTGTATACCGTCATCAACTACTCAATGCGATGGTTCTAACGAGCCAAAACTCATCTTTTTCTGTCAAATACTGAATTCTAATGGCCACCTTCTGACTCCATCATTAGATCAGTTCGATGGTACCATATTATATTAAATTGTTATCCAAACTGTGGTATCCTGTATAAATAAATGTGTACATGCAGGTGGTGGGGGGAGCGCCCCTCAGGCAGTCTTACGCTTGCGCGCATACAGAGTGGTCGTTTCCACCACCAGCTGCAGCGTATACTCAATACATAATCTGTGTTTCAATACAAACCCTCTCGGTGAACACCACAAACTGGCGACGAGGAGTAATTTGGTGAGAAAAACTATGTTCACGAAACATTTGCAAACAATTCGGTTACCAAAAGTGCAGTGTTATATGATTATCACACAATGAGTACGCACGTACACTAAGTACCTACGACAAGTTCACAATGTCTAGTTTTATAACAGCATTTTGAGGTAGGTACTTAGGGAACTAACTACTTAGACTTTTACCATATTTCAGGTACATAAGGTTCAAATAGCAAACGGTTGACGTGCTACCTATTCTCTCTAAATGTTATTTTAAATTTGATTTTATGAACAACTACAAAAGGAAACATCATCATTCAGTTTTTATTGTCCTGTGATTCTTTAATAAGTTCGTTAAGGCTAGCTACGCATTCACTGCCAGCTCCGTCTCCATACATGTTTAAATCCAATGTTTCCTGGGCCCGGGACTCGTAATAACTACGTGTAACCGGAGGTCGGTCTATAATGGGTTTTCTAAACTGACTATGTCGGTAGGCAAGCGCTGTTGTTAAATACAACCCAGTAGGTACGATTTGTTTACATCCGATTCAATCACGATTGGCATACTTACAAGTAATGCGGGTGGTAATTTTTGTTATATTACGATCTTAGATTCCCGTGAACCCGTGTGGTGTCGGGTTAGAATTTCACCACTCCCTTTCTTCCCGTGGGTGTCGTATAAGTCGACTAAGGGACCAGGGTTGAAGTGTGTTGTGGGCGATGGGCTAGCAACCTATCACTGCAATATCACATTTAGTCGATCTTTTATACCCACATTTATGCTAAGAGTGGCGCTGGAACATACGTTTCATGTGCTCTGCCTACCCCTTTTGGGAATAAAGGCGTGAATGTATGTATGTATGTAGATTCATAACATTAAACTATTCGTTAAATACGCGAGAAAGGTTTATATTGTTTTACATAAATATCGATAGAATTTAACGTATATTACGTAGTATATTCATCGTAGGTATATGGTAAATATACAAACCGCCAAGTAAGTGCATGCATTGGTACTCAACTTAAATGAAATGGTAACCGAATGATTGTAAAAAAAAAAAGTAGAATATCTATATAAAGATATTCGCTTACGTGTGGGTGTGCCGTGTAACTATCATGACCCGGATTTTCGGTGGGAAGGAATAAGGGTGTTTACAATAGCTAAATGTCATTATGTTTTGGCCACCATGATCCGGGCAGGATAGTAAACTATAAGGCACAACAAGTGCAGCCAAGTGTTGGAGCTGACAACAAAGTTAGTGATATCACACAGATATACTAACACAAAAAGTGCCAAAATGCTATTTTATGCTCTCTAGCGCGTCCACGGGCCAATTAAGATGTAAGTATGTATTCATTAGGACAAATTTGCTGCGAATGTAAATCAAACAATACATTATGAGTGCTATTTTTCATATAAAACCTACAGGCCTATTTCGACCTACTTCCAGTGGTCGGATTGGTTGCAAATAATTGATATAAGTAATAATAAAGAAGGTACTGTAGCTCACACTATTAATTTAAGTAATTAAAAAAACTGATTTTAGAAGGCATGTAAGTATTTAAATGTATTTATAATTGGACCGAGGACGTGTTGAGATATAAATTAGCGAGAGTGTATATGAGAACAACAAAGGTACCACGGTGGAGGAAAGTGGTTAGATGTACGTAGGTACGCACATTGTAAAATATGCCATTGAGCATATAAAGTGCCTAGGAGCACATGCAGAGGGGTAAAATATGCCATGGTGCATAAAACGTGCCGAGGAGCACACGCAGAGGTGTAAAATATTTCGAGGTTCATAAAGTGATAAAATATATGATTAGGTATACACGAATAATTTCCTGTACCGTGTGTGTCAGGAAATAATCCAAGACAGGACAAAATTATGGAATATGAGTATTACATTAACATTACTATCATACTATAAAGAAATCATCTATACCTATGCAATAGTTATTGTTATCTATTGTTTTGTGTGGATTTAAATTAAAGGCCTGAATAATAATTAGCATAATGAGGCGTAGTACATGACCGTTTTAAATTATAATCACATTATACAAACGGCATTTCTTTAAAATATATATAAATTGATAAAATCCTTATATCAGTATTATTATTTGGCTATAAGTATCTAAACGGTAAATTCTAATCATGTCGAAGGAAAGCACAACCTTACCGGCTATCCATGGTAGTACATTAATAATGACATAGGTATATCTAGTTGTTACGAATATATTTCGCAACTATGGAACACAAATTATTCGTGTATTCTGAATCAAAATTACCAATCAAAAGCACCACACCCCCACCAAGCGCTAAGGAGTGAAATCTCATGGAGCTTCCCATAAACTAGACGTAACATGTTAAGGAGTGAAAACTCTGTGAGTTCCTCATAAACTGAAAATTAGAAATTGTTTTCAGTTTATGCAATTAACATTAAGTCAAAGTGCTAAGGAGCGAAATCTCCTCGAGTTCCTCATAAGTAGTGATATATGATATCTGGTTATGCTATTAACATCAAGTGGATTAAATAGACCAAAATGTGGTTATTTACGATTATGACATGAAATGCATGTCGTATAAATAGTCAAAGAAAATGAATAAATAATTGATCCTGTTCATGATGTGAGTTAGTACAAGTGTCGGTTGCTAACCCATAATGTGGGTAAACTTTTAGAACTTGTATGGTAGTTCACAAGCAAATCTATTATGTGGGCCAAAAAATAAAATAAATAAGTAACAAATAAAACAAATGTGCTAATTTTATAAACCAAGCCCATAAGGTGGGTATAGCAAAATAATTGCTGATTGAGAATAGGTCTCAAAAAATAATGAAGTGAAATAAAACTATTGAGATACCTTTTATTGATAGTAAGATTGCCAAGGGCAATCTGAAAAATATGTATTAGAGCAAGGACGGTAAAATTGACTTTATATATTATTTATAAAGATAGTTATGTACTAGCAGTCAACGTAACTAAATAATGCTATCCAAATCAAATTGGAAATACAGATGACATTTTTTTGGCTGTTACTGTTAAACAAGAGCAATATGTAAAAGTTAATCATTAACTTCAAATTTTAGTTATTTAACTGAAGACCTGATCTTAATACGTTCCGTTCATTTTCCAAGTAATGCCGGGAATAATTTAATGAGAATCATTTAATATTCTTATAATAAATATTGTTTTAGCTACAGTTGTGCCATGTTGCTGGTAACTTGTTAGTAAATTGATAGCCGTACCTGGTTTATAATATAATAGAATAACGTATATTTTGCGGAAAATTTACATAAACCCAAAATTGAAACTGAGAACAGACTGGCGTTTCTTCTCATCCAGTACTAGTACTACCTACATTTCAAAACGCTAAAAAGTGTATGCGTATGGCAAAACGGTATTTAGTGCGCCTCTGTGGAATAGATATCGATCTCTACAAGTGCATAACATGAAGTAGGTAATGGATACATCAAATAATAAAGGTTAAACGTGGCGGTGTCGGAAAAAGGCCACCAAACTAATCATTTTAATAGAAGTTGTAATACTTCCATACAAAACTTTGTGACGATGTATGGAACTGAGATTTAAAAAAATGAAATGATTTTGCTTGAATTGCTATATTTCAGCGGTAATAATTTACCAGATCATTAGTTCAATAATGAATAATATAAACAGGAAATAAAGCTAAGGGTATACCTACTATGACTATGATATCAAGTATCGGGTATTGTAAAATGTTGTGGTAAATAAGAAATGAAATTCTTGCAACAAAAAAAAAAAGTGGTATGAAAGACACTAGATTGGATTTTATTCCATTGGATCGCGTTGACTCTTCAATACATTACTCTTGATCAACCAATTACATGACCAGCATTCAATTATTGATAAATTAAATCATTTTAGATTACATTTAGTAAATTTGATCATTATTGGTGTCCTATTGCGTTGGGGTTCATAATTATGATCTGTATGATAATTAGTAAGAGATTGGTAAAAATGAAACTTGTGGTGTATATGCAAATAAATGAAATACAAAAAAAAAACAACGAAGAAGAGGCGAGAGATGAAGAGGCGAGAGTTACCGACTAAAGCTTGGATTGACACGGCTGCAGATTTTTTAGGCCCACTTCCTAGTGGCGACTACCTATTCGTACTTATCGATTATTATAGTCGTTACAAAGAAATTAAAATAATGAGATAAATTACAGCTAATGAAACAATAAGTGTTCTTAAAGAAATTTTCTCGCGTGTAGGGTTCCCAGTACGTATAACCTGTGATAATTGGCGACAATTCACAAGCAATGATTTTAAATCATATTGCAAAGACTCAGGAATTCGTATTTACAATACTACGTTATACTGCACGCAACAAAACGGGGAAGTAGAAAGGCAAAATGGAGACATTTTAAAGAGGATTAAAATTAGCAAGCACAAAAATAGACTGGAAAGACGATTTGTTCAAATACCTCATGATGTACAATAGAACACATGCTACAACTGGAAAAATTCCTTCAGAACTGTTCTACGGCAGCCAATTTCGGGATAAGTTACCCAGTTTAGTGAATATTGAAAACAAAGAAATAGAACCGGAAGTACGAGATAAAGATACTAAAATTAAACAAAAAAGGAAAATTAAGGGAAGATAGAAAAAGGAAAGCACGGAAATGGAAGTTGATATTGGTCAGAAAGTGTATGTTAAGAATGTAATAAAAAATAATAAGCTGACACCTTCTTTTGACCCGGAACCACATACAGTTATAACTGTTATAAGTACACAAGGAAATGAAGTAAGTGTTCGGAATGATTCTACCGGTCAGGAATTTAAAAGAAATATCGTTCATCTCAAACGCGTAGGAGGTAATTGGAGAGTAGGTAGTAGATGATATGCAATCACACGAACAAAATCAAGATTTACATACAAGTATATCAAGTGGATAAGCAAATCGGATAATGGATCTGACGACTGGTTTGAAAACAAAAGTAATTAAATAGTAAATTTTAATGTATAATGCACAATAGTTGTTAATAATATTAAATGCTAAGTATGATCATGTGTAGTATCGTAAGTTAATGACGTTGGGTAAAATAAATCAAAAATAATTGTAAAATTTATTTACAAAAGAAATTAATAGAATTGAAGGCAACATAAATCCTGTAAATGGTTCATATGAGAATCTGTGATTAAGAAAAAGGAAGAGATGTGGTATCCTGTATAAATAAATGTGTACATGCAGGTGGTGGGGGGAGCGCCCCTCAGGCAGTCTTACGCTTGCGCGCATACAGAGTGGTCGTTTCCACCACCAGCTGCAGCGTATACTCAATACATAATCTGTGTTTCAATACAAACCCTCTCGGTGAACACCACACAAACTATACTCATACCTACCCAAAATTTCATCTCAATCGGTCACCGGGAAGTGGTTCAAACTTGTAAGATTTGTCCCACACTAACAAACTGAGAAACAAAGGAACAGGTCAAGTTAAATAAAAACTTGTAAAAAACGAAAAGCATGTTAGAGATAATCTCTATCATGCCCCAGAATAAGAAATATAGCCAAATCCGACTTTTTGGTGAGATGTTTCAATAGACATTACGTCAATAGAGATCAACTCTATTCGACGGCCCCAGAATCGACCTCCAGGTACCAGTTATACACTAGACATTACCCCCAAATTAAAAAAAAAGCTGTAACCATATCTCCAACGTGTCCCATCCATTCCGATCCATCAAAACGCAAGATGTTTATCTTAAATGATTGTAATAGCTTATAATTTATTCGGTACGATCGGCAAAAAAGCCCCGGACCCGGTACATGGAACTAATGACTGTTTTTGCGCACCATACTTGTCCACGTTAACTCCTAATCTACATACCTACATATTTTAATATTTGCGTGTAGAGTTAAAACTTGCAGAACTGGCATACTGACTAAGCCTTTCTGTCGAGTTTACAATCAGAGACGATTCCAATGGTCGTTGTTCCATTAGCCAGACCGATGAACGGAGCCGTACATAGTGTACGACCCAATAATGCGATCCTATGGTTTTTTTTTGTCCTCTTTACCCATGAAGGGTTAAAAAGAGACAGATATACTCGTAGTGGACGCGAAATATTGGGCGTAGGTAGGTACATTATAGGAAATGACTACAACTTAGAAAAGTTGAAAAACCCCCGACATTTTCATTTCAAAGTCCAATATCTCAAAAAGGGCTGAACAGATTTTAATGAAACATGGCTAAGAACACTCGGGATAAAATTATCTATGACAAAAAAAAATTGCATTCAAATCGGTCCATCCGTTTGGAAGCTACGATACCACAGACAGATACACACTTATAACACCACTATTTTTCGTCGGGGCTTAAAAAGGAAAGGAAACGAAAGCGAAGGATTTGGAAAGGAGGTCCTAGACTAAAGAAATTAGCCGAAGACCGAGAGAACTGGCATGGCACCTACTCCATCGGCAAGAGCCGAGCTCTTAAATGTTGATGATGATTATAGCCACCCGGATGAAGCTTGATTCAATGGCGTCTCATATCTTATGTTTTGTAATCAAATTAGCATTTCCACGCATTCCGATTACTTATTCGTCCTATAAAAGCAACAGCCAGTTCAAAAAAAGAACAAGAATATCTTGTAAAAACTAAAGAATTACGGCAACCAACTACAACAAGCCTTGGATCAGTAAAAAAGGAATTTAATATTATTATGAATATTCGTAAATCGCTCCTATATCCTAGTTATGGTTGAAATGATGACATGGATTTAACCTTTTTGCTTACACAGTAAGGCAAAATTAAAATAAATATTTTATGTTCATCTCAAATAATTTCAATTTCAACGATCATTGCACTCGATAACAATTCACTCACTACGTCACCCTGTTTAGATGAAGACCACAATATTATCTTATCTCACGTAGGTATTTAATTACGTGCTTCCCTGCACTCGAGGTTATCTTCGCACATGCCGTGCATTTTACTCTTCCAATAATTAATAACCAACTAAATAACTGGGTTATTGCACTCCCAAGGGAGAAATTATTCCGACATGATCCGTATTTTTTTTTGGGATTCGTTTTGTTTATTTTTTTTCCAGAACACCTTTGTGTAAAGAGCCAAAAAAAATGTTACCCATTAAAAATACAAATTTTTTTATTTTTTTTATTTTAAGTCCTGTGAGATCCCTTGTTTTTGTTTTAAATAATGGACTAGACCGCAATGGTCATTTAATTATAATGAATCATTGACTCGGTTTAAGGATCATAACAGAACGACTTCATCATTTTATAAAGCTTGAAAAGTATATTTTTTTTTATAAGGAGTTTTAACAATAGCTACGCATTTATTTGTATAATATGCCTGCATTCAAAAGTCAATAAGAAACATGATTACAAGAACAACAACAAATATTATGTATTGCACACCTCACACAAACAAATTAGTAACGAAGAAACATAACAGTAACATGTAGGTGAAGGAAGGCTCGGAGAGGTAAACAACAGCCCCTCTATTCTGTAACTTACTAGTTACTTATAGTTAAAGCAATGAGCCAATGACGCGTAATTTAATGTCGGAGAGGTAACCGGATGGCTCGCGGTATTTGAGCCCCCGAACTGAATATTACACTCCTTAGGTACTTAGTTTTAAGCTCACCTCAACGCTCCTCACAAATATATCTTAAACCCGCGATTCGTAGTAACTAAGCGTAAGTAAAGGTCTAGTGTCACGCAAAATATAGGCACACTGGATGTCGACTTGCCGAAAAGAGCCCAGTAAAACTAACTAACTAACTAACTAACTAAGGTCTAGTGTCTAGTGTGAGGTGAGACGAGCTCCGAATAACAGCTCAGAACGGCTATGACGTGACGGCGCGCGAACACTATCCGTCTCTCTCTTATTATAACGCTTAGAACAAGAAGTAAAGTGCGAGAAAAATCGAGAGTATGTCGCGGCCGTTCCATGTTAGACGTGCAGGCGTTATTTTTGTTCAGCAAAACAGAGTCGTGTCTGCCTCATCCTAACTCTGCAGCTTGTCAGTCGCTGCTGTCGATATGCGATTATTGACAGTAATTATTTTGACAGTTCCGGACGCTTCTTGCCAGTGACGTGAAATAGCCGTCCACAGTACAGTAATAACGCCAACGACGCTAAAACATGTCGCGAGCTGCCCTATTCTGTAACTTGTTTTTAGCTCATCTCACCGCTCACCCACAAATACATCTTGACTCCGCGATGCGTAGTAACTAAGCGTAGGTAGAGGTCTAGTTTCGTGACGGGTGACCGGCGGGGTGAGCCGCATTAGCGTGTAGCGAAAAACAGCCCTCACGCCTAACGGAACTAGAGCTCTAGCTACGCTTAGTTTTGTAGGGTGAACTGTGGGTGAGCTTGAAACTAGTTACAGAATAGCGGGGCTTGTGTCGACGATACTGAGACCGACTATATTTGCCATTTAGTATGCGGTCAGAGGAACCTTCAAGCTTTTCAAGTAAGGTTTATAACAACTCTCTATACAGGGAGGAGGATCAAATCTGAGAGTATTTTTATCGAAATGAAACTGCGTAATAACTACAACTTAGAAATGTTGAAAAACCCCCGACATTTTCATTTTAAAGTCCAATATGTCGAAAACGGCTGAACAGATTTTCATGAAACATGGCTAAGAACACGTGGGATAAAATTGTCCATGACACAAAAAAAACCGCAGTCAAATCGGTCCATCCGTAACGGAGCTACGATACCACAGACAGATACACAGATCCACAGACAGACTCTTTTTGCGTCGGGAGTTAAAAAATGCATACATACAACAATCTTACGCAAACGAAGACGGGGGCATTAGATCGTCTTAATAAAATACGAATATAAACTATTTATTTTTCGATGAAACTAAATCCCCTTATACCTACGAATATGTTTTAAAGTGCAGGATATGTTTGCATAACGCCGCCTGTGGTTTCCAAGCTGGGCCGCACAGACAGACACCGATACTTTTTGGAATACCGCGTTACGACGACCCGAATAACCGGTCAAGCGTGAGACATACACATACTCGTATTTAGCTAAAGGACATCAATTGTTTTTAATTACCCTTTCAACGCATATACCTACTTACCAGTATCGGATATTGTAGAAATTATACATACATACATACATTCACGCCTTTATCCCTAAAAGGGGTAGGCAGAGCAGGACCTTTGGCATAAATGTGGGTATAAAAGATCGACAAAATGTGATATCGCAGTGACAGGTTGCTAGCCCATCGCCCACAACACTTCAACCCTGTTCCCTTAGTCGAGTCTTAAGACAACCACAGGAAGGAAGGGGTTGGTGCTATTCTAACCCAACACCACAAGGGTTAGAAATTATATTTTAATTATAAAAATTCTGTCGCCCATGTAATATTCTACGTTGGATTAATGTTGTTAGTGTCGCTTATACAGGGTGCAACAAGTGCGGGACCAAAACCTTTGCACCATTACACGGTGAAAGATTTACGAAACTAGGTACAGATGGCATCAGATATATCGGAGCGGCAAAAGTGCTCACAAATATCTGAACACGTCTATTGTCGAGGCATTAGAGCCGTGTCCAGATATTTTTGAGCACTTTGGCCGCTCCGATATATCTGATGCCGACTGTACCTATATCAATGTCCAGTCCGACCACACAAAAGTTAGTTTTTGGTGATCTTGGTACAGCTACAGCAACAACCCTTTTCAATTCAATTAAGCTTCTTTCGCTGTTTTAAATACATCTAGAAAGAACCTTAAACGCTGTACCCTAACTAAATTGCTTGGTTAAATCAGGTTTAATTCAGAACCGAAGCGCGCGTGGCAAATATTGTCTCATAATTCATTCTTTTTATTTCCTTTCAGTGAAGTGTTAATTGTATGTAGCCCACTGCAAGATTGCTTTTAAGAAAACACTTCGTGTAAAATACGAGCTTGACAAAGCGGTGTTAATTTCAAGTAATAGGTATAGCTCGAATATCGATCTTCACTTCGTACTGGAAACTCAATCTTAGCGTGTGTGACTTGAGTTTAAATTCCACGGTATGTAAGAATGTGATGCGAGTTTATGAAAATTACAGATAGGTGTAACTGCAACGCGACACCACTGACATCATTCCATGCAAAAAATTAACTGATTTATTGAAGTAATAAAGACATAAAGTTGTTATTAATGGGAGGATGTGATAGTAGTTTTTTGGGTGCCATAAATTGATACAGATTTGCTGTCTATCGTCGTAAATTTAATTGTAATAATATTGTAAGAAAAGTTGCTTTCACTACTTTAAAAAACTGTGAAATGGTACGCTATATTTAAAATGTAATGATGCAGGTCTTTGACTAGTTAGAAGTCACTATACGCGATTAAGTCCCATTTAGTAAAAATCAAATAATGTAGTCGATATGTGTGTCACTTTGGCCGCTGCGATATATCTGATGGCCACTGTACCGTCAATTATTTGTTAATTGTATTGTGAGTTTGGGCTTTGCGAAGTACATAGCAAAGTACCCAAATCACAACAGCAGAATTTCTAAGCTCAACCCTGCGGCTCAAGACCTACAAGCGCTAGGATTTAAAAACCTTCAAGGCATTAAGAGCCCCCCGAAGACGAAGATAATCAGAAAGAATGACCTTAATCTTTCATGAGCGCGAACCTCCAAGTGTTGGGTTAAACCTTTAACCATAGTAGTCTTGCTTAAATGGATAAAATTCAAAACTCACAACACTACATAGAGATATTAATCTAATCAGACAGGATCGTTCACATAAAGTTATCGAAAAAAAAAACGACATCGTTTGATGTGATATCGATCATCCTTGCATTAAATCAATAATCCTGAGTCGGGATAAAAAATGCTTAACCGCCTGTAAGCGGCGCGGGGGATATAAATCTTTCATGAATTTATTTATAAGCTCGATATTATGTGCATCGTAAATCGTTTGAAGTTTTGTTTTGGGGAAAAAAGAATTTATGGCCTTATGGCCGTTTTTGCATAATAAGTACCTATCTATCTATGGTGTTCTTCGCTATGTATAGATACTTTATAATTTCATGATAATACTTTCATGATCGGCTATTTACCAATGAAGAAACAAACCTTACCAGGAGCACAAAAATAGCAGAGTATTGTTACATACAAATGAAGACCTGGGACCCACTCCGGGAGTTCCAGCAGAAGTGAAAACTTGAATCATTTAAAAAAAAACTTAAAAATCCGCGTTTTGAAGCGTAACTCCCGCTTTTTGTATTCCGGCAATTGGCAACACTAAATCCTACGGTCACGTGACCTCCTACGCTCCGACATCTGTGGCGAGTTCAACAATTTTTCCAAAAAGTGCACAGCGCCACTAAAGAAGTTTTCACTTCAAAAAAGACCGGGTTGCACTCCGGGAGTGCCAGCAGAAGTGAAAACTCAATGACATTGTAACAGTTTTTCGATCAGGTCAGGTAACTTTTCAATCTGTTGAATCCTACGGTCACGTCAAACGTTGCGACGAGTTCGACATTTTTTAAATGAGCAATATCACAATAGGTGGATCGGCCGGGACGGCCCCGTTGGATGGCCTGCAAGATCGCCCGATATGACGCCGTTGGATTATTTTCTTTGGGGTGATATGAAGCAACGGGTATAATATCACACAATCCTCACCCTTTGCAACACTAGAATATATATTTTTTCTTTAATAAGGGTTTATCAATCGAATTTATGACTTTTAATTAAAATAAATGATTTTATTTACGCAATTTTTAGAACTATTGATAAAATTATGGTTTGATTTACGTACCCATTTGCGTGGTATTTTTCAAAGTCTGAGACAGTTTGAAAACGGTTTTAGAATCGACATTAAGTGAGGATTAATACTAAGTAAAAAAACAGTTACTAAATCTGCGTTTTTTTCAGGAAATTGTGTTTTTCTTTAAAAATTCGTCATTTTTTTAGCCATTTTTCAAAAACAGTATTTTATTTTGCGGGGGTTTTTTCTTCTGGTTGTTTTTCAATTGTTATTAATAATTATTAACCTGCCCCTTGGTAATACTCTGCATTTTTTTTTTTTTTTAGGACCATTGGATCAAAAGTTATACCATCTGAATTAGGTGTGCTACCCGGGTGTTTACTAAAATGTAAAAAATTCTGTAAAAAAAAAACGAATGACCAGAAAAATTTTTCACACTGATCACTAATAAAATTGGCTGATTTTTTTTTCCTTTTATTATGTACACTTTATGAAATTCCACTCTGTAGTTGTCTACCCTAAAATGATACAAGTGTTTTCATTATTTATATCTAAATGATACAACTTACAACAAATACACGGTGTAACCGTGAACCGACCAAGGGCATAACAGGTATTGTGTTCTGATAAGAAAAAACTAAGATTTAAAAAAAAACGTTTTTTTTTTTACATTTGTATGGTGCAGGTCGCGTCAAAAAAAAATTCTCTAACTGTTTTCGTATCAGAACACGATACCCGTTCTGCCCTTGATCGGTTCACACCCCATTTATGTTACACTCTGTATATTTATTTTTAAGTATTTATTTTTTGACTCTGTTATTTTGAAATTCGTTATTCAGTTCTGGAAAGGTAGCATAATAAAAAACCTAAAGAAGATGAGGTTTGAAACGATCGGTTCGTTTTTTCGCTGTCAACATTGTCCAAATTGTCAATCGTATCTCACGTCTTTTTCTTGCTTTCTTAGTAATCAATAAATTGTTGAAGATTACGAGATTATTATACGAGTATCTATTTGTTAATAAATATTAAGATTTTATTTTTCGCTGTGTGGTGGCGTGCGGACAGCGATGGACCAACCAGAGGCAGGTCCAAGTGGCTTGCAAAAAAGACCGACTCGTACTCCCCGGAACGTATTGCGTTCACCACAAGCAAAGAGACAGAAACAGAGTCCATTATAGTGGTGAACATTTACAAGTTGGTGTGTGAACTTTGCAGCAAGGATGAATTTCCGGGTAACATAATAATATTTGTCCCAAGCAGAAGGTTGACGACGAGTGCTTCTTTGTTTACCGTATTTCTAATCCTCAAAAAACGGACTATAGTTTAGAGTCATTATGTTTGCGTTTCATCGTCGTGGTACAATGAAGTGTAAAAATATGGGTGCATACAACTTACTCATACAAATATTGCCCGTCGCTCGTGTCAGCGGATTAAAGTTTTGGTAGATATGTTTTTAAGAGAGGATTTAACCGATAAATATTTTTGCGCTTGGCTGTGCCAATTCCGGCCTCGGTATGAAGTGTCACTGTCAAGTCAAGCCTGGCAACCGCGTTCGAGTTAATTGCACTTAGGGGGCTGTCCATATAATACGTCATTTCAAAGTAGGGAGGGGGGACCATGGGATAACGGTAGTTATTTTATGGCATATGTTTAACGGACCACCAGATATAGTGAAATATAACGCAAAAAAAATACTTTTTACTGCCGAAAATACTAAATGATCACCAAATTTTTATCTCCATTTTAATGTGAAATAGTAACCCAAATTATAACATCTTACCACACTATTAAAGAAAATGCTATCCTAATAAAGCATTGCTAATCCAAAAATGGTTTAATGATCACCATTTTTTTTCTCCTATTAATGTGAAATAATAACCCAAATTATAACATCTTACTATCCTATTAAAGAAAATGCTATCCTAATAAATCATTGCTTACCCAAAAATAGTAAATGATCACCAAAATTGTATCTCCTTTAAATGTGAAATAATAACGCAAATTATAACTTCTTACTATCCTATGAAAGAAAATGCTATCCTAATAAATCATTGCTAAACCAAAAATAGTAAAACAATTTCCTAAATTCGACGGAGCCCCGCGCTTTCGTTTCTGGGACTCGGTCTCCCGCCGTCCGCCCGGGCTCCCGCCAAAATCTCGCTTCTTCAGCCCTTCATTTCACGTGCGCACTCGACCTACGCTCCGCTCGGGAGGTCGCCGGCTCGCTTCGCTCGCCACCTTCCCCCAGTCGCTTCACTTGGGTCTCGTGCACCCCGTTCAACTCAGGACCTCCTTCGCGAGCTTCTGGCTCCGCAGGCTTTTATATACACTCTAGGGGTAGGACAGACAAGACCACGTGGAAGTAGGGTGCGCTGATTCGGGTTTTGGTAGAACTTGTAAAGGCATCATTATACTTTATTTACCCCGACAAGGTGCACTGATGACTTGGTAAAGGTTGCGGGAGTCCGGTTGATGCGGGTGGCGCGGGATCGGTCACTTTGGCACTCTTTGGGGGAGGCCTATGTCCAGCAGTGGACGTCTTTCGGCTGATATGATGATGATGATGATACTTTATTTGGTAACATTCATATATTTTATGGCAATCATAGTGGATTATTGAGGTAGAAGTATTGTATTAATTTGGTCGCAAAGATTTGGTGATCATTTAGTAAATTTGGTGTTCGAATACAATTTAAAGTGCAGTCGTTACTAAAATAGCTAGTACTATTGTAATGGTACAATTATTATTTTTGGTGTTCAGTATATTTATTTGGTAAAAGGGCTTAGGGTATCAAAGCATTTTTTGGTGGTCATTATATTTGATGCCTTATTTTATTAGGCGGGGAGGGTCCATTCAACAGCATGATCATAGGGGGGGTCAAAAATGGTCAAAATTGATAACGTAATATAACAAAGCCCTAGGAGAAAACTTCTGGAATTTGGATTCTATTTTCTGTATTTGTAGGTACTTGCCCGCCCTTCGTTCATTCCACACTGTACAAATCAGGAAGCTTCTATGAACTTGACAAGCTTTGAATTTAATGATAATGTCATAATTATAATTTAAAAAAGTTAGTTACATACTAAAATCGTTTTAACGGCTCTTTCTTCGGCAGCGAGTCCCGAACTTGCCAGATTTTTCCGAACCACTACCGAAACTCATTTTTTTTTTTACGGTCCACGTGTATGTGTATACTAGACGGTACAGAACTATTAATACATTGAGGGTTTTAGAAGTTCCATTCTAAATTATGACAGTAAGTAGGATACTTACTCATTTTGATCATCTTGATCATCATCCTCCTAGCGTTATTCCCGGTTGTGCCCCTAAAAGAGCCGGGGTCCACTTTTGACACCTAATCCGATGATTCGGCATAGGCACTAGTTTTACGAAGGCGATTGCCATCTGACCTTCCAACCCAGAGGGAAAACTAGACCTTATTGGGGTTAGACCGGTTTCCTCACGAAAAGCTAACGGTAAATATTCCGTTCATAAGTTCCGAAAAACTCCGAAAACATTGGTACGAGCCGGGATTCGAACCCACGACCGCCGCTTGACAGCCGCATGCCTGGACCACTAGGCTACCGTAACTCCTTCATTTTGATACTCTTGATGTTGATCATAAAATAACGCGTAGGTAACATACATTTCACTAAGTGTCTATCCACTCGGAAATAGAAATTGCTCACTTTTATGTTAGTTGCCGAAAGATGGGTTTAAAATAGATAGACTTTTTCAGTCATGGGTTAAGAACTAGTAGGAATCATCATTCATCATTTAAAACTTTTTTACAAAAATATAACTAATATGCTCGGTAACAGCATCTCTCTTGTATGTTTAAACGAACGAGGGAGCGAAACGAACGAAGTTCTATGCAGCTTGGGCCAAAAATCGTTTGTAGAGATCTCCGGATGTTCGGATGTCCCGCTGTCCCACTGTTCTCCTCTACAGGTCGCATTTCTCAACCGATTCTCGACAAATTTTGCGAGCAGGTTCGTTAATTATATAATTTTTGAGTCAAGTCACTTTAACGAATAAAAAGATTTTCGGCCGGTTCATGACGCAATAGTAATGGTATAATAATTGCTAGATTGTTGGAGATTAACTAGTGTTTTTAAAATAGTGTGAAAGGCACGTTGTTATACTTCAATTTACATCGAGAACCTAAGGTTTTTTTAAACATGACGTGATTTTTCTTCTTTAGCTAGAGGAGCGAAGCTATACTTATAGGTATGCTTACCGAGTTTTATTAAAAGAAGGTGTATATATAAGATAGGTATATGACATTCGATAAAAATGGTGAAAAAACGGTAAATCATCAAACCAGAAGGTTCGCCGGTATTGCGTTACGTGGTGCACCTGCACCCTCTGCCGAGGCGTAGTGAGAGAGGTAGGTAGGTAGATAACTAAACTTGTATAGTTTATAGGGTCAAAAATATCATAAGTCTGAACCAAACTTATACTTGTTTGTGCTCAAATCATGAGAATACCTGTGAGTTTTTCAACGTTCTACTTCTTCCAAATAATGCATTATTCGTTTAATTACATTTCAGTCAATATTGATGAATTCATCATTCGTTTTTGGTTAATTCGTAAAGCTCGGACTACATGTCAGCATCGCTACGCTTCTGCTCCGGCCCTACCACCCCGGTATTTTAGGGGCTTGTCCATATATATTACTTAATTCCTTGAATAGACCCCGCCGTAATATATGGACAGCCCCTAGGGTAGGTACACGAGGTAAACTTGAACAAAACTATTTTCGGTGACAAAACGTAGGTAATCCCTTTACATCATGATTTCCCGCAGAAATGATCTCAAATTGTAATGTTACTTACCTAAGCGTTCGTGCCCCTATTAAATGAACTCCCAGAAATACCTAGAGTACCTACTGTTAGGAAATCTTGTACTAGGTATATTATATTGTGCACAGCCTTTGTTTTCACTCTCCTTATACCTAGTCCCGAGGTAAACTAATGTCACAAAGAAATTACCTACAAGTACCTGATAGGACCCTAGTGATTGACTCCATATTTAAACCTTAGCTACTAAACTATCAAACATATACATCATCTGAAACCGCAGACCTAGTTTATTATCATTCTATATCAAATTGTTTATCAAAATTAACAACATAACAGTACTAACAGTACTGCTGATAGGCCGATAAGAGAATGAAAGTGTGCAAAATCTTTCACTTCGACGCGAACCAAAGAAAATATCTGCCGTTGCAAAAACATGGCATAAAGCATATCCAGAACATGCCGCTCTCTCCGACCAAAAATGTATAAAACGTATCCCATTATATCAATTAGGTAAGTGTAAGTGCACTAAACTGCATCTAACATTTGCAAGACTATTAAATGAAAGCATAAACACTTACCACTTTCATGACAAGACAAACGAAATGACAATGAACTTCACTTGCCGAACTAATTGGTACCAGATACCACACGATACCGGTACCGATACCAATTTCACTAACACAACACAAGATGCAAAAGTTGATGCAAAAACGGCACAAAAAAACACGACTTTCTTTCCAGAAGTACAGAACGCTTAGAGGGCCCTTTTGAGGTTTGAGTCCGGCTGGTTGGCAGCTATTTTCATAGATGTTTAAAAGTTTTAAAGAAGATAAAAAGCTGCGTTTGGTTTCGCGTGAACGACGGGACGTCGGCTGCGGCAGCGCTGGCGCAGGCACATCTAAAACTGATCCAACCGGTGTGAAGTTGCGCAGGCGATCGTGACCGGCCGCGATCAAGCGAGGTATCGCGGCTCACTTCGTGTTGGTTGTCTTTTTGCTCTGGAGTTGAAGGGAATATACCTACCTACGGTGTTGGAAATCGGATCCTAATATTACTAGGAATGATACTCGTATAAGCTTGTAGGCGTCGAATCTTACTTGAATCTAATAGCAGTCTAATAAGATGGCACTATCTCTGTCAGTTCGCGCAATTTATCGATGTTGTAGGTACTTGTAGGTAATTAAATGAATGAGAATACTTATTAAACATGCCCATATTTCTACCATGTACTTTTCAGTAACTTTTCCCAGAAGTTGTGGGCGTGCCAGTAAAGACCTAACTACCTAATAGACACCATTAAGCCCATTAAGTATTGGAAAGCCAACAGTGAAGATAGTCGTTCCTGGAATTGTCTTAAATCCCGGTTATGTACCTTACCTAAGGAGCTAAAGGTGTCTCCTTACCTTTTATTGGTTGCTAGTTGCTACTTATCACCATAATATATTCACCATTCAGATATTCACAGACGAGCAATCCCAAATGGGTTAATGGCGGTAAATCAGAAACGTTGTTTTTGGAAATAAATAGCTGTACGAGTAGCACAACGTCGATATTTAAATTATTTAAAAAAAAATGAAATTTTTGAAGGGGTGTTCTGTTATATGCATCAATTTTCACGTACGTGTTTGTACCCATACAGATTACCTAGGATTACATCAATCCTAAAGCAATTACTTAATACAGTCATATGCAATATATTTGACTCGTCCTACTAACAGCTTAAAAAAATGTGTATGATATTTTTGGGGGCCTGGTTTAGTCGCAAACAAAGAACGCCGTTCAAATTATATAAATTAAAAACGTTTGCTGTTATTGCTCTAATATAGGATTCCCACCATACGGGCTGGGCCGGGTCGCCTGGCGCCGCATCGTAGCGGATGCGCGAGAGTTTTAATAGAGTGCAGTAGGCCAAAAGCCGGTCGGAGCTGGCCAGATGCGACGACCGCCGAGCGCAGCCGTCCACGTCCGCGCGGAGCCACCGGCCGCAAATCCGTTCAAATATGAAATGTAACGTCTGTATGAAAGCTTCAAATTCCTTTGGCAACTTTTAGAATGCGCTCTGGTGCGCTCCGGCCCGTCCGTTCGGTGAGAATGATACATTAGTGTCTATACTATTCCGTTCCGAGCTTAGTCATAACAAAGCAAGCTAAAATATCTGACAACTCCAACGGGCCCACAAATAGAGTCGTGTCAGATATTTATGCGCTCTCTGGATGTACGCGGAAGCGCGGGTAGACTGTTTCTACACTACTATGCGCAAGCGAGCAACCTCCCTGGTGCGCAGGGTCCGGGCTAGCTCCAACAGCATCCTGACCATGATTGCAGACAGAGTGGACGGCACCTACCTAAACAACTGCTGCCTGATGATGTAGGAATATATAGGTACCTATTATTAAATTGTAACTTAATAATATTTATAATACGAACAATTCGATGATAGTAATAATAATAGTAATATTATAATATAATAAAATAGGATGTTACTAACCGTAGTATATAGCCGTACCTATAAGTATTACTAACAGTGATTGATCCAAGTTGGTCTATGAATAAAGATATTTATTTATTATTTGTTCTAGCAGATAATGTTGGTGACTGTACCAAGCACCAATAAGCGAGGAAATATTAAACCATAAAGCAGTTCACGAAACGAGCCTGTCGTGGAATTGACACATTCATCATCCGCGGCCACCAATCACCGTCACAATTTAATTAAGCCAGCGATACTAAATAACGCTTGCCTTAATAGCATTAGATATAAACAAAGTACTTATTTATTATAGCTATCCAGCACGGCTATCACGCGACGGCGCGCGAGCTCACTCGATTTTTCTCGCACTATCCGTCTCTCTCTTATTAGAACGCTTAGAACAATATAGTGCGAGAAAAATCGAGAATTTAATATATGTCGCGGCCGTCCCATGATAGACGTCCAGTAAAGCGTCCACGTCCAGAACTTGTAAAACATTAGAGCAGGAAGAGTGAATTTAACAGTAGGTATAGGATTCAAGGAAGAATAAAGTTCATGTAATTAGTAGCTTCTGCCCGCGCCTCCGTCTGCGTGGAACTCGTTTAAATAGTAAGCTATGGAGCTGGACAAACTTTCACCCCATTTCACCACTTGGGGAACTTCCGGGATAAAAACTGCGGTATGGCACATATAATATCCGCTTCACGACATATGTAATTAATGCTTTCTGAGAGCAAAGAGTCCGCTGGATGCGGGTAGCGCAGGACCTGGCACCCTTTGGGGGAGGTCTACCTCCAGCAGTGGACGTCTTTCGGCTGATATGATGATGATGATGAGAGGAAATGCGTGAGGAGATAGAAATAAAATAGGGGTTTTTTATAAAGATCACATTTTAAAGATTACGGTTTGAGAAAAACAAGTCCATCGGACAAACGAAACCGTCAAATAGTGCTTTGCAAATCGTACCATAGGTACCCAATCGGTTCGCCGCATTATTTTCGTTGATTCTACTCTTGAACTGTAGGTAGCTAAACTCACTTTAATGAATTAATTAGGTCGAAGCCGAATTATGGAAACTAAATATTTATCCGCCCTTTGATGGTTGACAGCTTTATGACACGGATTTTAGATTATAGAACAAGCGAGCGAAGCGAACGAAGCCGTTTCAGCTAGGGCAGAAATGTTTTCGTATATCTGTCCGTAGTGTGTGCTACGCGCTAATGCGGCTCCCCCGCCGGTCACCCGTCACTAAACTAGACCTCTACTTACGCTTAGTTAGTACGCATCGCGGTGTCAAGATATATTTGTGGGTGAGCGGTGAGGTGAGCTTAAAACAAGTTACAGAATAGTTGGGCAATTATGGGGGCAGGGCTGCAATGCAATGTCGAGCTCCCTCCATCGCTGACTGTACAGACCTCTACTACAGACAGTACAGTAATGGCGAGTACGATACCTTTATGACCAAGTCGATAAGCGCTTGATTATCTCTGCATTTGCGGTGAACGCTCGATAACGCTGCAAAATAGCAATGTCAATATCTGATTACACGGCAGCGAATAATCGTCACAAACTCGTAAGCTCCTAGGTTCACTACAAATTTCACCCTAGAGTAAACTAGGCGAGAATAGATTTTCAAATGACGTGCCAGTTGATAAGAGGTTTGAAAAGTTATTGTTTTATATAATAACAATGGGTTTTGCACTATGAAGATTGAAGGTGAAGAGGCTCTCAAGATGAGTACCTAGGCCTAAATACTAAGTTATAGGTTGTAGATTGTATAAAGTGTTGTGCATCTCTATTGCACTTTGACAGTACGAGCGGGATGCACAGATAGAAAACTCGATACTCGTTAGCGTAAGCCGTCATTGTCAAACTCATGGTAAGCGTACAGAAACTGCAGAGAGAAATGAGTTGTGAGCGACTACCATCTACAAGTGAAATCAAAAGATTCATGACTTTCATGAGGAATCCAAGGACATCGCATATGTAAAAATCCATCATACCGTTTGTCTGTAGGCCGTGAAATGTAATTTTCTTGTCCACATACATATGCTCGAAAAACATAATCCTCCTTCTGAGCCAGTCGGGTAAAAATAAGCCAAGTCTTAATAAAATTGACCGAATAATTTATGTTCATTACCGTTCACTACCGCCGAAGTCAAAACAAACGTTTCCTCCAAGCGGATCGCAGATGATACAGGAAAAAGTTCATAAAAATTAAACTGGCTCAAATTAGGCCACATGAATCAGATCACCATGTCTCTCTGCGTCTTACGTCTGTCCTTGTCGGGTTCAGTGAACGAGAGAGAGATACGAGACTTGTGGATCATATCGAAATTGGTGCCGATAGTGAGCGAGGTAGTTTGATTAGTATCGGTGAATGAATTCGGAATAACTATTTCGGTTTCCGAGTAAACAGATTCGGCGTGGAGAATTGATACAAAAAGTAGGTACTTAGACCTATAGTTAGTAATTATAACTACTAAACGATCAACATTTCTGTATTTGTTTATTTGCAAATGGGTTCTCTTGTTTTTCGTGCGAGAGAGAGATTTTAGGTAGGTTAGGTTAGGTTAGGTTTATCTCATATAGTTTTGTTCTGTTCTCAATGTAAAAACTTTCGGAAAAATATTTATGGAGCTAATACATAATTAAGTAAACTATTCATTGAAGCCCGACATTTCTATATTTATTTGATTTCTATAGAAATGCCACACGAGAAATACG
The DNA here is from genome assembly GCA_945867215.1 of Epinotia demarniana. Taxonomy (NCBI): domain Eukaryota; kingdom Metazoa; phylum Arthropoda; class Insecta; order Lepidoptera; family Tortricidae; genus Epinotia; species Epinotia demarniana. The sequence continues at coordinate 30,813,577 of OX244260.1, forward strand.
TAAATCTGATGACCTGCTGGTAATCTCCAAAAGGAAGAAGTACTATCTGCTCCCTATAGACCCCTACTGCGAGTTTACTTACGAAAACCGAATTCATCCTCCTCCTTTTTCAAATCGGTTAAAAACAATGCTAACGTTTAACGGCGACACAACCACGCAACCGCCCATAAGCTGCAAACGCACAGAGAGCGGTGGCGGGGCGGCGCGGCGTGGTGCGGAGGCGGTACCGGTTGTAATGTTCGAGCTAATACGAAAGGGTCCGCACAGAAAACTGCGCCGCGCCGCGCCGCTCTGTGCGGATCCTTTCATATTAGCTCGAACATTACAACCGGTACCGCCTCCGCGCCGCAACGCGCCGCTCCGCCAGCGCTCTCTGTGCGTTTGGGCCTTTAGGGGGCGATTAGTCGCGTGGCGTGGGCGTCGCAGCGCGGGAGTGGATGAAATAAAGACAAGAAGCCAAGCTATACGGGCAACTACGGAACCCTACAATGCGCGTGGCCCGAAACGCTCTTGGCTGGTTTTTTCATAAAAGCCTGCCTATAAACGCGCAATTGCAAAGCACAGTGGGTTATATAATACGTGCGTGACCCGGAGCGAGAGCGTCAATACAATTTCAATTCATTTAAAAGATATAGGTATTCCGGAATAAATGCAGACCTAAATAACAAGGTACAATGATGTTATATAAAAATTATATTACATCATTGCCTAGGTAGGTACTTATAAAACTATGAACGGGGAGAGTACTTGTTTGGCATCCCTCCCTTTTGGCTCCTTTTCATGATTGACCATGATTAGCAGCTTCGGCATGTATTGATTATTGATTGTCAGGTAGAACGAGATCAACGTCAATGTAATTGATTGAGCTCATATTAGTCATATTAGGTGCATGTAATTGGCAGATGTTACAGTCGAATTATCTAATGGCGGGGTCAGGCAAAGCTCGAAAGGTAGAAGCTTAACAAATAAACAGGACCGTTTTAGCGAGTATTAGCGAGCGTTCTAGCAATCATACCTACTAGCGTAGCTTCGAGCTTTTTGCCGAGGCGAGGAATTTTGTTATTGTTCTACCGTCCCTCTCCAACCACACCACCCGACCGCAAACGCGCCACGTTCGCTAGAATGAACGTGAAAATGTTCGTAGCTATGTTTGGCTCTATACTTGGCTGTGTCCATTGTTCAATGCGACAAAAAAAAGCGAAGCCCTGTTACCTGTTAGCTGTGTTAGCTGTTCTTTGACATGTGAATCCTCAAGCCTATCATCACCGCAAGTGAACCAAGAGTGATCGTTTGTTCACCATAAGTTGAACGTACCCTGGTGGTAATAATTTATTTAACTTGCCAATAACAATTAATACTGCAAGGCTGTCGCAATAGTCGCAGACTAATCGTATTTAGCTAATGAAGCAGTGCCGGCAGTGGTTGCCAACTATTCTTACTAATCCGATGATTATACGGAGTTTAACCTAAACATCACGATGGACTTTCCCTAGAAACGAAAAGCGTGAATTAAGTAACCACTAACTTTCCGGTAAAAGAAAACATCGTGAGGAAACCAAAGATAAATAAGCCTAAATATTGAATGTATTTTACAGGTAAACACTGTAAACAGCCTCGTTCAACTGGGCGCCGAATGATGATCGTTCCTCGTCGCATATGGCGCTTTCCAAGATAAATGCCCAGTACGCTTACCATGAGTTTGACAATGACGGCTTACGCTAACGAGTATCGAGTTTTCTATCTGTGCATATCTATTGCACTATGACAGTACGAGCGGGATGCACAGATAGAAAACTCGATACTCGTTAGCGTAAGCCGTCATTGTCAAACTCATGGTAAGCGTACATGTTATTGGGCCTACTCATTTCGAGCACCTACCCGCCCATAATAATAATAATTAATAGGAAACGAACCTTGTGACGAAACATTTAGGCAAAGACTGAGAAATACTTTGTTGGTTAACTCTTAGAAATACGTTCTTGAATTCATGGAAATAATGTTTTAATTTTAGTAATTATTTGATTTATTGATACCTAATAAGAGGGCTGCCTTTTAAGTTGTGTCGTTTGGAAAAACTAAAGACAATTTAAGTGTTAAATGGTATTTATTGTTTTTCAAAGTAATCACCGTGATGTGTAATACACTTTTTCATTCGATCGAACCAGTTTTCGAAACACTTATTCCAGTCCGAAGTCGGGGTCTCCAAAATGGCCATTTTGTATGCCTCAACCGCTTCTTCAGGCGTCTGTTACCGTTGACCACGAAGTCGTTGCTAGATTTTTGGAAAAGTAATAAAATCGTTAGGGCTTAAGTCTGGACTGTACGGCGGGTGTTCCAGAATTTCGACGTTTTGCTCTTTTAAAACGCAATTGTTTGCCGGGTGGTGTGCGAGCTCGCATTATCGTGGTGCAGTCTTATACGACGTCTTGGGTTATTTTTTCGAAACTCGCCGATGACTTCTGGTAAACAGACAGTGGTATACCAGTCAGCATTAACCGTTTTACGATCCTCGAGCACGATGCTGGCAACGTGGCCACTTTTCGCCACAAACGTGGCGACCATTTTTTTCGAAGTGCTCCGTGAGCGTATAACTTTAGTCGGTTTTGGCTCATCTTGGAACACCCAAACAGTCGACTGCTGTTTAGAATCGGGATCGTAGGCATATATCCAAGATTCCTCACCACTGATAATAGTGATAATGTCGTAACCATGTTTCGAGTTTCCTCGGTTGAATTGCCGCAGAGTTTTGCGACACCATCGAACGCGAGCCGTTGTTTGGTCTTCACTGAGTAAATGTGGTATCCAGCGTGAGATCAACTTTTTTACGCCTTAGTGATCATGCAAAATACTGTGAACACTGGTCCCTGAAATACTTAAGGAAGCTTCTATAACACGGTATGTCACATGGCGATCTTCGACGATCAGTTGCCGTACAGCATCAATGTTCTCCTGGGTTACGGCTGTTTTTGGTCGACCTTCACGATGTCTATCACCAAGACTAGAGCAACCACGTTGAAATTCTAAATACCAGCGTTCCACAGTCCGGAGGCATGCATGGTGCTTTATCATTGAAAACCGTAGTCAACTCTTCGAAGCACTGAAGTCGCGTTAAGCCCCTTTTGAATTTGTAAAAAAATATCGCACGTAAATTTTCCTTCGAAATTTCCATTTTCACAACTGACTTGTCAACTTTGAACGAACGCTGTACTAAAACGGTTGGGCCGATTTCGAGTCATTCTTTTGTTTTCGAATTCTAAATTCAAATATTTTCAGATGACACTAGTTCTTTTTTATGCAATCACGGGAGGTTTGCAAACGACAGAACTTAAAAGGCAATTTGTGTAACATGTAGGTATATTGTATATATTCTACTTTGAAAGCTATATACGTAAATTGACATTGTTTATTTTTGTTTGATATAGTAATTGTCAATTAGTTGTTAAATGACAATCCGTAATCGAAGATACTATGTCGAATTTCTGTTGACATTTTGAATATAATTAAATTTTAATTTATTATTAGAATTCTTTTAATGTTGACATTGTATGCGAATCTGTACCTATTTATTGTAACTTTTTATCTCGAAATAAATAATTCTAAATCGAAATCTAGGGGTTTGGGTAAAAATGTTGTTATTTTTTTACACGAGCGGCCATTCGCTGTTAGATTATGATAGATCTACTCAAAGCAAACATTTTGTTATGAAACATAGAATACACTAAAATGCATCGGAGCCGAGATAATGCAATATATATTTTCACAGGTCATATTGAAAAGTTATATACAAAACTTCAAACTTAAATATCTCGGCTCCGATATTGTTTAACGCGTTTACTTTTATATATCTATGCGTATTAATATTATAGGTCCTCTAAACGATTGTTAAAAACCCATCCTTGGCCGCTGCAAAAAATAAAAACTACATTATTTCTCATGCAAGGTTACCCAATGCCCTTTAACGATAATCTTAATCTTTTCTATTCGTAGGTACGAGTCTTGGGAACGTCGGTTTTTTAAATATAAAAACGATTCACATAATGGACCCAAAAAACAGATTGGCAATATCATAAAGTATCATTAAGTTGTAACCGTTGTACCAAAGTCGTCACGGAGCGGAAGTTATAATCGAATGCCGGTCAATAATTCAGTGACAAAACCGTTGTACCTACCGCAATTGACGTGTAGTTATACTGATTATACTGATTGGGTGTCCCCCACTTAAGGCCTCCACACACCGAACGTGGGTCGGGCGCGGCACGGGTCGTGCGCGGCGCGGGTCGGTATATATATTTGATAAGTGAGAGAGATATATCTCTCTCACTTACCAAAGCATTTAATATCTCTCCCACTATCTCTATCCTACTGTGCGAAGGAGATATAGATACCGCCCGACCCGCGCCGCGCACGATCCGCGTTTGGTGTGTGGAGGCCTTAGTTCTTGGATATTCAACATAGTCAACATAGTCGAATCTTCAAATCAAATCGACGACAACGGAATTCTGACCTCTGCCTCACCTCTCTCTCTCCTCTGCTGCTGACCTCTCATCCGGTTGACTACCATGTATCCGTTGAAGCCCCACTCGGTTTTTCGGATCATTGCTTGATCCGGAGTACGGTGCCACTCGGCTGCCCGCCGCGTCGGCGAGTTGCCTGTGGCCGCCGTGTGTGGCACTATTAGGTCAGCAGATTGGTACGAGATGCGGTCCTTCTTTGCATCCTACCCTTGGGGGCAGGTTTGCTTCACGCCGGATGATCCCAATGTCGTTGCTGATTCTGTTGCTGCCGTGGTGCTGCAGGGAATGGAGCTTTTCATTCCATCCTCTGTAGTCCCTGTTGGTGGCAAGTCCCAACCCTGGTTTGGTCGTTTCTGCAAAAAGGCCTCTCGCTGAAAGCATGAACGTTACCAAGCCTGGGTAGCAGCGGCAGTTCGGGATGTAAGTAAAGACTGGCGCATTAAAAAAGGAGTTTAACTTTGCCTCCAGGTCCTTTAAAAGAGTTAATGCCAGAGCAAAGTCGCTGCACATTGGTAGAATTGGCGAGAAATTAGAGCGCCTCCCGTCGGGAACTCGTGCGTTCTGGTCTCTTGCCAAAGCTATCCAGGGCAATTTCAGCTCGCCATCTTTTCCGCCTCTGCACATGGATAACGATTCATTGGCCCACGACGCAAAAGACAAAGCCGATCTTCTGGGTAAAGTCTTTGCGTCTAACTCGACTTTGGATGACGGGGTAAACGCGCCGCTGACCATTCCGCGGTGCGAGAGCTGTATGCGTGATATCCGGTTCAACCAAAGCTCCGTGCGTAAAGCACTTCTTTCCCTCGACACTCATAAGTCAAGTGGGCTTGATGGTATCCCTGCGATTGTGCTGAAGATGTATGCTCCCGAGTTGGCTCCGGTCTTAACGCGTCTCTTTCGGCTCTCTTATTCTTCTGGCGTAGTCCCGACCTCGTGGAAGTCAGCTTTGGTGCATCCGATCCCCAAAAAAGGCGACCGCTCAAATCCGTCCAACTACAGGCCAATAGCTGTTACCTCCCTTCTCTCGAAGATAATGGAGTCCATTATCAACTGCCAGCTCCTTCGGTACCTAGAGGATCACCAGTTGCTTAGTGATCGACAATACGGTTTCCGTAGAGGCCGCTCGGCTGTCTTCTAGTCTACCTGACACATCGTTGGGCACAGGCGATCGAGACTAAGGGCTGCATTGGCTGTTAGTTTGGATATAGCGAAGGCCTTTGATCGGGTTTAGCACAAAGCACTTTTTTCGAAGCTACCATCCTACGGGCTTCCCGAGAGATTATGTGTATGGGTCAGTAGCTTTCTAGCAGACAGAAGCATTAAGGTCGTAGTTGACGGTGAATGCTCCGACTCCATGTCTGTGAATGCTGGTGTCCCTCAAGGCTGTGTGCTTGAGCACACACATCACCCACGCTATTCCTTATGCATATCAATGACATGCTGCAAATCAGCGGAATTCATTGTTATGCTGATGATAGTACAGGTGATGCCTCTTACACCGGCCGTACGAACATCTCTCGGGAAATCGTCATCGAGAGCCGGAACAAACTTGTGTCTGAAATTGAGACTTCCCTAAGTGAAATCTCTGAATGGGGTCGACTTAACTTAGGCCGTTTTAACCCTGCCAAGACACAGGTTTGCGCGTTTACCGCGAATAAGTTAAATTTTGTCGTGTCACCTCGTTTTGAGAGCACTCCGCTGACTGCCGCAGCCAGTATCGGAATCCTTGGCGTCGACATTTCCTGTGAAGTCCAGTTCCGCGGGCATTTAGGGGGTAAGGCCAAATTAGCCTCAAAAAAGCTGGGTGTGCTCAACAGATCGAGACAGTATTTCACACCGGCCCACCGCCTGCAGCTTTATAAGTCGCAGGTCCGCCCACACTTGGAATACTGTTCTCATCTTGGGCAGGGGCACTCCAATACCAGCTTCTCCCTCTGGATCGCATCCAACGCATGTATAACGGGGAGTGCTCCGAGGAATTGTTCGGATCAATCCCTACCGCCTCTTTTCGCCATCGTCCAACGCGACAACATTACCATCCTCACCACTTAGATGGTTGGCAGTCCTCAACTGTGCGCTTCTCCAGAAACTTCCTGCCTCCCACAGCTAATCTGTGGAATAGATTGTCGCCTGCGGTATTTCCGGACCGAAACGACCTTCAAACCTTCAAGAAAAGAGCGTAATACACCCATCCTAAAGGCCGGCAACGCACTCACAACACCTCTGGTGTAGCTGGTGTCCATGGGCGGCGGTAATCGCTTACCATCCGCTGCTCGTTTGCCTCCTATCACATAAAAAAAAAACGACGACCGCATTAGCCTAGTTGGTGCCTGCCTCCGAAGCAAGAGGTCCTGCCCCCCTATATTTTGTAACTTGTTTTAAGGTCACCCCAACGCTCACCCACAAATATATCTTGACACCGGGATGCTTAGTAACTAAGCGTAGGTAGAGGTCTAGTTTCGTGACGGGTGACCGGCGGGGTGAGCCACATTAGCGCGTAGCGTATAACAGCCCTTCTGTCTGCATCATCACACCACTCTGCCGGTCAAACTAGACCTCTACCTACGCTTAGTTACTACGGCAATGCGGTGTCAAGATATATTTGTGGGTGAGCGTTGAGGTGAGCTTAAAACAAGTTACAGAATAGGGGGGCTGGTGTCGCAGGCGTGCATAGGTGAGGTGTCTGCTTTCCATCAGGTAGTTCGTAGGTATGCTTGTTAGATTCAGCATGTACCGACCTACGTAATACCATTAGGTATTATGCTGTTCTGCGCATATGTAGGCGAGCCCAAATAATGCTTTTCCGCGCTTCACCGCACCACGCCTCTAAAAACGCCGAGTCATTGTTATTCGGAATTTGTTTGTTTGCTTAGCGCCTTGTTTGACACGACTGATGAATCGGGGATTAGCTATTGACAGTCAGATGTGTTCGTGTAACATCAATAGATGTTCTGTTCATAGACCAATGAACTATGAAGAGCTTTGAACTAAATAACACTTTATTGATTATGTTATATTTTATTTGAAAGAAAAAAACTATAGAACCAGAAAGTACCTCGTTAAGGCCACTTTGCATTTTGCGGGAAGGAATAGGCATGTGGTATTTTGTAGATATCTACTTCACCGAAAGTTTACTAATGTCGCTACATGCCGTGCTACTCGTATAATGTTGGTATAAGTACTGTCAGTATTACATTTGCGCAGTGCCTATTATTATATTGCGCGGAAGCAGGGCGGTACGCATACATTCGACGACTGGTTAAGCCTAGTGGGTAATGACGCTGCCTACGAAGCTGAAGGTCCTGGGTTCGAATCCCGGTAAGGGCAAATATTTGTGTGATGAGCATGAATATTTGTTTCTGAGTCATGAATGTTTTCTATGTATTTAAGTATTTACATACATACATACATACATACATTCACGCCTATATTCCCAAAAGGGATAGGCAGAGCACATGAAACGTATGTTCCAGCGCCACTTTTAGCATAAATGTGGGTATAAAATATCGACAAAATGTGATATTGCAGTGATAGGTTCTAGCCTATCGCCCACAACACACTTCAACCCTGGTCCCTTAGTCGACTTTTACGACACCCACGGGAAGAAAGGGGGTGGTGAAATTCTAACCCGACACCACACGGGGGGTTTAAGTATTTATATCTATTACATATATTTTATATATCGTCGTCTAAATAGTACCTACCCATAACATTATTTAGTATTATATTATATTTATACATTAGGTACCTAATACTGCATTTGTTCCGCCCCGATTTTGCACATCCCGCGCAATAGTAGATTGTTAACCGTGGGTTGAAAGCCACCCATTGCTGACCAGATATTTTGGCGCTCCAACGAAGTGAGAGCGCCAATAGTTCGAGGCTGGAATGGGTGGCTTTTCCCGAGTTAAACACTCTACTTTTCATTTTGCATAAGTACAAGGAAATTAAGTGAAAGTCAAAAACTTAAATATTTTCTAAATCAGTAAAATCCTATGGAACCCATTTTAATAGTTGATTATACACCAAGGGGATAAAGCACTGTTTTATGTCACGGGAGCGAATTGAATCCCGAACGTAACGAAGGACTCATAATTTAACTCCTGAGCGTAGCGAGGGAGTTATAAGTTAATTCCTGAGCGAAGCGAGGGAATTAAGACTGAGTCCTGAGTGCAGTGAGGGGTTCAACCGCCCAAGACTAAAACAGTCTTATCCCCGAGGTGTATACTCTACTTTTCACACCTTATGCGAGACAAAAAAACAGGCTCAGTAGATAAATAATGTTTATTTAGCAAATTAAAAGTACATGGTAACATTAGACACGTTAGTCCAATTATGGAAAGATAAGGTAATGTTTTTATTTGGTACGTTTATTGAGGTTGAGTTGTCTAATTTGATAAACTCAGGAGTCAAAACACTTTCATTATTTTTGAAATTAAATCTTCTATAGGCACCTACAAGAACTCGATTTGTTCGTCACGCGTGAACAAATGAAGGCGCGCGACGTTCCAAATTCGAAAGCACAAGCCGTGGTCCTAGATTCGAAATTCGAATTTCGAACACCGCGCTCCTCCGGACCGGGGTTCACACGGAGGCAAACTTCATTTATTTTGTCAAATCAAGTAGGCCATGGCCTAGGACAAATTGTGTTTAGCAAAATTAAACTTTATGCATATAGTACTTAATAAGAATTATGAAAAGTGAAATCATATTATTAACCAGCGGGTTATAATGAAATTCAGTACAACATTATAACCCGGCTAATACCAAGGGATTTAATGTCTTGCTTTCGGTAGGGTTTACATGACCTATAATTCGGCATTGTCGAGCATGTGGTGTGAAAAAGCGTTTGTGTTTCGGGCGGGAACTGTTGACAGATTTTCATAATTGTTAGTGTGTGGACCATTTAATGGACGCGCTTTTAAAGTGGTTATATCGAAAAACGAATTTTACTTAAGTACTTAATTGTTGTTTGGATGAAAAAATACATTATCAATAGTTTTGTGAAAACAATTTTTAATTGTTACTACTCTCAATCTTTATGATTTAATTTTATTATGTGCGATGTATATGTAGGTACCTACTTTTTTGACATACTTAATATAGACACATTTAATAATACTATTATTAATTGTATTTATGTATACCATATAGATATAAAGAATGAAAACCATCATTAATTATCAACAAGCTTCAAAAATAAACACATTTTTATGGATGTTAGGCAGTATAGGTTTTTGCCATTGTTAAGATTTGTTTTTTATGACTTTAGGACACTGTTCTGAAGCGGTTACATTGAACAGCACTTAAACATATTCAATAGTCTTCAAATAGCTATAATATTAGTGTATGGCGAAATATGCATAAATTAATTTTAATGCATGCCTTATTCTCATTAACTAAAATTTTACATTTCTTTTGTATTTTTTTAAATAAATTTAGAAGGATAATCTTAATAATTAACTGTGAATATAGATAACACGATTTCCGCGGCTTATTGCATCAGCTCTTAGCCTATACGTGGCCTACACAGTCAGAGAAATCAGCCGATCTTGATCTTTATGCGTTCAGTGTTAACATTCAAACCGTATACATTACTTCATCATGTCTTTAAGGTGGTTCGACGACCATACAAAACGTTTTTTGACATTCGCAGGCTAACGGCCACTTCCATAAATTGGTTTTCTATTTGCGCGAAACTCCTCCTTTCCTAGAATAAACTTGTATAAACGAGAATAATTTGAAAAAATAGTTTTGTCACGTGATTCTTTGGGAAAACGATTACTCTCAAATTACTCTAGTTTATACAAGTTTAATCTAGGGTATGGGAAATTTCGCGCAAATGGAAAGCCCATTTATAAAAGATTGTTACAAAAGCTTCTTAAAGTATCACGCCGATAGCCTGAGAATGTCAAAAGACGTTTTGTATGGTTGTCGAACCATCTTCAGTGGAAATATCTATCCATGAAATGAAGCTGCATTTTCTTATTTGAAACACGCATTTTTAGCCACTATTATCTGCGCGAATGTGATATATCTACATACTGTAAGGTACACCAGTACTTATTCAGTGGATTTTTTTGCACTGATCTAATGTAACCTTACGACGCCGACGATTAGAAATTTCCTCACTCGATATCCTTAACTTTCTAACAGTGAAATGGTACCTATTTATACAGTCACGATTAGTTCCATTCTATGCAAATTTATTAAAATCAGCTGATGGCGATTAGACCTGAAGAGTAAAAGCCATCTAATAGAACGTTTTTTTTTACGAAGTATGAAATAGAATTTAGGCTCGGGGTTTGATTTCCATTTGCACTGTTACCGGTTCATGGCATGGCCGGAAATCAGCGAGAAAAATGTTTCGCATTCAATTTCAAGTCGTCACTTTAGTGCACCCGGTGTGACACCTGTAAGTATTACCTGGGTCCATATTGGCTACCATAAAATTCGTGGTCATATTTTTTTTGTACTAACGTATTTGTCATAATCATCGCTAGTCCTAATTTTTTTCGTCCTAACTTTTTTGTTCCTAAATTTCTGTAACATCATTGGAAGTCATATTGATCAGTAGTCCTAAAATTATAATTCCTAATTTCATTACTAAGAACTTGCTTGAAGTCATAATTTTGTTAATAACAAATTTTCTTCATAACGGACATGCATCATAATTGCTAGTCCTAATAGGCTACGTCCGCACAGACAGGCGGCTTGCTTAGCGTCTAGCTAGAGTCTTGTGACCTCGTCTTGTACCTTGCGATAAAAAACCACACGTTTATTTACTTCGATAACGCCAAGTAACATTTATGATGAGAAATATTATGAAAAACAAATTTAGGATTAAATAATGTATGACTAGTGTCATTATGAATTTTAAATAAAACGGGCAAGTGAGTGTTATGATGAAAAAAATATGAAAATCAATATTAGGATTTGAGAAATTTATGATTATTGTCATTATGACCTCGAGTAGTTATGACTTACGATCGTTAGGAATAAGAATTATTAGGACTAACGATTATTAAGGCGTAAAATTTTATGAAGAACATTTTCGGACTTCCAATAATAGGACTTTAAAAAATAGGTGAAACAAAGCGCCCCCGTATTACTTACTTGTTAGAGTTCCGTAGCCAAATGGTAAAAACGGGACCCTATTACAAAGACTTGCTGGCCGTGTGTCTGTCTGTCACCAGGCTGTACCTAACTCAAGAACCGTGATAGCTAGACAGTTGAAATTTTCACAGACTATGTATTTCTGTTGCCGCTATAAAAACAAATAATGGGGCTCCCATACAACAAACTTTTTTTAAAACTGTTTTTATAGATAATGGTACGGAACCCTCCGTGCGCGAGTCCGACTCGTACTTAGCCGGTTTTAACTTTGTATTCTTTACATGTAACCTACTTATATCAGAAAACGACATGCTCTGTAAGTAAATACAAATATATACCTACTCAACATAAAGTATATTTTAAGTAAGTATTACAAAGTTTAGATCCACCTAAATGCCAAAATTTTGTCGAGGTTGGTGGTCAAATGAATTCAGAGAATGCTAGGGATTCACATTGTCCAAGGGGCTACCGCGAAACGAAAACGAACTTCGTTCGTCTGGTCAGAATAGAATTGTAGATTGTGTCTCAAGGGAGCAAAATGATATGTTTACGGAGAGGGCGGCGTATTTACTCTTGAGTGTAACGAGGGATTCAAATTGCTACACCCAAGAAGGAAATGATTTTGCTACTGAGTGGCACATACCTACTGCTTTTCACACCTTCTATGAGAAAAATTAAGCTTTAGCAGGGATCTATCAGGAAAGCAAAGTACAACTTTAATGCCTCATTTGAGGAAACAACCTTTACCGAATGGCAGGTTTTAGTTAAAATGCTTTTGCAACCGCGGTATAGACTCGCAATATAATAAAAAAATGAAACATTATACTCACGTTTCATTTTTATAATGTTATAATACTGCAAGTAAAAAATGGATTTTAGAACACGTTTGTTTACCGATATAATTTTTATTGCTCAAATTAAGGTGCGTACACACCAAGTCAACGAACGGCTATGTATATCACTTAGAGCATTAAACCAACAGGAGCGGCCATGAGTCATTTTCTATACATAAAAAGTCTGCCGATTTTTGCGGGGGAGGGGAACGTCAAATGCATACGTAACGTCAAAATAGCTACGTCAGATAAACGTCAGTCCATACAATGTGTATGACCACTGGTCATATATTTTCGGCAGAGGGGAACGCCTGTCAATGGCCGCTCCGGTTGGTTTAATGCTCTAAGGTATATCACTCTAACAAATATCTGTCACATAAATGCTTCGCGTTCGTTGGTCGTTCGTTTGCTCAGTGTGTACCCACCATTAAGAGGGCGTTCAAAAATTTGTCAGGAATAAGCGACAATTACCGATTTTTGACGGTCTAAATCTAAGAAACGGAAAGATTTTTATAGATTCCGATTACTTATTTGCATAGCTCAACTCCTTTTATTGTGCGTAGCGGCCTCTGATTTAAGAAAAACTGAATATGTTGACCGAATATACCCGATTACCGACAGTAGTTTTCGGAAAAGAGCGCCGAGCCATAAGTTTGACCGCCTAATTCTCCATGATGTTACATGAGAACCTAGTTGTTTTTTTTTCTTTTCACTATTGTAATATGTCCGTATTGTGCGTAGCGGCCTCGAATTTTCCTTTTTCTTCACGTATGTATATGTAAATTGATCTCAATTACACCATATTTTGCAACAATATCGTACTGAAAACACAAGGATTTTCTCATTATTGTTGAATTATTAGTAAATTGAATCTTAAATAACATTAAAGTTCATACTTTTACCAACACAATACATTAAAAAAAATACAACTTTTTCCAACATTTATATTTTTAAATAATCTTTCAAACATAGTATAAATTTACCGTCGCGCGCGGTCTCTCGCCAGTACCGGCTTAGCCGTTGTCCGGGTTGGACCTGTACGTCGTGTAATTGTGGCTATTCACGAAGGCTAACCGTCAAATAAAATATTATTTTGATCTCCGACTAGGCATAGTTGTTATCAACGTCGGGGTCAAACTATACTAGTGAGTCATTCGTGAGGCTAATCGAGACAACTTACGAATTGCATAACTGCCATGTCAATTATTTTACGAGTGATCGTGATACTTGGTGATTTTTTATAAGCTTTTATTTAGTTCAACTATCCGTTGCCTGTAATTCAATCTTTCAAGTTAAATTTGATCCACTTCCTGGTTTCCGATTGAGCTAAAATTTTGCATGCATGTATAAATTGGATGACAATGCAATATTATTATGACATGCATATCAGCTGATCTGATGATGGAGCTGGAAGGTGGCCATAGGAACTACGTAATTAAACGACGCAACCCCATCGAGTTTGGGCTCCATTAATTCGTCTTGACGAGTACTTGGTAACCAGGGTCTGATGATGGAGCTGGAAGGTGGTCATAGGAATTCCGTAATTAAACGACGCAACCCCATCGAGTTTGGGCTCGTTTAATTCGTCTTGACGAGTACTTGGTAACCAGGGTCTGATGATGGAGCTGGAAGGTGGTCATAGGAATTCTGTAATTAAACGACGCAACCCCATCGAGTTTGGGCTCGTTTAATTCGTCTTAATGAGTACTCTGGTACTATATGGTAACCAAGGTCTGATGATGGAGCTGGAAGGTAGCCATAGGAACTCCGTAATTAAAAGACGCAACCCCATTTCATCAGTCCACTTTGTGGGGGGTCCGCTGCGCCATCTGGTACGTGGTCTCCGCTCGAGAACCTTTCCGCCCCAACGGCTTTAAAGTATTTCATTTCTCTGTACAAGAAACTACAAACCACCGACATAATATGCAGGGTTGTTGAAAATAACAATATGAATAAAAAACTTTTTAACCGACTTCAAAAAAGGAGGAAGTTATATGTTTCACTATTTTTTTTTATGTATGTACGTTCGCCGATTTCTCCGTCACTTGTGGCCCGATTAATATATTTAAAAAATGTATACTTCTGAGATGGTCCCATCGTCACCAAGTCAGGATCTGATGATGGGATCCCAGGGAAATCGAAGGCAACCCTCAAATATTACGTACTTATTACGTGTTTCATGAATTCTCTAAAGCTTTTTAGGTATGAATTTGCGTCTGGTAGTCATCAGTTCATGTTGGTGGGCTGATGATGGAATGTACAACTCCTCAACGTTAAGGAGTTGGAGGAGTTTTTTTTAATCTTATACACCGTTCATCATATTGTTTCAAGTTATTCAGGTGAGCACACGTCAGGATCTGATGATGGGATCCCAGGGAAATTGAGGGTAACCCTCAAATTTTATAGGCACGCGTGTAGTTGACATCGGTATTTTCTATTATGACTCGTGTAATTATCCTTAGAAATCGTAATTTTGGTGAAGTTGAACTAGTGATGAAGAGACCAGGCTAATGGAGAGATCCATTTTCCTCCTCCTGGAGCAGTCCTTAAGGATGTAAAATACGAATTTCACGAAAATCAGTTGAGTGATGAAAACCGGTCAAATTTCAAAACGGGTTATTAACCGGTTTTTACTAAAAGCTAAAAGAATTGTATTGGAGGATAATTTTACTGTAAGAATGTTAGTTCTGGTTTATTAGTAGGCGATGTGTAGTTCAATAACTAACTAACTTTTTTTAAACTTTTTATACATCATCATAATTGTCCTTTTACAGTCAAGGAAAATGATTCGCTTACCGTTTCGCTGAATTGTTGCTTGAGAGATGGACATATCTTAAGGTTTATATTCGCTTCAGCAAGCGAAAGTGTTGACAACGACGATTGATAACGTATGAAAGTTCGGAGGCTGGTCCGAAATTATTGACGTTAATATCATCTACGATAAGATGATTAATTCAAAGTCTATGTCATGGTAGTGCTGTACATGACTCGTAAGGCCGATACGTATTTTATCGCTATCATACTAACTTTAATTAAACTTACTAAAAATTAATAAGTTACAATTTACTAGTTTTTTGCTAAATAACGGTCTCGGCTCACAATTTCAAGTATTTTATAAATGTAACTCATTTCGGTTAGTAACCGGTTTATAGTGTCCAAACCCGGTTATTTACCGAACTCAAAAAGTTCCGGTTAACCTTTTTGCATTCCCTAGAGCAACGTATAGAGGGGACAGCCGGATAGCCGGACAAACGAAAGCATTATTGCCCTAAAGTTGAATATCGAACTCGCTCACAAAATTTCACGTGAATCTGTTTAGAGATGCAACCTATAGAGGGGACAGCCGGATAGCCGGACAGCCGGACATACGAAAGCATGTTTGCCCTTTAGTTAAATATCGAACTCGTTCATAAAATTTCACGAGACTTGGTTCAGAGATGCAACCTGTAGAGGGGACAGCCGGATAGCCGGACAGCTGGACATACGAAAGCACTTTTGCCCTATAGTTGCCTAGCCTAGTTACATATCGAACTCGCTCACAAAATTTCACGAGAATCTGTTGAGAGATGCGACCTACATATACTCGTAGAGAGGACAGCCGGACCACTTAAAGAAAAGCATTTTATATCAAAAAAAGACGTAACTACTTAAATATTATACTTTGTCAGAGTATTTTAATATGTATAGAAAATATGTGCACAAAAAGCAAATACTTGCATTGTTCAAGTTAGGGCACCACGTTAGCGAAGTAATACTTACCATCTTTTAGTGCAAGTATTAATATCGGTCGCGCATTCGCTCCAACGGTGCGCTATACAGCTACAGTAAGCTTGTGTGCGTGCTAGTAGTATTTACACACACACTACGCACTACGCGTCTCAAAATACCGAATCCTGAGCGAGCCCTTTTTTCAATAGCACTCTTAGCACACGAAAGTTCGCGTGCAGCAGCGGAACGACGTCCTACGTTCCGTTAACCACATTTCGTTTGTTTGAAAGAGGCTGTTATATTGATTAAAATTATTTGTCATCCTTCCACGAGTCATCAGATATTACTATTCTACATATATAAAAGTTGAAATCAGCGTATATCAGAAAAATACTTAAAAAGTAGAAATAACGGTTAAAGCTTAACCAAAATCGAACGTGTAAACAACTTGTACTCAGTCTGAGGCAGTATGGCCCATGGTCTTAGCCTGTCCGAATGGACGAATTTAAAAAAAAAAAAAATGTACTCAGTCTGTCAAACGAAACGTTTGGCTTGTGCAGTTAATGACAACTTTTTAAGTTATTTTATGTGTTAAAAATCAGGTAAAAGTCGCTGTTTCGTTACAAAATGAACTTAAAAATACTTTATATCTATAACGAGCTGAGAAGATTTGG
Organism: Epinotia demarniana; assembly: GCA_945867215.1. Lineage (NCBI taxonomy): Eukaryota > Metazoa > Arthropoda > Insecta > Lepidoptera > Tortricidae > Epinotia > Epinotia demarniana. Next base: position 30,830,422 of record OX244260.1, read on the forward strand.
CATTTCATTTATAATTCCACATTAAAATTGTTAGCGATTTGCTTAGCTTCATAGGTGTGGTCAGGTCAATTGTTTACAATAATTTTGTATGTTTTCTATTGTTCCAGGACTCTAAACTTCACAAAGCAAACATCTAATGCCAAATTGAGTGATATTATTATATTAATAAGGCTGAAAACCAAGCAAGATGGTCATGTTAGAATCATGTTGGTCGCCTTGTATCTGGTCTTCGAACGTAAAGACGGGCAGCCGGGCGGTGGCGGTGTACACGGCAGCGCTGAGCGTGGTCCTTATCACGTTTATCAGCTACCAGCTGGCTGGCGGGGACTCTTCGCAGATATGGAATCCCTTGTTTGAAACTGATGTTAGAGGATGTAAGTTATTTTTGAGAAGAGACGCCTCTAGCCCATGTAACGCCTGTGTGCATTCATTAACCTAGCACCCCCTGTCTCCCTAGCGTGATCTAGATCATCATCAGTCAATTTCCTCATTGCTGGAAGTTCTATCTTGGAATGCTTTGCAGCTGCTTCACAGACAATAACTAAGTCTGTGAATAGTCCTATAGTCCTTTGAATAATATGTCTAATTTTGTATGTAGCCTGTTAATTAAATTTAACGCGTAGTAGGCACCTAGAACTTCTTTTTGAATTGTTTTATATAATTTCTCATTGTGACAGCGAACTTACTTAATTAATTAAGACTTACTTAGTTTTAAGTTTGTGGTTAGAGACTGAAAACCAGTGGTCTTGCTGAGTCTCAAACCGTTTTAATACTCAGACAGCCAGATTGTATATGTTTACACACATCACTTTTGTTAGTTTGTGTTGTTGAATCAATTTCTGTTTATTTATTTTGTTATTTTTAAAGTACTTTTGGCCAAACAATTACATTATAAAAACATCTACATTCATATTGTAACTAAACACAGACTTGCAAGTTTGCCACATATTGAAGGCTACTGGTTCATTCAATTCAATTTAAATTTTTATTTCATAAAATAACAATTAATTAATTAGATCAGTGGTTTTGAACCTTTTTCATGGCTTGGCATATAGTAAAAAAATATTTGGCGACCCGACTCTGCCCTGTTTTTAGATTGAAAACATTCATATTTTTAAAATATAAGAATGTTTTAAGTAACAAATTCAAGTAGCCGCAACTCCTGTCAAGAGGCAGTCACAACCTACAGGTTGAAAACCACTGCATTGATTAGCCTATTCCATTCACAATTTCAATGTTGCTTTCACACAGCAATAACTTATGCATACTCTTATTTTTTTAACATTAGGTCTAAATCATTTATGACTTCTTTTGTTTCAGCAATGAAAATTTTCGGAGGCATTTTCATCTTCATACTTGTGCTGCTCATTATAGCATCATTCTGTATGGTAAGTGTCAGTCTAAGTTGATTATTATTTGCAAGGATATAGGCAAAAATTTGATCCAACTTTTAATATCAAAATCTGTAGTGTCTTAACTTAAGGCAAAAATTCAGTTAGAATTAAAACATTTATAAGTTTCCTAGCTTTTTTGAGTTATTCTTGTTATGTCCTGACTCGACACTCACCATTCACCAGTCAACTATGCCATCAACTTAAATTTGTTTGTATGTAGGAGGTAACCTCTGGAACTACTCACCGGGTTTTAAAGATCCATCCACTAGTGTATACATGGACCTTCCCCATGCACATTCATACCAATATTATAAATGCGAAAGTGTGTCTGTATATTTGTATGTCTGTTACCTCTTCACGCTTAAAGCACTGTACTGATTTAGATGAAACTTGGTATACAGGTTTTTTTAAGTCCCAAAGAGGGACACAGGATAGTTTATATCCCGGAAATCATCCCGTAAGGGGTTATAAATTTGTATGGAGCTGATTTTAATTTACATTTCCAGGTGATCGGCATCAACATTTGGATGCGTGGCCTGATCCTGCCATGGCTGATCATCATGGGTCTCATCATATGCTTCCAGCTCATCTTTGGCCTGTGGCTAATAGGGGGATACTACATTTATGTAAGTCAGATATTGCTATACTATTATAATTCGCTTGATGCATTGCACACCATACAATGGAACCATAACTTCAGCCTTTAAAGCCTATGCCAACCAAACACCAACACGAGTGGAGGAATGAGGCGGGCTTAAGGCACTCTAAGCTATTCATTGAGGGAGTTGACTCGGGCTGGACTAACAAACTCCGGAAATCCATTAGGGAGCAACTCAGAATCATATCTGGGGCGTTTACAGGTCACTTCGGGGTCAAGGATCTCTTGGCCAAGATGGGACTATCCGATAGTTTAGACTGTAGAATGTGTGGCGAGGGGGATGAGACTATGGAACACTTATTGTGTGAATGTCATGCCCTTGCCAGACAAAGAATGAATTACTTTGGTAACGGCTATCTGCAACCAAAGGAATTCAAGGTGCTTCCACTGAGCTGCATCATCCGCTTTGTGGGAATGATGGAGTTGGCATAACGGAGAGGGCAAATGCACAAAAGATCCCACTGGGTCAATGGGGAAAGGGCCCTCATCTAGATAAGATAAGACACCGTACAATGTGTGAATGGAGCAGATCAGTTGCACTCCCTGACAAGTTTCTTAGGCAATAAGTTAGCAACACAGTCCTGGCTTTGGCATTTTAGCAATTCGGCTTGGCGTCCGTGACTTCACTTCATGTCCATAGACAAAAATAATATTGACTTACAAAGTATATAGTGGGTTTATTACCTTGATGATATTAAAAACTAATTAGTAAGCACCCTGTTGGTTCGCATAAATATTACAACTCTATTTTTATCATGTTTCAGCTTGATGCGACATTTGCAGCTCTCTTGGACTTCTTGTTTATGGCTTATAATGTAAGTATAACATGATGAGCAAAGGCAGCTGCCCCTCCGGAACCAAACCACAGTTTTTGCTTTTCATAGAAGAGTTTGCATGGCGTACGCAGCATTATGCCTTTGTGATAGTGATAATAGCTGCAGAGAAACGTGCGGATGGTATAAGGCACTGGTCCCACCGCCGGCGAGTAAGCGAGTGTTGCTACGTGCTAGGCGCTCAAGCGAGTAAGAATTACTATGAGAGTACTCGCTACTCGCCGGCGGTGGGCGAAACCCGGCGCCCGTCCGTTATACGTGGTTATACCGTCCCCGAGTCAGACGAGGAATGAGTGAACTATAACAAGTATAGTCAAATGAAAGAACCGTGAAGTTCTATGTAAGGGCTCAAGTTTATCGATCTATGTAGTATGTGGATCAAAATCTATGAAATTATGCTTAGGAGAGTTATTTAAAACTAGAGAAATATTCACCATTTATTACATGTTCTTTTATATGGGTTGCGTGCATGCTGGAAGCTCGTTACACTTCTAGTTATTGTATTATTTAGCCTCTCCCATTTGATAAAATTTACACCACGAACACGGGGCAGGGTCATTATACTTATTATATAAAAATGTTATAGAATAATATTAAGTAGTAGCAGTTTTACGTGAACGTCGTTAAATAACGGTAAAGTGACTGGCTGACTTTATGGCCATAACATGTGTATTGGATTAAAAAGGTTTATATAAAAGAGAATTTTGATTTAAAGTCGCTGCTGTAACGAACTACCAATAAGAGATATTTTTCTCTGATGCAACAAATGAATTTAGTCAATGAACTTATGTTAATGATGCCGAATGGGTACTGAATCGTTTTTATTTTAATTTTCAGACCTACTGTTGGCTGTGTGTCTTCTCGCAGTATCAAATAATATTGGATATGCAGTCGCCTAACATAGAGATGTTGATTGAAGAGTAATATATTTTTAAGCATTTCTAACCCATGTTCTCAAAGTAACGACTAGACAGCGTAAGCTGTATCGAACTAATTTTTTTAGTAAACTTCTAGGAAATATGGGCATAATGGTTAGTTAGTGTGAAAGTGAAACTATGCCACTAGATGGCAGTAGTAGACAAAACAAATTACCTATGACGTGCTATCCTACTTTCATTCTGATATTCTATTATTTAGCGTATTACTTTCCTTATCTAACTAGAATTTTGTATTCTACTCTACTATAAGACTTACGTGTCCGTCCTTAAGTATAGTACTTATTACTTCTTAGATATTGCGTTGCAAGAAAAAACCGATTAGCCTGACCCCATATACGGCTCCTTGGTACATTTTCTAGGTCGCATGACCAAGCAGGAATGGACTAAGATTACTGAATGGCTAAAAAAATATTCAAGGCAACAAAAGTGTGCATTTATTAGTATTTTGGAACAGTTCAGTGGTCTCTGCAAGTGCATTTACTACCTAATATTTTTGTGAAGTGCCTGTCTGCAAATATCAATTCTATTTTAAGACAGATAAATATAATTATACCAATATTTAGCAAGTAAGAAAACATGACAGAATTCCGTCCGTAAATAGGATTTTTATATGTTTTTTGTGAATCTCAAATTTCTACGCCAATTGGTGTTTTTAAAAATATGTTTGTGCTAGTGGCGGCATGTTCTCACTTACCAATCTTCTTCTACCTAGCGTTATCCCGGCCTTTGCCAGGGTCCGCTTTCCTACTCTAAACCAATATACCACACATTATACAAATTTCACTTCATTTCATTTTTTTATTACATATTTCACTTACCAATATGACAGTGAAAATAATATGCCTCAAAACATTGATGTTCAATATTTGTGTGCGAACATAAAAATTATAATAGAAATTGCGTACCTTGTATATTGTATTTGGTGTCTGATAAAATTTGTGGATATACGCTAATATTATAAATACGAAAGTATGTCCGTATGTCTGTCGGTATATTGAACCATGTTTGTGTACAACAAGTTGAAGATGAAGTTAATATTCAATTAAATTAACTATAGTGCTTTTCATGTTAGAATCATGTTGAAATTAGACTTACCTACATACTTCATAATCACCCTCGCCAACTAGCGTATACAGGAAAAAAAAATTGTCAGTTTGACCAACGTTCATGCCGCTACATACAAGCTATTTATTTTCTAATTATAGTCTATACATTTTATACTACTATTTTAGAAGTACTAGCCTAACTACAATTCTTCTATTTTACTTTGTTATAGAAAATGTACCTATATTAGTTATGTAAAGATTAAAAAAAATATCACTTCATGTGTTAATAAAATCTTAGAATGATGTGTGTTTTAAGATGTTTTATTTGATTGCCGCCGCTCTACCTGTCTCTTAACACTTTCGCAACCGGTCTTAAAATGGAAAAATTCACCAGAAACCGACAGAATTCGCTAGGCGTGTAAGTTCATACTACTGCCCGCCTAGCGGGCTCAGCCGGCATCTGAGCTGAACATTACGAGTGCCCGCTAGGCGGGTTCTTGGTTGCGAACGTGTTAATATACCGGGTCTCCCAAAACTTTGCCACACGGAAGGAAAGTACCTTTAATAATGAACATAGGAAGGTTTTTTTCTTTCAGTGAAACTTCCTATTATCCTAGTTAGTTTTGGTAACAGTCAGATACACAAGATAGGAGCATAAAATGCTCTTTTAAATTTCCAGAAGTTGCCATAAGAGAAAACAAAAACCGTCAAGAGCAGAGACTTGTCTTAACTAATATTTGATATAATATAGAAGTAAAGTTTTGTGAGTTTGGATGTTGGGGATAACGTCTAAAACTACTTGAACATATTCATAGAGTCTATTCATAAAATATATGTAATCCTGCTCATATATATATGTGAAACTCTACCTCATTTCTGTTCGAATACACATAGCATATTTAAAATTCGTAACACAAATAAAACATGCCTATTTGGAACAGTTCTCCATTACATAGAAGCGGGGCCTAAGCATTGCTTTTGTTTTTCAAATAGAGCGCCATCTAGTGAGTGAAGAGTAAGAGCTGATATATTTTTGGTCAGGATGGCGGCAAAGATAGCATGTCTATCCGACTATTGCACGATATAATCTCGTCCGATATTGTATGATAAAAAAATAAAGCATTATTCTAGTGAGTACTGAAATATGTTAGTATTCGAACCAAAGGCTCTAGTATAAGTTTTACCGAAACAAAACTTTACGATCGCGTTTGCGTTTTACACTCAATTTGTATGGGATTTGACAGCTAAACGTGAACGCGGTCGTAACGTTTTGTTTCGGTAAAAATTATACTAGAGCCTCAGGATTCCCTAGTCTTTAACGTAACTATGTAGTTCTTGTTCTTCGACATAGATGGCAGTATTGGCAATATTACATGGTTAGGGTTTAACATAAAAATCAGATGGCGCTAGCTGTTCCGCCAGCACCATTGTTAAAATATTATTATAATATAACATAATCAAAGGCACTAGCTTAACTCATATTTGAGCTAACTACTCTAATAATTAAGGAAAAAATACATACTTAAATATGAACTCGGTCAGGTTCTGCCACTCCAAGTCCGAATTGGAACCGAATTACTCTTTTATTCTTCTGCGATCCTAGTAGTTTGGTATCACATGGTTACGTCATGGCGCATTTGATTGCAACCCAACCACTTTTGATTCCTAATGCCCTGGTACATTCAACGTAACATTGTTGCTTTGTTTCGATTTTGTAAGGAACGTCGTTTTCGTCACTAGAGTGGAGAAACAATTCTTGCAACTTCTGCGCTCCTAGTACCTTTCCGCGAATGAATCGACAATTTATCGACAATCATATGACAAGCGACAATGGGTGCGAGAGACGAGACGGATCTTTTTTAACCCTCGACTCTTGCCTCGACTCAAAAAGAGGGGTGTTATAAGTTTGACGTGACCGTGTGTATGTGGCCATCGTAGGTCCTAAACGAATGGACCGATTGTAGTGCGGTTTTTTTTTCCGAAAGCTGACGTGATTGAGATGGTTTTTATTTACGCTTCAACAAAATCGCCTTAGCCGGTTATGAGATATTGAATTTTTTAATGAAAATTAAAATATTCAACATTACCAAGTTGTTTATTATTATTTATTAGCATTGTTAACTTGACCTCTTAAACTGAATTTGAACCAGTAAACATCTACCAATATAACTAGTGTTTCGGGTTTAAATATAGTTTGGATGACAAGTGAATATAATGGTACCATCGAGATGATCTGAGAGAGAGGAGATTAAGACAGATGGGAAATCAGTACGTACCGTATGGTCAAATTAAAATCTTATATTATAAAAATTATAAATATGTATACATAAAATAGTGCTAAATAGTAGCTAAAATACCTGCTACTTTAACCCCGCTTGCTAAGTCTAAGGCGAGGAACACACAGAGCGATGTGGTGCGGCGACGCACCTCCGCACGGCCGCGCGGATTCGTGGTTTATATCTAACAAGCAATTTTTTTCGAAGAGTAACATATTACCTTAGAATATATAATATTTACTTACGTAAAACAGATGATAAGTTGATTAGCCAATTATCAGATATCTAAGAACTAGCCAAGTCAAATCTTGAGAATCAATTTATCCTAATTTATCTGCCTTGTGTAAATAATTCGACTGTTAAAATTTAAGAAGTTATTAAGGCGTCGTAGGGTCAACGAAATTAAGCGAACAGAGTTTTTGAAACAATATAATGCGCCTGTTTATAATAATATGGTTTCAAAAAATTGATGATGAACAAAGTGATTCGAAACATGATTAAGCAATTTTCGCTCTATAGAAAAAAATCACGAACATTGGTCCTAAAGGGTCTAAAATACGCTTAAAACATTCGTAACAAATTATGCACAAAAGCTAAAAATATTAAAATGGCTTCTAAAAATCGGCAATATCATGTTTTAGAGAAATCAGTGATTACATTTTTATTTATTTGAACGGACAGAAAATTAAAATTAAAAAACATGATATCCGCGCTTCCGAGCACGCAATTCCATCTCGCTCACGCTTATGCTCAATGAGAGGGAGAGAAGACCATGAATCCTACGGCGCCTTAAGCACTTTTATAAAGCTAATATTGTTGTAGTAGAAAAAATAAGATATCGTATGTTCTTAAGAATACCTACATTTTATTTTAGGATTACGAGTAAGTACCTATCTACTGAACTTGGCACCCATTTAGATCTCAATTCTTTTGTCGGCGAAATTGACAACCACGCATATTCTTAATAAATGATATCGAAAATATATGTATATAAGTATATCTGTGTTCTTAATATTGAACTTAGATTCCAATCCCCTCGACCGCGCGGAGCCGCGGCGGCGCAGCGCTCCGTGTGTTCCTCGCCAAAAATTACAAACTTTTCGAGGATGAAAAATAAAAACTATAAGGGTTCCTTGTTGACTACGGAACCCTAAAACGATGACTTGTGCTAATGCAATACCTAGCTTATATCGTTCGTTATGAAACCGCCAATATCTTATCAACCTTGCTTGTTCCTTACACTATAGTATATGTATACAGAAATATGGGTTACGTGTGAGTGTAACTCATAGTTTACCGACTTTGGTTTACCGTAACGTAACAGACCGGGACTCACTACTAACGCCATCCAGGGACGATTAGAATAACTACACTGCAACAGACCGTGACCACTACTAACGCCATCCAGGGACGATTAGAATAACTACATCGCAACAGACCGTGACCACTACTAACGCCATCCAGGAGCGAAAAGAATAACTACACTTCTAGTGACTTAATTTACTTCTAGACTGAGATTGATATAGATTGATCGAATCGCTGTTCAAACTAACTGTCCAACAATAGAATAACATTGTTGAACTCATAGTTGGCCTGTTCGTGCGATGTCCAAGTAGCTTTGAAGCCTGAATTCTGACCATCTTTTGCCACATTTCCGAGCAGTGGCTGGCGTGAAACGTGCATTAATATTATAATAGGATTACCTACAAATAAAAGGTATCCATAAACATTATAACTGCGGTTTAACTGGTTTTCCTCGGTATTTCCTTTTGGCGTGTATACTAGCTAAACATTTTAGTAACTAATTAGAGAAAAACAATGAAAAAAGACATTTATTCAGTACACAAAACAAAGCGAGTAGACATACATTACGATTGACACATATTGTGTGTATCTTCGCGGCAGTGAATCGGTCGCTGTCTCAGCATTATGCCGACGTGTCAGACATACACCTACAGCCTACAGCGCTGATTTTCAGACAGTACCATACGTGACCCACCACGGAACGCAACACAACATTCTACATGATTCTACCGATACAAACGTAAAACTAATCTGTTTAAAATCCATTCCTATGCATCATACTCTGAAAGTAGGTCATTGGTCTAAAAGCCATGTTACCCGTCGAACATCGTTGTAATGAATTGCATTCTACAAATTATTTTTGAACGTCGTTTTCGTCACTAGAGTTGAGAAACAATTCTTGTAACTTATGCGCTCCTAGTACCTTTCCGCGAATGAATCGACAATCACATGACAGAGCGAGAATGGGTTCGTTTTTTGACCCGCGTCGCTAAAAGATGGGTGTTTATAATTTATAAGTTTGAAGTGACGGTAATATGTCTGCAGCATCTTAGGTCCTCAAAGAATGGTCCAATTTTAATACGGTTTTTTTGTCCGAAAGCTGATGTGATCGAGATGGTTCTAAGCTACGTTTCAAGAAAATTGACTCGGCCGGTTTTGAGATATTGAACTTTGAAATGGAAATGTCGGGGGCTCCAAGTAGCAGCGACATACGGCGATGGAGTTCTGTCGCTGCCCTTGCAGTCAATGTTCCGACTCTGCAATGTGTTTGCGCTCCTAGTAGGCCTCCGCGACAGTATCGACAATGTCTCGACAAGACCGTAGCATAAGTATAGCAGCGACACAGTTCTATCTATGATTAATATCGGAACAATATCCCTTCAGGATGTGGAAGCGGGCATAGCTCGTCTGAAACCCCAAAGCTCATTGGGTCCTGATGCCTTCCCTGCGTATATTCTAAAGGGCTGCAAAAACTGGCTAGTGCAACCTTTATGTTATATTTTCAACCTAGCTCTACGCACTGGGGAATACCCGAGTCACTGGAAGGTAACTCGGGTACGGCCGATTCCTAAGTCGGGCGATGCAACTCAGGTTGAAAACTATCGTCCCATAGCGATTCTCTCGTCCATTGCGAAGTTGTTTGAGTGCATCATAAACAAGCATTTAGCCCCTCAAGTGGGGCCCTATCTTTGTGACGCTCAACATGGGTTCAGGCCCAAGCGATCTGTTGAGACGAACCTCTTAACCCTGGTAGACACTATCTCTGAGCATTTGGATATGGGGATACAGGTAGACGTGCTGTACTTTGATTTTAAAAAAGCATTTGATAGCGTAGATAACGACATACTCCTTAGGAAGCTATGTAACATCGGTTTCTCGCCAAATCTGCTCAGGTTCTTTGCGAGTTATCTACGCGATAGGCAGCAGTACGTGCAGCACGGATGCTTCGCCTCCGATCCCTACCATACTCGCTCCGGAGTAAGCCAGGGTTCAATTCTGGGCCCTTTTCTGTTCGGCGTCATGATTAATGACTTGGCGTCTCTCCCTAGATGTGCGCAATGTCTTCTTTACGCCGACGACCTAAAGCTTGTTTATGGTCTAGAACAGCTATCTGACTTTGAATCGCTCCAAGAAGATATTAGCAGGGTATATGAATGGAGCATCACAAACAAACTGCTTTTCCACCCCGAGAAGTGTTCCGTGATGTCTTTTAGCCGATCTCGTAGTCCCCTATTTGGTAATTACGTGTTAGGGACGGAATTAATAAATCGCGTTGACACTATTAAAGACCTAGGTATCATATTTGATTCGCATTTGAATTTTCATGCTCATATGAGTAACCTGGCTACCGACTGCTATCGGAGATTGGGATTTGTTATCCGCAACGCTCGCGATTTTGACAACGCGTTTGTCGTCAAGATTGTCTATACCGCTTTAGTTAGGAGTAAACTGGAGGCAGCGTCAATAGTGTGGAATCCCCATGAGGTCACTTACGCCTTGCTTCTGGAGAAAATCCAAAAGACGTTCCTTAGATTTTTATTTAAAAAAATCTATGGATACTATCCCTTCCTTTACCCGACAAAATATTTGCTTGGAACTCTGGGTTTTAACTCCCTGGAAGTGAGGCGTAATTATGCACTCGTGACCGGCGCGTGCAGGATATTGCGGGGGGATTCAGACTGCCCTCAGCTGGTCTCGCAGTTGTTGCGCCTCCGTGTCCCTTCTCTGTCTCAGGCAAAGTTTAATTTCAGAGCTCGTCATTGCGACTTACTTGCAGCACCTAAAGCGCGCACTGTGGCGTACAGGCAATCACCAAGGGTCCGCGCTTTGCACTACATCAACGCACTTCTCAAGTCGGATTCTGACTGTGATGTTTTTGCCAGTAGTTGGAGGCTAATTTGTGAGAAATGCAAAAACCTTTGTGAAGCGATGGATGACCGTCCGTCCTCAGTTAGTTATTAAGATTGTTGTTATGTGTACTTTCTGTCCTAAATTTCGCAGTGCATTAGTATTTACTGTAATGCTGTGTAATTTCTTTTGTACCAATAAATAAATAAATAAATAAATAAATAAATAAATAAAAATCGCAGCCCCTGTTGGCCATCTACCGACCCTACACTGCGTTTGCGCTCCTAGTACTCCTCCACGACAGTATCGACAATGTTTCGACAAGACCGTAGCATAAGTAGCAGCGACACAGTTCTCTCGCGGCCCTTGTAGGCCATCTACCGACCCTACACTGCGTTTGCGCTCCTAGTACTCCTCCGCGACAGTATCGACAATGTTTCGACAAGACCGTAGCATAAGTAGCAGCGACACAGTTCTCTCGCGGCCCCTGTAAGCCATCTACCGACCCTACACTGCGTTTGCGCTCCTAGTACTCCTCCGCGACAGGATCGACAATGTCTCGACAAGACCGTAGCACAAGTAACAGTGACAGAGTTCTCTCGCGGCCCCTGTAGGCCATCTACTGACTCTGCACTGCCTTTGCGCTCCTAGTAGAATCGGTTTTCTACCGGCCTTCCGGAGTTCGGCTGTAGTAAGCGTAGTTTTCTCTTTATTTGTGTCGTTATGATATGATGATATGGCTCACAGTATCGTATCTCTAAAATAGGTGCATTTGGCGGCTTTGTGAATTCAATCTTTCATCTGTGATAAATTGATAATAATAGTACATCATTGCACCGGCCGGGAAGTAGCAATTCGTGGATGAGTTGATTTTGTCGGATGAAGCGAAGCTAACTCCGACAATAAAGACGAAGCCACGAATTGCCGTTCCCGCCAAGGCCGATATAGTGCTTTTCTCCAAAAATTTGAGGAAATCAAATAATATTTTCAATAATCTTAAAATAGCGAGTATGTCAATAACCTATAAAGTTCCCGCCCAACTTATTTTTTACAAGTATGTATATACGGCACGACTCATAGTGCCAGTTTCAATTGGCATACATAAAACCAACTAAACCAAACTTTATAAACCATTAGAATCAGTCACAATTTTAAATGTTTTATACAATTATAGTAGATTATACACCAAGGGGATAAAGCACTGTTTTATGTCACGGGAGCGAATTGAATCCCGAACGTAACGAAGGACTCATAATTTAACTCCTGAGCGTAGCGAGGGAGTTATAAGTTAATTCCTGAGCGAAGCGAGGGAATAAAGACTGAGTCCTGAGTGCAGTGAGGGGTTCAACCGCCCAAGACTAAAACAGTCTTATCCCCGAAGTGTATACTCTACTTTTCACACCTTATGCGAGACAAAAAAACAGGCTCAGTAGATAAATAATGTTTATTTAGCAAATTAAAAGTACATAGTAACATTAGACACGTTAGTCCAATTATGGAAAGATAAGGTAATGTTTTTATTTGGTACGTTTATTGAGGTTGAGTTGTCTAATTTGATAAACACAGGAGTCAAAACACTTTCATCACTCGACATTTTCAATATTATTTTTGAAATTAAATCTTCTATAGGCACCTACAAGAACTCGATTTGTTCGTCACGCGTGAACAAATGAAGGCGCGCGACGTTCCAAATTCGAAAGCACAAGCCGTGGTCCTAGATTCGAAATTCGAATTTCGAACACCGCGCTCCTCCGGACCGGGGTTCACACGGAGGCAAACTTCATTTATTTTGTCAAATCAAGTAGGCCATGGCCTAGGACAAATTGTGTTTAGCAAAATTAAACTTTATGCATATAGTAATAAGAATTATGAAAAGTGAAATCATATTATTAACCAGCGGGTTATAATGAAATTCAGTACAACATTATAACCCGGCTAATACCAAGGGATTTAATGTCTTGCTTTCGGTAGGGTTTACATGACCTATAATTCGGCATTGTCGAGCATGTGGTGTGAAAAAATTATTAAAGATTAAACGGGATTGCAATCTAAATGCATTTCAGTTCGTTTTATTTCGATAAATGTTTATTTATTCATTTAAAACTATCTGAGAAATATTTAAAACTGTCACTTCGATCACTTTCAAAAGTACGCGTCTTGTCTATGACCATTAAAAAAGCAGGCTACAAAGGGGCGTGATTTGTCACAGAAACTTGCAATAGTTGGAAAGAGACAGACATCTATTAACCCTTAACGCTTTCCGGTCACTTTTTTAGTACAGTTAGTAAATGCCGCGCAAAGTTTGAACGCGCATTCTGGCTAGAAAAGTAAATACGCCAAATGAAATGGCGAGAATATTACTATATATTTCTTGAATACGCCAATAGTGTGCACGTTCAATTTGAGCGCGAGCGTCACTTGAAATCAATGATTTTCGAAATTTGCGTTGGCGTTTGTTTCTGGCCCCATAAAATAATTACGAATAAAAAAAATGGTTTTCTTTTTGTTGAATTAACCTTCAGATGAGTTAAACTTTCGTTTTTGATATAAATTTTATTAAATATTCAATTAATTCTAAGTCAAAAAGGATGATTTAAAGCTGGTCCTGTTTTTGTGACATTATCGATTGTATAGGTGGCTACGTACCATTGAGCATGTCATAATAAACGGACAGTGCCGACTTTTATGGATACATAGTTTGTTCCACATTGTGACAGAAAACGGACCTTGCCATTAAACGAAACGCGAGCACAGAAAGTGGACCAACTAAAAACGAGACTGACTTCATCCTGTCGACGAGGAGGGATACATTAAATGTTGTCTTTGTGATCATCAATACAGTTAAAACCGGGAGCGATCACCGTCTGGTAAGAGGCACATTTAATATATGTGTCAAGCAAGAACGCTCTCGATTGATGAAGTTGTTCCATACAGCACCAATCAAAATTCAAAACCCCGAGAGCTTTCATGTGGAACTCCAAAACTGTTTCCGTTTCCTAGACGGCGATTTAGACGAATTCAATTACGGGTTTGTGGAAACTCGCCGTGCCTCTGGGTCTACGTTCTTCAACGCCCAATGAACCAACACAACTAAAAGGTTATCTAGCTGTTGAGCTAGAGAGCCCTCCAGTTGTGTTCACATGTTATGTTCACACAGCAACACCTCACTCCCCTCCCCCATAACCCCATAAGCCTCCGAGTTGTTAGAAGCTCACAAAGGAAGGGAGCGAAACGTTGCCTAGGTCTTCATCCGATGTCACTTTACACCAGTAGCTCAATAAAGAGATCTGCAATTGCTTTACCCGCGATCTGCGCCAATTCAATACAAGCTATTGAAGAGGCTATCCCGTGTAAGGAGGACGCTAAAGTGTTTTGGAGAGATTTGACTACTGGACTGAGCCAGCTCGCCAGGTTGGAAACTGAAGATGGTAGAATCGTTTCTTCTAAACCTGAGCTTTTGGTTGAGGTAGAGCGCTTTTACGGACAGCTATACACATCAACTCGCGGACCCGAGGTTAGTCTCGTAGAGGACCCTCTAGCTCGACTAACCCAACTCTATTCCAACGACATCCCGGAAATCAGCCTGTACGAGCTTGTAAAGGTTCTTCAACAGCTCCAGAACAACAAGGCACCAGGTGAAGACGGAATAACAGCCGAACTGCTGATGGCGGGTGTAAACCCGGTCCCTACGGCTCTTCAGCATTTGTTCAATTCCGTCTTACTGGAAGGGAAAATGCCAAAAGCACGGAACAGAGGTGTGGTGGTGCTATTCCTCAAAAAGGTTACACCACCCTGCTGACGAAATACCGACAATCTCACTTTTCGTCCAATATTCCGCAGTGTCTCAAGATGAGAGTATTTGACCAGTGTTTGTTGCTAGTGATGACTTATGGCACTGAAACGTGGTCGCTTACTATGGGCCTCATAAGAAGGCTCAAAGTCACCCAAAGGGCAATGGAGAGGGCTATGCTGTTAGTTTCTCTGCGTGATCGCATCAGAAATGAGGCTGTCTGCAGCAGGACCAAGGTAACCGATATAGCCCTCCGGATCGCTAAACTTAAGTGGCAGTGGGCAGGGCAGGTAACATTGCACTTAGAACCGATGGCCGTTGGGGTGGAAAGATAATTTGGTGGCAACCACGTACCGGAAGATGCAGTGTGGGTAGACCCTCGACAAGATGGACTGATGGTCTGGTAAAGGTTGCGGGAGTCCTCTGGATGCGGGTGGCGCAGGACCGGTCACTTTGGCACTCTTCGTGGGAGGCATATGTCCAGCAGTGTTAGTCTTTCCGCTGTTATGATGATGATGCTCAGGATGATTTCATTCAGTGTATTCAAGCTTATTTTTGGTTGACGACAATTTTTTTATTTTATTTTCGTGACCTGCATGACAGTATTGTCCGTTTTTTAGGACAACATCAAAGGCAATCATTTTTTACGATTCGTGGCAATGTCCGTTTTAACGGACGTCCTGAAAAACTAACTTTCAGAATGGTTTTCATTTTTTTTTCTTAACTATAGTTCTTTTTATTCAATAACTATCACAAAAAACATTCCGAGTGATAGCTGGCTACATTCCTTCATGTCTTGCCATGTTAAGGGTTAACTAGTCTAACTATCGCAAGTTGATGTGACACATTGCAAGGTCTTTAAACGTACGAGCACTTGGCTGTTTGTAGTGATTTGTCTTAGTCAACTTCTTCTTCCTTCTTCTTCCTGGCCGCTAAAGCTGTACAGTAATGCTACTGCTGTACTGCACGCTGCGCGTACGGGAAAACTCAAATGATGGCCAGGTGAAGACGTAAAATTTTGTACTCAACACGGGTGGTAATTCGTAAAGCCCCAGAGCGCATATTTATGGCCCTCACCTTCGGTTCGGGCCACAAACATCTGCGATCTGCGTGATCGCCCTGCCAGGTGCCAGCTAGCATTGAATACTTACTTAGGTATTTTGACACGACCGCTTGCTCCGAGTTAGTAACGGAGTTTTATGGCGTAGGTAGGTTGTATTGGTATATAAGAGACAATATGTGTTGAAAAAATACAACATAACTAAAAATCTTAATCATTTAATCAGAGAAATAAAATCCTCCATTTTTTGTTCAAGTTACAAATAAAATAAACATAAAAATGTACACGAGAAGAGGCTTAAGTCGAGGTACAACTGAAAACAATCGAATTACAAGCCAAATTCCATGTAAATGACAACTTTGATACAATAGTATGATAATTACCTTACATTACGATACAATAACGAAGCAGTATAAAAATCGAAAGAATAACTTTTGTCACTCGTATTGCACTGTTAATATTACCAATTTTATTTATAACTGTTACACCCTAGTAATTTAAATAATTATCTATTTTTTTCAATAAAATATAATAGCGTAGCATAATTTGGTTTAAAAGTATTAACTGGAATGTTGTGAGTTGAGTATTTTAATTTCAATTATATGTATATGTCATGAGGATGACCACGATTTATGAGGTCTCTGGAATATGCACTTTCTGAATGTTTTGTAATTTAAATTTTACTTACTTATGTATTTTAATTTCGTAAATAATACTCTTATTGCTTTAGTTTCTAAAAAATCAGCTTTATGTAGTGATACTCTAGTTATTCCCAGTTACAACGTTTTTTTAAATACGGTTGTGAACGGTTTTGGATACATTTAGTATTGCTTTTTGCATGTCCTATGTTGTAATTGTAACATAAGAATTCAAATACAACTTTTTTTTAACAGAATTTGAGCACTGTGTAAATGAACAAGTTTACTAAACGCTTAGATACCCTACAATGATATAAGGAGTATGTACAATGAAATCTTATTTCCGACTAAAATAATATACATGCTTACTGCCTACAATTTACAATTACGGAGTCGTACAGTAGCCTAAGTACAGTCGTGTAGTTATGGTACAATAATTTACAAAAGCATTAACTAGACACTTAATTTAAAATGATATGCAAAAGCTATTGGGTAGCTCACAGATGTCCAAATTCCTAGCTAAGATCTTAGAACTTCGTCGTTTTAAACTTCAGCCGATAACAGTACGGCACATGTACAGCACTCACGTACTCGTACGTATAGCGACGAACTTATACACCCTTAAAGTTTAATGGAATAAAATCGTAATTGTTTGGAATATTTCTGTAAATGCGTCGTCAAGTGCTCAGCACCTAAATTTTTGGCACAGTTTTACCTTACATTTAGAGTATTAATAATTGGGGTCGTAAAACGAATTGTCTTCGAAGTTTTGAGTATTGAAGATGTGTTAATTAGTTTATCATTGACATTAGAGTATCCGTATACAACTTTTTGAAGTAAAAACTTTCAATCAATTTATTTACATTTTGTCAAATGTTTCAGTCAAAACAGATAACTTTTATTGAAGTCTGTTAGAGGACAATTAACTATAACAAAAAATAACTAAACTTAACAACCAACTTAACACGTTTCACAAACATTTGAACAAACTAATGAACACACAACGCAATCGCTCTCTCGTAGCATACATATTCCCAGTCTATTGTCTATATGGCTATGAACCTGACGTGTACCAATTGGTATTGGGAGGGGCAGATTTGTCTATTGGCTGATGGGAGTGGGATGTGTGCGCGGAATGTGCCTGAGGATGGTACAGATGGAAGGAGGAAGGGGGATGGAAGAACTGGCTCTGGTCTAACGATGACGTGTAGTCCAAAGCGCTAGGGACAGCAGAGTACGCTTGTGGCTTCAGCGGTAACGGCGCTTCACCCAAATACGAGTGCCTTAATGCTTCGGAGTAAGCACTGTTATCGTACGGCAAAGCGTATTGCTGCTTGTCTCTAGGGGATACCGATCCAGGAGGAGTCATCGCAGAATGGTAATCCGCGTAGCCACCGTAGGCTATGGAGCCGATATCTGTAGCTTTATGGCCCAATTGTTCGCCGTACCCTGATCCCTCGCTGCCGGGAGGAGTGGGTAGCGGGCCAGATTGTCCGTCACTCGAATAATAGCCACCTGTTCTGCCGTCACCAAGGAAATTACTTCTAATAACGCTTTCCCTATTGGCATAAAGTTGCCGTAGCAGCGCCGAAGCGGGCGTCGAAGTGTGGTTCCCAGGTATCTGCCTGTTCAAATGGTTTATGTGATGGTTTTGGGTCCCTATCCACTGTATGGTCGATTTTTGTTGTTGCTGTTTCAGTAGTGCATCAGTTGAGAAGTCCGTAGGCCTGTGTGAGATTTCTTTACCGTCTAAAGCAGGTAGATGCTTAGACATGGCGTTTTCTAGATCTCTGACAGAAGTTGCGTCCGAAGAGCCTTCAGGTATCGACAAGTTGGTTTTATTCATATCACGCTCAGCAGGGGATATCGCTGCACCGGGATTAGAGGAGCTCTTCCGTCTTTCTTCGTCCCTTTCTTCATCATCGCATTCCGCGTGTTTCCTCTTTTTCATTCTTCTAGCTGGCATGGGGGAAGTTCTTTCAGGGTTCGTGTGGGGCAGTGGCTGGGAGTCACTGAGTCTGGTGAGGTGTGTGACGTCAGAAGTTGGTACTGGGGCTGTTGACGCCGACTCAGCGTTGTTTGTAGTTTCCGTTCTTTCTGTAGGGTGTCGTGAAGAGGGCGGGGGTTTGCCAGAGTTGTCGGCGTCCGGGGGACCATTTTCGGGGTCTCCTGTGGACTCTTCTCGCTTCACGCCTTGTACACTTTCTTCTAACTGGCAGCAATCCATAACTGTGTTAGCATATTCGCGCCCACTGGAAAAAACACATACTGATTAGTAAATACAGGCCGTCATAAATTTAAAAAAAATGTTGTATCCAGAATAGATGTTTCTTTCTTGAAATTAGTATTGAATTATCCAAGATATTAAATTATATGTAAAACGATTCTACAGTTAAATGAGGTTTCTATTCAGTATGCAAAAAAATAATGCCTTACTACGCTGTACAATTCACGTATGATTCATACATCACGTCAAGCAGAAAATACCCAAACGCAACGTCGCGGGAAAAGTACCCATATGAAGTAATGAAGTATTCTCAGAAGAATGTGTATACGTATACGATCTTAGAGTTGAAGAATAACCTCGTTGAATGAATTCAGTTTAAAAAAGAACACACGAAAAACCCAATTTCAGCACATGCTTTCCACTTTGAGGTTAAATGGATTACCTAATAACATAGTTTACGCAGATGATGTTCTGCTCTTCGGCGTTCTTGGAGGAGCAGACGACGGTGGCACAGGTCTGCATCCAGGTGAAGCCACCCAGCTTGTTCATCACACGGTAGTAGTGAGTCAGCACCTGGCCTTTGTTCATTACTGGAACAAAAGCAGAACAATGATGATTAAACCAAACATTGTCATTTAGAGGATTTGCTCCATAAAGAAGTCACGTTCAGTGGAAGAAATAAATCTTACCTACTCGATTGTCTAAAACTAGATTAACGTTTAGATCTATTAGATCAAAAACTAAACAATTAATTACACACTAAACCAATGTGCAGTACCTACTTGATTAGGTGAGTCTATATATAAGGCGTCTATTTATCATTGTACAAAAACCTAGACTTGCCTCGACTATCAGCATTAACTTCTGGTGTTGACATTGTTATCAAAAGGCTCAGTCCATATCAGCGCGACCTTGCTGACACACATGACGTAAAACAAGCAATCGCATTATATTCAAACCCATACAATTCATACCAACTAAAGGTAGTAAGACACGTGTATTGTTGTACGTGAGTCATTAAGGTTCTGACGGTTTTTGGTTAAGTCCATGCATTGTGTATTGTCGGTTTTGTAATTATCGATGCGCTTGGGCACGGGCCAAAGAGTGAAACCAGCGCCGACGGTCTCAATATAATATTGGTTTTTATAAAGGTTTTGTTATGACAACTTTCTGAAGATTGCATTGTCTTGTCAATAGCGTTAGGTATATTGTGGTTCGTGCTCAATCCATGCATAATCGTCTTTGTGTTTTCTTTAAATGAGAAATTGGGTAGGTATGCGTTGAACAGTTATTACTTACTCTTAATACATTAAAACAATAATGCGTCTACCTTTGAGTGCATTTTGATAAAATAAACGTTTTTCAGGTAAAAAAATAATAAATGACGCAGGCAATAAAAATGTCGGAAGTCTTCAACATTAATTTACAGTCGAATAAAGCCGTGCGCATCAACAGCCTGCTAACGTACATTGCTAACCAAATTACCCGCTTTCTAGCAAACCGACGGACATTTATGTTAATAAAACAATTGGTATTCACGGCCCGATATGTCCACATTTGACCAGCATCTATACGTGCATACATACATACGTATTGTATGTTTTAAACGCTATCGTAAAGCTATCAACAGTTTAGGTGCTAGAGTAAAACCATGCTTGCGTGATTGGAGTTTTGATAGGCTGATTTGGGACTTTATTGTTTCGGTGGTATTTAATGTAATGTAATCGTAGTTACCTACGGTATTGATAGATTGAAGATAACAATACGAATAAGTGTAATATATACCTAAGGAAATAAATTGACGTCCCAGCTTCAGAACCATTCACTGATGGGTAAGGCGGTGCTCTTGTGATAATTTGTGATAACCACAACATAAAATTTGTGTTACACGCTATAAAAAAAGTGATAACTTTGATGGCCTTATAATGATATCAATTACAATTAATAAATCAAATTTTGGCATAAAATAGATATTGAAAGAATTGAGCATTCAACATTAGTTAATAACGTATTAAACTTGGAAAGGAAATATGCCAGTTTTTTTTACCGAGGATATAAAAGAAGGAATGATCTAATCCACCTAAACCACAATTTCCATTGAAATATCTGAACATTTATTTCAAAGACGTATTACTACATTGGGGATAGTAGCCGTACAAAACAGGATACTGTAACCGAAATATAAGCAACAATAGCTATCTCGAAGGACATTAAGCCTGACGTTTCCCACGATAGCTGGAGAGAGGAAACCAAAATGCTGGCATAAAAATTATTATTCAAATCACAAACGACAAAGACAGCCGGCGTAGATATGGCGCTAGCTAAATTGTACAGACAGCAACCATAACATATATACCGTATTTTCATAGCTACAGGGCATAAATTACAAAATGATTCGTAAAAGGATATAATGGGAAACTTACGTGGAACACTGAGCTTTCTGATGAAAGCTTAAAAAAATGTGATGATGCACACATATGAGAGTTATATTACATTATTTGAATGCATATTTCCTTTTGATGTTAGAAATCATAGGTGTGAATGAAATATTAAGATGAGGAGCGTGAAATTACGTACGTGATGAATTTAATCAAACGGCGTGTGTTTACAATATTGTCCCTATTCTGTAAAACTTCCAATCACATCGAAAACAAAGATAAACTGTTAATAATGAACGATCGACGATGAGTTTTAGACTGGCGGTAATGGCCAATTGCGTAAAGTGAATTCTTATGCACAATAGAACTCTCAACATTGAGTCACAATTTTGAAATCTAAATCACCCTAGAACATATTCTGCGCTACACTGGTCATCAATTTTCCTTGTAACAGCGCCTTGAGTACCGTCTTGACATGGATTTCTACTGTCCCCTCTGAATACAAAGCGCGTTACGACACAAGGATTTCACCACATTATTGGGTCGGCGATCGTTACAATTGATGAGTCCAGCAAGGTTAATGAAAACAGGACTTTTATAGAGCCAAGGATTGTGTGTGGTCATCCGTCTTGTATTTACTATGAAGCCATACATTACATAGACATAGTTTTATATGAAGTACATTGGCTTTCCGGTTGCTGTACTTACTTTTAAATCGGAAATGTAGATACAAACTAACGGATGGGGACATTTTACAGGTGTAGAAAGTGTTTACTTGGTCTTTTGCCTTATATAATACTTATCAAGATGCAGCCAATGAATGGGGGTCCATGCACGTAGAACCGATGGCCGTTGCGGCGGAAAGGCTCTCGAGTGGCGACCACATACCGGGAGGCGTAGCGTGGGTAGATCCCCCCTTAAAGGTGGACTGATGGCGGGTGGCGGGAGTAGGTACGCTGGATGCGGGTGACGCAGAACCGGTCATTATGGCGCTCTTTGGGGAGCCCTATGTCCAGCAGTAGACGCCTTTCGGTCGATAGATGATGATGACTTATAAAGGTATAATATATCAGTGATAGGTTGATACTTACAATCTACGTGGCATTTCCTAAGTTTATGGGCGTCTTCTCCATGGCAGAGTGCGTATAGGTTCTTTCCCGTCATCTCCTCCGCCGTGTAGCCTAAAAGCTCTGACACCCTGCTGAGAAAAATATGTAGATGTATCAAATTCTATTTTATTCACGCCTAAAATTAGTTCGATATTACCAGTTCAGGAAAAAAATCTGATGCATTGTTAATCTTATTTGTTTTCTATTTGCCCCTTTGCTTTTTACGTATGTAGTGGAAGGTTTTCTAGCCTAGGCATTTCCTCCCTTTCACTGATTTTGTTTTGAAACTGTTTTCTTCATCTTCCATTTATAAAGCGTTTAAGTGTTTTCAGACGATGAAGACAAAAGACTCTCTTAAATGAGTTCTATACGTTCAACCTAAACACCTGAAATCTGTAAATATACCGAGTAATTATTTAAAACAAAGAAGTCCAAATACCTTGGCTCGCAATGGGCGATACTGAAGTCGAAGTTGATCCTAGTGACGAACATGTCAGACTCCAGCCGTATCTCGTGCACAGAGGGCGGCGGTAGCGCGATAGCCAACGCGACCATCCCTAGGAGCGCTGGTGGTGACTTTCGACTGTGGGAGAACGTATACTGAGGCCGCAGTCGGCACAGCAGCAGAACTACCTGGAAAGAAGAAACGGGGAATATTAGAGAAGAATAGGTACATTTTTCGTAGATAAGATGTCAGGGGGCGAGAAGTTCGTTCGAGAGTCCAACGGGTTATTCTGTGGGTTACGTGTTTTCGGTGTAATGTAGGCAAGCGAACATGCCTATATCTGACGGGACTTTGGACTCCATGACATAGTAGAAATATTGCAAATCATTACGGATTACTCTGGGGGTTACATGTTAAGGTATAGAAATAAATGTATTTATTCAACGACTACAAGGTATTTTCTTCATATTGTACCTTTTTATTACCGACAAGTTAACATTACGATGCCATAAAAAAGTTGTGTAAACATTTTATGCATAGGTATATTTGATAATATGAAAGTTTAACATTCAGCAAGTAAAGAAAGTAAATAGATTTTATAACAAGCACCATCCGCGTAAAAACAAACTAATTTAACAAAACTAGTAACATCAGTCGTATTACAAAGAAGTTATTTGAAACAAATTTCCGAGTTAAATTACAGACATCAACTTCTACAATCATCTGAGTAATAATAACCTTGTTAAAACTTTTAGATGGCTTTAAAGCACGTCGCGAGTTTTTATAATACTTTTGATAGCCAGATAATAAAGTCAGAGAATTACGTGGTTTTTAACATAAACATCAACTTAAGTTTAAATACACATAGGTACTTAATACCTAGCATAACTTTCAGTAAACCCAATTACTTACCTACCTAAATATTTAGTTTAACCCCTTATGCGATAAATTTCAAATTGTAATAAGCACCAAATTCGTAATTATCTGCTTTCAGGTGAATTCAACTAAAGGGCGAACAACATCGCCAATAAAGCGTTATAATCTGGAAGTTACGTCCATAACTCCACTTTATCTGGATCTTAATGGCTCATACGCCGCTTCGACAGCAATTACATCGTTCATGGGTACCGTAAGCGCCAAAGGCTAACATTTATTGGGATTCCTAATTACTTTACTTGAGTCTGATTTTGTGTGCTGATTAGTAGATTCGGTTCCAAACTGCAATTTGTTTGAAGGGTTGAGTTTTAGGAAATACCCTTAACCTCGTACCTCCCGTAACCACGTAGGTACGAGGATATGGGTATTTCTAGTCTTTAGGTAGATCTAATCATAATTTAAACTTAGGCACAACATTAATCTAAATAATATTATTTTCATTTGTGTTGTGGTTTAGTAAAATTATCGTTTATACTTAACTACTTTAAAGTACTACTAAATACTAGAAAAGTGGGCGCATTTGTCTCATAATAAAAAAAATGTAATTAACATTAACATTTAATAATAAAAGGAAGTCCCTGCAAAATGCTTACAATTTACACCCCGAAAACAATCTATTACGCCGAGTTTTATGTAGTAGCTGAGAAATTCGCGGGTCGCTAGATATAATCGCGTTTTATGGAGTAACACCGAGTTAGAGCAAAAATTATGACCCAGGAGCGCGCCTTGTGGCACCCCCCCCGGCACGGACAATAATTTCATCCAATAATATTTGTGACCTTCCTAAGATAAAGTGGTCGTATTATTTCATTTATAGGAATAAACGGGGAAATAAACTTGTCTCACTGGTTGCGTGTGAGAAAATGGTGGAAATTATTGAGTGCTGCAGATAAATTAAATAACGTTTCTAAGATAAAACATCGATCCTTTCCTTAGTAAAATATTCCGATGTTTATTACTTTTTAACAAAGTTTCATAGATTTCATCTGGAGCCTCATTCTGTAAGTATTAATCCTCAGGTTGAAATTAGGTAGCTAATTCTATTCAACTTTATGTCCAAATCATATTTATTAACGTACTACAATCTCTATCTCTATCTTTAAGTACCTAAATTAAATGGTTAATGAAGTATCTTAACAAGTCAACAATTTACTAATTACATCATATTTTTAAACACATTCATCTGCAATACAATCTGCCTTCATTTCCTGTGTTCCCGTCACTTATAAGATACCCACCCTCCAATTACCACCCTCTCCTCTGGCCGGCTCTTCTCTCCTCCCAACCTAGATCGAAAACGAAAATTCAGCTTCCTTAAAATGTCTAGATAAGGTAAATATTCACAAATTCACGCTAATGACTCGAGTGAATAAATCTCTTCTCGATAAGGTGCTTCCTTTCCTTCCCTGTTATCATTAAATTTATAAATAAAATTCGGTATTATCTGCAATCTAAGGAATGATTAATTCGATGCCAGCTGAAGTATTAGTAGACATTAAAAATAATGAAATATTATTAAATTATATTCATGGTGTGAATCTAAACACATGAATTTTACTCATAATAAATCTAACATACTTCGGAGATTACCAAAGGCGCTTGTATTTATTGGATGTACGAATACTTCAGTTTGCACGACAGATTCATTTGTTTCTCACCCGGTATCCCGACGACTTGAAGTGGCAGCCCCGTTTGGTGAGGGTGCTCTTCATTCTGATGCAGAAGGCGCGGTCCATCCCTCGGAACAGACCCCCGCTCGCTGCTAGACTCATTATTGCCGACACTGTTGACAAAGATATTTCATTACAGCCTCGAACACAGAAGCAGCTCTAAATATCAAAGTATAAACTTAGATATTGAATAGGTTTTCTGAAAAAGGTCTCAAGAAATGTCGTCGGACCGAATGTAACTTGTAAATTATGTAAATAGAAAAACTAAAATTTACAGCACAACCTATATAGAATGTAAAAAACTTATGTATAACTGGCTTAAAAGCCAAAACTACGACGATGTCGAGTTGCTTATGACTAACAGTTAGACATAAGTGACTCGAGATCGTTCGAGGTAGTCACTAAACTCCTAAATGTTTTTATTTGCACGTTTCTTTCAATCGTTTCACTCATTTAGATTAAGTTAATTTAAATTTAAGTTCTCTTAACCCATGTGTAACCTTAAAAACAATTGATCACCTCTCCAATCTGAATATAATAATAAGATAGATAGATAAAACCTGTTATTTAGTAGTAATAAGCTGAAAACAAACTATGTTTAGTTTTATTTTTAACATACAGTTACCATCTGTATGAAAGAGCATTTCCTCCTAATACAAGTGCTTAACTTAAAAGGGGGAAACGAACACTACATGTAAAAAACCTTTGTTGAAACCAAATAACTTTGAATTTTTGAATTTTTGTTTTTTTTTTTTTTAATTTTGAATATTACAAACAGCTCTATATAGTACACAAATAACCTTACTTGTAAGGTAATTATAGGCTATCGCCTATGGCATATGTTTTAAGGTAAATTTATGTATGAGTTATCACTCAAGACGGTTAGACAATTTTGCGCTAGGCATTTTTATACAACCCTATCTTGGTCCCAATCCCGACGCGTCTGAGGTGGGTAATTTCAATCTGTGCTCGATCTGACTGACGTTCGGTTCCACCGATTTGATCGGCTATGAAACCATCTCATGCCTTAATTGATTTCACCAACGCTGAGAAAACGAACTGAGGTTTTAAAGGTATACGTCCAATATCGTTGCATTAAGAGACTTTTATTTGTTTAAAACTTGCATGCTCTAATGTTTTTATTATTAATAATTCTTATAAATACAATTAAGTAGTTGAAGTCATTTTAAGGATCCTTTTCGTACAGTCTCGCTCAGAACAACAAAGGCCGATAACCATGCATCTAATAGACAGTTTTTTCTATAGTGCGCAATGTGACACCTGTTCACCCATAAGGCCACAATTGTTCTGTATTGAGTCACCATGTCATTGCGTATTTGGTACAGGTGATTCAACTAGCCACGGTGAGTTAAGGGTTAACACAGTCAGCGGTATGTCGTCTGGACATTAATAAATTCTTTGGAAACCACAAAAGATCGCAGATATCCATATCAATGTGTTGATTCTTATAGTTTTGCTTGTCATCATCAACATCGTGATCATATGTTTAAGAGCAAGGCTCTTGTCGGTGATGAAACATTTTATATCTTATTCTACATTCTGACTATTCTTCTTTATTTCTCTATATTATGCTCCATTTCTTTGTGCTTCATGTAATTTATTGACAGTATTCCCACTTTCCTTTTACGTTTATTTCTGACTGTCATTTGGGATATTATCTATTGTTTGTCATTTTAGTCATCTAGCAGTTAGATACTTCACTAGTGATAGATTAGTAAGAGTCTAGGAGTTTTGGCTTTAATTTTCTTGAAGCACAATTAATAGATCTATATTCTAGAATCGTCTAGCCTCTAGTACCTACCTGCTATAAAATACTGCGCATACGCAGTATATAGATGGTTAATTGTTTAAATGGGTATTGTGAAGTAGACCAAAAACTGGCCTCTTTTATAAATTCCGTGTGTTCTATTCAATGATGAATATTATTTAGGTTAAATGAATGCCGGAAATCGGAGACTATTACCGATACTACGATATCGTTTCCCCTTTAACATTCTATTTAGTACTTAAGCTGTTTTCACATCTCATGACACATTGTGCTTTAAAATAGAAATTCATCGGTTGTAAACTTAGATTAAGCGGTGGCGGTTTTTGCGCAATCGATCTGTGATTAGTTTATGGTAAAAAATTGTTTAATAGATCATTGGAGTTGTGTCAATAGCGAGATAAATTGTTGTGGCAAAATGAGAATTCAGATGTCAGGTGGAGAATTAAGTCACAGTTCTGTCTTTTTTGAATATATTACACTGAAGCGCGGTTCAGGAAACTTTCAGCATGTATCTATCGTACTATGTATGTACATGATCGTGTTGTAAAATCATAACATTATTTGCTTTAAAGCTACAGCCGTATGTTTATTTCTAGTTTTGCATGGGCCATTAATGAATTCAATAAAAATTGAAGTAACATTTTTCCACAACTGTTTTAGTAAATTATTGAGTACCTACAGGGGATCTTTCAATCGAATATTCATGGGGATGTATGTCTCCAAAATATTTTCAAGTGTATTCCCACTATTATAGAAGGTTTTATAGCTTGCCATAGATATAATGACGACATTTTTACCCAAATCCCTTTTTGGAATAAACTAATTATAACTAAAATCTCAGGTTGGTTTATTACAATGAAATTGAATAAAGTTCGATACGGCTTAACCAAACCTCGCGGCAAATCGGCTGGATGACTGTACAGTAACCCAAGAAATTGGTCTACTACGTCTCGCCTCTATCATTTGTGATATACCGCTTCCTTGGTTGACTGTACCACGACGCAATCAACCGTTTTAATTATCTCCTCAATCCCAAATTCAGCTTCGTACAGCATCACGGTTATCAGCACACAATGAGCTGCATCGTTCCTTGCACCTCGTTTCACCACGGCCGTCACCCCACAATGCCGCCTGTCACCTCTTTCGTTCCTGATTGATTTTTTACACCATTTCACCAACTTTTTTCGAACACATCGACTAAATTGAAAGCCCTTCATGTTAGGAAATTAGAGGCAGTTAGAAAATGAACGGTTTTTAGCTGATTGGATACGGTTGTTTGATTATTAGCTGTATTGTAATTGGCAGATTGGTTTAATTTATGTGGACGATGAAAATTTCGTTGCGTCCGTAGCATCTACGACGTTCTCGTTAGGGACCACTCAAGATGACGATCCGTTTTAGTGAATTTTGACATACTATATATTAATTTGTACACTTTCTAGATTATGTGGATATGATTACATTTTGTCGATATTTTATACCCACATTTATGCTAAAAGTGGCGCTGGAACATACGTTTCATGTGCTCTGCCTACCCCTTTTGGGAATAATGGTGTGAATGTATGTATGTATGTATGTATGATTACATTTTAAATATATGTACTAATACCAATGAGCATGTATGAAGAATGTCATGAAAGAGAATGAAGCAAAACAGGTTTGTCAAGACGTCAAGTGGAAATCCGTGAACTCTGCCTACCTCTCCAGGAAATAGGCGTGATTATATGCATGTGTGTATGTCATTCTTAAATAATCATTTGTATTACATTCACCATGAATCGTACGATTACATAAGACTTTACGATCAAACCACAGTCGTCGTCTCGTCAGTACCGAGATAAGTTATTGTACCTACTATCTGACTATGACTGAATTTACTCCGATTACCTTTTTTCTCATTTAAATCTTAATTAAAATGGGCGCTTTAATTATTAAGCATAACGCCCGTAGGTAAGTAGGTAGAACTGAAAATAGCCGATTTTTGATTTTAAGAAAGTACTCCTTCTGGGAAATGCAAATGTACACATCTATGTATTGTCTTACCTTTAGGTTTACACTAGTTGATATATTTAGCACCTCAACTATTCTTTAACCCCCAACGAAACAACAACAACGGGGACAACGGGGTGTTATAAGTTTAACGTGTCTTGTGTATCTGTGTTCTGCCTGCGGTATTGCAGCTCCCAAACGGATGGACCGATTTGAATGCGGTTTTTTTCGTGTCATAGATAATTTTATCCCGAGTGTTCTTAGCCATGTTTCATTAAAATCTGTTTGTCGTTTTTGAGATATTGGATTTTGAAATGAAAATATCGGGGTTTTTCAACTTTTCTAAGTTGTAGTTATTTACTAGAATGACACGACTTTATTGAGAGTCAGCGTACTTATTGCAAAGAACGCAGGCAACGCGGAATAAAATATTGTCTATAACCACCCAGAAAACCATTTTATAAGCTGGTTACAGATTTTTTGAAATCGGATAAGCGGTTCCGGAGGTTACCCAGAACATACAAACTTATAAACTTACAAAGCTATAATGTCAGTTTTCCTCTTTATAATATTAGTTAAGAAGTAAGTAAGTACCTACACAGTTATTGAAGTACTTATTTAGTGCATCTGTTTTGCTCATATAAGCACCATAAACTTAGAAAGTCCCAATTCCCTTAGGAAAGGTGCCATCGGATACGCAACGCTGACTCAATTTTCTCCCATAGTGGCGCCCAAAAATTAATCAGCGCAATACAGACACCCCATAGACCATTTCATGAGCTTCCAACACCCGTGAACATAATTCGATTTAAATTGTACTATACTTATTATTAATACTATTGAACGATTCGACATACTGAGTAGGAGCTATACCAGTGCCGTTGAACTCAAAAATAAAGAAACGGTAATTGAATTTTGAAACCTTTGGAAAAAACGCCCGTTTTACTGGGATTTGGATCTGGTAACGGTTTTTGGAATGCTTTCTTTGTGATCTACTTATAATTTCACTTTAATTTGTTGAATGGACTTATTTAATACTTTTTTGTTAGAGGCTTGAATTAACTGCTTTATTTGTGGGAGATTGTTTCGAAATCCTCATTCAAATAGCAAAGTTTTCTAAGATACCTTGCAAAATGACGACACTTCTTGTCTTCTCTCAAGTTAGTTATTTTTTGGGTGGCTGTCTAGTTGCATAACAACTATTGTCATAATATCGATTGTCATACAACATTACGCATAAAGTTGATGCTCATATTATTTTTTTGGCATAAATTATAGTATGGCATAATTGTTCCCTGTCATAATTATGCGGAGTCATAATTAGTTGAACCATAATGTAGAATGTCATACATTTGTTTAGTCATAATATGATAACTGTAGTTATTTTTAGTAATAATTGTAAATGTGATACATTTATCAAGCCATAATATTGATGATAATTAAATTTGAGATTTGTTCAAAAAACAATACAAAGGCTGGCCGTCAAAAAAACTTTTCTCTGAGATCAACCAACGCCAAGATAGTGGTGTATAAAGTTCAAGTTTTCGCGTAGGCAGGGAAGAACAGGGACTTAGTGGCAAAACCAATTCGGATTGCGGATAGGTGAGAAGAAGAAAGCGGGAGCTTAGCTCCCGCTTTCGTCTTCCAGGTATAGGTCTTTATACTTTAAGGTTATTTTTTTTATAAAAGAGCGGAAAAACTTGTTAAAAAATTGTAAACTTTTATACTGACCGCCCTTTGCTTGTAACTTGTTTTGTTTGTAACTTTCTTGCTTCTGGTTCGAGATCTTCATTTACTACTAAGAAAAACATAGGCTTATGCTTTTTGCAGTTTATGCGTTTATACAGTATTAGGTAAGGTTTTATGAGCAACCACTTTATGTCCAATATAAAGTATGCTTAAATCATTTTATGCGCATCAAATTTACGCGCTTTACACAATATGTTCTTAAACATTATGATTAAAAACGTTATGCGCATAAATGTATGACTATTTGCAGTTATGCGTAATGATGAGTATGACGAATCCACGTATGCCGATCAAAAATATGACTAAACTTTATGCAACCCGACCCCTACCCTTATTATTTCTATCGGGTGACAGCCGTTCGGCCAACGCCGATGCAACCGGCCGACCTGAAAATATTTTTTTATTTGGCAGTGGCTCTAAATGTAAAAATACCGCCAGGGTATTTAGTACTCGCTGTCGGAGGCCGGGCTGTTCAGCCCTGCGCTGCCCCGGCCCGCGAGCGACAGCCCCAGCTGCTCTGCGATCTCCGCGTGGTCGCCTTGGACCTAGTCGAATACTGCTGCCCGACATTTGGCAGTACGCTGTTTAATGTAATCATACCATCAGGGTTGTTAGTCCCGTGCTGGCTGCCCTCCTCGCTGCCGGAGGCCGGACTGTTCAGCCCTGCGCCGCCCCGGCCCGCGAGCGACAGCCCTAGCTGCTCCGCGATCTCCGCGTGGTCGGCTTGGTGCACGTAGTCGAATATACTGCTGCCCGTCATTTCTACCTGCCGAGGGAAACATTCGTTAGTCATCAAATCGCTGGATTCTATTGCATGTGGGAACATAGTACTGAAAGAAACTCACAAGTTCCCCTTTAAATACCGGTAGCTGGATAAGTCGTCATTATGTGTGGGTTATTGGATAAACTGATTCTTTTAGAACTTGGATAGATAATAGAACTAAATAGACTTTGATTTGCATTCTGCTCTACATAAATAAATAAATAAATAAATAAATATTAGGGGACAATCTTACACAAATCGACCTAGTCCCAAACTAAGCAAAGCTTGTATTATGGGTACTAAACGACGATAGACATACATAAATAGATAAATAAATACTTAAATACATAGAAAACATCCATGACTCAGGAACAAATATTCGTGCTCATCACACAAATAAATGCCCTTACCGGGATTCGAACCCAGGACCTCTTGCTTCGTAGGCAGGGTCACTACCAACTAGGCTAAAGCGGTCGTCAAAATCTACATACTCGCCTATTTGATGCCCGATGGCCAAGGAGCCACTAAGCCATAAGAAAATAGTACCAAATTTGGTTAGTACCTAATGAGCTGTGGAATCTAGTCTTAAATCTGTCAACTCACCCCAGAGGCAAGGCAATCGAAAATTTAAATGAAAAACGTTATTTTTAATTTATTTTCAACGATATTCGCCATCTACATATTTGTAGATGATATGATTGATATGTGGAATCCATATTAGATAGGTACCTATATCATAGAGAATACCAGTAGACGTAGCTACGTCTAACAATATGCTGATAATGGCTATCCCCAGCAGCGTTCACGAATCGTTGTGAATTGATTATACTAATGAAGAACCAAAATAACAAAAAGCATGATTAAACTTGATGCGTGAACAGTGTAGGGGCTTTCCCGTTATTTTGCTGACAGTCTACGAATGCTGCCAACTTTTACTAATTAACCTCTCTCATTAAAGCAAGGCTGGAGTCGCTGTAATCGCAGGCACTCCCGCGCCGGTTCCCCGAAGCCACCTGCCAGGCGATGTCTGATAACCGGCGTTCATTCATAGCTACGTGACACACAACATAGTTAACCTTTGCCTTTGGTATTAATTCCGAGCCTAGAGCTTTTGTGTAAGGTAAGTATGTTCGCATCCGCTGCTGACACGTGACTATGTTTTGCAGCTTTTGTTGCGGCCGGTATCGAAATCAAGCCTTTACACAAACGATAAATTTAACTTTTAGGATATATTTGTTGTAGAAACGAGGTTGCAGATATTAATATCCAAAGTCATTGGGATATGTATATGGACGGACTACTCGTAAAGAAATACACCAGTGTCCTTTTATCATTAATTCTCTCTAGTTTTAGAAAGAAGTACCTGGGCGACCGAACTTTGCTCGGGTGAATAGAGAGAAAATACGGAGAAAAATATATTTCCCAGATATGAGATCAGCTATAGCATCTATAGACCGATTGTTCGCCCCGTAAACCCCTATGTTCCAAATTTAATCGAAACCGTGTAAGCCGTTGTCGAGAACGTGAATAGAAGTATGTATACAAATATTGCTCGTTTAATAATACAGGATACGAATTGAAAAGCTAGGTCTTCGGCTGTGTAACCGGCTGATTGAATACTTAGTAATTTTAAATACTGAACTTTTAATTAGTCAGTACTTTCCCCAAGATCAGGATTGTCGTTACAGGACCTATTCAGATGTATAAGGCACCTAACATAAATACCTGAATACATAACCGTTGCACAATTAAGGAAGCTAGATCATATGAATCATCACCTTTCACGCGGTATGCAAATCGGTATATAAATAAATTTATCAAATATAATTGTGGGACCCTATTACCGATTCAGCCGGTGCGTATCCGCAGTGCGTCCGCGCATGTGAATCGTTACAGACAATGGTGGTCGGTTCTGGGAAAGGTCTTTTGGATTTTATGATGTTTGACGATAAATTTGTCGCCGTGTGACGTGGTAGGTGATGATATGATGTAAGTTTGGACATAAAGATGGCTGTTTTATTTCAACAGATACTTTAAGCTACATACGCCTATAGATATAGAGGTAGAAGGCAGTGCATGCAGATTGGTTAATCATGACGAATTTGTCGTTTAGTTTAGACACATGATAGATGAGTACTTTCGCAGGTAGAGTTATGTATGTAAGTTTAAAGAAATAAAGAAAAGTATTGTTACTAAGTGAAATCAAGGCCGCTACTCGTTTACTTAAAAGGAAATAAAATGTTTTCTCTGTATTTCCTTGCTAAGCATCAACTCTGGAAGAAGTGAGAATCCCGAGGGCTAAACCTAATTTATTCCAAAACAAAAAGCTACACGTAAATAATCTTTCTCAAGAAATCCATTTCCATCTTCGCCTATAAACAGAAAATACGATTTCCCATTGTCGGCATCATCACCAAAAAACTGGGCAGAATTTAATATAGCTACGGGTTGGCCTTATTTACCGGGAACTTTATGTATTTTTACGCGCACACATGTATGAAGTTTATAGGTGTGTGTCAGGAAAGTGTTTAGCTGTTTGACATTAGTGTATACGTATGTTTAGTTATGTGTAAGTGTGTGTGCGGCTCCAGCATTAGGATGGCGAGCACGCGCGCGCCTCGCCAGCTACGTGACCAGCATAGCGCATCGTCCCTTTCCCCCCACACGCTCTCTTTCACACCACCCCCGAACACGGATCCCCCACGAAACGGCCATGTTGAATTTCCCAGTTTTCGGATCTTTTCAGACGGCCTTTTAATTTTGTTATGTTATTTAATTTAGTTTTTTGCGCATTAATCTACGTCAGGGTTTTTTTCATGCTTTATTACTTTTTGTGTTATACCTACCTCACCCATGTTTCCTGGCCAGCTGCCATGAGGCTAAGGGCTTATGTATTTATGATACGTACAATCGAGTGCAGGAGTCAGCTTGTACTGAAATACATATAGGTACCCCGTGCGGTTTTTTATTAAATGTTCATGTGTAGAAATTAACTCTGATTCTGATTGACCAGAAACATTCTTACAAACTGAAATGTGTGGAAAGTTGCATAGTTAGCGTTACAACTTTTATTTTATAACATTTGTTCATCCCAAAATTAACGTCTTCGTAAATGGCGTGCCTTGCAAATGGTAAAGAAATGGAGTTTTCATAACATAGCTCTACCCGTCGAAAGGGAAAGCCAGAGCTAGAATTTCTTTAAAGTCACAGTCGTCTATATAGACAGGGCGTTTACGTGTCCCGCCATTTTATGGACTTTTTTCACATCATACTATTTATATGTCTCCACATCAACTTTTAAGCCAGCCATTGACAAAAATCTCTCAAAATGTCTCCTATTTTTCCTCTTTTTTTCCCTAGGAACCCGAGACACGTACGGGCCATAACACGACACGTGTATTTATCTGTACATCACCGGATGTCTGTAGCGCCGCCGAAATATGATTTTATCTGCTGACTGCACATGCGTAGGTGTTCAGGAGATGTTGATGTTTACGTTGCGTTCAGGTTTCAATAACGATTCAGCTACGATGACCGGTATAACGCTGACCTTCGGTCGTGCATGGTTGTTACGAATATAGGGGTCTGTGTTAGAGTCAGTGGTCAGTATTACGTGCTATGGGCAAATGTTGTTTTGTGAATACTGTACTTATCCGGTTTGGTGTACTTAGTTTCCATACACCACCATGAAAGCATTCGTCATTATTATCTAGCTGATTTTAATTGAGAAAATGTGATTGCATGCACCCCTAATAAATATTACTTTATTTTAATACGAAGAACGAAATTATTACAAAAAACGGGTTTTAGTCTGATGGTATGTTTTTTTTGTAGATTAGATAAAAGACATTATAGTTTAAGTGATGATATGGATTTACTTACTTGTGATAATCCTAAATATATAGAAACAGTTTCAGATATGTACAGGAACCTCCCGTCAGCCGCAACCGACAGCGCGAAACCGTCCAGCGACTGTGAACAAACAAACAAACATGATTATATGTAAGCACATAATTATTACAGCTCAAATTATATTATCAAACTAAGTATAACCCGTTCAGTTACAAACCTCAAGGTCAAGGCAAGACGGTTGGAATAGTAGAGTCAGTCTTCATAATTTTATTTTATATAAAACTATTTCGAACATCACGAAAACATGTGATGAAAAATGATGAGATAGCATCAGGAAAGAGATGTCGCAACAAACTTGAACATAAGTTCACTTCACGGCTTTCTGTACCAAGTTATTAAAGGGTACAGTCGTAATCAAATCACATAAGTACCTACGGTCGATTCTTATACGGTCGTTCGGTCGGAAATATGTGCATGGGCAAAGTGATCAAAAATATATGAACACGATTTTATTATTGAAGGCTGGTCAGATATTTTTGAACCTTTGGGAACGTATATATATTTATGAACTCGCCTGTACATGGTGGCAAACAAGGTGCCCATCAACATCTGAACATAACCTCACCCTCAAGGCGTAGGTACATGTATGTATTTGAGCACTTGATGCTTTTGCATGCTACGATGGATGTGATGTATGTATGATAGATATGAAGACTACAATTAAAATCAAGATACACACTTACAGACCTAAATGTCCTACGCTCCCTCTTTTAGAAAATGGTAGGTGGTTGAAAACCTAAATTCGAGGTGTACACTAACAAGTTTTATTAAAAGTGTCCCCTAAGTGAATCTTTATTTTGATTTGAAATAGGAGTAGCTAATAAGGAAAATGTGGTCTAGATAGTATTAACATAACTTCGAAAAAACAACAATAGTTCCCTGTTTTTATGTTTACCTATTTAGTTGATACAAAAAGACGTAAAATGGTAAATGTTACGGTCGGCGCGCGCGCTCTCGCGTGTAATACCTATCTATTGATATTCGAGTAGGGTCGGCATCAATACAAAACTCACTGTTCGGAAACTATAATAGACAAGATGTGTAAAAGCTAATCATACGATAAGCTACATCAAAAAAATCTTTATATATCATAAAAATAAAAATACTTTTTATTGCACCACGACACGAGAGATACATGTTACAAAAAAATTGCTTAATAAGTAAATAATGGTAACAACAGGCGGTCTAATAATATGTTTGGTTAGCATACAATTTTTTTTTCGCGTGATAGGAAATATAATTTGAAAGTAAAGGAAAAATTTAAAAATGTAATTCTCCGAGCAGGATTCGAACCGGAGACCACAGGTATACAGAACTTTTTTAATTTTCCTCCAATTATGAATCTTTAATTTCGTTAGCAGTATTACTGCTTCATACAAAATTAATTTAGGTAATATAATGAAGAGAAAACCGGCTGCTTTTACTCGAGACCTAGATAAAAAAGTAGTACCACTTTTGTTATGTTACTTTACTGTCTACTTTTGGACCAGTACGTTCTTGTTCACGTACCACAAACACTGATCCCGTGCAATGTTTCATTAATTAAACAGCGCATTTAACAGTGTTAAGTTATATTATAGTTTTTCATTACCTCCAACACACTTAAGCTCGATTTGATCAACATAGAATAAGAATTTAACCTGAGACTAAACTAGTAAATAACCTCTGTCCAATGGGCTCTGTCTCAATTTAGACTTAGCGATTGAATGGACGTACAATGTCAAAATGAGAAATCATAGTTTGGTGGAATCGACACTTGGCGATCCATTGTTACTTATTCTTTATTTGCTGACGCTCCACTGAAAGTAAAACCGGCTCTACATCTAATAGCAATTCCGCGGCGGCGCAAAAAAGCTAAACAAACAGATGATGACGAAAAACGATCACCACGAGCCAAATGACCCAATGATGGAAGAAATGCTGGATGAGACAAGTTTCTGATCACCAGAGGACTACGTACTACTTTCCGGTAGTTGTCAAAAGTAAAAATATTTTATTCAGGATTAGAAACTGGAGAAAGTTTGACCGTAGAAAATTTTGACTGATCTTGATCCTTCCTTGAATGACGAGTAACTAGACTGAGAGAGCTTTATATGTGCGATGACCGTTGAATACCTTTAAGTGTATCTACTCGTAAGTAATATATTACCTACTCAATATAAATACATAAATTGTCGGTATGGTACCCGTAGTAAGTACAAGATTAGCTTGATTTAGAAATACCTAGGACCTATTACTTTGGCACTCTTTGGGGGAGGCCTATACCCAGCAGTGGTATGTTGTATGTATGGTGGATATGATGATAATGATGAGTGATGCATGTGCTGTCTTTGTTACACATGAATGGGTGACATCAACAATCGAATAAGGGACCTTTTAGATACGAGTCTCTCGAATCCACGAATTTTTGTTTCTTCCTTTTATTTCAATAAACAGTCAATATCGCTTCTAGTCAGATTTCCAATCTATTATAAATTAGGCAGCCATTTAATGAGATGCACGGTTGACGAAAAACTGTTTTAAAAGATGAATCATGGTTTTTTGTATGAAATCTGCGTTAAAACGGTAGTAGATGATAGTCCAAAATAACAATAAAAGTGTGGATTATTCTTTGTTGATAGTTTCTGTGCGTTAACAACTAACGGTGTACTTGGGGGCACTTAATGGAAAAAAAACGATTAAATGCACTTTTTTGAAGTCATCGAACTAAAATTATACATAGATTGTAAAAAAAATATTTAAGTAGCTTATTAGGTCTAGTTAAAATAGTATACCTAATATTATTTTTGTCCAGGTTATGTCTCTGCGAGTAGTCTTCCTCGTTTTGGCTGATTATTAATGCGATAGTATAATAATTATTAAGAACTATAAAATACATGTTACTTTTCGATTAATCATGAATCCAAAATGCTTAGTAACACAGTTTGATAATAAAAAAAAAATAAACAGGCTAATTTGATGTCTGATTATAATAACAAGATCACTACAACTACAATGCAAGTAACGCATGATGTCTATGACCTACGCCACACTACGTCAATATAAACAGAAACCCGATTTCATCTACTCAACCAACATAGATAACCATCGCCGAACAAATCAACTCGCATTGAATAACTAAGTAATTAAAACCAACAATGGGTCAGATGCTTTCAACACAACAAAAATAAAACCATTTCAAATTGACAACCTTTCATATACGAACTTGACATCTTGCGCCACTGGCCGCATTTCAATTCTCGCTTACCAACACAATACCACACATTTACGAAAACTAATTTGATATTTGCTCGATTTCACTAAATTTCATAACAAAATTAATAGAATATATTGTATAGGGCTCTAGCACTTGTCAAGTAGTCACGTAACTTATAGTTTTGTGCAATTTTACTGTCATTATGCTAGTGGGTGCTGCGGTTTTCTACTGAAACGGCTGAATACGTGATTCCTTGATCGGTTTTTTTAGCTTTAGAAAAACAAAGACGTGCGTGGGTCAGGCCACTGTTCCTTGCAACCATTGCAATATTGCGGCATTACGTTTTTTAACTCTTGTGTGTTTGTTTTGTAATATGGTAATTGGGTCAATGGAGTCCTTGGTAAGGTAAAAAAAATCTTAAATATTGATGTAGACAAAGATGAATCTACAGAATATCTACGCACTTTTAGCGCAGTTGTGACCTACTTATATTAATTAAGGCTTGCTTGAAATGACAACTCTTGCTCTTGATAATTTTGAAAGTAAAACTTGTTGTTGCAAGATGACCGCTGTTAATTTGCACGAACCTTCGATGAAACTAATATAAACGTGCTGCCCTGTGCCCTAATCAAGAGAACATCCATCCATGTCACGGTTACTCTCAATGGGGTGCCACTTTGCTGTCCACCTAGCTCTAGCCCGTCCTGCTGGTCGATTGCGTTACAGTTTGTACATACGTTAGAGATTTTTGTATCGGAAAAACACAGTTTGTAGGATGTTCTCAGCAATCTCGTATATCGTAGGAATACTGCGCACCTGCCTGGCTAAACAGTGCGCACGCGAAGCACGTGGACGTCCAGCTGAATCAAGCTATGAGATGCATATCTGGTACTATCAAGAGCACACCCGAGAAGTGGCTCCCAACCCTTTGCCATATACCTCCACCTCATTTGAGAAGACAACAAGCGCTGGTTCGTGAGACACGAAAAATCTTAGCCCGCCCTGACCTGCCTGCCAATGCGGAGTTTGTAAACCCTCCGGCACACCGACTGAAATCTCGACACCCTCCTTACCAGACTGCAAGAAACCTCATAGATACGCACTTCGACCCAACCGCAAAATGGGAAATGGAATGGAAAGACGATCCTCCCAAAAGCATAGGTGTTACAATCAACCCTACTGTGAAACCACCCGGCTTCTCACTGCCTAGAAAAGAATGGTGCCAGCTGAACAGGTTGAGAACTGGCTGCGGACGCTCACGTGCATTCCTACACAAATGCGGTTGGAGAGAGTCTCCGAGGTGTGATTGTGGGGCCGCGGTGCAAGACATTGAGCACATCATCAAGAACTGCCCGCTCAGTAAATATGACGGCAACCCAGCAGACTTGTTCACCCTCGACAGTGACGTAATCCCATGGATACAAAATTTGAAAATGTTGTTATAGTATACGACTGACTTAATGCCATACGAATAAATAAATAAATAAGCAATCTCGTGGATAAGGTTGTATACCTGGAGTATGTGTGTGCCCTGATGCTGTTCAAACAGCTCCAGCGCGAGCCCGAGCGCCGTCCGTCGGTTCTGGGCACCTGCAACAACACAAACAACAATAAATAAACAAAATAACAAATTAAAAAAGGCAATAAGTTGCCTTGTCGTCACTTCGTTCGATAGTACAGTCAGCAGCAGAAGTAGCTACACAAAATAAAATCGAATTAAAACGCGCCGTACGGCGTTCGGAACGCGCGCGGGTAGTGATTCAAGCGACACCGCCGCGCCGCGATAACACTCATCCTGAAGAAGAACTCCCGAAGGGTTCGAAACATCTCGCCCGTAGTGACATTTAATACGCGAGTAGAGTGTAATTAATAGTATAATTACGAAATAACATGCTCAAAATGATCTACACAGTCCTTATACTATTAACATTAAGTCGTGTGTAGTAATTTTGAGCACCTGACCCGCGTAGCTCTTGCTGCTGACTATACCTATTTGCGGGTCCAACTTTTTAAGTAAAATTTGACGGAATTCCCAAAGTCGACAGTTGAGTTAAACTTTTGTACAACTATGTAAGTCGGATGACAATGTAATATCATGGTACCAAAAAGCTGGGCTGATGATTGAGACGGGGAAGGGGGATGGGAACAATCAGAATCCTCTCAATGAGCAGTTGATGACTGCAAAAAGTACTGTCGGCAATAGAACCTTTTACCAATATTTTTTTATCAGTTACTTAACAAAAAGATTTAAATAAAATTATCACAATCCTTTCTGTTTTCCCGCGACTATACGTAGGTACCGTTTGAGTAGACTGAGTAAAAAAAGGAAAATACAGACCCAACTTTGGATTTTTTTCTCTATAGACGAAATTTTAGGCAATCATGATTCGATTAAATCAGATAAACAATCATATAATCAAAAATCATATATTTGAAAATCAGACCTATTATTTTTAAATTCAGACCCAGATTAATATTGTTTATTAATCTAGGCAGACCGGCGTTTCAAAGCATGCGATAATTTCCAATGCACCGCCTTAACGTGAGTTCCAGCCAGCTACAGAGCTGTTAAGATACTGAACTGATTTTGATGAATAGGAATCAAAGTTCCATTTTCATACATGTATTTTTTTTTTTCTGCTTATTCTAATAAGTAGGTGCAAATGCGACAAAGACGGGTGCTTCATCTACATCGCCTTAAAGAGTTCCGGCAGTTATATCCTATTCCTACTTGACAATGGAACTTCCCGGAAACGATGTACTCTAATG
This sequence comes from Epinotia demarniana, assembly GCA_945867215.1. Lineage (NCBI taxonomy): Eukaryota > Metazoa > Arthropoda > Insecta > Lepidoptera > Tortricidae > Epinotia > Epinotia demarniana. The sequence continues at coordinate 30,872,139 of OX244260.1, forward strand.
TGACCACTTGCAATGTCAAGCCAAGCAAGGCCTTGTTGACATTAAATTAGTGGATACTTTTTATGCAACGACGGTGGCAAATAAGCATACGGCTTGCCTGATGGTACTCCGTAGCCTATGGTCGCTTGTGGCACCGAGAATTAACTGACCCTTCATTGATTTGAGGATTTGCTATGTTGTCTGTTGAGAAACATAAATTGTACTCAGTCCCTCAAACTCAACAGTGCCATAACTAAGAAAATAGTGACGCATTCGACCGTCGAGTGCGCTGCCGACCAATGGGTATACACTGGTAAACAAGTCATAAAATTTATATTTGCTGACCTATCTAAATTACTACGCTTATTTTCGGCGCAGTACGTTGCCCTGCTGATTTCTTGCAGGTTACAAGACAAAAAAGGTAACAATTAAGACTAGCCACAGCGACTTCCTAGCTAGATTCACATAGTCCTTGTTAAACTGCACTTCCACATAAGTAAGAACTGCCATGACATGTGTCAGCGCTACTCTGGCTACCCCAGGCTTCCAGCGATCCGTCAGCTACTGTCGGCCATGTTGATCGTATCGCGCGGTGTCGGGTTGCGCGGGCGACGTATTTACGACGCTCCACGCGGTTCGGGAGTTATTACTTCTGATATGATGCGCGGAGTTAAGAAATGAAAATTCGTCTATTTAAACAACGTTCTTAATTCTTGCAACTATTGTCGACGTTTTTATTCTCCTTATAAGGCGTAATCACTATAGGTACCCACGTAAGCTTAAAAATTCGATGATGTGATATCATTAACAAAACATACGCTGATTATTACAAAAGGAAAATAACGCTTTTCGTAATCTTAGGATAAAACTGTGGTTTCAATTCTGATTCGTGTCAATGAGTTTTTCGAAACGTATGTATTTATGGAATAACATTTGACCACTGGCTTTTGGGGAAAGAAATTGTCACGCAAAGTCTTAAACCTAACCCACAATAGTACATGACTACAGAGGTCAGGACGTAAGGGTTTACCGGCCAAGTACATATAGACGGAAATTAAAGACCATCTTGCCACCTAGGCCTCCAGTTTTGTATGAAATGCCATTACGGATCTCTAGTCTTGCTGCGCCCGAAATGTGAAACTTTAAAGCCCAGTATGAAGAACACAACGTCCATATTTTATTGCATGTTTGAGAAACAGTATATTCTCTCTTATCCTAAGAGGTAGCCCAGCCCGCAGCCCTCTAGTATAAGTTTTACCGAAACAAAACTTTACGATCGCGTTTGCGTTTTACCCTCAATTTATATGGGATTTGACAGCTAAACGCGAACGCGGTCGTAACGTTTTGTTTCGGTAACAATTATACTAGAGCCTCTGATGAAGATTAATTAATCGTAAAGCAGAACAGAATCGTTTTTGTTTTAAGACAAGCTAGTGTAGTCTTAAAGTTAACGGCTTTCATGTCGGAAGCGTGAACATGAGAGGACACTCCTTGTCTTCAGTATCAGTGACCGTCCATTCGCCGCAAGGACACAAGGATCGTGCGCCGCACTCGTGACGTAGGGCTGTCGGACGACACGACCAACCAACTTCACGTTTGTTACATAATTAACGTTGGGAGCGAAATGTGACGTTCACGGCGTCGGTCGAGTCTTTGATAAGATAAGTGCTAGCATCTAAATTAAATTGAGACCACTTTGTTTGTACTAAGTGGTCCATATTTGAATTTCCTCCTAGAAGTTCAGCCATTTCAATTTCCTCATTCAAGTACTGCCATACTTATGGTGAGTTTACTGACCTGAACGCCTGCATGCACCTAGCCAGTGACACGTTTAAAACGTTTTTTCAATGGTAACGCAACGTGTATCGAACATCCCGCAAAAAGCATACTTTTGTATGCTGCATATTAGGATTGGCTAATGGGCGACATTGGAAATGGATTTCCCATTGCTTGGAAAATGCGAGTTTTACCCTATGGAAATTGTTTGTAGGTAGAGTTGCTTTTTTACGTGCATCTGTAAGTACTTACGTTTAATTCAAATCATTCTATACACACGTGATTTCTTTTACATTGTTTTAATTTGATATAAGTAGGGTCTAACTTTCATTGACTGAGATGAGATTTGCTATTCTCATTTTATTTTCTTTTATTTGTAGTGACAACGTGCATAAACATATAAAATAACAGAAAACCTTACTTTAAAACACGATGCAACTTTAATTCAGTGTTCATCTAGATCCTTAACTAACATTTGCAACAAAGTAAAATAAACAGTTTAAGCGAAATAATATAAATATGATTGTCGTACGGCGAGCCGTAAAGCTTTCAAAAGGGAACAAAACATAGTTCACTACGACTTTATACACGGGTGGGGACACCATGTTTGCGGAAGTTCACGGAGAGTTTTGTGAAACTTAAAGTCCCGGTTTTATGAAGATCCGCTGGAAGTTTTGTTCGTAAGTACCTAATGTCAAGACATGTATTGAGTCACTAACTAGTATTTGATCTGACCTATTTCGTTGCAGCAAACGTCATTTTCTCATTTATGATGTTTTAGTTGTAATCAATAACTTTATCTCATCATCGCTTAGCTGTACCTATGTATAGGTATACGTCCTACTGCTAGGCACGGACATACTACAAGAAAATACACTTAGGCTTCTTTGCCATCAGCTCTAGACGAAACGACGATTGATTTGAACTCATACTAATGGCGACAAAACAAAGTACGATATTCACATGATATTGTCTGCTCCTCGCGCCGGTGGTGTAGGAAACTTCCATTATAGACTTCAGAAAAAAAGCGCATTTATCTTGTAAAATGTTAGTGCGTGTGGTTACCCTCAGCATGCTGCAGTCGGCGTATCAAAGGCGGTGTCGTTGAATTAAATCGTCATAAAGCACGGCTATCGCGGGATCGGGCCCAATTCGCGTGTGAACCCGTGCCGTGAAACACAAGAACAAACATAACATGCTCACTTTTATCATTTGTTTCTTGCAGCTAAAAATATAGCCTAGTTATAATCCCACAAGGGGTTAACCAGTTTACACTCACCTGTACTTAAGATAGAACAAAGCACGCAAAACTTGCTGGCATAACTACATTTCTAGAGATGTTTCGACGTGTCAGATATTTTTTCAGGTAACTGTATTTTTAGGTTAGCTTTTACAGATGTAATTGCTATTAGCTATTTATAAGTAGTGAACTATTCTGTCAATTCGTCATTGTCAGATCTCGTCTTAACAGTTGAACTATCTAGGAGTAGTATAAGCCCAGTCCCATTCAGCCCAGTTCATGGAAGTTCTAGCCTGTTGGACAGTGTCCAGGTGGTGTCCAGTAATGGAACGTAGGCTATACTATAGGGACAGAAGTCTAAAAAAGAGTATCTCATACCTACTAAATAGTTTGCCTGAAACCATTAGAATTGAACAAAATAAGAGCAAATTCAAGAGACTATTAAAAACACATTACCTGGACGTACTTATGTAACACCTAGAAGGCTTAATACCTATATGTATAACTGAATTATGGACGGTATATTACACTGTCATTTATATTAATGTATGTCTAACCTAGAGACTGCCGCCGCTCCCACAGTCAAATAGTTACTACAGTTTTGTGGGGCTATGTTTTAATTTTTAGTATTAATAAATTATACTTGTTAAAAAAATAAAAAAATAAAAAAAGCGAGGTGGAATTTGACAACTTAACGACAACCAATGATTATCTTAACCTCGTAAGGCCCAAGATATTTTTAGGACATATGTAATAACAGCCCAGTGTCCTGAAAATAGGTCATAAAAATCTTTAATTTTGAAATTTCGAGCCCCTTAAATAGAGTTAAAATTTTATTACCAAAAGCTAATGAGTTGGGCTGTTATAAGCCTGAAATTCTTTGTCCTAAAATTAGGCCGATGGACCTTACGAGGTTAATCATATGTGATTCGTATGCCCGTTATTGGCATCGCGCATCGGTACTTTAAAAACTAACAACATTACATAGATAACATCATTTTTAAAACAAACCATGACTAAGAATGCACATATTATTGACCGCTGTAGCCTAGTTGGTAGTGACAATGACTTCAAAGCAAGAGGTCCTGGGTTTGAATCCCGGTACCTAAAGGCATTTATTCGTGTGATGAGCACAAATCTTTGATCCTGAGTCGTGGATATTTTCTATGTATTTAAGTATTTATTTATCTATATAAGCATGTTGATTGTCATCTAGTACCCATAGTACAAGCTTTGCTTAGTTTGGGTTTAGGTAGATTTGTGTAAGATTGTCCCCTTATATTTATTTATTTATTGTATTTATTTTTCACGTAAGCACACATTTACACGTAGTTACTTATTAATATATCTTTTCTTATAACCACAGGATTATTCGCACCAAATTAAGTGCAAATAGCGCCATTCCGACGTTAATAAAGGCAGATGAACAAATTTTTACTAAGCCCGATAAGTCGCCGTATAATTTCGTCATTACAGACAACGCCTCGGCCCTGCGTAGTTATGGCGGTCGTCTGAGGAAAAGTTATCAAATGTGGGTATTAATCTCTGCTTTATTAATAGTATTGGTATACGTATATCACAACATATTTCAAGATATGAAACGTCGTCGCTTGTTCGTGTCGCCTTTTGTTTTTTTAAATAGGTTTGAATTATTGCGTGCCGTGCCTAAATTGGTCCAACCGAACACTTATTTCAGTTTATGTGTTTTACACGTTTTAGGGCGATCTGTTAAATTCCTTTGCAATTAAAGTCCCAAAGACAGACCCTATGTGACATACCTACATGAACTATGTATATAATTGTATTGCATACATGAAGTAGGCAAGTGAAGGACAGTTTTTACATAGTAAATCAGACAAATTGCGGGTTGCCTATTTCGTGTCCATCGTATCTTGATTACCCCTGCGGTGGCGAGTTAAACGATCGATTTGCCACGAAATAACGAGGCTTTCACACCGAAGTGTAACTTGGTGCTATGCTATGCTATGCTAGTTTAATATAGGTACTTAAGTTTTCGTTGAAGAACTGAATGCTCACTATAGAATTGCAGAAGCTTATAAGTAGTGTTGTGTTGTAGTCGATTATAGGCCCAACGAAAAAATAATAATCTCATATTAATCTTAAACAAGATCTCTACAAAAGAGGATACTGAGAGGAGATCGAGGAGAAACTTAAATATGTGTAGAACGTCATAGAACTCGATCCGCTCTATCCATATGGTGACAAAAATTGGTAGAAATAAGACCTATATGGCAAAGTATGTAAACCAAAAATTGTTTAGGGATATTTTTGACGCCACGCACAACAGTAGTTGTGTATATCGCAGAGTTCAATTACAGACTGCCTTTCTCGCAGCGCAGCGGGACTTGTGCGAGACGTCCTGTGCTTGCCGGGAAGGTGTATATAAAATAAGAACGCCCAAATTAACAGAATCACATCGAAAATCCCGACGTGTTCTACCACGATTTCTATGTCACATGCAGTGGAATACTCCGTAGGTTCTTAAATATTTGAAGGTAAACTTGAAGCTTCCTCAAACGACAGGAGAGTACGGTGTGACACGAGCCCGCATTCGGACGGGCAGTATTTAGTGGGCGAGCAATAATTCGTTCGTATTTGCTCGCCCAAAGCTAACATTTGCGGGCGCGAAATTAAATAAACGCAGGGGTCAGCGACGAAGGAAAACTTACGAGAAATTGCTATTCGAGGGTACTTTTTAATATAAATGAGCACATCGAAGGAATACAAATGATTTTGTCTTAAAGTATGCAAACATTACTGATGGTCCGTTCGAATCCTGGTAAGGACAAACATTTGTGCAATGAGTATGAATATTGTTTTTGAGTCTTAGATGTTTTCTATGTATTTAAGTATTTCAATACATACATACATACAACATACATACATACAATCACGCCTTTATCCCTAAAAGGGGTAGGCAGAGCACATGAAACTTATGTTCCAGTACCACTTTTAGCATAAATGTGGGTATAAAAGATCGACAAAATGTGATATCGCAGTGACAGGTTGCTAGCCCATCGCCCGCAACACACTTCAACCCTGTTCCCTTAGTCGGCTCCTACGACACCCACAGGAAGAAAGGGGGAGGTGCTATTCTAGCCCGACACCACACGGGAAATCAATACCTATATTAAATATATCCTCGACTAGTATATAACCCATATATAACCCATAACACAAGCCTTATTGAGCTTATTACAATGGGACTAGTCTGATTTGAGTAAGATTGTCATCTAATATTTATTATTAATTTATAATTTGTTTGTAAACTGCAAATATAGAAAACGAAAATTGACCCAAAGTTATATAACTAAGTGGAGGAGTTAAACTATCTAAGTATTATACTGACGTCTACTAATTACCATACATTAATTAAACGTTTTACTCGTTAGTTTTTTTAAATAATTAATTGCCATTCTCTAAACTTTGGATCTTTGTCATTATATAGATCCTTGTTTTTCTCCCTCCACGATTCATTACTTCGAAAATCCTCCGGGCGGCTGTCTTCATATACGTCCTAAGTCCCTGTTTGCTCACTCCTCGAAGAAAACGGCATAAGCGCAGCTTGAAACTTTTTCCGCCCTCAAAACAACATAAGTGCGTTGATTACCAACCCCCAGGGCCCTTGACCGGAACCCTAATGAAGAATTACTGCCCTTTGTGGCGCCAAGGGCTATTGATTGGCGCCTTTTAAAATAAGAAAGAGGCGTCCTGGGGTTTTGGACAAGTGAGCCTTTTATATGCGGATTTTGTTGATTGATGGAGATTTTATTCTCTTTCCAGACGTAGTAAGTAAAGTACCCTAGGGATGGAATCTGAATAAACGCCAAACCTGAAGGTACAAGTACGACTCCTAGTTTAAATCACGACCGAACTCATATTTATTTGGTTTAAGCTTACCTATGGCCGCATGAATTTTCTAGAGACAAATATGGAAAAAATAGAGACGTCATTTGGGATTGTGTAAACAACATGGTTAAGAATTTAGGAAATATGAGGAGTACAAAAAACGTTTCACAATTAAACCCAATTATGTATCGCTTATTATTACTGAAATAGAACTAACTCTCCATACAGTATCGTCAGCAAAATACAGAGAGAATATCGAAAAATCGCAGTAGTCCGGTGGTAATGAATTGTAACTAGCCAATTACCCACCCGGACAACCCTTCTACCGCCGCCGGGGTCGGCTCTGCGTGGGGATGAGGGTTCCGTATGATATGTTTCTTAAGCTCGGGTTTCTAAAAGTTTCGCTGTTTTTATGCGTGTATTTATTGAGCCTTTAACGTGTGTTACCGGCATGCGGGTTGTTTTAAGTAGGATAAATTAACGGAGTTCTTTAACTTAATCATGACCTTAATACAGATAATGAACTATAATTCCGACATCATAAATTTTCTAACAACATTTAAATTGCCACCAATGTACAGCATAGTAAATTTACAAATTAGTGTAAATGACAGCTCTTCATACTTTGTTTAGTACGGCGTCATACACCTAGTCCATTGAAGTTTGTATTTTGGAAAATTAATTGCGCAGTTAATTTACATAATTATGATATGCAAAGACATGCAAACAATTGCTAATAGAACATATTATTATCCGTTTTAATAAATGCCCGCATGCCGGTAACACACTGTATATGTCATCAAAGTAACAAATATAAGACATGTTTACATAAAACTTGACTTGGCGACAAAAACAATAAATACCTAATAGGTACGTAGTTACACTGTAACGAACCTAATCACTTATGATTAAAATACTAATAATGAATATTTACTAAACAAAAACATCTGCTAACAAAACGAAACATTTTATTCAAAGTGATTATTAAAATTATTCGCCACGAGTGTTCAATTATTTAAATACCTATATCTAGTTAGAACACATAACATTCCTAACATTTAACTTGTTTTGTTTTGCAGCATATAACCAATTTTTCAACTTTTTCACAGCGTGTCCCAAAAACCATAGCGAAGGACCCCCACAGTCGGACCTCATCCATTCCGCACACGTCCAGCCAATACGCCAATTGTGCAGGGGCTATTGATTGAAACCTCTGCTTTATTATGTTGTATGAGGCTTTTTTCATTTGCAATTGTCGTTTTTTGTCGCATGATCAATGGTCTCGGTTTCCTGTCTATATGAACGTAGCAAGTATAGAGAAGACAGGCTTAGTTTAATTTTATTTGCCCCAATACATGCCCTAGATAAATTGACAATATTCGTATCGAACATAGTCCCAGCAACGCCCGGATTATTCTAAATCCTATTTTATCACCCTGAGAATTCTAGCTATGCTGCGCCATAAATGTGAATAGATACATACATACGTACCATCGCCCACACAGTTAACTGACTATCTTCACTATATGTACATTGTAATAAGTTTCAATATAAATACAGGATGGTCCGTTAACCGTGTTGGCGTTTGCACAACCACGCCAATCATTTAATTCAATTTAAGAGCTAACGAACAGTTATATATATGTAAGTATACTGAGTTGAGATATACCATAGCTGTCTTAAAATCCGTATACTTATACCAAGGATGGTCTCTAGACCAGGAGGTCAATAAGAGACGTACATGTTTACATTCCGTGCGCTCACTTCCTCAGTTGAACCAGGCTTATAATCATGCCAACATTAACACATTCAATACCAGGAATCCGCCTAGCGGGCACCTACGCCGTAGTTGTTTCCGCTCCATACGGGAAAACCACGGGATCGGCTACGAGCGTAGCGCGTAGCGATTCTTGGCAGTGAATGTGTCATATTCGCCACCACGCTACGCCTGTAGCCCGTAGCACACCATATGCAGCGAAAAGCGCCTGTAAAGCTCTGACGCTGTGTATACTGTTTAGCGCTGAATGGGTTAAGCAAAAATAATACTATAGCTGGAAAAATTTCAGTTGATCGAGGTGAATTGAAGTGAATAAAAAATTGCCGCTACTTCAACTATCCCGATATTGTATACTGCTCCACGATACCAATACCGATACCTCTTTAATATGCCCGGGTCACGGTTCATTATGCCCGGGATTAGGGGCCGAGTTCCGGGCAGGGTTATCCTTATCTTCGGATTAGCTTTTGAACTTGGCATAACGAACGTATCAGTAGTTTTTCAATACCCTGCTACGAAAATGAACTAGGTTATTATTGGGTACTGTTAGTCTATTGACATATAAACGTGTTTTTTGCTTTAATAGTTAGGCTATAAAAATGTCTTCTTCTCAGAAAAGTTACTGATTGACAGATGCCAGGGTACTGCCCTGCCAAAATGTCTGCCTGAAAATGATACAAAAGTAGATTAAACTGTAAAAAAATACCATGTACTTTATTATTTGACGACCGCTTTAGCCTAGTTGGTAGTGACCCTGCCTACGAAGCAAGAGGTCCGGGTTCGAATCCCCGTAAGGGCATTTATTTGTGTGATGAGCACGAATATTTGTTCCTGAGTCATGGTTGTTTTCTATGTATTTAAGTATGTATTTGTCTATTTAAGTATGTTTATCGTCGTCTAGTACCCATAGTACAAGCTTTGCTTGGTTAGGGACTAGGTCGATTTGTGTAAGTTTGTCCCCTAATATTTATTTATTTATTTAATATTAATATTATAATATAATCATTATAATATTAACAAGAACTTGGTCCATGGAATGAATTTTCCTTTGAATAAGGCTTTTTCTTATCATTAACGATTTTTGCTCAGACTAAAAAATGACAGCAGTCACAGTTATTGTCTTTTCTTCATAACAACACCTGAATCACGTCACAACACAAAACCGCAGAAGTCCAAAAGCAATAATTCTCAATACAATAACGGAAGACAAGGCAGATAAATTCGACAAATTAACTTCGGGGTAAACACATGTTTTGTTCCCTATATTGCCGGTAGGTGGCAGCCGGTGATTTATCGTGGAAGGGTGTCGGCGCTGGCAGAGAACGGACGTTTGGGGCAGATTTTGATGTTGTTTTATGTGTGTGAATTATTCAAAATTCGATTTCATTCGAAATTGGAAGTGGCATTTTACGCACCCGCCACCCGTTATTCATACTATGACGGTGGTAAACAGGTATGCTGGCATGCGGGCACCGTAGTCTATGCTCGTGAGTCCAAAAGCAGCACAAGTTCATAGCAGACCCTTAATTGATTTGAGGATTCCCTGTGTCGACAGCTGGAGACAGATGAAGGTCCTGCCTCAACACAGTGCGTCCTCGGGAGCTATGACGTAGGTAATTTACTCACCATTAAAAACATAACACCAAATACCTATAGTGGCGTTATTATGGTTTCGGCCTTCTGTAAGGCGGAGGTGCTCCATGCAGTTAGGCTGCTCCAATTTTGAGCGAGATAATATTTTCTGTGCTTTGCCTCTCTAACTACTCGTACTGTCATGCTTGTGGCAACCACAGTTGCCAACTTAGAGCATCCCTAAACTGATTTTGGCTGTCAACCAATGTACTTATGGGTTTTACAAAACCAATTCCGGATACCTCTTTTAAAATCCGAAATCTAGTGAGCGGAATAAACACCACCACCGCCATACAAAGAATCGAAACAAGCATGGACTACATATATGTATACAGGCCGAATCAATTCTTAGTACTGCCCGAAACATATTGGGGAAAGAACTGAAAACAATATAACGGAAGAGTAAAATACAAAGGAATATCAATACCGTTCTTTTTTGTTGTCTTATTGCTAAACGGCACTATTTTGTAATATCGACTAGCCTCCACTACCCCTAAAAGTCTCGACTATCCGAAATACCTAACGCCATATTTTAAACATCCCTTGACCAAGCCCGATAACGTTCCTTAATACGTTGCTCCCGTAAATCATAGGCGGCACATCTGCCGGCGAAATAGAAAAATAACAATAAATAAAGATGGCGACATACGGCGGGAATATTGGGAGCTCGGGTTGGGTGCTTTTGGCATGGAGCCGTGTACTGAAAAACACGAAAAACAAGTGGGAAATGGGATGGAATTGATAATTTGGGTTAGTCATGAATATGGTCCGATGGTCGAATATTTTAATTTGCCACTTGAAGAGATTACAGTTTTGTTTTCTGCTTACATTGGGTATCATTTTAACTTCGAATCAGAGCTCGAATATTTTAATTTGCCACATGAAGAGATTACAGTTTTGTTTTCTGCTTACATTGGGTATCATTTTAACTTCGAATCAGAGGCTATAACCACGAACTTCGAATCTCGAAGTTTGGATATCTATATCTCTATCGCTCTTACATTACTCAAGTGACAGGGATGCACGTACACGAACTTCGAGATTCGATTTTCGTGGTAGCGCCGCGAGGCTCTAGTATCAATTTTACTGAAACAAAACTTTGCGTTTTACCCTCAATTTGTGTGGGATTTGACAGCTAAACGCGAACGCGGTCGTAATGTTTTGTTTCGGTATAACTTATACCTCTGATTACAGCCGACAGTATGTATCTAATAGTTTCACATACAAAATTAGTTAATGCGAAGAGCAAAATGACGCTGCACAATTACCTGCACATTTTCATTCAGCCTCCAAAATCACTGGACATCATGGATATTTAAACTTTGTGACATTAAGGGCGGGTTGCACCGACTTACGATTACAGACCGATCAACGTTAAATATGGCGCTGACAGCTGTCAGTCCATAGAAACTGGTCAAACGTTCCATACATTCAGATTTTAACGAACACTGCTTACGATTACAGACGGTTTGGTGCAACTCACCCTAAGTATTACCGCGTCAGTATGACTATGTCATATAAATATGAATGAATGAACCATTTATTCACTCATGTGAGACCGACTGTTAAAATATTCCGACTGTAAAGACCCCCGAGGCCCTTAACGAACAGTAGTGTGGCATAAAAACAATCAAACTAGCCCGAAGCATAGAGGTAAACAATGTTTCTTCAACATTTGTTGTAATTAAATAGGTGCTTAGGTACTCCAGGAAAAATACGGTTATGAAAAACATTACTAGATAATAGCGTTTTTTTTATTTCATTTATAATGTTATTCTAAGATGCTTTATCCAAGAATCCGACTAACTTTCCACCCGGAAATATTGATGTACTTAGATTTCAATGAAGCATGCATTGTCTTTTTTTGTATGATTTATCTAGAAAATCATAAAACAAATGTAAATTAAGTAAAATAAGGACAAAAATATTTATTCATATTTTTTCTGACTTTTCAGAAGCCAGATAATTAATTTTCTCAAATTTTGTCAGATTCTATCACTGGATAACTATTTAATCCATACTAATATTATAAATGCGGAAGTGTGCCTGTCTGTCTGTCTGTCTGTTACCTCTTCACGCTTAAACCGCTGAACCGATTTAAGTGAAATTTGGTATAGAGATAGTTTGAGTCCCGGGGAAGGACATAGGATAGTTTTTATCCCCGAAATCATCCCCCAAAGGGGCGAGGGGTGAAAGTTTGTATGGAGCTGCGATATAAATGAGTTCCACGCGGACGGAGTCGCGAGCAGAAGCTTGTTGATAATATATTCGTTACACCGAAAAAATAAGCTATTATTAATTATTTACAAAATTGATTTTTTTTCCATGCAAGTTGTCGGTTCATTGACTGGACTAAGGCGTTTAAATAGATAGCCCAATAGGAATCCAGTTCTATATGTACACCAAGCCACTGCGACAAAGTAGGTATGTTGTCCCCTGCGTGAATATTCCACCAAAGCGAGCAGTGCATATTGTAAACTGATTACACTACACCACCAGGCCTGTTCCAGTTAGAAGGTTATCATTCAATTATCCCATTACGGTGCCTGTTAATTTGACGTTTGTGACGTTCCTAACTCACTTACGTCGGAAAATGTCCAGTTATTTTAATTCTAGGGTGCGCCGGATTTAACATGTAGTTAAAATTAAATTGAAGTGCAATGTTGACACAGGGTAAGTGATCTCTGGGTAGTGATAAGCTTAATCACTGGGGTTCGGTATGCCTTTGCATAAATTTTTGCATTGCATCGAGAAAACGAACTTCTAAAAGTTGGTAACTAGGCCAGAAAGTTTTATGTATGCGTTAAAACGTGATGCTCTAAAGTATTTGACCTGCTAGTAACTGTTCAGATTACCCTTCAAGATTTATTCCAAACTTTCAAACAAGTCAAACTCAACTTCAAACTCTTAATCAAAGAGATAAATAAAATGCGCAGCGTTTCTAAAACAACTCACTTTCCTAAAATTAAAGCAAGACGCACGGTGGTTCGTCCAATTAAACGCTCCAGACAAAATCGTCAAACGAACCCCACGGCGATTTGAATAACCACGTCACGTTCGCCAAATAAGCAGTACTAACAAGCGGTATATCGTTTGCACTGATTGTTAATTGATTAGATTAAAAATTTTGTCCCAATTCACGGCGTATTGTTACACTGGGGGGATTAATTAGGTTTTTAATGGCGGTGTCCCTTACGACGTATTTGCAGATGTCGGGATCACCTTGTTAATCTTATTTGCGAGTTTTTTTTGTCGATTGTTTTGGCTCTTTGTGGTTTTGCATTCAGATTAATGGTTTACTTCATAGTATTGTACTACAACTAAAACATTAATGAAATTGCTAAACCCCGGTTTTATACGTTTCTGCGTCAAGTGTAATTTATGTAAACAACTTTGTTAAGTATACTTGACAACCTGCCTTAATAAATCTTACATAAAACTGTATAACCGGTACAAGATTTTATACATAGTAAGTTATTAAACACTTAACGTAATTGTTTAATGGGTTTTCTCACTTAGTTCAATCTATTCTGTATATTCTGTATATTATGACGGTAAGATAACGCTTACGTCTTAAAACGTTGAATGAAATTGAGTACGAGTAGGTACATTACTGTATAGTTTATCTTTTCGAGATTTTTTATTGACTCGTTTTATAACAATGCCCGTAACTAATACCACATCAATACTAAGTACTATTTCAATTGAAATGTTGGAGAATAATACCAGTAATAACACCTAACAAAAATGCGTTGTAAAGAAACAAAACTAAAGAAATAGAATGTCGTTTATTTAAACTGACTGCCGCAGATGTAGAATTCCAAATCGAACCCCATAGCAGAAGCTATTCAAGGGTTTTTACAAGCGGAGTACATTTAACAAAGTACCCCAATACCTTTATTGCATACGTGAGTATATTTGAAACTAGAAAATTTGCCCTCGAATATTTTGTGAGACAATTTTGACACCCCTAAACGCTCATGTTTTATTGCGACTTTAGGATTCCGCATATTTACTTTGAACCATTGAATATGATAAAACTTTCCGATTTTATTTTTCACGGCAGTTGCTTTTTATAAAACTGACGTCAAGGTTACATATAACTGATTTTTCAAACGTTAATTTAGAAAGTAAGACTTAGTACCAAGGATGGATTAAAATTTTATCAAATAATTCCCGAACTTGAATAACATTCTTCCACCATATAGTATATATCCTACATTAACCATTTAATAAACTATTTTGAATGTTTTTTCAAACGGACAAGCTTCAAATAGAACTTGTATAAAGCGCCAAGTCTCTGCCGTAACATATTCAAAATTTCAATACATAAAAAGAAAATCCCGTTATAAAATTGAGTTAAAATGACAGTGGCGTATGTAGTGATTCGCGCGGCGGTCGCATTAAGCGCATTAGGGGGCTAAATTGGATTTGAGGGTGTTTTATTGGTACACTTGTTACGAATTTAGGACCACTGTGCGGTAAAATAATATTGGAAAATTTGTGTAACATTTGTCAAAGATGTGTGATTGTGTGTTGTTTCCGTATTGCATTTATACGTATGAAAATATGTTTCTTATTAAAACGAAATAGATGAGATTTAGGGTGGGTTGCACCAAACCAAACCGTCTGTAATCGTAAGCGGTCATTGTTAAAATCAGTATGGAAAGTTTGACAAGTGTCTTTGGAATGACAGCTGCCGCCGCCATATTTAACGTTGATCGGTCTGTAATCCTTAGTTGCTGCAACACGCCCTTAGTTGCTATAAAGACGGCTATAAAAACAAATTAGTTGATATTATATCTATAATGGTGTTCTGTCTTTCAATAATATACCTAAAAACAAAATATATGTTTCTTCTCAAATTAATGGAGCATTCATATATTTAGTCTCATATTTAATTTTATTCTATTAGTGCCTCATATTAAAAATGACATATTTATCTATGAAATAATATTAATAAATATAAATAAATTCAACGTACCCAGGCTCGGAATAAAATAATTTATTGAATCAGGCGTTACTTTGCGGAAGTCCATGATATATTAGGAGAACAATATTTCTTTGCTATTCCGCTAAAAAACGTGCTGGTCTATTAGTGAAGATAAGATGCAACTATTTGCGTAAAAACATGCAAAAAATTACAGCAAACCACCACCAATAATGACAAAAACCTCGACACGTGTTTCGCCTCTCTACGAGGCATCATCAGGAGATGCTGGCAGGAGATGTTGCTTGCGCCACGTCCACTGAGCAAATGACCCGCCCGGAGCCATCCGCCATATTTATATTCTGTCCCCCCATACTACCGTTCATGCGTGAAAGAGATGGAAGAACACGTAACAACGGTGATGACACAACATTCAATTGTTCGTTGATAATAACGCCTCTATTGCTGTACCTAATTATTTCTAATTGTTCTAGAACACTTAGACGCAATCCTTTTTCGCAAACATGCAAGATGTTGAAAGAATGATTGTCAGATAACGCATGGTTATTCTCCAATAAATGTTTTGCGAAATTAGACTTGTCCGGGTGATTATGCCGATACGACGCAACATGTTCCTTATACCTTGTGCTAAAACTACGGCCTGTTTGTCCCACATAAACTTTATTGCAATTATCACAGGCAAGTTTGTAGACTCCCGACTTTTTGGCACTTTCCACTTTCTCCTTGCCATTGCACAGTCTAAAGCGCAAGGTGTTATTCGTTTTGAAAGCCACGTTTATGTCGTTAGACTTTAAAATATTGTAGATCTTATCAGACAACTTGCCAACATAAGTTATGCTTGCTTTGTACTTTTTAGGTGGGTCCGAAGATCGTGCAGCGTACAGAAGATAGTTTGTCATTCTAGCCCGTTTTTTCCTAATAATACCATCCACATGAGACTTGCTGTAACCGTTTGAAATTGCTAAATAGTATATATTATTTAATTCCATTTTATAATGAATATCAGAAAGAGGCACTGTCAATAACCTATGTGCATAACAATAAAAAGCAGCTAACTTATGTTGCCATGGATGAGCGGAAGAAGCCGGGATAACAGTATCTGTATGCGTAGGCTTACGGTAAATTTGGAATTGATGTTTGTTATCTACCTTAGTAATCGTTAAATCCAAGAAATTCAGTGAGTTATTCTGTTCTAATTCCTTCTTAAACTTGATTTTAGGATGCTTGTTGTTGATTTCATTCACAAAAGTATCCAGTTGACTCATACTACCCGTCCAACAAATAATCAAATCATCAACATACCGAAAATAATATAATATATTATTATTATCCACAATGTGTTGGTTCTCAAAATGATCCATGAAAATATCTGCCATCAAAGGACTAAGTGGGGAACCCATTGCCAAACCATCACCTTGCAGATAATATTGCCCCCCAAATCTAAAATAATTCTGTCGCATACAGACTGTCGCCAATTCTATTAATTCATCTACCTCCCCTGGGTGCAGCCTCTGTTTTTCAAAAAGTGCCCTGAGAATGTCTAACGTATTCAAATATGGTACATTTGTAAACAAACTATCCACATCCAACGACAAAAGAATAGCATTTTGTGGCATGTTGATGTCTTTGATCCTTTCGATTAAATCCAAACTATTCTTTAAACAGTATTTTGGTTCAAAATTAGACTTCTGTCTTATGATACCATTCAACCTCTTAGCCAATTTATAAGTCGGTGCACTCAAATACGAGACAACTGGACGAATCGGGATATTGTCTTTATGAATTTTTGGAAGACCATACAGAATTGGTGCTTGAGGATTCATGGATATGACCGTGTTTTTCTGATGCTCGGTTTCAAAGACAAACATAGAGTTCTTGACAACATTTCTGAGATCTTTCTGGAAACCAGGCGTTGGGTCCTTCCGTAAAACCGAAAAACCATCATTCTGTATAAGATCCATTACTTTCTGATATGGATGCAAAGCTCACCGTAGCGAATGCATTAAAAAAGACATGTCCATTGAGGAGGAGTGCGCCTGACTCTGACTGGTTATTGCTGAGGTCTATTCAACAGAAAGTCGATGACAACGATTTAGTGGTGTCAAAAGCAGACAAAGGGAATTGCATAGTCATCATGGGTAGGGAACAATATAACCAGAAAGTAATGGATCTTATACAGAATGATGGTTTTTCGGTTTTACGGAAGGACCCAACGCCTGGTTTCCAGAAAGATCTCAGAAATGTTGTCAAGAACTCTATGTTTGTCTTTGAAACCGAGCATCAGAAAAACACGGTCATATACATGAATCCTCAAGCACCAATTCTGTATGGTCTTCCAAAAATTCATAAAGACAATATCCCGATTCGTCCAGTTGTCTCGTATTTGAGTGCACCGACTTATAAATTGGCTAAGAGGTTGAATGGTATCATAAGACAGAAGTCTAATTTTGAACCAAAATACTGTTTAAAGAATAGTTTGGATTTAATCGAAAGGATCAAAGACATCAACATGCCACAAAATGCTATTCTTTTGTCGTTGGATGTGGATAGTTTGTTTACAAATGTACCATATTTGAATACGTTAGACATTCTCAGGGCACTTTTTGAAAAACAGAGGCTGCACCCAGGGGAGGTAGATGAATTAATAGAATTGGCGACAGTCTGTATGCGACAGAATTATTTTAGATTTGGGGGGCAATATTATCTGCAAGGTGATGGTTTGGCAATGGGTTCCCCACTTAGTCCTTTGATGGCAGATATTTTCATGGATCATTTTGAGAACCAACACATTGTGGATAATAATAATATATTATATTATTTTCGGTATGTTGATGATTTGATTATTTGTTGGACGGGTAGTATGAGTCAACTGGATACTTTTGTGAATGAAATCAACAACAAGCATCCTAAAATCAAGTTTAAGAAGGAATTAGAACAGAATAACTCACTGAATTTCTTGGATTTAACGATTACTAAGGTAGATAACAAACATCAATTCCAAATTTACCGTAAGCCTACGCATACAGATACTGTTATCCCGGCTTCTTCCGCTCATCCATGGCAACATAAGTTAGCTGCTTTTTATTGTTATGCACATAGGTTATTGACAGTGCCTCTTTCTGATATTCATTATAAAATGGAATTAAATAATATATACTATTTAGCAATTTCAAACGGTTACAGCAAGTCTCATGTGGATGGTATTATTAGGAAAAAACGGGCTAGAATGACAAACTATCTTCTGTACGCTGCACGATCTTCGGACCCACCTAAAAAGTACAAAGCAAGCATAACTTATGTTGGCAAGTTGTCTGATAAGATCTACAATATTTTAAAGTCTAACGACATAAACGTGGCTTTCAAAACGAATAACACCTTGCGCTTTAGACTGTGCAATGGCAAGGAGAAAGTGGAAAGTGCCAAAAAGTCGGGAGTCTACAAACTTGCCTGTGATAATTGCAATAAAGTTTATGTGGGACAAACAGGCCGTAGTTTTAGCACAAGGTATAAGGAACATGTTGCGTCGTATCGGCATAATCACCCGGACAAGTCTAATTTCGCAAAACATTTATTGGAGAATAACCATGCGTTATCTGACAATCATTCTTTCAACATCTTGCATGTTTGCGAAAAAGGATTGCGTCTAAGTGTTCTAGAACAATTAGAAATAATTAGGTACAGCAATAGAGGCGTTATTATCAACGAACAATTGAATGTTGTGTCATCACCGTTGTTACGTGTTCTTCCATCTCTTTCACGCATGAACGGTAGTATGGGGGGACAGAATATAAATATGGCGGATGGCTCCGGGCGGGTCAGTACACTTCAGCGTTCCCGCCGGCGGGGACGTCCACCGCGAGACAACACAGACACATACAGTCCGCTTTCGTCCCGGTACCGCCGCATACCGGGTAGAGTCAGTCCGACGCAAGTCGGGCCTAGCTGAGTTTCTTGCTGGACTCTTCTCAGCTAGGCTAGGTTTTAGCGAACCAGCGATAAAACTCCCAGTAGTTCGATACCACTCACACCCCAGATTCGGTTGATACCGTTCAACCAATCTCACTGGAGCGCAAACTCTTAGAGTATTCCAGTGTACAAACTTCCCCGCGTGGTCGTGCCGGAGGCTTCCCCTGGATTTTCCCCAGGCCACCCTCCAACCACGCAGTTCGACCGCTATATTGGGTCCGTCCTATTATAGCAACAGTCAGGTTCAAAAAAAAACAAAAAAAAAAAAAAAAAAAAAAAAACGGGCGGGTCATTTGCTCAGTGGACGTGGCGCAAGCAACATCTCCTGCCAGCATCTCCTGATGATGCCTCGTAGAGAGGCGAAACACGTGTCGAGGTTTTTGTCATTATTGGTGGTGGTTTGCTGTAATTTTTTGCATGTTTTTACGCAAATAGTTGCATCTTATCTTCACTAATAGACCAGCACGTTTTTTAGCGGAATAGCAAAGAAATATTGTTCTCCTAATATATCGGAATAAAATACACATATTAATACTTCCCCTTCCAATAATCAGGGCCCATGTGTAATGTTGGCCTTGAACAAACACCGGTGTTTTTTCCCAACAAACGAATAGGTAATATTTATTTGACGTATAGCGGAGAATCAGTGTCCCTAAGGCGTATTTATTTGCGGGCACGCTTCGACTGACAATTTTATGTGATTTACCCCATTGTTTAGTGGTTTTGAGCGGAAAAAAGCCGGCAACACCACTGGTGCGCTATTTGGAAATAGTTTTTATTACTCGTACCGCTACATAATGCTCATTAAAGTATGTGAGCAACAACAAAATGATGAATAGCTACTATATCTACATTTTACTGACAAAATATTGATATTAATATTAGGTAGTTATACCTAGACACTTGACAGTGGCGCGAGTGATTTAAAAATATTCATTTATAATCGCTAGATTTGCTTTCGTTAGCTACTTAAAACTGGATGCGAGTGGCGCAGGACCGGTCACTTTGGCACTCTTTGGGGGAGGCTCATATCCAGTAGTGATGATCACTTAAAACAACCATTACTTGAATAATTAAATTATAATGTCTCATTGACAGTGAAATTTAAGTAACTGCATAGGTATATACCTATCAGACTTCAGCATGTCGATCACGTAACGCATTGTAGTACGTACTTTAGGTAGATCTAAACGTAAATTTTGATATGGCAAGATGACAGTTGAATTGTCCTAACGCACGTTGGAAGCTTTACGTGATTACATCTTAGAACATGTTCGTAATTTTAAGTCCTAAATTTCACTTTTATAGCTACAGTAACCTTACCTATAAAACAACAGACACTTCAACTGTCGGTGCTTCAACTACAAAGAGACAGCAATAAACTTGTTTTGCCGACGCTACAGGGGCGGGTAACGTGGTTAGCGCGACAATGACTTGACGAAGGCAAATCTGATTTGCAGACCCTCCTGCTATTTTAAACCGAGTCCATTTTGAACGGCGTTAGGGCTGACGCGCGGGGCTGGCATATGGTTTTGTGATGCAGTAGGGTTGGTAATAGCGGTTTTTGGTAACCGTGGATTAGGTTTCATAATTTTACGTCAAAAAGTTTAGATATAGGTCTTGACATAGTTGTAAACGATCGTTTGAAGGATGACTTGTTGAACAAATTAGAGTTTAGGAAGCCTTTTTAACTGAATTTCAATAGTGCCCTATATTATGGGCTAAGTTAGATTAGGATTTGTATATAGCCTATACAAATCCTAATTAACTTAACCGTAACCTCGTTAGCCATTTGTAATAAAGACCGTGAATATTTCTTTAAATAGCAGAAATATAACATCCAAAAATATCTTGACAGCGATTCTAGGTATTCGATGTTGGACTCGCATTGGTAATTGTTGAATTTTCTTTTTGCGTGAGATTCACTTGCTAATACGCTCTAATATGTAACTGACACAGCGGTAGCGTACGAAGCTTTGGAAGTGTTAAGATATTTTCGGTAAGGTTATTGTCTTTGAATCGGTATCGGTATATGGTTCTAATCAGTACTATAAATCGTACTGGTTAGATTTGATTTCTGCTATTGTAAGGTTGTCTAGAAGAAATCGCTTTCTAGCGATAAGATCGCCTCTTGTTTGCCTCTAGATTGTAATGATTATAAGTGTTCTTTTAATGAGGTGTGCTATAAAGAAAGAGTATGTGTTTGTTATTGATAAAAAAAGAGTAGGTGACTGAAGTTGTAATCATTTTAGATCTACTAATTATTTATTTACTTTACTCAACGGAACTTAACTTCATTGAAGTTACTTGACATTTCGTACTGTCACAGCATCCTTGGTACCGAGGAGACTCAAATCGGGACTCGAGTTTGCTGCTTTAGTAACAATAACGTGTGAGAACCATGAAAGGCCCCTTATTCCGTAACTTGTTTTAAGCTCACCTCAACGCTCACCCACAAATATATCTTGACACCGCGATGCGTAGTATAGTGACCAAGCGTAGGTCGAGGTGTAGTTTCGTGACGGGTGACCGGCGGGGTGAGCCGCTTGAGCGCGTATAGTGAATAACAGCCAAGTTAAAAACTAATTATAATTGCTATGTGAAGCTTCTACTCGCTGCGACTTAATTTGTGTACAAATTATAGCCAACACTTACGTTACAAAACCGTGAAACATTTTGGGTTAAAAATTAATAACCAAAGCCCGTGGTCACTACTCAAAACTTACCTTTAATGGTCTTACTAGAAGGCGGCGGGTCCCTGCTCCACGGCGGGTCCCCGTGGCCGGAGAAGTCCCTTAGTTTCAGGTAGCTGATGGTGAGTCTGATGATGGAGGCCTTGTCCAGCTGGCTGGTGATGGCAGCCGGCAGCGGCAGCATCTTGGCCAGCTCGTAGAACTCGTAGTTCTCTTTCCCGCGTCGCGACCGCGCCGCGTCTCGACTCTTTTCTTTCCTCAGCTCGAGAATGCTGGAAAGAGAGGGGGAGGTTAGATGGGTTGTGGAGGTGAAGATGGTTTCTACTGTTTGGATTGAACTAAGCAATGGTATCGCAATGTGTGCTAGCTTTTCATAGCTTTTGACATGAATTATATTTGTTAGAAAAGGACTAATGAGTTGCGGTTGTAGAAAATATAAGAACTTCATAATCAATTGGACTGACTAATGTGTTGAGGGGTTATGTGGGTATGGTATGAGCCGAAAACTAAGGTTTATTGTGTCGCATTTTGCATAGGTACTATTAGTAGATCATAAGGATCTCATTAATGATGCAGTTTTGAACATAACTGCATTTAGGATTCCCTGATGAAGTAGAGTTTTAGGCTACCTACTTGGACACTCGTACTGCACATCTATCATGGGATGGCCACGACATACCTACTCTCAATTTTTTCGCACTATACATCTTGTTCTAAGTGTTCTAGAGAGACGGAT
Organism: Epinotia demarniana; assembly: GCA_945867215.1. Lineage (NCBI taxonomy): Eukaryota > Metazoa > Arthropoda > Insecta > Lepidoptera > Tortricidae > Epinotia > Epinotia demarniana. Next base: position 30,894,759 of record OX244260.1, read on the forward strand.
AGTGCGAGAAAAATCGAAAGAGCTCGTGCGCCGTCGCGTGATAGCCGTGCTGGCTTTATCATAAATAAATATCATAATAAAATCTTGTATTACCCACGAATGCTACATCGGGAAGCGATTTATAATTCGAGCCAATAAAAGGGTCACAGTGAGTCAAGGTGCGCCGCCCTGTGATAATCTTTTAGGTATATTCTGTAGTATAGTTTTATTTGACACGTTAATGAGGCTAATTTTTGAAGTTAACTCCTGGCCGCCTCCTCTCATCACAGCCGCTATCCTGGCTCCTCCAGGTGGGAGGGGCCCCGTCCGCTCCTCCCACTAATGATCACCGCCATAGCTGCGTATAAATAACATTTGCATTTTTATACTGACTTGATGGAATTCTTTAAACGCTCGGTCGCTTTAATTTGCGTTTTATGAAGTTTGAGGTTAACGCTCGTATTTTACATAAAACAAATGCTTTGGATTAAATGCTGGCACCGTAAACCGTATACGCTTATGCAAATTAGATTTTTATAGTAGTGGTTTGATGCAGGACTTTACCAATATGATTGCTATGCTTTAATTATATTTACAGTACATATGGTGCTACTTTCCCGCACTAGTGCGGAAAAGACCACTTTTCATGCATATGTCGAAACTTTAAAGAGCCATATGTACAGTAAATCGTTGTACGATACACGTGCAAATAGGTAATTCGCAACTCGTGTCGATTTAAAACACTCCCTTCGGTCGTGTTTTAATTTATCACCACTCGTTGCGAATTTCCTATTTTCGGCACTTGTATCGTAAATAACTATTATTGAAGCTTAATGAAACTATGAAATTAAGGATTTGACTCTTAGCTGTGTAATTCTGTAAATATGAAATGAAATGTGTCATAATGATTGTTTTTTGCAACTGCTCAGCTATACACAATAACCTGCCAAATCAGAGTGAGCTATATTGGTCCCATAATAGCAATACTGTTCAAACTGACATTGACCTAGATTTGAAAAGTTTTTATGAAAAATATGAAAAACATTATTTAATAAATAAATAAATAAATTTTATGGGACAATCTTACACAAATCGGCCTAGTCCCAAACTAAGCAAAGCTTGTACTATGGGTACTAGACGACGATAAACGTAATTATATAGAGAAATAAATACTTAAATACATAGATAACATCCATGACTCAGGAACAAATATTCGTGCTCATCACACAAATAAATGCCCTTACCGGGATTCGAACCCAGGACCTCTTGCTTCGTAGGCAGGGTCACTACCAACTAGGCTAAAGCGGTCGTCAATTTAACAGAGGTTTGTTTAGTTTTATGAATACGGGGAGGTTGACCATCCAGGAAAGCATGTCCTAGTGATTAAAAACCAAGTCAGATTCGACACAGTGCCGATAGATCGCTAAATCCGCGATACACTGCTCCATTCCACGACTTGATACAAAATTGGCAGAGTGCCGGTCCCCTCTGTTATTTACAATATGACCTTACACTTATTGTATTACGAGCTGTCTCTATCATTGCCTATTCATCGAATGGAGCGCCTAGTCTAAATATAGTCTAAAGTATTTCGTATATTTCCATGTTTTTGTGCAGGTACCTTACATTTGCTGAGATTGTCTTAATATTATATTTTTAATTTTCTTTGTTTTTGACGAACGTGATCAATATTCTTAGTTTTTGACACGTATGCAAATTTCTAATGTATTTTTTTTATCATACAATAAATAATTTAATCTAATCTATTGGTCTTGTTTTATCATCGGTCCATCTCCAAAGAGTTTCCACCTTTGCGCACCTCAGTGAGCGTTATTAAAGCGTCTCGTCTCGCTTCTTACTCCAGAAACCCCATTTGGTTACTCTGAGACGACATAAAAGCGCCCATTCTGGAATGACCTGAGTAAGGTCAATAAAGCTGGCTACGTAATGGCGTTCGATCGTAAACGGGGGACCAACGGTTAGCACCCCTGTAAACTTTCAGCTGATGCGGTCTAATGCTAGATAGTTCGCGTTGATTGTTCGCCGGTGAAATGTAATCATTTGGCAAAAGTGTAAGTAATCGAGAGTAGGTACCTATTCTAAATAACTAGCATAGCAATTTTTCAAAAACATTCATTTTCATATATTTTATTGACAAAAAAACTATAACTGAAGCAGATAACATTTATCCTAAACGTGGCACTGGAACACAAGTTTCATGTGCTCTGCCTACCCCTTTTGGGAATGAAGGTGTGACTCTATGTATATATGAAGCAGAGAAATTCGTTTGCTTTGAAAGAAAGAAAAGAAAGGAAGATGTATACACTTTGCTCGCTCTTCAAAAACATTTACCTAAACCCTGCATGACTTGCGTAGATTAATGGATGCCTGGTCGACGTCATTACTTTAGAAGCTGTATCACATATTTCTTAATAAAAATGGCGTTACGATTATACATTTATTCGATCACATAAACGTATATAAAAAGCTAAAGAAATCTGATAAGATAAATAATTTCTAAAGTACTACGTATGTTCTATGAGATTGTTTTCATAAAATTATTAAAAAAAAAACGACTTTTCTATAATGCAGTCACTACTACACCAGTAACCTCTCTAGATATAACTAAGTATCTACTCTAATAACTGTTCCGTTGTTTCCTTACTCTTTTTTTATCAGCAATTCCAAAATACTAAATTCTCTTATCACACCGGAAGTGCTGCTCTGGGACTAATAACTCTTTAAAGGTAAAGAGCCTTTTCCAGCAAGATGGCCGATAGCTGAACATCGATAGAGCTTGATTTAACGATGAGATCGAAGGGCGGACGCACACAGACGACTAAGATTAATTTAAAGGTGTTGGCATACGGAGGCTAATGTTTGTACGTTACTCTAACATTTGTTTTGTATAGTTGAGATTATTTAAGTTGACGGAATTGCATCAAAGTAGTCCATTCAACGCACATTGCACGTAGAACCGATGGGCGTTGGGGCGGAAATGTTCTCGAGAGTCGAGAGTTCAAGAGAATCTTCCGCTACGAGTCAACCACGTAGCGGAAGGCGCAGCGTGGGTAGGCCCTCCAACAAGGTGGACTGCAGATGACCTGGTAAAGGTCACGGGAGTCCGCTGGATGCGGATGATGGATGATAAACGTCACGGTGCAATTTTATACCTGCAACGAATTCCGATAATTTCGTTTATGAAAAAAAGTTACTCGTATTAGCTTTAATCGGCCGTGTGCGCCCGCCTTAGCTATTCCAATGCCATAAGGGTAAGAGCTTTAGATTGTTTAAAATAACTTTAAACTGACCGAGGGTTGACCACCCCTGGCCCGAGGGGGACTTATCCTTAATTCCCTTAAATGGAGCTTAATCCCTTTACAATAAAAAATGCAATAGTAACAAAACTATTTTCTGCGTGTTATTGAACATTTGTATTTTTCTGTTTCTTGATACAGAAAGTAAGTCAGAAATTGCATTAATAATCATAAGCCTACATAATACGTTTTAATTATACAAATCTTTATTAAAAACTTCTTTAAAAAAAAACCCTCGAAATTTAAAAGCAGAATGCACGTTCGGAAATGGAACTAATAGAACAGTGATTCCGATTTCCACTCCGCCCGTAACTGCTTTTATGACGCATTCTGTCCGTTTACAGCTAAATGGATAAGTAGCCCCGCCGTACGGGACACCTCCATTTTCGAACTCGTGTTCTATTTTCAAACCGATTTTCTTTTTTTAGGAGATTGTTTTCTTTGTGACGACTACATTCGATCTCTCTACTTATAACTTATAACAGTTGATTTGGTAGTCTGAATTATCTGGGGGCACAGTAGTGCCCCCGCCAAGTCGAGCGCGAAGCAAACAGTGCCGTACCATCCTTTACTGGAACCATTTCGCCGCATTTTCAGGCCCCTATTTGAGAACATCTGGATAGGACCAGAATGCAGAAATTTTCGTCATCCAGTAAGCTATAATCACATACTTAAAATCCAAAATTTCAAGTCTGTAGGTCATTTAGTTCCGAAGTTAAGCGAAAGCGAAGTTTCGCATTTATGACACTCACTCATGATCATAAAAATAGAACTAGTACTTCTCATAAACTCAGAGAGCTGAAATTTGGTACAGAGTTAGGGTTTAATGGTCACATAAAGGAAAAACTATAAAAACTAGGATAATCGAAGATCTGGAGTACCTGGTGACCCTGATTAGAAAACACAAGAGCCCAACCAAACTATGAGACAAAGTCGTGCCAAGTCTCAGGCATTCTTATTATTTTTTAACAAGCCCACGTTTCTACAAAAAGAAGTGAAATCATATCAAAAACATTCCGTAAAAAACTAGCCAAGTCTCGATGGAGCTGCTTGTTTATCTCTAAAAAGTAATGAAATCTAGACAAAGTCGTATTAAGTCTCAGGCATGCTTATTATTCTTTATTTGCCAACTAAATAACATTTTGTGACTTGGCAATTACACAATACTACATAGTTTTAGGTATCCATTAATGCAATAATAATAATAATTATTATTATTATTCAATGCAATAAAGTTGTGTGATTGCCAAGTTGAAGAATTTTTTTTAGTTAGCAAATAAAGAATAATAAGAATGCCTGAGACTTGGTACGACTTTGTCTAGATTTCATTACTTTTTAGAGATAAACAAGCAGCTCCATCGAGACTTGGATAGTTTTTTACGGAATGTTTTTGATGGGATTATTTTTACGAGAATTGTATTATTTTATACAAATATTATTCATACGATGACACTTGTAAACAAAAAATTACTCCCACTGACCAAATAATATTGCTGTCCGCCGACATATTTATTTATAACTTTTATAAGTAAGTGGTGTGCAGTTGTGCACCCATATTTTTACACTTGACCGTGAGTGAGGTTACGAAGAAGATAGTGCTTAGTAAACTAGGAAGCTATAAAAAAGACATAGGTTATACAGCTAAGTTAAGATTTTACTTACCTAGACGTAAAATAAATCAAGCCCAAATAGCGTCTCCCTTATTTTTGTTCCGTCCAATTTTTATGACGGACCTCCCTTCATCTTAGAAGTGTCTGTCTTTAAGTGTGCACGTACGTGTCCCGACGCCCGGTACACCTGGGAATCGAACCCGCAATACTACACTAACGCCTTGACCCCCTACTAAAACTTACCCCCAAAACACACAATCAAAAATAGTCCATATGACTACGTCTTAAGGTTCATTTTATAGGAGCTTCACGTGCTTGGAACCGGTCAGTGATGATTGGTAGACGTTGATAATAAAATAACGTAACACCGAAACAGCTACGAACGAAGTAAACCTCTCACTCTTCGCAATAGAGTTGAAATTCGTTAAACAGTAGGTACAAAAGGAATTTTCCTTTGCAAATTGAAAATGGAACGGAAAAAATTCGAACGCACGGGCATCGTAAAAAGTCGGGAACTCCGGGCATAGTGTCGCTACGGTTAATGTGTCCGGGCAAATTGAGTTCCCGGGAATTAGCGCTCCCGGGAGATCTACGTATGCACTTATGAGGATTGGCGATGACGGGTGCATAATGCCTACCAACTTATATAAAGCCGAATATCGAGGTTCTAACAATTATTATTCCAGTAATATATTATAGTATTTCGCGACCGAAACAGCAATCTACTATGACTTCATAATGTAATGTCGATTAGTATGAAGCATTTCGGCTGCCGCCTGCGAGGTCCATGTTTAAATTAAAGTTTTGGGTATTTACTTATCGATACCCTAGTTCACAGTCTACTAATTACATTTATTTTGTCACTGAAAATGTAACTTTATGATTTGGGCAATATCATACTAATTACTCCACTTTTTTCCCCGTAATTAGTACGATTGTGAACTATGGTATCGCTATGTTCTTTAACTGTAGTTGCTCCCATACAAACATTTGTTTCTCTCCAAAAACTGGTTGGAATGGCATTGTAAAAAAATCATAGGACACAAGCATATTGAAGACTTGAATATTTGAATATGGAATATTGTAATCGACGTATAGATACTTACATAGGTTCATGTGATCCGTCGGAAGTTAACCTGAACAGAAATGTTTTACATTGGATGTTTGCTAGTTAGATCATAAAATACAGAAATATATCAATTGAGCCCGCTCACTGACTCAATATCTAAGCATTGTTTAACAAATATATGGATGCCATTGAAGCGAAATTCAACAACCCGCATCTGCCAAATACTTTCAAACATCTCATTACAAGAGATTAGCGCCAAACATACAAAAAAGTCTCATGTGCACTAAAGTTTCAATAATGCATGCGTCCATTTTAATGTCACACAGGTAGCAAAGATTAACTATCAATGCTCTTATTATAAGGGCTAGAAAGGTCACACCTTTGCGGTGGCATTATCTGGTGAGGAAAGGGGTGTTTTCGTCCCTGGGAATTTCAGAGTATTTACCGCTTCAATGGGTCGCAATCAAAACATTGTAATGCTGTGGTTGCATTTCATTGGTATAAATGGTTGGAGATAAAAAGATGCCGTTTATAAAGGATTACTGGCGAAGTGCTACTTTATGTTAAGCTTGTAAAAAGGGCTTTAAGAGAGAAGACAATGTTTTCAATCGATTTTACTCTACGATTTTTGCGTTTGAGAATCCGTTATAATGTGATATTTTCATGAGTTATAATAGTGAGGTTAGGTTAGGTTCTTATTAGGATTTATTACATACCGAATTAAACATGTAATTATGTATGGCGATCCATCAACGAATCAGATTAGTGTCATTGTGGATGACAAGCAATAAGTAGGTAGTATTGTCATTGTGATGATGAATTGATGATACCTCATTTGTGTAAATGCATTTAGTCCAACCTAACTAGATATAAACGTACTTGACTATAGGTATAGGGCGAGTTGCACTAACTTACGATTACAGACCCATCAACGTTAAATATGGCGCCCCGGCAGCTGTCATTCCATAGAAACATGACAAATTATCCACACATTCAGATTTTAACGAACACCGCATAGGAATACAGACGGTTTGGTGCAACCCATCCATAATCAGTAACAAAGCTACTTGAACACACCTGTGTTGCTATACCTATAGCTTTAACGCTCGTTATTTCTATCATTGATTTACCTGCATTTTCTATTTTTAATGACCTGTTTCATTATTTCAATATTATACGAAATGTTAGCCTATATATTTATAAAAATATGTTGCTCGAGATGATGGTGAGAATTGATTTCGTTGCACGGGGTATAAAGTTGTCACCCCTTTTGTGACGTGACAAATATGACACGTTACATTGTCTCCTCAAGTGGTTATGTCACCAATAAGTACGCACTTACCCGTATAAGTAGTCGATGATAATGTATTTAATAATTCTTTCATATTAATAATAGAGGTTTAAGAAGGCATTATATTTTTTAGAAATCTTTTGGTGTTGAGAATAAAAGTAAGACATTTTATTGATCTTGTTTCTTAAGTGCGTTTTGTCGTTACTTGGGAAATATTCATGGAGTAGATAGGTATGTCTTTACATAGTGATATTATGGTTATAGGTACATACGTTTTATTGTACCTAAAAATATTTTTATTCATTGCTCCGGGTATCATTTTGTAGGTGATAATACTAATAATTTAGGTTAAACATCCACCGCTGGATGCGGGTGGCTCAGGACTGGTCACTTTGACACTCTTTCGGGGAGGCATATGTCCAGCAGTGGACTGTGCCTTCATTTTTGCGACACCTAGCTATCAGGCATTACGATTATCATTAGGATTACTCATGTCATATTGAATCGTTAGGGAGCCGGAATTGACTATTTTTATCGACCCTTGATACGGGTAACGTCAACTCGGATTTCATTACACTTACAGAGCCATAGATATATTGTACTGAAATAACGACCGTAGTTTTATAATTTTATTTTATGCACTATGCTTCGACGATACAAGTTTGGCAGCAGATAAGGCACCTGAATTTTCATAAGCATGTCTGCCACTGATCGTTTTTTTTCAGTCTCCACAGAAGGTGTTAAAGAAGTTTCGAAGTGCGTCACGATCCAAGAGTTGTCAAAGAGAAATCGACACCCTCGGAGGGTAGTTGTAAAACCCTCGGTGTTTAGTCAGGCGTCCGTCCCCGGGGACGCCGGTCAGTGCCGGTGAATCAAATAATCTGCATGCTCTCTACTAGGAGGTATATATCCTTTTATATATTTACCGTCAAATCGTAGTGACCTATGCTTTCTTAAGAGGCCGCAGTAAGCTCGATTCTCCATACAAACGTAGTTACGCTCTCATTTTAAAACTACGTGTTGAATTGTAACGAAACTTTGCATGTTCAATGACATGAGGTATATCTATGTCTGTAACTAGTTTATGTAGCTTCAGATACCATAATAAAAAAATACAGCGAATTTAAGTTTTTCATACAAAACTAGTTTTTGCTGTATTTCGTTTGTTTTATAAATTGGAACCATATAAACTAATTACAGACATAGATATACCTCATGTCATTGTATATGCAAAGTTTCGTCACAATCCAACCCGTAGTTTTAAAATGAGAGCGTAACTACGTTTGTATGGGAAGGTGAAATTCGGCCGAGCTTACTGCGGCCTCTTATGAGCGGTGGGACGGTTGAAATTTTATTTTAAAAACCCGACACTAACGAACTTGTGTGTGTATTTGTCTTAACGCAGCTTCTAAAATGATGAATTGACTTTTCTGTCGAGATGGCTGTTAGCTATGTTTGTTGTGCTAGATAGTCTTTTAAGTTTTGTATTTAGGTGTAGCTAACTGACAAAGACAATCGAAACGAAGTAAATCCTAAACCGTTATTTAATCTTTAATTCTACGTAAGTAATACCTACCCCTTTTCTTATTTCATCTGTAGGTATACCACTACAAATCTAAAAACATGTCTCTAAAATAATTGTTTTAAGCGTCGCAAAGTCAAATCCAAAAGGAGTTGATATTACTTAATTTTTATTTCATGCACTTGCTTCAATAGGGTTTTAATCACAACAGATTAAAATCATAACCATTTCCAAAAAAGTCAGTTTTCCTTGACAATAGCTTTCCACATTAGCCCTGAATGTCGTAAATATCGCGATATTTATACAAAGGGCGCACAAAGAGGGCGGCGACGGAAATGAAACGTCATCGCCTTATTACTGATTATTGATACAAGTATTGTCCGCCATGATTAGACGTGTCGTGTCGCCGTGACACGTCGGCCTTATTAACTCTTAATGTGCGAGGACTAGTGCAGAAATATGGATATTTCATTACAGTATATAGGATTGGAGGGATGGGCTGAGTTATGGATTGTTTTGTTTTATTTTACGCAACAAGTTTGGTGATGATTATGAGCTACACCTTCATTAGCATTTAGCATCATTACCTATGTATATTATCCAGTACGATGTCTTAAACCCGACTCTTCATTTGTTTTTAAGAGCACTTTTATGTTGATTTTTTTTATAAACAATTTCAAATTATGCAAAGCAAAAACTAGAACTAGGTATACCTGGGTAGGTCCGTTATTTCTTGTATACCTGATTAAGCAGTTTTAAATGTCCACTTTTTAATCACTTCCAGTGTGTTACGCCAATTAGCCATATAAATATATGTTTAATCAGGTACAGTAAATAACGGCGTTAGCCACCTACCTAACTAATTCCGCATTATAATATTTAACATTTTATAAATAAAATAGTCCTTATAATCAAAGTTTAGCAAGTCTTAGTAATAGTCATACACTTGGTAAGTGTTTATGTATACAATTCTTATAATCACTATACACTATCTAAGCGCAAAACACTACAATTTAATCAATTTTTTTTTAAAGTTTAAGTAGTCTTGGAACCATTCAGACAATAACCGTTTCTAAACTACCCCACACCATTCGTGCGTTTCCGCGTCACTTCGGGAATCTCCGCCGGCCCTCGAGAACGCGCCGAGTCATATTAAGCTCACCGTCCCGGGAGACAGCTGATTATTTGGGAGCAGACTTAGCGCTCTTGGTACTTGGTCTTAGACTTGGGTTTGCGTAGTTGTAGGAGAGTTAGTGCCTAAAATAGACAACATACTAAACAGTCAAAGTTAATATTATTGTTAATATTATAAGTATTATAAAGAATTTGTATTAAATACAAAAACAAAAGGGGGGGGGGGGGGTGAAAGTTTGTATAGAGCTACGGAATAAATGAGTTTCACGCGGACGGAGTCGCGGGCAAAATCTAGTTTATCATAAGCCTGTAGTGCCTACCTGTAGTGCTATGGTGGTCAGTTTTATCATAAGTAGTTTTATCACTGTAGTTTCATTGAGTTTGGATTATTATTTGAGTTACTTAACAATCAGTTTATACGCATTGCTTGAATTTCATTTCATTTAGGGTTGAAAAGCAGTTTAGAAATTCATGAATCCATGACTTTGAAAAAGCTCCCGCACATACACATACATATCTACCTACATCTGACAGTGACTAAAAAGCTATCAACACCTATTATGACTTGCGAAAACAAGATTGATTATAAAGTACCAAAACCAGCCAGTCATCTCTACACCTTCGCTGTGGACATCTGGCATTACACCAGGTCACGATGATAGCCCAGCCATGAGATAATAGCCTCTGTTTCCCTACTATAAGGTCTACGGCAGTGACTATCTTAAAGTGGCAAGCATCTATAGTGGTCATTTCATTGTCGACATTTGACATTAGCTGAAATCGTGACCTCTACTTAGATTCGGTTCAAATCTTATGTAAAAAGTAAGAGTTTAGGACTGTCGTTATTATCATTGGTGGTCCGGTCCACATCACATTCTTGGGTTGTTTTTACTTGTGGGTGTTCTATTAAATATTCTTAATTTAAAATAGTTGTAAATGATCAGAGTAGCCCCATTTATTCCTAAAGTACCCCGGTTTACGGTATTGGGAATGTTGCCTTTTCGTATTTTTCTGTCAACAAACATGATGTAATAATTCTAAAACGTTAAATTAATCAAGTTGAGACGAACATAATTCTTCTATTCCGTCCAATATAAACATCATGAAATCATGATTTACTGCACGGTGGTGTAGCGCGCGCCGCCCTGGACAAAATTCTGGACAAAAATAAATAACGCAGTGGGCCCGAGGGACGGGCGATTGGGCAAATTGCGCTCTTTAGGCGGACGCTAATAATCACGTCATATCCAATTTTCGTTTCAAACGGGAGAGGAATACCAATGGGTGTTGATTGAATGAGTTTGTCTAAGACTAAGGTAGTTTGGAGAAGGAGAGTTACCGTTTGTTTATTAGTTTGATTGATTAAATTGAACATCATTACGTTTAATCATTAGGTACGTATAATAGGAGACCAAGTATGATTAAACTACAGAAACTCTAAAGAATATATAACTCAAAAGATAATAGTTTACCGACACGCACTTTATCGTACCTAATTCCAAAAATATGGTATTAATGAATCCATTATCTCGTTATGTTACTTATATTTCAACTTTGCCTTATTTAATGCATGGTATAATTGACGCAGTTAAACTGAATGTATGAAGTGCCAATGTTTAAATAGCCACACATTCCATTCATACAAATACGTCAATTAATTAGTAATCATACCAACGATACAAACACACGCAGGAATTAATTTGCATTAACTGCATTCTTAGCGCCTCGGTGGAATGTCCATTTCATGCAACGACACAAAAAGCACCCTCTTGTAAGAACGAATTATTCAAACAATTGATATAACATTCCAAGGCATTACTTTTTTAAACTCATATCTGGCGCAGTTGTGTATTTATAATACCAACCTTGTCGTATACGACTAAGGTTTATATTAGAGACACGTGCATTGTCATGACATGAAGTTGATTCAGTCATCCCTCCATTGCTAACACACCCCAGTGGGCAGCGATCCAGCTTTACGTACAAAAAATGACCAATCCGCTAGACGCGTCGATACGGCTATGACTAATGATGCCCGCAAATTGCCTGGCTCGCAACTGGAAAATTGTTTCATTCATAAAGATTGCCCGGCTTTAAGGATGGAGATTTGATGAATAAAATGAAGGCCCCTTACGCTGTCAGATGGACAAATGTTTGTATTAACATTATCGTGTACGGATTGGATTCCATTTTTCTTTGATATCCCTTTTTGGGGATCTAAGCTATCGTTAGAATCATTTGACATTGTCTTTGGTAACATCTGTCCTAACATTTTTTTATATAATGGTTGTAGCAGGTTAAATCAAATCTTCATTTTTGTTTTGGATATATTCTAAGTAATGTACTCACTTATATGTAGATGTAAGAGATTTCATGGTCACCGTATGTAATCGTAAAATTACCTGTCTACCTAGGCAATTTAATGATGTACCTATAGGATCACACATACCTAAGGAAACATAAATGTCAATATAAAACGGTCTCTCAAAACATATCGAACTTAGTTATTCGAGTTCTCCTCAAGTATTGATCCCAGGCAGTGACTGACATATTCGCAACTAAACAAAACTAGCCGAATTAGCAATACAAAGGCTGCATTGAGCGGCAATTGAAAGGCGAAGAAAATAATAGTTATTTGCAATAATCGGAGGGACGCTTGATTGCGCCTCGGGCGGACATTTTTGCCAAATTTTGTCTAGTTGTTGATTGAGTGAAATCATTGAGTTTTCGTACATTTACTACGTTTAAAATTGTTTTCAACATCATAACAGAAGTGATTTTGATACGGGGACTTACGTTTAGGTACCTTTTTGCAGCACTAGTATATATAAACCTATTACTTACATCAGAAATTAAGGGCCACAATACTCAAGTTTTTGTACATAAGTATTAGTTTTTGTTAGATCTGGATTCTAAATAATATATTTATTCTTATTCTAGTACACCACAAAGTTAGGAAACTCAATCAAATCACATTATTTCTGACTCTTACTATACCCCGCCAACGTATCGGCCACACACACATCTTGAGTGCCAAATAACCCTGATGGCTGATCAGGTCACCCTCAACCCTATAAGAAAGAATTAAAACAAGCTGGGGTCAGCCTGATGAGGTAAAGGGGAAATAATTGATCATTTTCGGGACACTTGTCCCGCAGTTAATCCGGGCTGTCCGTCGTGATCGATTGGCACCCGACTCAGGAATGTCTATTAAATTGAAGAATCGCTAGAATTTTTGCGATTGTGGAGTACATTTTACTTGGTTCTGAGACAATTCCATTAAACTGGATACAGTTTATTCTAAAATTACGCAGTACAACTATGACGTTTAACTCTAGCTTATAGGACCTCATTCTAGTTTGGTGTAAATGTACTCGGCATCGGCATCGGTCTATATATATACATACAAATATATATATATATATATATATATATATATATACAAAGGAATTACGTTATTAAGTTAAAAAGAACTACTTGATAAGTATTATCATGTCTGGTGCTTGATAATAGCTAAAGCAACCCTGCTATTTTTGGAGCCGTCTAGATAGGTACTTCATGTCAATGGGCCATGCATTTTACGGAAAGTTCGACTCGACTTTTTTTTCAATTTTGATATAATCCAGTTATTTCTACTCAGAATCGAGAGCACTTTCGAATGTTACGCGAGAAAAAAAGTGTCCCAAGATTTTTTTATCCCATTCCGTTACCGTAACCACATACTAAGCTAATATGGTGGTAACGGAACGGAAATCCGAAAATGATATGTAATATTTTGGACAGATTTTTTCTGCTATTAGGTTCGAAAGTGCTCTCGATTCTGAGTAGAAATAACCCGATTCTATCAAAATTAAAAAAAGACAAGTGTAAGTACAACTTTCCGTAAAATGGCCCAAATCTTTCTTTAATGAGTTTTCATAATTAATATAATTTTCTTAATAAAGCATTGGCCCATATATGCGTCCACTGTTTTATTTATTGAGCACCACAGTGCATACGATGTGCTACACTTTCTACAGATGGCAGCCGGGTGCAGCCATTGGCAACAAAACATTAATTTTACGTTACAAAAATAAGCCGCAATAAAATTCTCTAAACCGCAGACGATCGTCTTGTTTTTTTTTAATCGTTTATTTTTTATGCTTTTGTTCATTTCCAAATAACAGTTAATAATCGATTCGGTTTTGAAAAAACTTTTATTCAAAGTGAGGTTCGATTCCGAAGTTCTTTGGAGTGAAGATTGGAGTGAAATCGCTTACGATTTGGTTATGTTTTTTAAATGATGAATGTCATTACTTATTTATTATTCTGAGATGTTTATGCACTTTCACAATGACCACTGTTCTTGTTTACTAGATACTTAGAAGATCAGCCGGGTTTTCATAGCATATTGAAGTATAGATAATAACTGGCGCCCGTGTTCTTGACATTGTATCCTATAAGATACACATATCTTGATGCCCTTTGCGCATTTTTAGCTTTAACTCACGATTCTAAATAGTTTGCCAAGGCAGGCATATATTTCAACATATTATTGGTTTCCACACTATTGATTTAAGGAAAACCACGACTTTTCTGTTTGTGTGCGCGGCATCCATGTTCAAGGCTCAATCGTGAAACAAACGAAAGCTACTATAGTTTCTGAACATCTCCGTCATTTCATATGAATGTAGTGGCAGTTATCATGGCAATGGATATAGAGCAGTTTTTCTGTGGGTCGGTAAAAGGCGGTGGTACGGCAGCGCGCGACGAATCGGAATGACTTGCCGGTTGCTGATTGAGCCCGACTTCTGTCCTATTACAGGGTGCTTCTAACTCACCAATAACTTCTAAATCTGTTTCATCCTCCTCCTAGCGTTATTCCCGGTTGTGCCTGGGGTCCGCTTTGACACCTAATCTTAAGATTTGGCATAGGCACTAGTTTAACGAAAGCGACTGCCGTCTGACCCTCCGAACCCAGGGGAAAAACTAGACCTTATTGGGACTTCCAAATCTATTGAAAATTGTAGAATGTGCTCGCATGGTGAAATAAGCCGAACTATTTGCAGATTGTTTATATTATGTTACCGTATGAGTTTATTCTTATTTTACTGCCGAGCATTATCTGAATAGATTATTATGAAAATCTAAAAAAAAACACGGATTCGTGGCAGATACCTGCCACGAATCCGTGTTCCAGGGTTCCAGGGTTAAGCTGCAGAAGTTACCATTACCAGGTACTAGTGAACTTCCCATAAGTATTTAAAAAATGCAATGCATTGAGCCACGCGTTGGGGACATTAGGTTTAAATTCGTCAGTTATGTAGAGCGTACTACTAAATAAGTATATATTTTTTGTTGGGGACGGTTACATATATCAAAATATATTAACTGTATGCAGAAATAGTAAACTTTATAGTAAAGGAATACTGTTATAGTAGCTATGTCCAGCAGTGGACGTCTTTTGGCTGATATAATGATGATGAACTACCGCCTAAAAAGTTTATACCAAGTCCTGTATTTTAACAATGTGAATCGCGACAAATTTTTATCAAAACATTTTATTAGTTTAAATTACTGGCTCGATGTTAAATAATGCATCACCCAATATTTCAGATCAACCTGTACTTCCGATAAAAAAGCAACACTAAACAAAACGTAATAGATCTATATATTTATAAAAAGGGCTTGCTATAATATACTCGATATAGTATACTCGATGTGACGATATTGGTACTCTAATATTTATTTCAACGGAACAAAGTTGCTTATTAAAATAGTTATTTGTGCAACAAGAGAGCATAGTTTGTTTTTGCTGCGAGTGCTAATTTTGAGTCCTGAGGAAGCGAAAGATTCTAAAATTGAATCACGAGCGTAGCGAGTGATTCAAAGTTTGAATCTTGAGCGCAGTGAAGGACTCAAAAGCACGAGATGCAAATACTTTGCTCTCGAGTAACACATACAACTTTTCACCTCAGTAGTGAGAACATATTCACATCAAAAAATATATCATAGTATCACGTACCTATTCGTCTCAAAATTATTCAGGAAGAAAACTTAATTAGGCGTTAGTTACTGCTTGTTTTAACTCTTCAGCTCCGGCCGCGCCGTTATACCAAAGGATATTTCAGTATCTAAGTAGGTATAATACGAGTCTCGCGTGACACTAACACATCACTAAAAACTAACCGTGTTATTGTTAAAATTCTCAGATTTTACTAATATCTTCGAGATATTTTTGAAATATTTATCATTAACACAAAGGGCACACATTAGCATATTACGTGTACTTCGCGTACACACCAAAAACTAGCCGTACTGTTGTTAAAATACTGCCTTCGTCACGTCACTGACTTCACTATATTTCCTAGTTAGAGAGAGAATTGATTTATCCTAGTAGTTTTTACATTTAAAACCAATATTAATAACGCTAGATTGACGAATAAATTCTACATAATAAAATCTTGAACAAATTAACAGCGCGCAACTTTTTAAAAGGGGCGGGGCCCCGCGCTTGCGTTCGGAAACTGCATCTGTGGTATAAGTACGTTCATAGAATTTAAATTGTTTAAACTAGATTTTTTTATTAGCTAGCATAATAAAAATCATGTTTACCTATTTGTTATGAAAAATGGAGTTTGTTTTGAGATCTTTTAATTGAATATTCTTTAATTTAAAATTCCTTTGTATGATAATTTTGGTAATTTAAACTTGTTAATTTGATAGTTTTCGAACGTGTTGTTGTTATCCGCTTTTTTGGGGGTCTACTTTGAAATTCGATTGTCGAACTATGCATCGACCTATGTCACTGACTTCACTATATTTCCTAGTTAGAGAGAGAATTGATTTATCCTAGTAGTTTTTACATTTAAAACCAATATTAATAACGCTAGATTGACGAATAAATTCTACATAATAAAATCTTGAACAAATTAACAGCGCGCAACTTTTTAAAAGGGGCGGGGCCCCGCGCTTGCGTTCGGAAACTGCATCTGTGGTATAAGTACGTTCATAGAATTTAAATTGTTTAAACTAGATTTTTTTATTAGCTAGCATAATAAAAATCATGTTTACCTATTTGTTATGAAAAATGGAGTTTGTTTTGAGATCTTTTAATTGAATATTCTTTAATTTAAAATTCCTTTGTATGATTATTTTGGTAATTTAAACTTGTTAATTTGATAGTTTTCGAACGTGTTGTTGTTATCCGCTTTTTTGGGGGTCTACTTTGAAATTCGATTGTCGAACTATGCATCGACCTATGTCTGCCATTTTCTTTTTTCCTAATGGAATGAAAGGGACAGTGCTAAAATAAAGTTCAAATATTCTGAACTTGTAATAGATACGACGAAATGTCAGTGCTCCGCACCAAAATTAAAAAGTTACTTTGTCTCACGGAGTGAGCAAAATCGCATTTTGCACACTGTTTTCACGCAGCAAAACATGCTTGTTCGAGCTGCTGAGGTGAAAATGATATTAATCTGATGAATCAAATAATTATCTCATAGATGGTTCTGATATTTATTGCTGTAGTTTGCAACGAAATGATATCTCTAGAACTTTGTGATGTTTCTAAAATATTTTTTTTATCTTTGATTCTCAGGAAAAAACTGGTAGGAGTATGCAATTTAATATTTTTTGTTACTACCTACCATAGGCAATTGTAATAATCATGATAATAAACCCGTTCACTGGCGCTTCGGGATGTGACAAAATTATAATTCTCAACTGTTCTCGAGGGTTGATTGCTATTTATTTCTTCCAATAAATCTTTAGTTTCACCAAGATATTTGGTTTTATCTTCCACATTTTGATCCATTTCAGTACTTAAACACCACTAACGGTTACGTTATTCCTTATAATGTCCCTTAATTGTGGTTACGTCGGCTCCCGAGATTTCTCGATTGTGGTCGAAACACTTTTTGCTCGGATCGATTGAACTCGATTCTTGTCGGAAACGTCGGGATTTCGTTACTGTTTATTGGATGAGATTAAATTTGATGTTTTTTGTTTTATACCAGTTTCTACTCGAATTTTGGTTAGCTTTTTGGTTTTACTAATTGAATTACGAAATTAAAAAGGAATCCGCATATGTCTAGACCCAATTCAAAATAAGTAGAGTAGATTTTGGTGTATTTCGAGGCTATTACATCCAATTTAAAATGTATCATTTACTTCGAATCAACTTTCGATCCTTTTATCAGTAAGTTGAATACGATTATATGAGAATACGATACTAGTAATTCTAGATACGAATACGTTGCTCCACACCTTTTTACATAAACACATGCTATAGAACCATTTCTTTATGATTTAGACACGGTCTTTATTTTTCAATCAAAATATCGTAGACAACGGATATGGTGTTTTTGTATGGAATTCTATCGGTTTGGGGCGTTTAGAAATTTTGATGAGGTGTGAAAGGGTTCTTATTCAGTGATTGAGTCAAAAAGTTTTTGTTTTCGACATAATAGAGTTTAGGTGAGGTTCTGTTACATTAAACATTTTTGTGTGTTTGATTGTTTGGTTGAATTCGAGTACTTCTAACCGACAGTGCGTAGGCAATTTGGATAGGTCATATGCACAATTTTAGAATCATAAAAATGTAACAGAAAGTAGGTAATGTTCTAACACTGATTGAACAGATTGAGAGAAGTAGCTAAAGGTATTTAAGATCACGCTACTCTTCAAGGGAACGTAACAAACAAGACACCTACCTGCAAATGTTTTTTTTAACCCAAGCTTCTATAACAGCGGTGTACAGAAAAATTTATAAAATACCTCTCTGTTTCTTGTCTCTGCTTTCTTGGTTACATCATAGCTACTATGACTAAAACGTGTTCGTCAGTAGGTCCATTCAAGCCTCCAACCCTTTCAGTTTAGTTAGAAATGACGCGTGTTTCAAGTTTATGGGTACTCGCGTGTCCGTCAATGAAACCGGACCGGCGCTGCGCGAGCGCATGATCTTGATCGCGCTTATGTAACTGACTAGACAGTTTTGATACTTGGTTACACTCACACTTGTTAGTGTCCGAGCGGCTTATTCTTAGAAAAAGTTGCTATTCATGTAAATTACAAATTAACGATTTTGATAATTGCGATTGATTATGCCATAATGAAAATTATTCGATTGTGCTCTGATACTTAAACGACACGCAGTGGCGATGTGGCCCTAGATTTTCCAATGACTTTCCTAATATGAGTCAGTTGAACACTTTATTTTAGAGCACTCAGCGAAAAAAAATACCAAGTTAGCTGTCTTACCTATAGGTAAATACGTTTGACAAGCTACTGATAAATATTAGATAGGTGGTGGAATTTTTTATGAATGGTAACATACGGTAACGATACCCTAATAGATAGACCACTTTAAAATTAAAATTTCAAGTAAATGTAAGATAGCAAAATGTAGGTAATAGGTCAAGGCAGAGTAATACTGCCCACGGTTTACGAAAATCATGTTCTCAGCCCAATTAACATTTGGCTTTAGAGTTTCTACGTTTTGTCGTTCGTTTCCTCATTATAATTTACGACAGGAATCATGAAGGCTATTTCTCGTTTATTTAGTCGCACACAATGATGATATGACGATCGTATCTCGCTGTTACACTAGACTTTGGAAAATAATTGGAAGTCACGTACATACGTTAAAGTATCATTTTATGCAATAAAAAAATATTTTTGATTTAAGTTTTTACTGTCTAAGTTCCAGAATATGATAAAGAGATTTTCAGTCATCAGACAAACTATAGTTTTGTACCAACTTTTTGCATCCTCTCATGTTATTTTTAAATTATGTTTACTAGTCTATATGTAATCAGGTTACAAAATAATAAAATACCCGTGTTGCTCCGTCTTATCTTTAGCAAGCAATCCATCAAAATAAATCCTTTTAACCCATTTTCAGGCTAGTAGTTAAGACGTGACAACGAAATGTCAGTCTTACTCATAAGACCTGATTCACACTGGCGCGGACTGCGGTGGCGTTCAATAGTGATTTTGTCAGGTATTGCTACTAGCTTCCGCCCGCGACTTCGTCTGCGTGGAGCCGCGATAAGAATAATAACATGCTATATTTTAATCCAGGCTATAAAGTATATTTGTGCAAAATCTGATCAAAATCGGTTGAACCGTTTAAGCGTGATTGAAACTTTCGCATTTATAATATTATTATAATAGGAATGACCGCCACCGCAGGCCGCGCCAGTCTGTTGGCGGATTAATAAATAAAGATACATGTTAGACAGGCACTGTGGTCGACAACACCTTTGCCTGAAAAATAGTTAACGGACTACCGTTGTTATGTTTACTTTGAAGATTACCTTCCTTTATTTTGGGTTAAAAAAATTGTTACATTGAAATATGTGTCGTCGGTTTGTGTGAATTGTTATAACCCATTTAGAGCTTAACCCATGGCGAAGGTAAGCGGAGTCACGAGTGCGATAAGATCTTAATTTCCAGTTTATACACAACTTGTTATTGTACTTATATAGTCTTTGTTGGCATTGTTGTGCTAAGATGACTGCCTTTGATGAATTAATTCCACATTTCACGCAGATTATACAAGTTAATTCTCAAATTTGTATCTTATTGGTGTTGTATAATGTATCCATTATTTTTATTTATTATATTATATGACTCCTTTAGCTAGGTCGACTCTATCGATTCTATACATTTACTAGTCCTTGTACTTAGATTATTGAATATTGATATTTAGATTCATCTATTTTTGTTTTTAAATAAAGTCTATCCATACAAATTCATCCCGTAACCGATAAATTTGTGGATTATATTAGGTATCCCAAATTACTTTGAATCGATGAGGAAGTACTATAAATCGTTCTAATTAGAATTGCAAGTTGTGTTGTTATTTTCATTCCCATATATTTTCATATCCATACAACTTTGTTCAAACATTACAAGAATGTAATATATTTTCTTTAAGGCTGCGTAGTATTTTTGTGACTTAAGCAATAATTTCCAGTTCTTATTATTTTCTAAGTGAGGTAACAAGTGACTTTAAGTTCAGTACAAATGTTTAGGAACAAGTATGACGGCTTTAGAGATATAAATCAGAATTTTAAATGTTTGTGTGCTCTTGCGCAGCGGTTTATTGTCTTGTTAAACGTTTATTCCTTATCATTTCGGAACCTGTTAAAAACATATTAAAGTTTTTTATGACAGCTCAGTCGTTAAGTTTTGGCGAGTAAAGAAATATTTGTTTGCGATCTTTGCTTGATTGCAATTGGTAACTTTAACTTAGACAATTGTGTATATTGTAAGCGTCAATAAAAAAAGCACATAAAACATAATGCCAATGAGTATTATTGCAAAATAAATTGTTTCTAACATTTGATGGCTTATTTGTTTTTAATTGATTACTTTATTTAAACTTTATAATACAGGATAATATGGCGGAGACTGCAGGTTTCTAAACTTTGAAAACGAATAAGGCACCAAATGTCTGTCTATAAAAACACACTTCCATCACCAAGCTGGCTCACAAGTCCTTGGCTACGCAAGTGTTAACTTAAAAACTAAAAAATAAGAAAAAAAGAAACGTGCCCAGGTTCGAGATTGGTTGCTTGTTGCTGGCGACAGATATCCGGGCTTGTCTGTACGAACCAGGAATGCGTGAAGGCCGGGTTCAGGGCGGGGTTGAGGCCCGGCGCCGGCCCCGGCAACCCCATCACTCCGGGCAACCCCGGCCTCTGGTGGTGGTGGAACCCCGAGGCCACCGCGTAGTCCATTGCCACTGCCTGATACGGCAACATCACTCAAATGCCTCGACACATCGCAACTACCGAAACTGTTCCTCTACGTAAACACTAGCAGCTGTTCCCGATTTCAGTCCGATGTCACATCAGTTATCAAACAAGCTCTATTTCGGGTGATCATTTACGGGTAGTCGCTGGGGAAAAGTCACGCACAGCCACCCACTTAATAAATATTCTGGGCATATATCCGTTTTTACGCGGACGTGACCGACGCGCTACTGCCCGCTCTTCACGTAGCGAGACCGATTATCGAAAACAGTTGCATGCGTCCCCCTCCTGCGGCCGCGGACGTGCAACTGAAACGAAGCACGCGCCAAACGCGACTCTATCACAAAACCTAGACACCCTGACGCACCCTCGGCTCGTCGAGCGGGACGCCGCTAGCCCGCCGGCAGGGACGGTGGCATCGATCGGCCGTCATCGCCGAGTTAAAAGGCTGCGTCGTTACACGGGCCGTAATAGGCGGTTACGTGATTGGGCGTGGCCTGAGCTATTAAGTTGAATAGTCGCGTTGTGATTGGTTGAAATTGGTAGTAGTCGTCTACGTGATATGTTCAGGAATACGTTTATAGCTAGCTCATAGAATATAATAAGTGAGTTGTAGTTTGGATGCGCGCCAGTCGGATCGGCGTGTTGTGGTTTCCATTCCCGTTTGTGTAATGGTTTTTAATTATTAGTTTAGGGCCGTTAATGGGTTAGTTGCGTGTTGTACGGATGCGTTGGGTGAATGAACGGGGGCGTGGCCAGCTGATCTATTGATTGACAGGCAGTCTGCAGAAGCGGTGCAAAAACTGAAGCCTACTAGACGAGTAGGAGCATCATAATTGTACCTTACCGTTTTATTTATAGCAATTTGCCACCTTGTAGCAATATTACAGGTTTTGTGCGGTTTTGGAGCAATCGCTCGTAATAAAATTACTGACTCTACCTATAGGTACTCCATCACAAACTCACTTAAGTCACTATTAAACATGTACTTTTTTACTTTACTATCGTCAATATCTTCCTAATATTACAAGATAAATTATGTTCATAAATGTGATAATAATATATCATAAATAATTGCCCATCTCCCCAAAGTCCAAACATTAGTTAGGCACATAGGCACTCTACAAAAACTATTGTAGCAACACTCTAAATGTTTGACAAGCGTTCGCTACCCTCTAGGACGTATTAGTATCACATTAGGAATAACAACAAAAGCTCGTAGCACTGTCATAAGGTCTACGTGATAATTGTCCTTATCAGTGCTACGAGTGCTACGCTCGTTTGAGCGTAGAGCTTTGTCCGGCGTTGCAAACACGACCAACCATTTGGCTTAGGACGCTGTCAGTTTTGACAGCAAGCTTCGAATATTGTCCGTGTTATCATCAAATGTGACATAACATATACCGGCCCATGATAATTTACGCGTCTAAGATATACCTATATACCAGCCATAAAGGTATCCCTTAGTCAAAAAAAAAACGTGGGTAGCATTTGTTACGTCAAATCAGGTTTCGTAAAATTGGCCACACGTCCATCAACCCTTTTTCAGACAGAGGCGATATATTGACCACATAGCCGGTCAAATACGGATCTTAATATACCCCTATTGAATAAGACCGATATAGCATTTGTAGAAAATGTTGTACCTACCAATTAAATACCTACGTCAATTAAAGAAGACTTTAAAGTTTTCTTTTATTACCAGTTTTTTTATTACTATTATTTGAACAATTTTACTATTTTTAATAATGAAAACATTCATTATCAAAAATAGTAAAATAGTCCAAATAATATTTAAAATTTCTACTTTCTAAAGAATCTCAAAACGCTGTAGGTATTAGACATTGCAAAAAAAACACCGTAACTGACGTACCTAATTTGCTAAATATGTAAGTATAAACTTAGTTATACTTTAAAACAATTGGAATCCCCTTGGTTTGTTCCTGATTTGTCCCGCCACGAGCACTGCAGCCACTAGCCAATCAATATGCAGGTTCAAGTTCAGCAGTTGGTACGCCGCGCGCCTGGCAATGGCCACATCTGGGCTTTGTTCGGCCCACGTGACCCGTTAAGGCACTAAAGGGTACTCTTGGAAATATATGGCTATTCACGTTTTGGAATCTATCTAAGGCTGTCACCATTACACTTTATTCTACCAAAATCCCCTTCTGTTACACCTTATGGGTATTGCCTGTGACTAACACATAAACTTTGCTAGGTATGGTTAACACCAAAAGTATCGCAATTAAAAGCACCAAATACAAAATAAATATTCGTTCTGGAATCACGGATGTTTTCTATGTATTTATTTATCTATATGTATAAGTATGTTTATCGTCGTCTAGTATACCCGTAGTACAAGCTTTTCTTAGTTTGGGACTAGGTCGATTTATGTAAGATTGTTCCTAATTTTTTTTTTGTATAATACTTATTAATAAGTGATTGTTTTGACGGCCTCACCCAACTACCTACAATTTAGGTACCAATGCTTCTGATTCTACGCATTGGTTTTGCTTATACGTACCTAAAAATATACTGCAATCTATAGCAAAACGATTCTAACCTCAATTGATTCGTATTGGTTAATTAAATAAAAAGTAAAAAAGACGGATGTCGGGATAACCATTTCAGCATCAGGCTGCAGGTTCAAGTGCAGCAGGTTGGTACGCCGCGCGGCTGTCAATGCCCACAGCTGGGCTTTATTCGGCCTACGTGACCCGATAAGGCTTTAAAGGGCTTATGTCAGCTGTTATTCTGTAGACGTCGTTAAGAGTCCCCAGCACGCTCGACATTACTCGACTCCCCATACAAACGTAGTTTGGATCTCATTTTAAACGTCGTGCTAGAATAACATGAAACTTTGTTTACGCAATCGGATCCGCCACATCTCGGTTGGAAAAAAGTGTCATGTTATTTCATAATGCCGTTTATATTGATAACCAAAACCTACGTTTCTATGGAAAGTCGAGCGTGCTCTTACTACTTATATCACTAGATTTTTGTCTTTTTTTTCATTATTATTTAATATTAGCTTCCTCCCACTTCGTCTGCGTAGACCCAGGTAAAAAAAATATCCCATATTTTAATCCAGGCTATAAACTATCTTCGTGTAAAATTTCATCCATATCGGTAGAGCCATAGCGTGATTGAGTAACAAACATACAAACTTTCGCGTTTATAATATTATATAGTAGGATACATTAGAATTCGTAACTTAAAACCTTCGCTGCCAAGAATCGCTATGCGTTACGCTCATAGCCGATCTTGTGGTTTTCCTCGTATGTAGCGGAAAGCCGTTACGGCGTAGGCGCCCGCTAGGCAGGTTCCTGGCAGTAAAAATGTTAACCGATTCATCGCCTCGCTACGCTCGTAGCGCTACGCCGTAATACGTAGCAGCGTAATGTCCATATGTAGCGAAAAGCGCTCGTACCGCTCTGACGATGTTACCAATGTGTCGTGATTGGCATTGAATGGGTAAACTTACTAGTTTATGGGGTACATGTCACACATTTAATTAAATTTCACGTCAGTAGAAGCTGCCAAAATACAATAAAATACAAATACTCTTTATTGCACACCTCACACAAACAAAGCAGTACAGCAAAAGCAAGCAGTAGCAGTATATACCTACTTAATGTAATATAACTTCAAGAGTTTCACATTACGTAAATTGTAAGTTCTTTCTGTTTAAAATAGTTAGTATGATCCTGCTTGTCCTTCAAAACATTATATTTATACTAATGTATAGAATAGAATATTAATATGGTAGAATAGTTTAGGTACATCTCCAGCCTATTCTCCTGACCACAAAATACCGTTTGAAAATCTAGATCTAACACTGTGATGGCTCATTATCTAATCCTAACACACGCCGGACACTGCGGCTTCCGGCACCGCGTCCTAGCGGCGGATATGTGTAGTGTTGACCCATCATTACAGCGGTGTTGGGCGCAGTGTCGACCCATCATTACCGACGTTAGACGCGGGCCCGTCATTACGTTGAATCATCGGGATGTGGTAGTTTTCGCCGCGCAGCTGGATTAAACTTGTTGTGTGTTAACACTGAAGATAAAGATAAAGCCTTATGTAGTACTTCAATAAAATGTTGCAGGCAACACTAAACATTTAGTATTAAATCATTTGATCTCTTTCTCACACGAGAATTTGATGCCGGGAGCTTAAATTCGTCCAGATATTTTGTATTTAGGTACTACGCAGTTTCTACCCAGTGTTCTTATTATTAAATTATTCAACTCAACAGCGGCGTCCATAACGGCTTAAACTCTATATGTAGCGAAAAGCGCCTGTGAATGGGTTGACCAAAATTACTACTTTTACAGAAATTAATTACTCTAAAATATAGTAAATAACTACAGTGTGCTTTATCAGAATGTCCAAAAGCACTATTCAAAGCGTATAGGTAAATCATACTTAAACAAATAAATTAGGCACCCATAAAAACCATTGCTTTAAGCTACCTTCCCTAAAAAGTACCTAATAAAAGAAGTTCAACGAACGCTCACACGAGTGGTACATTTCTAAAATCGAATGTCAAGTTCTTGGACAGGTTCAAATACCTGTCGCTTTGGTTTAATGGTTAAAAAATAAAATCACGAATTTAACCAATAAGAAGGTGTTTTGGACACTGTCTTGTAAAAGCGGTCAACGCGTGCGCATAGTGAGGGAAGAAGCGGGTCCATTTGTATTACGTAATTTTACATTACCTGAATATTATTTCGTGAGATATAGTCGACTGTCTACGTCTTATAAAATCTATAATAAGTGTTTTGGAATAGAGCTCAGACACTCATTTTGTTTAATTTACAATAAGGAATGGTGGCTAGACTTGCCTTTACTTACGTAGGCACCTAAAAACGATTGAAGGCTACTATAAAGTCAAACATATTTTGATACTTAATCAATGTAAAAATAACATATTTTACATGCGTGGAATATCGTAATCTTTTTTAAAGAATGAAAGAAAGCATCCGAATGGTCATCAAATTGCAACAAAGAGGCATGTAACTCGCCTGAATTCACAACTTCATTTCATACTCCTCCACCCGCTGCTAAGCTTTCCGCTACCTCTCCCGCTCCCGCGTGCACAGTGGCCGCTCCCCGCGTTACTCCGCGTCCGTATTTCGTGACCGTGTCCATAATAAACGGTCAGTTCATTGATTATGTCCAGATTCTGCCTTTACGGTACACCTACTTATTGGACCAAACGATTTCGACAATGGAAAAAATGTTTTTCTGGGAATCTTAGCAGGGCTTTTTAGACGTGGAGAAAATAGGCGTTTTCTTTTTTTTTAGGCGTCACCTTACCAGTTACTCAATTGTCATTGCTATTGTTCAATTGTTCAAATTCTGTAAGCAATTTAAGTTTTGTACCTAATAAGGTTCAGGAATTTTATACTTTTTTTTAAAACAATTAACCAGTTGCTAAGCTAAATCTAAACCTAACATTATTGTAACTTACCTAATATTTAAGTAAATACATATACAGTATTACGTAACATATTTTAGGTTTTATTTTCACTATGTCATGTTAATTTATTGAATCAGGCGTTACTTTGCGGAAGTCCATGATATATTAGGAGAACAATATTTCTTTGCTATTCCGCTAAAAAACGTGCTGGTCTATTAGTGAAGATAAGATGCAACTATTTGCGTAAAAACATGCAAAAAATTACAGCAAACCACCACCAATAATGACAAAAACCTCGACACGTGTTTCGCCTCTCTACGAGGCATCATCAGGAGATGCTGGCAGGAGATGTTGCTTGCGCCACGTCCACTGAGCAAATGACCCGCCCGTTTTTTTTTTTTTTTTGAACCTGACTGTTGCTATAATAGGACGGACCCAATATAGCGGTCGAACTGCGTGGTTGGAGGGTGGCCTGGGGAAAATCCAGGGGAAGCCTCCGGCACGACCACGCGGGAGACCCGCCCGGAGCCATCCGCCATATTTATATTCTGTCCCCCCATACTACCGTTCATGCGTGAAAGAGATGGAAGAACACGTAACAACGGTGATGACGCAACATTCAATTGTTCGTTGATAATAACGCCTCTATTGCTGTACCTAATTATTTCTAATTGTTCTAGAACACTTAGACGCAATCCTTTTTCGCAAACATGCAAGATGTTGAAAGAATGATTGTCAGATAACGCATGGTTATTCTCCAATAAATGTTTTGCGAAATTAGACTTGTCCGGGTGATTATGCCGATACGACGCAACATGTTCCTTATACCTTGTGCTAAAACTACACACTAATACTAATAGTTGCATCTTATCTTCACTAATAGACCAGCACGTTTTTTAGCGGAATAGCAAAGAAATATTGTTCTCCTAATACTATGTCATGTTAACAATTTCCGAAATGACAGTTCCATATTCTTTCAAGTGTAATAATATCCGGGTGTATACTCGTACAACTATGACAGCTTACTCATAAAATGTCCCATCGCTCCGCAAGCGAGTGATGGGACATCATCATAACGACACCATCGGACCTTACAACCCAGAGGGAAAACTAGACCTTATTGGGATTAGACCGGTTTCCTCACGATGTTTCCCTTTACCGAAAAGCTAACGGTAAATATCTCCAACGAATAACTCTGGGATATCTGTTGCGAAACGCCAATCGGTCACCAAATTAAACGCCGCAAGTGGACTTGGATCGGTCACACCCTAAGAAGAGCTCCCAACCACATCCCAAGGCAAGCCCAGGAATGGACACCACAAGGGAAGAGGAAACGTGGCCGACCGAAACACACCTGGAGACGTTCAGTGGCAGCGGAACTGAAGGCTATCGGGCTGACGTGGTCCGAGGCGAAGCGCGTAGCCCAAGACAGAACGCGATGGCGGAGTACTGTGGAAGCCCTCTGCCCCATCTAGGGGACACAGGACATTAAGTTAAGTAAGTCAAGTAACGGTAAATATTCCGTACATAAGTTCCGAAAAACTCATTGGTACGAGCCGGTAGTCGAGCCCACGGCCGCCGATTGACAGCCGCATGCCTGAGCCCCTAGGTTACCGTAGCGTCAGATTAATTCAGTACTATCAGGGATAATTGAATCTCGCCTCCAGTTGGCACCGTACAGAATTGCCTACTCGAGTGAAGTCTGGGTTATCTTAATACTAAATCGTTTTCCGAGTAATAGTTTCGGTAATTGATTCGATTTGAATTATTTTGGTGCGATTCGTTTTCGGTTCAGAGTACAGATTTATATGACACTATTTGAACTGTTGAAAATAAAATGTTTTTCTTTCAAACGTGATTTAAAAATTAGTACGTCGTTTTACTTGTCCTACTAAATGTTAGAAAATTAAGAACTAGCTCGGTGATACTCGTAATATTACATATACTCTGTACGTGTATACGAATAGATTAGATTAGATTATTATATTTTATTTTGAAAATTTACATGTCATTTCACAACATTAAAATAGCATGGATTCACAAAAAGATCATCAGAGTGTATAAGAATAAAAAGAAATATAAATAATAGTCAATAAAAATCCAATTTTAAATGAAAACAAACAAGAAAAATAATAAGAATAAGTACCCACATATAGTTTACTTACAGCCTTCCTTATTTATGTATAACTTGTATGTATACAAATATACTACCTTATAAATATAGTTCCCTACTGTTTCTACACCATAACGTGGTTTTATAACACCGAGCAAACTCTCATATCACCTATCCTCAATCTTCTTCGATCCGCCCCAATGGTGGCTGGTGAATTTTAATCAGTTGGATCGATGGCCCACATTCGAGGGGTCGGCCACCGGCCTTCAGAGCGGGTCACTTGTGCTCTAAGCTTCTCACGTATTAATGAACTATTTTTTTAATAGGACGGGCGCACGCCCGCCCAGGTTTTCCAATACCGACGTCAGACGAAAGGACATCGTAGACGCCATGTTGTTTTTATCTGGTGGTCGGTTTGACTCGACTGGTGTGTGGCGGACGTTCGTTGTGACACGTAGGCTTTGCGAGCGTAGACGATAAATGTGCAGCAAGTCAGATAGGCCTCCTTATTGACGCAAGAAGATATTACCTGTTTGATGTTTTCCGGGTGTACAAAACTACATACACTTATATTAGCGTATTCCGCTTTTAATTTACGATGCCGTCTAAATATTCATTTCGCTCTAAGACTGACGCATATATGGAAAATAATTAGTATGGGCATATGATTGTAATGAACAAAATTTCCTATTAACGCTCACATTTAGTAAACTAAAATGTGTGTTGGAATACGAAATATGTGGCGTTCCATGCTTAAAGTTATACTTATGGCAAACGGCCGTAAGGACCCATTAGGCATTTATGGAACGCCAGCTATATATATTATCTCTTCAATAAGTTTAATGTACTGAGGCCTAAGGTCAACTATCGTTATACAATAGGTTATTCTGGGATGTGATGAGATGGACTATTTATCCTGCTCACTCATTAAACAGTTATGCAAGCTTTCCCACGATGTTAATTAACACTTTTGCACCTCATCAAGTCATTCACGTGGCTGATTCATCTGTAATTAGCAGGTAATTAACGGAAATTAATTGATAACAAAGATTAAAAGTGATTAAATTCCCTTCCACTTGAGTTCAACAGTGTATTCTAATTTCCGATAAAAAAATATTGCAATGCATTTGTAGCCTACCCAATACCGTGAAAGTAATTTTTTAACTTTCATTTTGATACAAAAGGTTGTGCCTATATTCGTATCTCCTACAGTAGCTATATTTGGAAGATTTAAAATTACACAATACGTGTTTAAGTTTGATTTAAGAATTGACTTATCATTCAGTTGCTCTCTCAATACTGAGGATCGTTAAAAGATTTGAATACAGTATCATTATATTTGTGTCCAGAATACGTACTAATATTTTCAGTTTTTAATTTATTTTACTTATTAGCATCCAGACTCTTCGAAACACATATAGGTACATGCACTAATTGCTAAGGATACACCTAAACTACTCATAACAGCAAGAGTGCCCCAAGTAAACCGTTAATCCTAATTTATACAAACACAGCAACACAACAACATAAACAATCCACATAACATTCACTTACGCCGAAATAAACATGTCCAACTCGCAATCTCCATATTACCCCAGAATTAGGGAAGATCGCGCATTAAGATGGCAACCCCGATACTTTGATATGAATTAAGATATTCTAATTTTAATTGTCCATGCGAGTGTTGCCCGTGTTCGGGGTAAATGCATTTATTTTGGCGGCGTTAATTAAAAGATATATGAGGCATATTTGTAACGTTTCACTTCAAATAGCAAAGTTTATCCTTGTTCATAAACGTTATTCAAACCTGTTTCGACAAAAAAAATGTTATTTTGATTTTTGTGTGTCTCAGAAAAGTACAAAAAAAATCTAGTTGACAGAGATTTGTTAAGTTTTATGAATACGGATAGTTATCAGTGGCAGCGCGTGAAGATTTTCGATGGGCAATCCGGAACAAAAAGAAGAGTAGAGTATACCTATAAGATGCCTAAAAATGTATTTTAGGCAAATCCGCTTGTATGGGCACCTGGTATTTATAGTATTTTGATGATGAAAACGTCTGCCGCGAGAAAACTTGAGGACTATAATTTTTTTACCTTATTTACGATAAAATGTTAAAACCTCAAAGTGTGGGAGAGTAAGTTTGGCAAAGTTTTAAAGTATGATCCGTAAATCCCTGAGCTCTCCTGAACACCCATAATATACAAGAAATTTGTTCACCTTATACTTTCAACACCTCAGTGTCAACGAACTTGCGAGTTATTATTCTGAACTCTACTTTAAAAACATTATTAATAAAATTGAAGCTACGATAGCCTAGTGGTTCTAATCCCGGCTCGTACCAATGAGTTTTTTGGAACGAATGGGTTTTTTGGTACGGAATATTTACTGTTAGCTCGTGTATTTTTCGTGAGGGAACCGGTCTAATCCCAATAAGGTCTTGTTTTCCCTCTGGGCTGGGGGCAGTCGCTTTTGTAAAACTAGTGCCTATGCCAAATCTTGGGATTAGGTGTCAAAGCGGACCCCGGACTCTTTTACGGCACGACCGGGAATAACGCTAGGAGGATGATGATTAATATAACTACAACTTAGAAAAGTTGAAAAACCCCGGACATTTTTATTTCAAAGCCCAATCACAAAAACGGCTAAACAGATTTTTATAAATCGTGACTAAGAACGCTCGGGATCACAACAGCTTTCGAATAAAAAAAACGCATTCAAATCGGTCGATCCGTTTGGGAGCTACGATACCACACACAGAAACACAGATACACAGACACGTTAAACTTATAACACCCCTCTCTTTGCGTCGGAGGTTAAAAAATGAGGACAAACGATTGGAACTGCTGTGTAGTAGTTATTTTGCTAATATACGTATTAGGTAACCTCCGTCCGTATTATACTCGTACATACATGTGTCAATTGCGACTCGAACACTTATGTTCATATTATTTTCACAAAATATGTGTTCAAACCAATGAAGTAATTCATACTACGAACACAGTTCGCGAATGACCAAAAGTAAAAGATTCATTTTGTTAGAATTTTTTTTATTAGGTACTACTTAATTATCCCTACTTAATTATCTTCCAAAGTATATACAAGAAGATCAGATATATTAACTAAATTAAATTAAAACTAAGTTAAATTTAAAAAAGGCCCTCGAAGCATTGCACCGAGGATCATGGCGGCATTTCCTCGCTGAATTGCAGTGCTGATGCGTTGCACGAGAAAGCCGCTAGCTTAATTGTCTACACTAATGATTGAAGATAAAACTTCACACCAACTTCGACTACAACTAAATGTGAATCTAGTCAAACTTAAACTCTGAATAAGGCCCTAAGATGTTCGAAGCCCAGATAAAATCTAAGCAAAACATTAAACTTTGCATATGGGTGCAATTAGGGTAACTGTGTATAACTCTGCAGATAAACTAAATAAATTAATAAAGCAACCCTCAGCAGGGTTAAGATGAACGCGATATGTTAACCCTTCACTGCTTATCTTGTTCAACAAAATAAAAATTTGCATTTGACACAGCAATTTATTATTTTTGGGGTTATCAGGGCTGTGTAAGATTTTAATTATTTTTATATATTTAATGGCTAAAAACCCGGGTCTCATCTCATGATACATATTATAGGTACGTACCTAGTTCTAAGAGAGTTTTTATAATTTTTGACATAAGTACATATATATATATATACTATGATGCACGGTCACTTAATGAAATCTGTTAGACTGCAGTTTTAAGATATCCATATACATTTATTCATTGTTATGTCATGCAGCATACATAACAAGGTGGTACATTTTTAGTAAAGTCAATTCATGACACCCTGTAAGGGCATTCAATAAATTACACATTATTCACATTTAGGGTAGGCATAGGTATGTCAAATAAATTAAGTATACCTATATCACAAGCTTTAGTTAGTGACCACATTATATTGCAATAATTTTATGTCAGATCTAAAACTATCTAAAATCATATTTCCTATTTTTATTGTAGTTTATATAATAATAAATTTTTGTCGTCAAGGAATTCGTCTACCGAGTAGGTAATAATAATTTTCTATTAATAGAATCTTAAGTTGAGTCTTAAAGACTTCGTCACTAGGTTGCGATTTTATCACATCAGGAATATTGTTAAAAATTAGTATGCATTTATGATATGATTTATATCTAATAAATAAAAATGTCAACGCAACACTAAAAAACAAACGAATTTGTTGTTTGTTTGTTTGAATAATAACTATGATGTATTTTTATAATATAAAAAGTGACCTGTGTTTGTGGTGCGCCTTGGCTCCGTGTTTATCGTATTTTTCGAAGATAAAGCCAATTTTCCCAGATATCAAACCTAGCTAGCTCAATTTTTGAGCCCATAGATATTACAAAATTCATACAATTCGCGTTAGAGCCGTTTTCGAGAACGAGATTAAAAATATATAAACAAATATTGCTCGTGTAATAATAGTATAGGATATCCTGAGAAACGTTTCATTCAAGAATGCTATATATGTATGTCAGTGTTTGTCATCGCAGAGAATGTAGGAATCCAACGCTAGGCCCACCAAAAGCCGATACCCAACTTTAGCAACACACGTTTATCAGCAACACTTATTAAAGCTCTAAAATCTCTGGAAAACACCGGATATGAGTTTAACAGCTCATCGGCATGCCGAGCACGAGCGCTCCCCTGTTCACCCCTATTGACGTATACGTCTATGTGTATAAGTCAACGCACGTGAAGAGCTCCAGTGGCCATACATTTTGTATGGCGCCCTGAGCTCACATGCGTTGACTTACGTGTGAGGACGGATCAAAGGCACGCGCCTTCAGCATCGTCGTCACTTTCCGTCCGTCATTTGAGACGGTAGTTTCACTGACACTAGACATAACCCTTGCTCGGGTGTCGAAATTGGCGAATTAAA
The DNA here is from genome assembly GCA_945867215.1 of Epinotia demarniana. NCBI lineage: Eukaryota > Metazoa > Arthropoda > Insecta > Lepidoptera > Tortricidae > Epinotia > Epinotia demarniana. Next base: position 30,928,903 of record OX244260.1, read on the forward strand.
TTACTAGATCCTAAGCCGCCTGAAACCTTTTAAAAGGTGTGGCATTTGTTTTGTTTGATTGCATTTTAAAGAAAAACAAATTCTATTCTATTAGCTATTACGCTTGATTCAAACTGCATTGCCTAGTTTTCTATTATACTTAGTGGACGAGTAGAAGATTTAAATCTGCCTGGCAAGGTGTCCTGCCCAACTCCACTTGAGTTTGTTAATGCTATCTCCAACATCACACATCTCAGTGCGACGTCGGATCTCAACATTCCTCACTCGCTCTAGCTTTGTTGTTTTTTTTTGCCACTCTTTAAATCAGTACCTTCGAATATCAGCAATACACCGTCAGTACCTACCTATACCTTGAATGGATTAGGAAAGTGAAAATCATTTAAGTATGACTAGAAGCGCATGCATGGCTACTCTTTTGCTATTTTCAGTTTCAATTTCAAATTCTTCATTATGCCATTAAGTGTTCGTTTTAGTTCATAAGTACCTATGCAATTATTTTTAAGTGTCACATATAGGATCCCTGCCTAAGACGAGCACAACGTACCTACCTAGATATTACTTAATTCACATTAAAAAAATGGTACTTACATTTCATTATAATAAAATGAATACAGTATAATTCACAAATTCTTAATATACTGACATTTCCTCTTTAGAAAGTAAGGTACTGGTAAAGATGCCTTTAAATTCACCCTCACCTAGCACAATGACAATGTAATTCCCCAGAACAAATGAGTAAAAAAAGCCAACAGACTAACACTTTCCACAGGACATTCCCGAACCCCATCCAAACTTAACACATTTTTCCAACTTAATTCCTTGCAAAAAGTGGACAAATTCTTTAATTCGTACAAATTGGCGCTTGCAGTTTAAAGCACGATTACATTAACCTCCCCTCGCCGTCAAATGCCAGTACATTTTTAAGACCTTTTAAAAGGAAAAAAGCGGCCAAGGGTGTGTAGAACTTATTACATGGGTCCGCACTATTTTTAAACAAAAATACAATATTTAAAGATCATGTTGTGTATCGAATGTATGAGAAGAATTAACATGGTATGACACTTCATGACATAAAATAACAGCACCTTCAGTCCATCTCGGATGCTAAAGCGATTGAGGAAAATACCCACTAATAATCCACTAATACGCACTCCGGGAGTGCCGGCAGAAGTGAAAACTTGAATAATTTTAATTTTGCAAAATAAACCTAAAATTCGCGTTTTGAAGCTCAACTCCCGATTTTTGTATTCCGGCAATTGGCAACACTAAATCCTACGCTCCTACACGTCACGTGACCTCCTACGCTCTATACCTATCGCGAGTTTAGCAATTTTTCCCCATCCCAAACAGTGCGCATCGCCGCTAAAAAGTTTTCACTTTAAAAAAAAGGTTATCGATTTTATAAATACGAATCATCATCATGTCAGCCGAAAGACGTCCACAGCTGGCTATAGGCTAAATAAACGCGACAATTATCCCACTAAGTGATATTACACAATTAGGTATCTCAACTCTCTTGTGGATTTGATATTGACAAATTACGTAATCATACTAAGTTTTAGTAGGAAAATTGTAAAACTTTTAAGAGGTTGTACAGAACCCTAAAGAAGGCGAGGTAAGTGCAGTTTTTTTCGACGATAAGCGCGGGCCCAATAACGCGGGGTAATTTTTCAATTGTCCGTGTTAGAATTCTCCGACGCACCTTGTTCTTGGACTGCTTTATGCAATACTGAATAATCAATAATCGGAACACCACTAAGGTTGAGTTGAACCTTCTTACGATTACAGACCTATCAACGTGAAATATGGCACCGGCAAGCTAGCAGTCATTCCATAGAAACTTATCAAACTGGATACTTAATAAAGACTGGAAAGTCTTTAACGAACACACAGCTTACGATTACAGGCTGTGCAACCCACCCTAAGACTAATGATTTATTTTTAAGCTAAATAATTATTTGACGTTAAGCGTTAACTTTTTTTGGTGAATGGCTAAAATATGAATGCGCAAATTGTACCTATACTCATTTATCACAACTGAAGTCGCTGCCACTCCTGCCAAATAAGCTACTAAAAAGTTCTCACACTTATACTTCTTAGGCTAACACGTAAAACACCTATTAACTACGTTTGATTTATTTAGTTGCAATATATCATGACTATTCATTACCCGATATTACTTAAAGCGGTCCTTCGTCCCGCTGCAAACGATTTGCATACAATTTTTCTCCCGTGTAATTTTGTTTCTTTCATTCGACCCCGTCTGACGATTTTTACAAAGTGACTGTACCTACCGTGATCTTATTGAATTTACTGGAGAACACGTTCTTTTTTTCTTTATTTTGACTGCGAATAGTACAGTCTGACGGAATTATTTGCTGTCGCAGTGATATTGGTCGGCATTATGAACGTGCCAGTACAAATGATATTAAATATTGTGAGTAGGTATTTGATATTTCTGGAATATAACTATAAAGACTAATGTATGATTGTTATAAACTATTTTTACATTTATACATACCCGTTGTTAAGTCAGGTTCTGTCTTTTATCATAATAGCAATAAAACTTTACAGAATAATATGTATTTAAATAATTTTCGCTTAAAATGATTGCCAGCTAAACCAAAATTATAACACCAATCTCTCTAAACGGATCCACAGACGAAAAAGTAAAATCTTTCAGATATTTAGGATGCCTTATCACCGCAGACTCCAGATGCACACCAGATATAAAGTCCAGAATAGCAATGGCAAAACTTGCTTCCCAAATAATAAAAGATATATTAACTTAAAAAGTATGAAACGTATCAAATTATACATAAGGTGTATAGCATTGTACGGAAGTGAAACATGGACCTTGACCCAGAAAGCGTTCGAGATGTGGTGCTGGAGGCGAATGGAGAAAATTAGCTGGAGAGAGAGGGTAACCAATGACAAAAGTGCTGAATAGAGTGAGGTAAACCAGGCAGTTAGTGAGAAACTTAGAAAACAGAAGTGGCAACTTCATACTCAATTTAATTGAAGGAAAGATAGAGGGGAACCGAGGAAGAGGAAGACCTAGAATAAACTACATAGAACAACTTAAAAAGAGAGTTGATGTTAGGTCGTATAGAGGTGTCAAAGAGGTTGCCTGGGATCGGAGTAAATGGAGGGCCTACTTTGAGCTACCCCTACAAGTACTTTGATCTTAAATAAGAAAAGGAAGAATAAAACTTTATTAAGCGAAACTTAAGAAACCTTTTTGATAGAAGAGAAATAATTTAAAGCCATTTAATTCCCGACAAGTTATGAAATTCCATTGTTGTTCATTTAAACCTCCGCCATAATGCAGTAGTCGTGTCGTTGAGTTTTTTATTTCATTTCATTTCTTAGTCACCCACAAGTTCTGTGGAATGAGGGGGTGGCGAGTAGAGCTATGCATTTCTAGACACCCCCGTCTCAACTGCTAGTTGAACACCTAATATTGTTCAGTGCATGGATAATGCTTCATAGATAAATGTATCTGTGTATTATCAAAGTCTTTGATATTGTTTAATTATGTTATTAAAATGAAAAATATATATATGTGCGCTCTCGACGTCAAAATTATGTAAACTTATTTGTTTTACTTCAACTGCATTTATTAAATCTTTCCTCTTTATAATATTATAAGATACATATATTTTATTACTAGAAATACGATGTCCATGGCTATCCAGCGTGGAAATGCCGCCAGCATTTCCATATGGGGCCATATGGGGACGTTTGCGCCAGGAACGACAGGGGGCGATTAAAGTTAGATTTAGGTAATTTGTGGTCTATTTCTAGTAATATTTATTAAATAACTAAAGAAAAATTATATACTTAACACGTTCACTGCGTTACGGGGGCTTACGAACCCCGTAAGATGTCATCACTCAGTGCGTGGGACAAAAATCGCGTTTACTCGCTGGTGCGGAAGCTGTATCTTTGTTGTTTTTATACGTATGATAAAAACAAATATACATTTGCATTTCTCATTAAAAGTATTATCAAGTGCTAAATTAAACATATACGGGGTCCCAGGAACCCCGTACCGACCAGGGACAAAAAATTGCTCTTTAGTGCGATACGGGGTCCTGTGAACCCCGTATTTTAGCGGCCCCGGACGGGGTTATGACCACAGTATGGCTAGTGCAATCACCTTATCAGGACTTGTTATCGGTAAATTAAAAATGAAGCTCTCGCGACGCATGTTAGAGTTGGCCTATAGCAAAAACAAGGATGAAGTTACTCCATCAACGTCAAGATTACCGAGACAGTCGACATCGTCACCTTTGTTTCGCAAGATTTTTTTATTAAGTGTAAAAAACAAATAGTTAAAAAATTAAGGTGTAATAAAGTACGTTAAGTGTAAAAATAATTAATTAAAAAATTAAGGTGTAATAAAGTATGTACGAAAATATCGTTTGTTTTCTTTCCCATCACTATTCATTTATCGACATAAATACGATGTGTGCGCTACGGGGTTTGCTGAGCCCCGTAGTATTTCAATTTTAGTGCGATACGGGGATAAGAAAACCCCGTCCTTTCTTTTCTATATAATTTCATGACTTTTTATCGTGTCTACGTGCGAAGGGACTAAGACGTAGGAAATTTCATACTCTATACATTTGTCAAAAAATAATAATAGAAAATATAATATTTCAGGACTTTATAGCAGTTTTGACGGACCTAGTTTCACGGGGCACTTTTATACCCGTAACGCATCATGGTGTAAACTACTACGGGGCGGATTAGGCCTCGTAACGCACTACATTTTAGGTACAGGTTTTGGCTGGCCGCAGTGAACGTGTTAATGCAGTAGGTAGGTACTTACCTATAATACTTTTTGTTCGTACCTAGTTGCCGTTAACATTTATACTAGACTCAGTGTAACATCCTATATACTTTCAGAAAAATATAGAAGCTATACGAATGTGTGTGAGGCGTAAATCATAACTTATTTCACGGCCTTGTGAGTGTGCATAACAAAAACGTCCTGAGTATTTCAACGTCAACAGGTAACTTTCTGGGGACATATCAACTGTAATTTTCACTCCTAAAACAAACAATGGATAATAATAATAATAATAATGTCCTAATAAGCGTTTGAAACGTTAAATCTTATTAATTACCTTGCAGATTAGCTTGACGTTCGCGTTTATATCGTTCATAAGCTAGATAATAATATATCATCTATGGTCATAAAGCATTCGTCCCCTGCTAACAAGTATGTGTGTGTGTGTGTGTGTGCGAGAGACATGAATGCTTTACGCCCGACATAAACCCGATCATGTTAGTTAGGCTGGTCTATCCATTGCTATGTCTGCGTTGTGCGCCCGCGCGTGCAATCGTGGGTCCAAGCCGAACGTCGCGCGTCACCGTCAGCGACACCACTCACACTTGCACAAACACAATCGCCTCGCTGTTTCCGGCATTCGCGAGGAAGTTTGACGTATACTTTTTAGTCACTCACATATTTTTCTAAATTTTTTTACTGACTGCCTCTGATTCTATTTTACGGGGTGTAGTCCAAATTTGTCCAAGCAGAGTAATAGATTTTGACATATTATTCGTCTTTGGATTCCTCATAATATTAAGAGTGACTGTCGTGTGTGTGACGGTTAGTTTTACTTTCTTATTCATATCATATTTCCGCAGTTCGAGACTTGATATAAAAAACGGATTCGATTTTGGTTATAATAAATATACACTTTCAAACATTAGGTATATTGCTAAATATTGCACATAACCTAACAACCGAATTGAGAACCACCTCCTTTTGGAGTCGGTTAGTAATACCGCTTACCAAATCGCAAAAAAGCCCTCGTGTATACTTTTTATTACCACATACAAGAAGTAAACTAGTTTCAAATATAAACGCGGTTAATACCTACACTTAATTAGTGTTTTAAATTCAAACGTCTTCGTACGTGACAGAAAACATGAATCGGAGCCATTACAACGACATTAATACTAAATGCCCAACCGATTAGCGACCACGAGTCTATGTATATACTCGTAATATTACGAGTATACTGTTAATGGCAATACACTTTCCTTTTTACGCAGTCTTTTGTTAAATGAGATTTGTGGACCAGTGATTTTTCCATGAGGATGGAAAGCGCCGGTGGGCCTTAAACTGGACATCATCTCATCTACATCTACGAATGACAGTAATGACTAACTATTAGACATGTGACTATGATAATATTATTACCATCACACATGATGATTAATACCCATATATGATGCGATCCTAATGATATGGGTCAACTGGTGAAGTCGCCTCGTGAGAAAAAAGACCTTTTATCCGGAACCCACTAATGCGCCTTCCCTCACCCGTCACGCCTAACGAAACTAGACCTCTACCTACGCTTAGTCACGGCGTCAAGATATATTTGTGGGTGAACGGCGAGGTGAGGCTAAAACAAGTTACAGAATAGCGGGACAGCCCTGTCAAGCTGGTCTAGATCGACATTCGGGTGTACTTTCTGAGTAATGATCGCAATGAATACAACAAAATATATTGTATAAATTAACTTTGATTATGAGACAGAGACAGTAAAATCGGGTTTACTTGACTGTCCTTATGGAAGTTTAGAGGTCTGACAGGTGTCATGTTTATATCTGCATAATAAATACATTTTATTGAATCTACAGTATTATGATACTAATATGTGTGTAATAACATGAAACACGATGAAAATATGTAAGTAGTTATCCAGACAAAGGTGCCAACGTTTAAAACAACAATGTGCGCCAGTTAACTGCCAGTTAACCATCTGCTGTCACTCTGGCACTCACATACTAGCGATAAGTGGTAAAATAGTTTAGTTTTATTTTCTCAAAACATACTTAATCTATTACAATAATACTCACACCCCCCCACTAGGTATTGCCTGTCCCGTTAAGGGGCAACCATTTGAGACCCGAACTTTCGTCCGACAAACAATTTCCTGTGACTGTTGAATCAAAATACAGCAAGACCATCACCTACATCGAAAGAGTAACTGTTTGTCGTCCATTTAAATACCTAGTACATATGACTACGATACCAGAAATGAAGATTCAATGTCCTTAACTTTCGGGGACAACAGTTACAACTTTTGTTTTACCAATGTATAAATGTTTGTTTCCGATTGTTACCTACCCAAGCGCGGAAAAAGAGAGTCCAATGTAAAATATAATACATTATACATGATATGTTCAATTAAACCAACAAGTACATGACTCACCAAAGTAACCACCCATGTAATTAACCAAATGTGTCAGTCTGTAATCGTTCGTTAGTATGCAACGTGCCGCCGGCCGTGTCAGTTTTGCAATATTAATCGATTGCTCGATTAAAGAAATCCCGTGCTCGATTACAAAATACAAATTGTCGGGATGTCGGTCGAATCATTTACGCTGCTCTAAAAAGGTTTTGTTACGTATAAGTTATATTTCAAGTATTGTATCTCTCAGGGTGCCCTGAAAACCTTATATTGCTGCTTTTTGGTTATCGTAGTTATATAAACACATGTGCAATTTATTTTTCTCACTATATAAATATATTTATTTATTTCTTTTTTATAAGATTCTTCGGAGCTTTATAGCGTCAAAAATATTCATAGGTATTGCGATGTTGTTCAGTATAGAGCCCTTTTCTTGACCAAAGAAAGCAGCAATATAGCGAGGAATTGTTGCCAGCATCTTTGGTACAAACGCCAACACAGTTAACTGACCGTCTTGCATTTATATAGAAACTTATAACAATGCACATAAAATGAACGGATGGTCAGTTTATGTGTTTTCGATAGTACGATGCCACGGGGACTCTCTCAAAGTTTAAGCTTTAGTTTTTAGTTTATAGTTTGTTACTGTAACTAGTTTTATATCCGCTGACTACGTATATGTATATTTTATAGATGCAAATAAACATACTTAAAGTTACTATAAACACACAATTATTTTTACCCATGTATAAATAATATAAAAAAGTTTTACATCTATTCCCAAAATGACTATAGCACGGTCCTGGAAATTATGATGTCAGAAACCCAATGGGTTACTCGATCCCTATTGGGTTTCTGATATCATAATTTCCATTTCACACGCTGCCAAATGACTCGTGTCAAAAATTTCGTTAGCCCTCCCATTCACGAAAAGCGTTAAAATCGTCATTAAACACGACCGCTAGAACAATGAATGAGCGGCCGGCCGGTATGCTAGACACTCGAGCACCTCAGCTAAAGCTGGATTTTGTGATCTTGATACTTCTGGGGGTCTAATTTGGAGAAATTAAGGTGCCTAATTTGTTACAGGCTCCAGACAAGGAAAAAAATTAAATGCGTAAAATATGACAGGTAGTAGGTATTTTACAGCTTAGAAAAGATAGAATACATCAAAATACAGCTTCCCGTTAAGGCCTGTACGAATAAAAACACGTTTTTCATATTTATTTTACATGAAAGCGTTCTGAACGATTTGTTTGCAAAACATTGATTTGCATCATGCTACAAAATCATTCCCAGCTCCATCGCGATAAGTGTTACAATGTACCGCAAAATCCGCTATAGACTATCAAAACAAGTATCAAAATCAATCAATCCACACACAATCCGGGCTCAAAAGTCACGTCCCAACGCGGTCGACACAGCACGTACACCAATCATCAGAATCGCACCCGTGACTGTGTACCCTCCCTTTCATGTAACAGACAGTTCGTATACTTCGTCTCTGTCCCACACCACCACTCCACCGGGAAATCTCATGGTAAGAAGCTGTGGAATTAGGTACTATGACATTTCTTTAAGGCGATGGAAGATGGATTCTTGTTTGTGGAGATCCTTTTGAGTCAAGGGATTAAGATATGGATTGAATATTGAATAGGGCTACAAGTCTATGATACAAGGTCATTGTAGGTCAGAAGTTAACGTGTGGGTATGAAAATATTATCTGTCACACAAACCTTTAATCATAGATAAACTAAGGCCAAACACTCAGATCAGTTGGGCTTTTTCACTTTTGAGTGTAAGCCGAGGTATTCCTCAGAATATGGATGTTTTCTGGTTTTTACAGAAAAATTATGTCCCTATTATTCCAATACGTCACGCGTTTCATACATTTTGTATGGATCATCACGTAGTGAAACCTAAAGGGAAATAAGGTATTTTTTTCTGGATCAGACAGAATCAAAAATATTCATCAGAATCAATAGTTTCCGAGTAGGAAAAATCTAATAAAATTTTCAGTGTCTGAGTAAAATGAAAAACTTACACAGTAACTGCTAGGTATACACTTACATACCTTCTCGTATATCGGTAAGTAACTTTAGATGGTTAATGCAGGATTTTCCTGTGAAATTGTGTTTGCCAAATTGCTATAGAATTCTGAATAAGTAAATATTTTTTGTCTGTTTATTTCTGATACTGGCTGGATGTACACGTTTTAGCATCACACCCATAAAAATGTCGTTCGAATTGTTCGAAATTCGAATCGTAGCGACATCGCTATAGGGCTGCTCCTGACGTCTCCCTCTGAATGGCACGCACGACTGGTCGCTAGGGTTGCGATTTACTTTCGACTACAAAAATAGTTTTGAGATGACACGCGCGCATAACATTATTTTAATTCTCTGTAAGACGTTTGTCGGGATTCCCTCCGTATACAACGGCTATCTCAGTTAGTTAACATGAAAAGTTTTTTTTTTATAGGTAGCAGTAAACAGTCACGAGGTTTCTAGTTTGCTTCTTACATAAAAAAATCAATGTGAAACAATACTACTTATATTTTATATTTTATCAATAGTATCAGAGTATGTATAGGTATATGTATAGCTCGAATTCATTTTTTTCTTAGCAAAAACGTACCTACCTATTTTATTAAACACGTCGAAGTGCGCATTTAAATTTCCGGTCCGTTCGTCCGAAAAAGGTTAATAAAGCTCAGGCGAACGTCACTTTGACGATGGACCCAATCCTTCCTATACGGAAGCTCTTTACAGAAAATACCTTTTCCGTCGCCCCAAATACTTCATGCAGTAACTCTTTGTCGCATGCCCCTCCGTTTCAATACGTCTAAGAATACCACGTACTCCGATTTTTCTGGTCAAACGAGCGCCGAACGAACGTTCAGACTCGGTCGGCCATCACCGATCTATCAACGGTCGCGCGCGGAATTCCAAATTCGAAATCACCAATCACGCCCTCGATTTCAAATGGGCTTACGGTCATCCGTCGAATATTGAAAATCGAACGAATGTCGAACCGATTTAGATTTGTTTCTAACTGGCCAGTTCTAAAAATCTATATTTTTTTAAGTATTGGAATACCGTATTGCTTTTGTTCTAAGGTTGCTAAAGAGCAGTTTCAAAGCACAGTAAGAGCTCATATTGGTTTTAAACATACCCAAGTTGTTTAAAAAGAGTGATTCAACAAACTTTAGTTATTTGCAGTGATGACATCACTTGTTCAAGAGAACCGTGAAGTAGGTATATATGTTAGTACTTATTAAAATTTCCTTTTGTCTTTGAGGAGTCGCGGAAGACAGTAATAACGTATTGATTGAAGATAAGCTAATACGAAATGCTGTACGAATCGCCAATGAAGTTGATACCTTACAATATAACAAACGAACGCATTGGATTTCCCTTTAAACAAATGTTTAAAGTATAAAAAATGAATCAGCAATAAACGATAAATCCAAGCAACCCTTCACTGCAGGTGGAAAATAATTTATTCAGATAAATCTCCGGGAAATTTCGCAGCGTCTGAAAGAGCCCCCTGGGCGCACTTGGCTGCTAACTGCACTTTTTCGTCATTTTTAATGAAATAGGTGACGATGTTGGGCAATTTGAATAAGGGGCTCTTCTTAAAATTAACTGAATTAATTTCTGTTTGTTCTTGGACGTAGGTGCCATATTTTCCTTCAAGTATAGAAAGATTGAGCTCATTATTTTTTTCCGAATATACTATTATTCCATTCATGACAACTTACTTAGTGTTAATTTGTAATTTTCTAGTCTTGATGATGGCTGGGAACGTTCGTAGTTGTACAGTTCATGTATGAAATATGCGTAGACGAAAAGTTCTTTCGATGAACAATCCAATCCAATTAAACGTTCTGCCGGTGATCGGTCCATCGAAGAAACGACTGTCGGAGGACGGTTTCAGAATCGGAAAATACGTACTTTTAAAAACAACTGAATTAATATATTGAATCTAGTACTAGCTTTTACGTAAGTAGGTAGTAGTTCCAGCTATCAACAAATCTGTACAATACTTACAACACATTTGTTAAACAACAAAAAATCGCAACATAATTTGGCACATTTCTACCGGGCCCGTAAATAAGCAAGATAAAAACATTATCGCTCTCATTTTAATTTGAGCGCGCATTAATCATCGCGGCATCGCGGGGGACATTTATTTTGTAAGAAGCATTTGCAGGGTTGACTTTTAAAAATACGGAAAATATTAACTTAAGGCTTGGAAGATTTCATAATTTACGGTGTAGCTCAAACAGTACTTTACCAATGTTATCATGTTTTCGTAGCATTTTTATTTAAATATAGTTATCATACTGATATCGAATTACCTATCGAAAGCTCGTAAATAATACTAATAATAAATAAGCCTATACCGGTCACACTGCTGGGCACAGGCCTCCTCTCATGGATGAGAGTGGATGAGAGGGAATGGGCAGTAGTCCCCACGATGGCCCAGTTCGGGTTGAGGACTTCACTTACACCTTTTGAATTTCTTCGCAGGTCACGCAGGTTTCCTCACGATGTTTTTCCTTCACCGAAAAGCTAACGGTAAATATCAAATGATATTCCGTTCATAAGTTCCGAAAAAGTCATTGATACGAGCCGGGATTCAAACTCACGACCGCCGTTTGGCAGCCGCATTCTAGGCTACTGTCGCTAGCTAAGCAGACACACTACTTTATTTTTAACATTTTATACAATCACATCGATAAAATCTTTCATATCTTCTTAGAAATATCAAATTCCAGCCGAAAACATAATAGCGCCATAGAGCTACCGTTCTCATGGAGCTTGGGTCATAACATAAAACCCCCGAATAATGTGTATCAATAAGATTTTTTGCCCTCCACCACGCCGATCGTCATAATCATAAACAAACACTTGTTGTAGGATCATACGGTTATGGATGCTACGAATGCTGCGACAGTAGGATAGACTTAGTGTGGATTATTTGCTGTCGGACCAAAATGGTTTTGTCCATATTTACTTCTTTCTAGAGCCTCATATTTAGGTAAAGCAGGTATGACGAATAATCTTATGAATAAGTACCTACACAGGTTTATTAGGAAGACGCGAACATTGTCTAGGTGCCAGTAGTTCAAGGTAAATATTGATTAAAAGCACGTAAGTGAAGTAGTGCAATTTACTGGGGTAATTTACTTTCACAATGTGGCAACGCACTAACCGTCCGCCATTATTAAGATGCTGATGAACTAAGTAAGGTAAGATACTGTCGTCGAGAGCTGTAACAGGAATGACTTACCCTGTTTTATTGGATCATGCGAATATCCAGTTTATGTAAATAGTTCTTATACGTACTAATATTGAGGTACCTAAACTATAAAAAATGTCGCACAAACGAGTCCTCTAACTATAAAATACTTGGGTAGCAGGTCCACCCAAACCTCACCCTCGCCGGCGGCGCACCGCGCGATAAATCTGCGCTTGCGTCACAGGTGCGCTACCTGCGCGCGCCGGCGCTTGCGGTTGGATCATTAGACACAAGAATGTGTGATTGGAAATTGTTTTGATTTCAGAAATTCTTGGGGATTGTTTACAGGGTTTTTATGGGAGGGATCGAAGTAGAGCTTAAAGGATTGATTAGTTCTAGATTGAAAAATACCCTGCTCGTGTTTGAAACACGAGCAGGGTAGTGGCTGCAAAGGGAGCAGGAGTTAAACTTAGATGATTTTCTATATATACTATATAACAATATTATACTGAAATTCATATTTTTTTAGCAGCATCACTACTTAATAAGTACAAAAATAATATTATAAAACCAAATGAAACAAATAATATCTACTCATTATTTTTGATGAATTAATTTTTAACGATATAATATCAATATACATTATTATCATACGTGCTTGAATTTTTCTGCTGTAAAATAAAAACAAAAATATACAAATGATATGACGATAAATACCGAGTCTATTTCATTCCCTTTTGCCAGTTGATCAGAGTAAGTACTTAGGTACTTACTTTTATAACAAAACAATAACACAATAAAGCCTACACACATGATCTCGTTAAAACCTACATAGCCGTACAACAATCATAATATACACCTACACCATTCATAAAACTAACCAAATGTTTTAAATTATCCGGCGATCTAAACCGTATCATCCTACACGAAATATAATGAGCCATTTACAGAACGTCAATTAGAGATGAATCCTTTGTAGGATGGTTAATGGTACTCGTAGAGCAGCGCACGCACATGTATAAATTTATTTGGAACGCCCGGTTATACTTGTATTTAGTGATAAATATACAAATAAATAAATAAATCTTAAGGGACAATCTTACACAAATTGAACTAAAAGTAAGCTCAATAAGGCTTGTGCTACGGGTAGGTACTAAACGACGATATATTTAATTTAAATAGATACTTAAATACAAAGGGAACATACAAGACTCTGAAACAAATGTTCATGCTCATCACACAAATATTTGCCTTTGCCGGGATTAGTGATGAAAATACAAATTTACAAGATGTTTTATATGACGGAATTGGTTGCTATTTCAACACGGTTACTATTGGAATTCGCAGTAAAAACAAAAACGAGCATAGTGAATTTTAAATGAACTATATTTTCTTCGTGGTCCTCCCTTGTTTGAAGTGTTACCCTTCACGTAATTATGCCACTCGCACATCAAAACCGCACGCACACACGTGCACATTCTCGCTAACCCTTCAAATGGCTACCGAGAAATTACGTAAGCAGATACTTTTTAGATCTTCATCTCGGATTTTTCTTTGAAGTCAAAGTTTTGGGGTAAAATTGAATATTAATAGCAAAATTATTCCCGCCAGTCCCTTTTCGAGTTTTTATTACTTTATTAACGTTTTTTCTTGTTAATGCGATATAAACAAATCGTTGTGGGCTTTTATATGTTCGGGGAATGGTGTCAAAAAACAGTAGCATTTTTATAGCTTCATCGTGTGTTTGTTTTACAAAATTTATTAATATTAGCACTTGTTTTTGTTAAACGCCATAAAAGTTTTTGTTTGGTAGACTTTCTAGAAAGGTTAGTAATAAACGTAGGTGTAAAGTGCCATTAGATGTTTTTTGATCTCTCTTTTGGGAGGGATCCGATTTTTATTAAAGAAAAACCAAAAGTAACGTCAATTGTGTTTATATGTGAATATGAACAGTCACAAGAATTTAATATCGGCGGCAAGAAGGTATAAAATCTTGCACGACTTTTCTTTCTAGTATAAGGATGTGTCAGCTTTATTTATGTCGTGTAAATGAAAGGATATACAATTGTATTCATTAAGTAAATGGTAAAGTTACAGTGAATAATTTGAATCAGGACCCTGTGTTACATCACACGAGTCTATTAAATATTAAACAAAATTTGCACTTACTAGGTTACAATACCTAGAAAAGCACGCCAATGTCAAAAGTTATACTCCACATTTTTTCATCATAAGTAGGCATAGGTAAGTCAAACTTACTTATCAGTAGACAACGAAAGCAATCAATATCCCATAGGTACATAAATTGTCGACATTATGGTTTGTCAAAACAGTGTCAAAATTTATCACAAAACAAAAAACAAATCGGCAATAAAAGAAACGGTAAAATGATTTACACTTTTTTCGAGTCGTAAAAATCGGTTCGCCTATTCACGCATCCCTCAAGACAGAGCGGATTAAGTCATAAATTTACGAAAATTGCCATTGATAAACATCGGGAGTATAGAATTTCAAAAAATTTGACTTTTTTTAATTTTGGCGATCAGGTAAGATGACAAAGGTCAACGTATAATTCAAAGAAACCTTTGACGTTGGATTTACTACCATTATCATGCTTTTCTCTAAACTTAAGTTAGAAATAGTCCTAGAGTTCAAGCTAATTGTATAGTACCTACGTTGGGCGTTCCATAAGTTCTCGGTATCGGCATGATCATGTCTCATTATAATAAATTCTGTTTTTTTTTTTTTTTTCTAATAGTTAAATAAAGATGTTGGTGTAGCACATATTACGACGTCAGTAAAATGGGAGGATATTTTTGGACTTTCAGGGGCGATTTTGGTAAAATTGTATCGATTTTGGTAATCCAGACATTGATTTAAAAATGAATAAATCTATTTAGATGCCTAAAAATTTAAAAATATAAATGACATTTGGAAAGCACAGCTCACCTAACAAAGTTCAAGGTGGGTTTTTATGGTCTAATCAATGAAAAAAAAAAAAAAAAGGGAACGCCAATTTTAGGAGGTTTATATTTGGCAGAGATTTCAGATTACCAGGGGTGCTATACGGGGACGTAAATTCTATACAATTAGTTGCCTATCCTGTCATCTAGTCTGGACCAACTCTTTAAGTTTTATTTCTTATTCTCTGATATTGAAAACACCTCAATAAAATCTGTGCAATTGCGTTGGTTAAAAAAGCCTCATTTCGTCGACAATAAGTTTTTTTATGAAGGCACTAGGGAGGTATACATATACGGTTCTTTTTTTGAAAATAATTTTAAAATTATATTTAAAAATTCTTAAAATTCAGCTTGTCAACTGTAAACTAAAATTCCACCTAGTACCGGAATCCTGGGTGTTGGATACAGCGGGGACATTTGTCGCTAAACAAATTGTATGCTATGTTATGCGGGGCACGGACTAGGCGACCTCCGCCTGCTAGAGAAAGGGTGTAAATGTAACAGTTGGCATTTTTTTACCAAAACAGACAATTTAATGAATAGTATTGGGCTGATGACCTGGTCGCGGGAGTCCGCTGGATGCGGGTGGCGTAGAAACGGTCATTGTGGCACTCTTTGGAGGAGGCTTATGTCCAGCAGTGGACGTCTTTCGGCTGATATGATGAGAGACTGAGTACCTACTAGGATTTTAAAATTGTCAGAAATGTAAATGCTCGCTGGTAAGCCCTAACACAATTTAATCATGTCAGAAATGTAAATGCTGGCTGGTAAGCCCTAACACAAGTTTGTCATGTCAGAAATGTAAATGCTCGCTGGTAAGCCCTAACACAATTCAATCAAGTCAGAAATGTAAATGCTCGTTGGTAAGCCCTAACACAATTTAATCATGTTAGAAATGTATATGCTCGCCGGTAAGCCCTAACACAAACAAATTGTGCGGTAAACGTGCCATATGGCATTTATGCTAAATAAATTTGTTAACAAATACTTAGAATTTTACACATAAATAACAACCACTGTGCTGTACATAAATAAAAACCTTTCTAGAGACTTCTAGACGAATTATAACAGCAAGTTATGCGAATCATCTTAAAAATTCGCATTACACGTTTACATGTGAAATCCATGAGCACTATTTTTTCTTATTTTTATTACCATATCCATCCATCCATTTAATTACCATAAATGCAAGTACAGACCCATTTGGATACAAATATACTTACTATACTCAAACGTGCAATGAAATATTGGAAGGAGAGACGGGAGATCCGTAATGGAACTTCATATAAAAATAGAGCCTGCAATTTAACCTCATTTTGTTTCAATATCAATTTGTCTACGAGTATATCTACTTGGCCGGCAATCACTATTATGTAGGTACTATTACTGAAATCCAAACATAAAACTCAAAATTGAAAATTCTCGACTTGCCTCGCTTTCCTCCAGACGGTAGGGTTGGATGAAAAACGAGACACCAGAAATTAAGTCTCGCCGTGAAAAATGGTTTTCTTGGACACTGTTGATGCCGGGGGTACGGGACTATTACCGCGCCGTTGTTTAAGGTTTAAAGGTCACACATCACATCAAGGGGTTCATGTTGACTACCGAAAACGGACTTAGTCACTTTAACGCCTTTTTCACTCGGTGGTAAAGAAACCGCATCGTTTTTAAACCCAATGACAAGGCCATGTAAATAGATTAGAGAAATTCCCAAAACTATAGTCGTAAACCTAAAATAATTTCAAACATAAAAAAGTGTATGTATTTTCTTATAAATATCAAAAAGTAACCAAATAAGTACATAACTCAAATAGGTATATAAATGGTACCAACCGCAGTACCCATACAGGTATGATGTAGGAACTACGACGCCTACTACTACTCTACTTCTGACAAATCTCATTAAGGTCATTAAATTATAGGTCAGAAAATATTACTTGAATAAATCTATATTTAGTACATAAACGGGACTCCATCTATTTCCTTGAAATAGAGTATAATATTGATTCGTTTTATACCCAGCTTAATACCATCCTGCATTATTATGTCAATAAAACAATAAAGGGCACATTACTATCCATGAGGGTAGTAATGTAAATAGGTACTTTTATCTACGCACATTTGATTACAGTGTTCGAGATTTGGAACTGGTCTTTTGACACATCGCGACACCCATATAACGTAAATTGGCACTGCTCATCGAAATAATAAAAAAAGTTTCAATAGCTTCCGAGTTACAAAACAAAGTTTAATCTCCATGCACGCTCTTTTTAGCACTTATAAAATTATCGTCATATTTTTTTACGGCTTATTTGTATAGAAATTAGCATTGAAAACTCGGTATGCAAACCATTACGTCCTACGACTTTTTATTTTTAAATTTAGTGATATACTGCTTTAATCGTTTGGAGTCTGTCAATTTAGAAATAAATCGATATGAATCAAATAATTGTGAATAGGAAAATAACAATGTATTATTTAATTACTGTTACGAAATAAAATTACATCGATCGAGACCGACATATTTGATTGTGCAAAATGTTGCCTTTGAAAATATGGCATTGATTTCTGCACGGCGCGCGAGCTCTCTCAATTTTTCTCGCACTATCAGTCTCTCTCTTTACTTACAGGACACTTGTGTTAGCAGACGATAGTGTATAGGCTCTCTATTTGATTTCCTAAAAATAATTATTACACAGTAATCAATCGATTCCTTTTATTAGCCATCATCAATCGTAATCGGATATTATGACAATCGATTTACTCTAGCCACATCACTTTTTACATCATATTGGAACTGTCCAAAGACCAGTCCCAAATCTCGTACACTGTAGTGCTCTAAAATGCGTTCAGAAACCATAAATTTGGAATAGCCGTCAAAACTCTCTCTATGTTTAGGGTCTCTATTCTAGTATCCATAGATATTAAAACATTTATCGATACGGAATGTCAATTCAGTATGTTTTTTTAATATAAACCGCACGACATTTGATCTCGAGTGATATGAGTATAGGGACTTTATTCGTTTGTCTATGATTTAAAAAAAAAGCATTTGTCATGACTAATTGCCGCCATTGTGTTGTCATTTTATTGTTATTTTTTTGTGTTACTTACCTACTTATGATATGTGTGTAGATAAAGTAGTGTATGCAACTGTACATAATTAGGGCTTAAAACACTCGTGTGATCCTATTATGAAACTCGCTGACGCTCGTTTCATAAAACCACACTCCTGTTTTAAGACCTCTCATTATGGATCAGTCGCATAAACCACTATTTAGTACAGCGAGCAGCATAGTATTATGATTATGACACAGTCGGCGTCAATGGGGCGACAAATCGTTGATTATCATTTGCATTCCCATTCAAGCACGACCAGGCAATGCCTTTTATTCTGCGATAAAAAAGTTGAGACTGAAATAAAGTGCTTATAATAATCGTGTCAAGAATTTTGCTAGCTTAATTTAGGTTACATGAAAAAAAACGCATATAGTCTAATTTATTTTTTACGGGTAGTAACGAAACTAAATAATTGTCCAAATCTAACTCGCTTAGACAGAAGAACTTAGAGGTAATTAGTATTGTTTTTTAAATCAGTATGCAAATGTTTGAAGGTATTTGAGGCCTTTACGGCCATTCAAAATTTGCCATAGCGGACGGTATTTCACGTCCACACGGCGGGGTATTGGTAAAGTTTTCAACTAGCAATAATCACACCTCGGATTAACCTCATTGGTTACGATATTGCCTCTGCGCAAAGTTGAAGAATTGGCCGACTGCGAGCCACCCCATGAAACTACGTCGAACAAACGATAGCGCGTTCTATTTCAATGCTAGCGCTATCTGTCGTCAAATAGCAGAACTACACATTCGGAACGGCTGATTCCGCGAAGAAAATTGCGACAACTATTTTAAATAAAAAAGAGAAACGAATGCTTTTCCTCGTTTCTGATTGGCCGGCTGTACGAATTTCACCGAACGAGAACGACAAAATTCAAATTGTAACGCGATCACGCTCCACGACCGTTACTGCACATTTCAAAAATAGAACACGCCGGCCATTTTAAGTGGATGGACAGTAGCTGCGCATGAGCAGCTTATTAATAAGCGTGTTTATTTTATCGCGCGTATAAGTATGCGGGTGGACGCACATTCTTGAGAAAATGGTCATAAAACTTAAATATGCGACCTCGTTGTGCCAGGAACTGCTAAACAAAGGTTTTGATTGGTACAGTCACCGGCATCAATATCTGCCGAAACAAAGCCGGCAAAAATATCTGACACGTCCTTATGGCATTAGACATAGAGTCGTGTCAGATATTTATGCGTGCTATGTTGTGGCAGATCTTATTGCTGGTGACTGTACTGACAGATGATGTGAGAAGACATGTACCTAATCATCACCACCGAGATTAGAAGATATTTTATGGTAGTTTATGGCCGATGTCAATGATATATGTTTACATTTAGGCACTTTATTCCTGTGTGATAAGGCGACAAGTTTATAGGCACCTTAACTACCTATTGTATTTATCTACTACAAACGACCAAGAAAGGAAAGCGACCATGAGAAAGGAGTCCTATGCGCTAGACAGATAAGATCTGTTACAGCGCCAATAAAAACGTCCATGAAGCAATACACACCGCCGCAGACCGAAACACATCACGACCCAGCAATGAGGAATACAATTCAATACGGTGGAAGTACCAAGTACGAACCACTTAATAAAATGATTACATAACTCTCACTTTCCAACAATTCTTCCAAATAAAATGGAAAAGGCACATCACCTCATAACGAATAAAAATTCATAATAGCCAGCGGCATATTTGTCCGCCAGAGTTTGTCAAAAGCCCTTGTTTTAAGAGGCATCCGACCCTCCAACTTACGTTGATCCATCATAGCCAAACGCAAAACCAAATCTTTGGCCGAGAAAAGAGATTGACGAGTTTTACAATCTCATAAACTCTTCGAGCAATGGTGTTGTTAAAGATATTTTATCCCGATACATTAAGGCTTATTTTCCAACTATCGTAATCATCAAATAGAACATTTCGAGGGATGCTATTCGAAGAGTATCTGGCGCAGGAAAATAATTCCAAAGGCAACTTAACTCAGTCAACCGAAGGTCTAATTTCTAACGTATAAAAATATATCATAAGAGCTTGCTGTGGTCATTTGCTGGGGGTTAGGTTATAAAGGTTCAGGATGAACCATCATTTGTTACGTCAGATCGCGTTGATACGGCGTCACAAGATCTGATGACCCGAGATTTGTGTAATACAAACTATGAATATATTTTCAAGGGTTTTCTTATTATTTTCGGATGGTAAATGGTAAATATATTTAGCTTGTGTTATGTGAAATTTGAAAATGATATTGAACATGAACATGTTAATCTACTGAGAAGAAACAATATTCTTTTGGAATTCCACAATAATGTACTAGTACGACCATATTATAATTCAGAGGTTATGTCATTTCATTACGAAGACTTGACACAAAATCCCATGAAGTTGGATTCAGGTAATAAGAAATTATATAGGTACTATGACAAAAAAAAAATACTCAAATAATATTCCGATCACTAATGGTAATCCAGTACACTCAATTTACAAATACAAACACCCCTAATACATTAATATAAACCCCGGCGTTTCCAACCCCAACATAAATAATAAATATACATTAAAAAAAACCACAGACGTAAAATATTCATCCGAGAGATTCTTCAAACATTCACACCTCAGTCACTTAACATCATAGAGATTTTTTTCTTTTTTCTCGAAGACGATTTACATATTTTCTCCGTAAATTTATTTGTCACTGAAGATTATAAGTATGGAAATTGGGCAATATGCCTCCTGAGGGAGCAGAGGTTTCTTATTTCTTTTCGTTTCCTTCAAAATATATTGTTTATTCGAATAAGTAATTAGTAAAAGTATCTTAAGTAATCTGTTTTTATAAAGTGACTGTTGAGAGTACGTTACATTGCGCGTGGCTGGAAAAATACTAATGAGCTTCTATGATAATTTGCAATATTTTATTGTAGTTCTAAATAAAAAAATGGAGTCTCTTTAACAAAGCTTCAACGGTTAATATCCACTCCAGTCATTTCCTATCGTTTTAATCACTATTCGCCAACCACTTCCCGTCTCAAATAGTCCAATTTGGTCCAAAGTCAGACCAAATCGGCAATCGTTTTTCCATCTAAAAAGGCTCCAACATTGCCCAACAGCCCAACAGGAAGCGGTAGTCGATTCGAGTCCTGACCGGAATATGTTATTTGATTGAAGTCTGTATGTCGTCATATATCACTGCCGTAGTTGGCGAGGAATAGTAAATCTCACAATAGAGATATGGATGAGATTGCTTTTGTGTATCTATTTAATGATCTTTGTTTAAAGAAACGAAATATAAGTAGGTAAGTACGCAGTAAGTAGGAATGTAAGAGTAAGACAATCTCAGTTTTCATGCAGCATGTGATTTTTCCGATTTCCTTTATAGAACTTCCACAAAAATACAATCTGTCTGAGAACCTTGCAAACAAAACAATTTAAAAACGTGAGTTATCGTAGATATTTTTCAAAAAACAACATAACTGACCAAGCGGGTTGCCATCCACAATTCAGTTGATCATTTCCATTATAAGGTTCGGCCAGTAATGTACATAATGTTACAAATTAAATGTATCTATATTATGACAATGAAGACAAGCAGTTTTCTTGCAATAAATGTATCATATTGTACCTTCCAAACTTACTAATTTGCGCATAGGGATTTTTTTTTCCTCGATGACTCGAGATTATTCTTAATCGACCAGTAAGGCGACCATACCATGTTCTTGTCAAAATTACATTCAGCCACACTGTCAGTACTGATATAGCATTGCTATAAAATGTAAAAGGTAAGTAATCTGACACACATGCACACATTAATTACAAATCTGTAATGCAACAATGGATATCGGGCATCGCAGTTGCTTCATGAGACTCAATCAAGAATTTAATAATTACCTATCTTAATACAAACGCAGTTTTTATTCCAGTCGCTACATATTTCAAGATAACCGTTTAAAAACACACAAAACACCAAAAAACCTTATATTCAGGGCACATAAAAATCCCCATTACAAGTATTACAACCCCATCCTGAAGCAACAAAAAGTTACAACTCTTAAGGGGCCCGGCTCACTTTAAAACGCCCCCACAGATAATAAAAACGCTTGTCTATGATTCGAGTGCCATAGACAATGAGTACCAACCATAAAGCAACAGCCAATTTATTTGGAGCCACGTCCCGCGAGATTTCCATGAGGTTTTGCCACACCAGTGGAAATTTCAGGGTTCAAATTTTGCTGGTAGAAAGAAAGACAATACTGGCGAAAGCAAATGACGCGAAGAGCGCAATTTTAAATTGTCATTACAGGGGTAACGGCGTTTTTATATTTTGTAAGAAAGGTGCTTCGCTTAACATACATTTCGGGGGAGATGTACAGCGGGATTGTTTTGAGAAAGTGTAGGAATGAGGAAAACGCTTCAAATTGTTCCATGATATTTAGCTTAAAATTTACAAATATTGTCATAGGATTATTCATCATCTTAAACATATTGGCAGGGACATCAATTATATTATACTACTAACATCCATTAAATACCCGTCTAATAGTTTTAAAAAAAGCCTCCTTTGTGAATAAGATTTTCCTCAAGGTGATCAAAATCTTCTGTAGGTAGATCTTGTCCAAAAACAAGGTCTAGTCAGACGATGATTGTTAAAAAAACACTAAAACCTCCTTGAAACATCCCGTAGACAGCATTTCGGAAGATCCCGGCCAATAAAAAGCATAAAGCAAGCAATCCTTTCTCTGCGTTAGGGCGACTACAAATCCCTCGGGCTTCACGAATTATTGCTCCTCAATGGAACACTCGTCAAGGTTGCAAATAACAAAATCGAATAGATTATTTTTAATCTACGTATATATCACTTATACTACTACTTTAATATTATCTTAACAAAGGCGATTACAAAAATGTGACATATGCTTCACTTCTTTTAAGGTGTTCGGAAATATCGTGTGTTTGCTACTTGAAATTATCAATATGAATACACTTTGTTAACAAACATCATTTGCATTAAAAAAAAAAGTTTCTGCTGTGATATTTACCATTATGGTCGGAAGCTAGTGTAAGTAGGTGTGAAACTAGTACGAAACTACTACGATACAGAAAGAACACTGGGTAGAAAATCCAAAATTTATTTATTGACCTATTTATTTAATCTTTATTGCACAGAAGAATATTATGGTACAAGAGGCGGACTTAATGCTATAATGCATTCTCTACCAGTCAACCTTAAGGTAAAGCAGATAAAATTTGGGCAGTACAACTTAATTTAAAACAAAAACTCTTTAACATGTTTAAAGATGGGATGAATAATATAGTAGAATACGATACAATATAATATAACAATGTGATATTGATATGATATAACGTTATATACCTATTAATACATACATACACATACATATGAATATAGATGAAACTTACAAATCAGATAGATTATTTTAACATTCTAAATAAGCCTGCATTCTTTTTTAAATTTTAAGGTAAACTTCTTCAATATATTGTACATATTCTTATACAATCAAAAGCAAAACAATCTTGTACAATTAGATTACCAGGTATTTTTTACAGGAAAAGAAGATTACCTATTGTGCTTGGTGTGAAACCCTTAAAAGTGGGGAGAGTCGCTACATATCCCATGGGTGTTCGCAAATTACCTATCGTTATTTATACCCATTGTTTGACACGGTTGAACAGCTGGGTAAAAAATAAAATTTAGTTTAGGAGCATTCGATTTTAGCATCCATGTCGTATCAGAATTACCGACTTTTATATGTATAAAATATATATTTATTTTGGGATTCCCGTTTTTCGCTAAACACGTAACCAGATGAATAATTCCCTCCACGACCTCGCCCAAGAAAAACGTCTCCGTGAAACGGCAATTTTTCAAAATAAACACTTGATGCCACTATTAAGCGCTTAGCATATTTTTTCTCTCTTCCCAACAATTTAAACTAATGGTCTTCTTTGCCGTGTTGAACAAAAACGTCGCATGTCCCATCAGGTTTCAAATGTGTTTACGACCCTTTTGGTTAGTACGAGTATGATCTGCTCCCCTCGGATGGCAGGCTGGACTTATTAACTTGCGATTTGACAGGGTGCCTGTTAAATCCTTTTTATGGTCTTCTTAAATGGAGTTTAAACCTAAGCGCACATTTTTAAGAAGTTTGTTTTTTACTATTTTGATAGAGTATTTTTTTTCTTAGTTAAAGAATTAATTTTTGCCCTCACTGCCTCGGAAAGCCCTATTTTTAACTCCCGACGCAAAAAGAGGGGTATATGGTAGCGTAGCTCCCTAACGGATAGACGCGATGCGAAAGATAACGGAATGCGAATTTTTTTGTGTCATAGATAATTTTATCACGAGTGTTCTTAGTCATGTTGTATGAAAATCTATTCAGCCGTTTTTGAGATATTGGACTTTGAAATGAAAATGTCGGGGGTTTTTCAATCCAGTGGGCAAAAATGCATTTTATCCACTAGTAGTGGGTAAACTAATTTGACCTCGGAACGTATTTAAGTAGCTTTTGACAGATAACAAAACATAAAACGCTCATAATACACAGATGGTGTATTTCTGTTGCCGCTTTAACAACAAATACTAAAAAACAGAATAAAATAAATATTTTACTACTTTAAAAAAATTCCTTGTTGCCTTCATCTCAAAATGTATGGGAAAACTAAAAACTCGACTCGCACTTGACCAAAATTGTCCTTGATATTACTTACGTAATTATTCCTGTTAATAAATAAAATTATGTTATTGTTTAAATTAATTGCACACACATTTATTGCACTTTCCTCGCTACAGTGAGGTGAAAAGTTTTATGTTACTTACACACAGGTACAAATGAATTTTACTTCTCGTGTGTTGAAATTTATCAGTTGCAATTTAACTCCACACTCGCGAGTAAAATACAACTTTGCACCCTTGTATAACGAATAACTATAACAATACCAGCGTAGTCAGAATGAATCCCATCTAGTAAAATTATGGACTGCAAATGGTTGACATTAAAAAACGATCAGTTTATTCAGAGTTCGTTCTTGTTTCTAGTGCGATTTTTGGACTATTTGGCTCTTGTCATAAAAACCGACCCACTGTAGGTTCGTTTCCAAACACACTCGAAACAAGCAAGTAGCACAGTAAGTTTTATCCGTCTAATTCTGAGACGTCAAAGGGATGCGGTGTGCGCTACAAGGAGCCAATTTGCATATAAATTGTGTCTTGTCGAACTTCGTCTGGAATACCTATTTAGACTTTGATGGAGTCGTATTTACGTCACGGTCCTGGATGATGTTGTCGGGTGGTACTAGAGATATATTTATATTGTGGCTGCATGAAAATACAATAAACTTGTGACATAAAACCTTCGAAAGAATCAAAAATTTGCAGGGTATATATATACCCTTTTTTACCTTACGGATACCTAAAACTATGAGGAAGTTCCTGGTTAACTAGCAAATCTCGCAAACCTAAATAAACTGTAAAATAATGCTCCTCAATATTTGAATATAATGTTCCATGTTGCAATGCTCGACAGGAAAATATACACTAAAACAAAATTAAGAATTACAAAAATTACCCACAAAGTGTCCTAGTGTCCCTTTTTGTACGCCGCCGTCGTCATCTAGTTATTAATTGTAGGTATCACTCGTTGCAGTTTTGTGTTGCTACCTGCTTGCACGTAAACCTATTTAAATTGAGCATTATTGTGCATCCATCAAAAATCCTCTAAATCTTGTACTTATAATATGGCTCCCCATGATTCATGATTCGGCCCGATTATCTGCCTTAACCCTGTCGATATGCTGCCCGCCCTCGATGAGGGTGCATTAGAATTACTAGTTTAGATCACCATTCCATATGCTATTATAATAATTCCTACTCTTTATATTATTATAAGGATAGCGATTACATGTAGAAAATTTGAGAAATACTTATTTATGATGATACTGTCTTCATACTGATTTGTGTACCATATGGATTGAAGATAGGTACATTTTTGTTTATTAACTACGGTATGTGTTCATGAAATAATGATACTATAATAAAACAATCTTAGTAGGACTTTTCAAAATGAGATAACAATAACAAAAAGGATTACACGGCCAATATAAAAAGGCAGTTACATAAAGTAGCTTAATACTATGAATTGACTTAATTGTGACGGTCACGCGCGGGTGGCGACTAACGGACCAAGAACTTCTTTCGTCTGAAGGGTTAACAGTAACAGGGTGAATTTTAAGGTAAACAACGAGGAATAAGTACGTAGAATTAAAATGTACCCCTTTAAATTATGCTTTTACTTCCGAAAAATTATATAAGTACGTACGTAATATACGCATCAAATTTGGAAACGAACTTATTTTATTACTGCAACATAAAAATATTAAAAGAATATAAAATTAAAAATACATATAAAAAACTGCAAATATTTATAAATGCAATAAACTTAATTAATAATGTAATAAAAATGTTACTTAACCAGTTTTCTTGTGGATAGTATCTGAAACAAGTTATTTTTGAATTAATAATCATTACATAATCCAATGAATATAAAAAAATAACATGAAAATATTCATGCACACCTTGAAGACGCAAAAGTTAGGGTAGCTAACGCCATCTGTTTGTAAGTAGCGGAACTATTACACACTATGCTTGGCGCTAGTACGGCTTGTCATTACTAGGTGGCGCTAGTTACCTGCCAACTCTGTGAGATTATAGTGTTCCAAGCTAATAGTTATGTTAGTCATCGGTGATGTGTTGTTGAACTTTCGTGAAATCAATAAAAGTTATTCCCTTTTAGTCAGTAAAGTGTTTAAAGTAGTTGCATTAAACACTAGCTAATACTCGTAGTGTAAGCCAAATCTTGAATACCAAATGCAACAAAATTTTGATTGGCCGTATTAAAATGGAATAAAATGATGTCTTTATAGTCATATCAAATCGATAGTTCACACAAATTACCATAAAACGTGCACAATGAAGTACATCGGTCGCGGAGTAAGACATCGTGCATTCGTCCGTACCTTATTTCCGAGCAGACGAACATTGCGCGCATTCCAGGCTGTGAGCGTCGCCTTTAATAAGTTAAGCTTCTTCCAAATAATGGCCATTATTAGATTTTCTTTTGAGGATACAGTATTTTTTTACGAAACTGTCATACCTAACCTAACCCGCGTAATTCTTTTATGACATATATTCTTAAGTAGTATGGGTTCATTGTGGGCTATGATCGGAGACTTTGGGTGTTATTAAACTAAAAACTAGTACCTACTTATATTAGGCTATAGGCAAAATTGGTGGCACAAGAAAGGTACCTACATCTAAAAAAAGATGCGAGACGTCAGAAAGTACCCCCATTGTATTAATATCCGCATGTAGACCAATAACTCGGTACGTATTTCGTATTTGTAAATTAATCAAATATCAATCCGTGCACAAATCTACAACGGGGGGAGAGGTGAGTTTAAATCCTCCGACTAGTCCGACTCGTTTATTTTTATGTGTACTTACGGATTTGTGAATGACCAATAATAATGCCGATATTTATCTAAAAATTGAGGCAAACATCGGCGTTATTATAATACCTCCTTGTGTTGTAAAATTTTACATTGTACGACTTATTTATTTATGCAATACGCCACTTAAAAGCACCACCGCTATTCCCTTAACCATTGATTTATATTCGACAATAATGCGACGCACCGGCTAACGTCTATTAATATTTGCAACTCCGTTACAGGCCGCTTTCATCCCTAATTTAGGCATGTTAAGGTTGTTTTTCCTTAAACGGTGGCGATTAAGTGAAGCACAGGGAAAACTGAAATTAAGATTGTTCCATTCGTAAAATTGACATAAAAATAGTACACGACATTTAATATCTATGAACAAGCTGGTTCCAAGCTAAAGTCGAACTTACGGAGAATGGATGAATAGATGCAAGATAATTTTATATAAAATATTATATGTACCTACATATTATAAGTTACCAATTGTTGCTATACCCTTCCAGGGTCCATGCATCTTGGTTTTAAGTACTTGGTTGCAAATAAATCTCATCTTATCTTATCATAGTTGGGCCTAACTTTGACTTAATATCCTTCTGTATCTTTTTACTTTTGTTTGTGAAGTATTGTGAACTGACAGTCAGCGGTCGGCAGGCACTGCAATATCTGGGGGCACAGCAGTGCCCCCGCCAAGTCGAGCGCGAAGCAAACACTGCCGTACCATCCTTTACTGGAACCATTTCGCCGCATTTTCAGGCCCCTTTTTGAGAACCTCTGGATAAGACCAGAACGCAGAAATTTTCGTCATCCAGTGAGCTATAATCACAAACTTAAAATCCAAAATTTCAAGTCTGTAGGTCATTTAGTTCCGAAGTTAGGCGAAAGCAAAGTTTCGCATTTATGACACTCACTCACTCATGATCATAAAAATAGAACTAGTACTTCCCATACACTCAGAGAGCTGAAATTTGGTACAGAGTTAGGATTTAATGGCCACACAAAGGGAAAACTATAAAAACTAGCCCACGTTTCTACAGCTAACTACTAGCTACTGCTACAAAAAGAAGTGAAATCCCATCAAAAACATTCTGTATAAAACTAGCCAAGTCTCGATGGAGCTGCTTGTTTATCTCTAAAAAGTAATGAAATCTAGACAAAGTCGTGCCAAGTCTAAGGTTCCTTACTGCGATTTCTTTATTATTTATGGTTAATGTTGTGTGACTTGGCCGTTGACTTGTACCCACTAACGTATAAATACATTATGACTAATACATTGTTAATTGTTATTAAACCTTAGGCCATTCTTTATACGTTAGTGGGTACATTAGACTTGGCACGACTTTGTCTACATTTCATTACTTTTTAGAGATAAACAAGCAGCTCCATCGAGACTTTGCTAGTTTTTTACAGAATGTTTTTGATGGGATTATATTGTTATGAAGAATGTTAACTGTTTCTTATATTCTTAGCGGGGTTAGAGCTTAGTCTTGTATTTGCCATTCAATATTCAGCACTAAGCAAGTAACTTGATAGTTAATACAGTAAACTTACTTAAGTAAGTACCTATATATTTTCTGTAGCTCAAATGATCATATATCAATATCATATGTTATGCTTGAAATTATTAAATGTGACCGACTTTTTTATAAAACTGTAATTGGAATTGCGATCATCTGCTTTGGACAATAGAGTTGTTTTTTGAATAAACTACTTTGATGCAATTCGGCCAACACAAATAATCTCAGGTATAAGTAGCGTATTTAGTGCTAGCATTTGCTCTTCGACTGTCCGCGTTAACTTCGTAACAACTTTCATCACCAACTTCATCTCTTCGGGGAATGATTTTCGGTATGAAAAGTATCCTATCCAGGTAATGATATAGTGTTTTTTTTTGTATACCAAAAAGTGACATGACTAAAAATTCTGTATAATTAAAGAACCTGCTTCCAAAATTTCACGAGAATCGTTTCAAAAATGCGGCCTGCAGAGGAGAACAGCTGGGCAGCGGGACAGACACCGGACTTACGAACGATTTTCGGCCAAGCCGAAGCATATAACTTCTTTCGCTTCGCTCGCTCGTTCGACTATTTCTGTGCTAAAATTCAGCTTAGCCGTTTTTTTGCGTGATTGAGCAATACACGAAACTTTCACATTTTAAGGGGGTCGAAACGTTTTTCGTATAACAGACTTGACATAGGTATTCGGTTTTCGCCGTTTCCATGTTTCTTAAAATATCACGCCTCTAATCTGCGAATGTCAAAAAACGTTTTGTATGGTCGGTAAACCACCTTAAATACATAGAAAACATCCATGACCCAGGAAGAAATATTCGTGCTCATCACACAAATAAATGATCTAACCGGGATTCGAACCCAGGACCTCTTGCTTCGTAGGCAGGGTCACTGTCAACTAGGCTAAAGCGGTCGTGTAACCGCATTGTAACCGTAATAACCGTATAACTATGTACACTTATGTATCTTTATAGTACACAATAACACATTAAAACATAAACTAATTGTGTATAATGCCATTTCAGATTAAAGTACAAAGGTGAACTATTAAGTTCTAGACATAAAGTCTCTAAACTCTCTCACGTCACGGTTTTTAGGGTTCGGTACCCAAGGGTAAAAACCCTATTACTAAGAGTCCGCTGTCCGTCCGTCTGTCTGTCCGTCTGTCACCAGGCTGTATCTCATGAACATGCTCAGAACCATCCACTTCCCAGGCTCGTACCCCACCAGTAATACTCAGTTAGACACCCAAAAGAGCACACAAGCCCGGAGGGTACACAACAACGACTGGAATTTGGCCGCAAATATCTTCAGACCAAACCAAGTAATATGGGCACTGAAAAAATTCAAACCATTTAAATCGGCGGGAGAGGACGGTATCTTTCCTGCATTACTACAGCAAGGACAAAACCTAATACTTCCGCACCTGGTAAGAATATTCCGAGCTAGCTTTGCTTGGGGGACCATACCAGAACAATGGACTAGAGTCAAGGTACGCTTCATACCAAAAGCAGGGAAAAAGGACTACTCACAGCCCAAATCCTTCAGACCAATTAGTCTATCATCCTTCTTACTTAAAACGATGGAAAGAGTCATTGATCAACACATTAGAGCGAAATATCTGGTAGTCAGACCACTGAGTCTGAACCAGCATGCTTACCAAAAGGGGAAATCTACGGAAACTGCACTACTTGATCTGGTCGACAAAGTGCAAAAAACCCTAGAGGACAAGCAAACAGCTCTATGTGCCTTCCTTGACGTCGAGGGTGCTTTCGACAACACACCCACAGAAACTATCCTTAAAGGATTGGGATCAAAGGGCGTGGACGGAAGCACCATCAGATGGATCCAGAGCATGCTTTCAAATAGAATAGTCACTCTGACCCTCAATGCAATTGAGCATAAATTCTTCACCACAAGAGGATGTCCACAAGGAGGCGTACTATCCCCACTACTGTGGACCCTAGCAGTGGACCAACTCCTAGCAACTATGAAGGACCTAGACTATGACACGCAAGGATATGCCGACGACCTTGTAGTGATAATCAGAGGTCCGTGCCTCCACACAATCTCCAACCTAATGCAAGGAGCGCTCAACACCATAAATAAATGGTGCAAAGAAAATGACCTGTCCATCAATGCGAGTAAAACAGTACTAGTGCCCTTCACAAAGAAAAGGAAACTAGACAAGCTCGCCAAGCTAAAACTGAATGGACAGGAAATAACATACTCAAATGAGGTCAAGTACCTAGGAGTTACTTTTGACCAAAGGCTAACTTGGAACGCTCATTTGAATAACATAATACAAAAGGCAAAAATGGCCATGTGGACTTGCTGTCGAATGGCAGGAGCAAGATGGGGTATAAGGCCCAAAATTGCTATGTGGCTTTACACAGCGGTAGTGAGGCCTGTAATTACATACGCCTCTGCAGTCTGGTGTAACAAAACCAACCAAAAGACAGCCATCACAAAGTTAAGCAGTCTACAGCGTACAGCCTGCTTAACAGCAACAGGAGCTTTATGCTCAACACCGGGGGCAGCCTTGGATGCACTGCTCAATCTAACGCCACTCCACCTGCAAGTGCAAAAGGAGGCGAAGCAGTGCATCTATAGGATATGCGCACTAACAAGGCCAAAATGGCGCTCGCAAGCGCTTATCAAACTTGAGGCCCTTGTTTT
This sequence comes from Epinotia demarniana, assembly GCA_945867215.1. Lineage (NCBI taxonomy): Eukaryota > Metazoa > Arthropoda > Insecta > Lepidoptera > Tortricidae > Epinotia > Epinotia demarniana. The sequence goes on from OX244260.1 coordinate 30,961,159, forward strand.
TGATAACAAAAAACTAAACATGCCCACTGACGACACTTACGTGGAATGCAAATTCACCAAACTGTATACAGTGGAAATACCTCCGAGAGACAAATGGATAAACGACCAAATGGACTTCAAGGAGGGAAGCCACATTTGGTATACAGATGGATCAAAAAAAGGTGACGATGTTGGATGCGGTATCTACGGTGAGAGGCCAAAGCTCAAAGCTAGCGTCAGCATGGGGAAAGAGGCCTCAATCTATCAGGCTGAACTCTTCGCAATAAATAAATGCGTGGAGATCAATCTGGAAAGAAACCTAAGAAACCAACACATCTACATCAATTCGGACAGCCAAGCTGTTCTGCTGGCACTAGAATCCCCAGAATCCTACTCGAAACTAGTCCAGAACTGTAAAAACAATTTAAATGCCCTGGCCAATACCAACAAAGTCATACTTAGATGGGTACCAGGACATTCCGACATAGTAGGAAATGAAAAAGCTGATGAACTTGCAAGGAAGGGCGCAGACACAACCCTGGTCGGCCCAGAACCGTTCTGTGGTATCACAAAACGGAAAGCATATTCTCTTCTAAACAATACTGAAAAATCAGAGGCAATAAAGCTGTGGAAGTTCACCAAAGGACAAAAACAGGCTAAAGCCTTAATCAAAGGGTTTGATGATAAACTGTCTAAAGAGCTATTACAACTCAAAAGGCACAAAACCTGCGCAGTGACGAGAATCCTGACAGGTCACTGCAAACTAAACAAACACCTGTTTCAGATGGGTATGAAACAGGATGCAACTTGCAGGTTCTGTCAGGAGACAGAGGAAACAGCAACGCACATTCTCTGCTCCTGCGGAACACTCATGCGAAAAAGAAGTATCTATCTAGGGCGACACGTCGTGCACCCAGAAGAGGTACAACATATCACCGCCCAAAGAATCTGGAATTTCCTAGAGGCAACGGGTCTTAACGGTGAAATCTAATAACAAAAGGGCTGCCACAATAGATCACCTGCTGGTCGAAGCGGCAAACAAAGGCCCAAAAACCAACAATAATAAATAAATCTCATGAACCGTGATAGTTAGACGGTTGACATTTTCACAGATGATGTATTTCTGTTGCCGCTATAACAGCAAATACTAAAACACAGAATAAAATAAATATTTAAGGGGGCTCCCATACAACAAACGTGTCTTTTTCCGTTTTTATGGATAATGGTACTCGCAGTTGGCCGGTTTTATTCTAAAAGCGTTACAATACTCGTATTACAACTTTATACCCTGTCTGTATTAGCGCGGTATCGCCGGCACAAGAATTATAACCGAAGTTACTATAACTATGTTACAGTGGTCATAGTTCGAAGGTTGTGGGGGCGTGGGAACACGCATGCGCAATAATAAGCATGTATGCGCGCGCGCCGTAATTCATGCGTTCGACGCAGTGTGATGGTTGCGTTTATCGCCCGCGTCCGTCACTTTCTGACAGCGTAAGTGCGAGGGAGATGATTTATTATATACCTAGTCGCTGAACTGAGACTTGGCTGAAGGAGGAATTTTTCTAAATCAGCTGGATATGATCTTTATATAGTTTACCCTTCTTTTACCGACAAACGTTTCATCTAATGAATATTTCGCCGAATTTTCATTCAATCGAGAGCATTTTTTTTCAGAAACCAAAGACAACCTTTTCAGGATCGTTTTATAACAAATCTAACCTGACCTTATGGGTCACAATTACCTTTTAGCTCTACCTAAAAAGTTTCTAAGAAAAAAAGTTTGATTGAATGAAAATTCGATGAAACAAAGCATTCGGTGAAACGTTTTTCGGTAAAATTAGGGGATCCCAAGTTTACCTAATATCCTCACTACTAAACTTGCACATAAATATTTTGACACATTCTGTCATAACATTCAGTTGGGGTCTGCGCATCTTGTCTTTTCTATGCCTCTCTATCGCACGTCATCTCGACACTCTTTGGTCTCTATGACGATAAAGTCGGTACAAAGATATGTAATAATGACTGCAATATTATTTTAGGAAAAAGGCTGATCCAGCTATTTATTGTGTCCAAATATATATTTTTTCTCAAACATGCAATTAAATATTGACGTAGGTACATTACTAATAATAAGCTGCGAAGTATCACGTTTCAGGTGGCGCGAGACGAGAGGCCTATAATGAAATTACATACGTAATTGGATGTCAAGGCCTGCAGAGTGATCTTCGTATGTTTCATTTTCAATTGGCGACAAAATAAAAAATCATGGCATTCAGCCCTATAAAAAATCTTTAGGTACCATTTTTTTCATTTCATTGCATGTTTGAGAAAAAGCACTATAGCACATAGAACGGTCGAAACTGCCTCGTACTATTAAGCAGTCGGCAGGCAATCCCTTATTTTCCGACCTTTCTAGTACTGTACTATTTATAACGTCAAATATGGAATGGTAGAGCTCCGAAGACATAATTCATATGTACAAGCGCAGACCCAATGACCTGTGTCATGAGAGTGAAAACACTTGTTCGCATAACTTTGTTACACATAACATTCGAAAAGGGCATTTAATCGACTAAACCATTTGATGGAACATTTTCATTCCAAGTTGCAGGTTCGCGTCTTTAGAGCATGCATAACTGTTATATTTTATTATATAATAATAAATGTTACAAGTATCTATAGAATAAAATAATGATAATAAAAGGTACCTACTGTCATTCAACGTCACGGTATAAAAAGATGTAGGGTATATAACTCCTTCACTAATCGGCAGCCTGACAAAGTAAACTACTTCGGCTTATCAAAGTAAACATCCTTAGACGAGCTCCCGATATTATGCAAATCGCCGAATCACATTATTATTCATACTGTTTTTGCAAAGGGCACGCCAGTGAGCCCTAATCTTGCATCCAGCATTTACAACATTATCCAGTCACTTCCTGAAAATATCTAACATTAAATTGAACCTTACGTAGCTCTCATATGGTTGTGAACGCCTGTTACGTTGATTCTCGAAGTTAAAGTGTTGCGTGGTACGCTAGTAATGCGCGCTATCCGCTCATAGATGGCGCTGGAGGCAATGCAAATTTTCGATAATGTAATTTCCTTATGAAAAACTGGGGTTCCGCGTAGATTTGATTGGAAAAACATCTGTAAGTTATTATTCTGTAATAAGATTAAGATGTCTAATGTTTGTTTGATACGGGTTTTGCTTATTTTAAATTATTGAGGGTGGAAATTAATTTTGTCGCGCGAGTGATTTTGTTTTTGAAGACGTGAAGATGTAATACCTACTCGTAAATGTGTTATGAGTACCTATGTAACGTTATTATTGTATTTAGAAGAATCGAACTAGTATATAAATATACTTAGGTATTTTTCAACTTAAACGATTTCTACAATAATCATTTTCACAGTTCACATTTGCGTTCCCTTCTATTTTGTACGCTTATTTACGTTAATCAAACGAATCGACGTAACTTGTCATTTTATTACTCCCGGGCATATGCACCCTAGACTGACCACACATCGGTAATACCACCGCCAATAAAACTGGCCCAGCCGCTGAATAAATGATTGTAATTCTTAAACTACCCTGAACTATCCGGCAGTAAGACGCACGTGGCGAGCACTAGTTGTAGCGGGGTCAAACGGTTTTGATACTTGATTGAGGCATATAATATCACCGTCGAGTCATCCTCTGTGGTTCGAAATTGTGCTGAGTGGACTCCTTTTTCGCATTTCACGAAGTGTCAAAATGTATGTGATTGTGGATTTCTGTTTTTGCGAAATAAACTTATTTCTTACTTCTTTATTGTACTATTTCGAAATAATTGGAGTGTTATCGGGTTCTCAGAACTAGGTACGGGTAGTTTACCTACAGTTTAGTTTTTAAATCGTATTTTTTATCCTATGTCTTCCGTTACTTGCGTATGTCTTTGTGGATTTGTTATTAATCAAAATCTATATTGCTATGTATTTTAAACGGCTTTGTATTTGCTATTAAGCTCCGGTAAACTTTGAAAGTGGAATTGACATTTTAAAGTTAGCATAATTCACAAGTACCTACAAATATCCTATGTAGAGTTAACATGTAATCTATCCTTATATAGTTATAAATGAAGCGTCTACAAAATCAAGTAATTTAACTTTTTAAATAAATATTATTGTGAATCATTACATCATCGTTATCAATAAAAAAATGTGGCTATGGTATGGCATAATGGAAAACAGTAACATGATAAATACAACTATAAATTAAGAAAACATTGAAGTACCAAAACACTTTGGTCTGTGTAGCCATAAGATAGAGCTGTCCGTAATGACCGAACACTTTGCATAATTCGGCGATCGGCTGACCCCCGGCCGAATCGACCAAATCTATATAAATGCTAACTCGAGCGGATCCAATGCGATGTTTGCAACATTTGTTGAAGATTGTTTACTGTAAACAATGTGGGTTGGTTCTTTATCGTTTAATTTTGAAGGGTTGTAATACGTCGACAAACGTTGGAATGAACCCTTCAATGCATAGGCATCAATAAATTTGCCTCTGAAATGTCTTGTAAACAATTAAAATACTCGATTTGAGACTTCATGTCGACTTGTGTCACCACAGTTGTATCATTTTTAATACTGTATGCGTCTAAATATTAAAAAGGGTTGTGTTGTGGCAGACAGACTCAACGATATATACGAGTATACCGACTGCCCAATTGAAAAAATAAAAATAAAATACAATGTTAAATCAGGCAGATGATTATTAATGATTTCATTTAATGAACATTATTCGCAAATCGTTACTTAATTAGGTAACTAAAATAGGTAATTTGGTCGTAACTATATAGTCATAAGCATAAGTTATACCTACTCTATGATTTATCTAAATCAAAAACTTAAGTCCCTTGACCCGATACAAATTAAGTAAGAACCTCGACAGTAACGATTTTCAAAAAAAAAACACTCAAATCTGTCCATCCGTTTGGGAGAGCTACGATGCCACCAATACGCACGCATATACACAATATTAAACCAATAACACCCATTGTTTGCTTCGGGGATTAAAAAGTATCAAGAGTTAATTTTATACCAGACGATCTTACACAATGGTATCTTTGCAACTAATTAGTTACCTCTTGATAGAAAAACCTTTTTCACGTTGATTATTTGGTAATTAGCGAGAATAAGATGTCGTCGAACCAAAGACGAGTTGATCCCGAAGATTATTAACATTATAATTATTCATTAGAGTGCTCGCGCGGGAATTGGTAAAAACCATTCTTGGATGCGGCAGGGTTGTCAATTTACAGTGAATCGAACCATATCAGTTGATAAACATGATTTACTGCTTGCCTATGCGGGGTGTGTAATGTAACCTAATTATTTTTATTCCATTTCCTATAAAAGGTATTCTGCGGTCGTTATAATAGAAAACTGAATATTCATCCCTTTTCCCATGCCATTTGAAGATCAAGTAAATTACTATTTATGTTACTGCGGTTATGACAAGACTTGGACATAAATAGCATACCAAATAGAGATGTTGGTTTTTTAAGTGTAGGTACCCTTTATGACCAATGGAAAAAATATGATTTCATTTTTACAATTTTATTTTTATTATATTATTAAATTTCTGATTAATATATCAAAATATTATTTTCATAAGCTTCATTTGCCTTTTTGTATGAGTTGTTTTAACTACTTATCGGTCAGTAATGTGGCGCCTACTCTTAATTGTATTAATTTCACCGCATGATAAAAGTACGAAGCTGGAGAGATACAGCCGTTCTAAAAAACCTGTCCAGCACTCGGCATACAAATTCTCATTTCCGTCTTCAATAACTCCCAACTACCTATGTGTAGGTAAACGCTCGTCTGAGAAGTTTCTTTAGTATCCTGCATATAAATGCAGACGTCACTGTCCCTTTCGCTTTGCAAGCCACGTACGCAAGTGACGCAGTTTTAAAGATGTTAAAAGCCAATGAAGACCTTCACGCTTTTGCGGTGTGATTGGGACATAGTGGTTGAAAAGTGTCAACCCTAGCCCAAGGATACTCAGCAGGGAGCTGTCAGTCAAACGTCAGCGCCGTACATTACTCTGGACTGTTCTTGCGCACCGGGCTTATTAGCAAGCGCAAGCGCAATTGAATCAGACCCCATATTCATACACTGGTTCGTGGCTACTGAGAGCTCATGTCTAGTGTAATTTGACTCTTAGATGGATAACAATCAAGCTTGATAGGATATCAGATTATACTGGTTCATGTAAGCGCTTTCGTTGTTTGTTTTGTGAATTACAGCTGGACGCGATTCAGAATGGGTGGTTTTTCTATCTTTACTTGTCCAGTGAATATTTTCTTGACAAGGATCATTTACAATGTAAGGGTTGGTCGATAAATCATAGTGGCTGCTGATAGTAAGACATTTTAAAATCAATTAAAAATGAAATTGGTATGTTATTACTTTGGTATTTAAATCAGTGCCAGACATTTTGAAGATTTTTGATTTATGATTATGACCCCCTGTCAAACCTCTTTGAAATAACTAGATACTCGTAGATGAAGACTTTGCGCACACAAACAAATCTATGCTCAATGGCATATCAATTCTAGTGAAAATTTCAAAAGAAAGTCAACCCCACATAATAAATAAATACCCCCGTATCCCTTTATCCGGGCCAATTTCCACAATTTAAACACACGTAAAAAGCTGAAGAAAATTTACGAAAGTTGACCTTTATGATAATACAAAACAATAAAATCCAATAGCCTAGTAGCAAAACCCACTAAGTGCCGTTTTCCGACTTTCGAGGGCACGTTTATCGGTTGAGGCCATTTTATGAGACATAACTGAGTATCTGATGCATTTTTAGTTGGTTCGATCCTGGGTTAAGACAATGGTTGGCGGTTGGCGCGAGTGATGCGAATTTAACGATTTGGATCGTATGGCACCGCGCGCGAGCGATAGACTAACCGGCCCTTTCTAAGCGTTTGCACCAAAACTTATGATTACAGGCCGATCAACGATCAATATGCCGCCAGCAGCTGTCATTCCATAGAAACATTGTCGTACTTTCCATACATTCCGATTATAATAAACCGCTTACGATTACAGACGGTTTAGTGCAACCTCCAAGTATTAATTGTTCGCGCAGTCTTGTGCTATCCATGCGTAATCGAAATTTCAATTAGTGGTATTTGTATCCCTGTGGTGATTCAGCCAGTAAGTTTTGGGCATTTGTACCTACTGGTTAAAAGTTAAGCCAGTACTAGGTTGAGATATTTAAATACTTACTGGTTTCATATAGTTTTATAGTCACGCTGCCATCAATATCGGACTAGTCAAAAGACGAAAAAATATCTGACACCCTCTACAGCTATAGAGCTTATTCCGATATTTTTGAGCGCCTTGTTCAATCATTTATATGTATTATTATTATAACGGATGACATTAGTAGTTCTATCGTCTTTTCACTTGTGCCGCATGATAAAAAGCAATCGGGCTCGAATTTAGAACCCGATTAGGACGTTGCTGGCAACAAGGGCGGGACTTTCAATTCCTTTCACTGCCCGGAACTATCACCAGGACTTTACTCGGCAATCGTAGAATAAAGCGGGGAATTAACTTACAATATCACAGTAGCACGGCTTAATTTTCCTTTTAATGGGTCTGTATAAAATGCAATATTTTAGGTAATATAGAGTATGGTCAATTTGTCCGGCTAGTGATTTTATTACTTTTATACTCTCGAAAAAGCTTTAAACATAGGTATATTCTGTATAGTAATAGTTATTTACGAGAAGTACAATTATAGATTATATGTTATGAGATATGCATTTCATTGATTTCAATTCATAATAAATAATTTGACAGTGGTCCCCATTTTACTGAATTATAAAATCCTACTTGACCAACAATTCCCGATGCTACAATTTCCGAAATGTGACATAATAAAATATGCGGTGCGGCCGGATCAAGCCGACAAGTCAAAAAGCACATAAATTACGCACTCGCGCAAAATATGGACATTTATAAGTCATTCGATTATATACGTGGTGCGGTTCTACGCTGTCTGTTGTTTTTGTATTGAACTTTTAGACCAAGAATCGATTCATCATTATACTGTGTATATACTTATATCAACAATATTGTTCATTACAAACATGATGTAACCTGTGTTAGTGCAATTAACAACCTGTTGCAAAGTAAAAAGACGAAAATACGTTCATTTATAAATGCCTGACAACAATTTGTACATGATAGGTATTTTAAGGTTGAAAGAAATAAAGATAACAGCGATGTAGGCAATAAAATAACCGTGGCGGCCGCATCAAACCCGCGTAAGTCAAAGAGCCCATAAATTACGCACTTGCTCGCGCGCAGGAAAAACGCGCAGCGCAGAATATTGGCATTTATAAGTTACTCTACTATACTCGGTGGTCCTCGGTGTACATGTCTAATGGTTGATTTCTTGCTCGTTGATGGTGAGTTTTTTTTAATCCGTTTTTATTTCATCACAATTATTTATAGTATTTTTACCGTTATTATTTAGCAAAAATATTGTACAGTAGTGTACGGCAGTTTACGCCAGACCTAAAGACCTGATGACGGTAATAATATATTTGGAGTAATTTGTTATGCCGATCAAACTAATCATTATATATTGTTAATTAACACAAAGCTAACATTACGATACGGTACTCGATTCGAATAGTTAATAATAATAAGACCCTACCTATAATTGTACATAACTTAGTGATGTTCGCCAAGTTCTAACTAAGACACATTTACAGAATTAGCTACCTAGCTGTCAAGATGAATTTTTATACCCATTTTTCCCGAAAGCGCATAAAAAGAAACAGCAATAGAAGTAAACCCGGTTATCGGAGTAGTTCGCCAATAAATCGAGATGCATAGCGGCGGCGGGTCGTAAAAGTGACCCCGGTCCATTCCAGGGGTCAGGCCACCGCACTCAGGGATATTCCTATTCAATAATTTATACAATTGATAAATAATAAATGGAGAATGACCGCAGGCGGATCTGTTTTATTTTTATATTCTTTGAGTCTGCAATATTGAGTTCCATTGCAGTCGAGGAATGGTCTTATTATGCGGGAAAAGTAAATTTTGTTTTTCATATGATCAGGAAACATTCGAAAAATTCGTAGGTACTTATTTCAGTTTCTATTTGAAAATTTCCTCGTTATTATTCTCTGTAAAATGATCATGAAAGATAAAAAAACTATACATTTTAACTATCCATTACATTTAAAACGAGCACTTTAAAAATAGCCAAGCATTTTTATTTTGGTCATAACGCATAAACACGACATTAACTCTTCAAAACTAATGAGCATTCGACGCAAAAATCGAACTCGAACGTTACCCGATTCAATAATCGATCAATTAAGCCGACTCGTCCCGAATTCGAGAATTCGAAATGAAATAAATGAACACCTAACGCCTCAGCTCTGCAATTTTTTCGCACGGAATCGCGCGAACAATCGTCCCTTGTATAATAATATCGGATCATACAACTTTTTGTCCGATCCGTTTTCTATATGATTGCACATTTTACTAAACAACGCGTCGACACTGCCTTCGAATGGCATTCCTTTTCTCGGCTCTGCTTTTTAATTTCGTCTCATGCATTGCATTCTCTATTTAATGTCAAATTGGACAAAACACATTTTCCTTTACGCTTCTGCTGATGGATCTCTCTCGGGGTTGTATCCCAATGAGGACCTTCGTAGCTTTTAGTTAAGGGATTTTATTGCCTATCCGGTGTTATATTAGCGAATAGGTTGTAAGGTCATAAATGAAATACTCAAAAAGGCGTTCTATCTCATATAAGGCGGAATCAGTTCTTCATAATGGCGATGCAGCATTGTTACGGATGCCTCGCGTTGCGTGAGCGGTGTTATCAGAAAATACCTTTTAGGAAAAAGGCACTTTTCGATTTCCATTACGTTTTGTTGTACACTTGATCTGATCATTGTCGGAGTCTTTTTCATGGCGTGAGGTATTTCTTTTATCAAGATAATAATATGTGCAACTTGCGCTTACGCTTTATAGCTTTCGGTACGATGTAGTCTGCGTTCGTTTGAAATGGAAAAGGAATATCATTAGATGCTCTCAATTTTATTTATTCTTGTTGCATTGATTTGCAGTAGCAAAACATGGGTAACGTTAACTAGAATAATATTATTTGGTATTATAAGAGCTCGGAAAAAATACATCTAAACTGTATAGCAGCAGATATTCTTATTATTGATGAGATAATAAAAAGTTATTAAGAAGTAATAATTTTTATTAAAGACCTAAAATATTTTTTGTAATACCTACCTTTGGTTGATATGGGTATACTTCTAAGACATATAAAAAGTAAAAGACTTAGCGGGACACTAAGTGGCATTACCCTTTTAAAACTTGCGACTTAAGGCGGCGACAGACGAATCCCCAGTGAGCCGTGAGCCCGGCACTTCACTTCGCGGCTCCAGTTTACGGCCTCCTTAATGACACTCTTGCCTGTTTTAATGACAGTTAATGACATCGAATGGCTCTCACTTGACTATGAGTTTTGGAAGACATGCTTGTATTCAGGATTTGATGATTTTAAAGTACTTAGGTTTGTGGCAGCGTTATGGTGAGGTTGTAAATAATTATACAAATATTTGAGAGAGGAAGAAGAAGAAAAATGAAACATATACCCGCTATACCCGTCTCCCCTTTCCCTTAGGTACTATTAGGTGTTGAATTTAAAGAACGATTAACTGAATGTTACGAAAATCTTTCGTTTAAAAAGAATAGATATAATGAGTGAAGTGTGTCCAATAATTATTTGAATATATAATACCTAAACGTTAACGATGAAGTAATAATGATGAAGATTAAGACATTGTTACAATAATGTGTACATCAGAAAATATTTATCGACTAATTCATGTAATAACTTGGCGTCCTTTTCCACATGTCTTCCCTCTATTAGGCAAAAGTCGCTGAGCGGGGCAGCTCGTAAAACCAAATTGTGTTCTCCGACTACCCTCGAGAGAACGGCGTTAATTATTGTAATACTAGGCCATTACTAGTCTTATTACTAGTGGGAAAATCGTTTCTAGGAGTGAGACTGATTAGTTCTTTGTGTGGGCATCTACTTCTGCTTTGATCACGAGTATGACGTGTATCTTAGGAGTATTCCACTTGTCCAATAATCATTGCGACTGACATTTTGTTTAGAAAAACGTGAAACGCAATGATTATTGGGACAAAAACTTATACAAGTGGAATACCACCCTTAGCCATAGGGAGGTGATGGTTGAGATACGCGTCATACCCGTGAACGGGTGCTGTTTCTGCTATCATTCCACATTTCGGCAGATCTGACATGAGAGATTTCACTATGTTCTCACTTGTTTTTTTTTTATAAATTGGTATTAGGCGCTAAGAGACCTTATACGATTACATCTCTGAATCAGACTTAATTATAATTATCTTAAATTTGACGCTTGGAAACTTTAAACACGGAAATATGGATTGTAATTTTATTACTCCGATTGTTTTTGAGATGTAAACTTTGATGTAGGTAATTAGTTAATTTTATTATTATAAAATATTAGTAGAGTATTATTTAGAGTCTATAGATATACAAAAGTGCCGTTGTGGCCTATTTGTAGAATAAATATATTAATTCTCAATTATCTTCGTCTTTATTCCTTGTTGTCGCTAAATCTCATAATACAGAATACAAATGAAGTCACAAAGCACACACAGTTTCCATGTTGTGTATTTGGTCGACGTAATCTGAGGAGGGCCGGTCATTGCGGCACTCTTTGGGGGAGGCCTATGTCCATCAGTGGACGTCTTTCGGCTGATATGATGAGGATGATGAAGTTGAGGCGTAGATATTTAGAGTGAGAGGTGTACTAACACTTAAAGTGAGTGCAGCCATCTTTGTAGATTTTTATATAAAGCGTCTAAAGTGGCCGTCAATAGAATTTTTGACTTTCACTATGGCGGTATGTTTACATAGTTAGCAAATTCTATTGACGGCTGCTTTACATTTTGACGACCGGTTGGCCTAGTGGGTAGTATAGTAACGCTACCTACGAGGCTGAAGGTCTAGGGTTCGAATCCCGGTATGAGCAAATATTTGTTTGATGAGCATTAAGGCGCCGTAGGTTCAGCGAAGTGAAGCGAACAGAGATTTTGAAACAATATAATGCGTCTGTTTATAATGATATGGTTTCGAAAAAATACGAATAGTAATCTTGAGACTTTTTGCAGGGAGATCAGTGATTAGAAACATGACTTAGCAATTTTCGCTCGATAGAAAAAAATCACGAACATAGGTCTGGTCTAAAAGGGTCTAAAATACACTTAAAATATTCGTAACAAATTATGCACAAAAGTTAAAAACATTAAAATGGCTTCTAAATATTGGCAATATCATGTTTAAGAGAACTCAGTGATTACTTTTTTATTTATTTAAACGGCCAAAAAATGAAAATTAAAAAACATGATATCCGCGCTTCCGAGCCCGCTCTTCCATCTCGCTCATGCTTATGCTCAGTGAGAGGAAGAGAAGACCATGAACCTACGGCGCCTAATATTTGTTTCTGAGTCTGAGTATTTGTGATTGATGTTTTCTATGTATTTAAGTAGGTATCTATCTATAAATATTATTAAAGTTATTAAGCTTACCATGGGGGCTAGTTTTATTTATTATTTTATTAAATTACTATTATCCGTGGTAAATATCACATTGACGTATACATGCATATTATAGTACAACATATTTTTTTTTTAATTTGTGGTAAGTAATTCTGCACTTCACTTAAAATCATACGATCTGTTTTGCGTATAGGCAGGTACATAATCCTAATCAATTACAATTCCAATGGAATCGTTCGCAATCACTATTATTTCATACAATTCCGCCTTCAAGGTTTCCAATAATTATTGGTCAATATTTCCCTTAACCCATTCGCATGAATCACTCGGTAACCGCGGAATCCAATGGATAACCTTTGCAGGCACCCATAGCTAATAATATATTAAACTAATCATGCGTATTCGATAGCATCAGTATTTAGTATCGAAGTATCTGTATAGTCGAAGTCGATAATTATGCAAGGCGTCTCTATTGGAAGACTCGTTAGGGCGTGGACGAATATTTAGACGTATTTAACTATATTTTATTGAACGAACGAACGAAACGAACGAAGTTCTCCGTTTTACCTTGGGCGAAAATTCTTTCGTATGTCTGGCGTCCGACTGTTCTCCTCTATAGGTCATATTCGTATCGTCAATTTTGTGAACAGGTTCCATTATTAAATATAGTTTTTTTTCACTAACCGGTTTTTTAGACATTCTCGCAAATTCCTCAGCTCGTAGAGCCATTAGTTTATCATCAACTAGCGAAAGGATTTAAAAAATTTGGATTACCGAATTTTTTCTTGTACGAATAATTCTACAGTAAGTATTTACGCATTTCAAATCAGGTGCGGTTAACTAGTGGTAAAATCACGTGGCTCGGGACTTAAATGTTATTGCATTTAACGTTTGTATATACACGCCATGCGAGTAAATGAATATGTAGAAGTAAAATGATAAATTCGACATTAAACATGCACACACATGTGTCACATAAAATTACAAACCTTCTGTCACCGTTTTAATTTGATTTATCGCTGCGCCTTTAGGTACTATTTTGTTAATGAGTCGACTATCACGAGAACATAAATTTATTATTCACAGCGCAGCTTGGACAAATCAACACTTCATCTAATTAATCACTCGTATCAGCAGTCGTCAACCCAACACAATTAATATCGCACTCTATTCGCTCGTCTTCCTGTTCATTTCCTTTATGTAAATAAATGTTTGCCACCCCTGCCCTCTGATCCTGAGGGAAAACTGATTAAGATTTTTCTCAAGAACGTGTGTATTTTGTTTTGACATATCGTCATAGACAATTTTTCTGAATATAAATTACAGGGGGTGGCGTGTATTATAGGAGGCTGATTTTGGAGATATTTAATAAATCAGAAAAAGCTTTTAATAATAATAAAGAGCAAGTAAAATGTGTGTATTAAAAATCCCTATAGCTAAAAATATAAATGTTGCTAATAATGGACTTAAAGAAAATAAAAAGAACAAGGTATTTAATTTCGAAAACGGATAAAATTTCTGCCAATGGACTCAAAAAAGCCAAAACGATGTTAACTTCTTGATACTCATTAAAATGTACCAATTATAATAAGAATGCAGAATTTAACATGTACGATGCATTGGTTTATGCTGAATATTCGAAGGGCTGATTTCCCAGGTAAGTATACCTATTACATCACAAATGTGTAAGCAGATTTTTCATACTAAAACAAAGTTATTTGCCATTAAGCAAAGTGCCGTCATAACTTAAAGCCAAGTTGAGTTAAACGGAGCGGCAAGTCGAGCCGTTCCAGTTATTCCCGGTTTTAATCAAACTCCTAACGGCCCTATTTGCATATGGAAAACTTATTCCGTCACATTTAACTTCACTTTTAACTTATGGTGCACTTTAGTTTGCAGCGTTTTGGGGATGATAAGAACTAAGCCGAATAGGTAGGTACAACCGCCAACACAGTTGCCTAACTGACCATACGTGTCCCTTTTGTTACAATGCACATAAAGTGCACGGATGGTCAGTTAACTTTGTTGGCGATGATGGCACGAGCAAGGCAACCAAAGCAGTTTATATTATTAGGTATTAACAAAAAAAAGTCCCCGCGTGATGTTAATTTCATTTCGAGCGGCAAACAGACTATAAGTGGCTCTGCAAAAAATCTTTTACATATTGCATAAGTAATATTAAGAAAGTTAGCGTACCTACGTGTGTAAAACTTCCCTATTTAAAAAACAATCCCAAAAATAAATCAAATAAAATCGATCTAATAAACTCAATAAACGGCAACACTGATTTATTACAAACGGGGAAAAAACACAGAGTTCTTGACAAATAAGTCCAATAAAACACGCGTATTGGCTTAGGAAAGTCACTTTATCACACGGGCCCGGAGTACCCTGCGGGGAGTGAGCGCGAGTGAAAAGAACTTGGCTTAGCACTACCGTGCAGTCTGTTTAATAGGCCTTTGTATTATTTTTATGATTCCGAAGAAAGTCATGCGTCAAATTATACGACTTTTCATACATTAATGTCGTCTGTGTTGATTATTAGATTAAATTACAAAATAATAAATAAAATGAAACTATAGATTATTTCGTTTATTAAGTTTCTAATTTATTAACAAATGAACAACAAAATAAACGCCCGACATTAAACCCAACGCTCTGATTACAAACTGCAGTAACCCTGATTTTCAAGAATTTCCCTAAAACAAAAGGCAGCGTCTCACTTCCCCGGTAGGGGCGCCCCTAGATAAATAATTTGGCCATATTAGCATATGTCGATTTATCTCGCTCCGAATTATTATTTATGGCTGCCAACCCTGCGGTACATATATATGTTAACTAAATCCGTAAGGATTGCCATGTAGAGTATAGATAAGATTTGATTCGGAAGAATTGGGAGTTTGTGCAGTTTAATATTTTTGCAAGGTCATAAGTTCTATTATACTTAATTATTTTTTGGATTTACTTACAATAAGCATTTGGAATATTTAGGCATCCTACTAATATTATAATTGCCAAAGTTTGTATATTTGGATGTTTGTTTACTCAATCATGCTTAAACGGCTCAACCGATTAGAATACAATTTGGCATGAAGATAGTTATATATAGGTTGGTTTAAAATATAGGGTAGTTTTTAGCCCGGGTCCACGCAGACGAAGTCGCGGGCGGTAAATAGTACGTAATTAAAAAAAATGTGACTGATTTAACTTACTTATACTTAGTTCTCTAACATTGTCGTTTGATAATAGGCACTGATTTCTACACCTATCATCCCTTATGATAGTATGAAACACATTATAGTTCTCTAACCTGTCATATCTTCGTCTCCTAAATTGAACATAACAAGAGCCAAGTACAGTAGGTAGTATTTACCCATTCATTACTGCGTTCTCTCATATAAATTTCTTATTTTCATATACATTTTGACCAGACCAATTCACAAGAAAAAAGAATCCAAATGTTTTCATTTGGGACACAACCAGACCATTTCACAAGAAAAAAGAATCTAAACGATTTCTTTTGCTTTTTTTGTAGTTTATATGTGGACACATGTAGCATTTTTATTACTGTTGTATAATTACTACGAGCACATTATGGCATTGTGCATTTTCGACGTGTCATTTCCAGCGCGCGCGCGCCCGTGTCTTCGCGCCCCGCTTTGATTATTGAAGTTTGACATCTTAACCAACGCATCGCATTTGCATTATCCAATCTGTTTACATGAATACTGTTAGCTAACTTCGAGGCTATTTATACCACTAACGATGTTACGAGCTGGGTGTATTGAATAGTGTAGGTATTCGCTATTTTTTATTGGCTTGAGAATTTGAAAGTATACCTGTTACACTTGGGAAAAAATAAAAGCTATTAAAATATACGGCTACTTATTTCAAAAATATTAAGTAATAAACGTAGGGGAGAGGCGTACAAAATGACATACTAGTTATAAAATCAGTCAGCAAATCTTTATTTATTAGAAATATTTAACACTTAGGGTACCTGTGTATTCTTTGGTTCATTACCTAGTTAAAATTATAGAGATCAATCAACTTAAAACAAAAACAATAGAATTCCAAACAAAATAGAAAAAGTTTAACAAAATCCGTTTTGTCCGCCCTAGGCGGGTAAAATGACACACGTGGTGTGGACAAAATGACATACCAAAATTGTACCGAAATCTGTCGGTTACCTACTTGCAGAGTTCACACGTAAAACGCTTGGTCTTTTTCGGAACATCTGCACATGATGCATGAGCCCATTTTTTACAGCTCAAACACATCAGCCAGACATCTATTTATATATATTTATAGGACTTTATTTTGTTCTAGTGCATGTCTTCTAAGAGTCGATTGTGGGACGTTAAACACTTTTGAAGCCAATAGCCAGCCCATTTCATTACTCTTCACAGCTTCAATAGCCTTCTTCATGGAGGTTTTATCCCAACCTTGTCGGTCTGTTTTCTAGAATAGTTTCTAGGCATGATGTTCGATTATCTGGAAAAAGAAAAAAAGGTGGGTCAAATGGCATAGTATGCTATTTTACCCGAACAAGGTATATGCCATTTTGTCCACTTCATAACCTCTAACATAAAAAAATCATAACTAAAAATGTAAATAGAGTTTTAAGATTTTAATACATTCTCGGCGTTGTTTAGTAATATTACAATAAAATAATACTAATAGAAACAAAATAACGTACAAAAGTACTTACTTTTACCACGACACAAAATCCATCTGCGTAAAACTTGTGACTGCCAAAATTATACAATCATCCGCCCGCACCACACGGCCCACCGGAGGCGACTAGCGTCTTCACAGGTTACGACCTGTTACTAAGCGGCACTCTAGCGGCCATTGCGAGAACTAGCATGTTTGTGGTTTCGGAGAAATGGAAGTGTGCCATTTTACCCGCCTATGCCATTTTGTACGCCTCTCCCCTACGTAAAACACATGAGACATTTCAATTTATATTTTGAAAATCTGGAACTTCCTGCTTAAAAAGAATTAAAAAATATTTAATAATGATATAATCTAATTTAAAATAATGATGTACAAATACTACTAAAATGTAACATATTAAGAATTACAACACGAATTAGTCATAATATGTAACAGATAAAGCGCTTGTCATCATCCGACATCAAGTAAAAAAACTTTTAAGAAGCCATTTGAGACCTTCAAATCCATCTTCGAACCCAACCAAACAATTAAAGGCCCACACCGAACCGAATCCGACTAGCGGCTAATTCTAATAAATATTCATGTCTAGCATTGTGATTCTTTGATTAAGTGGCCCCTCTGATGAACGTCGCGATTGTGAGTTGACAGTTGACACGATACGATGTCAAGAGACGCTACCGTCTGAAGTATTTTTTGCTAGGGTAGAATTGTATGACGGCAATTTGTCATAAGTTACAGTTCGTAGCGAAGGGCTCTACAATGGAATTGTAGTCGAGTCTCGCCTCGGCGTGCAAAGTAAGGAAAATTCTTTAAAAGTAATGCTTCGTTAGAATATATAGCATGATTTTTTTAAGTAATTGATTTATTCTTATTGTTTCGTCACACAAACGAAACAGTTACAAAGAGAAACAAAACAATAATATGTGAGGTAGACAACAGGTTTATTTACGTTATATCATTTAATTATATATTTACCGTTAGCTTTTCGGTGAAGGAAAAACATCGTGAGGAAACCTGCATACATCTGCGAAGAAATTCAAAGGTGTATGTGAAGTCCCCAATCCGCACTGGGCCAGCGTGGGGACTACTGCCCGTTCCCTCTCATACATGAGAGGAGGCCTGTGCCCAGCAGTGGGCCGTATATAGGCTGATGATGATGATGATGATGATTATTTAATTTATGTTGAAAGCAAGGTAGGTAATTTTAGGTTGCTAATCAAATAACAATATGATTAATAAGAAATTGGTTACCGAAATAACGTCAACGCTAAGAAAAATTCTAAACCCGCCCCAAAATGACGAAAGCTCATTTACACTTTCAATACCAGTTGTTTGCTTTAATTAACCCCATCAGGTTATTAATAAAGGCGATGTCGGCGTCGTATCGCCGTCGTGTCGCGCTAATCGCCCAATCCGTCATGCGCGCTCTTAACGGGAGCTAAACGTTGCCAAATTGGTTATGGTAATTAATTCAATTGTTTTTATGATTAATCATATTGCTAATCGTGTACTCGTAGGTCCCTTAGCCAATTTATGAAGCGTAAACTTGGTGTAGCTAGGATAGGTCCACCATAACTAGGAGACTGTTAAATTTTCCGTAATCATTGGAGTATTATAGGTTTACTACAATAGACTATTATAGTAGCTATCTATATATCTATCTACAATGGCTTGCCGACCCAAAGTGGGTCTTGGCCTCCGACACGAGTGGTCGCCACTTGACCCGATCCTGCGCCATCTCCTTCCAGTTCATGGCTTTAAGATCGCGCAGGTCTAATTCGACGACGTCGTTCCAGCGATACCTGGGACGTCCGACGGGTCGCCGCCCTCCTGGACGTCCCAAATATGCCCGTTTGGCACCCCGATCTTCCTCCATCCTTTCAACATGACCCAGCCAGCGGAGACGGTGAGCTTTTGTTTCTCCAATAATGTTGGGAGTAGCCCTGATGCTCAATTTCGAGGTTCTTCCGGACTCTAAAGCTTCCGTCATCTCTCCTCACCGGACCTAAAATTTTTCGGAGAATTTATGTATGCGGAGTTTGGTGTTTCTACTGAGGAGGTTGGACGATAACACTTTATGAAGGGCGGCACTGCCCCGCAAGGTGCTTTGGATGCGGATGTTTATATCCTCCTCCCGTGTATTAGTGTCGGTGACTGTGCAGCCTAATAAGTACTTAAATTTGGACACGCCTTTGTAAGTGATATCCCCTACATGAAGGTCTTTTCTTTAAACGCGTATGTTTTTGTAGCGTTTCATGTGGAGATATTTGATTTTTCATGGCTAATACTTAGGCCCACCCTCTAAGCTTCGATCTCGAGGATTTCTGATTATAGTAGTTATTTACACCAATATTTAGATTTAAAAAAAAAACAAAAACACACTTCGCAAAGAAAACAAAGTGACGAAGCAAAATAAAATTGATCAACTTAAATAGATCTCGCTTTAACCTACGCTTAATTAAGCCAAATCTCATTTACCCCTCAAACCCTCAACAGAAACACGAACAAGTGACCAAATCCCAGTTTTAATACCATGACGTGGTCACCCGATCGGACTCGGTCTCTAATCCCGGCCTAATAGCCCGGACACTTCATTTCACGGCGAATTGTGCAAATTTGGACAAATATATAGCTTAAAATAGCTACCTAAAGTTCAAATTTGTTCACCTAAAAGTGTAACTGCATTCGGGCTGAGAGCAGAGAAGAATGTGTTTTATTTTCAGATAGTTAAGTCAGGAAACAGCTTCGTCAAAGGTTTGAAAATATATTGAGGGTGTCCGCGCTAGTGCTAGTGAAAGCATTTCTATGTAAGATTATGATATTAGGAAATGTGTAGTGGCTGGACATTAGTTATTTTGATGTTTATTGGCTTTTTACTGTGTTTTATGAAAAAAAAACGAATGTATTTCGCTATATAACCGTGAAGAAGAAAATGGTAAAATTGGTCAGTTAATAAATGTGATGTTCGTTGTTTTTCCAGTTTTTATTAAATTATTATTGGGAAACTCTAAAGTTTGTATATCTTTTACATATACTGTTGCTAAGCGTCAAGTTATTAGGATGAAGTGTAAATTGAAAATTATAATAATAAAAAGATTCGAGACTTGAAAGTTTTAACCACATAATTTTGAATCGACTGAAAGTAAATATTAAAATATAAAGTTATCAAAAGGATCCTTGACAACTAGTTACTTGACAATTTCAGCAATTTATTTGATTTTCTATACGGATTGTGCGAATATAAAGTTGTGACGTCATAATGTTATGTCAATTTGTATTGAGCCGTTTCGGCTGTATTGCAAACGAGGTCCGTTCGAGGTCTTTAGTTATAATTTATACGAATATCCTTTCAATAACTGCGTGGAAAAAAACAGGAAACTATTTATATCACATTTAACAATGTTTCTATCTTTTTTTAAAGTATGTATGTACATTAAATGTACAAATAAGATGGATTACTTAATGCGTTTCCTGTCCATATGTCGAGTTAGACCCCAAATGCAACTGGATACATATACCAAAACAGAAACCTGATTTTTCTGTTTCCATTTTATAAATTTTAAAACGATTTTTGCATACTTCAATATTAAATCCTACGTCAACATTACATAATAAATATTTAAATAAAACCTACTCTCTCTCTACTACTATAAAACTCTACTCTTACTCCGACGCGACAGCAGAAAAAGCTAGTTAAGTACAGTGATCAACAAAAACACACATAATAAATGCAATCAGAAGAATCTAATTAAAAGTCCGACACCTTTTAAACAAGCGGCGAAAAACTCGAATTTTCTTATTAAGAGCAAATAAATTACTCGCCCCTACTAATTGGGGAGCTTGAGTATAACTGAAAAAAAAACGGCCAAGTGTGTGTCGCCGCGTGGGAAGCGAGTTCCGTTTATTAGAAAAAAAACTGATTTTTTTAAAGAATTTTATTTCAATTTGAATAACCCATAGGTACTAATATTATAAATGTGAGAGTGTACGTGTGTGTTTGATGACGGACACTTCTTTCACGGCATAACGGAGCGACGAAGTGGAGATAGTTGACGGGATGGACAGTGACATGGCTACTTACTTTGGGCTACTTTTTGTCTCTTTCTAACCCCCCACTTCCCTAAAATGGGGGGTGGAAGTTTGTATGGAGCTGCGATATAAACGAGTTCCACGCGGACGGAGTCGCGGGCAGAAGCTAGTTTATAATACTGAACACCATTTACAAATGTTGGCAACAAAATTTTCAAATTCGTGTTATTTAATAAATGTAAACAATAAACTTTTGTTTATTGCCGAATACATTATTGAGGCACAATCGTTTAATAGGGACTTTCATCGTTCGTTGGTAAACCCAGACATAACTCATAACACTTCAACTCAAAACAATTGTGCGATGTACACTCGAATGAATAAAAGTAAATAAACAAACTTTACTAATATTTAATTAAATTTCACAGGAACATTATTCCTTTTCGGAGGGGGGGGGACTTAATGTCCAGCAATGGACGTCTTTCGGGTGATATGATGGTAAATGATGATGTCGATGATTATTCTGTAAAGCTAAAGAATGTTGAATTCACACATATAGCACTTAAAGACTTGGCGTAATCTAAAGGATTCGAAACCCTAAAAAAGAATTTATGCTAAACACCCGCGAGCAAATTAAAAGCGCTGACGAATAAATTAATGCAATGTGTACCGTCTGTTCGTAAGATATGTGTGGATACGCTTTTTCCTGTGCAGTTTTGATTTGGTCTATGCGCCGTAAAAATGGATTCACGCCAAGAATAGTAGCGGTTGTATTTGCGAATTGTAAATAATTATCTCTTATCCCTGAGAAGTACACATGGTTTTCTGCTGAATTACCTTTTTGCGTGAATAACACAAAAACAGGACGAAGAAAGATTAAAATCATTATATGTCATTATCTGATTATCTACCATAATGGTAAACAATATTTTATAGGAATTTTATTCAATTACAGTAATATAAATGTATTTTTTGTTATTAACCTTAACTTGCGTGATGATTGTTTTTGTTTATAAGAATAAGTCAGCCCATATACGTCCCATTACTGGGCACAGACTATCTCTCATGGATAAGAGGAAATTAAAGGTAGGGTCTTTGTTTGGTATAATTAAATTTCCTGTCATGATACATCATAAGAAAAATACATACATTACAAATTGTGGTACAACATATTGTACCTACCATGCCGTATGGGTACCTACCATATGGAAACATTTTTTATGTACTCGCAGTCAAGGTCTATTGATAAGCTTATACAATTTACGTTCCTTAACCAAAGTTCATTTATTACATGAGTTAACAAATAGCAATGGCGTAACCTAACATACCCCTCACCATTCGTAATTCCATCTACTAACAATGAATATGGCAAAAGAATCTGGACAAACCAATTGCCACGCGCTTTAATTAGACTTCCATATGACTTGATACCCAAAGAGCCAGATAAACTTATAGTAAAAATATATAAGAAAATGTTAATAGATAAACTACAGTCTTAAACTAACCTTTGTTATTATTATGTAATAAAATACTTAAGTCTACTTTTTTTAATTTCGATTAGGCAATTTAAAATCTTAAAATAATAAGATTAAGCCTCATCGCTGGAAATGTAACATATAATTGTTTTTCAAGAACTAACAGTCCAAAAAAAGCGTCAATGAGTTACAATTCTTGTTCAAAAGAACTTCTTGTACAAATTTCGATACGGAATGAAAATAGCGACAAAGATCTCTATTGCCATGATTCCTGGCACTTAGCATAATTGTTTATCAAATAGTTTAAAACAAGAGCTCTCTGCTTCAGCTTGGGCCGATTTTTTTTTCCAATTGTCGTGTAATATTGTGAGAGCAGGTTTGTTAATTATAAAAGTGTTGGAAATTATATAAAATAATATTTTTAGAAAAGATCACAGACTCGCGAGTTCTTAGTAATGAGCTAGTATTATTTAAACATTTTTAGACGTGTCCACATTAAGGCCCACAAATTCAGAGAGTGATCAGGGGTCGAACAGCGACGTAATCGAGGCTATAAATCTCACTCACGACGACGTAGGAGAGCCGAATATTTGTCGAATTTGTCAATTGACATCTATATAGTGTCATACTGAAGAACGCCCAAATGCTAAAGCATCCATGAATCCACTCAAACTACCACACCATACCTAGATCTTACTTTTCATGAGATTATCTCGAGAATTGATGCCACTGTCATTATGAAATGAAATGCACATGGAAACACGAACAAATTTCAAAATGTACGTCATAAAATATAATCCTATATTGAATAAGTTAAATACTGGGAAAAAGTAAAAGGTATTTATGTTAATGTTCATCCACAATCGCAATTTGCCATGCTTTTTGCCGCTTGCCGTATTCATAGGGCTAATGTAAATGTGCTGCTATCCGCACAAGCTTAATTGGCCGCAGATCGCTATCTCGCTTATCTATCGCGATAACGCAGATAAATATTTGAAACAAAAGACCAATTAGTCCAAAAAAAGTCGGCCATTATAATTTATCCTCGACAAATTAAGAAAAAGTTTTGTTTTATGGAGACAGATCGGCCAGCATGTTGCTAAGAATGTTGGAGTCATAACCAATAACGAATGCTACTTATTAGCGTAAATATTCTTTTTACAAGCCTTATATTAACTTCACCTGTAACTAATGATGAATGCATGCTTGTATGTAACAATATTAATATCTGATAACATTTTTTACGCAAAGTCGACTTTCACACACTTGCACTAGCAAGTATTATAACAATAATTTGGTACCTATCTATTCATGATTCATGAAGTTGATCTGCTCATGGAGGCAGAATTTGCACAACAATTTTAGGCACAAAAATATCGCAATGTCTCGCACTCTAACAGTGCTAAAAGTGAAAACCAAATGTATGATAGGAAACTAGGAACCATGAAAAAATCCAGAAGAAACCTTTGATATGTTATGTTGCACTGATTATTTATAGTATTTCATGCAACTGTTGTATAAGTAGGGTCTTAAAACGCGAGTGTCGTGAGTTACGATGCGAGCCTTGGCGAGCATCGCAATTAAAGACGCCACGAGCGTTTTAAGACAAAGTTATACATCGTTGCATACAATACTTTTTCTACGACTAATTTTAAATAAATAGCACTTGACTTTTCAGGCAGTATGTTTTCCGTTAGTTCTATTACTACTCACGCAATTTCGTCAGCGGTGCAGTTATTTTCTTCTTCGTCCATTTTAAAAGGAACGTACACATTTTTCTTCACTTCACAAACACGAATCAAATCTGAAGTAAGTTATTATGTGATTAACAATAACGAATAGTTATCACATTTCATCTTTTAATTTTAAACTGGAATTTTGGTGGGAAATTAGTAATATGACACATTGACACCTCTTGTTTATGGTCTGTTTTGTTTTTAATTTCCTTGCACTTGCCATCCGAACCAAACTGAATCCGGATCCGAACCGAATCGGATCGGTTTATATTTATAAATAATACCAATAATTGGTAAAATATGTATATTAACACACAATACATGATAATTTATTTTTATTTTAGTAAATAATTTATGTTTTACAAATATTTGATAGTACATAAAAACTCTTTATTTCGAAAAATTTGGTTATGAAGTTGCCTGATTAAAAAAAAGTTAGATGATTTGACATCGTTGGTAAACAGTGTTTTTATGGAAAATGTATGAACCAAAAAAGTACACTAAAGTGTGCGTTTATAGGCCATAGAGCATAGAGTTTTTCGACGACTTATTATCGGTGTCATTGTATTTGAGCTAAAGCCTATAAAAATGACAGATAACGGTACAGGAGTAGAAAAAATAACAAATTATTTTTTCAGCTGACTGTACAAAACAAAATATATGAATACCACTCAAAACATATGAAGAACTCAAAAGTAATTTTGACAAGCTCTTATCTCAAGTCATGTTTGTAAATTAAACTTTCTTACTTGCGAAATAAAGTTCAAATTTAAAAACGTAATAGCAGAGAAATGAAGTTGAGAAAGAAGCTACGAGTGCATTGTCTGTCACAAAGCTGCCGACTCTTTATCATGTAAATGCGAGACTTTGTAAAAAGGGGCCAGAATGTTTCTCACTCCTATTTCGATTTGACTGTCTGACCCCTTGTTCAACAAACTTTAACCTATTATTATTGTATATCTAGTTCTGTGTGTACTAATCGGTCACTTTCACTAACTATCTAAACCGTCTTAGCTTAAAGGCCAGATAATGTTCAGACTCTTTTCTGTGGGTTAATTAAATTAAAAAAAGTTAATTTCGGATTCAACAGACTTTTGATTTAATCAGCAGCAGGTAAGCTTTATATATATATATGTATAATATTTCATACAACGTGGTTAGATTTAGAAATTATAACCAAATGGAGAATATAGCGGTTAAATCCGTCTGTTTTCGTTAATTGTGAATTTGAGAGAACAATGTCAAAATTATCAAATAACAATGGCTTTAAATATTCACCAATAAAAAAAAACAAATTAAATATACAACCCATAGTAGATAATCGTCCAAGTTAAGACATTTTCATAAAACATCACTGCATCTTTTCATAGTTCTACCCGTAAGCTGGCAGTCGATATAATACTGTAATCCCGAAAGCTCATTTGGCCGGTATCTGGCCAGGTAATTTTTCACGGAAAAGCCATAAAGTAAGGAAAACTACGGAGTATGCTAGTCACGCTCCCGTGGGTGTGAGCGAGAGCTCCGACCCGAAAGCAGGAGTATCGCCAGTGTGAGGGAGATAGCTGTGATGCATGGATGCTGGCTAGATGAATAGTATCAGGTGAATTTTTATAACGATAGTTTTGATTTAAAATGCTCTTTAAAGTAAAATGTATTTTCACACAAGTTTTCTTGTCTTTTTATGTGTAAATTGTGTGTGTTTTGATACATAAGATAATGCAATATTTCAAACACAACCTCATGAAAATGTACAAATACATACCTGTACCCAGACGGATATCGCAAATATTGCATCGTTTTGTTTTAATAGTAGTGGTGTCAATGAAATCGATGAAGACAATTTCAATGTTCATGATTAATAAGAGTTTAAAATGTTGATTCTGACTTTTATTCATCTAGGAAATACGAATAAAAGTCACTATCCATTATCAAAATGATGCGAACTTTACGGTGATTGATCACACAAAATAATTGGGGCCAAACTTGAGATATATATTTGTATAATAATTAATAAACAAAAACTCCGCAACCAAAACAAAAAATAGAAAATTCCCGCTTTCTTCTTAAGGGTAGTGTCATGCAGGGTGCAAAAAGGTAAATTTCTATAGTTGTCTACGGACATAATATGCACGACGCTGAGGTGTTATATATCAGACAGCTTATGTTAATAAGCAATTGATGTCAGTGGTGTCGCTTTAATTACAATTCCAATGAAAAACCAGTCGTTTAAAAATGGAATCCGTAGTTTCATTCGCTGCTGTTTACACCACATTTATCGCTCCATATTTTAAAACCCCGGCACAAGTTGCATATGCAAATATGTTTGATTAAAAACAATAACCGCCGCATCGCATAAGGAATCGATTCGATCATTCGATTCATACGATCCGAGTTTCGATTACTGTCCCTACTAGGTAACTCGTAATTAGTCGAGCTATTGTGTTATTCGATTTATGCTCGGTTCGATTTGTTGTAAATTCTAATAATAATTTATGGCTGGGAAAGGATGAGAAACGGTTAATACGACTATTATCTTGTTATCTTTTACGTTAAGATTATTTGCTGACGTTAATTTATTTTATGTTGTTCCTAGATTTGTAGTAGATTAGATAGTATATAAGTCTTTAGTTAGGTAGTAGGTTCAATACACCTTCGTATTTTCATTTTTATGCCCTAGTAATTCGTAAATCATTTAAAAACATTTTTTTAAATAATTTATATAAAAAAATTAGGGTGTAGATTTGTGTAGTTACATTGAAGTTGGTAGTTTAATTAAATTAATTATTGTAAGTATTTCATTATCTATTATGTGGTATTTCCAAGCACCTAATTTCACAGACAATTGTAACTTATCACGTTGACCTACATACATCTCAGACCATTACACTTCAAGACGTTAATGTTGAAAATGTTGAAATGTGTCAACTAATGAACATTTTAAATTTTTGCACGAATACGTTTACCAAACTGACATTGTTATCGAATTTTCAACACATTTGCTAGTAACGCACCTCTTATTATGTCGCTTTTAGGCTCATAATCTTGGGTATTATACACGCGTGTTTTATAACATTAGGCACTTGTGTGTTATGGTTATATCCCGATTAAGTCACGTTGGCATCTTGCAGCAAGATGTACCTATGCATGAACACAGTGCATTCTTAAATTAACCAGGTTGTACAGAATGTACAGCTTTTTTTTTATTCTCGGCAAATGGATTCTTTCTCGACTAAACAAATTAAATCCTTTTTGTTAATTAACTGACTATTTATTTTTGGTTATGCTATAGAAACGTTTACTTTAGTAAAACTATTGATTTTTGATAATATTTTACATGAATTAATAAAGATAACACTTTAAAACGAAAATATTAATTTTATTTTGTATTGGCTGTTTAGAGATTTCATCTATGTAAGTCTGGCTGTCTGGCTTAACACATGCGCGCGCACTGCGCAAACTTCACGAAATAAAACTGTTGCGCGCCATTATAGGTTATTTCACAAATATTTGTAAACATTGTTAATGTGTGTTTGGTTATTATCAAAATTGTTGACTCGTGGTGACTAGAAAAGTGACAAATAAAATGGACGCTACTGGAAATTCTTGGCGATGTACATTAAAAACCCGTTTCCATCATTACTTGAGTAAAGGAAATAGCTTGGCAGGCCTATAAAATTTTCATCTTATAAAAAAGGATTATGTCCTCTCAAAACGTGTTGAAAAATGTCGTATGAAACGTGTGAGCTTTGATAATTACATCCTCGGCTCTCTTATCACGCTCACCTGCGGTTCGCGTGAACAATTTCGCCTCTGATGTAATTATCAACATACCTCACTTGCATCACAATGTACTATTATTATATTTCGTAATAAACATAATATCAGATACGAGCATAATATAATATGATAAGTAACAAATAGTGGCCAATGCAGAATCCATATTTGTGTTATTAATAAAGCATGCGGGATTGTGCCTCCGCCTCCGGTCGCGATTTAAATACGGCTATCGTCGCACTTAATAAATAACGAGCCACCGTTTATTTTTGTTTACTCTGTTATTATGTGGGCCACTTAAGAGGGCTTTTTGTGGAATAATATGCAAATTTGTAGAATCTTTTTTATACCCTATGGTTTAAATAAACTTTATTTATTTATTTATTTCAATTACTTTGTTACATCACACAAACATACAGCTTCGCCAAACAGCAAGTGCAAGCCATACTGTTTTGCTTGAAAACTTGAGTACTAGTCGTCTAAAAGTCTGGTTGGTTTTGCTTTTAAGAAAGGTGTTACCTTAATATGTTTTAGTAACAAAATTAGCACTTTCCTCAGTACGAGTTACAAATTTAAATTCGTCCTTTTACAGGTCGGCACTGTATTTGTCATAATAAATCATTGCGTATGAGCACGCATCGTAAATTTTGTTTATAGTATTTTCGTTGCCGTTTGTCACTAAGTAATTAAGGGTTAAAATAAAGGGTATATTAAAGTTATTACCAGATTGGTTGATATATTCTTTATAAATAAATACCAATTCTGTACACTATTAGGTATGCAACGATAATGCTGGAAACTTTACAATGTCTATTATATGCGTGTTTTTTTTCTGTGTGTATTTTCCTGGACAAATACGGTATGACACGTTAGAATATTTTTAGATATGTATGTTCCTAGTAAAATGTCAAACTTTTTCCCCGCGCCAGATCTAATTTGTCCGGGCTTACTGCGAGTGGCGGTTTTTCATTATTTTCAGCCAGTGTCTTAAGCCCGGCTTACCGCACGCTGCCCGCATACTAAACAGCTTAGAAAAAATATATACTATGCTATGTTGGATCGAACTCAGCCAACTAACGTTTTAGCTTGTGCTCTAAGTTTTTTCACGCGGTTTATGAATATGCTAAATAAATTAAATTAAATGGTTAATAATATAATAATAAATATATATCTTTTGCGACTGTTTGTGTTTCTAAATAAATTAAACAAAAAATTGTAACTACTCCAATGCATAGGTTTTTTTATTGGGATTACCTATGTGAAATACATGCAAGACAAGTGATATCAAATAGTCCCAATCAATGTGTCTATAACAATAGCGTTGTGAGAGTGTCAATCCATCAGAGATGTACGCGTGCTGCGTCTTCGTATGTCACACCTTCTTACAACTCTGGTCACCCTAATATACCTGTATATTTTAGTATCAAAATGAAGTTTGCTAACGAAAAGTGGCGATAAGTTTTGGTTGACAGCCACTGTCTGAACTGAACATTTATTAATTATTTTTTTATTAAATTATTAATTGGTAACCTATTTTTGTATTATTTATTGTATTAATCTACAAAATTGTATCCCCACGAAACCATGACCATCGACAATCGGAAGCGTTCACATTGCTCTAAATAGATTTATTTACCCCTCATTTGATACTGATTTTAATAACATCATAGATTACCAGCGTTCGCATCTCGGCCCGATTGGAAAACGAAATTACAGTGCGCGCGGCGTAATTTTATTGTGATTGGGTACCTTTTTTCTCATTCAATATTTAGCTCTTTTTTTCACTCAATCCTTTGTTTCGTTCGTGAGAACAGAGTAGAAATTACCATTTTTAGAGGCAGGATTATCGGATAGCTTTTGGGGATCCCCTAAAAATACAAGCAAAATAATATGCACTATTCATCTCATTCTCTATTCATGATTTAATTTCGATGTAGAGCATGCACATGAAATTATCTAACTTCCAATATTTTATTCTACTATTTTTAAAGCAAAAATAAATAGAAAATGAACACATGAAAGGCGGATAATTATCTTATTTCTAATTCACTAATAGTATGAACTTATGAAAATGTATTTATTGCGCAGGCGATTGCCGACTTCTTTTTTTCTTATTTTCATTGTATTAAATCTGAGCTCATCTCTGAGCAGTGCGCTCGAGGGCTCGATTCGAAACATTAATTACGCATTGCAACTTAGTTTTCATAAGTTTCGCACGATCCATCTCATACGTTGCGATAGGTTCTACTACGAGCGCGCGAAATGGATTGCAATGTTTTTGGGATAGGAAACGACGGACAAAAATGTGAAAAAACGCTCGTATGTATCGTGTTTTGTTAAGCCGCCAGTTTGAATTTAGTGCGATAAGCTACGCGGTAGTATAGCTGCGGTTACAACGTTCCGGCCACAACAGAAGAATCTAAGAACTGGCCATCCATCCACGATATTTTTTACAGAAGAGGTCATATCCTCACTTTGATGTCTCGGTCATTCTGATTTTAAAAGACGTAGTCAGGAAAGTGGAGTGTAGGATAGGTCTCCTTCTGTCAGATATCGGAGACGGAATACTGACCCAGCACTGCGCTGTATCGCGGTGAGATAGACTCTTTCTAGGTCACCTCTCTTTCTAGGTCGTTTCTCTGTCGCCGCGACATAGCTCGTGGCCCGACCTGCACGGCTATCATGAGACGGCGCGCGAGCTCTCTCGATTTTTCCGCACTATCCGTCTCTCTCTTATTAGAACACGACGTACGGTACTTAGTACAAGAGGTAAAGTACAGTATAGATAGAGGTTTATACAGAGAGGAACGGTTTTTTGGAGTACGGAACCATCGCGCCGTCGCGCTTGTCTGCCGCGGTTATTCGAGCAGCCGAAATGGCCGCTGATCTGACGCGATGTTGGAGCAACACGTTTTGGGCGTTCTGCCCGATGTCGACTTTTTGGTCACCGGCTAATGAAGGAACGAAAATTGCTTACTGGTTTTACATTTTTAGTGTTATCTGGACCCCTATTCGACTTGGTTTTGCCATCGGCCAAAAATGAAGCTGAGTCTAGAGTTGTTTAAGGCGATTGGCTTATACCTACTTTTCCAAAAAAACCTATACCTAGACGCAAAATGTATTCTTGTAACAGCGCTATGCTAATCTTAATTTTTCGTTTCCTTGATTATTGAACTAGAAAAAAGTTAGGTATTGCTGGAGCGCACGGCTACAACTCAACAAAACGAAATCCTACGTATATTATAAATGTTTGGATATGTGTAACTCAATCACACACAGCTCAACGGATTTGGATGAAATTTCGCACGAAGATAGTTTATAGCCTAGATGAAAATATAGGAGAGTTTTATCCCGGGTCCACGCAGACGAAGTTAGAGCAGCTAGTTAATCAATAAAACATAAGCTTTTACCAACTCCATCCGAATTCAGCCCCATGCTCATCATCATCATCATATCAACCGAAAGACGTCCACTGCTGGACATTATGCCTCTGCCAAATAGACTCCGAATTAAACTAATTAAGGACGAACCGACCGACGTCAGTCAGCATTTGACACTATGTGTATGGTTCAAAATTTATTGAAAGGAAGTCAGAAATGCAATCGAAGGTGAATTAGAAGTTGTGTGAAGTTACAGAACAAAAAAAGGCTAAAAGTGAACTCACCGACTGTTTACGGATGCCGTGTTCCCAGCGCCATCTACCGGTGGTTTTCTGAAACAAACAGAATTATGACAATTAACATATTAAAATATGAATTCGATTATGTTACTGTGTGAAATGTATAAACCTACCTATATTATATTCGGTAATAAATGCCTGATGGGTCAGTTTGTACGGAGTTATCATTATCATTAGACCCTGACAATTCATAACAACCCTAGGTCTAAACTACGAAACTAGAACGGACGACAGATGGTGGTTAGATTAATTGACTTTAGGCTCATGAATTATTCGTTTTTTATGCAAACGGACATCCGCTCTTAAAGTTACCTACTTAATTGCTATGATATTAAAATAACCAGTCCTTTCCTCGACCTTCGCAATAATTATTTACTTACACTGATAGGTAGTCAATAGTACCTACCTACTAGTACTATCCAGGGTGACATTTTAATCAGTGTCCAAATTTTTTGTAGGCATTTTGTATCACTAATAGACACCATTTTTGAAAAAAAACTGGTAGGTATTTTTAAAATTATAATTTGTTATCCCAAAAGAATTATCCGTACAGCGTGTTTACTGGGCATTCAGTACCGCGCGGAGCGGGGCGGGGCCGAGGGAGGGGAGGCGTGCCGTGCGCAAACCTTACTACCCGCTGAGGTGCCCGTGCGGTAAGGTTTTTTTGGGATAACTTTAAGCAGCAATTACATTTTTTTTTGTATTGAATGAATTGAACCAAACAAAAACTGTTTTATAATTTTGCTGAAGAATCTTATACCTACTTGAATTTGGACACTGATTAAAATGTCACCCTGTATATAGCTCTAGAATGCGAATAAATCTAATTAACAGTTTCCATTAACAAGTTTCTCAAAATTCTTCATCGTCATCATATCAGCCGAAAGACGTCCACTGCTGGACATAGGCCTCCCCCAAAGAGTGCAACAATGACCGGTCCTGCGCCACCCGCATCCAGCGGACTCCCGCGACCTTTACCAGGTCATCAGTCCGCCTTGGGGGGGGCTACCCACGTTACGCCTTCCGGTACGTGGTCGCCACTCGAGAACCTTTTCGGCCCCAACGGCCATCGGTTCTACATGCAATGTGCCCCGCCCACTGCCACTTAAGTTTAGCAATTTGTAGGGCTCTATCGGTTACCTTCGTTCTGCTGCGGATAGCCTCATTTCTGATGCGATCGCGCAGAGAAACTCCCAACATAGCCCTCTCCATTTCTCCCTTTGGGTGACTTTGAGCCTTCTTATGAGGCCCATAGTAAGCGACCACGTTTCCGTGCCATACGTCATCACTGGCAACACACACAGCTCGTCTATCATGGGACCGTGGCGACATACTCTCAATTTTTCTCGCACTATACCTCTTGTTCTAAGTGCTCTAATAAGAGAGAGACGGATCGTGTGAGAAAAATCAAGACAGCTTGGGCGCCGTCGCGCTGGTCAAAGACTCTCATCTTGAGATTGAAGATTTTTTATTGGACGAAAAGATGTGCCGTAGCCTCCCGAATGCTGCCCAGCCGAGTCGGATTCGACGATTGACCTCTTTCTCAAAGTTGGGGACCACCTAAACTGGACAGTCTGCGTGCAAAATTCTTAACATAATACAAAGATCCACTCCTACAGCCTCGTAGCGCCCAGCACGCAAAAACGAACGCCACGTGGGCGCCACGAGGATATTACTTCCGTATACTTACCTAATATTTTTTTACTTGTCCGTAACCCAATCAACAGACAACCTGGACAAATCATGCGGTAGGTACCTAAAGTGGAACTTATAATCGTAGGTATACGTACATCCAGTATGGGTCCTGCAGAGTCGAGGCGTGGGGCCCGTAGCTGGCCAGGTGGTAGGGGCTGCAGAAGTTCACCATCGGTACCGCGTACATAGCTACAGGCGCACTTTCCAACCAAACATAACTGAATTCGAAATGATATGCGTTTTAATTATGGGAATTCGTTTAAAATACCCATCAAAATTTAAATAAAACTGGTATAATTAAAAGGAACTCTCTCATATTTATTATTGTAAAACAGGACCTCGTCTGTTCATTATAACACCTCCTATTGGTACCTAAAAATCCAGTTAATGATTTCATTAGTTTATTTGCACGTGTTGTTAGTTTATTTTACCGATGCTGTTTTTTTTTTAATTATGAGGCCTGGTTTCTACGACGATTTATATTTTTTGTATGAATTTGTTAAAAGTACCCACTTTTAACTAATTCTTAGAGCTTTTCCAGCACGGCCTATTATACAAATTGTCCTTAGCAGTACTGGGCTCTTTAGGTACCCTACCCTACACATTAAAATATCAACGGTCTACCTATGCAACTTTTATCATCCACCCACAGGGAAAGAAATCATATGGACCATACGTTAAAGTTAAAATTTGAACAACTGAGACCCTCAATTGATTTAAACATTTCACTGTACTTGCCGACAAAACACATTCCAGATTTAAAAATACGCAACCGTCACTAAATAACAGCTAGTTGTCAGAAAGCCGACAAGCTCCGAAGTTAACCGAATCGAATTAGACAATAGTTCTACTTAGCGACTCAGAGATGTCGTTAGCGCCCGCTGCGACCATGCAGAGATTCGAAATTTGAATCTATTTGATTTCAACTTCCTTTTTCACTGACCCATTAGGTAAAAAGCGGTTTAAAAAATAGAATGATAAAAATGCGGTAGCTTATAAGTTATTTAAGCTTTTTTTCTAAATAAAAACACATTGTTAAGAACTTACATTAGTGAAATTTGATTCCTTCCATAAGGCCGCTTTTAGACTATCATAGAAATATGATCATAGACATAGGACTCATATTAATTTGATAAACCTATGACGGTGTAATAACATCCTATGATCATAGGTGAATCATAGGTTGTTATTACACCGTCATAGGTTTATCAAATTAATATGAGTCCTATGTCTATGATCATATTTCTATGATAGTCTAATAGCGGCCTTAGGTCACGAAAGTTATCTGTATATGTTGTGGAACATACTTATAGGTAATTACGTGACGAATTATATTTCACTATTGAAAGTTCTTGACAAGGTATATATTTTTGGAAAGTGCTTATTTTTAGTCACCAAACATTTTTTAAGACCTTCAAGTCAAATCCACCTTTTTTATTTACGTGCACAAATGCCACAATTGTAACCAACCTCTCAAGTTCTTTAACTCAGAATGAAACAGAAAAATGTCGCCACACGGGGGGGCATTTTTTGTCCATGGTCTAAAGACTCGAAAACATAATATCCTTATGGACAATAGTAAGCAGAGCTAAAGAAAACGAGTTCCGTCCTTTTTTTGTGTATTTAACTTGATCATTAACGCACTGAATAATTGTGACGACTGTTATTTGGTGGACCATTTTGATACTTTAAGTACTATTTAAAAATATTTTGTAAAATCACACTAATGGAAGATGACGAATCATCAATTGATTCATATGAAAAACGTACTTTAAAATAATATAAGTACTTTCTTTTCACTGAGGCGAATCAGATAAAGCGATCACGTTATAATGATTTTTTACTCATTATTTAGAAATATCTACTGAAAATACTTGCTACAAGAAATTATTGAAAATCGAGACGAAATTGGGCCAATAAATGGGTAAGTAAACAGTTTTTTAATAAACCACAACTAACGTTGCTGAACATATTTTGTACGCCCAGCAATAACATACCACTTTAAGAAAGTCACTTTCATAAAATTTCAACGACAAAACGATTTCCAACTGCCAAGACCCTTCCAATCACAGATAATCACAGTCGATCTGGAATCGATCTATTCGATGGCAATCACACCGATTTACTTCACTCCGATTCGAACACTTTACGACTGGTGCCGCACTATCAAAGGCGCCGCTGACACATTCGTCATGGAAACGCTACCGTCGATGGATGATTTCGGTTTTTAGACGAGTAGTCAAATAGGATGGGAAAAAAATATTTAGATATGATTGAAGGACCGTGATGAAGTCTTTTGGAAACTACATAAGCGCTGTATTTAAAACAACTGACAGTCCACTGTTACTAACAAGCAATTTTTTTAAATGATGTATTATAGAGAATCCTTCACCGCACAAGAAAACAAAAATGTTGATTACCGTATACGGATAACAAACAATCATCTCGATAAAATTTTACTTTTTCTAATGACTTCCATTTCTCCAATACGCAGAACAATTAATTAGCCAAATCGAAAATGTAATACGTTCCGAAAATTATTTACGCAGGCAACACGTCAATACAAATCTCTTCATTAAGTGCAGTTCGGCATTCGATGAAAAAAGCCCAGGACTCCCACATCGCGCTTCGCGGAAAACTCAAAACACCAAATTCCACATTAAACGAATAAGGACAATCCGGGGCACGGGAATAAGCAATCGCTCAGACATGTTTCCATGTCACTCAACGGGGAAGTAAAAGGCCACAGTTAATGGCAAAAACTTAAGTAGGTACCACCGAAATCGCAGATAAACTTTTGAAGGTTACTTACAAAGTAACTCCACAAGAAGTTATAAAATATTCTTTCAACTTAGTAATACTTTTCTTCAGGCATGCACATTAAAACAACACTGTATATTTTCTTAAGTAAAAACAATAACGCAAGAAGTAGGTATATAATAATAATAACACAACGAAAACTTAAAATGTTAAAACAAACCGTTTAAATTCAAACGCGTTCAAAATTGTAGTTCTTACGATTTAACTTTATAACTGAATTCGAAACTTGAAATGTGAAACGAGTTCTGTGGAACTATTTTCGCGGCAGTTTTCGCGTAAGCTAGCGCTCGACGCGGCCGACCACGTGCTAGTGTCACACCCTCGGAAAATTCGCTAGTCCCCCTTACATCTGTGTTTACAAATATAGATACACACATTGTGTTTGTGTGTGTGCGCCTAATCGTGTATCCATGCCTAATGATTTATTAATTGATTTTGACTTTTGACTTGGAACTTTGTTGTTGTTCAGTTGGAGTTTGATTCCTGTTTTGAAAATTAATTGGTGTTAACTCAAACGCACATCGGCATCGCCCTTACAGAATATGTACCAAAAATCTATTTATGTAATTAAACTTTCTCTCTCACAATCTAGCAGCAACAGTAGCTGTGTCTAACTTATTATTTAGTTCCTATAGTGGTTTACTTCAAAACGATATATTTTCAATAGAAATGAAGAATAAGTAGAATTGTATCTACGAGTATACCTACGTTTTTCTGTATAAATTTCTAGAACAAAATAAATAAATAAAACCTGCGCCAAATGCGTGTCGGGCCACGCGCAGTGTTGGGTTCCATAGTTGCCTGTCTTTGTTACATCAACACGCACGCCCCAAGTAAATGGTGCAGTTGTGTAGGCCGAATTTGTACGAAAGTTGGCCTTTTCAAGTACATTTTAAGTTGGTCGACTATTACTCGGTAACTAGTTATTTCTACTTAGCCGTGATAGTATTTTTAAATTCATTACCTATTAGTTTCTACCGCCACGGTTTCAATGTTATAAGTATTCATTTGTATTAGGTTTTTGCTAACTGCTGACTTAGATGAAGGAGTGAAGATGGATTGAGGCGAAATCAGTGTTCAGATATACGAATAGGCAACCGAAGAAGTTACCTTATGACGAAATATCTTGGGGATTTAGCAAAGTGTTAAACTCAAATTATGCATGGCTATTAAAAAAAGGCACGAAACGCCTCATTAGTGTTAAACAATGAAAGCACCTTACTCATTTAATAAAGAAAAATCTATTTTAGGTAGGTAGGTAAGTTACACAAGTAACCTTTTTAGTTTTACAGTGACTTTACAGTCTAAAAGTAACTTCAGTAATAATACTACATGTATATATAACATATGTCCTTTATTGGAAATACGGCATTTTAGTATTTAAGGATATCTATCAGGACTTATTATTGATAAACCTACTTAAAAACCTACTTTGCCTTACTTATTACAATTAAAAAGAAATTATTTTATAAAATGATTATACTTATGTATACAGAGTTTACAGACTTTATTGTTAATTGATCTCAGGGAAACTTTTCTGCAATATCAAAATGTATATTTTTGTTCAATAAAACTGATTACTCACATAAATGAGCGTTTATTGTTCTCAAAATCATTGTCTCTCATTGTGTGTCAACTCACCTTGGTACCTGTTTCAACTTACCTAAGTACTAGGAGGGATGAAACAGCGTGACCTCATTTAGAAAAACAAGATTTTTATATAGTTCTCATTATGAATTGCCATTTTGACTGATAACCTTCAATAACGCATGAAATTTCCTTTCTTATGATATATGTTATAAATTTCTAGCTCTTATAATGAAGCAGAAATATCTAAAAATGAAAATTTTGTGTCAACTCTTCTCGGCTCCCCTACGTGTTTTACCCTAAAAAAAATATGTTTTTCAAAAATGTATTCTTCCATTTTGTCGGCGTCATTGATTTATATATACTCATTCCGCATTACAACTTTCTAGAAACAAGGGTCTAAGCCGAAGACGGAAAGACGGACAGACGGACATGGTTGAACTATAAGGGTTTCCTGTTGACTACGGAACCCTAAAAATCCGGTTGCCTTGTCGGGTTTAAAACTCACCAATTATAATTCTGTATTTTAACTGACACTAGTCCCGGATCAAATTGAGTTTGTAAGGTTTTTTAATGATATCAAATAAGTTTAGTTAATTAAATAACATATTTATATAAGTAAAATAAAACAAGACAGACTGAAATCGAAGCAGAACAGATGCCATTCAAATATATTTCAAGCCTAATATTGCTTTCACTAGGTACCCTATGTCTTTTCTCTACATCAGAAATTTTGCCCAAACAATAAAGAATGTATCCAAGTTGCCAGCACTAAACAACGGTAAAGGCCTATAAGCGTCCATGCCCCTCGCGCGCGGCGAATATTTCCCCAATATCGGGGTAATATGACAGAACACTGGCAACACCGCGTGAATAATAAATAAATTGTCCGGGACGCAACCGTACTGTCAATTATTTATAGGGAAATTATTTATGGTAGCTGTTTGTGTTGGATATTTTCGGGGTAAGTAGTTGTAGCTAGAATAATAAGAACTGCCTATACATGCTATACAAGACAAATAATTGTGAATGAAAATAAACCAAATATCATCATCAAAATTTCGTTCATGTTGTAGACTCATTTTCTTTGAAGCCTAACTGCAGTTAATGGAGTAGGTAAACTATATTTCAAAGTAAATGGTTAGTTAAGGTTAGTATTAAAATTATTAATATTCATTAATTATTACGGTTGGAATTGCCTATACCCATTTCCCTCTCAGCCATGAGAAGAGGCATGTGCCCAATAGTGGGACGTATAAAGGCTGATGATAATATTAATTCTATCCAGACAGGGCTTCAATGAATACGCTACAAATTAACGATGTCTTATTATCAGAGTTAAACATAATGACTCAATTATGCAAAAAACATCGAGAGGTAAACATGCGTTCTAATAATTATAACAAAACATTTTATGAATTAAACTCTTGTCTAATGGTTCATAGTCATCCAATATGATAAATTGCAGGTTTAACATAATTACAAAATTTTTGCAATAGGGTCATTTCGCCGGCTAGCGACCACCTAATTTCATGTGCCGGTTGGCGACCACTTAGCTGAGCTGTGTGAACTGAAAGGATATTTTCTCGATTTTTTAGTAGATTTCTATTCTAAAACAACAAAAAATGCATGGTACAACTAATTATCTCAATAGGGTCTGTAGAATTGATGTTATCTTCAATAGATAAAACCTTCTCCTTAAGGTGGTCGCGTAACCAACGAAATGACCCTAAGTACCTATTAATAGTCCATCTTAAATACAGGAGTGGGCAATGGGCCAGTCGTTAGCAATGAGCCAATTAGGTAACTAAAGAAAATTTTTAGCCAAAATTTCGGCTGTAAAATGTCTACTCATTGAGTACCTACTCGTATCACTGATGTGAGTTGTTACCTATACGCATCAGCGATATATTATTTTAGCCGGTCCATAATTTGGGTGGATATTAGGTTTTAATGCCCCTAACTATCCGGAACCTGAAAGTTGTCTTTCATATACCTACTTAAATCTCTGTTTGAACAAAGTAACAAATATAATAGAGTACATATTTTACTCGCTCTTTACTCACACTCTACATCATATCAATACACCAAAAGGGTCAACGTTGTGTTCGATTGTGGCAGCATTCTACTGTAGGTAGGGTGATTTCACTGGTTACGCGACCACCTTCGGTTAGCGACTACCTACCTGAAGGAGGTGGTTTTTTTCTATCGAAGATAACATCAAATCTACAGGCCCTATTGAGACAGTTAGTTGTACGTGCATTTTGTTGTTGTTTTAGAATAGGAATCTACTAAAAAACCGAGAAAATATCCTTTCAGTTCACCAACTCAGCTATGTGGTCGCCAACCGGCACATGAAATTAGTTGGTCGCTAACCGGCGAAATGACCCTACGTCTATCATGAGACGGCCGCAACAAACTCTCGATTTTTCTCGCACCATGCAAAAAAAGCCCACTGATTTAGTTACTTTTCCGTAGTCGAAATACAGTGTTTTGACATGCTCGTTCCGTTAAAGTGGGTACTGTCCTCAGCGGTCAAAAGATTAAGGTTATTATTATTAATTGAAATTGAAATTGAAATTGAAATTGAAATGTTTATTTTGCAAGAACATACACTGGTGTCATTTGTACATGTTGAGCAGGTAGTTACATGAATGCATGTTCCGCCACAATATGGCATGCAAAATCTTAATCTACTTAACTTAAAATAATTTATCAAAATATTCACTTAAATTATAATATGGTCTAGTAACTAAGAAGGTTTTTAATTTTTGCGAAAATTCATTAATATTACTGATTTGTTTAATGTCTTCATTTAGGTTATTGTATATCTTGATTCCATTATATTCGAGGCTTCTTTTGTATTGTACATAATTATTGGATTCTGGTAATTTAATGTCAAATTTATGTCTTGTTCTATATGATCGTTTCTTAGACTTACATCCAAATCGCGATTTGTTCTTGTGTACAAAAATACAAACCAAGTATATATATAGGGAAATCACTGTGAGGATGCCATGTTTTACAAATATTGGACGGCAGTGCTCAAGTGGTTTTGCCTTCTCTATGTACCTAATAGCCTTCTTCTGCAATATAAGAACAGGATTCAAATAGACGCTGTTT
This sequence comes from Epinotia demarniana, assembly GCA_945867215.1. Taxonomy (NCBI): domain Eukaryota; kingdom Metazoa; phylum Arthropoda; class Insecta; order Lepidoptera; family Tortricidae; genus Epinotia; species Epinotia demarniana. Next base: position 31,002,411 of record OX244260.1, read on the forward strand.
CCCCAAACCTCAAGACCGTATCTAACTATGCTTTCAAAATGTGCAAAGTAAACTGTCTTAAGTACAGATGCGTTCAGCATCTTTGATAAATTTTTTAAAGCATAGCAGGCACTAGCTAATTTTTTTCTCAACTGGTTTATATGGTCTGACCAACGCAGCTGTGTGTCTAATTCTATACCTAGAAACTTCACATTTTTGGCTTTAGCTATCGGTAGGGGCAAATCGTACGTCATGCTATTTGTGTGTTTTACAAAAGGCAAATAAAGGGTTTTATCCAAATTCATTTTAAGGCCGTTACTTTCGAACCAGTAGGATAATTCCGCCCAAGTTTGTACTATTTGCGCTCTGAGCTCTGCAAGACTATAATTGTCGATAACAATACTTGTGTCATCGGCATAAAGGTAAGCTGTACCATGAGTTAAATTATATTGCAAATCATTAATAAAAATAATAAATAACAAGGGTCCAAGGACAGATCCTTGTGGTACCCCACAGTCAATTGTTCTGTTAGTAGAGTTAATATTTTGTATACAACCGGATTCATCTATATCCATTATTTCGACAAATTGTACTCTATCAGAAAGGTAAGATTGGAGAAGTTTGAATGTAGGTCCACGTATTCCGTAATATTGCAGCTTATCCAACAGTATTTTATGGTTCATACAATCGAACGCCTTACTGAGGTCGCAGAATATACCTGCACAGTTTCGGTTTTGATTAAGACTTCGATTAACTTGCAAGACCAGTTCAGTAATTGCTGCTACTGTGTTTCTATTCTGTCTGAAGCCAAATTGTTGAGAACCTAAATAATTGTTTTTTTCAAAATGATTAACAATTCTCGTTGCAATCGCTTTTTCAAATATTTTTGAAAAAACATTTAACAAACAAATTGGTCGGTAGTTCGATATTTCTGTTTTACTGTTCTTTTTGTGCAAAGGAATTACCTTTGCCATTTTTAATTGAGCGGGAAAGACCCCCTCACAAATGCATGCATTGAAGATGTCGCATAATGGTATACACAATATTTCTATGCTGTGTTTAATTAGCGTGGTATTTATATTATCTGGGCCACAGGAACTTGTATTTTTTAGTAGTTTGACGATTCTTATTAATTCTATTTCATCGACAGGTGACATAAAAATGGATTTAGCGTTACTTATATATTTTTTCTGTAAGAGGTTCACATGTTGGCTACTGTGATTCGCGTCAATATCGGAAACCTTGCCTGCTCTAATAAAATACTCATTAAACAAATTGCTAACTACTCTAGGGTCATCGATGGTCTCATCATTAACCTGCAATTTTATTCCGCTTTTACCTGCAGTTGAGTTTTTGCCTGTGTTCTCCTTAACAATTTTCCAGATCATTTTAGTTTTAGATTTAGCTTTTTGAATCATATTTTTTACATGAATGTTTTTTGCTGCGAACACAAGTTTCTTTAATGTACTATTGTAAGTTTTGAATAATTTCTTAAGGGATTTGTCATGCTTAAATTTTCGCGTTCTTAACAGTAGGGACCTTTTTTTTCTACATGAAATTTTTATTCCAAGTGTTATCCAAGTCTTATTATGATCTCGTAATCTTATTTTTCTAAGTGGAAAGTGTTTATCTATATATTTAAAAATAATACTATAAAACAAATATATTTTACCCTCGCATGCTTCTTCATCACGAAAGGTACCTAGTTGTATCCTCAAGAATATTCTCAAAATTCCCTGTACTTGACTGTATGACTGACGCATCCGATACACGGTTGTATAGCTATGCGCATACGAACTCCTCGGCCAGTAACGATAATCACCTACTTGGTTAAGTATGCAAATGTTCGCAGGCCAGTTACTGTTTTTTGCTTAAGTATAACATTATCCGGACAAATATCTCAGGGCCCGCGGGCGCGCGATGGTCATCGGCGCCCTGGGAGTTAGGAGGGAAACGATCATTCAATATCCTTACCTCATGTAGTGCAGCTCATAGAATTGTTAGCAAAGAGTTATACACGGTGTTTTTTTAACCGCCTAGTAGAGTCGAAACCCAGTTAATTAACTTACAAAAAGGCTTTTTTTGTTTTTTTTATGTTATATTTTTTTGTATATGAATATTAATTTTAATCATCCAGCCGAGTGACCGCAGTGACCGCTACCCGCCATCTTATGTAGAATAGGTACGAAGTCTAACCGGGTGAATGAACTTCACACCGCGCGCCATACAGGATTTTCCAAACTTAATTAGGTACCTTTTATTACTAAAAACTAAACTAGTATTTTTTTTATCACGAATGATAAGTTTTGGATATTTGAAGTGGGTTTCGCAAAGTTATGAGTCCAAAGTTTTAAAAGGGGGTATGTTCTGTCCCTTTTCCGCAAAACGCACCTTCATATGAAACTATTGTCATTTACTATGACGCTCGCAGATGGTGACGTCACTATCTGTGAGCGTGGTGGTGACGTGGCCGCCAATCGAGAACCTTTCCGCGCAGCGGCCATCGGTTCGTGACTAATATCGAATATCATGTCACAGTACCCAATCCATGCGGTACTGCCTCTTACAACTTTCCCTCTTCACGACGCTCCCATAACGTTAATGGTTTACTACCGATGTTAGATAGTGACTGACGCTCATAACCAATTTTGTGAACGAACGATATTTTACTAAATTATGTGGTAAGTGAAAGATGTCGAAAGTTTGTAAGAAACTAACAAAGTCTAATTTATGTTTGGTCAAATCGACGCTAAAGAAGTTAAGATATCATAGTACCTCATAAGTTATTACAGTAAGTATGTACAGTCAGTGTCAAAAGAAACTGCGCAAACGAAGACGTCAAAGTCTTTAATAAAAGGAGATAAGAGCTTTTGACGTCTTCGACTCCGCAGCTACTTTTGATGCTGACTGTACCTATTGATTTATCGATCGGGGGAGCGAAGCGAACGAAGTTCTATTACTTGAGCCGAATATCGTTTCTATGCTGTGATGTCCGTATGTCCCGCTTTTCCGACCGATCTCAACCGATTCTAGTGAAAATGTATGAGCCGATTCGTTAATTAATTATAAAATTATAATATAGTAGTACCTAATATAGGTTTTTTTTTCTTGAGTCATTATTGAAATATGTTTTTAACGCAGGCAAGAATTTCCTACGGCTCACAGAGCGACTAGTTTATGGATAATGCACAAATACATTACACTTCGACTTCTTCATATATCTAATCTTATAACGGGGAGTGCTCCGAGGAATTGTTCGGATTAATCCCTATCGCTTATTTTCGCCATCGTCCAACGCGACAACGTTACCATCCTCACAACTTAAATGGTTGGCAGTCCTCAACTGTGCGCTTCTCCAGAAACTTCCTGCCTCGCACAGCTAATCTGTGGAATGGATTGTCGCCTGCAGTATTTCCAGACCGACACGACATTCAAACCTTCAGGAAAAGACGAGCGTCTGACAACCACTCTGGTGTTGCAGGTGTCCACGGGCGGCGGTAATCGCTTACCATCAGGTGATCCGTCTGCTCGTTTGCCTCCTATAACATAACAAACAAGAAGAACAAAACAGTAGGACTGTAACCCTCATATCTCTACCGCTACATACATATTATTACTAATAATACCTACCAGAATACGTCACTTCAGGGGTTTTTTCAATGAAAAATCTACCTAAATAGATTAAAATATAGGAGAAGTTTGAGACTGTATTGTTTAATAATAACATAATACGTAACATAACAATAGCAGAAAACGGTAGAATATCCAACCTAGACAGTAAAGAATAACTAAAAATAAAAAAACTTTAAGAACGACGGAGCGAGCGAACGAAGTCCCTCATTTCACGGGTTCAACAAATACATAGCTGTTTTTTACGAAATAAAAAAACAGACTTTTTTTTAAACAACAGCTCACAGAACCACTTCTTATTTATGTGTTGAACCACTAATCAAAATTTACGCCAAAAAAACCCGCAATGCATTCGAACATTTTCTCCAATCACTCAGTTCTAAAAGTCAGGGGTAAGCAACGTCTCGGTTACTAGCGTCGTGGGACTGGGATCGTAAACCTTCGGGGGGCTAATGAGGATTTATGCGCGGGGTGCCAGGGCAGTGCAACTTGTGATTTTGACAATAACTGCACTTTTCAGTGGTTGCTGTTGTTTTTTTGTTATCTTCTATTAATAAAAAAAAAACTTTGCATAAAATTTATTATTATACAAAAACCTGTTAGTAGTCGATAACCACTCCGGAAAATAAAACTCTACATAAACTCTAGAATTTTAATTTCAAATAAATGCAACCGAATTTGTATATTTAAGGTAAAAGTAAATCTACTTTTCTCAAATAGCACATCTCCAAAAACACTTTAATACCTACTATTTAACTTGCAAAACCGTTCATATTATTGAGTCATATAATTATATGTCAGCTTTGTAAATTGATTATTTAAACTTTATTATGTAACAAAATAATTAAGAAAGTACATATAGCGAACACAATGCCACAAGGCATTCTCCGTCAGTCAGCCACATGTAGGGCTAAACAGAAACATGCAAATGTAACGTGCATATTACCTAAATCAATATAAAAATGTCACTCCTAGAGACACTTTAATATGAATAGAAAATTTAAGCAGCGTTGTAATACTTATTAACAACATAAAGTTATTTTTATTTTATAACGAGATTCTGGCCGCGACTCCATTCACGTGGAACTCGTTTATATGGTAGCTCCAAACAAATGTTCACCCCCCAGCTCACAACCGGAGGGAGTGATTTCCGGGATAAAAGGGAATCAAACTATCTCTATACTTACCAAATTTCATCCAAATCGGTTCAACGGTTTAAGTGTGAAGAGGTAACAGACAGGCAGACAGACAGACAGACAGACAGATAGACAGAATGACAGACATCCGCATTTATAATATTAGTATGGATATGGATGTGGGTATCCATGTGTGGGTGTCCATATGTCCTGCATCGCACCGACAGTTTGCGACCCCTGCCTCAGTGCTCCGCAGACAATGCCGATGATGCGACATTGCCCTCTTACCTTTATTCCGGTTTTATTGCGGGGTGAGCCAAACGCAGGTGAAATATTCAGACAAATTCAACAACTTAAGGTAGGTACACGTTGTATCGAAAAAAGAATAAAAAAGCGGAATCTAATACATTATGGCGTACGTATACTCATGTGCATTTATTGTGATTCTGTAAATCTTATTAAGTATATACCTATTAAGTTCACCATTTTTTTTCGGTTTGGGTATTGTATATCTACAGTTACACTGTGTTTCTAGAATGAGCTTGATATCTGAACCAATCTGACATTCCTGAGATTCACTGCCTTTTGTAACCTATTTTCAAAACCATCATCCCGGCAGACAAGCATGTAGCCCACCTGATGGTAAACGGATACTATAGCCAATAGACGCTTGCGACTCAATGCTTCCTGGAAACCATCATTACCCCCGCCGAGTCAAACTCACTTATTATTGGGACTTCCTTCAAAAATTCGACCTAAACAAAATTAAAGAAAGATTTATCAACCACAACGGCGAATCCGAAACACCTGTAACCGACAATCAAACTCGCGATCACACACAAAATTACCCGTAACCCGTTCCGCGGTTAACCGCAAGAGAGCCCCTGCACGCGGGTTACCCCCAGACCCGAACTCTGGAGGAGCCAGTGGGCTTCTACCAGACCGAGACTTCACATCAACTGACACGAATACCCTAAACCGCAGTCTCTGATCGTTGCAATATGAAGTTTAAGCTAAGCCGAATAGAGTTGAATTTTCTCCTAAACCGTCCTTGCAGTTCAGACTTTTTTACGCCCAAGATAGCAGCACTAAAAGTAATTTTAAGATGGCAATGTCGACGGATTTACATGAAATAATGCGTTTAACTTAATTCTTGGGAGATTTAAGACACTGTTTTGGAGTTTTGGGGAGATAATGGCTGCGGCTTTGGAACTGTGGTAATGTTCGAGTTAAGCACAAAGCCTCATTTCGCTGTATTTAGCAGGAGATTTGAGACAAATGTGTATTTTACTCTTAAAAACACTCTACATGGTAATTAACCGCGCGGCGTCGTTTTACCTATTTGTAGAACCTAACATTATACGGCAAAGTGAAAAAAAAATTGTTTCGATTTAATCCTCTCATAAATGTATACCTACCGAAATGAGAAACTGCCGAATAAGGTGTTAAACTATTTTCAAATAGGCAAACTTTAACAAGTATTCACTGACAAACAGACGAAAGAAATATCCTGGACCCTTAAAACATTGTATGTCAAAAAAAAAAAGCACAATAGTGCGTATCCTATATACTTATACTTTAGGCAAAAACGCATACATTAGAATTAGTCGGGCACTTCAACTGATTCTGACCGTGAAAAACCTTTCTAGGTCTTATATTCCAGTCGTTATTCAAGTTTAGTTTACCCTTTTTGACTGTTATTTTCAGTTTCCGCGTTATGTAATATTGATTTATAGATATATGTAGGTATATATCTATATAATGAAGTTTTTATCGATCTAGATAAAAACTTTATTAGCGTATAAGCCATGACAAAACTTAAGAGTATAAAGTGGTTAAAAACAGAGATAAAACCGTATAAATAAAAGCTATACCTACCTACGAGTATGTGCCTACCTACTGATAATACAACTATTTAAATTAATTATTGATATCGTATTTGTACTGTAGGAACACTGAGCTATGGGAGTGTAAAGATATACTTCATTTTCTTTTTCTTGTCTTTACAGGGCTATAATCATTAGAGGCACAACGTTTACAGTTACAAGTTACAACCACGTCTTGCTTATATTGCAGCCACACGATATCTGAATCGTTAGCTATTTCTCCTTATACAGACAGACAGAGAGTTGGTTAGGTATGATTCTAAATTCAAATCTATTATCTGCCAGTCACTGATTTGGAAAGAGATCTGTAAACTTTTTTTCAACCTTACAGTATTTTAATAATAGAAAATATAAACATTTTATAATAATTGAATAGTATTTGGTTAAAAAGTAAACAGAGGGCAATTGCCGTCACGCCGCGCGCGATATATAAGCCCTGACGGACGGCAATGCGTGCGCTTTGCATTTCAAATGGAGGCATTGTATGCACATTTTTACAGACTTATTACTTTCTAGCTGGTACCGTGGGCAGCGAAGATTCAGGGCTATCGGAAACATTTGGTCCGCCCCGGAGAAGCGCGAGGGTTCGCGAAGGAATCTCGATGGCATGAAGCACAAACGGACACACTCGCACGACACTAGTGAAACTATAGTCTTAAAATGAACGACAACGCCATTTCACTAATAGCCATCTTTCAACGAGAGCATAATGTGTGCTACACACTTGGCAGATACGGTAAGATTTTATCTGCGTGTAACAGGGGAGGGGACTTAACCGCTCTTAGCACTTCAAAATGTGACATGTAATTCTAAAATTTCTGAAGTGTTGCAATAAATATTATTTTCTCACACATTGAAACATGTCGATTAGCGGAGGGGCGTTCATATCAAGACTAGCTTTATTCTATCTTGATACCCATTGCTTTTGCTACACATCGACAAAACTATTCGTTATGTTTTCTATGCGATCTTTCTCAATGTCTTATGGTCTCAATTAGGCCGAACCGGATTGACATATCGTAGTATATAATTTATAATTCTGTGTTTAATAAAAAAATTGCTCTACTATACAGTGCCTTTATCTACTAATTGATTTCCTTCACCGGCTAATTGTAACGCCCGTTTTACGCTCAGGCAACATGTACCTTAACACGACCTAAATTGTAACCTCCGTCAAACTAAGCACAACGGTTGGAAGTAAAACAATCTACCGAAAAAAATATTGATCCCCATACAATAAAAAACCTCATATGTTCACGAATTTAGTTTGATGGCTCGATGACTTTCAAGAGTTTCAAGTTTGTGTTAATAATAGAGACCTATTTCGATACTAGGTAAAATAAGAGTTTTTTTCAAACTCGCTCAAACTCATGTAACTTAACAAAATGCTGTACTGTGATGCACCTTGGCTTTGTTAGGCCTTGTTCGATCTTTTTAGTGGCAGTCTACGGTTATCTGCGTCACAGTCTAATAAAAGTCCGAATCAAGTTCCAGCATGGTTTCCTTTTTCTGCGAGCCCTACGGAGTAACGAAGCGAGCCGCATCAGGCGTATTTTTGTTTAAATTGTGACTGATGCGCCGTTAGCCGCTACTCGTAGGGTGCGCGCATAATGGGCGATCTCCATACGTCTCGGTGGACGTAATAAACTGGACGCTAGGGCTTGTTTACGCTAACAAGTGTATTTGGACGGCGATAGACGTAAAATGCCCAGAGCTAAAAACTAAATGACTCGGTTATTTTTACAAAATGATGCTGTGTGCAGTTTTCTGTGTTTGGGTTATCTCGCATTGAAATTATATTTTCCATAGCTTGCAAGAACGATGCAGTTTTTTGCGACATATAGTGCCCGGAATATGTTTCTCTCTGTGGCTGAAGTTGCTAATGGTAGCAACTAGTAATTGCATTCTATTTTCAATCCTATTCCATCTCAATAGTTCGTCTCGTCGAGTCACAGTTGGTTATATAGGTACGTATGCAAATGATTCACGTATAATATAATACCTACCATTAAAATACGCCAACAAATCGTTTAAAATGTAGGCCCCAAGCCATAAAAAAATATAATGATACTAGTGACGCGATCCCAAACACTGTTATTGCACGATTTTAATATTAGGCGCGCGGTTGTTTTATGCGTTAGACGCTGCGTTCCAATAGATACCTGCGTTTACTGCATAGAAGGTATCTATGGAATCGCAGCGCTCAATGAGTCAATAAAAACATACAATATATTACCGAAAATGAAAAAACAAAGAAAAAGAAAAGCAACATGGCCAAATATTAATGAAATTATGGAAAAAAATAAATGAGTAAATATTATTATACTTACGGTTAATGATTAATTGATTATTACTTTTAAGTTATGGTACCTTAATGCTTTTTTACAAAATATTGTACTTATTAGGAAAATGTAAAACGGTAACTAAAAGTTCCTACAGATATTCCTCACGACACAGGCTTGGCCTATGACCACTGATTATTCGAATGTTATTTTCTTGATAGTACGGTAAGTAAATAAATTATGTATTTGTATTGTATGTGTATGTGTAATTAAGCACGTTCTCTCAGAATCTTGCTGCCGCTACAGGGTTCCTGATTTGTGTATTTTGTAAGTAGTGCACTGTTAATACATTAAGGAATGCAGTATAACGATTGTCTCAATAAAAGTGCAGTTGGTATTACTACGAGGTAATTCATAGAGCACTTGAGTATTGAGAATAATGGTCCTTTCCCATCAACCTATTTACAAGAACATACCCAACTCTGTGTCATTCATTAACAACGAGCATAAAAATAAAATAAAAGGAAAGTACCTATTGTCCTTAAGAAACGATTCGACAAAATACTTCACGGTGAAGAAAGGTTGTTTAAACACTTGGAGGCTGTCACATGTCATAAGATAAAAAAATAAAACACTCGTGGACCGCGCTCAAGGTTAAGTGTGACAGAAATCGAAACTGAAGGTTCCGTACAAGCTTTACTGAGAATACGGGAACCTAGTCTGTTTGTTTCTGTTGTCAAGGCCGATTTGCAAAATAATAACAGGAAGATAGCATAAATAATTAAAACAAGTTAGAAAAGTTGAAAAGCCCCAAAATTTTAATTTCAAAGTTCTTTATCTCAAAACCGGTTATGTTGAAACGTAGTTAAGATCTATCTCGATCACGTCAGCTTTCGGACAAAAAAACCGCGTTCCATTCGTTTAGAAGCTACTACGCCACAGACAGACACACAGACACGTCAAACTTATAAAGTCAAAGCAAAGCTTGTACGATAGGTACGATTTTCAATGTAATTCCCCAGGCACAAGTTCGGAACCGTATACCTACATGACATTAGACGTTGACTGAATTAAAAGACTAGACAACGATATTCATACGTACATTTACAGGGTTTACCAAAAATGGGGTGTGAACCGATCAAGGGCATAACTTAGTCCGGTTTAACCCTACCAAGACACAGGTTTGCGCGTTTACCGCGAAAAAGTTAAAGTTCGTCGTGTCACCTCGTTCTGAGAGCACTCCCCTGACTGCCGCAGCCAGTATCGGAATCCTTGGCGTCGACATTTCGAGTGAAGTCCAGTTCCGCGGGCATTTAGAGGGTAAGGCCAAATTAGCCTCAAAAAAAGCTCGGTGTGCTCAACAGATCGAGACAGTATTTCACACCGGCCCGCCGCCTGCAGCTTTATAAGTCGCAGGTCCGCCCACACATGGAATACTGTTCTCATCTATGGGCAGGGGCACCCCAATACCAGCTTCTCCCTCTGGACCGCATCCAACGACGAGCAACTCGAATTGCCGACTGCCAGCATATTTCGGATCGGCTTGACTCCTTGGCGCTGCGTAGAGATGTGGCTTCGCTTTGCATTTTCTATCGCTCCGAGGAATTGTTCGGATTAATCCCTACCGCTTCTTTTCGCCATCGTCCAACGCGACAACATCCACTTAGATCCTCACCACTTAGATGGTTGGCAGTCCTCAACTGTGCGCTTCTCCAGAAACTTCCTGCCTCGCACAGCTAATCTGTGGAATGGATTGTTGCCTGCGGTATTTCCGGACCGATACGACCTTCAAACCTTCAAGAGAAGAGCGTAGTCCCATCTGAAAGGCCAGCAACGCACTCACAACACCTCTGGTGTTGCAGGTGTCCATGGGCGGCGGTAATCGCTTACCATCAGGTGATCCGTCTGCTCGTTTGCCTCCTATCACATAAAAAAAATGTTACTATAAATTGTTTTCTTAATGGTTCAATCAAATTCGGCATATTGATCAGATATTGAGCGTATTGCTTATTTTTGTCTGCTGCCACGAATAAATGTATGAATTTGAATTTGAAATAGTATATACGTAATATGGTGATAAGGAACCCCAAAAACTAATCATCGGCATTAATAACCCCTTTCGAAACGAGACACTTTCGAGTTTCAATCGCGTGTTTTCCAATCTGCATGTAAAACAGCGGCATAAAGGAAATTAACATATGTACAGGGCTTTGTGCGCAAGCGACGGTCGACGGCCGGCGCGAGAGTGACGCGGACGCGCCGATCGATGCTTAGGCGCAGAACACACGAGGCGTTTCAGCACCGCGCTCGGCTGCGTTGCGCGGACCGCGTAAATGCGCATTATGGCCGCTCCACACGATGGGCCATCTTGACCCATCATACAGGACGCGGCTATGCGGTACAATGAGACGTAAATATGTCTTACTCCCTTTAACGCATAGTTGCGTCCTGTATGATGGGTCGGGATGGCACATCGTGTGGAGCGGCCATTAGGCCGCGGTCTGGACGTCTATCCTGGGACGGCCGCGACATACTCTCGATTCTTCTCGCACTATACCTCTTGTACCAAGTGTTCTAATAAGAGAGAAATAGTAGCATAGGATAGTGCGAGAAAAATCGAGAGAGCTCGCGCGTAGTCGCGTGATAGCCGTGCTGGACGCCAGCGGGCAGCGTCGCAGCAAGCGTGTGTTCAGACGTTCGATCGAATGTATGGAAATCCGTTCGCCACGCCGCTACCCGCTGGCGTCCATACCGCGGCCTTAGGGTGCCTCTCCACCAGAGATGTGCTATGCTTGCTACGCTATGTTTTCATACATTTGAAACGTAGCTGTAGCTGGAGCTACGTTTCAAATTTATGAAAACATAGCATAGCATGGCAAAGCACATCTCTCGTGGAAAGGCACCCTTAGGGTGGTCACAACGCGCGAACGCTCATTGCCGCTGGGTAGCCTTGAGTGAGACTATGTCACCGCCCAAGAATATACTCTGCGCGTACGCGGTTTTGAGCGGGGTCGTGTGAAGATGTCGCGCGTTTTACATAGGTTAAAGTTTGGAAACACGCGAACGCGCGACGCAGTGTTGCGCGGTGCCAGAACACCACGTGTGTCTACCCCTTAAGTGACGGATACTATTACTAAGAGGTTAAGAAGGAGACAAATCTCCTTCTAGCGGCATTTGATAGAGACGATGTGCGTAGCAATTACCTGTACGGACGATTTTTAACTGCAAAAAGAAAGGTAAATGCTGATAAATGTCTGTAATTCAGATTGACCTTGGTCTAAAACCAAATTCAGGAATTGCAGTGTTGCATTAATTTATTTTAGCAGCCTAAAATTACAGGTATGTATACTTGCTCCTTTGAACTCGTATAGCATATTGCAGGGATGTTGCAGACATTCGCATCGGCATCAGCATCCGCATCCACTTCTGCTGAAATTGATGCGGAGTTTTTGCGGATGCGGATGAAGTGCAATTCACGACAAGAAAGGACGCTTACCGCGCGTGTTTTAGATATTTTCAACCGACGAAAAAAACGGAGGAGGTTCTCAAGTCAACGCGTATATATATTTTTTTTATGTATGATCAGGCATAACTTTTTACAGAGTAGTTTGATTTTGATAATTCTTTTTTTATTAGAAAGGGTTCTCTTATCCTTTACCTCTAAGTTGGTCCCACATAAATTTTGAATGAAAATTTCAACCCTACACAGGGGATGATTGATTGTTCACTTACTGATTAAAATGTATGACCACATATTATGCTGGGAGTAATCAAAAATATTGCATGTGACTAGTAATTAAGTTAGTAATTAACTAAAGTAAGCCACAGAAAATTTAAACATAAAAAGTTTTTAACAAAAAAATTAAACCACCGAAAAAAAACTGAAAAGCAAAATAATTATAAACCTTTTTTTATTCAGTTTAATAACAAAGTCCTTAAATTAATCTAAGTGTACCTAAGTAATTTTGAGTCGGCGCCAACTCAAAATTTCTTAGGTAGGTACACTTAGATTAGTTTAAGAAGATTGTTATTAAACTAAATAAAAAAGGTTTATTATTTATATACTTGTTTGGCGCCGACTCAATATTACATAGGTACATATGCAGTACACCAAGACAGACTGTACCAGGGATGTGTAAATTTCTGTTAGTATATTCCGTTGTTTCAACGGGGTCGTTATTGCTCTACCTGGTACAATATGTCGTAGTGCCCTGAAAATCCAGAGCAGCTTTCTGACCCTACCAATAACGTGGTCAAGATGGGCGTACCAATTTAGATGCTCTTCTGAAGTGACTCCTAGGTATTTAATTTGTGATACCTTTTCAATAACTGGGCAGCTACAAGTGTTGGGGTTCGTTCCGTGACAAGAGTGGATTTTGAGATCTACATCGAAGTCGGGTTGTGTGGAGTTCGTGATGCTGTAACACATGTACTTTGTTTTATCTGTGTTAAGTGTTGACAGGTTTAGTCTTAACCATTTTGAAACCTGAAGTCGTAGCATGATGGATGCCATTTTATCACTTATCGCTGTGGATAAGACGTCCGTCACGTTCTGACAAGACTGACAGAGTGACGGATCTAACTTAACTAACTAACTTAACTAACTTAACCACCTGTAACCTTTTTATTTTTTAAGTTAGAAAGATATGCGGCTTAATGGTTAAAGGTTATTTATTTCGTTCTCAAATAAAATTAGTTTGAAAGGTCATGCCATAGCCATAGCCATGGTTATTTAATGACAATGTGGGATAGAGCAACTTCCTTTAGATTTGTATATCTTCTCGATCGATCTTTATCGAACAATACAGCCAGCTTAATTGCATTCCACAAAAACATCAACGTAATAGAATACGATTGGATTGAAAATAACCCGCACATACTCTTTACAAACAATGCCAATAAAAACCAAGTCTTAAATCGCTAACATCCTTAGCACACAATAAAACACCTGCATCGTTAAATCAGCTGAATAAAATATATAAATTAGGCTGTGTATGTAAAAACACAGATGTCCGTCCGTCCATCTATCCGACATTGCTCGATATTTTAACTAACTGCGCGCTTTAAATTATTTCAAATTGAACGCATGCGAAGGAAAGATATATAATACAAAGCAGATAATATTCTATCAGTAAAATTAAAACTGTTATAAATGTAACTAATAAACAAGTAACTGGAATTCTGGTGCGAACCAGAATGACTGAGACGAACAACCTTTATCAGTGCATAAACACAGTCGAGGATGGATTTACATTATGAGGTCATTGACGTACTCAATACTTTTTAGTAGCATTGAGTAAGTAGGTATACCTACTGAATATACAGACACATTATGGACAATTATCCGTCTTTCAATCATAAAAAAAATATCTGAAGAAACAGACAATCACCAAAAATTCGCAGGCTTATTTTTTCTATATCATAAAGGGAAAATCTTGAAAATTTCGCCGTTCTTCTGGGATACTTCCAAATCATCACAATCACTGGCCTTCATGGATTGTCCTCTACACGAAATAAAATAGTTTAAATTACATAGATTCATATACTTCTTTCTCATATATATGGATTACAGTCATTTTAATGTCTAGAAGTAATACAGTGGTGGTTGTATCAGCTCTACAGCCGCCGCCTGTCGCGCACATGCGGGATGCAAAGCGCCATTGTGTCCGTCCGACTAACGACCACGTTACAGGCTTCATATTGGTACACATTTGCTTATTATAAAAGACTACGAAACAAAATTCATTGAATTGTTATCACATTCGCTATCGTTATACTTTTAGTCGAATTATGACTTTATCGCTTCAAGGTACTTACACTGTCTTTTATTTTTTGCGTTACCAATGATACAAGTCGTCCGTTAATTAAAGACCGACATGTCACCCTGCCAAATCCGTTAGCCTTTTTACGAACACTGATTTAAATTTACATTATGATAAGTTCCCGACAGGCCCGACACACTTTGGCCCCCATACATCAAATTCGCGATCCTTATACGTACTTTTAATTAGTCGATTAAAAACTTTATAAATTTACACGCGGCTATATCGGATCCGTTTGAGCTGCGCAGGAGCAAAAAGCATTGCGTTCGGTCGGCGCAGTCGCGCGGGGAATCCGGGATGGCCAAAAACAAGGAATCCAACAATGGACGGATAGTATCTACATTGTTTGTTAGTCCCAAGTGTTGTTCGGATTGCCGGAGTTGTCCAAAAGTCCGGTGGAATGAGAGGAAATGCTTGTTGTGGTTGCACTTGGTATCAAAGCATGACGTCGGGCTGATTGTATATTCATTGCTATGTATGTGAGTCCGTTTGATCAACCAGGTATGTTATTCACAATCTATATCTCGGCTTACCTCAGCACTCACCCCGATTTATAACTTAAGCCCGAGATTTCAACAATTGGTTCTATATCGGATGTAGGACTCATAGTGGAGCAAGTCATCGGGTGGCGTTGTGATCACCGAAGCTACGTAGCAATCTCAATGTGAAGTTATTCTGGCGACTACACTGTGGGGTGAGTCGAGTACTAGCGCCTTCTAGGCTTATTTGTCACATATGGTTGTCGTAAAGGTAGGCCTAGCACCCGCGTCCCTGGCTATATAGCTACTGGTTGGGCAATGTTTATTCACCTTATTCACAGCTAACCGCCATATCTGGACGCCGTGTAACTATGCACCAACTGCGACCCCGTTGGTAGACCTAATTCGCTAAATTAACTTCACTTCGAATATGTGTCCCTACTTGTAGCAGTGCCTACGTCTCAAATACATAACGTACAGTCACGTCTACAGTGTGTAAGTCTAATACGGGCGATAAATTAAATCGGACATAGTATTCATTAGTGTACCTAATCATGAAGTAAAAGATTTTTTTAAGTTGCAGGTCATTACGACCCCATAATTATTATTTTTTAAATTTCTCAACAGCAATGTACTGTAAACATGGTTGCGGTACCGAAATGTCAAATGTTCATTAGCAACTGTCAACGAGCGTTTAACGTGAGTGTGTTTGCATTACATTGCGGGCTGAATTATGTTGTATGGACAAAATTATTGTTGCAACTTTAAGTAAATGTTATCTAAATACCTTTACTTTGTCCTATACTAACCACCGTTAAGAGATTCGCCCGTATTAGACTTACACACTGTATACATGTACACGTTTAGGGACGTATGTCAATGGAATAACGTTGAAAAACGTATACATGCTTATAGACGTGACTGTACTTGTATAATCCTAAGCAAAAATGGAAATACGACTAGTACGGTAGTAACGATATTCATCATTTTCCTAATCGTCGTACTCTTACCGTTTTGGACGCAAAATATCCCAATTTAACACAACCTTAAGGAGCAATTTCTGACTAGTTCTCCAACTAACTAATATTCCATAGCTTCCCGATAAAGCGGGAAGTTCTAGCTGTGAATCGTGATAACTCGTTCAGCCAACTATTATAAGTATGATACATTTAGTTTAAGCTAAGGTTTATAAAATGACCATATCCATTTATCTTGCGCATAATAAATGGGCTGGTACTCGTGGATATGTTTTAAAGTTAATGCGTAAAGGTATGTTACAATGTAGTCATATTTTAACTTATAACTTGCGATTTGCTAAGAAAAAGGCTAAGAAAGTTGGCCTAAAAAGGGCGATATAATAATTATTAGCCTTTCTTCTCGTTCGCCTTATAGTGAATTAAGGAGCAAAATTGTGAACATATCTTTAACGTCCACTGTGTGTCAAGATTTTTTTATGATGCCAACTACATTGCTTGAAAAACTTCATAACGTCAAGCAAATCGATATAAGTGTAATTTGATAAAATTAAAATCAGTAAGCAAGATGTTAACGTCCCTATAAGCTAAGTTATTTCCATCCTATTTCCAAGTATAATGACGGAAAAAATCAATAGGTACCTAGAATCGACTCCAATCAATTCCTCACCGGTATCGAATGGGCCTTTTATTATTTTTTTCTTTTTCGATAATAGGTCATGATGGATAAATACGCCACTTAATACATTCATCGTACGCGGCCTAATTGCTAAGAACTTAAGGTTTATTTTTATATGCTTTAAGTGTATTTTTATTGTTTGTGATGTACTGGACTTAAAGTATGTTATCCTGCAATTATCTGAAGGATAATTCACTCGTTGCGGTGACAATTTATTTCAATTGTCAGGGCTGACTGGTCGGCGTCTCCGGACGGAGAGGAATTGTCGATCGAATGTTCTAAATGCAAAAGAAATACTTTATTGGACATTATGCAAAAAATACGGAATGTACGGAGAATAATAATAACTATTGATTATCGTCTCGTTATTTTTTTATTTATCTCGTCAGAAGCCGGAGAAAAATCGGGAGATTAATATATTTCTTTATTATAATCCGCAGGAAATCATTTTAAACGTGTCAAAGAATTTGCCAGTAGAAATTAATATAATTACGTATGTAATCTTAAAGGTTTATGTTTTATAGGTGGATTTAGGGTGCAACTGTAATCCAGTAACCATGTCGCCTGAAAGTACGGTGTACTTTGGATCAAATTCGCGTAGGTATATGTATATTAAAAACTTTCGCGGTATTAACCATTTTTGACAAAGTTGCGTTCGGCACTCGAGGTCACAAACTTGGATTATTCATTGGGCCAACATCATAAGCAAGTCTGCAATAAATAAGAACGAACGTATTAGACGCAAGCTCTGGATGTACTTACTCGTACATAATAAAGTTACTGCACTTTGCAAGGGAGGTTTATGATTTAAGATTTCTGTTTATTTAGGTAATATAAAATAGTCTAATTAGGCTCCACATGAAATTAAATGATTTACCTAAAATCACTAAGTATTAAAGTACCCCAAGAAAAAAGATTAGTGCACAAAACTCTGGCAGTATCGCGAGAAATTAAATTATTATCCTTTATAGGCCCGCCACCATATATCCAAGCAGATCGATGGTAAAGTACTATGATCGAAGCCAAGTCTTCCAAAATCAAACGCACAAATAAGGACTTCATGGGTCTCGAACAAAGTTCAAAATCAATTGACCAAAATTCGTGACTTTTACTACTAACCGATCGCGGTATCTATATAAGTATAGATACCGCTACAATCATGTGCAATGCACTCGTCACCGCTCTTATTCCGCAACATTACAGTTAAATTTCGAATAATCGACCCGCTTGAGAAATATGCGGGAACGAGCTGAAGCATATAGCAGTATGGGAGTAAAGAGGATGCATAAACTTGTTATTACGATCAAATTGGTGCGTTTATAAAAAATCGGTTTACGCATCTGCGGATCCCTTCTGTAATTTGTTGTGAATTAACTTTTATGTCATATAAGTAGATTATTCTTAGTTTTAAAGAGATTAACTCGATTGTAGCCGATTGTAGGTTTCAGTGGGGTAAAATTGTTTAATCTCATAATAACTATACGTTTTGAGCTTGTAATTAACTTGTAAGTTGGGTTTCAATGTTATACTTATTAACTCGGTGGGATGTAGACATAAATATGCATTTCATTATTTCTTTAACGGAACAGAAATTACATTGATACCCTTCGAATTACAAAGCTAGTACTTAACTGGTAGGATCACACCCTGCAATTTGATAAAAAGTAATAAAAAATGGCGGCTCTCTGCTTCAAGCGCAGTATCATCATTCCCCGATCAGTATAGATGCCGTCACCTGGTCGATCACTCGGTAAATCAAAATGGCGAACGACGCGTCTTTTTCTCACGCGTTATATTCAACTGGAATCTCTATCTGACGTTTGATTAAAAAAATATGGCAGTTTTAATTTAATTATCGCGGTACAAACTAGACTGCAATTTACCAGCTTACTAAAAAAACCGGTCAAGTGCGAATCTGACTTGCGCACCGAGGGTTCCGTGCAAACTAACAATTAACTCAAGGTAAAGTAAAAGTCCCAATATATTTGTTAAATTACTTATTTTAACCCAACGCAATAGAATTAAATTTCAAACAACGAGTAAGTTTTACACCAAGGCAATTGAATCGCGATCTTTTTTTGACCTGCTATTGAAAATAAATATACGCGTCCCAATCCCAACCCCATTAATTCTAGAAAAATCTTAACAGCGCGAATGGGGTCAGCGCCATCTATCGGCCCCATTTGGTACTAACGTGCAAGGGCAATCAGCTTAGTATGTATGTTGGTCTTTTAGCGATTATTGTTTATCACGTGAACTGATCTTGATTATTATTGTTTTATTTGATAGAGAGTACTTCTATTTATAGTTTTATAGGAATTTCAAAACAAAAAAACTCATAAAGTTGATTAAATTGCAAATCTAACTAGGAAATGATTATTGAAAATAAAACAAAAAATATGCTAGATACAGAAAAAAAAACTTTTCCCGTAATATATATGTTAATCTTAATCACAAGTAATTATTTCAAATTTTTCGCTTGAATAACTTCGGAGATAAGGGGGGGGAATGGTATTTTTTACATTTTCCTTCATAGATCAAAATTTTCCGAAAGTAGAAAAAAAAAGAAAAACTGCTTCAAAAAGTGCAACTCAAGCCCTTTCGAATGATACCCCACTTGACCCTATAGTTGTTTTTTTTTGCCCCCTCATATTCGTAAGTTTTTATAGAAAAATTAAACGTATATTTAAAGTTTTCATTTTCCAGCATGCACGCGGATAACTCTCATTTATAACCATTCCAAGTTTCAAGTTGATAGCTTGAGTAGTTCGTGAGATATTTCACTTTGTGACAGACAGACAGACGGACGGAGTCGCACCATAAGGGTTCCTTTGTTACCATTTTTGGTACGGAACCCTAAAAACTTTTTAGGAGGATTCTATGATATTTACCCTACCTATGTTGCTTTGAGAAAGACGTAACTTTCATACTTATATTTTCATTCCCCTGCCCTCATAGTTAAAAGAAAAATAACTAGCCTAATACTATATTAATCTAGCTGTTAGTACATTACGTACCTAGGCGGTGAATTCGTGAATGCCCCAGATCGCAGGTGTTTGTGGCCCGAACGGAAGGTGAGGGCCATAAATATGCGCTCTGGGGCTTTACGAATTACCGCCCGTGGTCAGTACAAAAGTGGCGAGTTTTCCCGTAGGCGCAGCGTGCAGTAAAACTCGCATTATGTCCAGGTGTGACGTAAAGTGATATGTAGTATCAATCAGATATGACATAATGATCTCAATTAATGAGGGAGGTAACGCTGCAGGCTATATAATAGCGCAGTTCATACCGTCTCAACGTCGGTCGCCAAGTCTGCTTACAGGCGTAATTTAGGTTTTTCATTTACATTAAAATGACATTAAATAAAACGAAGTGTGGGCAAAGCTACAACACGGTGTTTATTATTGTGGTTGGGCAAGGCTTTTGTTTCTGCCATGTGATGTATGTATATGTATATGATGATGCTGATGATATAATAAATTAAATCAAATTATATAGGTATAGGTGCATAGATATCTACAATCTATCGTCAAAGCTATAACCACGAACTTCGAATGTCGAAGTTCGTGTATTTCCATCTCTATCGCACTCGCATACTTGAGTGACAGGGATGCATGTATACGAAATTCGAGTTTCGATTTTCGTGGTAGCGCCCCAGTCGTCGATTTAGGCGTTTCGGGGGCAACCTATGAAAAATCTACATTGTAGACGACGACGTAACGGAGCCACGAATCATTGTCGCCTAAATTAACTAATGATAGCATTGCTTTTTAAAAACAATAATCATTTGTGTCGTCACCATGTAAATTTTATTGTTTCCCTGTATACGACATAGTGAAACTACTCTAATTTCGGCATCATTAGCAATGTCATGCTGCGTACCGGTACCTAATACATATGTTAGAAGAATAAAACATTAGTTATTAACTGAATGAATAGTGAGGCATATGAACAAAATGAATTGACGGTCCCAAACCTTTATCTTCAGTGTGAAGCTGGTTCTTGAAATTAGAACTACTAATACTTCTTAAAAGCCTAACCTAACCTAATAATTTAACTCAAAGTAAATGTTACTTATAAGAAGTTCTTTAACAACTACGAGTATGATATAAAACATTACTTTTTATCAAACAGGTGTAATTGTTTTGTAACAATTACCGATTATGATTATAGTTTTATATATTTTTTATTACCGTGAATACTTATATGAATTATTAAAACCTTTATCGATGACCAGGAGCGTGGTAGTATTTTAATGTATGACTTCATTATAACCAGTTATAATTACAATATGAATTGACACCTGTCGATACTAAAGCCATAAAATTGTATAAGGAGTATTTTCTCTATCTTTAATAGTATATTCATACTTTGTGCTTTGTTGCCAACGCAACACAATATAAGCAATTCAAAGCACCCTACTAATATTATATATGCGAAAGTTTGGATGTTCGTTACTCGATCACGCTTAAGCGGCTTAACCGATTTGGATGAAATTTTGCACGAAGGTAGTTTATAGCCTGGCTAGAACATAGGATAGTTTAACCCCGGACGAACTCGCGGGCAGAAGCTAGTTTACTCATAATAACAAATTTTGCATGTGTGTTTGTCTGGGTCAGATCCAAAACTGATGAGCCAATTTGGACTAAAAACTTATTATTCAGTTAGCGTGAGAGGAAAAATTACGAGTGGTTGCTACGTCAGCAGAAAGAATTCATTCATAATTATGAAAGTTACATTGATAAGCGTGATGGTGATGATTATGAGCTCAAAGGGCATTTGGGTAACCTTGTATGAGAAAAAAAATAGTTTTTAGTTTTTGCAGCGGCCACATATGTTTTTTTAATAATCTTTTAGTGGACCTCTTAATACGCATAGATATATAAAATGAAACGCGTTAAACAATATCGAAGCAGAGATATTTAAGTTTGAAGTTTTGTTTATAACTTTTCAATATGACTTGTGAAAATATATATCGCAAATATCTCGGGCCCGATGCATTTTAGTGATTTACATTTCATTACAAAATATGTTAATTTTGAGTAGATCTATCATAATCTACCACTTTTACGTATAGCCGCTCATCAAAAAAAAGACAACATTTTTACCCAAACCCCTTTGCGATATCGGTGGGCGTAGCCATGGTTGGCATTTTATCACTTTCCGCTGTGGATAAGACATCAGTCACGTTCACGTTCTGACAAGTATACATACATGCGAGTGCGACCGTGATGGATGTCTTATTCACAACGATAAGTGATAAAATGGCAAACATGCTATGCCCGCTGTACCTACATATCCGATGTTATAGAATAATCTCGAATAAAGCTACTTATTAGTGTGAGCTGATGATGTGTTTTATATTTATAAGGTACGGTTAATCTGTTGTGGGTTACATTATTATTGTAAGTGGTTTCTGTTTGTCCAATGTAAATAACATAATAAATACCGTGCACACGGATAAAAAAATAAAGTTAAGGTATCAATGCTAAAAATTATTATTGATACTCGTCGAATTTAATTTTTGAATACACCAAACCAAACTATAATCACATAGGTACTTTTTTCTTTGGAGCTCCCATTTCAACTAGACAACCATAATGAATTTAACCAATAACGAGGCGCCTTTACTGAACTATAATGAATTTTACTGTACTATGTGACTTGGTCATAGAACAAAAGACATCAACGAAACGCTGAGCCGGAGGGCTGCGCTTCGTTTCAGCACGGCTTAGATTCTCAATACATAAGCCAAGTTTGTTTAATTATTGCACTTGACTCGTAGAAAAAGTATTGTTTACAATAGTTACACAATTAGTCTTAAATTCTCGTACCTTTCTTCTTAGGCCACTCGGCAAGTACTCGACTTTGAGAGCCCACATTGTGTAACGATTGTACCTATAAAATACAATTTTTGTTGCATTTGAGACATAATAATAACGTAACGAATAACACCTTAGAGTAACGCGTCGATTAAAGAATATCGATACGGGATCCGATTAATTCGCTAAAGGTTGCAAAGTAAAAAATCGATATATCGAATATTAATTACAAAATTGTCCATCCATCAGTTTATAGCCACTTGATATATTGGTTCATATTTTTTAGTTTTGCTAACGCGCTGCGGCACTGCCGACTCGTTGTTAAGTCGCGTTTACACCGACCGAATACTAGGAATAGGACACATAGTTTGAGTCATTCCTTTTATTGTTTTGAGAATAAATAGTTTGAGAATTATTAAGTGTTTGTTTTTAAAGTAGTATACAACTTAGTAACGGTGGCAAACCACTTAGTCCTATATTAAATGCATGGTATGCCTACCGATTTTCTTAGTAGCTAAGTTATTACAAGATCACTCAACTGTAGGTAGATTTCCACTAGTAATCAAGTGACCTTTTTTATGTTATAGGAGGCAAACGAGCAGACGGATTACTTGATGGTAAGCGATTACCGCCGCCCATGAACACCTGCAACACCAAAGGTGTTGTGAGTGCATTGCCGGCCTTTAATGGGATCCCTAAGATGGGAGTACGCTTTTTGCTTGAAGGTTTGAAGGTCGTATCGGTCCGGAAATATAGCAGGCGACAATCCATTTCACAGATTAGCTGTGCGAGGCAGGAAGTTTCTGGAGAAGCGCACAATTGAGGACTGCCAACCATCTAAGTGGTGAGGATCTAAGTGGATGTTGTCGCGTTGGACGATGGCGAAAAGAAGCGTTAGGGATTAATCCGAACAATTCCTCGGAGCACTCCCCGTTATACATGCGATAGAAAATGCAGAGCGAGGCCACATCCCTACGCAGCGCCAAGGAGGCAAGCCGATCCGAAATATGCTGGCAGTCGACAATTCAAGTTGCTCGTCATCGGATGCGATCCAGAGGGAGAAGCTGGTATTAGGGTGCGTGCCCCTGCCCATAGATGAGAACAGTATTCCATTTGTGGGTGGACCTGCGACTTAAAACGCTGCAGGCGGTGGGCCGGTGCGAAATACTGTCTCGATCTGTTGTGCACACTGAGCTTTTTTGAGGCTAATTTGGCCTTACCCTCTAAATGGCCGCGGAACTGGACTTCACTGGAAATGTCGACGGCGAGGATTCCGATACTGGCTGCGGCAGTCAGGGGAGTGCTCTTAAAACGAGGTGACACGACGAACTTTAACTTTTTCGCGGTAAACGCACAAACCTGTGTCTTGGTAGGGTTGAAATGGACTAAGTTAAGTCGACCCCATTCAGAGATTTCTCTTAGGGAAGTCTCAATTTCAGACACAAGTTTGTTCCGGCTCTCGATGACGATTTCCCGAGAGATGTTGGTACGGCCAGTGTAAGATGCATCACCTGTACTATCATCAGCATAACAATGAATGACCTAAAAGTATTGTAACATATGGTGAAGCGTATCAGAATTAATGTCAATAGTAGGTTCGTAGCAATAGTTTTTACTGAACGACGCTAAAACACGTCAAGAGTATTTCATTAATTATGGACTGAACACTTTATTCGCCGTCCTCAGCAGGTTCGAAAACTCGTGCGTATGCGCAGCGTGTACAGTTAGGCTAGTGTCAGGCCTGTCCAAACTGGCTAATTTCTCGTCATCCGATAACATACCCGCGCCCGCGTAATAACTAGCTTGGGTAGACCTTTGAGCGTGTAGACCTGGCTCAAGGAAAGTCAACATTAGTCAGACTAATGTAGACAAAGGACGAAGTTTAAAACAGACTAGTAAAAAAAAACTTTAATATTATAACAACACATAGAATTAACTACTAAGTCGCTATTCTTATTCCTGGAATTGCAGCTGAATTCAACTAAACGGTTTCCAAAACCATGTTGCTTTCATAAATAGTATATGGAATAAAAACTCCCACCTGTTCCAGTTATTAAGAGGATATTTTATTACATGAGTTTCACTTAAAAATAAAAGTACCTATCCTGAGAACCCATATCGAACCCATTCTTTAATGCGACACGTGCCACAATTTAATTTGACGTTTCACAAATTGATTGGTTTTCGTGCCGCTAACTTTGCCTCACACGTCGCGTCGACAAGTGAATATTTTAGTCTACTCCGAGTAGTGAAAAGCCATCAGCATGATATTTAAATGGGTTTGGAACAATCGGTACCTTTGTCATTATTATTGTAGGTACTTGATCGATCAAATTAATAAAAAAGATAAAAAAATCAACGAGGCTTTTCCTTTTATAAATGTGGAATCATTTTTTTTGCGAAAAAAGATGTTGTCATTTTGTTTTTCGAGCAAACTCAAAACTTATGTTTTGAGTAAGTAACTACATAAAATTAAGCAGTTTGTTATGCGCTATGCCCAATAATGTTTTTTTTTTCCGTCCGACTTTCCGTTCTGACGCTTTTGATATTTAAACTCCCTTTGGTCATATAAAGTAGCTAAGTACACGTACCTAATTGATAGGTGTACTGTAAACTATGTATTGGAATATAATGCAGTTGCTGAACTCACTTGTAATGCCGATGAATGCAATTCAACGGGCTAAAATTTTCAGGGGCGATTTGGGTGATTAATTTAATTTTCCCGGAAAAATTCCATACGACACGAATAATACTTAGATAGATAAATACGGCCTAAAGCCCACGTTCAATTGGTTATTACTATACCATCAATCACCACTCAATAAAACTCACGTCGACACTGATAGAATATTAACACTATGCAAGGGCGTAATGAAAAAATAATTTAATTTGATTTATAGCTTACTCAGGGCTCCGCAAATTGCGGAGGCTTTGAGACGTTTAAGTTAAGTACTGGCTGCATACGTAAAAAAAGTGATCGAAAATTTTGAGTAAAAATATGGTAAAAATCGAACACGGTGTTTGCGCCATTTGGGATAATAGCCGGTGTTAAGGCCACGCTGTAGATTATTCTTAAGGTGTCCAAGCTTTTTTAAAACGGTTAGATACTACGACTACTAAATACTAGTTAGTCTTACATCCTACCCGGGTTATGCCACGATTTCTAAACCATATGTTTTACTTTTTACAGTGTCATGTTTCGTTTGTGTTCAATTTCCGTCCTCGCCTTACTCTATCCTCAGGGTTTCCAGTATAAATTTATTAATATGTGTGGTATGTACACCCTGCCGCGACCAGTGACCGCCCGTTCGCGGGAAGCAGCCTTCAATAGCCCGGAATAATTAACAGTAAGTATACCTAGAGGTACAGAAGGTCCACTGCCTAAGTGATGTTAGCCTTAACAGTATTTTTGGCATTATACAAGCATACAATGGAAGGTCATTACACTAGCACTAACGAGCCACAGCCAGTGAACTTCATGTCATTTTTTCTCCATTCGGTAACGTCTCCAAAGTCACCAAGGCCTCTTAATAGCCACAGGTTAAAGAAATGCAAATAAGTGAGCTTGATGTTTATGATGTAACATTAACTGGTATTTGATCGCCGTAGATGCCCGGTGTCGGGGTTCGCTCCCGGCGAGTAATGTATGTATGCATTCGTGATGTGGGAAATTGATACTTTAATCAAGTCACTTATTGGTAGTCATTTACTTAACTGCGTAAGGACACGCCGAGAAAGACGAATAAGGTTGATTATTTTCCTTTAAGGGCTGCGTACATAAAAACAATGCAACATTGTCAGCCATAAGATAAGAATTAGGTACACGAAATATTCGAAAGCATGTCTTTCGTTATTTTGCATTAATTGCATGAATAGTAGCCTATACAATCTGATACTTTAACAATTAGAACGTATCCCAAGTACTCAATACAATTTTTAATGTTCCATACCATTGACCCGTAATTGTTTTTTTATGTATGAAAATTAGTTTAAATACCGTTAAAATCTCGCAATTAGTCCACACGCAGTTCTCTCTTGGACTACTTATTCCCGTTTTATGTACAAACATGTAAGACAAGGTCCAATCTGACAAAACTCTTACCTTAACATTACTTGTGTCAACATTGCTGTCAAAACAACAGTTTACAGTCTAATTCACACCGTCACTGCATTAAATTAGGGTTCATATTCAATTGTAAACACTTCTATTAATTAAAAACCTGTCCCTTAATGCGTCTTCATAGATTTGTTATTCCCACGGCTCTGCAAATAAGCCTTAAACTAATCAATTATAGTGCTCATCTTCCAAATACTCTGAAAATAACTTTTAATTACTAAACATTAAAGACGAAAATCGACTAATCCATTGAAATTTGCTGGTAGTAAGAATTATATGTGAAATTGTACAATGCGAACGCTAGGAAGTTGAACCTTATAGACAACTGAATAAGATGCGTATTCCTTGTGAAGAGGCTATGTTTGTATTGAATTGTCATTATTGGTACCTCTTATTGAAGATTTGATTGCTCCATGCCCAATTTAATAAGAAGCAAATGTTCATATAGATTTCGTGTTCTCAAAAAGATGGATAGGTAACAGAAACGATCTAAAAAAAAAACACCTTAACTATAATTTGAACAATTAAATTACTATCTATTATTAGAAAAATATGATAGGGAGTCCGCTGGATGCGGGTGGCGCGGGACCAGTCACTTTGGCGCTCTTTGGGGGAGGCCTATGTCCAGCAGTGGACGTCTTTCGGCTGATATGATGATAATGATAAGATAAATGTAACTTCCTCGGTACATTTGTAAGTTAAGATTGTTTCAGGAGCATCATTCGCATTGTTACAGGAGAGAGGCCCATATCATATGTATATCTCAGTAACTAGTATATATGTCAATTATGATACAATAATACCAGTTTAACTTGATTTAATATAGGAATGGTTTGCTATATTCAATCAAAGTTTATAGATATAGAGTTACCAGGATCACTGTATGATGAAGAAGATCCATTGTTTTCGTCAGTCGATGCTAAAGTGAATAAAGGGACTTACTTTGGTATACACGGTGTGTTTTTCACCGTCTTAGACCCGAAGCCAAGTTTATGTATACAATACATTATAAAGAACTTTAAAAAGGGGTTGTTTTCGTTCTTTTTATTGTACTAATATTGTTGTTTTTTTGTATGAATATTAATTTTAATCATCCAGCCGAGTGACCGCAGTGACCGCTAGCCGCCATCTTATGTAGATAGGTACGAACTCTAACCGGGTGAATGAACTTCGCACCGCGCGCCATACAGGATTTTTCAAACTTAATTACCTTTTATTACTAAAAACTTAACCATTTTTTTCACGGGTGATTAAGTACGTTGTGAATACTTTAAGTGGGCTTCGGCTCTAAGAGGGTTAAAAAAACACGTATTTTGGATGAATTCATTAATTGAATATCATAGCTAATTGAGAGTGAGATAACATCTAGTAGGGTTTCAAATCTACAAAAATATTCCTTAACCAAAATTAATGGCAATCAAAATTATTTTTGTTAAGTACTTATGTCGAGATGTTTATATTGCTCTAGATTAGTATTTATATCGGTAAGGCCTTAAATATAACCCCAAGTGTTGAGATAAATCCGGAGGTTGGAGGTTTAAATTAAATAAGAACTAGTTATGCAAATCGTAAAAATATTAAGTAAACTTACATCAGCGTACAGTTAATATTAAATATGTGCCTTTGTCGTTAAGGCGGCATTTGTTCTCATGTCAGGCAATTTGAATACAACGCAATAGCTCTAAACCCAAATACAATAAATGGGAAGCTACAATTAAAAAATCTATCTAAGGTATAGCCTAGCCTGTTTATGTGTCCTACAGCCTGTCAGCGGTCGACAACCAGAAGTGGGCCAACATTAGCCTAACAAGACATCACCACATCACATGTTTCTCACCATTTTAAGTCGAAACTGATCGAAAGGTCGACCTGCATGCAATAGCAAATAATGTATTTGAATACGTATATAACCTTGTGAATTGTAAGATTATTTCGTTCTTTAACTATTTATCTACGCACCGAAAAACAATCTAATACTGTCCTATATTGATATTCCTTTTATTATATACTAGCGACCCGCCCCGGCTTCGCACGGATACTATATCATACATATAAACCTTCCTCTTGAATCACTCTATCTATTAAAAAAACCGCATCAAAATCCGTTGTCTAGTTTTAAAGATCTAAGCATACACAGGGACAGACCCAGGGAAGCGACTTTGTTTTATACTTATGTAGTGATATTTCCCACTGAAACATCAATGCGAGCCAAGGTTTTTCGGTCTTATGATCTAAAACTTTCCACAAAAATAAGCGTGCATATGGCGGTCGTGCTGCCAACTCTCTTGTACTCCTCCGAGACGTGGGTCGTCTACCGCAAGCACATCCGCACACTCGACAGATTTCACCTTAATTGTCTCCGAGATATCATGAATATCAGATGGATGGACCGCGTCAGAAATACGGCAGTCCTGAGGCGTGCAAATGTCGGAGGCATCGAGGTGTACCTGATGAGGCGACAGCTGCGGTGGTGTGGACACGTGTCGCGAATGTCGGATGACAGACTGGAGAAGCGCATTTTCTTTTCTGAACTGAAGAATGGTAAATGTAAGTGTGGTGGCCAGGACCTTCGTTACAAAGATGTTCTGAAAAGACACATGAAGAGATGCAAAATAGTGCCCTCTGAGTGGGAGAAGAGGGCAGCACAGCGGCCTGAATGGCGACGGCTCATCCATGAGCAGGTTAACAACTTCGAGACTAAGCGTCGCAATGAGCTCGATAAAAAGCGAGACGAGCTAAAGGCACCTCCACCAGCTGCCATCAGTTACAACTTCGTCAGTGGAGTGTTACCAGTGGGTGAGCGTCACCTAGTGCGCTCGCACTTTTGCGATAAAGATAGGATACGTGAGCCACCTGAGAGCGCACCAGAGAGTAGAAGAACAACACTCTACTAATAATAATTGTTAATACCAAAGACAGAATACGCAGTCGCTGTGGCCGAAATCGGTCAGGACATCATCATCATCATTCGTTCATGGTTTTATATTTAAAAAAAACAAGTGCTGCGGGTCAAAACTTACAGTTTTACTATTACCTGGGTCAATATATGATGAGTATAACGCCTGGAACATGCACTTTGAGAGATCCAACAGTGATATCATAACAAAAATATCACAACGACTGGTTAATAAACGAAAACAGGGAACAAGTACGTAGGTACTTTTGATATCATTTTTAAATTAGATGAAGTATTTCTAAACTCTCTGATGGTCAACCCTAACTGGGTGGTTTCGTGGTTACTTAAGTTGGGCAGCAAAGGATAGGGTTACCACAACTGCGAGTTATGTTTATCGCGTCTGCGGTCGCCCCGCAATTACGGGACTAATACACGACCCCGCAGACTTCCACCATTATTACATTTTGAAAAGATGTAGAAAAGGTGTTTTGGCCCTTACACAAATATCATCGAAAACTGGGACGAAGGGGCACATCGCATCTAGACACCTACCTATGTTTTAGGATTTAACTAAAGAGACAAGCTTAATTGTGTAATAATAATCGTTGCACTTACAGGTATTTTGAGAACTAAACTTCGGCTGGGAACTGATTTTTTCCATTATATTCAATGGCAGGCAGCAAACATGGCAGAAATGTTTCCAGTTAAGCCTTAGGCCTCTTGTCCACACACGGTTTATCGCCCTGAAAATCTACGGTTAAGGCCTGAATCACACTAATTAACACTATTGTGTATTGTTGTTAATAATAATCCAGGTTTAACGAATATAAATATTGTTAGTTTGCACCGTCATTAGTGTGTCATACGTGTGAGTGTTATCACATGTCTCATGACAAGAGTGTTGTCTTTATGACATTCGTATACGTTAAGTTTTATAAATGTAAGGAGGAACTCTTTATTTACGATCGAACACCTCGTACGGTCCGTGAGCACTAAAAACAATGTCTGAACTTCTCTCTTGCACACGTTCCAAAAATGCCAATATTTCAATGATTTATTTTCTAAAAGCTCACGGGATGTAGGTGGCTATTTAATATGTTATTACTGATTTTGCCAGGATGTTCAACCCTAGTGCATGTAGCGGTCAAGCAACGGCAGGGTTACCACAACTGCGGTTTATGTGTGTCGATTCCGCGCCCGCGGCGCAATTAGGCGGAGGGGCGACCCTGGCCGCTGCGATTGTTGTTTAATTGTTTTATGGGCATAGTGACGTCACAGATTTCGAAATCGTTCATATTTGAAATATAACCCTTAAGTAGATATTCATTATTATTAGGTTCAGGAACATTTATTTATTTACTTATTGACGGCAACGAGGCATGTATCTCACGTCACAAATTAGCATAGGTACATATCAATATTGTATACAAAACTTGAATTAATCCTGCGTTACTTTTCAGAAATCCATGATGTTTTAAGACCAATTAAGTATGTTCCTTTGTTGTTCTGCTAAACATTGTGCAGTCGGTAGTTGTTATTTCCTGGCCATTTCAGAAGCAAAAATAGAACTCAAAACTTTGAACTATACAACTATGACTTAACTTAAGTGTTTATTTATACACAATTTGTATAATCCTAAACTGGTATATTTGGCAGTCCTAAGTATTATAACGACGAGACACAAAGATCAGCAGGTCGATCGCGTAACGCATTGTACGCACGTTAGGAAGACCTAAAAGTCAAATTTTATATGGAAAAATTACAGTTACCTACTGCCCTAACGCGCGTACGAAACATTACGTGAGTAGATACGTCTCGGGCATAGACGTGGTTTAAGACTTTAATATTATTTACAATACATTTGCTCGTAACGTGCCTACCTCTTATTATGTCGCTTTTAGGCTCATAATCCTGGGATTAAACACGCGTGTTTTATAACATTACGACACTCGTGTGTTATGGTTATATTATATCCCGATTAAGTCACGTTGGCACCTTGCAGCAAGATGATGAATGAACACGGTGCATTCTTAACTAGACCCGGTTGTTGATTCTTACTCGACTAAACAATTTAAATCCTTTTTGTTAAATTAATTAACAATTTTTTTTTTGGTTATGATATAGAAACGTTTAATTTAGTAAAACTATTCACTTTTGATAACATTTTACATGAATTAGTAAAGTTTTTTTTTTAAACGAACATATTTATTTTCTTATCTTTTATATTGGCTATTTAGAGATTTCATCTAAGTCTGGCTTAGCACATGCGCGCGCACTGCGCAAACTTCACGAAAAAAAAACTGTTGCGCGTCATTATTTAGGATATTTCACAAATATTTGTAAATATTGTTAATGGGTGTTTGGTTATTACCACTCGCTCACCTGCGGTTCGCGTGAAGAATTTCGCCTCTGATTTAATTATCAACATACCTCACTTGTATCACAATGTACTATTTCACGTCTATCCTTATCGGGAATTTCTCTATTTTGACAATTTTATCAAGTATAAAATTGTCAAAATAGAGAGTTCAACCCCCGAATAAGTGCCTTTCAGATATTTATTGAGTACTTACACTATACTTCTAGTATGTGCTCGTATTGTGTAGTAAGTATTTCTGGTCAACAAATGTAACAGTTTATATTTAGAACATACATTAAGCCAGGAATGTGATCTACCAATCGTAAAGCGATAGACCTTTTTGGAAAACTCGTCAACAAATGTAATTAATATTTAGGATGTACAGTTGGCCAAGAAAGGTAGACCACTTTTGAACATAACTATCACTAATAGAGTCGAAAAAGGTAGATAACTTTGGTATATTTATTGTAATAAAATAAGTGGTGTGTCCATAGCGTAGATGGCACTCCTCAATAGAGTTATATAAGAGACGTATTGGTCCGGTCTAACGATGTTAGTTTAATTTTACGGATGTTTTATTGGCGTAGACCCCGCATCCTAAACAAAGGATTAGGCCAGCCGCTCAAACGCGTGGCTGCGATTAAAATATTATAGTGGTCAAGCATTTGCATAGTTTGCGCAGGGACTTATCCTAATCCAGGCTTTGACACCGATGTAAAATTTTGAATCGAAGGAATTAAGTTATGTTGCCCATTGATGTTTTCGAAATCCGTGGTGTAATAGGAACGAAATACTAAGAAAAGACTATCAGAAAAAACAAGCAAAAAATTACTCCATGCTCTTCGTCTACCTACCTTCAGTTATTTTCACAGAGTTTTCTCTAACAGTTTCGCTATTGTTCCCAGTGTCTATATAGTAATATAACCATACATAATACGATACATCTTCATACTGATTAGGAGCCCGAGACCCCGACCAAACTATCGACCGACTAAAAAGTCTGCAGTCTGCGGGGGTTCTAAGTATCCGTTTTGAGGTGCTAAAATTTAAAAGATTACGAGTGTAAATTACCTGTCTGACCAGCAGAGTGGATCGTCTCGATATCTGAAATAAATAAGCAAAATGTAAGTAAAGTATGCAAAGTAGTCTGCAAACACCCGACATTCCGTAATAAGTTTGCATCATTATATCGTTACATGTATATTTTCATAACGCTAAGCATGTGGGAAGATATAGAAAATATGATCAAGTTCCCGATTATATAGGTATATTTAGTTATCATTTGATCTGTCGATTGAGACAAACATATTCGAACGTTCTCGCTATCAGATATCTATTTGATTTTAGTACTGTAAGCTACGTCACCTCCGCAACGCAACCAGATATCAAAATAAGTAGATCCAATCTTATGACCTATTAGTTCCCGCTGTAGAATAATTGCAAAGTAGTTTTCTCTGGCATCATCATATGCATATGCATACAATGTTCCAAACAAGTTCAGGCAACTGAACTGCGGTAGGTAAGTTCAATCACAACATAACACCTAAACAAGACTGACACCGCAAAAGAAAGCCAAGCGAGTAACATTAAAATTCACACATTTATAAAATGGAGCTGGCTTGCCCAGATCGGGCACAGTCAATAAGAAACCAATAAAAATAAACGTTCACTGATAGACACGTAGTTATAATAAGTAGTGACTGCTCTCGAGATAGCCATTTCACCCGTGCCATGGGATGAGTAGAGTGCCACCGTGCCACGGAACTGCACGTGCACATCCTGGATGTGGCAGACGGTAGTGGCGAGTTTCTATAAAGGTCACCGGAAATTGACAATATTGTAATATCTTACCCGTAAACATAACATTACATAAGCCAACCATCAGTCTACAATTACCCTAGTTTTTATGGTGATATCACTGATATCTGATATATATACACAGTTATCGTTAGATCACCTATCACTGCAATATCACATTTAGTCGATCTTTTATACCCACATTTATAATGCTAAAAGTGGCGCTGGAACATACATGTGTTTCATGTGCTCTGCCTACCCCTTTTGGGAATAAAGGCGTGAATGTATGTATGTATCATTAGATATCGTTTTATACCTTAGAGCATTCAACCGACTGGAGCGGCCATTGACAGGCGTTCCCCTTTGCCGAAAATATATGACCAGTGGTCATACACATTGTATGGACTGACGTTTATCTGACGTAGCTATTTTGACGTTACGTATACATTTGACGTTCCCCTCCCCCGCAAAAATCGGCATACTTTTTATGTATAGAAAATGACACATGGCCGCTCCTGTTGGTTGAATGCTCTAAGTTTTATACACAAGAGTTTACATCAGTAATTTGTACCTATCAGACCACAAGGAACTACTGAACAAACGCAATTCTGTTGGCTAGTCTGGTGGTGGTCACGGAACGTTGTCGTGTGTTGTGCTAGCTCCGCAATATCCACGGTCAAATACGTTTTCATACACTTATTTTTTCGTAAGAGACCGGCTCGTCTCCTGAGTAGAGGTATAGTGTTAGCCACTTCGTTCACCTGTACATCGACAACTAGATCGGCCTGCGCTCGCGACCTCCCAGGCACCGGATGAATAATGCAGCGCAAGTGCCTTAGTATAAACAGCATCGCGCTGTGCTGACCAATATTAAATTCTATCCCGTTGCAATAACGTCCACGAATGGACAATCATCTGTGTCGTCGATGATACACACCAAACTAAGAACGACGTAAAACCCCACATTCTCATATTAACATACCTCCTTTGCAGTAAGTACAGGTACAGTTCACATTATTAATAAAATAACTTGCTTACTGCCCTCGGGTGAGACGTTGTGACGGAAGCTGCGGGGCGGCAAATATTTCCTCAGGCACACCGGAGCAAATTAGGCGTACTTTTCCTCAAGTGCGAAGCTCCTTGATAATATAATGATGGAGGCATTTCGAACGCCTGTTATTGCAACTGTGTCATGCCAATTTCGGTAAAATCATATTATTAACAGGTCAATTCACAAGAGCTGGCGCGTAACGTCTATGAAATTAAGACGAAACAAAAAGGTCGAGATAATTGAGAAATAGGTATTTGTAAAATGTATTGCTGTCGCGCCAACCTCAAATCTCCCCCCGCAGAGCGCGATAGAGACAATGCAGCATGGAAAATACCTATTAAAAGATCATAAAATCAACGTTTCATAGTCCCCTGATTTCTTCTCCAAAACTTGACCTAATTAACTATTTTTTTTATAAAAATCTAACAAAGGCTTTGGCCGTGTTCCTGTTTTCTTTTTTTTAAATAATCTAGTCAAAATTGTTTTCTAGATGTTTGAAGACAGCGGAAAATCTGGCATTTTTTTAAGTTTTTGAAGGTTAATATCTCTTTTAAGAATAAATTTATGAAAAAAAAAGAAAACATAGGAACAGGTCAATAGTAGCCATTGATTTATGAAAAAAAAATTGCTCTACTGATATTATCGAGGGCGAAAACAGGGGACTACGTTTCTATGGAAAAACGGCCGTTGTGTTTCCTCTTAATGATAGTTTCATATATTTCCCGCGCAAGCTCTCGTGAATCGACCTGTACTTTTATAACACACCATTACGAAAATATTTTTCTTGAAAAACGCAGATTATACCAAACGCTGGAAGAGTTTATTTTAAATAAGAAGAATGTCTTGAATAATAAAACCTTATCAAAATGTAATGTGATTTCATTCGTCATAATACGCACGGCTAAAACATCTAATCGAGGTAAACAAATATTTGACTAATATTGTTTATTTAGACTAACGCAATATATGACGGATTTTTATGAAAAGTATCGCCTATTTTCACTATTTGGTGTGAAGCAATCTTCACACCATTTTACGTTGTTTTAAACTAATAAAGATGTTAGTTTTAAGTAAACTTGGAACAAGTATTTACTGTTACTTCACATTTACGATGACAAAATAACGTAATCGTTTTGCTGATGCAGTGTGGCCCCTAGAAAACACAGCGACTGTTTTTTGATAAATTGTGTCTGAT
This sequence comes from Epinotia demarniana, assembly GCA_945867215.1. Taxonomy (NCBI): domain Eukaryota; kingdom Metazoa; phylum Arthropoda; class Insecta; order Lepidoptera; family Tortricidae; genus Epinotia; species Epinotia demarniana. The sequence goes on from OX244260.1 coordinate 31,038,515, forward strand.
CGTCCACCAGCAGGTCGATCACGTAACACAACAGTCGCCATCATATATATCGGAGCGGTCAAAGTGGTCACAAATATCTGAACACGTCTCTAATGTCGAGGCATTAGGCAGATCTAAGTAACTATCAATTTTTATATGGAAAAATTAAAGTTGGATCTACCTGACGCGCTTCAAAAAGTTACATGATTACCGCTCTGCTCTATGATATTAAAAAGATCGCCGTTCACTCCTGCGACACTGAGGGTGAATATATCCATCAGAGATGTGCGAAGATGTGTTTTCATATACCTATTGGACACATCGCATTCTTGACAGTTAGGTATAGTGCAGTGAGTCATCAACACAACTGCAGGGGTGCGTTTACGATGGTGTAAAATTCAAACAAATTATATGATAAGATTATATTGGATTATTTATTCACATTTTATGATTACAATATACAGGGTGGTTTTAAACACTACTCGTACAACTAATCACTATCACTAGTATTATCTTCGTTAGTATTTATTACAAAAGAATTGCTTTCTTGCTTGTCACCTAAATCCCACATGGTATTTTCTTATTTTATGACGTGGTCGCAGCACTTCTTCCATCCATTGTAGGTATCAAATATACGAAAAACACAGCTTCGAAAGTTCACACTTCTCTGGTGGACGTTCATCCTAAGAATACCTACGGACGAGCAGCATACCTACCCGTCAGCGTAACGAGACATTCACAGGCTAAAGGCGTGATTTTTTAAGAAACCTATGTACTTAATTAACTTTCACAAATTGGCTTTCCATTTGCGCGAAATTCCCCCATACCTTGAATAAACTTGTATAAACTAGAATAATTTGAGATATTAGTAGTACTCATAAAAAGCTCATTTGTTTAATTTTCAGGCAGGTGCCATAAGTTAGGTCACCAATTTATGCGATTAATTTTATATAATTAATGTTAATGCAATTTGTCTTGAATAGAAATTAAATCCTAACCATGGTATTGGCATGTGATAGGTACGATATGATACGATATTCCACTGGCTTCAGTGCCGCCAACATCACAGGATGCGTATTATTGTAATTTTATTCCGTCACCTACCAACTCCACGTGCCGCGAACGCGCTAAACGTGTTCTGAATTTGAATTATAAAATTTGTGCAACATTTGACTATGGTATTTGATATAGGCTTATTATTTTCGCGGCGACAGAAAAATTAAAGAGCAGCAAACTATTTGCAACTAAAATAATAACTTGTCAGCGATTAAATATTTTGGCAATCATTTATATTAAATGAGCTTTAAACTAAGGATATTTTAAAATTCAAATAATGGCAGCTACTTTAAGGTAGCAGAAATAATAAACAAGATTACTGAAATCATAGGCGAGGTACTATAAATAATGACTTGGCGACTAACCGACTCGGATCACGGATAGGTTAGAAGACGGAAGCGGCAGCTTTGCTGACCTTGATTTATTTTATATGCAATCCATTGAACAATTAGAGTAGGCCATTTTCAACTTTTTATCCGCTGTCATGTTTCCGCTCAATTCAGTCGCCAAAACAATAACTCGATGCTAGTTTATATTGAAACAAAGCCGAAAATTGATTACTTAGCTGCTACTTTTTACTTTATACTAGTCTCCGCAATTAGTCGCCAACTTATTATTTTTGCTACCTCCTTTAATTTTTTATAAATCCCTAAATCAGATTAATTTGTCGCCGCGTTAAATACATGCCTTTGATATAAATATACGATTTTTGAAATTTGTATCATTTTATAAATACCATGGGACAATTTGACGTGGCATGACAAATAATGTGTGTGCTGATTGATCTTATTTGAACTGATTTCATTTTTTTAAACAGCCTATAATATCTAATTTTCTTCTCGTTGCAAGGAATGAGATTGTAATTAAAATATAACTAATAACTGAAAAAAAATATGTTTGATTGTGCGTAATAAGTTTTGTTTCTGAATCGGAGAATACATGTAAATTAACTTTTTATTGTATCGCATATGTGTCATTATGTACTTTTATTATTTATAAGTTTCATAACATAGTTTTTGGTAAATTCAGTTTAACCCCCATTTTTCTCATTTCAACGCTTTCTTTTCAGTGAATTCGCTAAAAAATCGGTTTAAAGCACCCGACCGAAAAGAAAAATTTCACCAAGCATATTTTTTTTTCTTTTTGTCTATTAATTTTTTTTGGTGAATCTTTCATATCGGTTTAGAAATATCATTTTTAAATATAAATAAATAAAAAATATTATGGGACAATCTTACACAAATCGACCTAGTCACAAACTTAGCAAAGCTTGTACTAGACGACGATAAACATACTAATGTAGCTAAACAAATACTTAAATACATAGACAACATCCATGACTTAGAAACAAATATTCGTGCTCATCACACAAAAAAAAGCCCTTACTGGGATTCGAACCCAGGACCTCTTGCTTCGGCAGAGTCACTACCAACTAGGCTAAAACAGTCGTCGGTGTTTAGTGAGTTTTTATATCATATTGGTAGAGTATATATATTATATGCTACTTCGGTGATCGATTATAAAATAATCATTTCGGTGGCTCTAAAACCACATCGGTGAGTGAAAAAAGTTCAATAACATGTTATAAAATCGATAAAAAACATGATTAAAAAAAAACACCGCGGTGATAAAAAAATCAAGCTTAAGCTGAAGACTTGCATAACTTTTGATAGCTTGCTATTAAAAATAAATTGTACAAATACCGTCTCTTAATATTCATTTACTTGTATGGTAGAATACGAGTATCTGCAGGCCTGTCTGCAGTCGAGTCACCGGAAATAAAATAATCTAACAAGTGAGTGGTGGGAAAAGTTGATTTCGAGTCCGGTATATTTGCAAGTGACGGTACTTATTTGTATAATTACTTAGGTACTTTGTATCATGTGTAATCATAATAAATTTGCTTTCTAAAGTAATAACCATAGGTACAATTAGTCCACAAAATCAGACATTTGCATATAAGTAGTGGCATCAGGTGCGTTCAATAGCATAAGTTTCGGCTGTTCTCGAACGGGCTCGGGTCAAGGGTGAAATGTAATTACTCGTTTCTGAACGTGGCCTGGCATGTACTGTCGCCGTTACGTACATCAAAGCAAACGGTGTGAACGTAGCCTTATTGTCATGGCGTTGAATTCTATTCAGATACTTTCGATGATGCCGATCACGATGAATCTATATCTTATTTTAACGTGGTCATTTTAAAGGATTTATGTTTATAAGTAACTAAGGGCCCCCTTCGGGGCCCAACTTAAAAAAAATAAAAAAAAATGTTTATAAGTAACTAGCTGCCCGGCCACGGCCAGGCTTCACACGGTTAGTTTTCCGTTTTCCCGTAGGAATGAAGCATTATCCCGCGGTAAAAAGTAGCCTATGTTCATCAGGGATAATGTCAGCTTCTAATGGTAAAAGAGTTTTTCAAAACGGTCCAGTAGTTTCGGAGCCTATTCAATACAAACAAACAATCAAATCTTTCCTCTTTAATATTAGTGTAGATAAATATTAGAAGCTACGTGATACAAAATGCTGTGAGTACTTACGTACCTACTTATAATCTTTTTTACGACTATTTCATCGTTTTAGTAATTACAACTATTTGTGTTAATGTTTTGACTGTTAAATATTTTTATTCGCGCATTTCGAGGTTTTTCTATTTAATTATAATGAAACATAAAACCTAGATTGGTTTTTATTGTTATTTTAAATGCTAGTTATTGTTTATACATATTTTTTGTCGTTAAATGAAGGGTTAATAGTGTATTTCACGCAATGCGCTGCATTACATGTAAAAACTGTCGATAAAAACCGTACGACCGTGTATGTTTATTTAACTATCTTGCGATGAGAGTAGTTATTTTAAATAGTGCTTAGCGAAATGACTCGGTAATTTCATGGAAGTATAAATAAAATCTAGGCACTATAAGTACGTAACTAGCACAGCTGAAAGCTCAAGTTCAGGACTCCTTATGTGAAAGTATGTAATGTGAACAATACAGGTACTGTTTAGTCATTAATCTATGTAAAGCCTTCGTTACCTCCGTAATGCATTAAACGATATTATGAAAAAACTAAGACTTTTATGTATGCATTAAAAAGTTTTTAATAAAAACCATCCTTAGATCCACGGCATCGCTAAGAAGACAAAAAATGTGTTAAAAATGCAAAAAAACGTTAAGAAATAATCTCGAAACATGTTAGAAAGCAATCAATAAAGAAACCAACTGCCATTTACAACACCCGTGGAAATTCTAAAAAGTGCAAAATTGATCGTCACATTAGCATGTCAACACGACTCAGAAAAGCTAAACGTGCCTTTCGAAATGCGAGGTTCACGATCGACGAGACTACACCACCCATGTTACTGCATGCAATAATGAGCTTTGATTTCTACACGTACAGTATAAATTGTATGAGAAATAGAAAATTCTTGGGTCGTTATTCGTTTGGGGCAGCCTGCGTTCCAAAATGCAAAATGGCGCCACGGCTGTTGACAATTGCAGCGCTCATCGAGAGCCGGAGCTAAACTGAATCCGATTGCCTTTTACGTTTCAACTTGGAATACGAGTTTGAAAAATTATAATGTGTTTTTTTTTTGTTCAGTACTGTTCGATTATGGAGGTTTGACATGCGGAAAGAGATCTGTCGTGGCAGAAAATAGGAGTTAGTCGCATATTTTTTTTATGGTAGGCTGACCTTATAAGTTCTTCTTAGGTCAAAATAATTTTGACAAATGTATAACCATGTCGAAACTATGCATATCACTAGGAATTATCAGTTGTGAGAAAAAGCAGCTTAGTCTTTTTAGTGTCGAACTATAATGACGTAAGAATGTTATCAACATACTTACAAAAACCGTAAATGAACACTGGTACGCTCTCAAATCCTATGACGGATCTTTTTACATAAATATTGGCTCTAATGGTTGTTTCAGGCATCATATTTCACCGTTTCGCCTTGGCACTGGCAATTCAAATGTGTTTCATCGTTTTAACCTCTAGTCGCACAAATGCCTATGTCGCGAATCATGTCAGTTGATGATATCGCGATGTCTGTAACTCATGGTTGTAGCGTGTAATACCACCTTACGAGATTATTTACTCTGTGGTTAGTTTGTGTTAGAAGTATCTGTCATGGAATGTATTTAAACGTATAACGCCTTTAAAGAGGTTACTTTATTGTGTCTACCATGAACTGGCGAGGAGCGGAGTAAGCTGAAGTCATCTGGACGAGGAATTGAGGACTACACAGCTAGTGTCTCGTGAAAGCTAAGTGTCTTAGTTTCTTGGTTCATTCTTAGTCCTATTCGTTGTATTGTTCTGCTATGAATGTGGTACATAACCTCAGTACGTACTTAATACGTATTCAAGATGTTTTATACTAGACTAGTAGTATTACTGATTCCTGTGTAACGTAATAACAATTATCATCGTGATAACATGCTGCCATTAACCTAGGAATAGAGTTACTTATCCTGAGATATCGTATGCCCGTTCTGATGACCTTGTAAGTTGAGCGTCGACACGGGTTGGGTGCCGACTTTGTTACCTCCTTTATACGAGCATGGAGCCGCCGTTAGTGTTAGGACGGCGGTTCAGTTGGTGAGTGGCTGCAGGGCGCCCTGAGGTAAAGCCTGGTCCAGGTAGCAAGATCGTCCGATGCGTGAGCTATTGTGGATCCGATTCCATGATTAGCAAGACGTATACGACGTGTACGTGAGCTTTGTGTCCCAGACTGTTACTTGCACTGACTACAGACCTGTCAGTGCAAGGGTGATGGCCCCGCGTGGTCAAGGTAGAAGAAGCTTCGTTTGGAATGAAAACCCTGTGTTGTCAAGCATGCTATGGGACAGGCATGGTCGTTATTGGTATGAGAATCAGCCACGTGCCATCTACACAGACGACATGTGTGGATGGCAATAGCACCCTTAGGTTAGCACAAGTTGTGTATAGAATGAAAGATAACGCTCGTTGACAAAGGACAGACATACATAAGTTAAGACCTGACAATTGTAGTTTAAAATCACCCGGATAATGTATATCCTTGGATACCAGTATGACATAGATGACACCTTTCTTTCCTGTGTAGATATAAAGTTAACAAGAGACGGTATAGAGATGAAGTCTCTCCATAGTTGCTCGACCGGTGGGAACTCAGTATAGTAGAAAGTGGAGCGATATGGTTGCTCGGCCGATAGGCGAGCACCTTGACAGTAATATACAGTGCACAGCTCTTATGTGATAAATAGATCATAGTACAAGGAACTGGCAGTATGTAATTGAGATGCGTGTTACGACCACCATTAATATAGCTATATGGAGAAAAGTATCTCCCGTTGTTTAACTAGTAGGTAGAACTAAAGTGTGCCAAGTCCTGAGGCACTAAAGTGACGGTGATTTCATATCACTCTCAACCAACAGGTGGGGCACGCCATCAGAAGCGAAGCAGATGTATCTATGGACTGCGTTGGATGATTTAAGGTAGGATTCAAGTTTCCTATTCTTAGATCATGTTTTGGCCTATCGTGGCGCTCTCAAGCTTAACGCAGTCTAATTATATTGTACAAGAGAATAACATATCATTAATGTGTAACATTCCATTATAAAGAGGGCGCCACGACAGCCTATTAAAAGTCACCTGGCTCGTCAATGTAATGAATATCGTTCTAATTGGAACAGAATTGCATTTGTTGCGTTTCGTTAGATGTTAAAACAAAACAAGCTTTATTTCCCACTACAGTTGATTCGAGCTTTGTATTTTTTTCTTGTACGGGGTGTTTATTCACCGCCCTAGTTACGTAATGTACTATTATACACTTACTTATAAAATGTACTTACTCTAGGATTACTCATTAAATGAATCCTTTGACATATATGGGTACCTACATAGGCTAATAATATTAGGAATAAAATCGTCAAATAGCTTGCAGCGTTTATTAAACGTATACTTTTATGATCCCACGTAGGACTCGCTTATGAGGATTACATTCCTTCAATATTTCATTGTATTTTACACGCGCCAGATTTGTGAAGGCCATTTACCTCTTTCAAACAAAATGCTATGCTATTCTCAACTTAAATACGAATACATCAAAGGTCTATGACATATTAAACGCCGGCAACACAACTTTGTTTTCTTGGAAGGTGTTTTATTAAATTCTCTATGGGGTGTAAACACGTGTGGCGATATTGGCAAATTTGCTATCACGGTTGCTCCTCCATCCATAGATGTTTTATGGAACATTTTGAGTACGAAATTTGAAAAATGTATGGATTTACATTTACCTACAGCACAAAACAATACCTCGTACAGAAGGTCCACTCCCTTAGTGATGAAGTTATTTGGTAGTCTAGGCTGTTAGAGGGTCGTCGACAGATCAGATAAGCATCGAATGCAATTATTTAGTTTTTACGTGATATTATAAACTACTAAATACGCATTTAAATCTCGTAAAAAGATAATAAAAGTAGAAAAGTGAATATTCTTCAATTATCTTACGTTTTCTCCATTATAGCCGATTGTGATATTCGCTGTATACTCTGACAACTTAAACCTAGATGGGATAAGTTTCATTTCACGAAAAATGCGAAGGGGATGGCTGGTCACCGTCTTATAGATTTCGGAACTTCTCACCACCAAGAAAACAACTCTAAAGGGTGGGTTGCACCAAGCCGTCTGTAATCGTAAGCGTTATTCGTTAAAATCGGAATGTATGGAAAGCTTGTCAAGTTTCTAAGTTTGTGAAACCCGGCTGTTATAAAGGGTACATAATAACATTTTGGCTGTGGTTGAAACCACTGTGCCGCTATGTAAGAAAGAGACATTCATATAATTCGTTATAATATAACAAACATGGGGATGGACAAGTTGAAGTTGTGTTGGCAGGTTAGAATTTCGGAATGCCTTTAAAAACGCACGTTTAAAAAAATGCATTCGGTGCTGCACGCTCTCCGTTCCACGCTCGACATGTATTTCCGCGCAGCGCATACAGATGTCACATTATTTCCCAATATGATTGCCCTACAACGTCTACTGTGTTGCCACCTATACAATGTGTACTGGCGTTTGCTTATTTTTATTTGTTTTTCCATGTAGTGCACAATACATCATTTTATTATCAGTATTTTGACTAGCTGCCCGCACGGTTCGCCCGCGTATTGCGAATTTAAACCAGACAAACCCGCAGTATAAAATATAGCACATAACTATTCAGAAAGTCTATTCTACACGCTGGAGCTTTTTTATCGGACAAATGCTTCCAGAGATTACCCTGACTGACATACAAAGCTTCAATATCACAGACTTTTTTTCTTAAAAGCATTAGTAGAGATATAAAATTATATAGTCTTAAATTTTACAGTGACGAGCAACGAAAAATCGCAATACTTAATCGAAATTAAAAATTTAAGGCTATTTAGGGTATATTTTTTAACCAAAAAAATTTATGGAAATTTAAATTAACTCAGCTTAATATTCAGTTTTTATGTTTATTAATAATTTTATTATATGTTTTATATTCTACGGGTTACTAATCAAATCCATCATTTATTTGCCACTAAAGTATGCAAAATCATCATTTGCACTAAATTAGTTTTTCTCCTAAACTGACATCTTTTCGGGATTTGTATAAAACAAATCTAACCTAACCTAACCTACATGGATAGAACCCAAACTTAATTTAATTTGTCCTGAAATTTTACAATTTCGGAAACAAAACACTTTTATGGCAAATAATGATTATGGCCAATACAAGCGTTATGAGAAATACAATAATGGACATGGAAGGTATCCCATATCACACTATCAAACGAACAATATTTATATATTCGATCATAAACAATTTCACGAAAACAGCTCTATTTCAATCAGATTTACTTAATACGGGAAAATTTGATTTCTCCTGATTTCACTAGATTTATTATATCACAATCTGAATTCCTAATTATGATAAAATTTGCTCGGGTGGCATAAAATTGTTGGTCCTACTATTTTGTAGCATACCAACTTTATGCCGTCTAACGTATGGCATAAACATTGTTGTGCATATTTTTTATTTGCCGAAATTGTTGTTCCTAATATCGATTGTCTTCAATATTTATTGTTCGAATGTTTATTGTGTCGAGGTTTTTTTTTAGAATGATTGATGTGCATAACTTTGATGTTACTAATATTTAATGTTCTAAAAATTTTGCATATTCTAAATGCAGGTTGGATCTGGTCAGAATTGCCTAATACTTGAATCACTCATGACCCACTCTGATGTCGACGGAGCCCCGCTTCGCGGGGACCCCATTTCTGCTCTGAGGGACAAAAGGCCACTAACGAACCTATCTAATTGATCTAAATGAAGGTTGGCTCTGCTGAGAATTGCCTAATACTTGAATAACCTATGACCCGCCCTCATGTCGACGGCCTATTTCTGCTCTGAGGAATAAAAGGCAACTAACGAACGTATCTTATTTATCTAGATGTAGGTCGGGTCTGCTCAGAGTTTAAAAATAGTATAAAATTTAGGAAAAAATATATACATATTTTTTAAGTAGGTGGTTTAGCTAATTTAATAGTAGGCAAAATAATTACTATGACAATGAAAATTAGGACTCTTTTTAGGTAATTCGATGTTCGAGTAATCAATATTAGGATAAACATACTTTAGAACTTTTAAATATGTATGCGCAAAAATGAATAGGCTAAATAAGTAGTATGCCACTCAACATTATGCCAAACATCCTCGGCCAAAATTTTTTAGTACGATCAACATTATGCAATACGACAGGCACCCCATAAAAATATATCATATGGAAGTATGATATTGTCCTGTGTTGAATGTTTGTGTTATGTATCTTCGAAACAGGCATAAATAGTAGAGTGCTTCTCTCACGCATACTTAGGAACAGCCTACTTAGTAAGCCTCTCTTAGACTGGCGCGGCCTGGCTGCGGCGGTCAATAGTAAAATTGCCATTAGCTGTCAAAGTTACTATTGTCCGCAGGCCCCACCAGTGTGATTCAGGCCTTAATTGCTAAATTAGTCTTACTTAGCCAGCCACTTAATAAAGCATAAAGTATATTGAATTCACATTGTATGTACATATGACTTTGTAAGGGCGTTCAGTTCATACAAAAGCTTTCTACCTTTTCACGCAAGTAAAAGGACTGCTTTTAAGGCTGCGAGGTTCACGTTCAAAACAAACGAGCCTTTCAGTTAGAAAATAGTTCACCTATTTAGGGTAATATCCTTTATTGTTGATGCTTAAGCATAAGCCAAGTTAGCATAACAAGGACAACGATGTGCTAGTAGGTAGTACTAGCAACATTCTCACGACTATTTCAATGAAAGCCAGTGTCAGTAGTTGTTGTAACTAACTGATCGCACAAGTTTTGACGGTTTCGAGTTATGAAATAGAGAAACTGGGGCCAATCAGTGTTTCCCTGTGAGTAGATCATTGGTATGATTGTCTCATATTTTATGATTTAATTTCTTTTAAAAGTTCGGACACTTCGTACTTTGTGGTGTGCGAAAGCTTTTTTAACCCTCGACGCAAAAAGAGGGGTGTTATAATTATAACGTGTCTGTCTGTGTATCTGTGTATCTAACGGATGGACCGTTTGAATGCGGTTTTTTTTGTGTCATAGATAATTTTATCCCGAGTGTTCTTAGCCATGTTTCATGAAAATCTTTTTCTTTTAATTCAGCCGTTTTTGAGATATTGGACTTGGAAATGAAAATGTCGGGGGTATTTATACTTTTCTAAATTGTAGTTATTATTCGTGTGGTTTAAAGGAGGGGAAACAGAAGCTATAGCTAGTATCCCTATTAGGGATATAACTATATCAGCTTTTAAACTACTTATCTCACTGCGACGTATATACGCATTAAAGCAACTACACGGTGTAAGGCAAATTGAAACGAATCGCAAATTTACGATTATTGAAATTTAAATAAAAGCATGTAAAATACCGGCATAAAATAATTAGGGAATAACTTATACCGTAGCGCCGCTGAATATTTAACTTAATCTTATCTCTCGGCACAGCACACAGTATAATCGGTGCTAATTGCGTTTCCCTGTCGACACAGTAACGTGGCACTGTGTCTGTTTGTCTAGCTATGTACACGTGTCAGGTTACACTGAAGGTACTCTAGCTACTTGTGCTATAGAAGGCTGGTAATGGATTAGAAATTGTATGGTAATCTTGTTGGAAACTACTACGAAGAAATATTGTTAAAGCATTATGCATTAAATAAATATTTAAAGGTGAAAAGTAAAGCCCTCATCGCAGGTTTTGCAGTGCGTCGACCTTGTTCGCGGGAGCGGGGGTTCCCGACTATTTCGCCATCATCAGAAGCCGTATTTCAGCTTTGTGAGGTAAGTTGAGGAACGCCGGCAACAGTATTTTGAAGATCATTTCGGAAAACTTATGTAGCCCTATCTACCGATACTGGTATTCCATCCATCGCGATGGGAACAGAAGATAGCAGGCATAACATACAATACCTATTATGTAGCTAACTTTTATTGTACTGAGTTTTCTTTTTAACCGACTTCAAAAAAAGGAGGAGGTTCTCAATTTGGCTGTATTTTTTTTATTTTTATTTTCAATGTTTGTTACCTCAGACCTCCGTCATTGATGGGCCGATTCGAAAAATTTTTGTTCGTCTGTATATACTCCCATATCCGGGTCAAATTTTTTTCAAAATTCAGTTAGAATGATGGGATCCATGAGGAATTGAGGGGACTCCTCAATTTTATTAGGCACGCGTGTAGTGATTTTGGTATTTTTTGTTATAACTCGTGTATTTACATCCGGAATCATAAATTTGGTGGCAAGGAATTGATGATGAAGACCACAGATGACTTATCGAATTCCTCAATTATGTACTTAAAAGTGCAAAAGTACGTCACAGGTTCTGATAAGATTCCGTTGAAATAGGAACTAACGAAGTGTCATTGGTGATGATCTTGGGGAATCAATGGAAGTCCTCAAATATTATCGGCCCACATACAGCGATTCGGTTTTTTTCTATAGTAATCAACGCATTTGCTATAGGAAATCAGTTCATGTGGTAAATTGTAGAAAAAAAATAGGAAATGTTCTCGTGGCTTGGCGGAGTACTAAAATGAAGTCGGTTAAAACTTTGTTTTAAAAGTAAATTATTAATTATTATTAAGTACTGTTTTTTGTGTACTATGGACTATTGTCTGCAATAAAATGATTTTGTTTATTATTTATTTTATAATCATAGTTTTCTATAAATAAAGTCTTGGCCCCGTGTGGTATCGGGTTATAATTTTTTTCCACCACCGTTCTTCCCGTGGTTGTCATAAAAGTCGACTAAGGGAGCAGGATTGAAGTTGTTGTGGGCGATGGGCTAGCAACCTGTCACTGCTATATCACATTATGTCGATCTTATATACCCACATTTATGTTAAAGTGGCGCTGGAACATAAGTTTCATGTGCTCTGCCTACCCCGTTTGGGAATAAAGGCGGGAATCTATGTCTATATTTTCGTGTCACCATGCAGTTTTGTCTCTACAATTCTGTGACGGACCACAGACAAGCTAAAGTTTCAATAAATTCATTGAACACTTAAATTCGAAATTCAAAAGTGATCTGTCGTCGAATGGGATACGATCGGTCAATTTTGCCACCCGCGGCCAATCACACGCCGCGATGGGATTCGATATCGAGGCGACACAGATAAGGAGCGTCTAGCGTTTTGCTCATAAAGCACCTGAGACTTGAAAAATGTTTCAAGTGGTCACAACCAAGTGATTGCCACTTATGTACCCTGGGTATTATTCAGCTGATACGTATTTTTTATTGGTTGACACCGACAACATTACGCAGCGTAAAGCGATCACTTGTCTGCACTTACTAGAAATTAAGAAAGGGTTATCAATAGTGTTTTCTGCCGAAGAAAAAAATATTTAAGACGGCCTTCATAGATATTTTACTGCAGTGTAGTCGGATTACTATTGCAGCAAACTTTAGAACATGTTTACTCCAAGCTTACAGGGACACAGTGCGTGATAGACTATCCCTTTCTTTCTTTCCAGTTTCCCGTAGAAATAAACGGATAGGTGCTGGAGATCTATCGAACTCAACTCTCAAAGCGAGTAAGAATGAGTGCTTAAAAATGCTATATCATAATGTCTAGCCAAAAAGACCTAGAATGAGTGCATCTATTCAATAAAACCATTTTTTCAGCCATCCAGGGGCACGCTGTGTCCTCCCTCTTGCACCACACCCGAGCCAATATGGGCCCCGGCCCGCCGCCCTGTAATTCCAATACTTACCAACATTACCCCGGACTATTATAATGTATTAAGGAATATTATTTTACGACTATGGCCGCATTATGGTGCTGCAGAAAATACCGTGTGTAAGCACCTTTATGTGATAACGGAGGACATTAACACGTTCTAATAGTGCGGGTAAAAAAGGTTTTAAATTGTGCTCAGGCTTAATTTGGCCACTAAATTGCGTAGGGGCCGGGCTATCATAAGTTCAAAGTTCATTCATAGTTCTAAGAATCAAGGAATAGCACTAACCTATCAAAACATTAAAAGTACCTACCTACAGCAAATTTAGTTTTTAGCATTGCTTTAACATAATACTTGCTCGACTGAAATGCGAACCTCAGATATGGTCGCGTTCCAAAGTTCTGGGGGCGAATTCGATGACAATTTTAGTTCTTTAGATCTTTGATTTAATTTGAGTGTTTCTTGAATATTATCATCTTTATACAGACGATAATAGGTTTATGAACTTTTACGAGGCTTTCCTGGCAGTTTTTTTTCCCAAATACCTACTTTAACGAGCATTATGAAATCGCGTTATAATCAAATCGACCGTGCAAATACCTAAGTCAAATAAACCTCTAGTCAAATCTATAAACAATCAAAGCAACGTGTTTGCCGTAATAATCGCGGCGGTAATGATCGCGGGCCGTAATGACCGCCATTACGCACACTAACGGGAACAGGCTCTTGTAGAAACACAAATTGTTATGGTTTTTGAGAATTTCCGAATGCATTCCCATTGCATGAAGGGTTGCACCGTAGAGTTTTTTTTACACCACGTTGCGTCGGTGGCAAACAAGTGCACAGCCCGTCTGATGGTAAGCGGTCTGCACTGCACCGTAATAGTCTATGACGCTTGCAACTCCAGGAGTGTCATATGCGCCCTTTAAAAATGTACACACCCGTTTCTTGACTCTCATACCGTAGTTCGTCGGGGAAAACCTCGGAAAAACTACTATGGAGGAAACTTCGCTGCGTAGTACCTACTTATTATGGAGTATTAATTTAATAAAGAGCATTACCAGTCACGGTGCTTTAATAGTGAGGTTTTTGTAATTGTGTCGCTGTAACCTAATAATACTACAGTTGACTTGATATCGGCTTTTGGATTTGGATCTAGATTTGGCAAATGGTTGGTGGCATTCGATTTCCGTTTAGCACTGAATCATTTTGAGAATCACCGTTATACTGTGCTCATTAACAATTGATCTAAGGAAGGTGCATATTCATATTCATATGCAAAAGCCACACTACTCTGCAGCTAAATACTGTATTGTACTAGTTTTTTGTCCTCAGGTTTGTAGATCTGACTTTCTGAACCGAAGTAACAGTAATCTATACCCGAACGATTTCATAATGAATTTAACCTCCGCTCCAAAAACTTCCCAAGTAATCTCCAGATATTGATAGCATTAGCTGGTAAGCCTGTTCCTATTTTATAATGATACATAAGAAAAGATTCATATTAAATACCGTTACGGGGTATAGCCACAAACCCGAGTGAGTCAGAGCCGTGCACTCGCAATACTAAGTATCACTGCGCAGGTGTGAAAGGTTACCGTGGATTACGAGAATTATCGGCGCGGCCGGCGATACCAGACTGCTCGGCTAGCGACCTGTTGATATGGCAACATTAAAGTACAGGCTATAATACCTGTCGTTAGATATACAGCGGTCTGTATATTTTCACACGCAGCACGAAGTTGTAGTTATGCGAAAGTGACTTATCCATAAAAGTTTGTGGACAAGGCACTTTCCCTTTAAGTTAAAATGTATGACAATGTGATATTTTCATATTTTAGAATGATAGTGTTTATCAACGTCATAGGTCTCCCATTGCCATGTCAAATATTGATCATATAATTTACTTTAAAAACAAAGTTTTAACCGACTTCAATTTAGTACTCCGCCAAGCGACGAGAACATTTCCTATATCTTTTTTACAATTTACCACATGAACTGATTTCCGATAGCAAATGCGTTGATTACTATAGAAAAAAACCGAATCGCGGTACGATAATATTTGAGGATTTCCATCGATTCCCCAAGATCATCACCAATGGCACTTCATTAGTTCCTATTTCAACGGAATCTTATCAGAACCTGTGGCGTACTTTTGCACTTTTAAGTACATACCTAATTGAGGAATTCGATAAGTCATCTGTGGTTTTCATCATCAATTCCTCGCCACCAAATTTATGATTCCGGATGTGATACACGAGTTTTAACAGGAAATACCAAAATCACTACACGCGTGCCTAATAAAATTGAGGAGTTCCCTCAATTCCTCATGGATCCCATCACCTAAATGAATTTTGAAAAAATGGGACCCACCTCGAAGCATATACATACGAACAAAAAAAAATTTCGAATCGGCTCATCAATGACGGAGTTCTTAGGTATGAAACATTGAAAATAATAATAATAATAAAAAAAAATACAGCCGAATTGAGAACCTCCTCCTTTTTTTTGAAGTCGGTTAAAAATTACAGTTGTCTCTCTCTCTCTATATTTTTGTTGTCCTTTAGTTAAGCAGTTTTCCGTGGTTCGGGATGCAATTTTTGAGTAAACATTCCCCTTACAGATTCCGTCTCCGCAGTTTTAGGATGAATTACCAGATATATGGGAAGCTATGTTTATATATTATTATATATGCGAGTTGTCAAATGTTATGTGTGTGACGACCGCTTTAGCCTAGTTGGTAGTGATCCTGTCTACGAAGCAAGAGGTCCTGGGTTCGAATCCTGGTAAGGGCAAAAATTTATGTGATGAGCATGAATATTTGTTTCTGAGTCATGGATATTTTCTATGTATTTAATTATGTATATCTATTATATATATCGTCGTCTAGTATCCATAACACAAGCCTTACTGAGCTTACTATGGGGCTAAGTCGATTTGTGTAAGATTGTCCCCTTATATTTATTTATTTATTATTTATTTTTACCTTTATTTATTTGTTATTTATTTATTTACTATTTATTTATTTATTACTTATTTATTTATTACTTATTTATTATTTATATGAAAACACGTCTTTTAAGCATTAATATTTGTTTTTCAAGCAGTAACGCTGCTAAAGAAAATTATAAATTTTTAAATTAAAGGAAAAATTGAAAAATTTAATGCTTCGAGCCGGATTCGAACCGGCGACCACAGGCATTCATGGCCCGTCGCTACTAACCAACTGAGCTATCGGAACAATCCGGTTCGGGCACCAAATCCTTCAATCAGTTCCTTCATATAACGCCTTAGGGAGGCGTATGTAGCGACATCTACCAGAAGACTTAGGCTTCTTTACGGCACCAACATTTCAAATTATGTTGAGAAATCGTCAGTAACGATGCGCCACCCCATACTAAATTAATATTTGTTTTTTAAGCAGTAATGCTGCTAAAGAAAATTATATTTTTTTATATGAAAGGAAAAATTGAAAAATTTAATGCTCCGAGCCGCCGGATTCGAACCGGCGACCACAGGCATTCATGGCCCGTCGGTACTAACCAACTGAGCTATCGGAACAATCCGGTTCGGGCACTAAATCCTTCAATCAGTTCCTTCATATAACGCCTTAGGGAGGCGTATGTAGCGACAAACAATAAATATTTAAAAAAAAAAAAAGTTGAAAAGTTTATAAGAGTAGGTATTGGTTTTTGTTTGCGTTTGACTAGATCCTTTTTGGACAAACTGTATAATGTTTATCTTTTTAAGTCAAAATATCCACAATAAAAAGACCATATCCACAATATCCCACCAAGACAATACAGCAAGATAATACCTACAGTTATTGTTTTTTCCCCGGTAATAAGCGGTTGGTCATTGATAGGAAATTATTGATTGCGCCGGCGTCGATGGAACTGCGATAATGGCGGCCAGGCTTCACGGCGTGAGGTGCTAACTCGGCTCTCGGAGTTAGACAAAATAATCAATATAGTTACAAAATAATTAATAATCAATAAAGTTTCGGCTACAGTTTGTTCTGAAATTCTACACAAAATGAACCCGATACTTTTGCTCTTGAGTGTACCAAAAACTATACACTAGATATATTATATTATAAGGTGCATGCTATACGAGTGCACCTTGCCATTCGATTTGATAGGTTGGGCTCGCTCGGCTCGTGTGAATCTAACGTCACAACTAAGGCGTGCAACACATTGGAATCAAATCAAAATTCTGCTGGAGCTAGCATCGTCAGTTTGAAGAAAGCTCCTAAATAAATGACGGTTTAGCCTATTGGGTAGTGACGCTACAAAGCTGAAGATTCTCGAATCCCGGTAAGGGCAAATATTTGTGTGATGAACATGAATAAATATTTGTTTTTGAATTATGGATGTTTTCTATGTATTAAGTACGTATAATTATATCTATTAAATATGTCTTCGTCTAGTTCCCATAACACAAGCCTTATTGAGCTTAGCATGGGGTTAATTCGATTTTGTGTAAGATAGTCCTCTAATATTGGAATGCATAAGGTCCCGTTCGACGAAGACGTTCTAAAATGACTGAATTAGCACGTAAGTATATAGGGAGCTCCTTTAGCATCACGAAGACGCAACATTATTACATTATAAAGTTGTGTCAAGATAAAGGTGAGATCATGAAATGCCCAGAATTATTCTGGCAACCAATCCAAAGTCTAGCACACAGAACGCACACACTAATGTCCGATTTCCACCGAATGGGCCGGGCCGGGTCGCCTGGCGCCGCGTCGCAATGGATGCGCGAGCACCCGGCAGTAGCCGACCGCGTTTTAATAGAGTGGTAGGCAAAAGCCGGACGGAGCCGGTCGGATGCGACGATCGCCAACCGCAGCCGTCTTGGTCTGCGAGGAGCCGATCGGCAGCAAGTACATTAAAATATGAAATGTAACGTCTATATTGATGCTTCAAATTCCCTTGGCAACTTGTAAAAAGCGCTCAGGCGCGCTCCGGCCCAGCCCGGTCGGTGAGAATCGTACATGAATTCGAGAACGGTTTTTTTTTCTGAAAAGCCCTACCCAGGGCCTCACAGCACGGATATCGTCGCAAATGGCAACAGCGGAATCCATTGGCCTTAATAAAACAATACTTACTTTTTAAATAAGACAGTATATTAGATGTAATTATTGGTAAATGAAGTTAATGAATATGCAACATATTATATAAGTCTTCATTCCAGTCTTTTGTTTATTGTACTTAACTTAAATCGACCAATTAAATTACCATGAAAGCTACATAAAAGATCAAAAACATCGCTACCTCTCGTTAAAAAATAATCAAACGAATAATTAAGTGAATACACACTTATAAATTGACTCTTGTCGCCCCCGATAACGTCCATTCACAAATTATTCATTACTGTGAAACAAAACGAGCAATAATAAATTGACCGTATTTGCTCTTCTTTTTAACAAAATAATAATATATGGTAACAATCTAATTTCAACCTTAACGTAGTACAAAATCTACATTTATGAACAATATTTTCCCTTGAAAAGACTCTGTGAAATAATTCCTTTTTAACATCTTTATAAACACAAATAAGACAAATCTCACCCCTTACCTGGATCTGAAGGAGACATTCAAATATACACCCTATTCTAATAAAAACATGGTTGATTACGTATAATACTATGTTATTAATTTTAGGTTACATGTCAAAGAGTGTGAGATTTCCCGCGCTCTCCCGCCGGTACAGAGGTTACACTGCCAAGTTATTTGTAATTCTGTCATCGTTCTTAACTCATGGCAACAAGGTCTATTTTAGCTTAATCTTCAATGGGGTTAATGTTGTCATGTTTGTAGTAAACGAGGCAGATACGTTACGTTTCGTTTCACGCTGTGAAGGTCCACCCGACGTTTAAATCGTTGTTTCTGTTCAAACATTAACGTAATATTGTTAATAAATTTGTGACATGTTTCTCAGAATATCGCAAGGAAATGTTATTGAATTTATTCGATTTATTTATTCTCAGGTACATTTTAAGTGCCACTTCTATTCCATTAATATCTCTGATATACGAAGTATAATATACCTACGACTTTGCGACCTTCCGCCGCTCCTAGACCGTCGCCGTCAGTCAACTAAGCTATTGAAGCCGTACTCGAATAGACGAATTTTTCATACATGTCTATTAGGGATACTTAATGCGGCATCTACAGCGAATACTTGGCTTCTTGAACCGCTCCAACATCTCAAGGATTTTTTTCTGCAATTTATGTTTGATATAGTAGTCTATTCAAAAAGTACTCTAACGTTTAACCCTTTCAACGCTGAGAGCCACTAAAGTGGTTGAGTGCTGTCGTGCCCACCACGCCAACAACCTTTAAAGTGGTTATGGCGGACACTGTCAAAACAATTTTCTTATTGTCAGATAAGTTTCATATTCGCTCTTTAGCTGTCAAGATGCTGGCGTGTACGTCACATTCTGACACGAAAGTAAAAGCGGTCAAAGGGTTAAGGGAGCAGATTCAGTTCGGCCACATTCAATAAATCTGCAAACTGATACAGGCATTCAGATGCATATGAGCTAATGAGTAATGACTACCAAAAAAACTTATATAGATCCGCACCTACTCTTGTCCTGATAGAGAAAACATATCAGTTATTGTCACTTGACGCAGAAGACTCGAGCCTACTTGGGTTTGAATACTTTGAATGCATTTTCTTAACATTTTTCGATTTAAAACTCTCAGTACCTACTATCTTCTCCTTATCGCGCGATAGCCCCCGCCTCTTAATTAGTACAATCGGCGGCAGATTGTTATGCTAATTAGAGTGCTAAGTGCCGTTTTCGATTTGTCATCGATTAGATAAGGGTGTTAAGTTATTATACCCAATTATAATAGCTATCAGGTACAATCAAATGAATAAATACACAAACAAAGGATCCTACTTGCATTTGGTCACAGTAATCCACGTTGCTCCATAGTTTATCTTGCCTGGGTTTGAGCAAAAAGATGCTTTATTGATTATTGAAGAGATGCAACTACTGGGAAGTTTCTGAAATTGTTGCATCGTATTATTATATTGGTTCGGTACAAAACAGATGTTTTGGCGTAGGTGCTCTCCTCTGGTCTCTACCATAGATGCTATAATTATATGATAGTTTGCTTATGTAGCAATTTGTTTTAACAAATTAGAGGCCAATTTATTTATCAAAACTATATAAATGCAGTGTCTACAGTAACGGAAGGCAATAAAATAATATTTAAGCTTATTAGTAATTATTTCAAAGTCGGTGTGAACTAGAAAAAGTTTATTATTTTATTAATAGTTTGCTTTAAATGAAACGATATCGATAATATTAAACTTTATAAACTTCAAAAATATCAAATAACTGATGAAAAAACAAAGACAATATACCTACATCGTTCCTGTAGATCGAGATTATCGAGCCCCCCCGCCGCCTGCGCATTTCTCTCGCACCTCGCAACGCAGTGAAATGACTCTACGGAGACAACTCCTTGCACAGGTCAAGTTGGAGTCTAAACGCGCCATAATTAATTCCATTGGGATCCCGTTGTTAGTAATAACATAAACATTCAACATTTGTCAGTTATATGTAGTATACCTAACTACTTACGGTAAAAATTGTAAGCACGCGACGGCAAATTTTGCCGTAGGTACCCTTTCCACAGACAATACGACTGAAACAGAGCCAGCAAACGGAAGAAAGTCTCCTAATTTAGTTTTAAAATGTTGGCAATAATCAAAATGGCTGCTAATAGAGGCGACGCCGTTTATTCCTACACCCCATTTGTGCTGCACTTGTGCGGAGGACTGGGGTGCAGTAGAGCGGTCCCTACAAATTATACAAATATTATTAAGGCCAGATGCGAAAAGGAATTAGGATAAAATATTTGTGAGTTAGGACGTGGAGATACCTAATTTCCAGAATTTATACGAATCCAAAAATTCTTTCATAAATACATACTTACTTTGTAGAACTTGGCTCCGCCCGCGAATTATACTGCAAGCGAAGCCGCGGTACTAAAGAAAAACCGGCCAAGTGCGAGTCAGACTAGCGCGCGGAGGGTTCCTCAGGGGCACGAGGGTTGGGTATAACACCCAACTCAGGACAACAACAAAAGCTAGTCGCTCGCAGGTCACACAAAAGCCCCCATTAGAGACCTCTTGAGCAACAGGGTGGTGAAGAACGTTTTAGCTCAACAATTATAAACTTAAAGTTAATTGGATACAGGCATCATCAGTTGTTTCAACTGCCTGTCTGACAAGTAAATAAATAAAATAAATAAATAATAACAGATTTTCCACAAAGATTTGTTTATATGAGCATAGATTTATTGTGCCACTCCACAATCATGTAGTTTCGGAACAATCAATAATTAAGTAGTTTTTTGTTAGACATACAGAGTGTACAATGACACTTGTATTAGCCCCGGGACAGTCATGAAGCTAAATGGATCACATTTTCTAAGTAATGCACTTTAATAATTTTAGCCGCAAAATGACGGCGAACTCAAACAGACACGGTTAAAAAAATAATTCGCAAATGACAAAGTTGGCTATAGTAATTAGAAACAATTACATACCTCGTCGTTTGGTTCTAGCAATTGAAACGTCACCGCTGCGTTTTATCACCTAACTTAAAAATATATTTTAAAAACATTTTATTTAATCGCTGATTTATTTATAGGATTTAGATAGGAAAAACCATCAGGACATCAAATTCTATAACTACACCTTTCCTAGTATAATACTCCTTTCTTTTCTCTGTTCCCTTCTGCCCTGTGCCCTTTCATTTGTGCCCAATTGCCCCGTTCTTTGGCACGTTTCTTTTATTTCCACCTTTTTATTTATCATTCTTTCCCCTTTCAAATAATGCGACGATTACTTGTAATTATGCAGGCAGTCTTTTTGTAAATGATCGATTATTTTAGATTAAGAATGCGAATTGTTATACACTTTTCTTTTTAATTCCAACAAATTAGTTGGCGGTAGTTGGTCCTTACTGGATTGTCAGAGGGTCTTGTATTGCTTAGTTCGCATTACTTAGTTTACCTGTTAGCGATTATTGTCAATTAAGTAGATGTTTTTGTCACCGTACACTTTGTCATGCGGTATTCACTGTTGTCGCTTTACTGTATGTATTGTATAAGGAGTTGACATTTATAATAGAACTCTCATAATGACCACATACCCATATTGAAACCAGTGATGCGAGACGAATTTCAAATGATTACTCAGTTCTTTGCCGCAAAATGCAAGTCAACTTTAATATGTCAATGATTGCAAAGTATCAGGTTTTAGCAGCTATCTAATGTAACATTGTTTGTAACATAAAGGGTCGGCAACGCGCTTGCGACTCCTCTGTCGCAACGCAAGTGGCCATATGCTACGGTGTCTGCCTACCATTAGGCAAACAAGCATATCTTTGGCACATGTTGGTTTCAGTGATGGTGTCAGTGATAAAATATAACATATAAAGACAATTTGTTTGATAGATATATTTAACACGTTCCCTGTCCGAGTGCACCAATCATGGATACTGCACCTGCTTTTCAGGAGTACGTGCTTCCACAATAAATTCACAGCTTCGAACTGGAAGCACACTTTGGCGTCTGACATTGTCAGATCATTTTGTATGGGGACAGTGAACGTGTTGAATCCATACTTTCCCACAAATAACCCAGCACATCCTCACGTTCACCCGCTTTCCACATTTGAATCAAAACAGAAACTTAACCACCGCAATGTCAACAGCGCAACTGCCCGCAACCGCATAATTGCCATTTTTGCCGGCGCCGGTAAATAACGTAGTTATGCTTGGCTTAGTGAGGTTCGGATCATTACAGGGCTGTTATTCGCTACGCACTAAAGCGGCTCACCCCGCCGGTCACCCGTCACGAAACTAGACCTCTACCTACGCTTGGTCACTACGCATCGCTCGTCTCAAGATATATTTGTGGGTGAGCGTTGAGGTGAGCTCAAAACAAGTTACAGAATAGGGGGGCAGGGTCTGTTCAAGCTACCATGTATTTTTTTTTTCATGTAACTGTAAATGTGTGCTGATAAACATGACCAAGGGTGAGTCGGTAAAGACCATAACATAAACTAGATATTTTACAAACACCATTGATCAGTAATGCCGCTAGTTCCCACCATTCACGTGGCAATCCACGCGACAAGACCAAATTAATTTCTATGGAGCAATTAAGTAGCGTGTGCCTTATATGTTATCTGTACAAAAGGTCAGGATTCAAAGAGGTTTAGTGTCGCATTAGCACTACTGTTGGCTGTAGACAAGATAATGGAGATAGTAAAGTAATTAGTCTTAATTTGCTGGTTTGACATCTTGGAACATAGGATAGTTTTCATTCTGGAAATCACCTCTTATAGGGGTAAAAAGTGGAGTGGACGTTTATTATATATGGGGGTTTGATAGGTCTGTAGAAAGTCTATTACCATATTTGCTATTTGATTTTGTACAGGCGTAGCATAAATCCCGCAAGGATGGCCAGGACGCCCGACTATCCATACGATGGTTCCCATTTTGTACAGGCGTAGCAAAAGTCCCGCAAGGATCGCTAGGACGCTCGACTATATGGATAGTATATGGATAGTATGGATAGATCGTATGGACGATGGTTTCCATTTTGTACAGGTGCAGCATAAATCTCGCAAGGACCGCCAGGACGCTCGAATATCCATACGATGGTTCCCATTTCGTACAGGTGTAGCATAAATCCCGTAAGGACCGCCAGGACGCTCGACTATCCATACGATCGTTTCCATTTTGTACAGGTGCAGCATAAATCCCGGAAGGATCGCCAGGACGCTCGACTACCCATACGATGGTTCCCATTTTGTACAGGCGTCGCATAAATCCCGCAAGGATCGCTAGGACGCTCGACTATCCATGCGATGGTTCCTATTTTGTACAGGCGTAGCCATGGTTAATTGGCCATAATGATTCTTCACAACAATTAATTGTAGATTTTGGGGAGATTCTCAGATTCTAGTTAATTACATATATATAAAAATATATCTTTACCGCAAGGTCCCAAATCACGTAAATACCTTTTGATAATTAGGCTTAATGCAATCAATATCTTCGGCAAATTGGGTTTGAAAAAACAAAATCGATACCACTCCGCTGTAGTCTACATGGATAAACCCTCATTTGGCAACGGAATCGGTCTTTAAGGTTGACGTTTTTTTCTATAAATAAAGCTCGTCTTTACCAGACTAATTGTGACGTATTTTACGATCGAAGGAGTGGAGGGGAATTAAAGTCAATTGAAGATAGTATAGTTTTTTGAGTGCAGCCTCGATTTATGACGGTAGTGACTCCGAGGCCGTATATGGTGCATGTTTGCTGACTTTAATTGAGCATTTTTGTGCCCGAGTTACTCGAAATAAAGGTTTCAGCGGAAAAGATCGTACTTAATTGTTTCCCTGTATGTTTGAATATCGATCCCTCTGGAACAAAATTTACTTTATATCTTCTCGTAAACGACTAATTCCTTTCTTGGAAGTAATCCTACTTAAAAAGCCTTCTTTTAACGAATGAAACGGAAATTTAGTAGAAACCGATCGAAATTCGCTCACAATCGCGTAAAACACCATAAAAGGATTGCCGTACGGGTCATTTGTGCCGCATTGGTATTTTTACAGACGTTCGTCATTAATTATGGATGATGCATATAAAGAGAAAAGAGGCAGCCTAAATTCGTGCCAATCGACACCAAACGCTAATGAAGCGGTCCCAAATGCAACAGTCGATACTGAAATTTAAAATAAGAAAAAATTTTGAAATTCAAATCTGTATTTTTGTTGTTTTCATAATATTTTAACTCTACATCGTTTCCCAAATTTGGATCTTACTGCTCCGAGATAGCGTTGAATTTCCTGTTTATAACGTGGAATTGATTAATCGTCAATTCCGATTTGACAGTGGAGCTTTTTGGCAGCGAATAAAAACTGAACTATCGTACTATACGTCCGGTTTTCAGAAACTGGACGTTTATAAGAGGATGGCATAATGCGATGGTTTGTGTAAATAAATTGAAGAGGTTCGGACAATGGCATGCAACTTTTGCATTGTCCATACATTTCATTTGAGTTTTTTTTCTGTAGGTATACCTCGATGGTGGCAAACGCGCACACGGCTCGCCTTATCATCGTCTCTTAGCTATTAACCATACTACATATATTGCGACTCCATCCGAATCCCATGTCATTTGCCATCCCTTTAATTACTAATTTCTTGGAGCCCTGATGGATGGAGATACTGATGCTCATTGAAATGTGATAGGAGGCAAACGAGCAGTCGGATCACCTGATGGTAAGCGATTACCGCCGCCCATGGATATCTGCAACACCAGAGGTGTTGTGAGTGCGTTGCCGGTCTTTAAGATGGGTGTACACTCTTTTCATGAAGGTTTGAAGATCGTATCGGTCCGGAAATACCGCAGGCGACAATCCATTCCACAGATTAGCTGTGCGAGGCAGGAACTTTCTGGAGAAGCGCAACTTGTTAATAAACTAATATTTTTCATAATACAGAGTTTAATTTGTAAATGAATACACAATTAAAAATGAATAATTTTACCCAGCGAGTGAACAAACTTACTAACATGCCCTTTGCAGCAATAAAACATCAACATTCAACATTCACAAATCAATTCTCCAAACCCATTCGGTCATTCGGACCGAATCACTGTCATAAGAGCCGCTGTCCCCGCCATTATAAACTTGCGTCGTAATAAGCGTATGCGCAGCTCAAATTACACCAAAATGGCCGCAACCTTGTCATTTCGCTGGTCATTGGACAATGATTACTACACAAGTCCCATTCATTCGTGCCGTTCGGGTTTTGGGTCCTTTGATGATAGCATAGGGATATCCTTACGATTGTCGCTTAAAATGATCAAAAGTTAATTTGTAAATCTACCTACTGAGTCAGTGAAAGATGACCAGAAATTCGTGGTCTGGCCACGGCACGCCTTGGTGACTTGACGAGTTTGTGCATGCCGAATAAAGGGTAACCTATCACAAGTTCGAAATATGTTTGACCGAAGATACATTTGGCAAATTTTCATTTGACCGAATGCATTTTTTCAGGAACCATTGACAATTCCAAGCTTTTGAAAATAGTAACGCAGGTTAGGTTAGGTTTGTTTGATAAAAATACTGAAAACTTTACGGTCTCTGAAAAAATTGCATTCGATCAAATGGAAATTCATCGGTCAAACATACTTCGTACTTGTGGTAGGTAGCCCGAATAGAGGCAATGCGTAAAGCAATGACGTAGGTTCACTGAGTTTTAAGTCGGAAATTGTAGTGGAAGTAGGTTATGCTATGTTATAACATGCTAAAGTACAGGTCGATTCACGAAAGCTGGTACGAATGAATTGAACTAGTGAATTATAATGTATATGTGTGCATCACATAACTATAAAATGCAGGTTGATGCAAAAAGTGTTATGATAATAGTGTTTTAGAGAATATTCTTTTTTAGATTTTTATACAATTCGAACGAGCCATCACCTTTCGATTCTTGACACTAAAATTAAGTCAGAAAAATATATATTATACGTTTTATTTACAAGGGACTTTAATAATAATTACTAAAAGGATTAACATGATACTTGGTGCAGATTATAATGTTTTTTTTGAGTAACGAAAACTTATTAGGTACATGTTTACAAAATATTAGGAGCCCCCTGTATAAGAAAGGCACTCACACTGCCACTCACAGTGACAAGTGACATTACTTTCGGTCAATTCATTCGTGCCAGCTCTCGTGAACCGACCTGTAGAGAATGTATAAGTTGAAATTTTTTGTTAACGGAACCTTGTATTGTAGTAGACACCTTTTTTTTACCAAACCAACTATAGCGCCAATGGTACAGTCGACCTTAAAGAGATGTTTACACTATCCGCTTTAGGGTGAGTTGCACCAAACCGTCTGTAATCGTAAGCGGTGTTCGTTAAAATCTGAATGTATGGAACGTTTGACAAGTTTCTATGTACTGACAGCTGTCAGCGCCATATTTAACGTTGATCGGTCTGTAATCGTAAGTCGATGCAACCCGCCCTTAGTATAATGGAATAATTAATCAGTGGAGTTCTAAATTTGGAACTCCACTTTATAATAGAGCAACCTGAACCAGTATTTCATACGCAATAATTAACAAAGAGGGAAACTCAACGGGGTTAGATCGGTTAAGTACTGAATTCCCATGGCCTCCTTCTGTCTCTGTTCAGCTTAATTGGTTGAGGTTAACTAGTTAAAAATTCAGTTAAAAGATTTGTCCCACTCTAACAAATAAACGAACAGGTCAAGTAAAATAAAAGCTTGTACAAAAATAGAGCATATGTGGAAACATACTTCCATGATTCTGCCCCTTCAGCAGATTCAGGGGCGTTTACCATCCGGGCCATGGCCTGGGGCGCCAATCCGCCAGGTCGCGGCTCCTGGCCGATTGCATTTTCTTTGGTTTTGGCGCCATTCTTCACTTCTGGGGCGGCGAAACTTATTGGCCCGGGCCGCCAAATTAAAAAGACGCCGTTTCTGGCATATTTTACCGCTTTCTTGGTTAATGTTGTAATTAGTCATTATTTGAACACAATAAAAACGGTTCAAACCGCGACACTCCACATTCCATAACGCCGGAAAGTGCTACCTCATACAAATTCATATTAACCATTTTATGGTCCTTTAATAGACACTTGTGACGTACCTATATATTAACTTTTACTGCACATTAATGTCACTTAGGTATATATAATATCGTATGACTTATCACTTTATAATTGTAGTAAATAAGCCGTTGCTGTCACCGGCAGGTGAACGTTTGATGCGCTGTAATTTTTCAAAGCTAATACTTAGCTAAGTTGGTAATTATATTGCATACTGACGACTGGATATACGTTACTCTGCCATGTAATTTGTCACCGCTGAACGAAAACGTTTTTATTATTGGATACAACACTAATCGATGGCAAATAGACCAGTTGAGTCAAATTAAAAATCAAAAGTGACCTGGCAATGGAAATGTATATATTAGTAATACAGCTAGGATAAATCTCCGTTTCTCCTTGTGATGTCGGGTTAGATTAGTAGCTATCACTCTTTTTTTCATGGGTGTCGTAAGGGTGTTGTGAACAATCGACTATGGTATTTTGGTTGAAGTGTAGTGGTGTGGGTGGGGTGATGGCCTAGCAATCTATAGATGCAATAATACATTGTCTCCATCTTAAAACCTAAAATTATTAAGCTTAAGATCATTGTGCATGTATCAACAAGCAATATTGCCAAGAACCCGAATTACGGAGTAAAAGACTCTGATTAAAAACGGAAATAATGCAAACGATAACAAGATGCGTTAACAAGATCATGTTATCTTTTTCTCAAACATGCCCGGAAAGCGTCGCATTTTGTTTGAAAAACAAACACGCGAAGTGCCCAAAATATATCCGCCAAAATTTAAAAAGTAACACTTTTCCCTGCCTAGGAGTATAACAATCCATACAAAACCCATTTTTTCCCGCTCCGTATTTTTTTTAAACTCTGATAATTCGAGTGATAGATTGATCAAATCGAGACGACAAAGGAAAAATCACATTCAGCCAAAGAAAACCACTCGCGAAACGCGCCGTTTTCATGGTGTTTTTTTTATTTACTCTTTATTGTTTACGGTCAGAAGGAAATGAAATTAAAAAGTGGTAATTTATTTATTTGAGATAATTGGAACATGTAATCATTAAATGTGGTATAATTACTTGAAGAACCGCATTGAATGTAAAAAAGATAGTGTGAAAGTAAATACCGCCTTTGAAAGAAGCCGTAGAAAGAATGCTTTCAGCTAAATCAAAGTACAAGTATCACCACGTTAAATACTTATTAGGTATGTCACAACATATGATGTTTTTTGTAATTTCTTTATATTATCTCCTTACAAGTTTGAGAAAAGCACTAATTATATCTACTCACTTGAGGTGGTAGGGGAGATCCGCCATGAATTGGACACTTAACTTTGAAGTATAATAATACCATCACAATTGGAGCTAACCAACAAAAAAAATACTTGAAGCTAGAATATCAGAAACGTATTTTATAAAATCGTTGGTGTATAAGTATATGGTTGTTGGGTATCGTTGGATATGGATATGGAGCTTGTTCAAAAATATTATCGATTTTTCAAATTTGTGATTCGTTTGCGAGATATTGGGCCCTAAAGCCCAACTTTTTGTTCGAGACATGTGTCGTCGTCGTCGTCGTCCCCTCCCGCCTACCGGCTAAAACGTCAGGCAACTACGGAACACACTGCGCGTGGCCCGAAACGCATTTGGCTGATATTTTATTATTTTGACCCGCAAAATTAAAAAAAACAACGCTCGCTGACAAACACTTCCTCAAAACGATTACGTAAATTATGAAAAGTTATGAACTCCTCTATTACACACGCTAAACCCGTCGCGATTGGGTAGAACCCTCTCAATTACCAGTTGATGATTGTAGAAAAAAATACAGTAGGCAATAAAAGCGTGTACTAATATCATTTTTGACAGAAACATATTTATCAGGCTCAAATATAAAGTTGTAGGTATGTTGTTACGCCAACGTGTCATAGACTTCATAGATGACGCGTAATTGACAGGCTCAGGTAACGAATGTGGAATTACGCGAGGCTCTCAAATAAGGAGCGCACCAAATCACGTGTCATTAGTTTCGTTCAATCCGTTCGTGTTACTCTTGCTTACCTCTAACCTCTAAGTTTTATCTTCTAGTGCATTAACCTAATATTTAGGTACCTAGGTAATTAGTTTACGTAATACGTATGGTTTTGGATTCACGTTGCAGGTCACTCTATGAATGTACCAACTTGCTGCATTACAATGGAACAATATACGCAAAAGTGTATACATACTTTGACTTTGACCGTATATTGAATAGTCACTTCTCGTGTTATATGAATAAATATATACCTGCCACATTACTTACTGAAATTCATCGAATAGTCCAAAACACCGAAATAGATTTACTCGTAGGTTAATTCGTCAGTCTGTCTACCAAAATAGTCAACATATGGGCTTGAGAATAATCCAGTCAAATCAAATGAGATAATCATTTCACTATCCCGTCAATTTCCTTAAAGCGACGAGTTATGTCGACGACAAAACCGACTGGCGTGCCGGCCGCCATATTTAAGCTTACCACTTTTTGCCGCCATCGACTTTTTCGATTACCGCTTTTTCCCAACCCTAGCGCTCGCCGTGATTGGTAGTGTTGCTATTATAAATGGTTTTTAATTAACGATAATGGCGTGGTGGGGTTGAGACATACCTGCCTATACATAATCTAAGTACTTATGGGGCATGGGCATTTTTACACTACGGCTAATACTGTAAGTTGTGTTGATATTCCACTTCATGAATAATTAATGTTATTTAATAAATTAATCTTCTTTGTGAGTATTTGAAATGCCTACAATTATCTATAAGTGCCTACGTGATGCGCCCAGTATTTCACAACCGTTTACCACTGCATGGTATATCCACTTTTTATAAATAAGTAATTTGTAAAATAATCCAATTCGAGGACAATGACGGTCGTGTTTTTATCATTTATTGCTGTGCATTTTTAGAATAATAACCTTATAATACAATACAAATATTGTTTATTATTCATCAAAAGAAATAATAAAAAATCCCCAAGTGCGTGTAGGGCCACGCGCAGTACAGGGTTCCGTAGTTGCCTGTCTCTCTTAGCTACATCGAAAATTCGACAAGCACGCGCCAATTGAATGTTGTCGTAACTGCCACGATTTTTTTCACATCCCTAGTACTAGCCATTGAGCCGGCAGGGGAAAGGGGGGAGGGGGACACATGACTCGAACAGAAATTAGGGCATTAAAGCCCAATATCTCGCAAACGAATCACACAATTGGAAAATGGTTTTAAAAACCCCCATAATATTTTTGAACACGCTATCCAACGATACTCCGCACTATGGGTTTACCGACGAAAAAGTTTATCTACGCACATATCATTATTGCTCTAAAATGCGTTCAGAAACCGTAGAAAATGACCAGCATTACTACAACCGATTTTAATATGAGAACTTTCTTGTCTGTGGTAGTAGGTAAAATCAGAACAGATTTTTGATAAATTTGTCTCGTTATGAGTTTAAATTTGGAACAGCTGTCAAAACTCAAGTGGGTCTCTATTCTAGTATCCATAGATATTAAAACAGTTATCGATACAAAACGTCAATTCAGTACGTTTTTTAATACAAACCGCACGACATTTGATCTCGAGTGATATGAGTATTGGGACTTCATTCGTTTGTCTATGATTTCAAAAAAACCATTCGCCATGACGGATGATCGAATTGCCGCCATTGCTGTTGTCATTTTATTGTGGGTTTTTTGCTGTTACTTACTACTACTTATGATATGTGTGTAGATAAAGTAGTGTATGCAACTGTACATAATTTGGCCTTAAAACACTCGTGTGATCCTATTATGAAACCACACTCGTATTTTAAGGCCTCTCATTATGGATCAGTCGCATAAACTACTATTACCATCTCCAAAAAAAAATGTTCAACATTTAACTATACTGTTTTGTCGGCGTGATTGATTTATATACCAATGCCAAATTACAGTTTTTTAGTTGTAAGGGTTACTGAGCAAAGCCTAAGACGGACATACGGACATGGCGAAACTATACGGGTTCTTTGTTGACTACGGAACTCTAAAAACTACACACGAACCTTACGCTATGCAACTTAAAATGTAATAAAGTGAGTTGTACTTCAGAATGTGCAAACCATTTTGCAGCCGGTACTTAAGTATCAGATTAAGCTGAAAAGCATACTTAATATGTAAGTTCGATGACAATGTAATATTATAGTAGAGACAGAAGGTGGCAATCTCCTAAACTACACAAGGTATAACCCGTCGTATTTTAGTTTGTTGGAAGTTCTAGAATCCTCTCAACGAGTAGTTGATGGATGACTGTGCAAAAAAGTGCAGTCGGCAATAAAATCTTACACCATTTTTTTTTAACAGCTTCATATTCACTCTCGTATCCGTATATAAACTTGTCCGAAAGTAACAAATCTTTTTGCCACATTAAAAGACGACAAAAGCGGGAACATTGTTTTCGTGTTGAAAATATCTAGTGTGCGTTTTTAACTTTTTCTACTCCTGTACCCTTATCTATCATTTATATAAATAGGCTTTAGCTCAAATACAACGACACCGATAATAAGTCGTCGAAAAACTCTATGCTCTATGGCCCATAAACGCACTCTTTAGTGTACTTTTATGGTTCATAAATTTTCCATAAAAGCACTGTTTACCACGATGCCAAATCATTAAATAAATTACTGTAAGTAATTAGCTTAAGATTATGTTTCTACCTGACGATTTGAAAGTGCTTGTTACTGGGCCTACTTGAATAAATATAATTTTGAGTTTTGAGTTTCATCTAACTTTTTTTTAATCAGCCACGATATTGCAGTGGTACGTACCAACTTCATAAGCAAATTTTTCGAAATTAAAGGTTTTTATTTACTATCAAATATTTGTAACATAAAAATAAATTAGATATCATGTATTGTGTGTTAACATGCATATTTTACCAATTTTTGGTATTATTTATAAATATAAACCGATCCGATTAGGTGCGGATCCGGATTCAGTTTGGGTCGGATGGCAAGTGCAAGGAAATTAAAAACAAAACAGACAGACCATAAACAAGAGGTCTCAAAGTGTAATTTCTAATTTCCCACCAAAGTTCCAGTTCAAAATTAAAAGACGAAATATGATAACTATTCGTAATAACTTCTTAGGATTTGATTCGTGTTTGTGAAGTGAAGAAAAATGTGTACGTTCCTTTTAAAATGGATGAAGAAAAAAACAACTGCACCGCTGAGGAAATTGCGTGAGTAGTAATAGAACTAACGGAAAACTTACTGCCTGAAAAGTCAAATGTTATTTATTTAAAATTAGTCGTAGAAAAAGTATTGTATGCAACGGTGCGATTAATTGCGATGTTCGCCAAGGCTCGCATTGCAACTCACAACACTCGCGTTTTAAGGCCCTACTTATACAACAGTTGCATAAAATACTATTAAGTACAACCATCTTATACCACACAAGCGAGCTCCCAAAGAAGCGGTGTGCTGAGAGCGATGGACCTGCATTCGTTTCTAGCTGTCAACTTAACGGATCCTCGAGTAACGCGCTTGAGATTATTCTGCAGTCGCAAAGCGTATATAAATAAGCGTATATAAATGTTCACCGCTCATTTGGGCAACGCCGGCAGTCCGAGTAGCAGTGGCAGGCAGTGGGCGTCCTGCCCACTTCCCTACTACTACTACTACTTTCCTGCTCGCTGCCGTGCAAGTGGGCTGAATGTAAATGGGGTATTAAATAACTCACCGGTAGTAGGGGAAGGTATGGTATGGACCTGCTGGGTATGCAGCAGGGCCATACCGCATGAGCGCGTGGTACTCGTGCTGCACAATGCCGATACCGTGGCCCAGCGTGGCCGCCCACGGTGACCCTCCGGGGTGACATCACGCATCACTACAGGGCTGTTTTTCGCTACACGCTAATGCGGTTCACCCCAGCCGGTCACCCGTCACGAAACTAGACCTCTGCCTACGCTTAGTTGCTATGCATCGCGGTGTCAAGATATATTTGTAGGTGAGCGTTGAGGTGAGCTTAAAACAAGTTACAGAATAGGGGGGCAGGAGACAGCACTCACCGGTAGTAGGGGAAGGGCTGCGGCACGTGCAGGTCCATGGGCATGGGCGCGTGGTACTCGTGCTGCACCATGCCGACGCCGTGGCCCAGCATGGCCGCCCATGGGGACGCGAACCCGCCGGGGTGATCCATCACGCATCCAACTGCATCGTTAATTGTCAACCACTTCCATTGTACCACACTTCAACACTATAGCATTCGATATTCAATTTTTAACAGTGTTATTCTATAGAATCACCATTCGAATTTTAAACCGATTTGTTTATTGTGAAATTGTTAGTAGGTACACTTTCAATGCATTTTACATATTCGCACGAAACGTTCTGTTCGAAGGATTCTTCTTTATATTCCTTTCTTCTTTTTCAAAGAACTTTACTTCAACTTTGGATTGTTCGATTATAATTATCACGGGTACGCCCCAATGATGTAATATAAAAAGAGATAGTTTCGTTGTCTATACGAAATTCCTTGTTTTAAAATGGCCACCAAATCTGAAAGCTGAGACACTTTTATACGATTCCATTGACGACGCGAAAATGAGGCTAGTTCGTGCAATTGGCTCAGTTGCAGTGTGCGACTTTTGGAGCTTATAAACCATCGACATCTTTTTAGGGTTCCGTACCCAAAGGGTAAAAGCGGGACCCTATTACTAAGACTTCTTTCGCTTTCGCTGTCCGTCTGTCTGTCTGTCACCAAGCCGTAACTCAAGAACCGTGATAGCTAGACAGTTGACATTTTCACTGATGATAGTGATGATGTATTTCTGTTGCCGCTATAACGACAATTATACGAAAAACAAAATAAAATTAATATTTAAGGGGGCTCCCATACAATGGACGTGTTTTTTTTGCTGTTTTTATAGATAATGGTACGGAACCCTCCATGCGCGAGTCTGACTCGCACTTGGCCGGTTTTTTTACATTACATCATTGGGTACGCCTGTGTGGTTTTAAAAATAATAATTTGTGAGGTAGTTTTTCATGCCAGTGTAACCTTTTCAAATCCGACGCAAACAAGGGGTGTTATAAATTTTTCAACACATTTGCTCGTAATGTACCTCTTATTATATCGCTTTTAGGCTCATAATCCTGGGTATTAAACACGCGTGTTGTATAACATTACGATACTTGTGTGTTATGGTTATATACCGATTAAATTAAATTAAGTTACGTTGGCACCTTGCAGCAAGATGTATGCATGAACACGGTGCATCCTTAAATTCACCGGGTTGTACAAAATAAACAGCTTTTTTTAAAATTCTCGGCAAATGGATTCTTACTTGACTACTTAAACAAATTAAATCCTTCTTGTTAATTAATTGCCTTTTTTGAATATGATATAGAAACGTTTAATTTAGTAAAACTATTCACTTTTGATAACATTGTACATGAATTAATAAAGATAACATTTTAAAACGAAAATATTTAATTTATTTTGTATTGGCTGTTTAGAGATTTCATCCAAGCCTGGCTTAACACATGCGCGCGCACTGCGCAAACTTCACGAAATAAAAACTGTTTCGCGCCATTATAGGTTATTTCACAAATATTTGTAAACATTGTTAATGCGTGTTTGGTTATTATCAAAAATGTTGACTTGTGGCGACTAGAAAAGTGTTAAATAGAATGGACGCCACTGGAAATTCTTGGCGATGTGTAATTGTGAGTAAAAACCCATTAAGTAAAGAAAATAACTTGGCAGGCCTATAAAATTTTCATCTTATGAAAATGATTTTTTCCTCGCAAAATGTGTTGAAAAACGTCGTATGACATGCGTGAGTCGTATGACATCGGCTTCCTTATCTTATCACGCTCACTTGCGGTTCGCGTGAACAATTTCGCCTCTAATGTAATTATCAAAATACCTCACTTGTATCACAATGTACTATTATTACATTTGTGTAAAATCGGACCGCATTTGAGTGCGGAGATCATACTACGTGTATAGTGTCGGGGAAGTTTTATAAATAAATTATTAAATTGATGTAGCTATAGAGTTGA
The DNA here is from genome assembly GCA_945867215.1 of Epinotia demarniana. Classification (NCBI taxonomy): domain Eukaryota; kingdom Metazoa; phylum Arthropoda; class Insecta; order Lepidoptera; family Tortricidae; genus Epinotia; species Epinotia demarniana. The sequence goes on from OX244260.1 coordinate 31,074,583, forward strand.
TAAAATAATCTCCTTGAAAATATATAATCAATTAAGAGACATTACGACATGTGTTTACAATATTCAGTTTAAATAATAATCAGGCAAAAGCCAGTACGAAGTGTGTAGTATAATACAACTGCATTACTGATTGTCACCTGCCATGAACAATTGATAAAAATTAGAGACTTTGAGCCTAAAATAAATTAAGTTTCCTGCAGTTTTCACAACTAGTCATACCTACCTTCCCATGTCTATACACGGCAAATTTCATGAAGCTAGCTCAAACGGTTAAAAAGATATGAAGGTCAAAATGTCGTTAATTTTAGCACTGACTGACTGATTGACATATAGTACCTAAAAGTTAACCTACTTCCAGATGACCTAGAAGAATGAAATTTGGGATCCAGCTCGGTAATTGTGTGTAAACGTAGGAAAAAATCTAAAAATAAAAAATAGTTAAAAAATAGGGGGGTCCCCATACAATTTCTTATTTATTTATTTATAGCGTTGGAACCGTTACAAGCAGATATTTGAAACTATCCCAATATAAGTATTATTATATTTGTTATATAACAGAAATATAAAAATAAAGTTGAGTCAAAAAATAAGTGGTGTCCCCATACAAAAAACTTGTAATACGCGCTAAACACCCGGCCAACGGTGTGTCGTCGGCGGCGCGGGGCACCACTAATTATACACTGCCTAGTTTTCTTTGTAAAAAGTAATGATAACCCACCAAAAACATGATTTGAAAATGAGTGCCAAGTTATATGCAAAATCCAAATATTCTTTGCGTTATAGGATACCTATAACAATTGCTGCCATTTAAAAATGTGAGATCTTAAAGTAGATTAGATTTGACTTGGCCAGTATTTATCAGAATTAAAATATATATATATGCTGAATAACTTTATAAAATGACTGATGTAATGAAAGAATATTTGGATTTTGCATATAACTTGGCACTCATTTAGCGGCGAAGCCCACAGCCAAGCATAATTTTTGTATTGAACTTGGCTCTCCTTTTTTACATTTCTGTTTTTGGTGGGATATGTTTGACTAGAAACACTACCTATGCATAAAAAACTGTGCGTCTTTTTCTTTCCTGAACACACTAGCCAAATCGTTTTCTTATACGTTAGTTATTTTGTTGTATGGCTTGGTATCAAAAATAAGTTCATTTATCGATGGCAATTATAGTGTGTTGTTCCCATATATTCTATGGGAAAGTTTTAATCGCTTACCAAAAAGATAATGACTGCGCACCACAGAATACTGACTTGCACATCAAAATTAACGATTAATATTTAAGCTAGTTTTTAGTCTAATTTTCCCTCTAGATTGGAAGGTCAGATAGCAGTCGCTTTCGTAAAATTATGGCTTATGCCAAATCTTGGGATTACATGCCAAAGCGGACCTTGGGCCCCCTTAGTGCATGTCCGGGAATAACGCTAGGACGATGATGATGATTGAATAGTATTTTAGCTATGCAAATCAGTATTTTTGGGTTGTTAGATTTGTATTTATGTGCCTCTAAATACTAGCCATATTATAATTCTGGCCGGTTTGTCTCGAGTACTCGACTTTCGGCCCGTTTGGCCGAGTCAACAGCGGTCCGCTATCACAATCGAGGAATTACGTAGGTACTCGCCGATCAGCAAACATCTTAGATGACACCGCAGCAATACCCATAATCCAATCATCACACAATTCTATTAAAATATGCGATTAAGTAAACTTTACGCTACCTACCTAATTCAGAATCGACACCAGATTAGATGCAAGAACCGAAACGCGAGTTACTGTCCTGTTTGACTTTGCTCTAAATTCATCAATATTATTATGTTTATTTTTGGTATCATATCATTATTTCAGTGCCCATTCCTTATTTATGTTTATAAGAAGAACTTATCAGTCGCTTTTATACAACTATTTCTTACACATCGTCGGCGTTGTCTTAGGCATCACGCATCAGCTTGCTGGCACATATCCGTCAGGCAATTCCAGAGGCATGCTTTTGCTTATATTTTCTGTTGTGGTGTCATCATATTATAAATAGAACCTAAAAGCTATATCAGTTTACAAAGTCTAATCCAAAAAAGGTTTAATGGCAGTGGCTTCTATAAAAAACTAGTGCTTACGCCAATTCTCGGGTCTAGGTAGCAGAGATAACGCTAAGAAAGAGGGTAACAATACTCATATGATTTCTATACGGTGCAGATAAAATCTTTTCTATAGCGGTGAGATAGAATAACGTATACGACTATATAGTACATTGCTTCATAATACATACTGAATACAAAATGTGTATCGTTTATTTTAGTCTGTATCTTTAATTGAGGCCGATAATTTCAAAAGTCTAAACTCCTTATAAGGTTTATTCAACGGCTACTGGAGCAATTTTATTGCCATTTGCAACTTTTAAATTAAGTAAATTGCTCATTTTAAATTGGGTGTTTTTATTCTGTTCAAGTAATTCATTTTTATATGAGTTTTTATGATTCGTACGTGCTTCGTTATCGTCGGTTAAAGTGGTTTTATTAATTTAGGAATAATTCGTACCTAGAAAAGCTAATCGTTTTTTTATGTTATAGGAGGCAAACGAGCAGACGGATCACCTGATGGTAAGCGATTACCGCCGCCCAGGGACACCTGCAACACCAGAGGTGTTGTGAGTGCGTTGCCGGCCTTTAAGGATGGAGCTCTGGGAACCTTACTCACCATCAGGAACACAACACTACAATACCTACGGAATAGGCAGCAGTCCTATTATGGCTGTGGTCTTCTGTAAGGCGGAGGTACTCCCCCAGTCGGGCTGCTCCAGATTCAAGCGTGATGACATTACGCTGTGCCCTACCTCTCTCAAAACGATGTTTCATGTTTCCTACTATAGATAGTAGATAGAGACATTGATGAAATCACAGAGGAATATATCCTATTCCATTTTCTATCTGTGAGACCCTATAATTGGCCTCCTGTTTTTAATCAGATGTTAACCTGTTTTGTTTGATTTTCCAATAAATAAATAAACAAATAAAACATTTGAAAATCGTGCGTTAATCGTCTTGCAATTTCAAAGAAGACCATTTTGAAATGCAATAACATTAGCATGTTTATATTTGAAAGGCAATAAATAATCGAAATAAGTAAAACCAGTTTAATATTCCCCTTTGATACCCTAGATAAACGAAGAAACGTAGACAAATTTGTCCGTTTAAGTCCTATTGTGGTCTCGAATGTGGTGTGAAACAGTGTGACCAACAAAACGGGTTAAAGTTGAATTACCGACATTTTTGTCGATAATCTCATGTGACGTTACTAAACAATATCGTATCCACATCCATTTCAGGTAGGAAAGAGTTGCGGTAACGTACATCACAAGTCACTCTTAGATCGTTAATAATAACAAAATCTTAGATAGCGTCTTGTTTTAGTCTGCATTTAAATATAAGAAGTGGTATGGTAAGTAACTCCTATACCTAATACATAAAACTTAGTTTAATGGGACTTTCTCGTACATATACAGCCATAGACAGATTACATTCATTGTTGCTAAAATAACACTAGTCTGTGGTAGTATTAGAGGGACCACAACATCAAACATCCACTTTCCTATGTTCTGTAAGCGGAAGTCTCGTACCGTGTAAATAATACGAAGAAAGTTTTGTAATGGTCACTATCAGGAAGACTATAAAAACATCTACATAATAAATTATATGTTTTAATTCCTTATCATAAACCTAACACTTAGTTAGAGATTCATGGCCAACGCTCATGCATATTAAAAAAATAAATAGGTAATTGAAAACACTTGAAGTTTATTGTTCTATTTACCAATGCCTAATTGAATAGGTAAGTTTATCGTGAGTTATAATTATAATGAAGTTATACAAATACCCACACTTAAGACTTTATCATACTTTTTAATTACCTTACATAGTTATATGAAAATGTTTTATGAGACGTATCTAATTATGTACTTTAAATGGGTATAAATTCCTACAATTTGTCATAAATGTATGCACTAGCCCGGTTTTTAGCAACAATGTATCAGTAGGTATAATTATAGACAGCCAACAATATTAAAAGCAAATAAGGTGAAAACTACTAACGTATTTCTGTTTATCTGTTATATGACGTGGTGTGCAAAGATCTCAATTCACAGTGAGTTACAAATTTTGAAGACAGAGCACTATGTCCTAAATACTTCAGAATAAAAAGTATTTTATTATATTTCACGGTGCACCAGCGATAGCTACCTGCTATACTATCCTCAGCAAGGCAAATGTATAACACGCCGTCAAATTAAACTAATAGAGATACCTAATACAAAGCTTATTATTAAAATATGTAAATTAACTCTAATATATTTTCATCAAACTTAAGTATAGTTTTATTTTTTTCTTCTATAATAAGAAAACTTATTGCTAATGATTCTTAGGCAAGTGATCCAAGTCAAACATATGTTGTTACTTGACAAACACCAAACTAGTCCCTTGGTACGCAATGAATACTTTGCTGAGCAAATACAATACTCACAAATATAGACAATTCGTCTCTAATAGCCGGCACTGCGCGCGCAAGTCAATATTATCGCATTTAGACTCGCCCTTGTGTGCATGTTTTTGCTTCAATTAAAAATATTGAATAACGTACCTATTTATTACCCGTTTTGATAGGTCATCCCTTTTTATATGATGTTCATTTTCTTGTTTTATATTTTCACGGACATCCAGTTCTTTAATAAGTGTAAAGTTCAGAATCTTTTTTAATTTTGCGAGAAGAGCTTTTTGAAGCTTTTCGTAAATAATGTTATGAACAAAAAACACTATCGGTAACTCATATTAACACAGACATGCCGGAGTAACGTAGATGCCTATATAATGTTAATATAAAATATGTCTGAAATATTTAAAAAAAAATTAAGTTATTTGTTCATATTGCTACCAAGTATTTGGAGATAATATATAACCTATCCTACCCATCTTTCATGTTTGTACCCATCTACTTATTGAAGTTTCTTTCGAGTTTAAGAAACTTTAAAGTTTTGCATACCGTCGCATTAGTTGTAAGATTTTTGTATAGCACATTACAAAATGCACACGAACAGTTCTTTCCTCACTGAACACTGAAATAACTTGAAAACAAACTACCTACAAACATATAACTACCAACTTTAAAAAAGTTTCAACCAAAGCATGAAAAAGTACCTCAATCCAAATCCCTACAAACAGTTCTACCAACCACACGGAACACAAAAAAAACTTTCACTTTTCCAAAAACACTGGCAGTCATCGCGCGCGGTCCGAGCTCGCGCATGCAGGTTAGACGTGTGCCGGCCGCTCCGACCCAGCGGTCATTGAGAGCGCTCAAAACTACGGTATGTGCGGAACCGGCCGGCGAGCATACGAAACAACTATACTCCTTCCATCTCGAAAAGACCTAACTCCTGTAATCCTAAAATGGGTTAAGGCTTTTATCGAAACGCCTGGATGTGGCGTCCTGTCGAATTTGGCGTCACGTCGGGGTAATTGGGTTACGTTACGTGACACCGGGGAGCGTCACGCGCGGGGCGTGCCCTAATTACTTTCGCTATGCGGAATTCTGGAGAATTAAAAAAAGATTAGCGAATCCCGCACTTATTTTCGCTTAATTATTTGTCTCATTTTTATAAATGGTCCTTCAAATTATTTTTGTACTCGTGTCAACATTGGACTAAAACTTACTTACATATGTATATGTAATTATATATATGCGTAACGTACTGCAGGTACCTACGTAGAGCTTCAGACTAGTGGGCCGAAAATCTTGTACAGTATTGAAGTAATATTTTTTCGAGTGGAGAATCACTAGATCTAAAAATTTACCTACAAACACTATTTAAACTGCGTTAATTTAAACAGCTAAGGTATTGATGTTTTACTGACATAATGAGATGGTTCAAATTCAAACCACTCATCAGTCGCCAACTCGCCATGTATGTGTGTATATTCATTTACATTTTCAATTTACTTAGGTACTACGAGTTCATCTACTTAACCACACTAATCGACGTCACCTTGGAAAATAAGACGGTAAACGTAAACCCAATTTATTTACGAAACGAATATGTTATCAAACAAAAATACCAATGTCAAAGCATTGGCATTGCATAGCGCCATGATTTTTTCTATAAACAATAAATATGAACCAATATTGATTTGCCAAATAAGTACAAGGATAGGTCATGCTCATGCTTGCATGTTTTCTGGTCTGTTTAAAGGTATTCGTTTAATCCAAATTACCCGATTGCGTGACATTACTAGGTACCATTGTCAATAGTAATTTTGAACTGTTTTTTTAAAACTGAGCATGTGTACAAAAAGATAACCAATAGGGATGATAATATGTTGGTAGGTATTATTTTTCATGTAAATTTTCCTATGCATAATTAATTATACATACCTACATTAACATGACACTATTAAAATAAAACTAAATGTAGTTTAATAAAAACCATCGACACTCTCATTAAGAAATTTGAATATGGGCCGCGCTATTCCCACGATTCATATTTTCACCTCTAACCTACAGCCATTTTGACTTAACTGTCAAAACGACGATTTAAGCGGGAAACGACATCCAGCCTCACTTGACCTCCTTCGGCTCTCTGATCTTCTAGTACATTTATAGATTATGAGGGGTCAGGTTGTCTGGTCGGTTTAGGCGTAATTGCTGAGCGAAATAACAGCGGTGTGACTAACACCTTAACGGTACTTCTGGCGCGCTATTGACGACATTGTCGCGGTGCGTTTACATGTTAACGTGTGTATTGCTGTTTTGTAATGGTATGACGAAACACATTTATTGTTTTTAAGAAGACTTAGTTTCAATACTTTCTTAGTCACTGCTTGGTTTCCTAATAGAGACAATAAGTTACAGGATATATATTCTTATGCAGGTTGACAGACTTGACTTACCTAATGACTAGACCTAGACTAGATGGTCTATCTTTATTATTTATCTTGGCATTAGGTGCAAAAGCGAACCCCGGGCTCCTTTGGGCCACAACCGGGAATAACGCTGGCAGGATGGATGGTGAAAAACTTGGCTTGATTATAAGGCTTATACCTACCGACTTGCTGGTTGAAATTTCACACTTGAAAATACCTCTCAAGTACATTTTCTATCCTTGCTCTAAAACACATGAATCCTACTTACCACCCTTCATTCATGACCGCACATCCATTCAACAACTTAAGGTTTTTTTCATAAAAAATCCCTTTATATTGACAAGTAGGGGTAACTTAACCATTTTAACATGATCCTTGGTGTGGGGTGTGACTGAACATGTGTGGTTTCAATTTATACTGGATTTTTTGTTACGATGGTCACTTCAAAAGAAAGTAAGACTGATTTACTGCCTAAAGGAGTATCAGTGGCAATTTGCTTATGGAGAATATGCTTTTAGCAACAGAATAGAAAAAGGGGTTCAGAAAAACATCTTTTGGAAATTTGTGTTCTCTATCGCTGCTCAAATCATGTTTTTTTATTCACTATATTATTAAAGCCAACCCTTTACCTTTGTGAGACCAATAAAAAAAAGTTATCTTAGTAATCGTTATTTTTTTTAATAATTCTAGACCGACTGAACTTACTAACACCGTCATGCAGAATTATTATTACGATGCCATTTTATTACCATCCTATACTTACAACAACATTCATAACCAGTAATTAAAAAGAAAATGTAGCCTTCCAAATTCAAACAAGCCGTCGGCGCGCGAACAGGACAGACTGTATTCGAACGGCGTCATTTGAATTTCGAACGGCGGGCTGCGATTGGCCGACGGCTAGCGCGGAAGGCGTGGGGCGGCCGCTCATTGGTGGGCGTGGTAGGTGTAAATTCTGGGTCAGTGATAGATATAATAAATTATGAGAGTATGCGGGTTATGATCGTAGCGCTACGGAGCTCCGGAGCTACGGCGTAGCACTAGAATATATTACTGTCATCCGTGACTTTAACGAGTGCTCTAAAAATATACCAGTAAAGCTCAAAATACTGTGATTTAACCGCAAACGAGAGTTACATCTTAGGAAGTTATAGCATTTTCTGCTTTAAGTTCAAGTTTTAGATGAAGTTACGTTCACATCATACGGTCTGAGAGTCAGCTAGACACAACACGTCCATGTGTTATCAAAATAATAAAACGATAACCGTCAGTCGTAAAGCGAATGATGGAACGATTTCAAGTGGTTCTAAGAGCATTCAATGGGGTTGGCCGGGCGAAGGTATTTGCAGATGGCGCCAGCATAGGTTTAACCTGTCAGTCCTACAAAACTGTCAAATACTTGTTATTTTCTTCGGAATTTCCTTGTTTAGAATCAAGCCGTTTAATCCAAATCCCATAGAAAAAGGCTAGTGATTAGGTAAAACCTATGATGGCGCCATCTAGTCAAACATTTGACAGTTGCCAACCCCATTAATAATAGATTCATAGAAAATATATGCTCTCCGACAGATAAAAAGTCAAATTTGGCATCTGTCATTTCAAAGGGACAGTACTTCTCTTGAAAGGCTGTGAGCCTGCACTCAAAATGGTCAAAGCACTCTAGCGTAAGTAGAGAGATTGCAGGTTCGAGTCCGGGGGCTACAGACGAAGATGGTTTATTTTTCCATTATATTCTTTCTCTATGTATCATGTATCATATCGTTAAAAATATAATCGGGGTAACTTGCTCGTTAAAAATAACACGACACAAAAAAATATTTAATAAAAGAATTTGTTTCGTTACGATTTAAAATGGTATACATATTGTAGGTTGTTCGGTCGAATGATCAAAATAGTATAAGCATTCACTGCCAGGAACCGCTACGCGCTACGCTCGTAGCGGATCCCGTGGTTTTCCTCATATGTAGCGGAAAGCGACTACGGCGTAGGTGCCCGCTACACGGGCTCCGGTACTGAATGTGCTAAACCGTTGAATAGTAAAGGGAATTGAAAAAATGTGTACACAAAAATTAACTCTGTGTCAGTTTTGTGACGACAATTAAGTAGGTATTCTGTTTATGTATAACAGTCAACTTTTTCTTTTTAATTTATAAATTACGTTATTTAAGTGTGAAACTAGTTGATGTTCACGTAATTTGTATTCTTTAGTTTTCGTCACAAAACTGACACTGAGTTTAAAAAAATAACAACTCGAGCTTTTTGTGTAGGTACTTACTAACAATAAAGAAAATGCCCGTAATACTAGTGGGTCTATACCCGCAAGATTGTATTTTCTCAAATTTATGTTTTAAAATTTCGAAAAACTGAATCGTCAAAAACATCTATACAATTATTGAACCTGCTCACAAATAACTACAACTTAGAGAAAAAGTTTTTCGGTAAGTTGAAAAACCCCCGAAATTTTATTACAAAGTCCAATATCTCAAAAACGGCTAAATAAATTTTCATGAAACATGGCTAAGAACACTTGGGATAAAATTATCTATGACACAAAAAAAAATGCATTCAAATCGGTCCATCCATTTGGGAGCTACGATACCACAGACAGATACACAGACTCACAGATACACAGACACGTTAAACTTATAATACCTCTTTGCGTCGGGGTTTAAAAAACATCGGAATCGGTTGAGAAATGCGACTTGTAGAAGAGAACAGCCGGGCAGACGCCGAACATACGAAGCAATTTTGACCCAGTTGAAATCGTTCGCATTGCTCGCTCGCTCAAAAACAGTGGTAGCGTAAAAACGTACCTAAAGAGAAAAGTTATATATCCAAGAAAAGTCCGCTTAAATAGTTACGCTATTGCCCTGCTAGGGTTTCCACTGTTGCACGTTTTTATTTGACATCGACTGTACGTCTGCCAAAAAAAAAACTACGGTAGCCCAGTCGTTCAGGCATGCGGCTGTCAAACGGCGGTCGTGGGTTCGAATCCCGGCTCGTACCAATGATTTTTTCGGAACTTATGTACGGAATATAATTTCATATTTACCATTAGCTTTTCGGTGAAGGAAAAACATCGTGAGGAAACCTGCATAGCTGCGAAGAAATTCAAAGGTGTATGTGAAGTCCCCAATCCGCACTGGGCCAGCGTGGGGACTACTGCCCGTTCCCTCTCATACATGAGAGGAGGCCTGTGCCCAGCAGTGGGACATATATAGGCTGATGATGTACGTCTGCCAAAACGCTAAACGTGTGCTGCGAGAAATTATTTTATTTCTTACACTATATTTTCTAAGAAGGTAGGTCTCTGGAGGGAATTTTAGTAATGCGAAAAGTATTTCTGTAAGGATAATGTTCAAGCGTCAAGGTTACGAGCGATTGAACTCAACCATCCCATTTTGTATTATCTAAATTTGTTGAGGCCGTTAATAGAAGGCTGAGTCTTCGAGGTAGATGTCGCTACACGCTTCCCTAAGGCGTTGCACGAGGGAACTGATTGAGGGATTCGTCGCCCGAGCAGCTGGTTCCGATAAATTACTTGGTACCATCAGCATCAATTGGCCGCTTAGGTCTGCCAGGTAGTAGGTTCCAATTTTCAGTTTTTGCCTTAAATTTGTAATTTAAATATGTAATGTCTTTTTGAACCACACACAACTGTATACAAATAGAGACTCTTCTTAAGTTATTTATATTTACCAAAGATACATATAGCCTTATGTCCTTACGGTATTACTAATCATTCGAGATTTCCAAGTAGTCAAGATATATTGTTGCGGGTGTTGAACTGGGTTAGTAGTTATGTCCCGTCGTGCCAATCCATACCCGGTGAGTCGCCGCCTGAGATGAAACATCCTTATCACTAAGGTCGATCAACATCCTAAAATCTTGGCAGACCCCGCTTTAGCTTAGTTGGTAGTGACCCAGCCTACGAAGCAAGAGGTCCTGGGTTCGAATCCCGGTAAGGGCATTTATTTGTGTGATGAGCACGAATATTTGTTCCTGAGTCATGGATGTTTTCTATGTATTTAAGTATTTATTTATCTATATAAGTATATTTATCGTCGTCTAGTATCCATAGTACAAGCTTTGCTTAGTTTGGGACTAGATCGATTTGTGTAAGATTGTCCCCAAATATTTATTTATTTATTTATTTATTTACCTCTGGTGACTTTGTAATATTATGTGTTTTATCCCTGTCTCACAAACTGTTGGCTAATAGTTAGAGGGATTAAGATATGCTGTAGAGTGGTATCATTGCTCTTTATGAAAAGGATAGATACTCCACTGAGTTTGCATTTCTAGGGACGTGCTGCGGGCGAGGACCCATGGCAATAGCGATCACTCGCAACTTTATATCAGGTACTTGAGATTATTTGAGTTGACTACGTTACCGTCTAAGGTAGATGATTCCAATCCCAAAACAAAAATTAAAACATTTTTCTATTTCCATTCCAGTGCAAGTTGACTCAGTTCGGGTTGCACAGGGCTGTTCCACAACGCTTCGGAAGCTCAAATACCGCGAGCCATCCGATTGCCTCTTGTACACAAAACTATTACGTGTCACTGCTCTGAATATTATAAATACGTCACTGTTTTATATGTTCAAACCGAGTAATGTTTTAGGTCTTTATTTATATAAAAAACTCGCGCTTTTATAACTATTATGAGTGTTTTCGTAACTTTTGTTTAAGTGTAAAAAAAAACTATTGTCAAATACTTACCCTTTTTGGTAACGATAGATCTCCTTTAGGAGAGGTATTGCAAACCGAAAGCCAAGACATACATTCTTGAGTAAACACATGAACCCATTTATGCCTTAAGCTGTACTTAATCCAAGCCATCAATCTAAAATCTTAAATCACCCACTGTTTATTATTGTCTTGTTTCACGGCAAATATATCAGCAGTAGGTGTGAAGGCCTGGGGCGTTGGTACGTGCCTCACGTCGTGGCAATCGATATACGAGCCTCGATACAAGCGGACGGGTCTTGTGAGGAAAAACATGTCACTTACTACCTTTCAGTAAAGGAGTGGGACAGACGCCGCCGAGTCTATCACGCGCGTGAGATGTATTACCTGGAAGGTATACTGTATTGTTCGAGGAAGTATTCTTTGCGCGAGAAACTCGGGTCTAGACAACCTGAAAGACTTGTAGATTTATATAGCTCGGGTGTTTCAAACCGTATATTCATAAGGACGTTTAAAATCTGTTAGATTGGGAAATTCGCGACAGCTTTCCATGAGAGCTTTCGATTTTAACTTGCTGGACTGTAAAATATGATCTATGTAACCCGTCATATTTAGAGTGGGTTGTACCAATCCGTTTGTAATGGTCTGTGTTCGTTATAGTCAGAATGTATGGAAAGATTGCCAAGTTTCAGTGGAATGACCACTCCCGGCGCTATACAACGTTAAATTATTAAAATAACGCAAAACCTGAAACAGTTTGTTCAGAATCGACAGTGCAATGTGAAAAAAATAGGTTTTTTTTGACGAGTTTTTTTTAACCTTTCTTCTATGGAGCGTTAGTCGACCGGGGCGACCTGTTCCATACAAAGGTAAAAAATAAATCGCGTCAAAAAAACATATTTTTTTCATATTCTACTCTAAGTTTTGCGTTATTTTACTAACAAGTTGTATTTAAACCTGATCGGTCTGTAATAAAGTTGGCGCTAACTGCCCTAAAATATTCAGACCTAAGTGACAGAAGTGGAAAAGCATTCGAGGAAAAGGAAATCTGAATTTAATGTAGAGCAGGGTCAACATCATTTAAATTTATTCGTTGCAACGATTTTACATTAGGCGATGTAACGATCCAAACGGTCTCCAATGACAGTTACTCGTATTGCTCACAGACATCTGTTTCATAAAATGCTCATACTCTGCTGGTCATGAAGCCACCAACAGACAACAGAACTTGTTCCCTGTAGATACACTTGCCACTGTACTCTTCTTTAAGGGATGGATGACGGTCTGTATCGACCCGTGCGGACTTGACAGCCCTACCAACGCCTTTACGCCCTAGGAAATTGATAAAAAGTAATTTAGAAATAATTATTAGCAAACCAATCTGCAGTTACTAAATCATCAGGACTGTTCATATTTGTGTCATCTGACCAGCATCAATGATCTTTAAAATGGCTAATATAAGTTGATGTGGGATGTTTTCAGAGTATTTTTGTGCGTTGTATGAATTTATTTACTGTATTGTCTTTACTGTCAAATACCGTCTCGGTACGTTTATCAGGAATTTGCCTATTTCAGTGTTACAGTGCATTACATTAACTTCTAAATACGCACAGATGCCTGTGAGCCTCCGCAGCCACGCGCCAGCCTCGGTACCGCGTATCGATTGGAGGAGACGTGACTCCCTTACTAACGACCGGCCTCGTGCCTCGCGAATTCTTCCTTTTTAACGAAATATGGACTGGAAATAATATAGGACATTAACGTTAAAGACTGGCTTGTAATGTGATAAAGAAGTAAAATCAATTTGTACAAGTTTTGGCAGATTCTCGACTTGCCGAATGCCATAGTACTAAAAATTGCCTACACACTATTCTGCTTGGAAAATAAGATTTAAGACCCGGTAGAGGTAAATATAAGTGTGATGTTCAATAGTTGTCCCCGAGCTGATCTACATGGGTGTCTAGAGTCGTAACATCATTGTACGACCGACCAGCAGCAGAAGTTATGCGGACCTAGTGCTCAAAATGATCTACACACGACTGTAGTGTCAAGTGTAGTGAGTGTGTATATATTTTGAGAAAGAAAGAAAGATACATTTATTCGTGACAAACACAAGGCAGCTAGTTACTCTGCCTAGCTACATTTGCTGCTGACTGTGCAAGTATAGCTTAGTTTAGGACTAAGACGATTTGGGTCATGCCATACATGCTATGATTTAAGTTCAAATGTCTCTTTTCTATGGCTGATGAGTAGTGAATGTTTTGAACCAATGGAATAATTTTAAAACAAGTCAAAACCGCACGAGGACTAGGGTTGCCAAAAGTACTAAATTATATTGTAGGTACTGGCTTTAGCCCGCGAGCTCTTAATTTTTCTTGTACTATCCGTCTCTCTCTTATTAGAAAACTTAGAAAGAGAGATATGGTGAGAGAAAAATCGAGAGAGCTCTGGCGCCGTCTTGTGATCGCCGTGCTGGGTGGGCCCTGGATAAACATATTTTAATCCAGGCTATAAAATATCTTCGTGCAACATTTCATTCAAATCGGTTAGGCTTTATTTAAGCGTGATTGAGTAACAAACATGTCATCATCGATCATCGCAACTTTCGCATTATATTATAGTAGTATATAGTAGGATTGTTACATACTATATTTTGAGTTTTTGACTATATACTGTTGAAGAAAATTATAGTTCAAAGAAATAGTATATTATGAGAGTCCTATACGAAGTACTTAAAATTGCCCAGGTCTCAATAAAATTTTACTAAAGGTGGGTTGTAATAAACCGCTTGTAATCGTAAGCGATGTGTATGATAGTTTGACATGTTTCTATGGATCATATTTGCCGGCGCCATATTTAACGATGATCGGTTGGCTGATTACAGAATCAAGTTGGTGGAAACATTGCCCAGCCAAGTACTATATTTTTACACACGACTCTAATGTCAAGAGAATGATGAGTAGATCATTTCAATCGCATTATACTGCTATATGACTAACTACTTCAGAGACTTAAAGTAGCCTTTCAGGAACACGATGCATATTTCTCAGTCTGTGTCAGACACATCCGTATAATATTGTCCGACAACAGCAAGTCAGATAATTGTTGAACACGCACAGATGCCACTGGCAGAGGCTGGAGCGCTACTCGGTATCGATTTGCGGAGACGTGACGCTCCTACTAACGACGAATCGTGCCTTTGAACTGGCTTTTAGACAAAATGTTACAGGAACGACTCACAAAATATGGGAAGTCAGACGGAGAAACAGGCTGACAAAAACGGTAGGTATGAGCCTATTATAACAATATTAGGACTACAAGCTTGATTATATACAAGTAAAAGATTTAACCACATAAATGTTAAGCTTAATGCATATTCAAATACTTCGTCGTATATATACTAGGGTTTTCAATCTAATTGCGGAATGATTCTGACCGCCGTCAGTCTCTTTCAGTAAGTGAAACACATGAATAGTTTCAAATGAAACGGTCTGGACGTGGGTGGGCTTTCGTAACTATTGTCTACCAAATTTCATTTCACATAATCGAAATACCGTACAATAAAGTGATATATGATCGTATAAAGTTCACCTGACAGAAATCAATCGTCAACATGAGATATTGTATATCTTGATGAATTTATCTCGCGCGAGCTCGCGGGGAGCCTCCGGGCGACCGGTCGGTATCGATTGACGGACGTGACGCTCGTACCAAGCGCTGAAGCCTTCACGCCTGGCGCGGCCACACGCGGAAACACACCTTTTATACAAAGCAAGCGAGCATGGGTTAATTTTAGGGTTTTATTTGTATTTTTAAACGACTTCAAAAAAGAAGGAGGTTCTTTGTTCCAATGTACCTATGTGTATTTTTTAATGCATGTTCATTTCTCTGTCAATTGTGTACTGTAAAGCTTTGATGTTTAAGCGGACTGGCCATAACATAAGACCTACAAACAGAATAGCTTCTATATTTAAATAGCTTATTGAAAAAATTGTCAGTCAAACAATTTGTATGGTCATTCTACTGCAATCCTCGGGAGTCGTTAGTATCAAAGGGCGTTGTAACAAAATGCATTTTGGGCCATAAAATGCAAATATAAGAAGACTATAATAAAACCCAACCAAGTCGGAGTGGAGTCTCCTTTCCAATACGAGTAGTCACCTTTCCCGTACATGTAACTAACTGTGGCTATACCCTGAAATAGGCCACATATCATACTACATATATCAATGTAAACTTAAATACTAGCTGTATGATCGTGGCTCCACCCGAATTCTACACGAGCGGTTTCACTGTAAAAAGGATATAATTATAATCTATGTCAACCCTGACGGTTCAGTTGAGTTGGTTAAATAAAATGTAAAAAAACTAATTAAGTTGTAAGTTTTCATATTTTAACAGGTAATTTCAGAAAAAGCTCATATATGGGGTTCATAATGTTATTAGATTAACTGTCAATGAAGCCTTGATTTTAGTTGGTTCGATGTTGCTTAACTTAGAACACTTAAAAACTCGTGTATATCCACTCCAAATCCACTCCACACCATCCCTACTGTCCACTCAAATGGGATGAACTTATATTATTCAATTTACCTGTACAAAAATCGAAATTGTGCCCAACTAATTCGTTCGTGGCCTGCCTATTCTTTCGTGTGTTTCCAAAGATTAATATAAAACCCACCCTAAGCGGTTTGCTCTGAAGTTCTGAACACAAGTCGTTTGATACTGTAGTCTAGGAGCGCAGTGCTCGGTATGAGCAACACGTCCTGCGGGTTGATCGCGCCTTCGGTTACTCTTTTTTAAGCAACAGAGGCTTATTATACAATTATAACACATTGAAATTCATTACCTGACGTCATAGTACATTACGTAACTAGGGCGGTTATACGCGCAGCGTGCAGTAAAATTCGCATTATGGCCAGGTGTGATGTATAATAGATGTGATACAAGTGAGGTATGTTGATAATTACAGGTGAGCGTGATAAGGAAGCCGGGGATGTAATTATCAAAGCTCACGCGTGTCATACGATGTTTTTCAACACATTTTGCGAAGAAAAAATCATTTTCATAAGATGCCAAATTATTTTCTTTACATTAAGTAAATCATTAAGATGACAACCGGTTTTTACTCACAATTGCACATCGCCAAGAATTTCCAGTGGCGTCCATTCTATTTATCACTTTTCTAGTCACCACCAGTCAACATTTTTGATAATAACCAAACATGCATAAACATATTTTACAAATAATTGTGAAATAACCTACAATGGCGCGCAACAGGTTTTTTTTCGTGAAGTTTGCGCAGTGCGGGTACAGAAATCTCTAAACAGCTAATACAAAATAAAATAATATTTTCGTTTTAAAATGTTATCTGTATTTATTTCATGTAACATGTTATCAAAAGTTAATAGTTTTACTACATTAAACGTTTATATATCATTTACAAAAAGAAATAGTCAATTAATTAACAAAAAGGATTTAATTTGAATAGTCGAGTAAGAATACATTTGCCGAGAATTTAAAAAAAGGCTGTACATTCTGTACAACCCGGTTAGTTTAAGAATGCACCGTGATCATGCATATATCTTGCTGCAAGGTGCCAACGTGACTTAATCGGGATATAACCATAAAATACAAGTGTTGTAATGTTATAAAACACGTGTGTTTAATATCCAGGATTATGAGCCTAAAAGCAACACAATAATATGTACGTTACGAGCAATTGTGTTGAAAAGTACATTACATTCGGTGATAGCGCCAAGATATTACAAAGTAGGCATGTGTCAAAACCAAGTTGAATAGCCTCGACTTAAAAACTGAATCTACATAGTCGGTTTCCGGTGAATCGTTTCAGTTGGCATAAGAACGTGTGAGAGCTGTTGAGAGAGAAATATATAACCCGAATGTTATTCTAAATGCTAACGGACTTTAGGTAAATTGTTATAAAATACATCATGATCATATAAAGTTCCGTACCCTAAAAGTAAAGAGGAACCCTTACAGGATCACTTCGTTGTCCGTGGGACCGTCCGGTAAAAGCTCTTTTTATTCTCAGGAACGCGTGAAGGTATCAAGTTTAATTCTAACTTGATATCTCCACACGTATTAAATACTCAGTTATGCAATTCTTCGAAGCTGTGCAAAATTAAACTTTTAAGTTGGCTCAATTAAAAGATATGGGTGTTTATATGCCGTTATACTTTGATACTCGCAAAGGAACCAAATCCGTCGCCTTGACCCAGAATCATTCAAATTAGGATGAACTTACGTCGTATAGTGAGCGCAACTACAGGAATACTTAAATAAGAAACAAAACCTCGCAAGAAGAAACATGTAAAAAAAAACTTATTAAAGCGATTATTTTATTTTTTGTAGAAAAACTAACCGCGACCTATATTATATCGATGTATGGCAACAACAGTTTTCCACCGAGGGAAATAAAAGTTACAATGTTCGAGACTTGATTCCTATGATGAAGAACGAGACTGTAGCAAGGGATGAAAGGGAATGGCTCTGTTTCCTGCAGGATAAGACGGGTGCTAGTGTGGGAATGGGACACCGCCTGCGTAGACACTGTGTTTCCGTCCATCTTACTAGCGGTAACACGAATAAAGAAGGCTACCGAAACCTTCTAATCAAAATGTTAGGGTTCCCGGAGGCTTGGTGCTAATAACAACTTGGGTCGCGTTTATGTAAGGCATAAGCCGCTTGAGGCTAAGCGGAGCCTTACTTTATAATATTATATACTACTCCTGGTCCGTCCAGCCCCACAAGCTTGACTTCAAAAGACTTCAAAAAACGAGCGTGTTTGAGCGAGAAAATGTTTCCAGCATCCTGTGCACCGCAGCACAGGAGCCTATTTTCGATTTTGATTTTTAGGGTTCCGTAGCAAAATGGTAAGAAAACCGTTATATGCCAGGAATTACGTATGGTATCAATTTGAAATTAGGAAATTTAAGTGTAAACGAGCCCATTGTACGTTTATGGATAATGGCGCATTGGCGCATTATGCTGAGTTTTCACCTTTTTCAGTATAGAATAGTAATTAGTAAGTATACATTTTGCTGATAAGTTCTTCTATTGTTTTCGTTATTTTTTGTGATTGTAAAACTGTGTTCCTTTACTTATACTGAATGAATTATATTATATTATATTTTAAAAGAAATATTTAAACTTTACTTTCTGTAATTAGGTCAAGTGGAGTATCAAATGAAAAGCCTTTAGATGCACATTCTAATCACCAGTTTTTTTTACAGTGACAAATTTGTTTTAATGAAGGAAAATGTTGAAAGAAAATACAATCTCCGAAGTTTACCAAACGATAGTTTTGAAATTGGTAGCTAAGATTAACATTGTCCTATTATCATTATAAAAGCGAAAGTTTGGATGTTATAGATGTTTATATGCTTGGATGTTTGTTACTCAATCACGATTCAACGGCTCAACCGCTTTGGATGAAATTTTTCACGAAGATAGTTTATAGCCTGGATTAAAATATAGGATAGTTTTTATCCCGGTTCCACGCAGACGAAGTCGGGGGCGGAAGCTAGTTACAAATGTTACAGGAAAAATATAACATCCATAAAGTTAATTGTTTGTGTAAATCATCAAAAATAATTTATCGACTAACTTTGTCCTGTAACTACCTAGCTACTTTCAAATAAAATTAAAAACATTGGAATCGCTTCGCATGATAAAACTTTCGCGGTATTTTCCATTTTTGACAAAGTTGCGTTCGGCGCTCCGGGTCACAAACTTGGATTACTCATTGAACCAACGTCATAAACATTAAACAAGTCTACAAAAAATCAGAACTACCGGATTTGACGCAAAGTACACCGTCATTTCAGGCGACAAGTTTACTGGATTATAACTTATAAGTCAAATTGTCAGTTATAACAAAATTCCTGATTTTTATAGAGCTTGAATATACTTACACCGCAATTCATAAATATAGCAAGAACCCTTTTTATCTCCAATTTATAAAACGAGCTCAAGATATGTCACCAATGTGCCACTATCGCAGTCAAAGAAACTCTTGAAACCTTCCATTTTATGCACAGAATGTATTTATAAACGGCTCCTAAAGCCAATAAAGTGGATCGAGAGCGGATCAAGATTCAAAATTTAAGAAAGGAAGGAAAAAGGTTATGAGCCCGCGCGAGACAGACGGACGGACGACGCAAGAAATCATTATTGCTGCGGAATCCATACAAATAATTGGCCCGTAAACATGTCAGGGCGGCGTCTCTGCCATGTGTATTAACGGTAGGGCTGCCACTCTTAGCTTAGCTGTCATTTTAACCCTTTTTAACGGACATCAGTAAAAAGAGAAGTTTCTGAATTCAACAGTTTATTTCTATAATTTCCGTCATTTATTAACCAAATTGTTTTTATTTTATTTAAATTGGTTAGGTATGCTTCCCGTTTGGTCTCGTTTCAATTTCATGAAAAAATACCCTCTCTAAGGGTGAAAAAATTGTGGATGAATCTAACTGAGTAATGATGAACGGAATGTAGTTCTTTTTTAAATTCGAAGGATATTATGCTTCCCGTTTGGTCCCTTTTATTTTTACTATAGCTGCCCGGCCCGGCTTCGCACGGATTACCCGTTTTCCCGTAGGAATGAAGCATTTTCCCGGGGTAAAAAGTAGCCTATGTTCATCAGGGATAATGTCGGCTTCTAATGGTAAACGATTTTTTCAAATCGGTCCAGTAGTTTCGGAGCCTATTCAATACATACACACAAACAATCAAATCTTTCCTCTTTATAATATTAGTGTACATGAATAAATAGCTAAGGGTGTTTTTTTTTACTCCTGTGATCTGATGATTCAGGCCGCACTTCGAGAAATGAGAATCTTATATCAGCTTTACTTAGGGCCGATTTTTCAACCTCTTGATAAAGTTATCCGTCAGTCAGTTAAAATTATAACCATCTTTTTCTTCAGTCATATGAAAGAAAAGGACAGAGCTAACATTTATCTGAAAGATACTTTTATCTGGGAATTGAAAAATCGGCCCTTAGTCAAATTCAAATATAAGTACGTACCTACTATATTTGACAGACATTATGTGGTCGATATTATAAGGCCTCTGGCTCAAAAAGGATTAATACCTACATTAGCTGGTGTTCGTGGCAAGTCTCACCTGGGAAAACTTAGATTCGCTAGAGAAATACTACTTACAACACTATAGTAAAAATATTTACCCGTGTGTCGAAAATGAAAAAGAAAGCATTTCAACATATTACTCACTTACATTTTATTTGAATTTGTTTCATACCCTACTGTGTTATGCCTCCGAAAACGAAACCGCCATCCGAGAAATTGTGGGATCAGAAAAAGGCGGTGTTAAAATTAATGGAGAAAAGTTGCACTTTATAAGATTTGCTGATGACATCGCAGCGGTAGCCGAAAATTCTGCACAACTTGAACAGCTCGTAACAGAAATGGACCTCATATTCACAGAATTTGGACTAAAAATAAATATAAAAAAGACCAAAACATTAATTGCATCTAAGACAAGCCAAATAATAAACCCTATAAAAATTAGAGGTTGCGCCATTGAACAAGTTAAATCATTTAAATACTTAGGCAGCATTATAACCTGTGACTCCAGATGCACTTAGGATATCATCGCACGCATAGCCATGGCTAAAAAAGCCTTCAATGCTAAAAAGCAAATATTAAAGGCAAAAATATCTCGGAATATCAGAAAACGATTTATTAACCGTTTTCTTCGTTCCGTCTTCTTACATCTGGAGCATAGCACTGTACGGAAGCGAGAAGTGGACTCTGACCCAGCGTGATAGAGAGAGACTGAACGCATTTGAAATGCGAGAAGGAAGAACAAACGGAGAGGTTCTAAATTTGATAGGAGAAAGAAGATGTCTACTAAAAACGATTGAAAACAGAAGAGGAAATATGATGGGGCACCTGATACGACATGACAATTACATAAAAACTATATTTGAAGGAAAGATAGGAGGAAGGAGAGGCAGGGGAAGACCAAGACGTGCGTTTATGGACCAAGCTAAAGAGAAAGTTAATGTAATGTCGTATCAAGTGCTCAAAACAGTGGCTGAGAGAAGAACAGAGTGGCGATTACTCCACTGACAAGAGCCGGCTCTTAAATTTATGATGATGATGACGATATTTAACTTAGTTTAAAGTTAATTTAGTCAATGTAATTTATGTACTTCTGAAAACCAATGTTCTTTTGTTTATAACAACAATATAATTACAAGTGCGTTTACGTATCTAAAAAACCAATACCTTTTTTGTCTTAAAACCCAATCAACACGATAAATCAAATGCCGATTTATATCAGTAAGCGCGTGCGGAATGCGTGTACGCAACTGGTGCAAAAGTCTCGCGCGATATTATCTGGCCGACTAGTTACTGACAAAAACAAACAGGCCTGAAAGTGGCAACTATGTGGTTCATTTCTGATATACATCGAATATGGTTCGCTGCGGCAATATAGTATCTATATATAATATGATAATAATAAGTACCTATTTAAGTACTTACGAACGACGAAGTATTTAAGTACGTATTTAAGAACATAGTACCTATCGAATTGTTATCATAAACGCATTTTAAGTTCTATCAAATGAAGTATCAATCTTGATAGGTCGTAGTTCCAGGAAAACAAACTTTCGCAGTGTTTTCACTTTTTTGGAGATAATTTAAATATCCTAATACAAAAAGTATGGGTAAGAAAAGTTTTTATAATTTCTACATCTATAATGTAAACTTAATTGTCAAACAAACATTGTGTAATATTTACCAATATCAAAGAAATACTAAATGAATCAATATTTGCAGGGTTATAATAAATTATATAAGTGGAAACGCAAGCAAACTAAACCTACAAGTATTATTATTGGCTTTTAGCCCTGATTTCCTTCAAAATAAATAAATAACGGAGGATGACATCAAGGAAGTAAATTGCTCACTCAGACAGCTTCACTCTTCACTGGGCAAGGTCCTAATAGTTAGTGGACAGCGGTTGGCAGCCCTGGCGCGGTCCCGAATCCGTCAATGTCGTATCAATAGAGCGGGCTCGAGTTTTTCGCCGCCGGCCGACGCGCGCGCAGCCATTGTGCTCACAAACACATATTTAAAAAAAAATCTTCAATTGATTCACACTCTTCTACTATACTCATATCTGGCGAGGATTCAGTAGATCAGAGTGGTTAACTTGACTTAATATATATTGCGATTGTGTTGAGTTCATGGTACGTATTCGTATTACTATCTGAGTTCATTGTAATCTAATTCTAACTAAATATTTATCTAATAGCTGAATACATTGCCGTATGAAATATGCTGTTTTAAATTATCATTGATAAAAGAAAGGAACAATATTTTTGTACAGAAAACGCCACACATAATTTTGTACGAGTACCTACTCAAAACCTTCAGCCATTACAGCTTAGTTAGCAGCTCTTTCTATGTGGCAGCGCTATTTTATTGTACCTTTGTAAGTGTAGCAATTAAATGTAAGAGTTTGAAAACAATCTCAAAGAACTTTCAAGAAAAGGCGCAAAGCATTATTCAACTTTTTACACAATTTTACGCCCCATAATTATTACTAATACTTCATAAAAATCGCGATAGTCGATCACTTGTAAGTACAATGATGTCAAACGGAAGTGGATAGGTCTTTTTCTGCCAATTCGAAATGTAGCGCGAGCGAAGGGTTATGACAGGATAGCCGGGTTCTAGATTACTGCTGCGGTCAGTGCGAAAGGGACCGCTAGATAATTTAAATGCGGTTTACATTTTAAATTACTCAGGTATAGTTGAGGTTATTTAAGCTGACCGCCAATTTTATGAAACTTTCATTGGAATTTGAATCTTTTACATTGGACGATAGAGTTGGTTTTTGAGTGGACAATCAGATGCAATTTCGTCGGACTAACTATAATTATTAAAACAATGTTACAACTGTTACAAGTCGCTCGACTTTCGTTACCTTAATTACATATGACATGGTTCCTATGATACAGAAATGCATTTAACTGGAGAAAACATATACTTACTTATTTCATAAATATACGAGTATCATACTTTTTATTGAGAATGGAGGCGGGAAAGAGGCAACAATGTAAGGTGACGAGCGACATATGCACGCTCATAATTTAAATTCAATACACACTCAATGATGACAGTCAGTCAGACTGCAAAAACTAGTCAATAAAAAGTATCTGATATTTGGGTGCTAATGAATGGGCGTATTTTGCTTCTTGACACAATTTACACAAGTATCCAAGTTTGTATTTTGTCAGCAGAGGTGTCGTTGTCCCGAAAAAGTGACATCCACAACCTTTCCCGCCATGGCGTGTTTTTGACCCGACAGGGCTCCAGAGTCCAGATGGAAACACCTAGGAGGCGCCACCACTACAGAAGCAGCAGAACAAACGTATGTTGTCAATCCTAATAATCTGGCGGGCAACGCGCGCGCCGCGATCAATACATCGATCGTTAGTTCGGCATCCAGGAGACAGGTGGCGCCATTGTTCGATGTAATTATATCGTAATTAATGTACGCTTTAATTAAACGACTCAAAGCCATCAGATAACTCCCGGCTTATTGATGCACCAATTAAAGTCATTAAAAGTACCGATCGCTCGATACAAAGTTTATACGCATAACAAAAACAGTAGCATTATCCTAAGATGTTTAAAAGAATGTAATTGTGACGAAAGTTTATTATTGCATGTCTGGGTCTCATTGTCTCACTGTCTGATAATGATGATATATTATCGATTTATCTTTATCAAATACCTACATACATGTAAAAAACTCTTTATAATCAGAATGCCTTACCTACCTTGTGAGAAATTCATATTCAGATCTAACAAAATACCACACGTAACACGTACCACACTACGTTTTAAACTACTAACGCGCTTACATTTTTTAATGATAACGGAGTCGATATCATTTTACATATGGTAAGAGTCAATGCAATACTAGTATTCTATTAAAGCATTCATTATAGGAGACTAATGTCCCGCTACACTTGTCGCCGGCGTCTCCATCGACTTCGCTCGACGTGCAATGTCTCTGTCTTCGGACGACAGGTTAACTCTGTAGTTCAATCCCCGACACGTCTGTTGAAAATCTGGCTTAAAATACGCAATTGAAAATATATAAATCCAGTGACATTCACAAAACTGTCGATCATCGTCAGATGCATTGGTAACGTTTATCACATGACTCTGCATGAATTTTTAACTAGGGAGGGTTGCACCAACATACGATTACAAACCGATCTACGTTAAATATGGCGTCGGCTGCTGTCATTCCATAGAAACTTGTCTAAATTTTCATACATTCAGATTTTAACGAACACCGCTTACAATTACAGACAGATTGCACCAAACCGCAATCCACCCTTATTCTAAAATAAGTAGATATCCTATATTTCCCATAATGCTATCTTTCTCGGTTTTACTCACTGTTCCACATGTACAGACTGGATGTTTTCCATCAACCTTAAAGAATAGTTATTTGTGCAACAAGAGAGCAAAGTTTGTTTTTGCTGCGAGTGCTAAATTTGAGTCCTGAGGAAGCGAAAGATACTAAAATTGAATCACGAGCGCAGCGAAGGACTCAAAAGCACGAGATGCAAATACTTTGCTCTCGAGTAACACATACAACTTTTCACCTCAGCAGTGAGAACATATTCACATCAAAAATATATCATAGAACGTAACTATTCGTCTCAAGATTATTCAGGAAGAAAACTTAAGTAGGTGTTAATTACTGCTTGTTTTAACTCCTCAGCGCCGGCCGCGCCGTTATTCAATACTATAAGAAAGGCGAGAAAAGGCGCTAGAAACCAAAGGATATTTCAGTATCTAAGTATACGAGTGTCGCTAACACATCAATAAAAACTAACCGTGTTATTGTTAAAATTCCCATATTTTACTAATATCTTCGAGATATTTTTGAAATATTTATCATAATCACAAAAGGCACAGGCATATTACGTGTATCTCGCGTGCACACCAAAAACTAGCCGTACTGTTGTTAAAATACTGCCTTAGTCACGTCACTGACTTCACTATATTTCCTAGTTAGATAGAGAATTGATTTTTCCTAGTAGTATTTATATTTAAAGCCAATGTCAATTAGGCAAGAATGAGAATATAAAATCTCAAACAAATTAACAGCGCAACTTTTTAAAAGGGGCGGGGCCCCGCGCTTACGTTCGGTAACTGCATCTGTGGTATACGTTCATAGATTTCAAATTGTTTAAACTAGATTTTTTTATTAGCTAGCATAATATCATTCATGTTTACCTATTTGTTATGAAAAACGGAGTTTATTCTGAGATTTTTTTATAATATTCTTCAATTTAAAATTCCTTTGTACAATTATTTTGGTAATTTAAACTTGATAATTTGATAGTTTTCGAACGTGTTAGTTGTCCACTTTATTGGGGGTCTACTTTGAAATTCGATTGTCTAACTATGGACTTTTCAGTTACTGTGTTTTGTTTTTTATACCCATTGTTTTGTCCACGAATAAATGTTTTCTTTCTATCTTTCTTTCTAATACACTTTAATGATAGCGCCCAACTCTAGAATTCGTCTTTGTTTCTGTTAGTTTTACCATGAGCATGACAAACTTGTTTCTCAATAATTTGACAATGTTACTTTTACTTGTTCAGGGTTCAAGCTAAATTCAACTTTTCGGTTACATTAATTCCTGTCATCCCTTAAAAGATTGTTTACCAGTGATGACATTTACCCTATTTTCCGTTAGTGTAATATGCAGATTTTGGCTCAAAAGTTTGATGAACTCTAACTTGGAACATAGTTTTCTGGAAAATTGTAAGCACTAACGCTAAACTATCCTCCTCTTGCGTGTGAAATTGAACGGCATCTAGCGTGAAACGGCACGATGGATGCCGTTCCACGCTGTATAGAATACGAATTCAAGGCAAAATAATCAACATTTAAACTTAATTCAACCAATAACTCAAAGCTAGACAAAAACAAGCAATACACCGCAAACACCGACCAATAAATAACAAAATGAAATCTAAAATCACCACCTTTTAAGTCCGCACAGCAGCAGTACCCTTAATCTTTTGAATCTCAAGATAAGGGAGTACTAAATCAAAGACCGGCGCTTTTTCCAATGCTATTCTTATTCATTAATGCTTTAAATAAAGCGGAAAAAGCGCTTGCGAGTGGGGGGTTGACATAAACCGTTTGGACGCAAAAAGCGGAATTCCTACGTTTACCATAACCTTGTAAAAACTGGATGGACGCTGATTTTCTGTAATACTGGACACAGCGGCCTTGGGAGCAAGGAACTCGAAGGCTCATTTCGATCAAACTCAAATCTGGGGCGATAAATGAAATCATCACCAAAAAAAAAGGTTTCCAAAATCAAACACAGCTCAATATAGTTTCCCTACACGTCGTCTTAATTTGAACGTTTTCTATCAACCTTAACCTAAACCAAAACTACAAAGTTATATCGGGTTAATGAAACACCTTACCCCAACCTTACAGAGATTAAAGTCGTGAACACAACAAGTGTGCAGAACGTTGCGCGCATGTATGAGTAAATACATATTACATGTGTCCAAACCTCAATGGCAACAACAGCAATTACCTACGAAATCGAATGAACAATCGCCCGGCGCTCACAAAGCGATCGCAAATGCAAAAAACATCGCAATTATTTCACTCAAACAGTAATTTCGTGTCATTGTTCTTGAGAAATCCCAATTATATACAATTACTTGTATATGACGTTGTGTTTCAATGGCCCTCGATCGATAGCGGATCGAAGCCTCGGATCGGTCGGATGCCGCGCGCGTTTCGAGTTAGAGGAAAAAGCACTACAATGCCTTGAAATGCCCTCCAAATAATATTCTCGGTCTTATGCATTCTGATGATTGATACTCCTAGGTGTGAAAAATGTTGTAGCACCAAGTACTGAGTTAGTTTTTAGATGTTTCCAACGGGCTGTGTAAGAATGCTGTTCTGTTTTAATGGCTTGATTGATATTATTGATAAGAGAAAGAATATTCATTGGGTTGTATAAGTAAACTTGACGGAGGCGTGAGGCCAAAGAAACGTAGTGCACGACAATCAAAGCGTCGCTCGCAATTAATTGTTAACGATATAAACCGCAGATTACATAAAAAGGTTAACACAGAAAAAGTTTAAATTAGTTTGTGATATAATGTCCATGTCAAACAAACAACCACTTGTCTCACTATCCTTTTTTATCAAGCAACCTAAATGAGTGCCTAGTGCCAATATAAAGTTCTATTGAACACGAATCAACACGCTAGGTGCGACAATAAAACCCTTATTTAGCGTCCCATTACTAAACTATGCGTATTCTATAGATCGCATCATAGTAGTGTTAAATGGTATCTTCGATTATGGGGCCATCTTACAACAAATTTAGCTATTTAAAGTAAAGTATCCGACAAGTATAGTCCACTTGATTAAGAACTCTTTAAATAAATGAGATTTCACGAAAACTAGAACGATATTTGGAAACACAACTTAAAATGGAGGTCTTAGGACATTTAGAAGTATTTGATTAATTTGAAAACTTTTATAAGCCAGTCCGATAACCTTAACTATAGTTTTTTTTTTTCTTGTGAAAACGTAACTTATGAGTAGTTATGAGGAATAAGAAAGAGCAGAGTAAGTGGTATAATATACATATATAAGACACAAATAAACACTGACATTATTGTTTAGGGATCTTATTACTTTCCGTTGGTACAATATAATTTCATGTTAAGGTGAGAAATTTAAGACACGAAATTATATATATATGAATTATGAATTATGAATTATGAATTAAAATATCACGCTGTTAGCTTGCCAATGTCAAATAAAGATTTGTATGGAAAGCGAACCACCTTAATACCTATTTGTCTGGCCATAGTAAATTAAAAATTCCTATAAACACACAATTGTTATTATTGTCCTCAAAAAAATACTTAAAATGTAAGGTACAGATTTTACCTCGCCAAACTGTATGCACAGTTTCTTGGCGAGTGACTTATTTACTACACCACTATCATGAATAACCTTATTTGATTTCCCTAATACGTCTACGGTTTCAGTCCTACATTCTTACATGACTGAATACAACCTATATCCCGTGCATCGC
This sequence comes from Epinotia demarniana, assembly GCA_945867215.1. Taxonomy (NCBI): domain Eukaryota; kingdom Metazoa; phylum Arthropoda; class Insecta; order Lepidoptera; family Tortricidae; genus Epinotia; species Epinotia demarniana. Next base: position 31,103,363 of record OX244260.1, read on the forward strand.
ATGTATCTGGCGCCGACTGTACTGTGCGTGCCGCTTCCTTATACGACTGAATGGTCTACAAAAACCTCAACGACCACTGGATTTATTATAATCACCAAAGCATACCGATAACGACGCTTTATGATTGTCATTCGCTAATTAGGTTTCGTTATATACTTACATGTGTGCAGGGCGTTTAAGTTGTTTCATTGTTTTTTTAACCACCTGGTACGAGTATGATCTTGGGCGCCCATATAGGAAGCACAAGGAAGACATGGGGCTTCAGTTTGCCGCATCTCATTCGCAAACAAATCGCTTTTCAATTCATTTCGCGCACTCCTTCTAACACGGCTTCACTTTGACTTCTAACGCGCGTGTAAGCGAGCCCGAAATATGTTGAAATGCGATTGGGGTTTGAAGCCACGGACAAGAGCAGACCTCTAGTTCTACAACGCTGGAATGTGAAGCGAGTCTTCGTAGAAGAGTAACGTTCGTTCCATATATTATATTCGTTCTAATAACTACTAATCTCTCACTTATAATCTCTCATCTCTCATCTCTCACTTATAATAAATCTCTAATTTGAAAATGGAATCAGCCAGTATCAAACTAAGCATTTACGTGTCCCGAATGATCTCGGCTTCCCATGAACTTGCCATGAACGGAAAAACATGTAACTTTTTTCATAAGTACATTATTACTCTAGCTTCCGTATAGGATAGTTTTTATCCAACTGCGACAGTTAATTAATTTTCGGAAACATTTGACCTCATTAAATTATTCAGTTCTTCTGCTCGAAATCATAGCCACCATATCCGTCAACTGTCAGTGACGTCAAAATGGCGGACTTGCCATATCTAACTAACAGTAATAATTTCGATCCGGTGTTGTGATAGACCTTCACAAAACGCATATTAAATTCTAAAGCATAAAAAAATAATCGATTCTGATATGGAAACTTATACGCGCTAAATTCGTATTGAGGCGTAATTTCAATAAATGTATCAACAAATTTCAACAAAATAACGTCAAAAGTCTGACTCTTCCTTTTTTTTAATGGCATGGCCTAGCGTTGTCTCGCGTTCAGCCAAAACGTCTAGGTTTATGAGTTTCTGCAAGATTACACGCTGAGTATTTGTCACGATACTTAACGGCTATCATAAGATGGCGCGGGAGCTCTCTCGATTTTTCTCGCACTATACGTCTCTTTCTAAGTTGTCTATTACGAGAGAGACGGATAGTTCGACAAAACTAGAGAGAGCTCGCGCGCCGTCTTGTGATAGCCGTGTTGGTTTGTCAGTATTTATATTTATCTGCAATAAACAGTAAAACTATATATATATTAAATCAGTATAGAACGGGCCCCTTTTTTAAAAAACATTAATTATCAAGCGCGTCAGTTCAGTAGGTATTAAGGCGGTATTTTACTTCGTACTTCGCGTCTTCAAGTTGACATTCCTAGAGCCTAGCCTATATAGAGACACAGGAATCGGCCAACATACAGATAAAACTTTTATCATAAAGCCTGCAATACACATTCCTTAAGTTGATAATGGCGGGAGCATACAGAAGATCGGCAGAATGTGATAGTGCGATCTGAAACATTGCAATATGAAAAAATAAACATATTACTTTAATATTTTTAATAATTACATTAATTACCTTTAAAGAAAGGGACTCGGACTCAGTGTTGCCAGATCTACTTGATTTTGAAGCAGTCTACTGATCTACTGACTTATTTTTAAACATCAAGGAAATCTACCTGATTTTTTGCAAAGCTACTATATTGTGCTATTTACCTATGGGTCCCAATCCCAATCGCAAATCCCGACAAAGAATATCTTAATCTCTCTTGCCTGATTATTACAAGCGATAGAGATAGACTATTTTCGAATTTCGGGTTTCGCAGCAGGTTTTATCTGCCAAGTGTCAAATGTCAAAGTCAAAATTGGCGGAAGAATCAATGCCAAAATATTTTTCACAACGAAGTCAACAAATTGCATGTCGAGCGACTCAAAACAAGAACAAATGTCGAAAGTTCAGTAGAAAACAAGTTAACTTTGATTTAATTTCCAGTGTTTGTAGAGCATATGGCATTATTTAGTGAAGTATAGGATATAACGTAAACGCGACTTACGCGACAGTGGTAAGTGGAAAGAAACGAAACGGATATATATAAAAAATATCCGCTGCTAATTCTCACGACACAAGACAAAAATTCTTTAGTTTAATAGCCACATGTATGAAGTCGAAGAAAATAATTTGTGAAGATTTTTTAATTTATATTTGTAAATAATTGCATTGATTGAACTTAGCAGGATGGTAGCTTTGGTGTAAGTTCCTAAGACTATTGCATGAAATTACTAAACATCGTCGTTTATGACCACAATATCAACTTTTACTGTGTACTGATTTTTTCCTGAATCTACTGCTTTATTTTCTTCATTTCTACTGTTTCTTTCAAATTTCATCTGGCAACACTGCTCGGACTCGCGTTATGCTTCTAGAACTTAGTGGTTAGGTATAGCTTGGAAAATATAAATTCAGACGTTAAAAAAGAGATCTTTTGTTCCGCGTAAACACTTACCGGTCAATGGGTACCTAACCTACTCCGGGTACTCGAAACGATTACTAAATCTATTTATTAATTCTATACACATCTTGACCTGAGAGTCGGAGTGACTCAGGATGATTTCAGTCATCACGTTTGTATTTATCTATATATATAAAAGAAGGATACCTGATCTACCATCAACGCACAGCCGAAACTACTGGGACTAGAAACTTGAAATTTACACCAGGACTTCCTTTTATGACGTAGGCAACCGATAAGACGGGATTTTTGGAAATTCCATCCCTAAGGGGGTTAAATGGGGGCGCAAAGTTTGTATGGGGGAAACTTTATATTATGAACTAGAGACTTAAAACTTTGTAGAAAGATTACTTATTAAGATACAAAAAAAAGTAATTTCAGCGTTTAAGAAAATTCCACCCCTAAGGGGGTTAAATAGGGGTGCAATGTTTGTATGGGGGAAACATTAATTTTTGAACTATGAACTTGAAACTTTGTAGAAAGATTACTCCATAAAATACAGTAAAAGTAATTTCTGCGTTTAAGAAAATTCCACCCCTAAGGGGGTTAAATAGGGGTGCAAAGTTTGTATTCAAAACTACTGGGACTAGAAACTTGAATTTTTCCAGAACTTCCTTTATGACGTAGGCAAGGAATAAGACGGGATTTTTAGAACTTCTATCCCTAAGGGGGTTAAATAGGGGTGCAAAGTTTGTATGACAGAAACATTCTTTTTTGTACTAGAGACTTGAAACTTTGTACGAATATTACTTATCAAGATACAAAAACAGATTTTTCAGCGTTTAAGAAAATTCTACCCCTAAGGGGGTTAAATAGGGGTGCAATGTTTGTATGGGGGAAACATTATTCTTTGAACTTTGTAGGAAGATTACTTATTAGGATACAAAAAAAAACTTTCAGCGTTTTATAAAACTCCACTTTTAAGGGGGTTAAATAGGGGTGCAAAGTGTGTACTCAAAACTACTGAGACTAGAAACTTGAAATTTACACCAGCACTTCCTTTTATGACGTAGGCAAGGGGTATGACGGGATTTTTGGAAATTCTATCCTTAAGGGGGTTAAACAGGGGTGCAATGTTTGTATGGGGGAAACATTATTTATTGAACTAGAGACTTGAAACTTTGTAGGAAGATAGTTTATTAGGATACAAAAAAGTGGCTTCAGCGTTTTATAAAATTCCACCCCTAAGGGGCTAAATAGGGGTGCAAAGTTTGTATTCAAAACTACTGGGACTATAAACTTAAAATTTACACCAGAACTTGCTTTTATGACGTAGGAAAGGGATAAGACGGGATTTTTGGAAATTCTATCCCTAAGGGGGTTAAATAGGAGTGCAAAGTTTGTATGGAAGAAACATTATTTTTTGTACTAGAGACTTGAAACTTTGTAGGAATATTACGTATTAAGATACAAAAAAAGGACTTTTTGCGTTTTAGACTATTCCATCCCGAAGGGGGTTAAAAGGCAAGGGTTGTATGGGAAACGCTTTTTTTTAGTAAGATACTTGAAACGTTGTAGAAAGATTACTTATGAAATAAAAAAGTACTTCCAGCATTTAAGAATATTCTATCCCTAAGGGGGTTAAAAGGGGGTGCAAGGTTTGGATTAGCAAAACTCTTTATTGAGCTGGAGACTTAAAACGTTGTATAAACAATTATTATCAGAATAAAAAAGATCTTTCAGCCTGTTGGAAAAAATCCTCCCCTAAAGGGTTTAAAACGGCATTCAAGGGATGGAGACCAAGAAAATATTATAGTAAGAGATTTGTAACTTCGGTCTTATAGCCTTTATCTTAAAAGACCACAAAACTGATTATTTTGAAATTCATCCCCTATGGGAGCAACATAATTTAGACTGCTTGAAATGGATTCCATAAGGGGGTTAAAAACACTCATCCCCAAAATGAGCTAAAAGGAGTTGGATGTTTGTACAGGGAACAAGACAATTTTTAATTAAGGGATCTGGAACTTCGCTAAAAGACTAGGTAACTAATTACAACATTTCTTGAAATTCATCCTGTAAGGAGGTTAAAAAGGGTTGGAAGTATGTATGAGGAATAAGTATTTTTTGAAGTAAGGGAATTCATAGGTCTTTTATACTAATTATATGGTAAGCCAAAATTAATAATCCGACTGGTAGCAGAGAAGTAGGCAAGGATAAATTAGAACCACGACCCTTACAGAACCGAACAGCTTCCAGTTCCCATAACCGAAAAGAAGGTAATGTTTCATTTAAACTGCGGATTATTTTACTAATTTATAAAGTTTATTTTAGATAATCAAAATCATGTATGCTCTAACAACACCGTTAAATGGGGACAGCAGATGGAGATGGAAAGTTCTACGTCTTTTAGCATTAGATAGGTTTTCATAACTATACAGGTAGCTCGGACTAACGTGAACTACTGAACGGATTTAGGCAAACATTTCCAGTAATGTAGCTTTCTTTAATACATTATAAAAAAATATACAATTTTAGCAGAAATGTCTGTTGATGATTCTTAAGATATTTATATTTCTAAAAACGGAGTTTTCAATTTAAATTTAGCAATTTAAACTAATGAACTCATTTCACTGTTACCTTTTACGCTTAATCCTTGAACGGATTTAGATTAAATTTTCCGTACGCTGAATTTGACACCCTTGGAAGGATATAGGATAGTTTTTATCTCTGAAATAATCCCATAAGATGGTAGAACTTTGTTTGGGTCGGCGATAATTAAGGTTCCACCTACAATAATTTAATACCAATCATTTTTCTAAGATACAAGTTCTACGCGGACGAAGTCGCGGGCAACAGCTAGTTTAATATAAAACAGTGTTATATTATAAATATGTAGAGAAGAAGATATAGAAACATTTAATGCTGCAGCCTGTGTCCTACCTGTTGGATCTATAGCCACAAACATCTACTAAACTATTACCCCATAAAACGAGTTTTGTCCCTTTCTTACTAATTTTAACATCAAAGAAAATAATTTTAACGGCATTTTAGCTAAAATAGGTTTGTTCAACGTTTTACTTGAAAGGTTAAATTAGAACTGCATGTGTCCTTAGTCCAAAATAAGAAATTCGTTAACTCCCACCACATTACCATGCAAACGAAGTCGCAGGTACAGCTAGTAAGTAATAAGGTTGGAGGTAAACCTACTCTGAGTATTCTAGCTATCATAAAACTAAAGATAGATTAAAAATAAAGGGAATTAATGTAAAATAAAGAATGCACGAGAACGTACCGATGTTTCGAATTTTTACTTCTTCGAATGTGAATGCGACCAATCGTCTATTGCCGAAGTCATAATTATAATGGTCCTAAGTCATAATTGTCTGGAGCCGTTAACCCTTAACGCTTTCCTGACACTTTTTTAGTACAGTTAGTAAATGCCGCGCAAAGTTTGAACGCGCATTCTGGCTAGAAAAGTAAATACGCCAAACGAAATGGCGAGAATAATACTATATATTTCTTGAATACGCCAATAGTGTGCAACGTTCAATTTGTGCGCGAGCGTCACTTGAAATCAATGATTTTCGAAATTTGCGTTGGCGTTTGTTTCTGGCCCCATGAAACAATAACGAATAAAAAAAATAGTTTTCTTTTTGTTGAATTAACCTTCAGGTGAGTTAAACTTTCGTTTTTAATATAAATTTCATTAAATATTCAATTAAATCTAAGTCAAAAAGGATGATTTAAAGCTGGTCCTGTTTTTGTGACATTATCGATTGTATAGGTGGCTACGTACCATTGAGCATGTCATAATAAACGGACAGTGCCGACTTTTATGGATACATAGTTTGTTTCACATTGTGACAGAAAACGGACCTTGCCATTAAACGAAACGCGAGCACAGAAAGTGGACCAACTAAAAACGAGACTGACTTCATCCTGTCGACGAGGAGGGATACATTAAATGTTGTCTCTGTGATCATCAATACAGTTAAAACCGGGAGCGACACCGTCTGGTAAGAGGCACATTTAATATATGTGTCAAGCAAGAACGCTCTCGATTGATGAACTTGTTCCATACAGCACCAATCAAAATTCAAAACGGTTTCCGTTTCCTAGACGGCGATTTAGACGAATTCAATTACGGGTTTGTGGAAGCTCGCCGCCGGGTCTAAGTTCTTCAACGCCCAATGAACCAACACAACTAAAAGGTTCTCTAGCTGTTGAGCTAGAGAGCCCTCCAGTTGTGTTCACATGTTATGTTCACACAGCAACACCTCACTCCCCTCCCCCATAAGCCTCCGAGTTGTTAGAAGCTCACAAAGGAAGCGAACGAAACGAAACTTCATCCGATGTCACTTTACACCAGTAGTTCAATAAAGAGATCTGCAATTGCTTTACCTGCGATCTGCGCCAATTCAATACAAGCTATTGAAGAGGCTATCCCGTGTCACGAGGACGCTAAAGTGTTTTGGAGAGATTTGACTACTGGACTGAGCCAGCTCGCCAAGTTGGAAACTGAAGATGGTAGAATCGTTTCTTCTAAACCTGAGCTTTTGGTTGAGGTAGAGCGCTTTTACGGACAGCTATGTACATATCAACTCGCGGACCCGAGGTTAGTCTCGTGGTAGCTCGACTAACCCAACTCTATTCCAACGACATCCCGGAAATCAGCCTGTACGAGCTTGTAAAGGTTCTTCAACAGCTCCAGAACAACAAGGCACCAGGTGAAGACGGAATAACAGCCGAACTGCTGATGGCGGGTGGAAACCCGGTCCCTACGGCTCTTCAGCATTTGTTCAATTCCGTCTTACTGGAAGGGAAAATGCCAAAAGCATGGAACAGAGGTGTGGTGGTGCTATTTCTCAAAAATGTTACACCACACTGCTGACGAACTACCGACCAATCTCACTTTTCGTCCAATATTCCGCAGTGTCTCAAGATGAGAGTATTTGACCACTGTGTTGCTAGTGATGACTAATGGCACTGAAACGTGGTCGCTTACTATGGGCCTCATAAGAAGGCTCAAAGTCACCCAAAGGGCAATGGAGAGGGCTATGCTGTTAGTTTCTCTGCGTGATCGCATCAGAAATGAGGCTGTCCGCAGCAGGACCAAGGTAACCGATATAGCCCTCCGGATCGCTAAACTTAAGTGGCAGTGGGCAGGGCACATTGCACGTAGAACCGATGGCCGTTGGGGTGGAAAGATACTTTGGTGGCAACCACGTACCGGAAGACGCAGTGTGGGTAGACCCTCGACAAGATGGACTGATGATCTGGTAAAGGTTGCGGGAGTCCTCTGGATGCGGGTGGCGCAGGACCGGTCACTTTGGCACTCTTCGTGGGAGGCATATGTGCAGCAGTGTAAGTCTTTCGGCTTTTATGATGATGATGCTCAGGATAATTTTATTCAGTGTATTCAAGCTTATTTTTGGTTGACGACAATTTTTTTATTTTATTTTCGTGACCTGCATGACAGTATTGTCCGTTTTCTAGGACAACATCAAAGGCAATCATTTTTTACGATTCGTGGCAATGTCCGTTTTAACGGACGTCCTGAAAAACTAACTTTCAGAATGGTTTTCATTTTTTTTTCTTAACTATAGTTCTTTTTATCCAATAACTATCACAAAAAACATTCCGAGTGATAGCTGGCTACATTCCTTCATGTCTTGCCATGTTAAGGGTTAACATATATCCTTACGCAGGGCAGGGTTATTTTTAAACATTTGTGAAAAGTAAATGGCTTCTAAAATCATTCAAACATACTTATAAATTGTAGGTACTTAGCTAACCTAAGCAGTTAGGATAGGGTAGGTACCCATCAGAAAAAATAAGTTACAAAATCAATTTATATCGCCAGAAGTAATTCGTTTTCGGAAGAACCAATTCATAATATTCTCACAAATCAAGTCGCTAGTTTCTTTGGGTCGTGAAAAATGTCTTTGCGGAATGCAGAATTTCGGTAACATGGAATGGTTTTGACACATAAGGAGCTTATTAAAAGAGGTGTTTATTTCTTACTCAAACAGCTAACCGGAAATGGAACCGTAAAAATATGCTTGGCTTTTATAACCGAAAACAGCGCATACCTTAAGTATCGCACGCACCAGCCCAAATGCCAACGTTAAGCATTTTTTGCCTAAAAATGAGAAACACCTCGCTATTCCATATGGCAAAGGTAATTTCATTTCGTTTTTTTTGCATCTGGCAATGCCCTAAGAAGGCGCTAACCGTGAAAACGAGCAAAAAGCCCTTTCAATTAAAATATTTATCATTTTCTCACTTACGGCGCTTTGCCGTTTGGCGTTGAGTTATTTACGAGGGCCCGCGCAAGATCGAACCAGGAACATCTCTGTCAGGAGAACTCATACGGGATCGTGGGTGACCAGTGCGCTTTGTATGGATGTGTTATGATCATTAAATAAATAAGACTTTATAAAACTTTCATATAGGACATACAAGATTCGGTTGGATGATAAATAAGCTTTAATTTATCCCTTTATGAACAACCGCCTCGCCTCCCACCACTAAAGAAATAACAAATACATCACACTACATTATACCATTGACAAATATTTAATTACATTTTATTCATACACTTTTCACAGCAGCATTCAAAATGTTTTTTTCTCACCGATCGTTACATGACTTTGGTCCTTACAGCATTAGTAATAGAGACGTGATAGGCTCGCGGTCTCAGAGATGGATGGTATGGTAGACAAACGTGATTTATGAGGCATCAGAAAGACAAGACAATAGTATAAACGCTGTAAAGTACAACACACACTACTACAGAGCTGTCTTGGAAATTATTCGACATAGGGTTGGCACTGAGAATTTTTACAAATTTAAGTCATAATAAATATACTTGCCTCATTGTATTACAGCACACTTTTTATTACTTAAAAGAAAACGGATTTGAGAATTAAATTTCAAATTAGGTGAGTAGTCACTGAAAAGTGAACATAACAGAACCATACCTCGGTAATGTTTGAGTTTCCATGAATTAGCTTTTTATTTGAGGTCCATAACTGCGTAAGATATAAATTAAGCAAAGTTAGCAAAGCAATACCAAATTACTCGTTCCATTTTTTGTTCACATGGAGCGTACTAGTTATATATAGAGGTTGCTGCCAGCCCTGTCCCCTCAAGAGATTGTTTTTACACCGAACTGCGAATTCATGGCATACATTGTCTTAGTATGGACAAAATAAGTGAGTCGGAACTACAGGTAAGAAGCCGTCGCTCCACTTGTCCTGGGCCCTTTGAAGTTGCCTTTTACAGCATAAAATAAACCTTACTTCGTTCCCACAGAGCTCAAATTCGTAGTAAGGCAAAGTTATTACGTGGCGATAAAGCTTCGACGTAATTTCTGCTTTATCAGAGTACGATTAAGATTTATTTTCTCTTGATAGTTGCTCACTTTTGATAACAACGCATTGAAGACAGGATAAAAACTGTGTGATGATCCAGGAGTAAGCAGAAACTTATTAAGCCCTGACGAAGAAGCCAATTGGCGATCGATTTCTTATTGCGACGGATTTATTTATAGACCTCAGCCGAAAGATTTGGAGGATTTGGAAAATTAAAAAAAAATGAGTAGGATCAAACACATACAGATGCCTACATGTCGATGTTGATGATAAATGCGGCAATTTCGGCTATCCTTTGAATGGGTCTGAAACATACAATCGCAACTAATACTGCTTTTATCCATAGTTATTAGGTACTGATATAAAAACCAGCCAAGTGCGAGTCAGAATCGCGCACGAAGGGTTCCGCAGAATTTTATAAAAACAGCAAAATATCACGTGTCTTGTATGGGAGCCCCCTTAAATATTTATTTTATTCTCTTTTTTAGTATTTGTTGTTATAGCGGCAACAGAATTGCATCAACTGTGAAATTTTCAACTATCTTAACTATCACGGTGGCAGAAGGACATACAGACGGACGGACAGACAGCGGAGTTAAGACTCCGCGGAGTCTTGGGTTTACTAAGGTAATAGGGTCCCGTTTTACTCTTTGGGGACGGAATCCTAAATAGGAAGTAAAACTTGTGAGGGTGTAAGTTTGTATTGTACGGGGTAATCACCGTAATTACTCATCCGATTAAAAATATCTTCTAGCCAATATGGAGCTTTGGGTGGACATAGGCCACAAGTATACGTTATCTCGCAGCTTCGCTTACGTTCTGTGCAATACGCGGCGTGGCCGAGCGGGCACTTAGCGTGCTATAAAGTGCATCAGAGGGGCTACCGCGAAACGAAAACGAACTTCGTTCGTGTATCTCCCTCTCTATCGCTCGAACTAGCTAGTGCGACAGAGACGGAGACACACAAACGAAGTTCGTTTTCAATTCGCGGTAGGCCCTCAGGGCTGTTATTCACTACGCGCTAATGCGGCTCACCCCGCCGGTCACCCGTCACGAAACTAGCAACCCTCTTACCTACGCTTCGTTACTACGCATCGCGGTTTCAAGATTTATTTGTGGGTGAGGTGAGCTTAAAACAAGTTACAGAATAGTGGGGTAGTAGTAACACATACATAGTAGAATGTATCGTCTGCAGTCAAGATAACGTGATATAGGTACTTAGTGCTACAGGACACTACAATTTTATAAAACAGATATTTTGTAGGCAGTTACAGTCAAACATGGGCGTTTTTAACCGCCTGAGACCCAGGGGGGGTCTTAGGAATATTTTTTTCATACTGTTCCCCGTTTTCCATTATGTGATGAGCGAATTGAATCATGATAACATGAAATAGTACATTACGTAACTAGGGCGGTGAATTCCGCCCGTGTTGAGTACAAAATTTTACGTCTTCACCTGGCCACAATGCGAGTTTTCCCGTACGCGCAGCGTGCAGTAAAACTCGCATTATGGCCAGATGTGACGTAAAAATACATACATACATACATACATACATACATTCACACCTTTATTCCCAAAAGGGGTAGGCAGAGCACATGAAACGTATGTTCCAGCGCCACTTATAGCATTAATGTGGGTATAAAATATCGACAAAATGTGATATTGCAATGATAGGTTGCTAGCCCACCCGCCCACAACACACTTCAACCCTGAAAAAATAAGGACACTTTTTATCAAAATAATAGTAGGTGAGGACCAAATTCTTGGCCAGTAGTTAGCGTCGTTAATTGGTAGTAGTTAAAAAGTTCCGTTGTGACACGAAAATTAACCATAGAAAATGTATGGCTAATTTTCGTGTCACAACGGAACTGTTTAACTACTATCAATTAATTAGGCTAACTACTGGCCAAGAATTTTGTCCTTACCCAGTAGGTACCTACCGTAAACTCGCTTAGCTTTGATCCTAATAGAGGGTAACTTTGAGCCGCATAAAAATCACACTTAGCAAAGTCACATAAACGTGAGCAGTTAGCTGAAACTATAAGTAAGGTGCTTCGACCCATTTCAAATTCATAAAATAGCGATTGACGGAGTAATTCGCGAAAGCCAAAGTTACCTACCCTCTAGGGCTAAAGTAGGTAACCCTCGTTTAAGAATATCATAAGAATACCCCTGGGTATATCACTGGGTAAAAACTCAACATTTCCTAATCCAAAAATAAATAAAGATACACTTTTACTGAAAATGGTTCCATAGTCCAGGATATCTGTAACATCCAGGTATGTATTATGACTAGTGACTAGGAACACAGTATAAATACACCCACCTAGACAACTAGACTGCAATCAATATATGGAGTCGCCCCAACTCTAGTCCAAGACGGATTAGTTATGATTTATGACGCGCGAGGAATGTCTGCGCCATTATAGTGCGGAGCCCAGCGCGCCCATTAGTGGGCCATAGCACCGGCGGGGACGCGACATGGTGTGAGAGATGACTACAACTGGCGTTTTAGTTGTAAGTATTTCAGCTGGTCGGTGGTGTAACCTCGCGTACGTACAGCCTTTAGACATGGCTAAATGCAGTCGAGTCTAAAGACCGCTGTAGATCTAAATGCCAATTTTCGTTTCTAACAACAGTTTAGATGTGCTCTTTTGAAAAGTTAGGTATTTACTCCTCTAACGTGCGTTCACATTTATGCCTATACCATTATTACATTTACGTCACACCTGGCCATAATGCGAGTTTTACTGTACGCTGCGCGTACGGGAAAACTCGCATTGTGGCCAGGTGAAGATGTAAAATTTTGTACTCAACACGGGCGGTAATTCGTAAAGCCTCAGAGCGCATATTCAATACAAACACCTGCGATCTGGGGCATTCACGAATTCACCGCCCTAGTTACGTAATGTATTATTATGTGTGAAATACGAAAAACCGCTGCGATCAGAATCGGACAGGAATACGTACCACAGAGTGACACTTGTGGTTGCACCTTAGGTGGTTCCGTAAAACGTTTCACACTCCACACAACACTATTCACTTAGTCACATTTAATATTATGTTAAATTATAATAATTTATAGTTATTATTAAAAGATGACTAAAAATCAATGTTTGCGTCCACGTATCTACTGACACATATTGACACTAGTTTTTTTTTCAGTCTTCTCCACAGGTCTTCTCTAGTCAGCCAGACGTTTCGATCACGGTGTTTTCAGTCTCTTATAATAATCCAACTTATAAACGTCAAAATCGCGTGTTTGAGGAGACCTATCGTAGGTTTCCGTTGTGTAAGTCCAATGTAAGATCTAAATCAATGGAATTTGCTAACTATGTAAACAAACAATGTATTGAAATTGACATGGAAAAAAAAAATAACATTCAGGCAAATTCCATTATACGACGTAGTTTGATTATATCTGACACTACATTTCCACGATTCGTTATTCAATTGATTCGGCAAAAAAACATACTATTTATAGAATTAAAAAATTTGATGCTTTTGTCCAAGGTGTCCACATTATCACCTGAAACTACCCTACTATTTGGTTTCGATCTGTAAGTGATCCGTAATATCTGAATCAAACACGTAACGTCAATTTTACTATAGACCGCCACCACTGGCCGCACCTAGAGAGAGAGAGGCCTAAAAGAAAAACCGTGTTTTTCCATTCTCTACGTATCTATACTTCTATACTAAAATATTATTCCTGACGTTGCCACCTCACTATTAACTGACTAACTATGTACTAATATTATACAGAGGAAAACTCTGAGAGATTGCTTTGTATATTTTTATGTATGGGTAATCTCCGGAATCGCTTATCCGATTTCAAATTTCATTCACCTTGCGTGTAAAATGGACTTTCTGGATGGTTATGTTAAAGGCTATTTTATCCCGCGGGTTTGCCTGCGTTGTTTGCAATATTAAGGCGACGCAGTTAGTACTTATAATAAGTACGTAAGCAGCTAGTAATAGTAAAATGTGTAAGTAAGGGTTAATCTACGGAACTACTCAAACGCTTTAAAAAAAAGCACTAGTACATAATAATAATAATAATAATAAATACTCTTTATTGCACCACAACAAGAGAGACAAACAGGTTACAAAAAAATTGCTTAATAAATAATGGACACAACAGGCGGTCTTATCGCTTTGAAGCGATCTCTTCCAGACAACCTTTGTACAGCAGGAAACATTTAAACTAGAATTTTTAACAGGTAGTGCAGGAATTCATCATGAAGAGTAAACTAACACATCAATCTTTCAAATATTTCTAAACAGGACACTTAAAAAAAAAAAAAAATACATACCTAATATATTAATAAATACACAGACATATATACAACCATACATACATACATACAATACATAAAAGGCAACTTAAGGGAGAGACAGGTAATATTGTTTCAACAGATTTTTGAAAATAGGAAGAGATTTTGCACACCTTATATGCAACGGCAAAGCATTCCACGACCGAACAGCCCGAAAGGTAAATGAGCCATTATAAAATTTGGTAGATGAAGGTGGTGGGGCAAGAAGATGGTTTTGGGAAGATCTGATGGAAGTGAGACGATTAAAACGCTCTTTGAGATATGGAGGAGTAGAGGGAATAAAAAGTATACTGTAGAGTAACGCCAGAATGTGAGAATCACGACGGAGACGAATTGGAAGCCACTTGAGCTGAGAACGAAAGGAGGAAACGTGGTCATACTTGCGCAAACCAAATATGAACCTAAGAGACACATTTTGAAGGCGCTCAAGTTTGTTAAGCTGGTCCTCAGTAAGGTCCAGATAGCACACATCAGCATAATCTAGAATGGGAAGAAGAAGAGATTGAGCTAGCGCAATTTTAGTGGCGAGTGGCAAAAAGTTACGAAGTCGACGAAGAGAACCGATCGAAGCAAACATCCGCCTGCTGACCTCGCTCACCTGAGGTATCCAAGATAATGTGCGATCCATTATGATACCAAGGTTCCTTACCTGGTGCGAATATGGAATTTGAACACCATTGAACATTACAGCTGGTAAGCTCATAAAATCAAGCCTCGGAATGAGCTTCGGACTGCCTACGATTATGACCTGGGTTTTAGCAGGGTTTACCTTAAGCCCAAAACGTTCACTCCAGGTAGAAATACTCTCCAAGTCCTTATTCACGGCGTGGATAACCTGAGGTAAATCATTAACAGTTCCTTGAGAGTAAACTTGAAGATCATCGGCATAAAGGTGATATGATGAAACGATGTTACTAGTAATGGAATTAATGAAGATTGAAAAAAGAAAAGGGGACAACACGCCACCTTGCGGGACGCCAGCCAGCGTGTTGCACCACGATGAATGGGAAGAATCTACCTTTATACGTTGCCGACGACCATGTAAATAACTATGAAACCAATCAATTACCACAGGAGATATGTTAAGAGAACGTAATAAACTAAGCATAATATCAAAATCAACAGTGTTAAAAGCATTACTAAAGTCAAGTAGCGACAAAACAGTGACATTCCTGTTGTCCATGCCTGCTCGGACATCATCGGTAATTTTCACGAGAGCGGTAGCCGTACTATGACCTGTTCGGAAGCCGGACTGAAAGGGATTCATCAGATTGTTCCTGTTCAAGAAAGAAGTCAGCTGTTGATGAACAAGGCGTTCCAGGACTTTTGATAAGAAAGGAAGAATGGAAATAGGACGGTAGTCAGAGAAAGAGGAAGGTTTGGATGATTTTGGAAGAGGAATTACATCGGCATCTTTCCACAACGAGGGAAATACACCAGAGGAGATGGAACAATTTAGAATATGGGTAATAACAGGAGCAAGGAGATCAAGGATAGGGAAGATCATTTTACGGCTAACGCTGTCGACACCAACAGCATTGGAGGTAATAGCTAATACGTTCTTCTTAACATCACTGACAGTGAATTGAGCAAGAAAGAAAGGAGGAAAGTCAGGAGTTGGGACACTCGAAAGATAGTTAAGAGTATCAACCACTGTGACCTGCACTAGTACATATATGCATGATAGACTTTATATATTATCCGTCGGTTCCGTCTCCATTCTTCGTAATAGCCAGCTATTTAAATACAAACAACGTCAGTAGAAAGGCGCAGGCGTCCGCTTCTTAAGTTATGCCGATTTCACACGGGGGCAGAACAGTGAGGCAGAACAGTGGACAGCACAGTACTGTTCTGTGCGTCCAAACAGTAAGTAGTAGTATACTGTGCTGCCCACTGCTCTGCCTCACTGTTCTGCCCCCGTGTGAAATCGGCATTACGCTATTAGTTTAGCTTCCGTTTCTCGCTTGTTTCCCGGCCCGACCCGTGTGTCCACACGTCACTGCAATCGTATTGCACTTACTTTTTAATATCCGCAAAAACTGACCAGCGTCCCCCCGCCTGACGCAAAACAATCTGTGACTTCTTAGCTACGGTTTTTTTTATGTTTTCTTTTTATTACTTTTTGCGGCGCAAACTTTTTCTGATAAAAATATCGCATACGCACACGCATTTTGAGTTGTCCTAAGATAAGATTAAACTTGCAATGCAATATAAAATTGTGGAACAATATGGCGATAGTACGATAATACGTAGGTACGTAAGGGATCTCCCTTAAGTCAGCCACTGCACTTTTCAATAATTCCTTCAAAATGTAGGTACTACTTAATGTGCATCTGGTACTTGCAGTAGGTACATGTATTCATAATTTTTCATATCTCATGCTCTGAAAGTGGGTCTTTGTTGTTCTAAAAAGTGTGCTGAAAGTGATACGTTTCTGCTCTAGTGCAGAAAAGTAGTGTATTCCAGTCAGTTCTCGCCTTGTAAACATTATCCGGGAACTAATTCTAATAAATTTCAATACAGACCCCGCCACTGACAAAGGGAAATACTTTCTATTCTTCCTAGTTCATAGAATTGATTTTATGTAATATAGAATAAGTTTATGTTGTAAATTCATTACTTTTATTTTAGCCAAAATATTCACTAGGGTCTATGAGGTGGTGACAAATGGAATACACCCACAATGCTTTCTTAACTCAAAGTTGTGCATGTGAGCTAAGGCAGAAACGCATACAGCCACTCTTCAACTAATAGGTATTAATAACAAGTACAAATAGGGGCACTTTGTTTCACCTATTTTTTTAAGTCCTATTATTTTCAAGTCCGAAAATGTTCTTCATAAAATTTTACTACATAATAATCGTTAGTCCTAATAATTCTTATTCCTAACGATCGTAAGTCATAACTACTCGAGGTCATAATGACAATAATCATAAATTTCACAAATCCTAATATTGATTTTTATATTTTTTTTCTTCATCACACTCACTTGTCCGTTTTATTTAAATTCATAATGACACTAGTCATACATTTTTTAATCCTAAATTTGTTTTTCATAATATTTCTCATCATAAATGTTACTTGGCGTTATTGAAGTAAATAAACGTGTGGTTTTTTATCGCAATGTACAAGACGAGGTCACAAGACTCTAGCTAGACGCTAAGCAAGCCGCCTGTCTGTGCGGACGTAGCCTAAGGCAGGTCCGTGTAGGTACGACGACGAGCGAAGCGAGGAGGAGTGTTAGTTGAACCGCGACCCTACGCGCGCGAGCCGAGCGAGCGAAGCGAGCGTGCCGCGGCAGCGGCCGGCGAAGCGACAGAACCGATAATTTTTATTTACTTAGCGAAAGCGTTTATTCATTAGGAAAAACAAAATTAGGAGTTGAAATATTTTCTTAGTTATTATATTAGGACTAACAAAATTATGATGCATGTCTGTTATGAAGAAAATTGTTATGATTAACAAAATTATGACTTCAAGCAAGTTCTTAGTAGAAATTATGACTTCAAGCAAGTTCTTAGTACATTAGGAAGAAAAATTTTAGGACAACTGATCATTATGACTTCCAATGATACTTACAGAAAATTAGGAACAAAAAAGTTAGGACGAAAAAATTAGGATTAGCGATGATTATGACTACAATACGTTAGTAAGTACAAAAAGAATAGGATCACGAATTTTATGGCAGCCAATATGGACCCGTACAAATAGTATGAAAATATTTGAATGGGCTATTTTCGTCTATCACAATTAAATTATGAAAGTATGTTATTCATATAGTTTTAACTTTAGGAAATACGAATAAAATACTATTTGGTTATAAAAACGTGAGCAATATTTTTTTATTTCAAAATTAAAATCGTAGTTGTATTATCTGTATGTCACGTGACCGAATTACATACACCATATAACCATAAGCTCGAGCGAGACAGATATTTGCCTCTGTCTTTAGGACACGTGAGATGAGACTATTCTTTCGGCTCGGATGACGTCACGATAATGGCGGGCTGCCTTATTTGAATTGCATACTTTGAATAAATATATTGTTTAATTTTCCGTCTGTGTTTTTTTTCACTTTCCTCGTATTCGATATGAAAAGTAGAGTGTTTAACTCGGGTGAGAGTCACCCATTTCTGACTCGAACCATTGGCGCTCGAACGAAGTGAGAGTGTAGATTGCTCTCACTTCGTTCGAGCGCCAAAATATCTCGTCAGAAATGGGTGCCTTTCAGCCCAATAATCTACTATATAATACTTGTATCTATGTGATTCGTTTTATGAATGTACTTAGCTAAACTTGTAACCAGATATACATATATACACACACATGATGTACTCCTGATATTTAAAACCTGAAACTGAACATGGGCGTACGAAAGTAAATATCGACCTGAGTAATACCTGATTTTAAAATATGAAGCGGAAAACGCACATTGTGTTTTTATCAACTCAATTTAAGGTTAAAATAACATAACAATGAGTAAAATTTTCCTGAAAACTCACTCTCTCTCCCAATAACCCGAGACTGGCCCATCAGGGGGCACTATCACCTACTTAGGGGTGGTAATGAAATAAAAAATAAACCCCCTCCCCCTACCTGGGAACGCGGGGCGCATAGTAACAACCCCATTAGGGCCTCCCAGCATATGGGAAGCCTTCCACGCTAAGTTTGACGCGAGTTTTTAAGTGGTAACTGCTACCCGGGGTAAGCTAATTTCGTCTTCTGAGCTCAATTCTGCGTGTCTTAATGACAGGTCGAGATATAGCGATCACAAGGCCAGCTTTGTGAAAATTGGACATATCAAAAAAGTTTATTTAAACTTTACTGTACAAACAAAAAGTGCAAAAGGCACACTTAATGCATGAAGGCATTCTCTACCAGTTAACCGGAGGACTAAACAAAAAAGCTTATATAGCTACAGCCAAAATACATTTCCTAATATATTATACATATGTACGTACATACATAAACACGATATAATTTAATATAACATACCCTTTTCACATTAAGTTTCCCATACCTAAAGAAGATTAAATACATACATTACAATACATTAGTGAGACAAATTAATATCACGAATATAGTTTGTCAAAATTGAAGCTGAAATTAAATATTAATAAAACCACATAGAATTTGACCTCCGTACCATAGCCGCAAGCACGAGACCACCTGCACAGCTATCACGCGACGGCGCGCGAGTGCCTCGATTTTTCTCGCCCTATCCGTCTCTCTCTGATTAGAACACTTAGAACAAGAGGTATAGTGCGAGCAAAATCGCGAGTATGTCGGGGCCGTCCCATAATGTGCTGGGCTGCTAGGTACTAGATACACGTAGAAACATGGAAAGCCTGCAAGCATAGTCCACGTTCATTTTAGGGTGAACGCCACCGTTTCCCCAAGGCTGTTATTCGCTACGCGCTAATACGCGCGGCTCACCCCGCTGGTCACACTCGTCACGAAACTAGCACTCTACCTACGCTTAGTTACTACGCATCGCGGTGTCAAGATATATTTGTGGATGAGCGTTGAGGTGAGCTTAAAACAAGTTACAGACTAGGGAGGGCTGAAGCGGATGCGTGTCACGTCCGCCCGAGTAGCTGTACCTATACCCATGTCGCACCAACGAATATGCACTGTTTCCACAGGCATGTGAAAATCAGGATGTTTTGAAGCACAACATAATTATAGACAGCTTCTGCCCGCGACTCCGTCC
Source organism: Epinotia demarniana (assembly GCA_945867215.1). NCBI lineage: Eukaryota > Metazoa > Arthropoda > Insecta > Lepidoptera > Tortricidae > Epinotia > Epinotia demarniana. The sequence goes on from OX244260.1 coordinate 31,123,305, forward strand.
GCGTGGAGCTCGTTTACCTATATCGTAGCTCCAGACAAACTTTCATCCGCCATTCCATTTCTGGGATAAAAAAAACTGTCTAATCTCCTTCCCCGGGACTCGAACTATCTCTCTACCAAATTTCATCTATGTAAATCGATTAAGCGGTTTAATCGTGAAGAGGTTACAGACGGACAGACACTCTTTCGCAATTATAATATTAGTATGGATGGAATAATATTCATATGGAGGGAAGGCACTGATTTAAGAGTGCACCTAGGCGGAGCCGCGGTGTATAATAGAGCTTATAATAAATGTCTATCCTCAAGGTCCATTCTATTAGGTATACGATTACCACCATTTTTTTTCTGTGCTGAAATCTGCAGACCAGAAGTATGAAGCCATCTCGGTGTTAGTTCGTTATACAGACATCGACCTACTCAATAGGACAAGTTTAGTCCGTTAAATGCCCTTTGTAGGTAGTCAATAGTACCTACGTAAAAAATAATATCAGTGGGTACCTATAGAACTTCATGATTCCTAAACTCGTATACGTACTATCTACGTCTACATACGTATGTTCTACAGAAATTTCAGCGAAGTCGGTACTTATTACGTCACTACCATCATCATAGGGAAACTCATCATTTAGTACCTAGCTTTTCAATATTCTATACTTCCCAACCTCGATTTTCAGAAGTCGGCTGTATTAAGAAGCTAACCCCTCCACTGCGCGCGGCACGTCGCGCCCACGTCCCGCCGACGTGACCGGAATCGCTCCCGTCCCGCGCCATGATTAGTAATGGAAAAGTTTCGCATTAGGAAGTTCAAGTTTGCCGTTAATAGCGGACATGTTTAGGCTTACTACAACGTCATATACCCACATATAGAGTGGTCAAACTCTGACCAACTATGAGTCCTCTGGAGCCACTGTGTCAATTTTAATAAGTATAGCTACTATATACTTTTATCCACGTTTGACCTACATAATTGAGCAGATTAGATCGGTTTCCCAAACGAAATTTTTCTTTGTAGCTAACTTTTCTTTCGCCGTCAGCCCTAGCCGCATAATTTCCCATTCTTGAAATTTACTTTCGTCGCTATATTATGATAACGAATTTTTTGCAAGCATAAGTTTACTAACGCGTTTCAACATTCATTTATATTTATTTATATACAATTGAAAAGTTTCGACGGAGCCCCGCTACGCGGGATTCCATTTCTGGGCAGTTTGCCCTTTGCATCTGCCCTGCCCGAACCTAACTTAGGTACCTAATCTTTCGCGATTGCAATGGGTTTCCTACAGGGAAGAAAAATTGAAACCTAATAAAATATGATATGGGAGCAACGCGACTGAGAAAGTAAGCTGCGGTGGAGAAAGCGACTAGAATAATCATGTTCGGGAAAGATGCGAAAAGATAATTTACGTCACACCTGGCCATAATGCGAGTTTTACTGCACGCTGCGCGTACAGGAAAACTTGCATTGTGGCCAGGTGAAGACGTAAAATTTTGTACTCAACACGGGCGGTAATTCGTAAAGCCCCAGAGCGCATATTATATAGCGCATATATACATAAACGCCTGCCATCTGGGGCATTCACGAATTCACCGCCCTAGTTACGTAATGTACTATTAATTAATAAGCTGCAAACTAGACCTAACAAACCTGCAATTGTTTAAATTATTATTGAACATGGGTCAAATAACTCAAAAGTGTTGACAAAACGCAAAAGTAAAGTAAAATACACCATTGTTGTTCAGCATTCAAGTAACTATTTCAAGTCGACTATTTTTGTTTGAAACTTAAGTCTGTGAAGTGTAAAGTTACTGAGGTCAGGCGGTCGTTCTGCAATTAGGCTGAAATATCGAACAAAAGCGTGTAGTCAATACGCGTATAAAGCGGGCGCGGCACGCTCGCGCATCGATCCGGAGACGTGACGCGCCGCGGACACGTCTCGTCGTTGGTGCTATGTCACGTGACGGTGCATTTCAATACTGTATACTACAGACTTGTTTCCACTCTTGTGTGACGAGTCGTTTCGACGGTCTAAGCTGAATTACAACTCTAAGCCATCGTACAAATGCTACAGAATTGCAATAGATTTCCGACTCTAAATAATTTGTAAAGGAAGTGGTGAAGACTATAGTGCAGCATGAGTGTTAATAAGGGTACCTACAAAGCTCACACTACAACTTTTTTTAGAAATACAAAATACAAAATATATCTATTATTATCTACAGTACCTACTCCTGGGCGGCCGAGGTCTGCTGGGTTTTTTCCAGATATGAGACCCAGCAATATTGTTTTCTTTAGCCTCATAAACCCTCTATACATAATGCAAATGTCATCGAAATCGTTATAGCCGTTTTCGAGAACGCAATCACAAAGGAATATGCATTTACTATTTTTTACACAAATATTACTCGATTAATAGTAAAAGATAACCAGATCCTTCCTAAATAAAGTTGAGTTTGACAAAAAATACAAAGAATTCTTGTTTTAGTAACAGTGGCCTTATTTTTATCCGTCATCAAAAAGTATATACACCACTAACGCCATAAACAAATAGTTAAACGACATTTAATGTTGAATCTCGCGTTTTAAACTCGAACAATTTCTAATAACTCCGTATTATAGGGTTGCCCCCGCTGAAGGCGTGCAAGTATTTTTATGGGCGCGCTTGAATGCCGACGCGGCGCCCCTGACAATATCATGATTTAAGGCCTCATTTGACGGTTTGCTCTATTATTTATGAGTTTATATGCAAAGAAATAAAGATAATTATTGGTACTACAAGAGACATAACGCCATAATCATGTTATTGTTACTTACCGCCAACTTTGGCTGGGCCACATTAGCGAAAATGCCATTAATTATCGCGATAATGGACGTAAACCACACGGCCACACTACGATTATCGCGATAATTAATGGCATTTCTCGTTAGTGTGGCCCCAGCATAACAATAAATATTAGATACCATTTTGTAGCGCTACGCTCGTAGCCGATGCCGTGGTTTTCCAGCTAAGTAGCGGGTTCCTGGCAGTGAAAGTAAAAGAATATAGTCTGGGAGTACTTATAAACCTGTACATATATAAAAACACCACCATAATACCGTACTAATTTAACTGAAAAAACAAATTAATTTTAGTTTTTTAATGTACAGTCAAATCAGCATCACGTACATAGTCTACTCTTCAGGGTGTTCAAAAATATGACATGACAATCAATAAAGTCGTGTTCAGATATCTGTTATCATATCTACTATCGTATCAGATACAAATTGAATCAGACTTATATGTAGTACGTACTTACAAGGTTATATGGACATATATGTATCGATATAAACCTATCACTAGTATTTATTTCCTATGTCTGGCAACATTTTCAGTTGTCAAGTTAGTTGGCCTAATTATGAATCCGAGATTAACGTAACATTTTTAGAAGAAAAAGAACTAAAGAGAAAAAAGAAAATTGTGAATTTACTACCAACTTACGTACAAAATAAACCATACATTTAGTAACTACTTATAACAAAAATGTCTACTTCAATTGACTAATAATACGTGTTACGTAACTTCTAAATGTCTGAGTAACAACTGGCTTTTAGAATAAGTAAATAATCGTAATAGTGGTAATAATCGTCTTCAATTAACCACAAAGTTGCATCCTAACAACTGCTTAGATACTTATCTACTCGTAAAAGGAGCATATAAAATAACTAAAATAGCTACAATGAAATTATACGCGACATAAACAAATTCGTTCCGAATTAATGTAAATGCCGTGTAGTAATTAAAAGCGCGCGAATTTTTCTCAATTTCACCGGATCCAATAAAGAAATGCAAATGAGAGGGCGAGAATTATTGCCGAGCGCTAGGGACACGCCGCGGACGCACGAAGGAGGCTACGGTTGTCGATATCGATGTCTTCAAGCTGATGTGTTTTTGCATGAGACTACACTACAGCTAATGCGACTTATTATAACTGCGCCAGTATTTCATACGGGAGTGGGTTTATGCGAATCGGTTAGTTACAGTCATATATTTGTGTGATCATTGCTGCACAGCTATCACGCGATGGCGCGCGAGTTAATTCTCTCGATTTTTCTCGCACTATCCGTCTCTCTCTAATAACAACACAACACAACAAGATGTATAGTGCGATAAAAATCGAGAGTATGTCGCGGCCGTCCTATGATAGACGTGCTGGTTTACATTAATTATTTTGCAGGTAATTATGATTAACGGTTTTACAATTCTATATAAATTAAAATCACCTACGGAAAGACAAAACTTACTCCTTACTAAAAAATACCTCCTTGACACTGAATCCTAGTCTATCCTAAGTACCTACTCAGTCCTATCCTGGTCAGAGAAAAAATGTCTAGGGAGAATTCGTCTGTCCTAGTCGACATTTCCAAATGAAGGGGGAAAAATCCAAGATACCTACATCTTTTAAACATCTTGTTTCTTTTAACTACCTATCGATATCGACAGTAACCCCTCCCTACAGCCGTCGATTGTAAAAAAGTTTTTATTGCTAATTCCCGACTGGCCATTTCCCGCACTTCTTGCCTTTACAGCCATTGTCAATCTGCCTGTAAATGAACTTGCTTGTTTTATCTGTGCACTTCACGTTCTCTGTGGTTACTTTTTGATTACAAATTGGGGTAGCTACTGTTAAGTCTGGTGTTCGGAATGGATGTTTTATATGAGATTACTTTTAATCTTAGCTAATACAAACAAGTTAAAACTTTATTTTGAAAATAAGTTTGTAGGTTATTTTATAGAGGTAATGTAGTTTTTAGGGTTCCGTACCCAAAGGGTAAAACGGGAGCCTATTGATAAGACTCCGCCGTCCGTCCGTGTGTCTGTCTGTCTGTCTGCGAACTGAAATTGTAATACGAACTGTAAGGCATTGGTTTATATTAAACCAATTTACCCATACATCTTTAGTGTAATCCAAAGCAATGGCTATTAGCCAACCATCCATTTACTTACCAATCGCAATATGGCCGATAGATCAGCCGCAGCTTGCCATAGATCCGTGTAATAGTGCCATGCTTCGTCTAGCAACATTACCCTGAATGTTTAATGGCAACATCGCGGCAGAAAAATGGCGCGCCCGCCAAAAATCTACCGCCGAAATGGCGAGAATTGTTGTTGGGCTTTAAATAAAGGATATCTAGAGCTTAACAAGCTGCAGGCCGTATACGCAAATATTATCTAATAAGGATATATGAGCTACAATTTTTTCACTAGTTAATTGTGTAAACTTAACAAAATAAGTAAAATAATTATTCGCGTCAATTATGTAATATAAAAAATATGTAGATATGTTATAATAAGCGCTCCAAAAGTGGCACACTGAAACTGGGTCAACTGCAACAACCTGTCTCAGCTTTCAGATTTGGTGGCCATCTTTAAACACGGAATTTCGTGTAGGTAGACAACGTACCTACCCTACCCTCTTTTTTATTAGCACGATTGTCAGTCTCAATATTATTGTCAGTCCAAAAGGGCGTTCCTATTGAACGTAAAATCAAGCATAATAGCACAATAACAAGATAGTACCTAATATTAGGCGCCCGAAAAAAGTTATTCCGTACTCACTCTCCTGAAAAGTAAGCGTTATTGCTCGTCCCTTTAGCTTGAAGCCCTCGATATGTACGCATCGTACCTGGGGCTGCGTATTCAGATCAGAGGCGTAGTACGGTTGCCATTTTATCACTTATCGTTGTGGATCAGACATCCGTCACTCTTGCACTCGCATACTTGTTAGAACGTGACGGATTTCTTATCCACAGCGATAAGTGATAAAATGGCAACCGTACTACGCCTTCGAATCGTCTAGGTTGTGAGAGCGAGAACATATCAACCAATGCACTACCGACGTCATTAACATCGTTAACCAGTGGTAGAGTCACCGGCGCAAGGTACCTAGGTACAAATTCTCTATTTAGCAGTTAGGGTCAGATAATAATACTTTAGTTAGGTAGCTGATGGAATCAGGTGATAAACGTTTTAAATAATCTGATTCGATTGATATAGGTACACACATTCTCGGCCATATATTGGGTCCGATCAACAATAAATCGAAGCGGAAAAGCCACCGCAAGAACTGGAAAATAAAACGGTAACATTTTTCGAGCATTTTTCAAACTGACAAAATGTATGGTTCCCCAATTGAATTTCACACTTGATTTAAGCGGCCGCGCCGCTCAGAAAACTCTTCCGGTTTTCAAATTCCGAACGCATCTGTCAAATAATAGCGGGTGGAATTCATAACGTAACGCTTCTACTAGCTTGAAATGACCAGTGTAAATCTATTCCTCGATTACACGCAGTTGTTATGGATCTTGGGGTCATACAAATTCTAGGGGTGAACCGAAACAGCTTATGAATCGCAGAGCAGGAAAGCACGGACCGCGGCGCTGCCCGCCGGCAGGGGTCGCCGTGTGTCAAACGGGAAATAGTTATTTATGGCCACTCACAAATTGCATTCGTGGCCGATTGATATATCGGCATGTTTTATATGTAAATCTGGCCCTAAGACGTATGGCTTGGCCCAGAAATGGATACGGAATGATTTATATGAAGTGATTCCTATTTATTACCATTTTCTTTCAAATTACATTCTTCTACTATATTCTGAAGCAGGGGTAGTCGCACGCAGGACGGAAACAACATACTGGAAACAAGCTTTCGTCTAGGTATTTATTTTGCGTATACCTTGGAAAATGGGATACCTACTTAAATTTAAATTAGCCTATGTTATGTGCATTGGGATTAACGTGATACAATTCTAAGGCAGCGTGCAGCGTTTATGAGTAAACGACGCAAGCCCTGCCTCGGAAGCCATTCTATATTTTATATATAGCCTATATAATATAGCTATAGCCCCTTGTCTTGTCTTGTAAACAAGGCCTATTTCATGTGAATCGTAGATATATTGTAATCAGATAACTTTATCTCCATACTGATCTTTCTTTAACCCTTTGACCGCTTTTACTTTCGTTTCAAAATGTGACGTACACGCCAGCATCTTGACAGCTAGAGATCGAATATGAAACTTATTCTGACAGTAAGAAAATTGTTTAGACAGTGTCCGCCATAACCACTTTAAAGGTTGTTGGCGTGGTGGGCACGACAGCACTCGACCACTTTAGTGGCTCTCGGCGTTCAAAGGGTTAATCAATATTTATATTATGTAAATAAATAATAAATACTTATATTAATACACCTACAGTTGCCAAATTACAACAATTTTATCAAAGTACCCATAACAATTAAACAACCAGGTCTTAAATCCACGAAACACAGCGGTCTAGCAATAAGTACTACAAAAAGTAAATATAAACAAGGAACCATGATTACTCGTAACGTCCACCTACACTTAAAATGGTCAATATCTCAACTCAAGATCTCAATCAGTTTTTACAAGAGTCATGCAAGTCATATCAGGCCCGAGAACCAGTATCATTCCTTGTTGAACTATAGTAAGTACCTGCTGCGCTAAGACAGCCATATTATTCAGAGTTATACTTGGTGCTTTTCAAATACTCGGAGAGCAGGTATGACTGTGTAGATAGGTAGTTCAGAGTTATACTCAGTGCTTTTCAAATAGGTATTCGCAGAGTATGACTGTGTATTAGGTAACCTACTTAGCTACTAAGTTTTATTGATATATTATATTTTGTTTTAATCCTGATGTCTTTCTGTTGTATATTATCATGTGTTCGACTAGTCTGTAAGTGGTAGAATAAAAATCGCTTGCGTAGGTAGTACTGTGGCATTTTATAACCTCTTTTATGATTTGAGATTTATAATCGTACTGCGGGATAATGGCAGGTGTACCCAAACTACGTAAGTGAAAACATTAAATGGTTGTAATAAGTAGTAGGAAAGTCAATGTCTGAAAGGCACTGAGAGGCTGCGCAATCAGCTAGTTGCTATATTTTAAACTAGCTTATGCTCGTGACTCCGTCCGCGTGGAACTCGTTTATATTAATATCGTAGCTCCTTAAACACTCTAAACTCCATTTCCCTCCCTCAGGGGTTGATTTCCGGGATTAACGCTATTCTATGACCCGCATGTTCTATATTCCTGCGGCTCAAACTATCTATCTATACCAAAATTTCATCTAAATTGGTTTAGCGGTTTAAGCGTGAAGAGGTGACAGACAGACACCGTTTCGCATTTGTATCCTACGTACTATCTTTTGATAAAACATTTTTGGACCACAGCAAGGTTATTTAGAAACAATTGAATTAGATTATACCTACGTTATTCAAGAGGTAGAGAACAAAGTAGTGGCAATAGCTTCTGGTTAACTAAGACGCCAATAAGTGGGATTCCACCCGAAAAAGGCTCGCAGTGTCGCACTGCTTCCTAATTATGTTGTTATAAGTATTGTATGTTAATACGGCACTAAAGGTGCACTTTAGTTACTATCTAGATCTAAGTGCACCTTTGTGAGTTTTTAAACAATGTTTTGTTTTTAAATGCACATACATTCGATCGAAGGAACGACAGTTACACGTGTGAAGAGTGTGCGATGACCAATGAATAATGAATTTGGACTTTAATTTAACTAATAATGTGAACCGTAGATATCATTATCATCACATGATGACATGGATTGTGACAGTCCCCTTTTGTCGGCTAATTAGATAGAAAGTCCACTCTACACACAGCTGAAAGAGTTTTTGGAATCGGGCCATTGGTTCCAGAGATTGATAACCCATTATACATAAAACGTACAAAGCTCATTGACTTATCCTCTTTATAATACTAAATATTATAAAGAGGAAAAGTCAGTGAGATATTAAAGATTAAAGGCCGAGTCACACCGACTGCGTGTGCAGCACGTATGCGTGTGCAGCACGTACATGACATACCGGATGCATTTGCGTGCACGTCTACGCAAACGCATCCGGTGTGTCATGTCGTATGAGTATTCATACATTACAACGCAGCGGTGTACGTGCTGCACACGCAGACGTGCTGAACACGCAGTTGGTGTGACTCGGCCTTTAAGTCCCTAATCTCAATTCACGCAGGATGTTAAAATGACTGTCATAGATATCCATTTCATGATTGCCCTACAAAATTCAAGTAAATTAAAATCCCCGAGCCAGTTAAGTGAAATACCTAACGAAACGAATGTAGGAGATTCTTATTTATCTTTCAACCTCAGACCTAGAAAATATACAGACGGAGCGTTACGAACACTCCAGTGAAGCCAAACCACATACAAACAAAACCAAGTTGACATTGGTGGTTGGTGACATTCGTCTCAATATCGAGTCCAAAAAGCTCACTGTCCTTGTTCTTTTTGATTTTAGCAGTGCTTTTAATACGGTAGATTTTGATATTCTGCTAGGTATTCTCCGCTCTCTTAACATTTATGAAACTCCCTTATCCTGGTTTCGCAGCTACCTCTTTGGCAGGCGCCAGCGCGTTACGTTCGATGACAAGATGTCCGAGTGGTGCGAACTCTCCGCTGGCGTTCCTCAGGGCGGGGTGCATTCTCCATTATTGTTCTCTGTTTTTATAAATAGTATCACCGAATCCCTAACTATATCATATCACCTTTACGCAGATGACCTACAGATTTATGCAGCGGCTACTGTGGATGATGTCTCCGCATTAATTTCGGAAGTCAATCGAAACCTAGAATCTATACGCTGCTGGGCGTGTAAGTATGGTTTACAAATTAATGCGAAGAAATCGCAAGCGATTGTTATTGGTAGTCCTTACTATGTCGATAAGCTCTCAGAGGTGGTGGTGCCTGACATTATTTTTGATGGAATTTCTATTCCTCTTTCCTCTACTGTCAAGAATTTGGGTATCACCATGGACCAGACGCTTTCTTGGTCACCCCATATAGCTGAGGTGAGTCAGAGGATCTTTAGATCCCTTCACTCCCCAAGACGTCTCCAGAATTTCCTTCCTCTTCGTACCAAGTTGACCCTTACTCAATCTCTTTTGCTTCCTCTTCTGGACTATGGCGATATTGCGTTTCTGGACCTCAACGAGGAGCTACTTGATAAGCTGGAGCGTCTACAAAATGTATGCATCAGATATGTATTTGGTCTACGCAAGTATGATCATATCTCTGAATTCCGCTCTAAGCTTCGATGGTTACCGATTCGCCGGCGCAGGGATGTGCATATCCTGTCATTACTTTTCAATACACTCTTCAGCCCTACTTCCCCTCCTTACCTTTCTGAGCGGTTTAGTTATATGGCAGACGGCAGTGGCCACCGCTTGCGGTCGAGTACTAACCTTACTCTTGCTGTACTGTCTAGAAAGACGCGAACATACTCCAGATCTTTTACTGCGCGCGCTGTTAAATTGTGGAATGAGTTGCCTTTGTCGCTGAGACAGTCGCAGTCTGTTGCGTCACTTAAGATGAATTTAAAGAAGTTGTGGCTTTCCAATGACTTGTGAATTGGTTGAATATAGTATTTATTGTATATTTGCGATATATATGTTACATATGTTAGTGTGTATTATATTTTATATTGTATATTTATATATGTATTGGCATGTTTTTATTTGTCTAGAATTAATACTAATTAGGATTTGCTTTCATTTTCTCTGTTTTTGTACACGGTATAAGTTTGCCTATCTCGTTCTACCTACCTTCCTCTCAATTGCTCAAAGGTTAGCTGGAAGAGATCCCTTATAGGGATAAGTTCGCCTTTGTACTTTGATCTATTGTGTGACATGTATATTCCTTAACCTGTTATTGTGTACAATAAAGTGCTTACATACATACATACATACCAAGATACATCAAGTTAAGCACACGCTCACGCACACATATACAAACAAAATTGCATAAAACTCTTCAGCACGTGTCGCAATGCTGTCAAGATAATTTATTTCGAGTTTTGTGCGATTTATTTATTTATTTATTTATTATTTATTTATTTATTGAAAAAACAGGTTACATAACATTACAGTGTAAGCACCAATGCGTCATGAACCGAACAATGTTTATTTAGACGGCGAAACGGCGTGGCCCCGTTGCGTCGACATCTCGGGTGTTGGATTTGGTAGGTTGCCCCGGAACCGACGAAACACGACACCTTTCGGCCAGAAATCAGCACACGCGATGGTCTCCTGGAGCGGCCGCGGCACGCGCACTACAAAAGAGCTTTTAGCTGTTGTTGGTTCAGCTGATTTAGGCTGGAGGCTTGTATTGAAACACTTGTTGTTAACTGTAGACTGCTAATACTGGAATGAATTTTATTTACAAATAGGCCTAACTATATACAACAAAAAAGCTTACAACTAGTTACTACATTAATCCGCAACAAATTAGAGCGGGACGGATCCGCGCGAGTGAGACAGAGATAGCCCCCCCGCGCGGGGAAAGTGCGCCTGCCACGGCGCATGCGCGAGGTCATAGGTCGGGTGAATAAAACTACGCTCTGCGCCGGCGCCAGTCCCAGCGGTCGAGTGAGGTCGTGCTTTAGCGGTGCGCTCTTGCCCTATTGTTGTTGTAACCCGAATATCCTCTCCGACTACCTGCTCACTCTTATCGCTCCCCCGCGCGGTGATTATCGCAATTACCACGTGGAAGCATCGGGTGTGTTAGTTAAGACTTTCATAAGTCTCCAGTCGACCCGCGTGTCCCTGCCCCTCTGGAAATCCACGCTCGTAGTGGTCGCAGTCTTTCGGGGCTGTGGGCTAGACACGTCAGTGGCTACCCGTTAGTTAAGACTTTCTCAAGTCAGACCCGGGTCTCTGTCCCTTAGAAAGACCACGCTCGCAGTGGCTACACAGTGACGGATCCTAACGGTGCCAACTAAGTCACAGTGTGGGGTGGATACCACCACGAAGCCCAGTAATTCGTACAGTCCGACTCTTCCCTTCGTGTTAGGACACATAGCTGACACTGACACGGCGGACAAGTGGACAAGACTCGACACCGACATCAGGATAGCATTTCGGTTCATATTAGGCGTAGGAAAAGCTTAGCGGCGACCGACCAACCAAGTAGGATGGAGCTGCAAGAAAGGATCACGAGGATGGAGGAAGTCATGCGGGCAATGCAGGCCGAAATCGATCGCCTCGCTGCTGAGAACCGACAGCTCAAGCTGGCTCTCAGCGGCGAGGTCTTTGACTCTGCCCAGGCGGCTCCCATACAACCTCCCCCCCCCGACAAGTCTCGACTTGCAACTCCAGGCCCGTCCGGCCACTCCGACGGCCACTCTGGCCGCCCAAGCCCCTAAGGCCACCATGGGACCGCCGCCGCCACCGCCGTCGGCGGCAGCAGCGACCCCTTCGCCCCCGACCCAGGCCCCTAAGGCCAAAACGCCCACTAAGGGCAAAAGAAAACTCGCCAAGGCAGCCGCGTCTGCCCCAGCCAACCCTCCGGCCCTTCAGGCCCCCCCCGAAGCGGATTTAAGCGTGAGACAATCCCGTTCTCGCTCCCTCCAGGGGCGACCCTCCTTGCGAGAGGAACGCACTGTCCCACGCTCCAGCTCTCCCCCCCACCCCCTCCTTCGTTGTCTCTCCACAACCAGACTGACCGATGAACAGACTCGGGACCTCCTCTACTCGAACGAGGAAATGACCATGGACATGACAGACTGGACCCCAGTAGGCAGCAGCCGCAAGGGCAAACGTGCGCTGCCGAAGTCTCCTAGGGCCGATTCGCCGGCGAAGAAAGCCCTTCGGACTCCCGCCGTCCAGGCGCCCTCTGCGCAGGCCCCTCAGGCCATTAGTGCCATTCTGGCAACGGACGGCGGGTCTTCGGCCCCCAGCAAGCCAACTCCGGTAGGCAACCCGGACAAGCCGGATTCATGTGTCCTGATCGACACACATAGATACCACACTGCCATGGCCATAGCCAGTCAGCGTGGCATCCGGGTGGTCGGTTCGGAGATTTTGAAACCGCCCTTGGAAGGGATGCGCATCACGGTCCAGGGACCCGAGGACTACCGTGCTCTGACCCGTCTCTTCGACGAGCTGTCGATGGCCTACAACCGGAGGCTGACCGTCGAGGAGAAAGGTTATAGGGCCGTCCTCCGGGGAATCCACAAGGATATCCCGGAGGACGAGGTAGCCGCGGACCTCAAACGCAAGGGGATCGCCGTCAGGGAGGTTCATCGCCTCTACAATCAGCAAGTAGGGAAGTACGATATCGTACTAATAGTCACCGACCCGAACCAGCGCAAAGCCGTCCACTCCCTTAAGGAGGTCCTTAAAATGGCGGTGAGAGTGGAGACTCCCAAAAAGAGGACCCACCTCTCACAGTGCCACAACTGCCAGCGGTTTGGCCACGGCGCCCGTGGCTGCCACTCTCCCCCCCGTTGCGTCAAGTGCGCTGGGGATCACGCGACTCGCGATTGCGAGCGCCCAAAAGGCTGCAAGGACCCGAACGGCATACGGTGCTGCAACTGTTTGGGTCGCAAGCTCCCCCATGGGCATACTGCCAATTATGGGGGATGCCCTTGCCGCCCAAAGAGTCGCGACACCGGGGCAAAGTCGAAGTCCTCGCCTCCCTCTGGGCGCAAGCAAAGCGCGGGCCGGGGTGCTCCCCATAGCACTCCGCAAAACTTCCCCGCCCTTCCGGCCGTAGGGTTAGGAGCCCCTAGGAACCCGCCGCCTTCAGCGGCCGTAGGTCCCCGCCCGGTGCCTTCTGCACCCCAATCCCAGGCGGGCCCCTCTGTATGGGGACCCGCCGCCAGTCAAGCGGGCCGGCCCGCTATGGACCCACTCTATGCGTTTATGCAGTTAGTACAGGTACTCCCACCGGAGGTGGCGAGCGGCCTGTCTACCCACATATTCGCATCAGCTACTCGCTATCTCGCCGCACCAAGCGGCAGCCAGGTTAACGGTGCCTATTAGTATGGATAGTACATCCCAGAAGCTTAAACCTGCTTCGATAACCATTGGCATTTATAATGCCAATGGTCTAAGGGGTATGAAGGACCAGGTGATGAACTTCCTTCGCGATCACTCAGTAGATTTACTTCTGGTCCAAGAGACCTTTTATCGTCCCGGCATTAGAGCCTTTCGCGTCCCTGGATACGTTCAGATTAGAGATGATAGGCAAGATGGTAGGCCATTCGGGGGCACGCTCATTTTCTACAAACGTAACTTACATTGCATAAGTCTCAATCCACCGCCCCTGACTAATATGGAAGTGTCGGTCTGTCGCATCTCGATGGAGGGGCACCCCCCGATATCGATTGCGTCAACCTACCTTTCACCTCAACGAGACTTACTTCTGACTGACCTCAACTCTTTAGCCTCCCTAGGTCCTTCGGTCATCGTGGCCGGGGACCTAAATAGTAAGCATATCAGCTGGGGATGCGTAGCATCCAATCCCAACGGCAATCGGCTTCATCACCTTTTGATCGATAGCCTCCCTTTCGATCTCCTCGCTCCCTTAGAGCCGACTCACTTCCCTCATAACGTAGACCACCGACCTGACATACTCGACATAGCACTACTAAAGAACGTAGCGTTAACTCTGCGTTCTATAGAAGTGCTACACGAACTAGACTCGGATCATAGGCCAGTCCTCTTGAGACTAGGCCCTCACCCCAATAGTACTCCTCGAACCAGGACACTCGTGGACTGGGACAAGGTACAATCAGGTCTCCTACAGACGGACTCCCCCCTGCTTAGAGATATCCCAGACAATATAACTACAACCGAACAGACAGACCAAGCGATCGATTCTTTCACCAACTACCTCAACGCTGTTCGAAGCGAAGCCTCAAGGGAGGTGTCGGCGGAGGACATCCAAAACCGACCTCTACCTACGGAACTGAGAGAGTTGGTGACAAGGAAAAATCGCGCCATACGTACCTATTCAAATCACCCTTCTGCCGAAAATCGGCAAATCCTGAGGGACTTGTCTAACGAGTCCAAACAGAGAATTGCCGAATTTCGGGAGAACTCGTTCAGGGATCTGATGGGGGAGATAACGCCTAGTCACCTGGCTTACTGGAAACTAGCGAGATCTCTCAAATCCGATGCCTGTTGGACCATCCCTCCCTTGGATCGACCGGATCACTCAACCCCCGCGTTCGAGGACAGTGAGAAAGCCGAATGCCTTGCGAGTAGTTTAGAGTCCCAATGTTCGCCCAACCTCCTCAACACCGACGAAGCCCACATTAGTAGGGTCGATTCCGAGGTGGACAGGAGATCGCGTCTCCCCGTAACTTCACCCATTTTACCGGTGTCGGTTAAGGAAGTCAGTGACCTTGTCAGGCGTCTCCGTATTAGGAAGGCTCCGGGTGCGGATGGTCTATCCAATCGCATCCTGAAACTTCTCCCCGAAACCCTCCTCCTCCTTTTGGTCGGCATCTTCAATGCCGCACTGACCAATGCTCACTTTCCAGCCGCGTGGAAATGTGCAACGGTCATAGGGATAGCGAAGCCCGGCAAACCCCGGACCTCGCCTGCCTCTTACAGGCCGATCAGCTTACTTAGCTCCCTTGGAAAGCTATATGAGCGGATCCTTCTCACGAGAATTCTCAGATTTACGGCTGAGAATAACCTCCTCATCGATGAGCAGTTCGGTTTTAGATCCGGACACTCATGCGTCCAACAGGTGCACCGCGTCACGGAGCACGTGTTGGATGGTTTCTCTCGATTCCAGGGGCTCAAGACCGGTGCGATCTTTCTCGAAGTAGCGAAAGCCTTCGACAAGGTCTGGCATAACGGGCTTGTATACAAGTTATACCAGCTCGGAATGCCGGACAGACTCGTACTCACAATACGAGATTTTCTCAGTGACCGAAGCTTTCGATACCGACTGGAGGGAACGTATTCGGACCCACACCCCATCCGGGCCGGAGTCCCGCAAGGCTCCGTGCTCTCTCCCACTCTCTACTCGTTATTCACAAACGACATTCCCAGGCACCCTAAGGTGCAACTGGGGTTGTTTGCGGATGACACCGCGCTCTTTACGACTCATTGTAAGTACGCTACTATCCGGCGATACCTCCAAGAGGCAATCTCCGACCTAGGTCGTTGGTTTAATCTTTGGCGTATCGAAGTCAACCCGGAGAAAAGCACTGCAATAGTCTTTCATCCGTCGGACTGCATTAGTACAGAAAGGCGGGTGGCTCCGATCCAGATGTTTGACCGACCCATCCCCTGGGTCAACGAGGCCAAATATCTTGGAGTGACCCTCGACAGGAGACTGACTTTCCGTAGCCACATCCGTAGGGTACGCAACCGCGCGTTGTTCGTGCTAGGAAGGCTAGGGCCGATGATCAACAAGTTTAGTAAAATGTCACTTAGGAATAAGCTGACACTCTACAAGACTTGTGTTCGTCCAATCATGACATATGCAAGTGTAGCATTCGCTCACGTGCCTATGTCATCGCTCAAGCCGCTTCAGGTCATTCAGAATCGTTTTCTCCGAAGGGCGACTGGTGCCCCGTGGTACCAATCGAACCTCAGCCTGCACCACGACATGGAGATTAGCACCATGTATGGTTTCTTTAAGCAGGCTGCCAGACGTTATTTTGATAACGCTCCCCACCATAGGAATCCGCTAGTTAGGAAGGCTGCTGACATCCCTCCCCCCTCTGTCGTTACTCGGCGCTCACTGATTAGGGGCCGCACGGTCCGGCGTCCTAGGCACACACTCACGGACCCGGACGACGAAATCACAGCGTCCATCGAAAGATGGAACGCTGCGCTTTCGGCGTCCAACACATCGCATACACTTCAGCGTTCCCGCCGGCGGGGACGTCCACCGCGAGACAACACAGACACATACAGTCCGCTTTCGTCCCGGTACCGCCGCATACCGGGTAGAGTCAGTCCGACGCAAGTCGGGCCTAGCTGAGTTTCTTGCTGGACTCTTCTCAGCTAGGCTAGGTTTTAGCGAACCAGCGATAAAACTCCCAGTAGTTCGATACCACTCACACCCCAGATTCGGTTGATACCGTTCAACCAATCTCACTGGAGCGCAAACTCTTAGAGTATTCCAGTGTACAAACTTCCCCGCGTGGTCGTGCCGGAGGCTTCCCCTGGATTTTCCCCAGGCCACCCTCCAACCACGCAGTTCGACCGCTATATTGGGTCCGTCCTATTATAGCAACAGTCAGGTTCAAAAAAAAAAAAAAAAAAAGGCGCCAGTCCTTTCGCTCGTCGGCCGCCGTGGAGTGAACATCGTCGTCGATCGCCGTGCTCCGCTCTCCGCGCTCGGTGCTAGAAGACACGAAGAATCCGACGAGGGTGCTTCAGGCTCCGGACATACAAACTGTCCTTCTCAGGGCAACGTAAAACTGCTCTTGTCAGAGCAAATTATGTGTTTCCCTGCTTAACCGCAGAGTACCAGACGATCAATCTGTTTCTTGACAACACGCTGTGTCAATCGCTGTGTTATTTATTTATGTCCCCACAGGGTTCCCCCTCAAGCGAAGCGTACCGGCAGGCGAATGGTGCGGCCTTGGCGGGATGTCCTTGTGGGTCCAGCTTGAATGGTCGTGGTTGTGTCTGGTTCATTTCTTCGTTTCAGGATGTCTTTTCTCTGTTGTTTGTTGTTGTTGTTTGGTTTCGATGTCGGTAAACTCGGTGGTGCGGTCGGTTGCGTCTTTATACTCGTAGTTTCAGGTGTAGGTACAGTCGTTGAACTCGTAGTTGTAGGTATGGTCGTTGAACTCGTAGCTGTAGGTATATCTTGCTCGGTGTCGGCGATGATAAATGCGGGTTTTAAGCGGTCGATCGAAATATTCGCCTGGCGAGTAGGTAGCTGCAGAGTGAATATTTTGTCGTTGCGTTTTAGTACTCGGTAGGGTCCGTCGTAAGGTGCTTGTAATGGCTTCTTTACAGCGTCGACTCGTACGAATACTTGTTCGCAGGTTTGAAGGTCACGGTGGACGAAGATGTGTTTCTTGTTGCCATGCGGGGTAATTTCCTTAGGCGTCAGGCTTTGTATGATTGCACGTAGTTTTTCGACGAAATCGGAGTCCATGGTGACGTCATCGCGTGTAGGTAATAACAATTCGCCGGGTAATCGCAGGCTGCAGCCGTAGGTAAGTAGGGCTGGGCTTACACTGGTGTCTGTGCGTAGTGCGGCGCGTAGTCCGAGTAGAACGCTAGGTATTGTGTCGATCCATGACTTCTCGGTTTGTAGTCTGGCCTTGAGTGCGGCCTTGAGGCTACGGTGCCATCGTTCAATAAATCCGTTAGCGATCGGGTGATAAGGTGTTGTTCGGGTCCTCTCGATGCCGAGTAAGCGGGTGAGTGACGCAAATACTCGACTCTCGAATTGCCGTCCTTGGTCCGTAGTGATAGTAGCAGGGCAGCCGAAACGGGAAATCCAACCGTCGTAAACAGTCTTGGCGACTTCTTCGGCGGTGATCTCGGTAAGTGGGATTGCTTCGGGCCATCGTGTTGCTCTGTCGATCATTGTGAGTAGGTATCGATGTCCACTTGCGGCGGTAGGTAGAGGTCCAACTATGTCGATGTGGATGTGTTCGAATCGCTGAGTTGGCGGGAAACTTGATATCGGACTTGCGGTGTGGCGTTGAACCTTCGCGCGTTGGCAGTGTACGCATACTTTCGACCATGTACCTACGTCGGTATTTATCGAAGGCCAAAAGTAGCGTTGAGCGACTAGTTTTCTCGTTGTTCGAATTCCAGGATGACTGATGTTATGCACAGAGTCGAATGCGGCACGGCGGTATTGTTCGGGTACATAAGGGCGTAAATTGTCTGTCGTTGTTTCGCAGTACAATTTGACGTCGGTTCCGGGAATTGCGACTTGCTTCATAGATAGGTTGGTTTGCTGTGCGAGTGTTCGAATGGTGTTGCTGTCTCGTTCTTGCGCGTCGGCTAGTTCTTTGTAGTCAATCGGCGATGGGCAGGATATCTGTGAGCGACGTCCGCTCTCGGCGGCGTCGGCTGGGCGAGTGAGCGCGCGCGCTACCGGCCGCGGCAATGCTCGCCCCTCACAGTCACCTAAGAATGACCTAGTGCCGAGACACAAGTCGGCGACGGACGAGCTCCGCCCCTATGTGCTCGGACAGTGCGTCGACCACGCTCCGTGACACAAGTCGGCGACGGACGAGCTCCGCCCCTATGTGTACGGACAGCGCGTACTACCACTCGGCGCCCGAATGGTGTGTTTGGGCTTCGCCCGTGTCCTCAGACACTTTGGGTAATCGATGTTACCAAAATAAAAGAAGGAATAACGAGAAATAGACTTTTTATTTACTTTTCCCTAACTGCCCTATCACTGCCCTAAGTGACTTGATTACAAGTCCCTAACTTCCTATTACTTTGTAGTTTTCTTCTTCTTCTTGTTGTGACTTCCAGGAGGCTCCGATTGACACTGATTTGCTCCGGGCCGTACCTGCTATTTATACCTGCTAGTGGGCGAGCAAGACGTGCTGAGTGAGACAATAAAGGTTACGCCCACTTTGAATTGACTAATTTACATTTCAAGATGTTATTGGGATGTTATACATATTAATGGGCGGAAGACTAAGCTGATTTACAAAGTTCTAATATGGCTTGAGATCTTATAAGTACAGTAGGGTTCGTAAATATTTTCTTATCTGAATAATCGTACATGGAAATCGGGCAAACCGTAATTCGGTCCCTTTTTTTAACACTTATTCATCATTTGCGCTGAACCTACTGAGTTTACTTATTTGTAAGTTTAAACATTTAATAGAACTTTGAATAAGCTTTCTAACAATATATAAATCATTCTGATACGATGAGCCGTTGTAAAGGTATAAACGTAAACATATTAATTGCAAAGTGAAAATGCGCCGTACTAAATTCTAATTCAGGCTCGGTGGCCGCGGCTCTCGTTACGGTCATGTTGGCGCGATACACCCCTCCCCTCCATGGCGGCCAGTCCGCGCTGCGCTCGCGCATAGGCAACATCTCCTCTCTCTTTCTAATACAATTTGTACTGGGATTTTACTTTAATGTTTACAATATCAAATGAATGCTATGAGAGGGTGTTTTATGTAAATAATTACTATGGGGATTCTAACTACTGGGTTCTTTATTTACTCTAAACAATCTAAGTCTTCATAAATAATCACATATTTCTCTTACGTATAATCTTCGTATGACGCGATGCGTAGCTCTGCCGTCGCGTGTTGATGTTGTCGTCCATAATATCGTTTCTATGCGGGATAGCGCGTCGGCGGTGGCGTTTTGTGACCCACTGACGTGTCGTATATCGGTTGTAAATTCACTGATATACAACAGCTGACGGGTGCGGTGCGGCGACTCGTTGTTGGTGCTTGTTTTGGTGAACGCGAAGGTCAAGGGCTTGTGATCGGTGAATAAGATGAGTTCTCGTCCCTCGAACATCTTGCGGAAGTGTTTTGTACTCATGTACAATGCGAGTAGCTCTCGATCGTAGGTACTGTAGCGAGTCTGTGCGTCGGAGAATTTCTTCGAAAAATAGCCGAGTGGTTGCCATGCGTTGTTGACAAACTGATTGAGCGATGCGCCTGCGGCCTTGTCACTAGCGTCTGAGAATATCGCGAGCGCTGACTGGTGACATGGATGAGCGAGTAAGGCGGCGTTTTTGATGCTGTCCTTACACGCGTCGAATGCGAGCGTTGCTTCGTCGTCCCAGCTGATCGGTGTTTTGTCCTTTTTCCGCGCGTTGTGTAGGTATTTGCACAGTGGAGCTTGAAGTATTGCGGCGTTCTTGATGTTTTCGCGGTAAAAGTTTATATATCATGCCGAGAAATCGTCGTAACTCGTCTATTGTTTGCGGTTTAGGGTAATCGACGATTGCTTGTACTTTCTCGGTAGGTGGTCGGATGCCGTCTTTGCTGACCTCGTATCCCAGGAACTTGACCGTTGGCTGTCCGAATACGCATTTCGACGGGTTGATAGTAATACCGTAGTCTTCGAGTCTGCTTAGTACGGCGCGTAAATGTTTCTCGTGCGTTGTTTCGTCGGCCGATGCGATAAGTAGGTCGTCGACGAATGGGAACACGAAGTCAAGGTCTCGCAGTACTTCGTGAATGAATCGTTGAAATGTCTGTCCGCAGTTTTTGAGTCCTGGGCACATTCTCGGAAACTCGAATAGGCCGAATGGTGTTATGATGGCGCTCTTCTCGACGTCTTGCTCTGCTATTGGTAGTTGTTGGTAGGCACGGTTGAGGTCCAATGTGGAGAATATTTGTTTGCCGGCGAGTTCGTAGGTAAAATCACGTATGCGTGGGATTGGATAGCGGTCGGGCTTAGTTATAGCGTTAAGCCTTCGGTAATCGCCACACACACGTAAATCGCCATTTTTCTTCGGTACGACGTGAAGAGGTGATGCCCAAGGGCTCTTGCTTGGTCTGCATAGGCCCTGCTCCATCATGTTGGCAAATTCTTTCTTCACTAGTTCGTATCGATGTGGTGCGATGGGGCGTGGCCTGCAGTGAAGGGGCGGGCCAGTTGTTTCTATGAAGTGTTCGACGTTATGCTTCGGGCTAAGCTTCATAGATGTAAGTCGAGTAGTCCCGGGGTAATCGGCTAAGATGTCGTGATACGACTGCTGCACGTCTATGCTGCGCACGGTAGGTATGTTAGCGGCACAGAGTTGAGCGTTAGTCGTAAGTAGCGTCTTGCCGTCGATCAGTCTTCGATTCTTGATGTCCACAATGATGTGGTGGAACTTGAGAAAGTCGGCTCCCAGGATAGGCTTCGATACGGCTGCGATGATGAATTTCCACTTGAATGCTCGTCGTAGGTTGAGATGGAGTTCGAGCGTTTTCTCACCGTAGGTAGGTATGACGGTGTTGTTTGCGGCGTAAAGTTGAAACGGGAGAGGCTGCTCTTGCGTGCCTTTTCTTCGTGGTAGCACGGATATGTTCGCTCCAGTGTCGACCAGGAAGGTAAGTTTTGAAGTCTTGTCGGTCACGAAGAGGCGGTGAGATGTATCAGTAACGCCGGTTTCCGCCGCTGCCAGCGTTACTTTTAGTTTTCCGACAGCGTGTTGACCGGCTTGAAATTGCACGGTGGCGTGCATTTAATCGCGTCCATGCCGAAACGACGGTGGTAGTAGCAGTACGGCATGGGCGAGTTGTTACGGCTTCGGTCTTGCGATTGTGATGCGCTGCGAGGACGGGAACGTGATGGGAAACGGCGGCGAAATCGGCTGTTGCGACGATCGTTGTTTTCGCGCGGCCTTGATCGTAGTTCGGCGACTTCGAGCGACAATCTTCTTATCTCGCCGATGAGATATTGTGTGTCGAGATGCGGATGTTGCTGGTAGGTAGGTTGCGACGGAGGTAGCAGCGGTGGCGGCTGTTTTGATGTTGACGCGATGGGCGACGAAATGGCGGCGACGTGGGATGACGGCGTGTGCTCCATCATTTTGTCGGCGAGAAGGGCGAGGTCGTCGAGCGTGGTCTTGATTTTGAATGCTTCGCTGACGGTGAGTACGGATCTGACGTGTGGCGGTAAATGATCGAGCCACATCATTTGTATGGTATTCTCGGGGAACTTCTCGCGGTTGATATTCTGCATCTTGCGAAGTAGCTGGCTAGGTTTCTGTTCGCCGAGCTCGACCTGTGACAGCAATTTCTTCGCCTGGGCGCTGCTTGATTCCTCGTACAGCGAGATGAGACGATCCTTGATGGCCTGGTAGTAATTTTCCTGAGGCGGTGAGTAGATGAGATCTGCGATATTTTGGATGTCTTGCTTCTCGAGCTGTGCGATGACCATTTGCGCGAGCTGTGATTGGCTTCTTTTCAGATCGGCGGTGGCGGCTTCGAAACTGCAGAACCATAATAGCGGCTGGTCGCGCCAAAATGGTGGTACTCGGAGTGAGAGAGATATCGCGGACACGTCGTGGCTTGCTGGTAGTTGCTGAGCTTCATGTTGATCGACAGCGTCGGGTTGCAGAATGGGCAGAGCTCCCGTGTTGTCTCCGTTTCCTCCGGCCATACTTGAGTCTTGATGCTGGTTGCTTCTGTGCTCTTGAGTCGGCAGGTCACCACTTTAGCTGTTGTTGGTTCAGCTGATTTAGGCTGGAGGCTTGTATTGAAACACTTGTTGTTAACTGTAGACTGCTAATACTGGAATGAATTTTATTTACAAATAGGCCTAACTATATACAACAAAAAAGCTTACAACTAGTTACTACATTAATCCGCAACAAATTAGAGCGGGACGGATCCGCGCGAGTGAGACAGAGATAGCCCCCCCGCGCGGGGAAAGTGCGCCTGCCACGGCGCATGCGCGAGGTCATAGGTCGGGTGAATAAAACTACGCTCTGCGCCGGCGCCAGTCCCAGCGGTCGAGTGAGGTCGTGCTTTAGCGGTGCGCTCTTGCCCTATTGTTGTTGTAACCCGAATATCCTCTCCGACTACCTGCTCACTCTTATCGCTCCCCCGCGCGGTGATTATCGCAATTACCACGTGGAAGCATCGGGTGTGTTAGTTAAGACTTTCATAAGTCTCCAGTCAACCCGCGTGTCCCTGCCCCTCTGGAAATCCACGCTCGTAGTGGTCGCAGTCTTTCGGGGCTGTGGGCTAGACACGTCAGTGGCTACCCGTTAGTTAAGACTTTCTCAAGTCAGACCCGGGTCTCTGTCCCTTAGAAAGACCACGCTCGCAGTGGCTACACAGTGACGGATCCTAACGGTGCCAACTAAGTCACAGTGTGGGGTGGATACCACCACGAAGCCCAGTAATTCGTACAGTCCGACTCTTCCCTTCGTGTTAGGACACATAGCTGACACTGACACGGCGGACAAGTGGACAAGACTCGACACCGACATCAGGATAGCATTTCGGTTCATATTAGGCGTAGGAAAAGCTTAGCGGCGACCGACCAACCAAGTAGGATGGAGCTGCAAGAAAGGATCACGAGGATGGAGGAAGTCATGCGGGCAATGCAGGCCGAAATCGATCGCCTCGCTGCTGAGAACCGACAGCTCAAGCTGGCTCTCAGCGGCGAGGTCTTTGACTCTGCCCAGGCGGCTCCCATACAACCTCCCCCCCCGACAAGTCTCGACTTGCAACTCCAGGCCCGTCCGGCCACTCCGACGGCCACTCTGGCCGCCCAAGCCCCTAAGGCCACCATGGGACCGCCGCCGCCACCGCCGTCAGCGGCAGCAGCGACCCCTTCGCCCCCTACCCAGGCCCCTAAGGCCAAAACGCCCAGTAAGGGCAAAAGAAAACTCGCCAAGGCAGCCGCGTCTGCCCCAGCCAACCCTCCGGCCCTTCAGGCCCCCCCCCGAAGCGGATTTAAGCGTGAGACAATCGCGTTCTCGCTCCCTCCAGAGGCGACCCTCCTTGCGAGAGGAACGCACTGTCCCACGCTCCAGCTCTCCCCCCCACCCCCTCCTTCGGTGTCTCTCCACGACCAGACTGACCGACGAACAGACTCGCGACCTCCTCTACTCGAACGAGGAAATGACCATGGACACGACAGTCTGGACCACAGTAGGCAGCAGCCGCAAGGGCAAACGTGCGCTGCCGAAGTCTCCTAGGGCCGATTCGCCGGCGAAGAAAGCCCTTCGGACTCCCGCCGTCCAGGCGCCCTCTGCGCAGGCCCCTCAGGCCAGTAGTGCCATTCTGGCAACGGACGGCGGGTCTTCGGCCCCCAGCAAGCCAACTCCGGTAGGCAACCCGGACAAGCCGGATTCATGTGTCCTGATCGACACACATAGATACCACACTGCCATGGCCATAGCCAGTCAGCGTGGCATCCGGGTGGTCGGTTCGGAGATTTTGAAACCGCCCTTGGAAGGGATGCGCATCACGGTCCAGGGACCCGAGGACTACCGTGCTCTGACCCGTCTCTTCGACGAGCTGTCGATGGCCTACAACCGGAGGCTGACCGTCGAGGAGAAAGGCTACAGGGCCGTCCTCCGGGGAATCCACAAGGATATCCCGGAGGACGAGGTAGCCGCGGACCTCAAACGCAAGGGGATCGCCGTCAGGGAGGTTCATCGCCTCTACAATAAGCAAGTAGGGAAGTACGATATCGTACTAATAGTCACCGACCCGAACCAGCGCAAAGTCGTCCACTCCCTTAAGGAGGTCCTTAAAATGGCGGTGAGAGTGGAGACTCCCAAAAAGAAGACCCACCTCTCACAGTGCCACAACTGCCAGCGGTTTGGCCACGGTGCCCGTGGCTGCCACTCTCCCCCCCGTTGCGTCAAGTGCGCTGGGGATCACGCGACTCGCGATTGCGAGCGCCCAAAAGGCTGCAAGGACCCGAACGGCATACGGTGCTGCAACTGTTTGGGTCGCAAGCTCCCCCATGGGCATACTGCCAATTATGGGGGATGCCCTTGCCGCCCAAAGAGTCGCGACACCGGGGCAAAGTCGAAGTCCTCGCCTCCCTCTGGGCGCAAGCAAAGCGCGGGCCGGGGTGCTCCCCATAGCACTCCGCAAAACTTCCCCGCCCTTCCGGCCGTAGGGTTAGGAGCCCCTAGGAACCCGCCGCCTTCAGCGGCCGTAGGTCCCCGCCCGGTGCCTTCTGCACCCCAATCCCAGGCGGGCCCCTCTGTATGGGGACCCGCCGCCAGTCAAGCGGGCCGGCCCGCTATGGACCCACTCTATGCGTTTATGCAGTTAGTACAGGTACTCCCACCGGAGGTGGCGAGCGGCCTGTCTACCCACATATTCGCATCAGCTACTCGCTATCTCGCCGCACCAAGCGGCAGCCAGGTTAACGGTGCCTATTAGTATGGATAGTACATCCCAGAAGCTTAAACCTGCTTCGATAACCATTGGCATTTATAATGCCAATGGTCTAAGGGGTATGAAGGACCGGGTGATGAACTTCCTTCGCGATCACTCAGTAGATTTACTTCTGGTCCAAGAGACCTTTTATCGTCCCGGCATTAGAGCCTTTCGCGTCCCTGGATACGTTCAGATTAGAGATGATAGGCAAGATGGTAGGCCATTCGGGGGCACGCTCATTTTCTACAAACGTAACTTACATTGCATAAGTCTCAATCCACCGCCCCTGACTAATATGGAAGTGTCGGTCTGTCGCATCTCGATGGAGGGGCACCCCCCGATATCGATTGCGTCAACCTACCTTTCACTTCAACGAGACTTACTTCTGACTGACCTCAACTCTTTAGCCTCCCTAGGTCCTTCGGTCATCGTGGCCGGGGACCTAAATAGTAAGCATATCAGCTGGGGATGCGTAGCATCCAATCCCAACGGCAATCGGCTTCATCACCTTTTGATCGATAGCCTCCCTTTCGATCTCCTCGCTCCCTTAGAGCCGACTCACTTCCCTCATAACGTAGACCACCGACCTGACATACTCGACATAGCACTACTAAAGAACGTAGCGTTAACTCTGCGTTCTATAGAAGTGCTACACGAACTAGACTCGGATCATAGGCCAGTCCTCTTGAGACTAGGCCCTCACCCCAATAGTACTCCTCGAACCAGGACACTCGTGGACTGGGACAAGGTACAATCAGGTCTCCTACAGACGGACTCCCCCCTGCTTAGAGATATCCCAGACAATATAACTACAACCGAACAGACAGACCAAGCGATCGATTCTTTCACCAACTACCTCAACGCTGTTCGAAGCGAAGCCTCAAGGGAGGTGTCGGCGGAGGACATCCAAAACCGACCTCTACCTACGGAACTGAGAGAGTTGGTGACAAGGAAAAATCGCGCCATACGTACCTATTCAAATCACCCTTCTGCCGAAAATCGGCAAATCCTGAGGGACTTGTCTAACGAGTCCAAACAGAGAATTGCCGAATTTCGGGAGAACTCGTTCAGGGATCTGATGGGGGAGATAACGCCTAGTCACCTGGCTTACTGGAAACTAGCGAGATCTCTCAAATCCGATGCCTGTTGGACCATCCCTCCCTTGGATCGACCGGATCACTCAACCCCCGCGTTCGAGGACAGTGAGAAAGCCGAATGCCTTGCGAGTAGTTTAGAGTCCCAATGTTCGCCCAACCTCCTCAACACCGACGAAGCCCACATTAGTAGGGTCGATTCCGAGGTGGACAGGAGATCGCGTCTCCCCGTAACTTCACCCATTTTACCGGTGTCGGTTAAGGAAGTCAGTGACCTTGTCAGGCGTCTCCGTATTAGGAAGGCTCCGGGTGCGGATGGTCTATCCAATCGCATCCTGAAACTTCTCCCCGAAACCCTCCTCCTCCTTTTGGTCGGCATCTTCAATGCCGCACTGACCAATGCTCACTTTCCAGCCGCGTGGAAATGTGCAACGGTCATAGGGATAGCGAAGCCCGGCAAACCCCGGACCTCGCCTGCCTCTTACAGGCCGATCAGCTTACTTAGCTCCCTTGGAAAGCTATATGAGCGGATCCTTCTCACGAGAATTCTCAGATTTACGGCTGAGAATAACCTCCTCATCGATGAGCAGTTCGGTTTTAGATCCGGACACTCATGCGTCCAACAGGTGCACCGCGTCACGGAGCACGTGTTGGATGGTTTCTCTCGATTCCAGGGGCTCAAGACCGGTGCGATCTTTCTCGAAGTAGCGAAAGCCTTCGACAAGGTCTGGCATAACGGGCTTGTATACAAGTTATACCAGCTCGGAATGCCGGACAGACTCGTACTCACAATACGAGATTTTCTCAGTGACCGAAGCTTTCGATACCGACTGGAGGGAACGTATTCGGACCCACACCCCATCCGGGCTGGAGTCCCGCAAGGCTCCGTGCTCTCTCCCACTCTCTACTCGTTATTCACAAACGACATTCCCAGGCACCCTAAGGTGCAACTGGGGTTGTTTGCGGATGACACCGCGCTCTTTACGACTCATTGTAAGTACGCTACTATCCGGCGATACCTCCAAGAGGCAATCTCCGACCTAGGTCGTTGGTTTAATCTTTGGCGTATCGAAGTCAACCCGGAGAAAAGCACTGCAATAGTCTTTCATCCGTCGGACTGCATTAGTACAGAAAGGCGGGTGGCTCCGATCCAGATGTTTGACCGACCCATCCCCTGGGTCAACGAGGCCAAATATCTTGGAGTGACCCTCGACAGGAGACTGACTTTCCGTAGCCACATCCGTAGGGTACGCAACCGCGCGTTGTTCGTGCTAGGAAGGCTAGGGCCGATGATCAACAAGTTTAGTAAAATGTCACTTAGGAATAAGCTGACACTCTACAAGACTTGTGTTCGTCCAATCATGACATATGCAAGTGTAGCATTCGCTCACGTGCCTATGTCATCGCTCAAGCCGCTTCAGGTCATTCAGAATCGTTTTCTCCGAAGGGCGACTGGTGCCCCGTGGTACCAATCGAACCTCAGCCTGCACCACGACATGGAGATTAGCACCATGTATGGTTTCTTTAAGCAGGCTGCCAGACGTTATTTTGATAACGCTCCCCACCATAGGAATCCGTTAGTTAGGAAGGCTGCTGACTACGTCCCCATCCCTCCCCCCTCTGTCGTTACTCGGCGCTCACTGATTAGGGGCCGCACGGTCCGGCGTCCTAGGCACACACTCACGGACCCGGACGACGAAATCACAGCGTCCATCGAAAGATGGAACGCTGCGCTTTCGGCGTCCAACACATCGCGTACACTTCAGCGTTCCCGCCGGCGGGGACGTCCACCGCGAGACAACACAGACACATACAGTCCGCTTTCGTCCCGGTACCGCCGCATACCGGGTAGAGTCAGTCCGACGCAAGTCGGGCCTAGCTGAGTTTCTTGCTGGACTCTTCTCAGCTAGGCTAGGTTTTAGCGAACCAGCGATAAAACTCCCAGTAGTTCGATACCACTCACACCCCAGATTCGGTTGATACCGTTCAACCAATCTCACTGGAGCGCAAACTCTTAGAGTATTCCAGTGTACAAACTTCCCCGCGTGGTCGTGCCGGAGGCTTCCCCTGGATTTTCCCCAGGCCACCCTCCAACCACGCAGTTCGACCGCTATATTGGGTCCGTCCTATTATAGCAACAGTCAGGTTCAAAAAAAAAAAAAAAAAAAGGCGCCAGTCCTTTCGCTCGTCGGCCGCCGTGGAGTGAACATCGTCGTCGATCGCCGTGCTCCGCTCTCCGCGCTCGGTGCTAGAAGACACGAAGAATCCGACGAGGGTGCTTCAGGCTCCGGACATACAAACTGTCCTTCTCAGGGCAACGTAAAACTGCTCTTGTCAGAGCAAATTATGTGTTTCCCTGCTTAACCGCAGAGTACCAGACGATCAATCTGTTTCTTGACAACACGCTGTGTCAATCGCTGTGTTATTTATTTATGTCCCCACAAGCTGAAGTGCACGTAGTGCCGGGATCGCAGCTGGTGCACCCTCAGCGAGTAGCCGGTTTTCTGGCGAACATACTGCGTCACTTCTTCAGCGGTGGCAGTGTGATGCAGGCGCGACACGTACAGCGCCTTGCTCGGTGTGGAGACCCGCAGACCACAACAAACCGGGTCTGCAGTACCACACTGACTCTTACGTGTCTTACGCTTTCTTGACACCGTTGTGAAACCCTCCTTGTCCACATTGGTGCGAGGGGTTTCCTCTTTAGGAGGATCCCGAACTTCACGCGCTTTTGAGGGCGCAGCTTTCCGGCAGGCTGGAACAGTAGGCTCACCAGCAGAAACGACGACGTGGTTTCGATGAAGCGTTGACGGGAGGCCCCGCGAGGAGGGGGCAGGGGGGCCGCGGATCAGCATGTACAGTGACATCGCTATGCGCATTGTCAGCTACACGCGAATTGACCGAGTCGGCATTTGACGCCCGGTTACTATTCTTGAAATTTGACGCGGTCGGTGACCGCGTTTCTAGGGCACCGTCGCCCAAACGGATGATTTCTTTGCGCAATACGTCAATAACGGCCTGCGATTTGTCAAATTTCTTTAGAATTTCTGCCATGCCTGCTTTAAGAGCCACAATTTCCTTCAGCAGGCAGCTCACGTCGACATGGTCTGGCGTATTGGACGGCAATCTGGAGACCTCCGTCGCCACGAACTCAGGCATGTCGTGTTCGTTCTCCCTTAGGACCTCAATGATGTCCCCGAGGGTCTTCCTTCCGGCTTCATCTTCTCTGCGATGAGGTACAAATGTGCCGACAATCCCGAGAGACTGGTACAGCACCATCTTCGCAGCGCAGATTTCGTCGACAGTAAAACGCGACGAACAGATCTGAACAGCAGTCACCGCATCCATCTGACCTTCCAGCAGCAGCTTCTGTAGCAGAAAGGCGAGGATCCCGTTGACAATGGGCTCACTTTTATTAGGGTCACCCATTGTTTAACTAGTGGCAGCGGTCGAGCCGCGCTAATTCACAATTAAATAATTAATTAAATCATCGATGCGTCTACTTCGCTGCGCGCATCGGTCAAACTTCAAGATTTAATTTGTTTAGCGTGTGCTAAACTTATGGGGCTTGGTTGAAAACCGGTTGGCTTCACTAGAGTGTTCGTAACGCTCCGTCTGTTTCAACTTATTGATACTCAAACGTCAAAAGCCTAATTACAACTATATTACTCCCCACGGGAAACAGTCTATCTAGCTAATAAGCTAGATAGACTGTTCGTTTATCGTGCATACTTAAATCAACAAAGGTTACAAAGTACTTAAATTGATTCTCTAATATTTTACCAGTGACAGCCGGTCACGTCGGCCTGATTTAAATCGGCTGGTTTCGGTAAATCGTGTTACTCGCAGCCACGACTTGTTCCGTTCCTATGCAATAAATAACATAGTCGTCCAACGGTTGCCTAATATAGTATTTAGAAAAGGAAGGTTATATGGCATAACTTGTTCACTAGGGGACTGGGAATTCAATGTACCGAAAACAGAAAACGAAAAATAAAACGGCTAAATGTGAGTCCGACTTACGCAACGAGGGTTCCATAGGAACTTTCATACATCAAACCGGTATCGACCTAATTAATTCTGGTATATACTTAGTAGATACATTGTGCCACGAGTAACGGTAAAATTGTTACAGTACAACATCGTACACAATGATTTTCATCACATTTGCGAGGAAACAAATCATTTTAACTAAAATAAAATCAAAGTTTAAAAATTGAAACTGGCAATCCTCCATTTTGCAAAAAATTACGCATTATATAAATACTTATACTTATTTTATTAAACTGATATGACGCAAGGCACGCCACGGAAAACCCTAAAATGATACCTACAGAGACATTAAATTACCACATCTTAAGTCTTTAAATAATTCTGTTAAGAATCTTTTACTATTCATATACTTAGGTTATTATAGCTCTGTATGCCTGCGCGTTATTATGCTGTTTACGAGAAAATGTAATGGAGAAGTTATCGTCATGGGTACTACAGCGCCATCTATCGGCACCTTTTGTAACTAAAAGCTTGCAACCTTAGTACTTTATTATTGTAGTACCTGTTTGTTTTTACGGGAGAGAAGGGGCATAATTTTTAGTACTCACCACGGGCGGTATAATTAGGAAAGCATCCGACCGCATCTTTATATCACCTTAGGCACGGGAGGCAAATACGTCGGGTCTGATTATTTGTTTTGGCGACCTAGGTGAGTAACATACTATTTTTAGTTCCAATAGGTTCTCGCCGTTTCGAATAAACATCGTCGTAATAATCGTCGTCATCACGTGCGATTAAAGAATGTTGCCAGTTGAAGTGAAGATTGCTAGTTTTGTGCATATTTCATACCTACTTACCTACTAATTAAAAATAAAAATAATGTATGTAACCAAAGAATTATTTTTGAAGTGAAAACTTCTTTAGCGGCGCTGTGCAATTTTTGGGATGGGGAAAAATTGTTAAACTCGCGACAGGTGTAGGAGCGTTGGAGATCACGTGACTGTAGGATTTAGTGTTGCCAATTTCTTTGCAAAATTAAAATTTATCCTGTTTTCACTTCTGCTGGCACTCCTGGAGTGCAACCAGGTCTTTTTTTGTTTTATTTTGGTGACAGTTTTCTTTCCCTCCCAACAAAAATGAACTTATTTTAATGAAACGTGCCCTACGTTGAGAGCGTAGGTGTTTAAGAAAATAAAATATGAACCTACAAGTACCTATAATACTTACATTCCTTTTTTTCATGAAATTAGGAACCATTTGTTGTGGCTAATGTAATGATGAAATATAATTTAAACATTGCATTCAAACATTTTAACAAATAAGAAATACACCCTACCTAATAAAGATGAGCTTCATTGGTACCTATCTAGATACAAACCTTTTGTGAAATGTTACTCAATCCGAAGAATTGAAGCTGATTCAACCCCAAAGATTATATACATACCTAATGTCACCACACTGATGACCACAACAAAAGCACGGCTATCACAAGACGGCGCGCGAGCTCTCTCGATTTTTCTCGAACTATCCGTCTCTCTCTTATAAGAAAATTTTGCACGTCTAATCCAGTCAATGAACCGACAACTTGTATGGAAAAAAAATGACAGTTTTGGAAATAATTTATAATAGTTTGTTTTTTATATGTAACGCATATATGACCAATTAAATAATTACCCAGCGACAGAATCTGACAAAAATTCAGACATCAAAAAAAGATAAATTAACTAGCTTCTCAAAAAGTCAGAAAAAATATTAATATTTAAATTTTTTTGTCTCATTTTGCTTCATTTACATTTGCCCTATAATATTCACGATAAATCATACAAAACAAAAATCGGTCATGTGCGTCTCGGACCACGCACAACAAAGGGTTCCGTGCCTATTAAAAAGGTCGTATCGTTACTAAAATCTTATGGCACTTACGTCCTTTTCTTTAACAAAGGCACTTTTTTAGAAATATGTCGAAAACCTTTGAACCGATCTAGTTCAAAACAATTTTTGCTGAAAGAATTTAATAAGCCTATGATTTTTTTCATTTTTTAAAATACACGGTTCAAAAATTAGAGGGGGGGGGACTCAATTTTAGTGACTTTCGGGGCGATTATCCCCGAGTCTATTCACTTAACCAAAAAAAAATGCTAAAAAACCTTATGTTTACTTTAAAAGACCTGTCGAATGATGTGCCACAATGAAAAAATATTTGACTTTCTTATGTATGGAGTGCACCCCTAAACGATTTTTTTGTAATTTAATTACAAAAAAAGCGGTTAACGAAATACACCTATCCTCAAAATGTCATTTATATACACCTTATAGTTTTCGAGTAAAATGCCTGTGACATACGGACAGACAGACAGGCAGACATGACGAATCCATAAGGGTTCCGTCTTTTGCCATTTGGCGTCGGAACCCTAAAAAAGACAATGCATGTTTCATTTAAATCTACATAATTACTTCCGGGTTGAATTTTAAAATGAGATCTACAAAAAAAAGCTATTGTAAATTATGTTTTTCAAAACCGTTTTTTTTCTGTAGTACCTAGTCTATCATGAGACGGCCGCAACATTCTTTCGATTTTTATCGCACTATCCGTCTCTCTCTTATTAGAACACTTACAAAAAGAGGCAGGAGTGCGAGAAAAATCGAGAGTAAGTATGTTGCGGCCGTCTCATGATAGACGTGCAGAAAGAGAGACCTACTTATAGTTTGAGAACGATCGAGAGAGCTCGTGCGCCGTCTTGTGATATAGTTGTGTGTTTCTTAGTTAAATTTAAGTCAAATTCCCTGGCAACACTATTTCCAGATTTGACAGCCGGCGCGCTTCTATCCGACACCGACACTCGACAGTCAGCTGGTTGACCTTGGTGTGCGCTGTGCGTGTACGACAACAAAATAATCAAACTTGAATCAATATGGAATTCACCGATAAAGTTGTGTTAATAACTGGCGGAAGTTCGGGAATTGGTGCAGCAGCCGCTATTTACTTTGCCAACCAATCTGCGAAGCTAGTATTAGTTGGCCGAAAAGAAAATAACTTGCGAAGGGTCGCGTTATACTGCGAGAAAGCAAAAGGAGTCAAACCTCTAACTATAACCGCGGATGTTACGGAAGACGCAGACTTGGAGAGGCTCGTCAAGGAAACCGTCGAACACTTCGGGAAACTTGACGTTTTGATCAACAACGCTGGCGTGCTCAGCAAGGGAGGAATGAAGAACTCCAGTATGGAAGACTATGACAAGGTGATGGGTACGAACCTGCGAGCCGTGTACCATTTAACAATGCTCGCTACACCGCATCTAATTGCAAGCAAAGGCTGCATTGTGAACGTGTCTAGTATATCTAGTACAAAACCCAACGCTCTAACTATATCCTACAACATTTCGAAGGCTGCCTTAGACCAGTTCACGAAATGTGTGGCACTAGAATTGGCGGGAGATTGCGTTCGAGTTAATTCCGTCAACCCTGGATTTGTGAAAACGAATATCTTGAAGGACTGTGGGTTATCAGAAGAGCAGATGGAGATGATTGTGCAGAATGTAGTCAGTAACATGCCATTAAAGAAGCCTCTGCAAGCCGACGAAGTCGCCGCTCTCATCGCTTTCTTAGCGAGTGACAAAGCTAAAAGCATCACTGGGTCTTGTTACGTTATAGATGGCGGTAGCACACTGAAGTAAAAGAAAATGAGGGTAATCTTGAAATAATTATATAGTCACATACCTACCTACGTTTGCTAACAACTGCTCTATCACACAAGTTCGTCACTTGTTATTGTGACAAATTTCGATGCATTTGTAACAGTGTGATGATAAATGTGAATCCTCATTCGATTTAACTAGTTGCGTTGACTTAATAGGTGAACCTACCTCAAAAATAGAAGTTTCTTTAAAAAAAAAATTGCATGGTACAGTCAGCATATAGCAGCTAAAGTAGCCAATTAATTCGCTACACCTCTTTATTGCTGAAGGAGAAGGTTGTGTTACCTACGAAATATTTGGGTAGGTACCACTTTTGCTGCTGCATACTGTAATTAATTACTTACCTATTATATTAAGGTACCTACATTTAGTTATTCATAGAGATGCAATGGAGGAAATTACGGGTTCGAAAATAAATGCGATATCTAATCAGGTACCTCAAATGATTATACCTAGCTACTTTAACAGAAATATCGTACTATGGCCCCCTGTTCTATATAATTAATAAGTGTATCAATAACGTATACTCGGTCTCCCGAGTATATTTATATGAAATGTTTTCAAACTATTTTATTGTAACACTAGTTATTTGTAGGTAGGTTTTTATAATTAAGTGCCATTATCGATGAACTGTAATATTTTTAATAAATATTGTACGATTTACCCATTTGGTTTTATTATTAAGTAATGTGTTTGTGTATTGTACTGAGAATACAACAAACGATAGGTATCCCACCAAAAACATGAAAGTGGAAATGGGAGCCAAGTTCAATATATTTCAGGACTGACAGACTTTACTCTAAACTCTCTTTTTTAAAGGGCTACCTAAATGATGCCACATTTCTCGTACTCTTGTCACATGACGTAAATATACCTACCCATACTATTGCAAATTTTGACCGGTAGTGAAGAATTTTCAAACTTTCGGCCAATTGCGACAATTTTCCGATTCTTGAACAGCACAACTTTCTCAACCTGCTGCTGCTGCTGCCATGCATTTTACCGTGATGTCATGACTCATGAGACGTAGGCCGGCCAGCACTCAAAAACGGACAATGAAATTTATTTATTTAAACTTTATTGCACAGATAAGAAGTACAAATGGCGGACTTAATGCGTCAAGGCATTCTCTACCAGTCAACCACGGGGCTAAACAGAAAAGCTAATAGGTGCAGGTAAAATTTGAGACATTTAATTGATATATATCGGAATTTCCAACAACTGACAAGGCCTTTATCTTGATGACCAACCAAGTGAAACTCAATCCAAAGCCAAGTGGTTTTCGTCCAGCAAGCGGCTTTAGCTCTAAAATGCCCTCTTGGCACAACTTGATTACCATTGTGCCTCGCATCAACATCCAATACGAAATAATATAAATATCAAACGGAGTGCGTACGGACTGTACAAGAAATCAATGTGAAAACCATTTTCGATGGGGTATTTAGTCACGTCGTCACGCATATTAATAGTCATTTTATGGTCGCAGTAACAGAGTTGTTATTTCGTATAAAATGAAAACGGGGATGTAGCTCAGTGGTAGAGCGTTCGCTTTGCATGTGAAAGGCCCCGGGTTCGATCCCCGGCATCTCCAATTTTTGTAAACGCATTAGGTAAGATTTTACATACGATTTCCACGATCCTATTTAATAAGGAAGAGATCCTAATAAGCAAGAATATTTAGCCAGTTTTAGTTGAAAATCTTAAGACCGTTTTTTGTTCTTGACGGTAAATAAAAATCAAGGGTAAGACTTTCATCTTCAATAATATTTATTTGATCCAAACTTATTTTGATTTTGCCCTGTATTTCAGGTGCCTGGACGAACAATAGTTAGTTTTACGTATATTGGAGTTGGGAAAGACGACACTGTAAGATGTAGATTTCGACGCAATGACATGCTTTGGTCAAAAATATTTTTTAATTACAAACTGAACATTTATTACAAAAAATAAATTACATCGCTTGTAATAAGATTTTAAGCATCAAAGACAAATTTGTCAAAATAACATCCAAAATGCGCATAGGAATTAAAACGGACTGGGATTATCATGATGAATAATTTAAATTGCATTAACAGTGTTATTAATGGGTCACATTATATACGAACATTTCTCTAATTTCGTCATTTGATTTACATTTTTATAAAATAACAGCACTGGATAGACCAATAAGAAAGGAAGACCACCAATATTTCATTTGTATCCATCAATTTTACTCTTTTTACACCAAGTTTCCAATTTATCGAATACTTTGAACACGATTCGAATACATCAGGGGTCACCCCGTCAAACACTACTCTAGCAACACTAGGTTTACAGTGAACACATCATAATTTAGAAAATACCTACTATAAATTTCAACTTTACATTCATTTCCATTTTCTAAATTCACATCCACTATAGACATTTCATATAGAAAATAACGTCAGTACAAGGCTACGGGTATCAATTTCACAGAAATTTATTTAGACGTAGGACACGCATATATGTGAATCCCACAGTTAGGAGCTCGCCCGCGACATCGAGCAAGCTACTGACAAGCAAGCAATCGACATTAAAATACGCGCCCTCAGCCTCACACCTCCGTTTCTTCTCAATTACGTTCTAAACAGACCACCTACGCTATGTCTTTTCGTACAGGGTACAGGCATTAAGGTACTTTACGATTTTTTATATTCTTAACCTTATAATTTTTACCTCGTAAATACGAGTAGAAGAAGAAATATTTCAAGACAGGAATGTAAACCGGAGCTCAATCGAATATACGACACATTCAAAAGGTAATCTTACACGGCTAATTTAAGTCTAACGAGGAATTGAAGGCCTCCGTCTAAGCCTCAGAGTCAACACTCGGCGGACGGCGCACTGGGCGCACTAGGCGCGGGCGAAATTGAAGAAGATGAGTATGAGGTCGGCGCCTGCGCGGCCGGCGCCGCGGCCGCCTTGGGACTTGGCGACGGCGCTCCTGTACAGCGCACATTCCTGTTGAGATCCACAGCCGGGCTCGCAGCGGGCCGCGCGGCAGGCGGCGAGGCGGCGGTAGCGGCCGCGCGGGCACTGCGCGAGCACGGCGGGCCGCTAGGCGCGCGGCTCCAGCGGCAGCGGCAGCGGCTCGCGGCGCAGCAGCAGCGCGTCCCCGCAGCGGGCCGCGGAGCTCGAGCCCGCGGACCCGCCCGAGGGGCTCGCGCACGAGGGCACGGACGCCCGCTCCGAGGGCGCCGGCGACGGAGC
Organism: Epinotia demarniana; assembly: GCA_945867215.1. Taxonomy (NCBI): domain Eukaryota; kingdom Metazoa; phylum Arthropoda; class Insecta; order Lepidoptera; family Tortricidae; genus Epinotia; species Epinotia demarniana. Next base: position 31,160,960 of record OX244260.1, read on the forward strand.
GTCGACATCATTCTGCAACGATCCAACGCGCTCAGCTGAGGCGCCGCACGCTACAACACAGGGGGAGGAGCGGCGGGGGAGCGGGGGGAGGGGGGAGTGGCGGGAGGGAGGGGGGGACGCACCGTTACTCACTCGCTCTACACACCGCCTTACGCCCTGAGATCACTGTCTCCGACGCCCCAAGATACGATTTACACTGCACGATTTCAAAATACCGACTCTAAAATCGTTCCAGAGACAGTAATCTTGAGTCCGTAAAGCTACGCGTCGTATCTATAGTTGTGCTGATATACGTATGGGCATGATCTAGTTCTATGAAAACAAAGTATGGACAACAAAATAATATATTTGGACTAGAAAGGACGACAACTACTACATTTACTGTAACAAAATCTTAATTATCTGATTAGTAGCTTTAGCTGAAACTACGGAGAGGTTAATTATGTGATGGCCAAACTAGTGGATCCCGAATTATAGTTATTAAGAATGTAAATGTTTCTAGATACGATGGCGGCACTAAATTCGCGTGAGAACTACAAGGGATTAAATCCATGTTCAAGACTTGGCCATATAGAGCAACTGTTGTAATTCAAATTCAATGTCAAACTCATATAGGGAGACCACACTACACCACTTGATTTAAATTTGCCAGCAGCGTTGTGTTAAAAATTTACTTCTCATGACTTTCACTGGTAATTAAATCTCAAAGTAGATTTGAACATAGATTTAGTACGTCACACTGAATGAGCGTTGGGCGATCAGCACATACCGCGAGCGAATGGTGCTAGGTTAGTTGTCCCTCTCCGTCAAGTCATGCTAGACGAGACACACATGTTTGCTGCGACTTTCTTTTCGAGCGAGGCAACGGTATCCGTCCGTCTAGGTTAGAAAGGGACGAGTGCCGTAAGGATCAAAAGAAAGCCGCAGGCAATGTCGGCCAAGAATCTAATAAACACATACAGGATAGCAACCGGTTGACGACGAGGGATATTTTTGCATGAATGGTGATTAATGGTGTTCAATAGCATGGGCAAGAATGTAAACAAGTTAGTTTCGATCTATTTGACACTAAAAGTTAACAGAAGTGGTTGTGTTCCATACTAATGTAAATAAGTAGTTGAACGTATTCGTAGGTAATAATCAACTGAATAAATAGGAAGATCGGTCTTCGAAAGTTGTGATTAATGTCAGTTCATGAAAATTTAAGTTATTTGGTTTCTATTTATGTCCAATTGTTTATAATAATGAACCATTTGAGTCAGTAATCTGCATATGTTCAGATTCACGTTATAAAACCAACCAAATTTGTATGTATTGAAAAATAGTTACCATTGTTGTTGAAATAAGATGATAGTAGACACTGTTCCCTTAACATATTGCCTGTTAGTTTATAAGATTCTTGGACGTTAACACTGAACACAATCACATAAATTTTATTAAAATTCAAGAAGAGAAATATGACGGAATGTGTCCAGTGTTTCATTAATAACTACAAGTCTACAAACTATTAAATAAACTGACCCATGCATAAAATTTGATGAGAGTTACTGCTTTAACGGATGAGTAAATAGCAAAAGCGTAGAACATAGTGTAAATAAATGCTATAGTATATAAATATCTTAAATATAAATGGTAACAAAATAGTCAATTGGATATACAATATAGTTATCTATGTAGACCTGCAGCAATGTTTATAATGAGAGAACAACAATCTAGAAGTTCCAAATGTGATATGATTATTGATACAATCTATTTTCGTATATTCTAGCGATTCGATTTTTTTACGATTTTCTATGGCTAATATAATAAAGAATTTGTTTTACCTCATAAAAGTGACATCGTAGATGCTTGGAATATGATCTATATCCGAAATAGTAGCTTACTAGAAACAACATACAATTTTACCAATTCTACACATATACATATAACTAGATAACAAGTATACCTAAATACTGTAACATGTATAAAGTTGTATAAACAGTTAAGGCACGAATTATTGTAAAAATATTAAATTAATGTTGTATAGCATAACATTCATTCGGTCCATGCGTAATTAAGTACAGTATCATAGAGTATTTGTTTTTAGAGATACTTTTAACGGCTATTTTTTTTAAATTTATTTAGACCAGTAACAACTACCAAATATAAACTTTTTAAATTTTAATAAATACTGGCCTAGAACTCTAAACTAAGCACATACATTTTAATCCGAACAACCTTTAGCTGTCCTTGTTTATCTTAATTAAGCCTGAGGAGAAAAAGTACGGTCTATTCGATCGCAAGTTTACTCTTGGTCTAAATTATTTCAGAGTTGTTGCAAGAACCGTATATCATCGATTACACGAAACTACATGAACCACACAAAACGTAAGGTTCAAAATATACTATAGTATTTTTTTCACTATCAAGTACTTCCAACATGGGTGAATTTATGAGAAGTAGGAACAGTGAAAACGCTTTCCTGACGTAGAAAATAGTTCTTATTATAAAATTTCCGGCTGGTCGGTGACTCGGGTCCATCACTGTAGAGCCACATCACTGTTCAAATAAGAACTGAACAAATCGGTTTGTTTCTAAATGACAGAGTTCTGAGTTGCATAATATTAGAAACCTATAAATTGGTGGAACATATTGTTTCGCGTACGTCGCGACTTCGGTTTCTTGGTGCGTACCAAGGAGACTAAAACATTTATAAATTCTGCCTAAACGAACAGGGTTATAATTATAAAAATCTATTTAGCTCTAAACATGACAACACATCCTCGATACAACCTTCTAGCACAGTAACGTAAGAAGAGAAAAATAAGTCAACTTCGTAAACGAACGGTTGCGTACACACACATCTCACATTTTACATCGGCAAAATAGTTTAAGAAATGGCTTCTCATAATATTACCCGCAAGCAAAGAGTGTCACAATGACCGTATCTGCGCCGCCCATTGTGGCACTCTTTGGGGAAGGCGAATGTCCAGCAGTGGATGTCTTTCGGCTAATATGATGATGATAATTATCAACTACATAATTTTCTAGGTGAAATATTTATATTTCATGAGGCCATTTTTATACTAAGCCAGTATTACTAGGAAATTCAAGTAGGTCGAATATTTGTCGATTCAAGTTCTTAATTAGTTTAATTACCCTCAGCTAATGAACTTTTTGAAATGAATTTACGTCTAACACGTTGAAGCTGATGCGAACCTGTGTGCGAGTGCGCCCGTCGTATTTTTACTCAGTCTATGTACTTTCCCCGTTCAACTATACCTCTAGCTTACCAACATTTCCATTGCTATCTTCAATGTCGTACGTCTATTCGTCTATAGCATCCCTATAGGGTACACCGACACTTTTACATATAAAAAAATCTATTTCGGATTCACTCTGGCGTACCACTGTATACGTTTCGCTACGCACTTACTGTGGGCGATGTGCTTACAACCCAAGTATGCGCGCCTAAGCGCACTTGTCACTTTGCCCTGACAATCAGTCAATGAAAAATTTAACAAAACAAATAAAAACATTCATTAATTTTGTTTCTGTTCTTGATGAATCATTTTGATAATAGTTTCCTGATTCGGAGGGTAATTTGGGAGCTTTGTATATGTCCAAAAGAAAAGTAGATGTCTTTGGGTGTTTGATCATATGCGCTGCTTTCTAAAATACCCTTCAAATAATTTTAGACTATGTACAGTTTACAACTATACCTGTTTTGAAACAGTACCATGAAAGTTTTTCAGTGAAAAATCTACTCCTGGGGACCGCTACATAATTTCTTGCGACTTTACTACCAGCGAAAACTCTGTTGAACTTATTTAATCAGAAAATGATATCTGTTTGTATTACTACTTACAAGTTGTTATGGAACAGGCCCCTGCTTGTATGGAAAGTCTTTTCGTTATTCGAGTATTCTAAACCCTATATTATTCCACTCGCAAAATCTCTCAAACTGTCAAAGAATGTTTATCGAGTCACGTAGAGTTCTTAGGGTGCCACAAATATATTTCTCCCAAACCTTCCACCTATTTCTCCTCTCTCTCTCTCTCTCTGTATGGAATTTCAGTAAGTGGCGACGTGCACAAGTCATCACTAAATTTAATTTTATCGAAAAAACGGTAACGGTGAAAATCAGCAAAATTTTAAATACTTTAAATTTAAATATCGTGGTAAAGCAACTGTGATAGACATCCTCATCGAACCATGTTATCTAAAACCTAAATCACACTTTCAGACGCCAAATGAAAACCAATGAAAAACAATGCCGCTTTGCGTCGTGATTCAATCATAACTGATTTAGTATATCAAAGCATATGATCGATATAAGAAATATAGTAAAAACATGCTCGATTATCGTAAAAACTTTTCTCACCACACTAACTCCGGCTTTGCCCTGTAATGCACAGCATTTTAGTTCTGTAAAATCTAAAACTTCTACTCTAACTTCTTGAACACCCCCAACTTCATCCCCAAACGGCTACATTTATTTAGTCACTTTTCACTGTGTCCAAATTACTGCTAATTTTGCCACATTTGTACTAAATCATGACGAGTACCCATTTTGGCATCATAGATGAGCTTTGGTACCAAAGGAATTATAAAGCTCATTATTGAATATCCTAAAATTATTGCCTAATAAAATCGAACGTTAAACTTCGGTATCTCTCATTATAAATGATACGTATAATTAAATACACACTTAAATATATATAATAATATATCTTAACATAATATAAACAATAAGGAGGTAACGAACTTAATTAGAAAACCCAAACCAACATAATTAAATAGAATTTGCAATCTTTACACAGCACAATTTACATAATTTCAGAACTAAGCCAAATATTTGTCTATAACCTCGCATTGTAAAGATTGCAAATGAAATACCAAGTGACAGCCATATTAAGTACCATTCTCATTAGATCCAGACATAATGCCGTCATAGAGTAGTAAGAATAGAGAATGAAATACAACTAAAACATGATTATTGTTACAAATTTTGGAAGCGACTATAATTGAGGTATTTTTAATACTTGTAAGTGACTAGAGTAGAGGTATTTTGAATTGTGATATACATACGGTAAACAGCAAAAGAAGGAAACATTTTTGAGTAATAATCTCTGTTTGTGAAATGTATCCAGCTTTCTATGCCGCTAACTGATACGTTTTTAGTCCATTTGTAATTAGTTCTCTATTCAATGAGTAACCCAACATTAATACATAAACCAAATTATACCAACCGTGTTAACACCAGGAACTTTGTTATACAAGTGGAATCTTTTTCAGTGGCAATGGCAGATATTGTATATTTATGAGAGTTTCATTCGCAGTCAGCAGAGCAAGAACGTCTGTACCGTGACGCCGCGAGACTAGAAAACCTACACTCCTCTTTCTAATTTCCAGTGCATGTCAGACAGGAGTCGTTGTGTCGCTCTCGACTTGTCTTGGCAAAACGTTGTGCTACACCATTATTTCTGAAGTCAAGTATCCCAGTTGTATTACAAAGCCGTAACGAACCAATCCTGGATGCCATAAATTTAATTGTGAAACCTATTTCTAGCTCCGAAAACAGAAGTTAATGGGTGACATCACCGCTGTCCAGGTATTGAATTTAGAACATATCAATTATATGGCATCTAGAATCGGGTCCCTTGGTCACCAAACCACGAAGGAGAAGAAATATAGAAGGACCCTGTGGCAGTGACGCGCGATGGTGCGCGCGGCATGCGTCAGGATATTTACCTTCAGGGGCACAGGCGGCACTTCCAGGTGGTAGCCGATGTCGCACAGGTTGCGCAGCAGCAACACACCTGAAAAATGAGTGTAACATGTCTTTTTATCGTAAACATTGATGTAATTGTATTAAAACATCTCCATTGATTCTATATGACAAGCAACTTTGCTATGGATTTGTTAACTACAGAGGGCTCTATGCTCTGTTAAAAACGTCTGACCTCCCTAAAGGACAAAGCCTGCTAATATCCATCCATCCATCCATCAGGCAATAACGGATCTTGATGACTGCCAACCAATTGTACTGCGGGCCGCTGAGATAGTTGAGGTAGTTGTGGTTGTTCTTGACGGGAAAATCCCTGTATCCTCGGACGAAGCGAGCTCTACCTGCTGAATAAGGATATAGAGGACTACCAAGCTTGTTCTCATTACAATTAGAGCCCAATTTTACCTGCATCTCTGTTGTTGCCGTATCGCGTCTCCCACGCGTCGAACAGCCGGTTGTAGTAGCGCGGCCCACTGAGGTAGTTGAGGTAGGTGTTGGTGTTCTTGGTGGGGAATATCCGCTCCATATCATCGGACTGTGTGAGCTCGTCCTCGGCTTGGATGAGGTGTCGAACGTCGTCGGGCGTCAGGGTGGACAGTATGTCACGTAAGTACTGGAAGTTATCATCAAATATTCAACGATGGTCAAGTTGACAGAAGGCATTTTATTGCGTTCAACGGATAACTGTTTTTACGTAAAACTAGTTAATAGGTAGACTAAATAAGGTTTGAAAAAATTGAAGCCGCCTATATTCTCCTTGGCAACTACAGTGCCACAATCGATTTGGGGGTGCGCGAAGTTGGCAACTCTGGTCCATTCTTATCAGAAATGTCCGAAACAATATAGCAAAACACATAATCTTACCAAATCTCTTTCTTCCATATTTGTGTATATAATATGCTTATCTCTCTCCTCTTTAGATAGATACACTGTGTATAATCTGCTGTCGTAAGGTAATCCAGTCTGCAAATGGTTAACACTAAAATTAATACATAAGAAACCAAATAACCTTTATTTTTACTGCCTATCAATTCAACTTATGGGTGGGGCTTGTTGTAGGCATTTATCTGTGTACTTCTCTCTTAAGGTACATATATCAAGAGGGAAGTATACCTATGAAATACTACGAACTCGTTCATACAAAATGAGAAAACTTTTTTCCACTTCTAAATATTTTCCAATCGAAATGACTTTTAGTACGTTATTGACACAATGAAAGACTAGGTTTATAAGTTTTCCTTTTTCAATATTTTACAATTTATAGGCACCATTTTTTTAAAGCGAAGCCTATAATCCTCTGTATTAGTATGCTGAAGCGATCGACATCAAAATCAAAGTGATTTGTCAAGATTTAGTTAGTGGAAAAAGTTTTCTCCTGAAATGGAAATTTCAACTAAAAATTACCCATTGTCAATCGCGAGCTGCGAGTCATACAGCTGCTAGCTAGAAAAATACTGACCAGCTTGTGCGGGCGGTCCCTGCACAGCATGTCGAGGTTGGTCTTGAGCGGCACCTGGAACTGCGCGATGTTGAGCACGGCGCGCACCAGCGGGCCCTTCACGTGCGTGTCCAGCGGGGACGCGCTGTGCAGGCTCGGCGAGATGTTCACCTGAGGGACCACGCTCTTATTTACTAACTGTTTAAACTGCCAGTCTGAGCTGCGGTGTTCAAAAATTTGGCGATGTAAAATGTGCCAGTGCCTAATGCTGTCACGGTCGCCGCTATCTACAACGTATGCGCGACTAAAGCGGGCCTTAAGACAAAGATTAACATTATTTAGTGCCAAACATCACATCACACACTCTAAAAATGAAAGTATCAGTCACAGCCATCAGTATTTGCATGCATGAGGCCCGGTTTATTCCAACCGTCAACACTAGTTTTAGTGAAACTGCATGCTGAACATCACTTTAAAAAATTAAGGTATCTGTGACAGTCAAAACTATACGACTATTTGGGATTTTCGGAAATATTGACGCCTTGTTGGGCCTAGATGTTCAATGCTAAAGCAGTCACGATTAATTTCATGACTGGTCACACCAAATACATGCCTCCAACAGCCACGGTTTCAGGTCCTCATCCAACAGCACGTCGATGCCGAACAACTCGTAGCAGTTGTACCGCGACGTGATGTTGGCCTTGGTCAGCGAGCTGATGCTCGCCTCGCCCGAGATCACTGTCTTGATCACCAGATCCTTCATGGAGTTCCATAGCGCGTCCGTGTCCACGTTTTTCTCGGTCTTCAGGTATTGGAACAGGCTTTGGAGCGTCCTGGAATGCAATCAATGTCGTATTGTGATGTTGCGGATTCAAGGATTCATTCGGTAAGTCAAGTAAAAGACGTAGCTTAGTGGCATTATAAGCTCTGAAAAATTAAATATATGAAGCAGTCATTGTTATCAACAGCTTTCAATACAGTGAAGCCAGCCAATGTAGCCTTGTTTTGCACACGAGGCAGATACCTAAGGTTTCCAAAACCGGTTTTAACCCTTTTTCAGGCCGGCAGTTGAAAAATTACAATCAAATGTCAGTCTTTTTTATTGTCATTAAGATACATGTTTGACAGTCCGTATGCGGTCAAAATAACGGCTCTGCCTGGAAAAGGGTTAAAAGAAAACGAGTCATAAACGAGTGTATAGGAACTTCCTGCCTCGCACAGCTAATCTGTGGAATGGCTTGTCGCCTGCGGTATTTCCGGACCGATACGACCTTCAAACCTTCAAGAAAAGAGCGTACTCCCATCTTACAGGCCGGCAACGCACTCACAACACCTCTGGTGTTGCAGGTGTCCATGGGCGGCGGTAATCGCTTACCATCAGGTGATCAGTCTACTCGTTTGCATCACATAAAAAAAAAACATTGTCTCACCATTTGTGGCCCTCGCAGGCCGCGAAGTCCTCGTTGGGCGTGTAGTTCTTGGACAGTCTGTTGATGGAGTAGTTGGTTAGGTGCATGTACCTATCGTTGAGTGATGCCAGCTCGTCGTTGTATTTCACTGAAATAAATTCATGTTCTTTATACCACGAGGGGCGTAAATTGAACCATCAGTAAATCATGCGCCACACAGAAAAAAACGCGCGGTGAACCCTACGCTGCACAATTTAAAACTTAAGTCTAGTTTTGGACTACGTATGAGGTAAACTCAAATTTCATAATGAGGCAAAGTAACTTGACTGTTCATTTCACTTGAATATTGCCAGCGTTTCGCTAGTGCTGTTAATTATTATTTAAATCCAGTTCATACCGAGGATTGACTAAGCAGTATTATTGTGTTTGAAATCAGTTTTTATAAAGAAAATAATTATTATAAAAATTCGGTTGGGAAAAATACATCGCACATCGTTTTTGTCCGCCATTTTGTTGTGTTGACAGTTCCAACTATTAATTTCGCCAAGCCATTCGACTGTCCGTCATCAGTCTGCTCGGGGCTATCTATCTAGTACAGTGATTGAGAATCTTTCGTAACGTCGTTGAGTTGTCATTCTTGTTATCATTCCTGTTACACGTTTCTGTTTCTCTATCTTACTACGTTACATCGTTTTGTTGAGTTTTATCTAGGTACAAATCAGTTTTACAGTAGGTTCAAGGTTATGTCGACATTAACTTATTACTATTATGATTATCCTACGTCTGGCAATATTTTCAGCTATCAAGTTAGTTCGCCTAATTATGAATCCGAATTTAGGTGGCAGGTGGGTGGCAATAGTGACGAACTTGAGTTCCAGCCAGTGGCGGCAAATGTGTTACATCAGTAGTTTCAGATGTCTCGTTTACCTGAGGCGAATCTGGCCAGTCCGTCCTTGAACAAGTATATCCTGAGCGGATGCACGGAGGTGACCAGCACGTAGAGCCGCATGTCGAACTTGTTCCCGTTGATGAGGTACGGCTTGGACACGTAGCGCTGCACCACCACGGGCCGCTTCTTGGGGATCTGCGTCCAGCGGGAGACCACCTTGATGCCGGTGCCGCGGGCTGACGCGGGCTGGAAACGGAGTAAAGACTGTACGTATCGCTTAGGGCTGACGAGGTTGACAAATTAGCCAAAGCTGCCTGCATGTGTGGGGCGGAGGCATATGTTCCTCCAGAGTTTACAGAAAAACTACATATAGGTATACAGTAGAAAAATACGACGTATCTGGAAGGAACATTTTGACGAACGTTCCAGGAAAAAAGGTATGCACAAAACTATGCAATGTGAACCTCCTCATTTACCTTGGTTCATAAAAGCAGATTTAAGTAGAAAATGAATTAAAATAGCTTTAAGGTCACGTTCTGGCCACATTCCGCTTAAAAAGTTTGCGTACAATCGTACATGATGAAAAACGAAACATCTCCAAACTGTGAGGCATGCAATGAAATGGAACATGTTTTGACGTCAATGTGTACGGAACGAAGGCGACAGATTAACTCTGTTTCGCTCACTCAATGTGAATAGGTTAGATATTGGCGGATTCCAGTGTATCTTGGGTGAGCCTACGTCAGTTGAGGCCAAGCAAATTTATTTAGTCTACTATTTAAGTAGACATAAGACCATACCATAAGTATTGGATGTAATATTGGTTAAGGTGCGATGGGGCTGGCATAATCATTACCTAAGGATCTTAAGTCCCTAATTAATAAAATATATATATATATCGCTTAGGGCCGGTTGTTTCGAGGGTAGTTAATGTACGGCCCAATAATGCCCACTTTATCACTGTCTCATTTTGACCCATGCTAAAGAGAGAGATGGGGCGCGGATTACTGGGCCGTACACTACACGCATTGTTTCTAACCACCGCGTTAGGTAAACCAATGCTAGATGAATCGGGGCGGTGGGCATATACATCGAGTGGGCGACGAAATTTATGGCGCACGCTAGTCGCGCACATTTCCAAAGCGGAAATCGATCATGCCACCTTGTTTTGGCATTTGTCATATGGTAAGCTACTTAGTTCTTTACTACGAATAGCAGCTTATTCATTATACATTAAGAAATTACAAGTAAGAACAAAGCTTACCGGTTTGATGATCCACCTCTCATTATTCGCTGCATACTTTTCCCAGTCGTATTTCAATAACTTTAAATCGTGTGGCAGGACGTAGGATTTGGGCATAATACCGAATTCGGCGTCACCAAATTTAGAGACCAACTTCTGCAGGTTTCTCCACAGGCGGTCTTTGCGACCGATTTGGAAGGTGCCCGGAAAGTGGTTCATTTTCTGACCGTCTTTTATCGCTCTGAACATTAGAGACTTCATGTGTTTGCCCCATATACCGATCCATTCAACCGTTTCTGTAACAAAAGAGTAAACTTCAATAAGATATATTTGATTAATCCAATCAATATACACTAGTTTTTTTGAAATTTTCCACGCTTTTAAGTAATTAACGAATAGTGAAGTTACTATTTTATGTAAGAATAATTTCATTGTATCGCACTCAAATAAGTAAGGTATCAAATAGAAATATGTGTCGCGCGAACCGAAAGCGAAGGCGATAAACATTATCTGATGCCGAGGAAATAATCTTTCTACCCTCGGGCGGTAAAGTTGCGTACGGCACAAGAGCAGGTAGATTCGTATTTACCTTCCTGCGGACATTCGGACGTATCGCACTCGCTCTTGACCAGCCGGAAGCCGGAGTTGGTGAGCGTTTTCTTGACGACTATAGGTGTGATGCTGGTGAGCTTCCACTTGAGGTGTTTCTGTATGGGCGCGGGGATCTTGAGGGCAGTGACCTCGTCGTAACCCACGAATTTGAGGTAAGGCGGCACGCGGGGGAAGAGGGACTGGCGGAGGCAGTGCGATATTGCGTCGGGGATGCAGAGGGGAGAATCTGGAAATTGACAATATTAAGACTATTAACATTAGTTAAAAACGGCAAATAATCACGTTTGTTGTATGGGAGCCCCCATAAATATTTATTTTATTGTCTGTTAGTATTTGTTGTTACAGCGGCAAGAGAAATATATCTCTGAAAAATTTAACTGTGTAACTATCACGGTTCATGAGATACAGCCTGGTGACAGACGGACAGACAGACAGACGGACGGACGGCGAAGTCTTAGTAATAGTACCCTTTGGGTACGGAACCCTAAAAACGAACAAGACTAGAAACGATACAAGAATACAAATATTCCGTAAACATTATACAAGGAGTAGGTATGTTACGCCAGGTTAGTCCTGATTTAATTTATAACTCTGTTGACAACTCGTTGGCTCCGGCATTCGCCAACGACTTTTGACATGTTTATGCGATCTTTCGAGTACCCACAGTACAATGTAACATATCTAATTGGATATACATACGACGAAAATAATGTAATAAGACGCAGAACTCTAATTAAGATTCCTAAAGAAAAGCACACTTATTAATAGTATAAAATTGTTAAGTATAAAATAAACTAAGAGATCAAATGCAAATGGAATAAAACAACCAATAACTAGTTTTAATGTCGTGTTGGGTAAGTAGGTATTAAAAACTATACTACCTTAACTAGACCAATGGCCTAACTACAAGTTTAAAAATATATCTGAAGAGAACCTTTGCGCATGACCGGAGCGTATTTGAAGGGATTCGTCGTGTGCAAAGCAGTGAAGAACATGTCTTCTTTAATGGCGTGTCTCTTCTCTGAAAAAGGTGTGACGTACGGTAACGAGGCCAGCGCGTAGGGATTACAGTCAATTCCCACGGATGAGAATCCGTGGCTATTGTCCACTAGCATCCGCTAGCTTGATCCCCCAGGGGGAAATCGGTTAGGTTGTTAGGTGAACTGCGACCCTATAGCGCGCGAGCCGAGCGAGCGAAGCGAGCGTGACGCGGAAGCGAGCGTGACGCGGCAACGTCCGGCGAAGCGCCATAACCGAACATTATCATTTTTTCCTAGTTGAATATAAAATGGATGATGGTAGATGGGAAAAGATGTTTGCTAGGATCCATTAGAAATAGGAGAGGCAAGATGGTGGGCCACCTGATACGGCACGACAGTTCCTTCCTAAACATCCTGGAGGGTAAAATTGAAGGCAAGAGAGGCAGAGGAAGGCCTAGGCTAACATATTTTAGTCAAATAAAAGATAAAGCTGATGTCGAGTCATATGAGGAAGCCAAGAGGCTGGCAATGGACAGAGAAAAGTGGCGGTTACTCCACCGACAAGAGCAAGGCTCTTAAGTAATGATGATGATGATGATGAATATAAAATAATTGCCGCTAGGTTCCCCTGGGTGATCGGGGTCAGGTGATTAAAGTGGATAACATGCATCCGTGATAGCCCTGTGCACAGCACAGGGAGGTATACGTTGTTGACGGTACTTGTTCCATCTTCTATATTTAAGACCAAGTCCTGCCCGCGACTCCGTACCGTGGAACTCGTTTATATCCGTAGCTCCATACAATTTTTCACCCCCTTTAGGGATTCATTTCTGGGATAAAAACTATCCTATGTCCTTCCCCGGGACTCAAACTATATCTATACCAAATTTCATCTAAATAGATTCAGCGGTTTAAGCGTGAGGAGGTAGCGGACAGACAGAAAGGCAGACAGACGTGACGGGCACACACACTTTCGCATTTATAATATTAGTACATGGATAGTATGATAAGTAACGGTATTCTGGCATGTTCAGGATTTCTCAAATAAAAAATGGATCGCCAGTTCATGAGTATGAGGCAAGAAGTGCGTTGCGTATGTCATATAAGTCCTTACCTTTAGCTTCGAGAACCTTCTTCGCCACGACCCCGTTAGTTTTAGGGGTCAATTTGGCGATGGGAGGGTCCTCCAGGGACTCGCTCTTGGCCGAAGGTTTCTCTTTCGACGCATCTGCGATGTCCGTGTCCATGTGATACTGCCCGTCGGGGGACGGGGAGCGGCTGAGAGCACTGCGAATTGTACTCAACATTACATAAAATATAACAAATTGGAAAAACCCCCGAAATTTTCATTACAAAGTCCTATATGGATGAAGATCAAAAAATATGCTACAAAGTTAAGGCCTTAATTTAATCTACGCTTAACTTTCTCATTTTCGTAACGACAATTACCCATATAAAATGTAGTGCATGGAAAGTGCATAAATATTGTAGTGCATGGAAAGAAAGTTCATTAGTAATGGCCGCACCTTTATAGACATGGCCGTAGCGAGGTAAGTGGACACCATAGCTCGGGTGGGGGCTTGCAACACTGCACATTCATATATCAAATACGATAAAACGACATAATTCTATAGAAAACGGCTCTAAAGATTTCGATTAAATTTGGAATATTTGGTTTACGGGGCTGAAAAATCGATCTAGGTCTCTTATCTGGGAAAAAATATTTTCCGTATTTTTATCGGAGATGTCCTCGGCAGGTACTTTTATTTGAACAAACAATATTTATACATGAATTTATTTAAAAAAAATCATGTTCTCGAAAACGGCGCTAACAATTTCGTTTAAATTTGCAACATAGGGGTTAAATGGGGCGAAAAATCGATCTTGCTAGGTCTCATTTTTAACAAAATTCGTTTTCTCTATTTTCACCAGAGCAATACTATCCTTAACTCTCTCCAAATTTTACCACAACTATAACTTAGCTAAATACTCACTCATCCGCCTCGTCCTCAGGCGGTTCATGGTTGCAGTTCAACGTATTTGAAGCGTTGACCTTAGGGACCTTGACCTTCTTCGACTTGACCTTCTTCTTGCCGGTCTTGACGGTTTTCTTAGGGACCGGCATAGAGGTGACGGAGCTCACCGGGAGCGAGGGACTGATGGCGGGACACGTCGGGGTTGGGGATTGTTGGAGGTTCTGAAAATATATTTGGGTTTTATTGGAGTACTCGGAAAGCAGATGCGGTGGCACAAAACTTTACAAAAATAAGGCATGAATTATACACAGACGGCGTAAGGTGAAGTGAAGCCGCGTCGCACGCGCAAGGCCGTGTTCTGTATAATTCACGCCTTAAGTGTACAAGTCAACCAAATTGTTGAATTGTAGGCAAAATATCGTATCATATAGTTTACATCATGAACTAAAGTTGACATAATACATTGTAACTGTAAGTTTTGAGCTAAAGCCCAGCAGGACTATGATGGTTGCGTTAATCGCGTGATATATTTATTTATTTTATTTATTTAAATCAGGCAACAAGGCCCACATTACAAATACCTTAAAGACTAACATACATATATCAATATAAACTTATTAATTTACTACAATACACACAATTACTGCGGTGTGTTGCGCAATTTCGTAGTGTCAGGTAATATAGAGCAGTTAGAGCCAATCAGTTATTTCTTACACCACTTGATAGAAAGTGACGGAACGCTTTATCATGACGGGAGGCTTGACTCTTAACTAATTCACCAACTTAACAGAATGGAAAATACAGGAATAGTATTGGAGTAGGCCTTTGCAAGCCTTTTTTCGGACAGTGTTGAAGCCAATTATTATTAGATAAAATATAATTTCAAATTAAATACCTACGAAATGGGTATTGGCATTGCGACATTTTACTGCTAATTGGCTGTTAGTGGTGGGTATTTGCTACAACAACATATTATGCAAAAGCGAACCATTTAAATTTTTGGTCTACAGACAAGGCCACTTGCTTTGCTTATTGACAATTTATAAACAATGTAATATCTAGAATAAATAATAAAATTTCTAAGATTGTTGAATTGTCTAGATATTTAAACCTGGCAACTCCTAATTCTAGTATGTTCTAGTGGGAACTAGTGACGAGGTAGACGCATGTTATTTATGTAGTTTTAATTATATAAGTACCTACATCTCTGTTTGTTCTCAAACAAATAAATACCGTTTAAAGATCATTAATCATGCCATAGTTTAAAAAGTTGCAAATAATTATCTCAATAGGAACACGTCATATTACTAGTAACGTCGTATATTAGGTAAATCTAAATAATTTATCACATTATTTGACGAAGTAACCTAAACTGACATTTTAGTCAAGCTATAAATGAAAACGTATATATACGTACTACAGCCACATTTCCAGTAACACACGTTTGAACTCGTCGTTCAAATACTACCTAACCACACATATCTAATAATTACACATATCGTGTACGTATACACTTGGATTACACACGCACAAAGTTATATCACTTCACTGCAGAGTTCAAGCGGCTAAAACAGCGGCCGATAGACTATGTCGGTCAATTAACAGTGTAAATCGTGTTGTACAGTCGTCAATAACCTCAAACAACACGCTAGCACATCACTTCCGGACATTATGGTACACATGTGTGCACGAAAAGATAATATCGGACGATTCTTCAATAAAATACACATTGTTTTTTCACTCGTCCACACGATATTCCGATTTTCATGCAAGAACAAACATTAAAATATAGTTTAATGTTTCAACCACAAAACCTTAAACAGACCCTACACTTTGAGATTGACCTTGATATTATCTCGTATTTTACTGTAGTAAAATCAACCAATCGCGTGAAATAGACGCACGTGTTACGACTCACAAACAGCTGAGATCCACGAGGTATATAAGCAACAACATTTAAAAAACTCACTTTTTCAACTATCAACGCAATGACTGCCATGTTGAGCTGGTATTTAAGACTATAATTGCGAAACACTGGACAGTTGACCAGTGTTAACGGTATTGCAAGACTTTGTTATTCAAATTCCGAACATGAGATTTTTTATTCCAGTCCCGGACTCCGCTCCTCGACACCTGAGGCAAGTGTGGACTTACGCCTCCATGGAAGCATCGGCGTTCAGAAATAAACCAGGTGTTGTGACTCAAGAGCAACACGCTGGAAGATTTCACTAATGAATTTGGCAAGCATTGCCGGGAAATTATTAAAAAAAACTCATTGTATTACACCTTGCACACACTGGATGCCGTTTCAAATATAACTACACAAACATGTCAAGGTTGATGAACGGGTCAACATTCCGACGGGATTGACGTGAAAAATCCACTATTTCACACTTCTTTGATTTCTGTAATTGAATGAAGTGTCAATTTGAGTAATTTACGGCGATAAAAAAAATACGGGACGTTAATTTGAAAGGTTTATGGGGAGGTCGACGGATTGGAGCAGTTATCACCGCGCTAGTAACAGTGATAATGCATCGTATTGACATTTCGGTTATTTGGCGCAGCGCCCACAGGAATTGATGCCACAATAATCTAAGTGGGGACCGAATTAACTAAGACAATAGGAGGGGGTTCAGCAGTACTACACCAGCAAATTTAGAGGTATGATTCACGAATTTACTTTATAATAGGAATAGCATCACGTAAACAACCTGGGTAAGAAATGGGCGGGTGTCTGTTTCAAAGAATCGAACAAATGTTAGCTTGGCAAGTGTTGCTAGGAATGGGGTCAGAAGGACGTTGACCAAACTGCACTGGGTTATGTATTTATAAAGGAATATTTTTACCGCAGTCACACGCTCTGCGGGTGTGTAAGCCATTGATGTAGGATAATAACCGTTGAACTGAGAATTTAGCGTCATAGTTATCTTTAGCTATTTACGTCATTATGACTAGCTTAGAGCGTATTAAATTTTTTTTATAACGCATTCAATAATAATTACATTCGCATTTTAATTGTGCGTTTGGCTTTGATACCTACATACATACATACATACATTCACGCCCTTATTCCCAAAAGGGGTAGGCAGAGCACATGAAACGTATGTTCCAGCGCCACTTTTAGCAAAAATGTGGGTATAAAATATCGACAAAATGTGATATTGCAGTGATAGGTTGCTAGCCTATCGCCCACAACACACTTCAACCCTGGTCCCTTAGTCGACTTTTACGACACCCACGGGAAGAAAGGGGGTGGTGAAATTCTAACCCGACACCACACGGGTTTTGATACCTAGTTGCATATTTATTGCTGGGTACGTAAATGCAATGTGAAAATTGATATGAATTCAATGGTAACAAAAGCATCATTTGTAATGACGAAAAAGATTACAATAATCAGGAAGATATACAATCGTACACAATATGTGCCTCCCGGAAATATCGCAAAATGCTTGCTCTGTCTATGTACAAGTAACATACCTAGTATCAAAAAATACGCAATGGTCTACTTCAAATACTTCTACTGACACTTATCTTCCATTAACCAAAAAGGGCATTGACCTAATCAATATATAAGGAAACATTAATCAGTTGTAATTATCGCTGTTTATCAAAAAAGAAACAACAACTTACCCTGCGGCAGTTTGAAACAGAAAGCTTCTTAAATATTTTTTTGATCGAACACATCTTTTAAAGAAGTTCTCTAATTCTAAGTCACTGTCTGTTATCACTTGAACAATAATTCTAATAGTAAACTCAGGCTATCCTCTTTACGCCGCATTTCCTCTTTAGAGCATGGTCACCTCTCGCACAAGTCAATCGGACACGTGACGCCCTATAAAAACATTAGAACGTCGTCACCGAAAATAAACTTAAAATTCCTAAACTTCCGCGAGATTATGTAAACAATTTACTGCGTGAAATTTAGCACCAATAAATCTCTGTGCGAGGACTTGTTCCGATAAAAGTAGAATAAAGGACTGCCGACCAGATTATGAACGATAATACGTTTATATACGATAATATGAGACTGTTAATGCGTGCAAAGCTAGCTGATAACGTTAAATTAACTAGACTATACCATGTTTGCGTAAGGCCGTTTTAATAATGCCACGGGGCGCGGTATATGTCACGGGCAAATCACACCCTGGTGTAGATATCAGGGAATCTGATATATAGAGTAACACACCTCATTTTGCAATTTAATTAATATGCTAATTGCTGTTATTTTTGTCCCTCTCTAGCTTATTGGCATTGGCACATTCTTTGGATACGATATGTCAGGGCTATTATTTATTCGCAGGGTTCGCACCGACCGAGCTTCGCGTAGTTGTGTTGTAGTTATATTGGTTAGATATAACCCATCTTTAGTGTAGGACTAGCTAGTTACCACCTGATTTCTACTCTTGATGGTTCACATGAGTGGGATTGTAAAAGGTTGTCCAATATTCAGGGAGATTAAAGAGCATATCCTCACACCTACAATAACCCAAGACAGACCGTCCTGACACCTCTTAACATTGGCTGCACAGGACCTCACCTCAGATATAACAGGGAGTAAGGAAAAGAAGAAAATATATTAATAGACGAAGCCAGAGTTCAAATTAGAATGCGGTAAGGACGCCAGCGCAGCGGCGTTCATAGATTGAACTCGATCAAATGTGTGAACTATATACAGCTTGTCGCCCCGCTACTCGCTGGCCTCCAGAACGCGGCCTTAGTGAAGTGGAGATTGGAAAGTTGGAAACGAAAATAGGTTTTTTCTATCTCAATGTTTTACAAAATAGAAATATACCCACGAAGCTATTTCCATTTTTATTAAAATTGAGGTGTTCCTCGGGATTTCTCACGGATCCTATTATTAGATGTTGACCAACTTGATATGGGAGTCACCCCGCTACTATTTGAATCGTACCTTTATCGCCGTACATACTCCGTGAGTAATGCCAAACTCTGTATTGACAGGGAACAAAAATAACCTTTTAATTGACAGCATGCAACTGCAACCTGCTTTGGCAACTACAATCGTCAGCGATACCTACACTCGGTTCCAATGGTTATGTTCACTTATAAGCAGTTGGCTAAGCATTCCGGAATACAACGAAAAGAAGCCTTATATGCACCGGCATTGCGACGGATTATATTTCGCGCCACGATAGGTACTTTTAATACCATGATGGTGGCCAACCAGTGTACGAGCTGCCCGATGGCAAGCAGATACCATAATCTATGGACGTTTGCGCTTGCAAAGGAGCCGCAAAACCACCGAAGTTGCGTTATTAACTTGAGGATTCTGTGTAGAAAGCTACATACATATACTATAGACCCTTACTCTCAGCTCAGCACGTCCTTGGGAGCTCTGGAGACTTTACTCACCGCCAGGAACACAACAGCATATAATTATATAGCATATGCAGCATACACGCAGCAAGAAGCGATTTTATCATTATCATGGCTGCTATTTTCTGTTGGATGGAGGACTAATAGTAGAGGAGATATTATAATAACGATTCCCACAAAGACCGAGCTAGATTTTTTAGTTCTTTGCTTGTACCTTTTTGAAATACTATAAAGTCTAGAAAAATGGAAGTTTGCAAATAGTGATTTTATTAGCTACCACCACCCTCTTGAAAACTTGATTTTGGGCTCGAAGTGACGAAGATCATACTGAACAACTTTTCTCAGGGGACCAACCACGAAATTGCGAAAAAATTAGAGCCAATAAAGAGTTAACTGTGTGGGAATGAATATGACCTATAACCTATTATTTTTCATATAACTTCTGTACTATAATGCTTCGTTTCTCATTCACTTCTTGCGGTACCCTAAAATCTCGCATCAAGTAGCGTATTTACGGGCCCCCAACATAAGCAAACTTGTAGCCTCACGTAACCTGTGTACATAAGCCTGTTATCTTTATAAGGTACACTAAAACAACTCGATAACTGCTAAGTAGTTGATTCTATACAAGTGATAACCATGGCATGGCGTGCTCTGGTTTTTAGCCGACATGTTGTGGGCCAGCGACGAATATACGCGCACTCCTAGGCTATTCTTTACGCGACCATGCCCCTCACCACACCAGTCACTCTAACGAAGCTAGACCTCTGCCTACGCTTAGTTACTATGAATCGCGGCCTCAAGATAATACATATATGTATGTGGGAGAGCGTTGAGGTGAGCTTAAAACACACAGAATAGCGGTGCTAACGACGGATATGTACGATGTACGACGTACGAAAGTGTGATGTTACGCATTTAACGTTAAAATAGATACCTAATCAGACTAAGTCTAGTCAAGTGCCATGAAAACGGGTAGGATTGGCATTAAACATAGTGCATATTATAAAACCGTGGTAATTGAAATAAATAGAAAAGATCCAAAATTCACGAGCAAATACATGAAACGTCGTGCCATTACAGGGGCGTACCCCTGGCCTACCCAGGCCAACTTCGTAGATAGGGTCGCCACCAACTAGGTAGATCAACAGTCGTTCATAAACATATCTATTTATTTTTTCCTCAATCCGAGGCCAATGGTGTTCAGAACGATTCAATTGTTATCTTAAAAACACTTTCAATTGTATTACACTTGTAGAACCCACATGCGGACGCGCTCGATTGCTAATAACAATCAGACGACGCTTCGTCCCAATATGAAGCATCAGCTGATAGCTCAGTTGATTAGTAGCGACGGGCCATGAATGCCTCTGGTCGCGGGTTCGAATCCGGCTCAGGCATTACATTTTTAAATTTTTCCTTAAATTTAAAATTTTACATTTCACCGTTCATTTCATTCGTACCAGCTTTTGCGACAAATATTGGAGCAAAAACCACTATACGCAAAGGCAGATTATCCATATAGGAAAACTAGACACGTGCCTAGGGGCGCGGGGTTCCAAAGGGGCGCTTTTTTGTCGTTATAATTTTTAATGTATGGCGGCTAGAGGGGCGCCGATGAGGTTTTTGCCTAGGGCGCTCTCGACACTTAAGAGGAAACAGAACGGTTGTTTTTCCATAGAAACGTAATCCCCTGTTTTCTCCCTGGATAATGGCAGTAGAGCAAGATTTTTTTTCCATTTAAATATAGGGCTACTATTGACATGTTCCCATGTTTTCCTTTTTTTCATAAATTTATCCTTAAGAGATATTACCTTCAAAAACGTAAAAAAAATGCCAGACTTTCCACTGTGTTCAAACATCCAGAAATCAATTTATACTAGATTATTTAAAAAAAGGAAGAGAGGAACACGGCCAAAGCCCTTATTTTTAATAATAAAAATAGGTCAAGTTTTGGAGAAGAAATCAGGGGACTACGAAACGTTGATTTTATGTTCTTTTAATAGGTATTTTCGGTCCAAGCAGCAGTTGTCTCTATCGCGCTCTGCGCGGGGAGGCTTGAGATTGGCGCGACAGCAATACATTTTACAAATACCTATTACTCAATTATCTCGACCTTTTTGTTTCCTCTTAATCCGCCTCTGACTTTAAGGAGATTCTCCCACTACACCGCGTCCCGCCGCTGTGCGCGGAGCGGCAGATTTTTTACACGCACATTCACGCGCATTGCCGCGTCGGCAGTGTGAAGTACTAGGCGTGTTTTCTATATATATTGGATTCTTGCATACGATGGTAAAATCTGCCGCTCCGCGCACCGCGGCGGGATGCGGTGTAGTGGGAGAATCGACCAAGTCTCGGATATTTGAGAAAAAAAAACTCACCACATCGTCTTCGTGTTCATTGTTGATAGCTGTAGTCCTGAGCACGTGCATGCTCTCCTCCTTGGAGGGCACATCCTTGCAGGCACATCTCCTGGGGAACGAGGGGCTCTTGGGGCGAGGGGTCGAGCCGAGGGACGCCAACGCCGTGCCATACGAGTAGCCACAGCCGGAGTTGTCTTTGATGCGTTTGGTGTTGCTGGAGAGGTAGGATAGGCGACTGGAACAATAATTATTAAAATTAATTACAAAAATTATTATTATTCCAAAATAAAGAAGCCAAAAAATATGCCTAGTGACGAAAATCCCATTCAGATATCTCCAAGAATTACGAAGCTACAACCGTTTTAATTTTAATATTGCCTGTTAGAGATAGAAAACGCAAACAGTGTGTGACGTCACGTTACGCGAGGCTGCCGGGGGGCCGCGTTGACGGCGGCGCCGAACCCGACGGGGCGCGGCACGTTGCCGTCTATTAGTGACGTCACAATCTTCAAGCGTCATCGTTTCATATGAAGTTGCGTTTTGCGAAAAAGGGGCAGAACATACCCCTTCTTAAAACTTTGGACACATAACTTCGTGACTATTTAACCTTTCACGTTGTTTTTTTTCATTTGACTACATTTTTAATTCTTTTTTCGAGAATATATAACATTATTGATTATTTTATTTAGTGTCTTCACCCCTATTGCAACAGTAACGATATAGACCACATTTAAAGGCTTTATTTTAACACTTTCAATTGGCAAGAACCCGTTAGACTAAAGAGGCGCTCTGCCAATTATTTAATCTGTGGCTCTGCTCGTAGGCGCTTTTCTCTACATACCTGTTATTGGCCACGTGGAACGTAGCGCTACGAAATTATTGGCAGTGAATGTGTTAATAAGCTTGCGTCAGTGGCAAACATGCTTATGAGTTGATCGTCAGCAAACACCGTAGCCTATGGACCAGAAGAATCACAAACGTGCTTGCTCTGATAAATAATGTGAATCCTCAGATTTGAGGATTCCTTTTGCTGAAAGCTAGAGACAAGTTCAGATGCCAAAAGATAACCCTTTACACCGGTTTGAAAAGACTGTGAGCTTATTTTACATTAAACTTTTTTTTTAATATTTTGATAACGTTTGATTTGGCAATATAACGATTTTCGGTTGCAAAGGGAAGTATATTTATATACTAAGATTGTCTTCCAGACAAGTTCGCGTTGTATATGTTGTTCCAATATCGCAGTATGCAGGTGTTATTGGCGGGGATGTTTGTGGCTCACCTCTCCTGTAAGTCATAGTTTTTCAGGTAAGATTCCATATCGGCACTTTCAGTACTTCAATCATAGTATAAATTGTTTAGTCTGTTGTTGGTTAATCATATTTTAGGTACTATCACAATTTATCAGTGCAATTTACATCGAATTTTCGAAAGTCTTTAACTATTTTAGAACTATATAAGCTCCGTCCATCGGCATAGTGAAACACGAATAAAATTTGTGTCAATTGCATATCAAAGCCTCGATGATTCCATCAATGTCAAAAAATCTAATCACAATGGAATAAACGCCAAAATAGTAGGGTCCAAAATTGAGGACGGATTTGCGTGGAATGTTTTGTGTCGTTAGATCTGAACTTGTGCAGTGAACGCGTAGAGTGCGCTTCTCTAGCTCAATAGTGAGTGTTGAAAAGAGTACCCAAGTTTTCAAATTAATAAAATAACTACTTTCGCGTAAAACTAAATATACATGTATTTTTTATCTTCTAATTTTTTGTATAATTACGACTAGCTACGTAATTTAATTGGTAGCAAGATACAATGTCGACGAGGCCAACTTGATTAGGTAACATAATTATGGCATAGTACAAAACAGCTTTGAATAGATTATAACCACAATAGCAGTTTGCAACATGATATGTGATTTTACCCCAATTTGTCAGTACAACATGTCGAAGTCATAATTGGGTGTGGCGTACAGATTGTAACAATCCGACCTCACGTGCATGCAATTTCTCAGTACAAATCGTTTGACAGTTGGGTCAGCAGCGCAACATGCCCACATGCCAGACGATAGCAATGACGAGTCAGCTTCTGAGAAATTGGGGCTGACAAATCATGAAATGTATACATCCCATTAAGTGAGGTCTTTGGCGTGTCTCTCGAGTTTGTGGTTACCAGACGTCAGGAAATTTTGCCACTTTTCAGGAATGCGGCCGCAATACGAGATTGCCAGTAAAATCTGTTTCGTACTTTTTGGAACACTTGCAAACTACTGTAAACTATATTTGAGGCAACTCAAGCCCTCCCCCTCGATCCTAAGCGTCAGGAATTTTATTCACAAATCAGGAATATTGCCAAGTATTTCCAAATTTGTATTTGGCAACCCTACTCCAGTTTAACGTGATATTTCTTCTCAGATGCAAAATATTGGTTAATGAAATATTATTGGACTGATTCAATTCA
Organism: Epinotia demarniana; assembly: GCA_945867215.1. Taxonomy (NCBI): domain Eukaryota; kingdom Metazoa; phylum Arthropoda; class Insecta; order Lepidoptera; family Tortricidae; genus Epinotia; species Epinotia demarniana. The sequence goes on from OX244260.1 coordinate 31,185,446, forward strand.
AAATGAATGAATGATGAATGATTAAAAATTGTAACATACTCGTAGTGGAACATGCAATGTATTAAAATTTCGCATAGGGAGCAAAATTATTCAAGCTAAAGTGGGCAATATTTTCGGATGCCCAGTTATATGTCACAACATACAGACTATAATCTTCACTGTGTATTAAAAATTATTGAAAACGCCCATACACAAATTAAAAACATCAAAAAATCTCCTTACTGACTGAACTTGTACCATCTAGCCATATTACTTGAGTCACCCCTTACTTGTAAAATTATAACTTGTACCTTCGTGCAACCGGCCACACAAATAGATAATGCAAACTAACTCTACTCTAACTAATGTCCTAGATACAGGTTGAACTATGGCTATTTATACATGAAGGGATGTGAAGATGACCTTTGGTGTATTTTTATCAAAATGTCTACTTAATGTCAGGTACTATGTTTCTATAACATTAGGTACTCTTTGACAAATTTATACAATGTTTGACATTTTTTCACTTATCACTGTCGATGAGACATCCGTCACGTTCTGACAAGTATGCGCGTGCGAAAGTGACCGACGTTTTATCCACAATGATAAGTGATAAAATGTCAACCATGCTGCTACCGCTGGGAATTGTTTGTTAATGTGCCATAATGTAGCGGAACATGTAAAATATTGTATCTCACTGACATATACTCTTAACTCCACAGGTGTCATGGATCCCATTATCCAACTGTATTTTTGAAAAGAAAGGGACTAATCTGGAAGCATATACTTACAAACAAAAAAAAACTGTGCGCATTCACTCAAAAACCGAATTGAGAACCTCCTCCTTTTATTTGAAGTCGGCTAATTAAATAAGAATACCCTGACGTTTTAGTTGAGTACTTGTAGATCAGCGTATGGCAAAACATGGGGATTGAACCCAAAGGTACTTAAGTGGATCTACACTATGATGGTGAGGCCCATATTATTGTACGGCAGCCTGGTATGGTGGCCAAGGAATTTAATGAGCACATGCAGAGAGGCTCTGATGAAGGTGCAGAGATCGGCTTGCATGGCTATAACAGGGGCGTTTCGTACCACGCCTACAGCGGCGCTAGAAGTCCTACTGGACCTACCGCCACTTCAATTGGTGATTAAGTCAGAGGCGCGGAAATCGCTCTACAGATTAAGAACTCTTGGACTGTGGAGCGACAACAAACCAAAGACTAAACACACAAACATGGAGACTGATGGTTTCTTAGACAGAATAACAAGCATGGGAAGTGACAAAATGCTACCCAAGTTTGTATTCCATAGGAACTACACAACAAAAGTTCCATCCAGGGCTGAATGGGCCGAAGGTCTAGAACCGCCTAGGTCTGGTATCGAAGACAGTATATGGTACACGGACGGATCAAAAATGGGATCCGGTACGGGAGCAGGCATTTATGCGAATGACTACAGTAGTAGTGTAAGCATGGGTAGTTTGGCAACCGTCTTCCAAGCGGAGACATACGCTATAATTGCCTGTGCACAGGAGAATATAGACAGGCAAACCAGAGGGCAGACCATCTATATACTCAGTGACAGTCAAGCGGCCCTTAAAGCACTTACGGCGCCGAAAGTGGAATCTAGACTGACTAGTCTAGATTCCACTTTCGGCGCCGTAAGTGCTTCTATAACGGCGTCCAGGCACTGAACAAGCTTGGAAAGCATAATAAGGTGCAACTAGTTTGGATACCAGGGCACGAGGGCTTCATCGGCAACGAAAGAGCGGATGAGCTTGCAAGAGGGGGGTCTACAATTTCTACAAATCACTTTGTAGGTCCAGAACCATGTGTGGGACTCTCGCAGGGAACCATAACTTCGGCCTTTAAAGCCCACGCCAAAACCAAACACCAACACGAGTGGAGGAATGAGGCGGGCTTAAGGCACTCTAAGCTCTTCATAGAAGGAGTGGACTCGGGCTGGACTAACAAACTCTGGAAATCCAGTAGGAAGCAGCTCAGAATCATATCTGGGGTGTTCACAGGTCACTTCGGGGTCAAGGATCTCTTGGCCAAGATGGGACTATCGGACAGTTTAGACTGTAGAATGTGTGGCGAGGAGGATGAGACTATGGAACACTTATTGTGTGAATGTCATGCCCTGGCCAGACAAAGAATGAATTACTTCGGTAACGGTTATCCGCAACCAAAGGAATTCAAGGTACTTCCGCTGAGCTGCATCATCCGCTATGTGGAAATGATGGAGCGAAGTTGGGAGTAGACATAAGGAGAGGGCAAATGCACAAAAGATCCCACTGGGTCGAAGTGCATCCGAAAGGGCCCTCATCTAGATAAGATAAGATAAGATAAGAAGTTGAGTACTTACTGCATTTGAGTTAGCCAATCCAATCATTTTGTGTTATTGAATCAATAACACAATAATATTGATTGTTATTGTCTTAATAGGAATATAAAATATCAAAGATACATAGTGAACTTTAGGGTTTTACGTTCTAATTCCCTACTACTGGGCACACGTAAATTGTATGCATTAAAACTAAATACCTAAACCTCCTGCCTAAAGGATTCTTAGTAAATGAAGATGACAAAAGTTTCTATCAAAAATTTCATTTTTGGTACAAGCTTTTATTGCAGACTGTGCTTTTCTGTATTCCAACACCAAACTACTCATTGAGACGATTCCAACCAGCCCAAACTCAACGGGGTTACGTCGGCTAAGTACTGAATTCCCATGGCCACCTTCTGTCTCCATCATCAGATCAGCTCGATGGTACCATATTATTGAATATCATCCAAACTATACTTATACCCAAAATTTCAGCTCAATCGGTCACCGGGAAGTGGGTCAAATTTAACTTACAAGATTTGATTACAGACAGACGGACAACGGGACAGGTGAAACTAAATAAAAGCTTGTAAAAAATTGGTTATAATACATTTATGCAATCTGAAAGTAGGTCTCTTTATAATCTTGTGATATTGTTTTGTAATTTTTTTATACTAAAATACCACTATCTTTATTGGACTACTGCATTGATACACAGATTAAAGCACTGATATCTGTATTAAATCTAATCTAATCCTTTTATTAACAAAGAAAAGAATACATTTTTAACATGCAAAAATATCAAGGGGCAAAGTCAAGTTTTGTAGTCACTATCAGTGGTAAGGCTTCATACATAGTATAAAACAAAGTCGCATCCCACTCTCTCTGTCCCTATGTATGCTTCGATCTTTAACACTACGTAACGGATTTGGATGCGGTTTTTTTCAATAGTGTGATTCAAGAGGAAGGTTTATATATATAATATACTACCCGTGCGAAGTCGGGACGGGTCGCTAGTCAAAAATATATCAATAGATAGCTTTGGCACTAAGCCAATACTAAGTAAGTTTAACACGTAATGAAGTATAGACCACTCACCTATCATAACCAGGTATAGGAGCTCCAAGATTGCTGAAGTTGGTATAAATATTATCAGATTCACTGGAAGCTCTCTGTCGTCTGCGGCCCTCTACACTGGCACGCGGCTCCTGGTATGATCGCCCCTTGGGCTTTTTTAGTATTCCAACTACAACAAAATACAGATTGTTTTAACCAAATAATTTACTTTAAAAACAAAATTCTTACCATTTAAATTTAGTACTCCACCAATTTGGGCATGCTCATCAACATGGATGCTATAGCATTCAAATCAACTTTTGTTTCCTTTGGTCTATGGCATACAATGACTGACTGTCAGTAAGTCTATTTAGAATAAACACTTCAGATTTTATTGAAATGTTGGTTAAGATGATGTCCAGCTATCAAGAAAAGTGCTTAACTTGGAAATTATTATGAAGATTACCCCTACTTACATAAAAACTTACGAAATCACAAAGCTACTCTACTAACTTCACATCTTTATAATAATATTATGGGTATTTAGTTTGTAAGCACAAATAGTAAGGGCATAAACAATTGACTTATAGGTACCTGGTACTGAAGACTTTGGTAAAGGATTATTGAGTATTGATTTCAAGGGTTGTTTCACAGCATATTCGACCATGTCATGGTCTAATTTTTCTATTAATTCTTCAACTTTTGGCAATCGGGTTTCTTCTAATTTAGCATTTGATATAGTTGTCACCAGTAGAGGTCTAATGGGGCTTGTTCGATTTAACATTGGATGTCCTGGCTGGTAACTGGAACAAAGAAAGGAAAAAATGAGAATTGGCAATTCGTTTCATATTCCTGTGAAGTGTTAGCTGCTAAAATTAAGTTTTGCATTCTTTACATAAAAGTTGATAGCAAAACAAGGAAATCTGAACAGGGAACTGGCCACTGTGTTGGGTACAAAAATAAGTGACTAAGAAGAAATAGCACAAATCGAGAAACATGTTAAAAAACATGTTTATTGTGTTTGCATCAAAACACGGTAGGTTATGTTGTGCGTCACTCACCCATGGTGTCTGTTTTGTTCGTGAGCCATGAGGTAATCGCCGTTGTGAGCCCGCGGTAGCGTGCACTCGTGGTTGTACCTATCAGGCGAGTTGTTCAGCGTGAAGAAACTCTTGTTGGGCTGCGCCCGGTGCCGCGGATGCCCGTCTACAGATCGCAGGGGATCCCGCGATGCATCCTCGTACGGCGAACGATCCACGCCCTCGCTGCGACAGCGGCGGCGCAGAACGCGACCCGCCGAGCGCCCCGACCCTCCTGACCACAACACAGACCCCAAGGGATCACACGAATCGAATCCTGCCTCGTAGTGCGGACTCACGCGTCTCCCATCCATAGCCGATGCGCCTATTCCTGACGCATCGTCCAATGTCCACATCGAACACCCCCACGACCAATTTCACAAAGGCACTACAAATTTAACAGATAGGTACAATGGCAAGACATGAACGCAGTGTCGGTTTTGAAGACCTCAACCTGAGGCCACCGACGACAGATGACAGACCGCCATTCAACGTTACCGAAACGTGCCAGCTATCCCGCCAAAATTGAAAGAAATTCACGTTCTATTTACAAAATAATAAATATACACTATCTTGAGAAACTAATTCACTTATTACGCACTTGTTAACACGTATGGCATCTTCGTAACGACCATAAAGAGCGATAGTAATGGCGATTGAGAGATTCACACATAGCACCCATTCATTAAAATCTATCTATTCACGTGTAGGTAAATTAGATTACGTTAATATTTTATTCAAGGCCAAGATGAAGAATATTGATTTTGCAAAAACGGTAAATATTCTTAAGATTTATTGATCGGTGTCTTCATTTCAAACTGTATTTACTAATTTTAAAAAGAAATTATTAAATGTATATCAAACTTCTTCAGTTAAACCGTACAGTTTATAAAGCCGTGTGACGTGATGTGCTATTCTGTTTTGTTCGAGTAGGTTTACACGAGCGCAAGTGAGATACATCATTGACATTTAAATTTTCACCTTTGCTTGCCAATACGACCAATCATAAAACGAGCCTTGAATCCTCATTTCACTACCAAGGTAAGCCCTGTGATACAAATGCAACCTTTTGACCTTTATCCGAGAGTCGAATATCAATGTAGACCAGATGCAAAGAATCGTTGACAAAACGGTAGGAAAGGAATGCACTGGGAATGGAATAGTAAAAAAAAAAGTGCGTTTCGTTGTTACTGTATTGATAATCTAATTATTATTACTTCAGACATGGCTATTATATGCAGTGATACGTAGTGATTATAATTATTCTCTTTGATATGTAAGATCCTTGGAAAAAATAATTTCATTGAAGGATTATATTCTCCATTGCGCATGTCACGGCGAGAGTTTATTTACTTTACAGAAGATACGATGACGCTTCAAAGGGCCCACCGCGAAAGGCATTCGAAGTTTTCCCCCTCTGTCAGACTTGCGAGTTCGTATGTAAGTGCGACAGAGAGGGAAAACTTCGAATGCCGCTGGCGTTAGGCCCTCTGGGCTGTAATTCCTATGGGGTCACGGGAGGGAAGCAATGCACAAGGCTTATTTACGTCATCCGATTTGACCTTCTGACCTATATTTTCCCGGGATGACATCGTATACCTAAATAGATTAATTACCTTCACTATTATTGACAAATTATATTGGTTTACTTTATTGTTCTTTCATATTTCAGTCACGTTGCAAAGCTGTCTCGATAAAGTAGGTAGTAGTAGTGCACCTATGCAAGTTTTTTCGTTTAGTTCCATTTCATTATACGCACGCACTACTTGTAACATCCGGTATTTTACTGGTCATTTTTTTGGAATTGGTAATCTTTGGATTACCAATTCCTGCCTATGATCGGAAGGTTTACATACAACTCAAGTATTTCATTTATATTTTAATACCGTAATTCATATTTCAACGGCTTTGCGTAGATATTAAAACGAGCGAGCGAAGTTCTCCGTTTCAGCTTGGGCGAAAATACTTTCGACATGTCGCATTTCTCAACCGGTCCTCATGAATTTTTTTGATCAGTTTCTATAATTATATCAGAAAAGACATTCGCGAGGTCTCCGGCTCATATAGCCCTTAGAGCATTAAACCAACAGGAGTGGTCACATGTGTCATTTTCCATACATAAAAAGTCTGCCGATTTTTGCGGGGGAGGGGAACGTCAAATGTATGCGGAACGTGAAAATAGCTACGTCAGATAAACGTCAGTTCATACAATACGTATGACCACTGGTCATACGTATTTGGCAGAGGGGAACGCCTGTCAATTGCCACTCCGGTTGGTTTAATGCTCTAAGCATATAGCCAGTAATATACCTGCGGGCATAGCATGGATGCCATTTTGTCACATCCGTCACGTAACGACGAGTATGCGAGTGCGACAGTGACGGATATCTTATCGATAAGTGATAAAATGGCATCCATGCTACGCCCGCTGTACGGTTAGCACAAGACGGCGCGCGTGCTCTCTCGCTCTACCCGTCTCTCTCTTATTAAAAGAGACGGGTAGTGAGAGAGAGCTCGCGCGCTGTCTATGGTCTAGTGCTAACCGTGCTGCACAGCACCGTGCAGTCAGCACGGCTATCACACGACGGCCCGCGAGTTGTGTCGCGGCGAGATAAAGACAAAGACAAAATATTTATTTGTAAAGGAATTTTTTTAGGAAATTGTGATCATGGCGCGCGTACCACCGTCCGCGTTGAGCAAAGGCAAGAAGGATAAGAAGGAAAAGAAGCCACCGAAGGACAACTCGAAAAATGTTATGCGAAACCTTCATATCAGGAAACTGTGCCTGAACATCTGTGTCGGAGAGTCTGGAGACAGGCTTACTCGTGCTGCTAAGGTGTTGGAGCAGTTGACTGGTCAGCAGCCCGTGTTCTCCAAGGCTCGCTATACTGTCCGATCTTTCGGTATCAGACGTAATGAAAAGATCGCTGTCCACTGCACTGTCCGAGGGGCCAAGGCTGAGGAAATCCTCGAAAGGGGTCTCAAAGTAAGAGAATACGAGTTGAGGCGTGACTATTTCTCCGCCACCGGCAACTTCGGTTTCGGTATCCAGGAGCACATTGATCTGGGTATCAAGTATGACCCCTCCATCGGTATCTACGGTCTCGACTTCTACGTTGTCCTTGGGTGACCTGGTTTCAACGTAGCACACAGGAGACGCAAGACTGGCAAGGTTGGTTTCCCCCACCGCCTCACGAAAGAAGATGCCATGAAGTGGTTCCAACAGAAATACGATGGTATCATCCTTAACAGTAAGAAGTGAGCTAAATATAGGTTCAAAGGTGTTAGTTATTTATATAAGTGTATCTCTATATTTTGCCATAAGGCATACAAATATCTTATGCCGCGTTTATACGCTTGCGATGGCTTGGCGCGTGAGCAGGACGCAGCTATGCGTTAGAGGGAGAGGGCTATAATTCGATCTCATTCGTTTACATAGCTGCGTCCTACTCACGCGCCAAGCCATCGCAAGCGTATAAACGCGGCATTAAGTCAAGATGGAGCATGCGTAAATTGTTACAATTCTTCATCGGTCAAGTATTCGCTTAGTGAATATGGAATATGGCTTTTTTAACAAGAAATACAAACAAGCTTTTTTTGAACGCTACCAATTCTTCTAACTTAGTGATATTTCTTGGCAATCTATTGTATATTGTAGGTGCCATCCCGAAAATACTTTTTTCACACCTTTCATTCGGAAAAGTAAGTTTTGCTCCACGACGAGAGGGACCAAAACGCTACTTATCTGTTCAAGCTACTTTTTTAATTTATACATTGGCATTGGAACATTTGTACGCAATGTGCCAATTGAACACAGATGTTAATAAAATAATCGATTGTAATTTCATCGTAGTCGATTCAAAACGAACATATTTCAAGTTTTAACTATAAAAATGTTGTATAAAAAATTATAAAAAATAGTAATAAAAATTAAGATAATTTAGATATATTTTAACAATAGCTTTTTTTAAATTTCCTCATAGTCGGTGTGAAAAATAGTATGTGTCACTCGGTAGCAAAATTATTTTCGTCTCGGGCGTAAACACTTGTATCCCTCACTACGCTCAGGATCCTACGTTAGAATCCCTCACTACGCTCAGGATCCTACGTTAGAATCCCTCGCTTCTATTGTAGGATCCCTCGCTACGTTCAGGATTCAATACACCGCCCTCGCCGTAAATATACTATTTTGCTCCCTTGTGACACAAATAACTATTATAAGACTCAGTTTCTTTATTATGGTGGGTAAAGTTACCAGCAATAAGATCTGCCACAACATAGCGCGCATAAATATCTGACACGACTCTATGTCTAATGCCATAAGGACGTGTCAGATATTTTTGCCGGCTTTGTTTCGGCAGATATTGATGCCGGTGACTGTACACACTAAGCAAACGAACGGCCAACGAACGCGAAGCAATTATGTGGCAGCTATTTGTTAGAGTGAGATACATAGCCGTTCGGTGGCTTGGTGTGTACCCACCATAATTAGAACGCTTAGAAGTATGTCGCCCCGACACAGCTCGCGGGCCGTCCGTGCGGGGATTTGTTTCTTGTCTCTTTCCGTGGTAGTACTGGTAGTGCATTTTATGCTGCAATCATTCCTAATCCATGGAATCATTTACTCATAGAGTACATCTGAATGACTGTCTATTTAGACCAGCTAGACAGTACTGGTTTACCACGAGGCAGCTTGATCCTGCAATCATTCCTATTACTTCTGGTAAATTTATACTTCATCGGTTTGTAAACCGTGTAGTTTAAGAGCTTGAAGCATTTAGCGAGCAGCGATAGTCTAGGAAATTAGATTCTTGGAGACAAATCATCGTCATCCTGTTATGGTATCGGTATCTTGTATACGTCCCACTGACTGCTGTCGAGGACTCCTCTCGTCGAAAAGAGATAGCGGATAATTAAAGGTTCCATTTTTTTTTACTAAAATTTGATATCCGATGACGCGATGACACACTGTTCAACTTTTGTATATTAGATGTATGTACTTGTAGGGAGCGACACCGTATCTGCTTATAGTTGAGCGTGAGATTTCGAGAATACGGAAATAGTTTTCGTTCGATATCCGCCATTTTTTTTGCGATATCTACATAATCTCGAACGGCCGTGAATAATTTAGTTTAGCCTCTGGGGCCGGTATTTGACAGAAGGGACGCATGCCCCTGGCGCTTCCCTGGCGACATCCCCACTCACTCAAAATCAGAACGAACGACGTCAAATATTTACTAGACATAACTAGATACGAAATAAAAGACAGTTTTTAGGAGAATCTGTATTCTTTTTTACACAGCTGTAACCTAAAACTTACGGTCAACGCTATTATATTTAATACGAATCTGACTCTTTCACAAGCTATATTAATAAAAATTTATAACTGACAATATTACATATCCATCGTTAAAAAATTAATGCTACACAAATAAGATTTCCTGCCACAAAAAGTTGGAATTTCACCTTAAACCTACAGTCTAATATTTATTTTTAATATCTCATTATTACACAAGGGTAATAATGTTTTAGTATAAGAATCTATTCTTGACACCGAAGAAAGAGTTTCGCTATGCTCGAAAGTGTATATCGGCGTAGCGTTACATCTCTCTGGTGTCCGGAAACATGATGCGATTCGCTTGGCGTACTTATATACACATTTATGATTAATTTCATCAGAGTCCATGCCGATAATCGAAATATAACTGCCAATTAAAATACCGTTGATTTCACCATTATCCTAGTACCAATATAACCTGTACAGACTGCATAGAAACTTATGGCTACAACATTGCAACATTGTAGAAAAAAGGTTTCTATTCATAAATCTATTTTTTATTAAAAATTAATCTTCCTTTTCGCAGGCTGATATACAAAGTAGAAAAAATATACATTGTGCTTAACATTACCATCTTTACAACATTTGGGAGACGTTTTGTAGGTTTGACTTCGTACACAGTAAACAAAAGGAATCGAAAACGAACGCGGAGGAGCTGTATATGCGAGTCTGGAACGGTTCTAAGCCGGCGAGAACACTGGTGTGAGAAATCTGTAACAACAAAAACATTTATTGGATTTGAAACTTAGTCTTAACTGTAAATTTAGTTGGGAACTACTTATGTACGTTTTCTTTTCCAGTGATTACCAGAGATTTATCAGAGATCATCTTTGACAACCGTGAATCAGTGCTTGTAGTTTAGTTTTATTGATTAGAAATATATCCTGGACTTCTAACGTAACGTAGTTAGTCCGTCAATTTGACGGTTTTAAACCCATTTTAATGGTTCAAAAAAGTGACCCAGGAGACGTAACCATGGCAGCCAGCACGTATATCATGGGACGGCCGCGTCATACTCTCGATTTTTCTCGCACTATACCTCTTGTTCTATGTGTTCTAAAGGGAGAGAGAACGGATAGTGCGAGAAAAATCGAGAGAGCTCGCGCGCCATCGCGTGATAGCCGTGCAGAGACAAAAAAAGTTGAATCACCCATTAGCAAAAGAATGCGACCAACCTTAGCTAGTGAGCAGCGCGATGTTGATCTCCTTGACCATCTTGACGCGATGCAGCATCTTGGCGAGCGCGGCGCGGCTGAGCGGCTGCGTGGAGTACCACACGGGCGAGTCGGGCACGCACGAGCGCTCCGGCTGCAGGTAGAACACGTCGTTGCGTGTGCGCACCGACTCCGGGCTGATGACAAACAAACGAGATTAATAAATCTATAAATTCTATTATACACTTGTACTTATATTATACACCTGTGTACCGTAATAAAAACCCGACTTTTCCATTCTCTGTATCCGCTGCCTCCCGCTGACGCACATGTTCGTCAGGGTGTTTGGTGGTATTTGTCTCCCGCTGACGCACATATGCGTCACTTTTTTTACTTAATTTAAACCCAATTATATTATTTATTTAAAGTTTCAATTTTGCCGTTTTTGTGATGTTTACAGGCAATCTCAAAATTTGAATAGGCTCGCGGGCCGCAAGTAAGGGGCTGGCGGGCCGACGGTTGTCGACCCCTACTATAAGATATATAGAGACAGTAGTAGGTGTCCTCAACGGTCGCTATAAAAATATAAAATCTTAGAACATGCTTACCATTTGGAAATATAAAATTCATATAGTTTTACAGGACAACGAAGAGGATTTTCTTCATTCTCTTGCTGTTCATATACTTTCTTTTTTCTGGAATTCGCTTCTGTAAGAAAAACAAAATACAAATATTAGAACAATATATTTCACAAAAGTGAAAATAAATTGTTTTTTCTTTAGCCACAGATAAACATTGCGAAAATAGACCTAAAGTATAAATATTTGTTTAATTTTAGATTATTAAATTCATAAAAACTAAAAATAAGGATGTTGTTTGATTCTGACGTCACAAGCAAGTGATTCCATACTAACGGAGCGTTTTCGAAGTTTCATAAAAAAAAACTAATTTAATTTTAGTCAAATACCATATTTACATAACAGGTTTTTTTTATACCATATAGACAAATAAATGTTCGTTGCACTGGATGGTAAGTGGTCACCGTAACAAATGGACGCCTGGAACTCCAGGAGCATACCAACATACAACAACATACTTACGATTAAGCTGTCAATACACTGTTGGTACATATAATATCTAACGGAGCTCACCAAGCGCTGATTGAGGAGGATAAAACCGCAGTAGAACATTTCTAGAGCCGGGTATTTTGGCCTGCCCCGGCTGGTTTGGGTTTCGTTTCCAATGCTTCATTATGTGGGAGAAAGACAGCTGCATATGCTCATCAACCGTCTAAAAAAAGTAGAATTACAATTGAAATAAAATAAAAAACGAAAAACTAAACAGCTTTTTTACATATGTCACTACTATGATGAAGAGGAATCCAAAGACACCTCATATGTTGACATCCATCAAACGGTTTAGGCTGCAGAGCGTGCCAAAGAATAAGACATACACACACACATACATACATACATACATACGGCTCTTCGGCATTCAGGTAAATACTAATTTATTAGTAAAATGCAATTTAAGTCTACTGTAATAATCATTAATACTTCATACTATAAACACAATAGGGAAGATGCAATATTTTAATTTTTGCTTTCATTTGAAAGAATATCATGTAGTTAGACCACGAAAGTATAAAAAAAAATTAAATACTATAATTTATAGTCCAAAATTCTTGTTATAAAATGACAATTCAAACTATCGCGCCTACATGGATCTACAGTTCGTGTGACGTCACTCATGTGTGTCAGTCGCCACATTTGTTTGTCCGTGGTTCGATCCTAGATGTCATATAGAGTTACCGCTTTGACTTTCGAGAGGAGTGACGTCACCTGACGCTGATTGTTGGATTAAACAAAACCCGTTTCCGTTTCACATTGTTTCAATTCGTAATTATTGTTAGAAATTAGTAGAAACTAAAGTAATATCAAAACGTTTCACTGGCTAATGTTATGTTATTTCAACATTTTGTTCCCAAAATAATGGTAAATATTATAGCTGCATCTCCCCTGTTAAGAGTGGAATTGTGATTAGAAATGTGCATTAAGAAAAAAGTTACGTTAAGTTTTTTGAACTGTAGAACGAGCCTAGAATCCCTAGACCTTGTTCTTAGCCTTAGATAAGGTACTCACGACTAGGTTGAAATGTTTAGTGTTGAAAAACATCAGTGTGGATAGCAGGACGTGCGGAGAATGCGCTCCCAGCTGTTTGCTTTCCCATAGGTGTTCCTCTTCCACTCGGGTTACTATGTACTCTGTGGAAGAAAAGAAACCAAACCAATCATACAATGCAGCATGTGAACGTTTAGTGTTTTCATAGTGTATATAAGTATGAAAATACCTTCAGAGCCTACTGTTTCGTCTGAACTATTAGGTCCTTACCTATGAAATGGGCGTTTTGTATGGAGAATTTTAAGAAAACTGTGATTTTCATACAATGAATTTTGCGGATTATTCAGCAATGTCAAATTCAAACCAAACAAAATTTTGGTAGGAATATAGAAAACTTTTAAGCTGTACATATCTTAATTACTTAAAAATAGTTCGCATCATAAAACTATACTTAATTGAAACACTTGATCCGGCAGCCCATGAAAATGTGCAAATGCAAATTTTGACGGACAACTTACTTACATACTTTTAAACTTGCATATGGACCAGTCAAGTTAATATAAAGCTTGTAAAAATTAAAAACTTTTAATTGTTAAATCCTTTGTTACAAATAGTCAAATATTGAAATTAAGAAATAATTTGGAAGTATATATAAATGACTAAATTACGTATGATATAATATCTGTGAAAAAAACGCCAATTTAGCGCCAGTAGGTAAGGACCTAATATTTTTATACGAAATACATTTTGTCAATTTCGTAATGAAATTAATAACGGAAGCTGTAATACTTGAAGAATACATCAATTACTTGGATGAATGATTTGAAACTTACGTGAGTCATTGTATAAGACTGAGAATTTCTTGGCAACTTCGTCCAAACAGTCCGTGAACTTCTCATAATATGGATCCGTAAATATGTTGTCTATCCTACCATTTTCAAATAGATATTGCTGTATACCTGAAAAAAAAAATCAATATTTTCTTGTTAAATATAATAGACAAATAACGCGTTACATGCGTGATTTTTTTGATTCCAGTTTTCACTAACGTCCAATATTACATCAGATTGTTTTATTTCATATATCGTATGTAGGTATGCGAAGAACTATTTACGAGGTAGGACACCAAAGAAAACCTGAACATTGAAATGCCGTACTCACCTAAAACCAAATAATAAATAGTGTCTGGCGCATACTCGCTGCCGTTCGGTTTCCGCACCTCCTTGACGAACAGACAGAGCGAGTAGTTGAGCTCGTCCGCGGTGAGCTGCAGGATTTCTGACTTGAAGGGCTTCCGTCGTATCGAGCTCTTTTCGATTTCCGCGTTCTTCGTCATCACCCACTGCTTCCACGCGTTCACGCCAAATGTGTACTGGAATATGTGGATTTGTTAGTGTTTTTTGTATGAATGTATTTATGATTCCTGATTAAATTCAATAGGGAAGATGCAATCTTTTCATTTTTGCTTTCATCGGAAAGAATCGCAAACAAAATTCAAATTTCCTGTTACAAACTGACAATTTAAACTTTCGCGCCTAAAAGGCTCTACAGTTCGTGTGAAGTCACTCATGTGTGTCACTCGCCATATTTGTTTGTCCGTGGTTCGTCCTTAAATACTAAGGGGACATAAATACTAAGGGACAATCTTACACAAATCGAGCTAGCCCCATAGTAAGCTCAATAAGGCTTGTGTTACGGGTACTAGACGACGATATATATAATATATATAAATACTTAAATACATAGAAAACATCCAAGACTCAGAAACAAATATTCATGCTCATCACACAAATATTTGCCCTTACCGGGATTCGAACCCAGGACCTTCAGCTTCGTAGGCAGCGTCACTACCCACAAGGCTAACCGGTCGTCCTTAGATGTTATAGAGTTGCGTAAGTTTTGCCAACGCGCGCAGCGCCGCAACCGCGCGCTCCTGCTCCAGCACCATCATGTGGTGGTGACTAAGGATTGTAGCTAGCTACCTTCAAGCACATGTTGGCGTCGGGTTTCTCGGCGGGCTCGCGCGGCGGCTCGGGCTGCGGCGGCGGCGGCTCGGCGCGGCGGCGCTTGCTGGCGCGCGTGGGCGGGCGCGCGGCGGCGGCGGGCGCGGGCGCGGGCGCGCGCTTGCGGGGCGCCGCCGCCGACGCGCGCAGCGCCGCCACCGCGCGCTGCTGCTCCAGCACCATCATGTGGTGGTGACTAAGGATTGTAGCTAGCTACCTTCAAGCACATGTTGGCGTCGGGTTTCTCGGCGGGCTCGCGCGGCGGCTCGGGCTGCGGCGGCGGCGGCTCGGCGCGGCGGCGCTTGCTGGCGCGCGTGGGCGGGCGCGCGGCGGCGGCGGGCGCGGGCGCGGGCGCGCGCTTGCGGGGCGCCGCCGCCGACGCGCGCAGCGCCGCCACCGCGCGCTGCTGCTCCAGCACCATCATGTGGTGGTGACTAAGGATTGTAGCTAGCTACCTTCAAGCACATGTTGGCGTCGGGTTTCTCGGCGGGCTCGCGCGGCGGCTCGGGCTGCGGCGGCGGCGGCTCGGCGCGGCGGCGCTTGCTGGCGCGCGTGGGCGGGCGCGCGGCGGCGGCGGGCGCGGGCGCGGGCGCGCGCTTGCGGGGCGCCGCCGCCGACGCGCGCAGCGCCGCCACCGCGCGCTGCTGCTCCAGCACCATCATGTGGTGGTGACTAAGGATTGTAGCTAGCTACCTTCAAGCACATGTTGGCGTCGGGTTTCTCGGCGGGCTCGCGCGGCGGCTCGGGCTGCGGCGGCGGCGGCTCGGCGCGGCGGCGCTTGCTGGCGCGCGTGGGCGGGCGCGCGGCGGCGGCGGGCGCGGGCGCGGGCGCGCGCTTGCGGGGCGCCGCCGCCGACGCGCGCAGCGCCGCCACCGCGCGCTGCTGCTCCAGCACCATCATGTGGTGGTGGTGCATGGGCTCACCTTCTAGACCTGGCACGCACAATAGTACATTACTACAGAGGCCGAGAAGTAAGGGGTTGCTGGCCGAGTACATATAGACGGCCAAGCGTAGCGAGGTCGGATAGTTATGGGGCTGGTAACCCCTTTTCACGCAGAGGTATTTTCTCAAACATGCAATGAAATACTAAATTAAAAAAAAACTCCAAGAAATCAAACATTAATTTTCATGGCTGAACGCCGTGATTCTGTGCCACAAATTGTGAAAGAAAAAGACAATCTTGCAGGTTTAGGCCTCCAATTTTGTATCAAATGCCATTACGGATCTCTCGTCTCGTTTAGCCCGAAACGTGACACTTCGAAGCCGATTATGAAGAACACATCGTCAATATTACATTGCATGTTTGAGAAAACTTTAATTTACATGGCTGAACGCCGTGATCCTGTGCCACAAATTGTAGAATGGAAATTAAAAAAGACCGTCTTGCCGGCCTACGCCACCAATTTTGTATGAAATGCCATTACGGATCTCTCGTCTCGCTGACGCCCGAAACGTGACTTCGAAGCCCATTATGAAGAAGACAACGTCAATATTTCATTGCATGTTTGAGAAAATTATATATATACCTGCGACCACAAACCACAACACCCAACCTCTTCAAATTACACTTTGTCGCCTGGTTCGCGAAGTGTGTAATAGACACTGAAGGTGTAGGTAGTCTGGTACAAAGAAGGCCGGAAATTATGTATTTTATAGCCAGTCTTAATAGTACATTACTGCAACCGCCGGGAAAGAAGGGCTTGCCGGGTGAGTAGGTATAGACGTAGGAGGAAAGTGATACGAAGCCGGCAAGCCCTTTTCACGGCTAGGCACAATGATGTAATATAAAAATTACATAATACAAGCGCTCCAAAAGTGGCACACTAAAACTCATGCAATTGGCAGATCTCGCCTCAGTATCGCGCCGTCAATGGCTACGTGCAAACGTGTCGCAGTTGTCAGATTTGCAGCGCAAAAAATAAAAGATGCGGTCGTGTGTGATGCGATTTTGCACTAACTATACTAAAAAGCCAGGGGATAACGTATCATTCGTAAGTAATCTACTTTTATCTTCATATCAATACATTTTACGTATTCAATAATTACGTGCATAAAAGAGATTTCCAGATCATGTTGAGTGCAACAAAAATATACCCGAAGCGTGAGTGCGATAGAGACGCAATATCTTTGCCGATCAAAGAATAACACATAAACAGAGGGGTCTTGATAAGATCGTAGGCATAAGATTCGTGATTGATTATTGATCAAGTTTAATGGTTTTGAAATTATTATAATAATATATGTATCTCTATTATCCTTATTTAGTTACATCCTATGCTAACTTTATATAATAAATCCCTTCTTGATAAAACTTAAAATGCCTCTGTTACAATAAATGTGATTGCCCGTTTATTAAGCATACAACATTAAATTAGAGAGAGAGAGAGAGAGGGTAAACTCAGGTTTACAGTCACTTGACAGCCGTTTATGCCAACAAAAAACGTATATTTCGACACTCTCTAGAAAGAAACTATGTTTGTGTTGAGAGCCGAGCATCTTAAATCGAGACGTATAACGAGAAACGTAACGAGAATATGATAAGAGGCAGTGTCTAGTCTGATTTATTAATACTCTTTGTCCATGTAAGCGAGACGGCATGCTATGCTAAGAAACAGAGACAAGTATAGTTTCTCTGCATCGTACGTCACAACACATTTACTTGTCTGTTTTTCGCTCCTGGAAATAAGCATACCGTCCTGCTCTCATTTGAAACCCATATTAGTGTGTAGCTACAATATTCGCAGCTCTTTCATGTGTGCGTAAGCCTGGCCATTTTTAAAAACGGTCTTTCGTAAAGACAACGTATCTACCTCATTATTATATTACATCATTGGCTAGGCATGTATAGTGCTTTTCTCAAACAATGAAATAGATGAAAAAAATAAAATAAAATGCAATGAAATAAAAAATATCACCACTCAAAAAACCAACCTGTATAAATTTATGTATTTGTCCTTCAATTTTGGCGGCAACAAGTCATTCATTGCTAATTCGGCGTCCGCCCTCAATTCCGGCGGAGTACAATTAGTTTCTTCGTCGCTGTTATGGTCGGAACTCATTTTGAAATTTTATTTATGATTATCAACTACAAATATAAAATCCAGCTACATGACAAAAGACTTTTAATTTTCCCTACAATCCATGTTTTTTTTTACGGAAGTCGTCCGTATTACGCGTGTGTAGTGTTCGAATAGACCCTATTAGGGCCATTATACGCAAACTGATAATGAGTATCTTAATTTCTATAATAAATAAAATAAATGCCGAGGATTTTAAATATTGTCTATGATCTCTGGTGACTTACGAATAGACAATATTTTAAATTTCTTTATCAACACATTGAATCATACAGCTTTGTATTCTTAATATCAGTTCGTGTGTAATAGGCATTAACGCGGATATTTTTGGTCCGATAACCATTCAGCCAAGAGAAAAAAAATTAAAAAATATAATTCAGCTGTTTAGCCTGTTCATGAACGCAGACGCCATATTTAGATAATTAAAAAAGAAACTTCCCGGCCTAGGCCTTCAATTTTGCATGAAATTCCTTTACAGTTCTCTCAAATTGTTCCGCCCGAAATGTGATACTTCGAAGCCCGTTATGACGCACGTAACGACGACATTTCATTGCATGTTTGAGAAAAAACCTTTGTCGAGCGGTAAAACCATGAGTAATGCTTGCTACAAATGTAACTATACAATCGTAGCGATTAATCTGTGCAGTCCGATTTGCGCAGTTTTATCGACTTCGTGTATGACAAATCGTAACGATAATCTGCAAAGATTTGTCGTACATACGATCGATAAAACTGCACAAACGCACTGCGATGTCAAATCGCTACGATAAATCGTTGTCGTGTATAGCAGGCATCATGTCCGACATGAGAGCCCGCTACCTGCTGATGTGCGGCGTGCATGTTTAATACATATTAAGTTATTTCGTTTTATAGCTGTTGGTTCTCCTAAAATAAATAAATAAATGACATGAGCGTTTACGCCGCTGACGTCCCTGACAGCGGACGCTCCGGTCTTAAACTAGGAAGACTCGAGTCGAGTGACACGTATATGAGCCAGATATCATCAAATATTGACATCTTACCGGGCATGCCAGGGTGCGAGCTCGGCGTGATTGTGTTGGCGGTCATGGCGGACTCGAGGTCGACGGGCTGGTCTTCATATTCGGTGGCCATCTTCAGTGCCATCTGCAGCATGTCCTCGCCGAACGCGTTGTTGCCGTCAATGCCGGCCACCGGACTGAAGCCTTCCTCTGCTAAAATTTTTATTCCAATATACTCTAGAAGCTCTTCATTGCGGCATCAAATCAAAAAGTTATTAAATGGAAAGCTATTTTTAAAAGTGATACATCTGTTTGTCTGGAGCAGTTGGCTCAGTAATATCAGAGATTAAAGTATGAAGTAGTAAATAATAAATTATAAGTACTTACTTTTTTGGATATCTGAAAGTTTATACGAAATTGAGTATCTGATTTGATAACAATATCTTCGTACTGATGCAAAGTGTTTGGGGGGCATAATTGTTTCTAATAATTGTAATTTGTCCACTTACTTTAGAATTTAAAGAAGATGACTAGTAGCCACATTTATTATGCTTACCATTATCATCATCTGTATCAGAATCACTCTGATCCTTCTTCTTGTCACCGGCCACCATCTCGGCCATCATCAGCAGCTCGGCCTCGAACGGATCCGTCGGCATCTTGTCATGGATCTTATTGATCTCTTTCATTATGCCCTTCGCGGAGTTCCGCGTCGTCGGAATGAACACCGGCGTCGGGATCGGGATCGGAATCGGCACGGGAACGGGGAACGGAAGCGACCACATGGCACAGGGAACGGGGACGTATATAGGTACCGGTACAGGTATCAAAACGCGCCGCTCCAAGCTCGGATCAGTCTGGCACTCCTTGGTGCACGGGTGCGGACGGCAAGAGACTCCCTTCGAGATCATCATCGGTTTCGACATGGTCGCCTTATTGGCTACCTCTCGAGGAGGCAAGGTTTTGACTATGACGTGGTTGTATATCTTGGGGGGCGGCGGAGGAGGTGGCGTTGGGGGCTTGGGCGGGGGCGGGGGAGTCTTGGGCGCCGCGGGCGGCTCGGGCTCGGGGGGAGGGGCCTGCACCTGCAGCCGCTTGGACTTGGCGCGGGTCATGGAGGTCATGGGGGTCATGGCCGGCATGAGCGGCGGCGGCGCGGCCAGGGACTGCACGTTGGAGATCACGGGCAGGCCCGACGATCGCGTTTGCGTTTTTGCTACTGCTGGAAAGAGAAATGCATACTTGATAAGGCTATGCATACTCAAGGTCTCAAAAGCCATCAAAATAAAAGTTCAGTGGATAAGTCCAGTAATTTAACTCTGTTTTCTTGCATACCGCCGCTTGCGTGATATCCATTGTTTTGAACAGGGAATTCTCGCATCGCATATCGATAACATTCCTCATAAAAATCGCACTGCAATAACCATTACTTACCATTGTTTTTATGGGCAGCGCCACCAGAGTAAGTCCGCCTAGGAGCACCCGTTGGAACGGCCTTTTGTTGGTCCACAGCTTCACCAGGCATTAGAGGCGGCGTGTGTTTGGAGTATTGACCCTTTAAATTAGAAATAGGTTTAATTTTCAATCCAGTTACACAAGTTTTTGTCAAACAGAAGTAAGAATAGGTTCAAAGTAGTAGTCTTAGATATTCTAGATGGTCAAAATTAAACACCAATGTGATGATAAATCTTAGCCCAATTCATGATAATTTGCCTTACCTGGAATGCCATGACGCACTGATACGTGCAGAAGTTCCGAACCGTCGCGTCCGACATCGTCAAGTGGTATTGCGCTAACGACGTTCGTTTGCACATATCACATTTTATTCTAAAACAAAGTCAATATTTGACCAATCATGTATATTTTTGAATGAGTTATAATAAATAAAACTAGACCAAAGTGTTTTTTACTAACCCCCGACGAAAAAAGAGGGGTGTTATAAGTTTAACGTGTGTCTGTCTGTGGTGTCGTAGCTTCCAAACGGATGGGCGATTTGAAGAGGTTTTTTTTGTGTCATAGATAATTTTATCCTAAGTGTTCATAGCCATGTTTCATCAAAATCTGTTCAGCCGTTTATGAGATATTCGACTTTGAAATGAAAATGTCGGGGGTTTTTCAACTTTTCTAAGTTGTAGTTATTAGCTGCATAGCTTATATATATGTCTAATTTCGTACCTTCTTGATGACACTGCGTTTACGGAAACTTGATAGAGATTCAAGCAATTTAGCGAGCACATCATAACGACCTGCCCTGAGCTTTGCACCCGCCGTATCATGTCAAAGTTGTACTTCTTCACCTTGCACCAGTTGCAGGGCACGATGTGTCGCGAGTTGCTGATGTACACATTCATACACGACTTGGAGCAAAAGCAGTCAGGGTTCTGGGTTTCATATATAGTGAAGCAGTTTGAGGACTTCCGCTCGAAGTATTTCTTGCACCATCGGCATTGATCTGCAATACAGCCAACCCGTTAAGATTCATACAAGAGACACACTCCTACAGATGTAGATACAATCTTAAATTTAGGTTCTTCCTTGAATGAAAATTACCTGGGAATATGTTATTGACGAATTTGAAAGCAGCAAAACAGGGATCGGAGCAAAGCCTTTGTACCACATTCTCACTGACTTCGACCTCTATCGTTGTTCCTTTCTCTAGCGAGCAAACGGCGCACTTCGCCCACACCGGTTGCGGTAAAGGACTCTTGCTCATCTGATCAAACTTCTCCATACAGATCTGTGTACAGAAATCTTTGAACTGGCCTTTGTCCCCAACCGGCGCTAGGAATCCTTGGTGCCCCACCGATATATCTCTTTGACAATAACAACATATTTTCAATCCCTTTTTGAACTCTTCCAAGCAACCTGAGTTACAGAACTGACGGATATCATACCCGAATCTTACACAGTATTTTCCTAAACTAGTGTGTGTGACCGTGTTTTTGCAGTTAGCGCAACGGGCCCCTATCTTGTTTTGATACCTTCCCAAACACACTTCATTGCAGAAGTCCATGGTCTCCCAAGTTAGATTTTTATCACAGTCTAAGTTAATTTGTAGACTACACTGATAACATTTTCTGATGAAAGTTCTTTCTCTTTCCTCTCTGGCTGCCTGCACCATGGCCGGCGTTTTAGGTTGTAGTTTGTAAGCCTCATCTAAGTATTTGTCAGTGGCATTGCTTATCACTTTCAACTTGAGGAGTGGAGGGGTTGATACTGTGGCTGCAGCTTGAGTGGTTTTGCGGGTGGCTCGTTTCTTTTTTATGTGGAACCTGCCATTTTCTCTACAATTCAATTCCTTGATGCAGGTTTGTTCGCATACCGCGACGGGCTCGCCATAGAGTTTGAAGGCATAAGAACATTGTTTGGTTTCTTTACAGACTAGACACTCTGCTTCCGCCGGGTTCACTTCGTCTATGGCCATTCGTCGTCGTTTAAACACATATTTGTCCTTCTCATCTGCCATCATGCTGTGTAGACAATTTAAGGAACAATAATTCGTATCTTCACCGTCATAGTTGTAGTAAAAGTAGCAGAGTTTGCTTTCTTCGCATTCTGAGCAGGTGAGGACTCTGGGTGCTATTTCCTCTACAGTGTATTTCTTGGACGAGACATTATACTGGCCAGGGTGTTCTTCTTGAAAGGCTGTGCGACATGCCTCGGTGCAGATGTACTTGTTCTCGCCATCTTTGTCCACGTACCGATATACACAGGGTTTTTCGGCTGCGCACTGCACGCATGTGCCGTCGAATTGACTGATTTCCTGGATGTTGTTAGGCACCACGTTTTCATCGACATCGGCCGCCTCGTCGTGTTCGTTTTCGTTCTCTTTATCTGTAAAATAATAAATAACATTGATAATTATGTATAATCTAATTTGGGTCTAGGGTGGTGATCACTGATCATTTCGTCACAGCTCCCAGAGGCACCCAGTAAAGTAATACATGTTGCGAATGAGATGCTTCAGTTTGCCTGTCCCATTTAGGATGACTCCTGACGTGGCGTGACGTGAGCTCACCATCACCACAAGCTACGACAAACCCCAATGTGTCGTTAAATAAAAATAACATAAATAAATGAGCCAAGATTACCGGCTCCTTGTTCCGTGGAGGTGTCCGCGAGCGAGGGTGCGTCGCCGGCGGCCTCCGAGGGCGCCTCTGCGTCCTCTTCCGCATCCTGGTCCGCCTCATGCTCCGTCTTGGGTACCGTCTCTGCTTCAGCAGCTGTTAACATTTAAAATATCATAAAAAATATCATAAATTGGAACCTTAAGGGCGAGTTGCACCAAACCGTCTGTAATCGTAAGCGGTGTTCGTTAAAATCTGAATGTATGGACCGTTTGACAAGTTCTATGGACTGACAGCTGTCAGCGCCATATTTAACGTAGATCGGTCTGTAATCGAAAGTCGGTGCAACCCGCCCTAAGAGTACTCTTAGAGCCGTTTCCCAGTGACGTCCAGTTTTTTACGGAATACGGTTTTCTGCAGGATTCCGTTTTAGCAATATACGTGCTAATATAGTAACGTTCACACGAGCATTCTGTTTGCGGGATACTGCACGCATACTACAGAAAACTGCATGTACAAAACTGGAGCAAACCATACCCGCAAACAACTGGGCGTCAGTGGGAAACAGCTCTTAATGTTATAACACTGTAGAACATAAAGAAAAAAAGAAGTCTCGTCAAAATTGTGATGAGGACCAATCCCTGGGGTTAATTTTAGATGAAATCAGGATAGCTATATATTTAACTGCTGTGACTTTCTTAATTTCTTTTTTGGTAATTAAATAGCTGGATCCCCACCCTCATGTATGTAGCACGTTAGGAGCTCCATCCAAATGCTCGGTTGGTGTAGGTAGACGTGACTCGTGCGCTAGGATCGGGCGTGGCGTGGTATCTTCTCAAATCTGGATCATTTGGTATGGACCTAGCTAATATATAATCAAAATAAAGTGGAACCTTCAGCTAACTTCCTCTTCTCAGCTAACACCTTTTCTGCTTCAGCTTTGTCAGCTTCCGAGATCTCCCGTTCAGTGTCCGGCAAGAGCATGATTTCCTCATCAGCCCCAGGCTCTTCTGCTAACTCTGTTACGCTTCCACTGTCATCTAAGGGGGTTTCTTCTGTAAATAAAGTATTTTTACTTTAGAAAATAAAAAAGAGAGAACACCTAGACTACATGTCAAAATCAGAACATGCAATGGAGCCAACAGGAGGTTATTTGGAGGACCAGCACTAGCGCTCAACAACTGCAGAAGTTACATATCAACTAAACACAGTCAGCTGCAAAAAATCTACACTCCAAAGAAGGGAAAACATCAAGAAAATGAAATGCTTTCACAAGACAATTCGGTCTAGATTATTTTCATGTATGCACCGCACCATACCTGTGTGGTCGTCATCGTCATGTGCCGTGGCACTGTCTGCATTGTGATCGTCATCATCATCATCTAAGTTGACTGTGCCACTTGCTTTAGATGCGGATGTCTCGGTAGCGCTGTCACTTCTGTCCTTCAGTAGAGCATCAAATGGGTCTAGTGCCTGCAAATTAAATTTATAAAAAGTTGAGATAAGCAGTGTACATTTTTTTAGAGATAAGATGACTATGCACTCCTCTCCATTTCATTGCATACTGGTTAGCACGATAAACCCCAACCCAAACGAGGGGTGTAATATATTTTTTTAATCTGAGTTCTGTCTCTGACATTGTAATTCTAGCTCCCAAGCAGAGGAACCGATTTGAGTGCGATTTTTTTAATCGAGAAAGTTGTGGTGGAATTCGAGTTGTTTTCAGATATTTAACTTATGTCCCTAGACTCCCAAGCAAATGTAGGATTACTCCTTGATAAATTTAAGACTCCCTCACTTATAAATAGCTTTCAGCGTTTAAAAGACAGCGTAAGGCCAAGCTTCTCACTCCACACAGCTGTAAGCTATATTAGGAAGTCTTAGCAATCACTTTAGATGAAATGTTTTAGCGGGATCTCATTTCTTTTTGTAAGATGATTTCTAGCATGTTTTAAGGGGTTTTAATTTTTTTCGTGTCCCATTGTAATGAGTGGATGGGAAGGCTAAAAATTGCAAGTTTGCTGGCTATATTTCAGCTTCCTAGGACTTCTGGCTTGTAGGCTAAAAGCTATAGATTTTTAATTATTGAGGTTCCGTTCAGTTGCGTCCAAGTTAAGTACCTGTGCAGAGCATGCATGTCTCTCATAAAAAAATCTAAATAATAGGATTTTCGTGGCTAATTATGGGATTTTGTAGTGAGGTGGTGCGGAAAGTCGTCAAAGACTTCTAATTACAAAAAAGATGGAATTTCATTCCACAGTGGAGCCAAATTCAATATTTCATTAAAAAAATATTTATAGGCACCGGAGGCCATTTTATACTGGACGCTGCGAATACTTCGGTACAGACACACTGTCTGTGACTTTTCATCACTTTGAAAATGCAATGTGCTATTCCTTTCTTACGAAAACACGTCACGACTAGTGATATCCCAATTATGCTATGTTCAATCACCAACCACGTGCTTTCTTTCGTACGGATATGATAAAATGTAAAAAAAATAAGGGTTTTTGTTTATTTTGGTTTGAGTAGTTATTCTGTAGAATCTTAGTTTTATTTAATTGTTCGTTTTTTTAAACTAGATAGTATAATATAGACGAAGTATTCAGGACTATTAGTAGGAGCAGTTTGATGATATGTTGTGTGAACTTTTTAGAATGCTCTTGCTGAACAGTTGCGTCTGGTTACAGGATGGGCCTGATGATGAACTTTGAGAAAGTGCGAGGAAACTCGGAGTTGGTTTGAGATACATAGATATAGGCTGTGCTGGTTTTTTAGAATCCTCTTGGTGAGCAGTTGGGTCCAGTGTCCACAAGATGGGCCTGATGATGAACCTCGAGAAAGTGCGAGGGAACTCGAAGTTGGTTTGAGATAGATATAGGTTATGCTGGCTTTTTAGAATCCTTTTTGGTACATTTTAAAGTATAGATAGTTTTATTAACATTTTAATATACATTAAGTACCTACCATAATTTAACAGCAATAAATTACGGTACCTGTTAGGATTCCTAACTTACTGTATGGTAACAAAACGATCTACACTTTACCTTAACTTAAAGATAAAGTAAAGTAAGTAGTTACTTATAGTAATAAGATGCTTGTAGTGAACATGTCCCATCACTACGCATTCCGCGCGCCAGCGCATCGACGAATCGCAACGCTGTTAGCACCCGCCCTTCCCCTCACCTCTTCCTCATACTTTGGTGACTCGCGTCGCGAACAAAATTACAAACATTAGGCTTCTAGTGGAGATGTTCTGTGATTTTAGGTCTCAATATCAAAATTACAAACATAATTTACTTTAAAAACAAAGTTTTAACCGACTTCAATTTAGTACTCCACCAAGCCACGAGAACATTTCCACATTTTTTTTACAATTTACCACATGGAGTGATTTCCGATAGCAAATGCGTTGATTACTATAGAAAAAAACCGAATCGTTGTATGTGGGCCCATAATATTTGAGGACTTCCGTCGATTCCCCAAGATCATCACCAATGGCACTTCATTAGTTCCTATGTCAACGGAATCTTATCAGAACATTTACTTTTGCACTTTTAAGTACATAATTGAGGAATTTGATAAGTCAACTGTGGTCATCAATTCCTCGCCACCAAATTTATGATTTCCGGATGTAAATACACGAGTTATAATAGAAAATACCAAAATCACTACAGGCGTGCCTAATAAAATTGAGGAGTTCCCTCAACTCCTCATGGATCCCATAATCTAACGGAATTTTGAAAAAAATGGAACCCACCTAGAACCATATACATACCAACAAAAAAAAAATCGAATCGGCTCATCAATGACGGAGTTCTGAGGTAACAAACATTTAAAAAAAATACAACCGAATTGAGAACTTCCTCCTTTTTTTTAAGTCGGTTAAAAAGAAGAAACTGACTGACTGACATATCAACGCACAGCCCAAACCGCTGCACAGTATGTTTTTGTCCCGAAAAAGGGACATCCTTGTTTTATTTGCTTATTTGATAGAGCAAATCATTTAGAAATGAAGACTTAAAACTCCCGTGTGTCAATTTCTCATAATAATCGAGATATAAATTTACCTATATTATAATTTGTATGGTTTTCAGAAAAACCATAAATACCGCTTTAACTATAGACATGCTCATGTTACATAGTATTTGTCATCGTGTTTATATGATGTGTCAAATAAGGTATATATAATATGATGAAAAGAAAACTACATAGAAGTTTTTATGAAGACAGTTACACGATAAACAAGATATTTTCTTTATTTTAATTTTATAGAGTTATTTGAACGTATTGGGATTCAGTATTTACACTTATTTCTTGGTAAGTCTTTATACATATTTCCTGAAAAAACCATATCCCAATCTTATAGGATTCAGAAGTTACAGGTTTCTACAATATTTGCATTAGGGTTGACACCCAACAATATTCTCAAAACTTATATTGACTGCATATAGGGAGTAGTCGAGTTCTGTTCCCGATGGTGAAGAAACGAGTTCTGTTCTCAATAATAAATAACGTGTATGAGTTCTGTCCTGTATAATTTATACTTGTTCAGGTAATTGTAATATTATTTCCGATGAAGGTTTGGGTTGGTTGCAAAAATATTAGGCATGTCAATGGCTTCTTGATGATATGTATACAATTCTAGTTGTTTTATCTTGCGGGCTACCAGTTGATACTGACAAGTTTGGTGATTTTTGCAAGTCATTAGCAACTAAATACGTCCAAAACTTTAATTGGCATCCCATGACAGTTACTTTGCACAAAATATTAGTAGGTACATGGCAAGGACATAATCCTGTAGGTTCACTGTCAGAACAAGCGGGAGAAGCCTGAAATAAGTTCCGGAGATCGGACAGAGAACATCATGCTCGCAAATCCGATTTATTTAACAGGGTATTAATCATCCGGTCCATTTATTTCAAATGTGAGGCTGAAAGCAAAGGCCACAAAAAGTAAGCCATTACCGCAGACCGTTCTCCAACTATTAAAACCATACGAAATATTCCAAGGGAATCGTTCGGAACGTCAAGATGACGTTTCCGATTATATAAATGAGGAAGATGTGATGCGAGCACTTAGAAAGCTGGAATGATGACATAAGCGAAGTTTTGCCCACGAAAGAAGAAATTTATAATTGATTCTTTAAAAACCAACTCCACTCGCCATTGTTACAGATGTGAATCAACTTTTATGGAACCACCCTTAAGGTACATATCGATAGAATTAAAGATATCGCTTATCTTCATTATAAATAACTTAACTAAGATATATCAAAATAAACCATAGAAAAATAATTCTAATATGCCAACCTTCGAACCAGAATTATTTGAAAAAACTTCAGAAGCTTGTTATTTCTATATCCTGAGAGTTAGGGGTTCCGTTTTTTACTAGTCATTGGTATTGTTGTAATTCATATTTAGACGGATTATCGAATCCCAATATGACGGAATAGAGCTGTAAAAAAATAAAACCCAAAAACATGAAATCTTCATTATGTTTATTTATATACAACTTTGACCATTTTCGTATTGAGAATTAATTACTTAATATATAGTTCCAATAATTTTCACTGAAAAAAGACAAAAAAAAAAGGATCACTTCGTAGTAATCGAGATTTTTCGTAAATCCCTGAAAGCGAATGTGAGTAGTCGCACAAGCCAGTTGTCCCGTGACCATGGATGTTGCAACATATCCGAAACGTTGGGAGACCTCAGTGAGGTAAATAAATAAGTTAATACGCGATTAAGTCCCGTTTAGTATAAATAATGTGTGAGAATCGTGAAAGTTTAAATCAATATAATAATTAATTAATTGTAAGTTTTTAATTATCTTTTTTTTTTATCTCTCTTTGCTTTGTCTTGTTTTCCTTCTAAGCCGCATGGTCTGTTAATCTGTATTTGTTTTGGTTTCCACAGGACAGGCCTAGCCTAGTGTGGGACCATAGATATGTTTTTGAGTGTCTGTATAATATATGTTAATAAATAAATATTTCATTTCATTTCATTTCAGATACAAAAAAAGCACTTTCAGCGTTTTATAAAATTCCACCCCTAAGGGGGTCAAATAGGGGTGCAATGTTTGTGTGGGGGAAACATTATTCTTTGAAGAGAGAAGAGACTGGAATCTTCGTAGAAAGATTACTTATCTAAATATATAGAAGAAGAAACTGACTGACTTACTGACATATCAACACACAGCCCAAACCTCTTTCTAGAGGTTTGCCACGTAGGTTCCTTATAAGGTCTAAACTAAATTAACACTAAGGGCCTGTTTCACAATCGCCGGATAAAGTTATCTGCCAGTTAAAATTATTTCTATCCTTTACTCCCGTCGTATAAAAGAAAAGTGACAGCCAACATTTATGTGACGGATATGTTTTAACTGGAGATTGTGAAACAGGCCCTAAGAATAGTATTTTATTCAATCGTTATATAATGTATGCTTTTTCAGTCGAGTACCACGTTTAGGCCACAAAGCTTGCTGAGTGTAATTAAGGTACGGACTTACGAAGCTAATTATGTAACTATTTTATACAATACTTTTTCTACAAGTCAACTGAACTGATTAAACAAACTTGGTATCTATTGAAAACAATGTGCAACCAATAGCTTTTTATTTTTTGTGCTTTGATGTCTATTTACCTTTTGAATTTCTCATGACGGCGTCCTATTGGTCAAATACATTATAGTTGAGTAAAGGCGCCGCGTGATTGGTCAATTTCATTACAGTTGTCTCAACAGTTATGAAATGTTGAGTGGGAAGCTCCATTGTAAAAAGTATGTGATTTAAATTTGGTGTACGAAGTCTTAACTCGAACATTAAGGTCGACAAGTTAAAAAAAGTTTTTTCAAAATTCACCCCGAAAAGGGGTGAAATGATTGTCCTAAGTTTGTATGAGGGAAACTTTTTTTTTAGCTACGTACTTAAAACTCTGTGGAAAGATTACTTTTTAATTTACAAATCAAGTACTTTCAGCGTTTTGGAAATAATTACACCTAAAGGGGTTAAAAAGGAAGTCCAAAGTTTGTATGGGGAAAAAAGATTAGTTAGACAATTTTATTCGAAACTTCACATGAATAATGAGTAAACAAGTGTTTTCGGTTTTTTGAGAATTCGACTCCTAAAAGGGGGACATGTGGTGACAAAATCTGTACTCCTCTGTCTACTCTGAAATATACCAATTTATGAGAAAGTATCTTTAAAACCCAGCTGAATCTTGAATTGTACTTATTTTTTCTACAGCAGGGAAAAACCGCTTTTTAAAATTTAAAAACTATCGCGAATTTGATGTGAGCGAAGCCACGGGCAAAAGCTTATGTTGAAGAGTAGAAATCTGTATTAAACATAATCTCTTAGTAAGTAGTAGTAAGTCGATGTCGGCGTAACAATTCAACATATATTGCAATCATTTCATTAAAATAAAATAAGGGAACCACCTTCACCAAAACATTGTATACTGAAACCTCCAGAATGTAACAAATACTTTTCCGAAAACCGCATCCAAATCGGTTCAGCCAAACGCGAGATAATTGCGGACAAACAAACATACCTACATACAAACATACGAGTCAAACAGAGAACCTTCTTTTTGTAGACGGTTAAAAATTACGTTTAGTACGCGGGCAAAGCCGCGGGCAAAAACTAGTAAAATCTAAAGTATAAAAGATAAACAAAACTTTATGGGATAAAAAGTTTACTAAGGTCACCTTTTCTTGTGAATATAAGCTTGCTCGCATTATCCAGAATAAAACGAGAAAAGAGAGGTAGTGCCCCCAGATGATTTTATTTTCTTATTTATTTCTATACTATGGTGATGTAGAGGCTCAGTTATTCTGTAAAGAAGTGTGGTCCCGTTCTTGGCATTTGTCATTTTCTCTCCAGTTATTTACTAAACTGTGTCATCCCTTTAATCTTTGTGGGTGCCTTTCGAAAGGCTCTATGGATCCACAGGGGATGCTTTGAGAGGAGTAGGCATGTATGACATAGAATGGTTGAGTTTGAATGAATTATTTACCTGCGTATGATCTTCCTGTGGCTCATCCTGAACGTTTGGTGCGGTCTCAAACTCTGGTTTACCAACATCATCATCTTTTTTCTCAGTGGCATCACATGTATCTAGTGTGTCTGCCTCTGTTTTTTTCTTAGCTGCGGGATCTTTACTAGATTCAAGAATTTCAGACTGTTGGCTAGCTTCAGGAAGATCAGAGCTAGTAGGATCCTGTATAGGCGCATGTGTAGATTCCTGCTCCTGTGTAGAGTCTTGACTAGCAGATTCTTGGCTGTTGGATTCCTCTGGAGTCTCTATTTTTTGTGGTAGTTCTTCTGCATTATCTGCAATTCCTGTCTCTTCTGATTTAATTTCTGAAATAGTAAAAAAACATAAGTTTAAAACATATACTGAATAAATCAATAATGACAAAGCTGTTTAAAAAAAGAAAACCAGGCAAGTACTAGTCCGACTTGCCCCCCCCCCCCCGAGGGTTCCTTAATTATAAATATACAACATTTCAGATTTTTCCCTGTACTTGTAGTATAGGTCAACGGAAAGTACCATATAAATTTTGATTCCCTTGAAAGTGTTGAAATATGGGTAAGGACCAAATTCTTGGCCAGTAGTTTTTTCTGGCATAAACAGCCATCTCTTTTTACATTAACTCAGAAGTTTGATTTTTCACAGCTTCAAGGGACTGTAGATCTGAGTTTATGGTTTGCATTTCAATTGAACATGTTCCTGAGATAAAGAGTCTTAAAAGACAGACAGACCCACAACAATGTGATCCTATAAAGGTCCTTCTCCCAAGATACTTTTTACATACTTACTCTAAAGTGGCTGTCAATAGTGAAAGACAATTTAAATATGGCGGTTTGTTTACATAGTTAGCAAATTCTATTGACAGCCACTTTACACATTGCAGGTTTTTGTGAAAACTTTCTGCTATAATAATTTACATTATTAATTTAATTTTTATTTTGCGCCTAAATGCTAGCTCCTGCCTTGCAATGAGTTCATTCTAACATCTCATCTTTCCTTCCTTTCATCATCTTGACTTTCTTTATAACATCTTCTGTACTCGCACAATTTGTCAATAAATGATTTCTTTCTTTCTTTCATTTGGTATAATAGGAAAGTGCATCAATTGGTAAGTAGGTACCTAACCACCTAGTTTAGTCAGATAGCCGGAATTACATATAGGCAATGTTTGAAGTCATTTTGTAAAGGAAATTTTACAATTTAATATGGGTAAGTAACAAAGCATACATGTTTACAAATTAGTTAACTCTTTTTCTTAGCATAATCAATACCAAGTACTCTCATGCCTGTGAATAGGAAAAACCAAAAAGAAAATTCTTCCTGATTGTTATGTTTTCTTTAACCGGGCCAACAGAAAAATTATTTTGGTGAGTGGTATTATTGTGACACTTATTGTAAATAATTGTAACATATAGAATACGTCAAAATAAGCATCTTTTATACGAAAAAATTTTGCTCTAAAATTAAAAATGGCCGAGTTAGACGCCTCCAAAAATTGACGAGGGGCCCGATTTTAGTACTTAGAATTTTTTTGTCTTAAGCAAACTCTGTCTTAGTTCGGTTAGGTTAGGGTCCACTTGTGTCCCTCAGACCAGAAATAGTCACCCCGCGCAGCGGAGTGGCATTGACACACTGGCATTTAATCTGTATGATTTAATGACACCACTTTGAAAAATTTTACAAGTCTCGGCTCTCTTTAAAAACTCCTATGGTCGAAATAGCAACTTTGGATTGCTCTAATTCTCAAATGGGCAAGTTAATCAAAAAAGTTGTATTAATAAAAGATGCTTATTTTTATGTATTCTTTAAAGTTCTAATAAAAAAAATGCAAAAATGTGTTTTTTTCCAATCCCAGAAACGGCCCCTCTTTGCTACAGTCTGACCGTCGGCCCCTCTTTGCTACAGTCCAACCCTGTACTTTTTACCCTGAAATATTTACTAACAGCTATAAACAATTAGACTACAGTAGAACAAGTTTTGTAAATCTTTACATGTTTACTGTATTTCCAATAAATTCCAAAGTACATAAATAATAATGATCTTTGCTCTGAGTGATTGCATGGAAAGTGTTTATGTTTAGAGAAATGTTTTATCTAACATATTAAACATGAGGTACATACCATTATCATTAGCATCATCATTTGCTGTCTCCTCTGCATCAGGTTCTTGAGTACACTCCTCATTGGTCACCTTTTCACTAACACTTTCACTTTCATGTTCCACATGGTTCTGGAGTCCACTATCACCATCTTTAACACTAATTGGATCATTTACAGAATCTCCATTGCTATCCCCAGCTTTGCTGATATCACTAACTTCTGTATTATCACTGTTATTGGTATCAACGTCTTTGTTATCACTTTCTTGTGGTGCTTCTGACTTTTTAGGGTCGACTGTCACATTTTCTGCAGATATCTTGTCCCCAGAAGCTTCACTCACAGCCTCCATAGAGTTTTCAGGAATGCTTTCTTTCTCCTCCATATTAACACCAATCTAGTTGGGTTTAGGGCAACTAATGAATGGAATACATCTGAAATTGAACAATTTCAATATTTTTAAATGTTAGAGTACGACGCCGCACCGGTAGATAGTTTCGAGGTTAGAATGCAATGGGGCTGGCGGTAAAGAATATCAATAAGAAATAATACAATAAGCGTCAGCTTAGTTACACGTATATTGGCAAGGTAAAGCAATAGGTCAGAATATTTGAACATAATCATTCCAATAACAGCGGTAATTACAAGTCAAATGACGCCAAACCTGGCCAAAGCCTTATAGCCCGCGCTTATTCTTTTTTTAACATTTTATTACATTTAAAGCACAGAGGCCGTAAAACTGCGTTATTATTCTTATGAAACTACAGCTGAACATGAATCCTGATATATTTCTGTAATAAAAACTAGAACGTCGCGGCAAGTTTCTTTGTAACAAGCGAAAAAAACGAAAGGACAGGTAAATAATTTTAGCAAGACGTTTGTAGCCAGGGCCAACGATCAAACTTTGGAAGTAATTTGAATATTTTTATTTGTAATTGCAATATGCAAAACAACTTGCCTGTATTGTTATTTCACACGAAATTCCTTGAAAGCACAACAAACGACACCATTTTGGAATCGACTTGCATGCGATTTGTTGCGGATGTCTATACCGCACAAACTAAATCTTATTATCAATCGGTGTATTTTTAAGATAATGCATAATACAAAGGTGTAATAAATAAATAAAAGACGTATTTTGAATTATGTAACTTTTCTAGCATTATCCTGTAAAGAACCGAATTAATAAAAAGTATTCAATATAGACTCTAATTACTTTTGTAATTGTTAGGTTGGTACAAAGTGACGCTTCGGACAGTCAGTTCGAGTCATGGATATCACCGCAGAAATCTGCAACGGATAAGTGGAATAGCTTCGACTGAATATAAAGCTGGGATACATCTGCTACCCCGGCAAAAAGACTTCAATGCCACATAACTGAGCTCTTCTCTTATCTCTATCGCACTTACATTTATCGATACCAAGAGTGACAGAGATGCATATATACAAACTTCGATATTCGTGGTAGCCGAAAAGTAATCAAACTATTCCTTGCCAGAAAATAAATTAGTTACATTAAAAATCCGCAACGTGGCTAGGGACAAAAAGTGTCCGGCTGTACAAAGGCCGGGAAGGAAAGGATTTCCTGCCGAGTGTGTTATGGGCCATCCACATTAAGTGATTTTACCCCAATTTGTCAGTACAACACGTCGAAGTCAGAATTGGGTGTAGCGTACAGACGTAACAACTGCAACTACAATTTCATTCAGTGTGGCCAGTTAATGCGCTATCCACATTATGTGATTAAACCCCAATTTGTCAGTACAACATGTCGAAGTCAGAATTGGGTGTAGCGTACACACCTAACAACTGCAACTACAATTTCATTCAGTGTGGCCAGTTAACAGTTAGAAGCCAAAATTGCCGCATTCAAACGGTCCTGCGAAACGGACTGCAA
Organism: Epinotia demarniana; assembly: GCA_945867215.1. Classification (NCBI taxonomy): domain Eukaryota; kingdom Metazoa; phylum Arthropoda; class Insecta; order Lepidoptera; family Tortricidae; genus Epinotia; species Epinotia demarniana. The sequence goes on from OX244260.1 coordinate 31,220,658, forward strand.
GATTGTTACTAACCGATGAGATAGGGCAAGACAGCACGTCTAACACACAGCCGCGACATACTCTCGATTTCTCTCGCATGTCCTAATAAGAGAGAGACGGATAGTGCGAGAAAAATTGAGAGAGCTCGCGCGCCGTCGTGTAATAGCCGTGCAGCACACAAAAATCGAGAGTATGTCACGGCCACCTCATGATCGACGTGCTGTCTCGCCCTATCTCATCGGTTAGTAACAATCTTGCAGTCCGCTTCGCAGGACCGTTTGAATGCGGCAATTTTCGCTTTCTTACTGTAACTGGCCACACTGAATGTTTTTTTTTTTTTTTTTTTAAATTCGTCCATTCGGACAGGCTAAGACCATGGGCCATACTGCCTACCACACTGAATGAAATTGTAGTTGCAAAACACCGGTTTAAAAAAAATACAAAATTACAGGGTAAAATATTAATACAATTTTCTTTAGCATATATTTTTTAATTATCGTTTGAATTTATTTGTATGAAATTTGTGAGAAAAAGAAACTTGGCAGATCATGCAAATTCCATGGTCCAAATTGTGATTTTCATGCAATTAGTCCGTACAACTCATTTGACGGTTGGAACATGCATCCACACTATAGCAATTAGTCAGATTCTGATGAATTGGGGCTGACAAATCACTTAATGTGGATGGCCCATAACATTAGGAAAGCGAAAATTGCCGCATTCAAACGGTCCTGCGAAGCGGACTGCAAGATTGTTACTAACCGATGAGATAGGGCAAGACAGCACGTCTAAAATGGGACGGCCGCGACATACTCTCGATTTTCTGGCACTACACCTCTTGTTCTAAGTGTTCTAATAAGAGAGACGGATAGTGCGAGAAAAATTGAGAGCTCGCTCGTAAAAACCAAGAGTATGTCACGGCCGCCTCATGATCGACGTGCTGTCTCGCCCTATCTCATCGGTTAGGAACAATCTTTCAGTCCGCTTCGCAGGACCGTTTGAATGCGGCAATTTTCGCTTTCTTACTGTATCTGGCCACACTGAATGAAATTGTAGTTTTAAAACACCGGTTTAAAAAAAATACATAATTACAGGGTAAAATATTAATACAATGTTCTTTAGCATATATTTTTTTAATTATCATTTGTATTTATTTGTCTGAAATTTGTGAGAAAAAGAAACTTGGCAGATCATGCAAATTCCATGGTCCAAATTGTGATTTTCATGCAATTAGTCCGTACAACTCGTTTGACGGTTGGAACATGCATCCACACTATAGCAATTAGTCAGATTCTGATGAATTGGGGTTGGGGCTGACAAATCACTTAATGTGGATGGCTCATATAGCAATTAGTCAGGTTCTGATGAATTGGGGCTGACAAATCACTTAATGTGGATTGCCCATTATGTTATGGTGGGTACACACTGAGCAAACGAACGACCAACGAACGCGAAGCATTTACTTACGTGACAGCTATTTGTTAGAGTGAGTTACATAGCCGTTCGTTGGCTTGGTGTGTACCCACCATTATAGACGACCGAGCGAGAAGCGAGGCTGGATGTGAAAGGCCTTCTACACGATCGGGACCAACCGCCAACCACCGTGTCCTTGGTCGGGTTGATATAAAAAAAAATGGACCGTGTAGAAAGCGGTTCACCAACCAATATTTGGTTGATGTCAACGGCCTTGGTCGTGAGCGCATCCCTCGCGACAGGCTGCGTCGGTGGTTGGTCCCAACCGTCTGGAACGCTGTCGGCCAACCGTTGATCCGACCAAGGACACGGTGGTTGGCGGTTGGTCCCGATCGTATAGAAGGCCTTTTATACTCGTCCGATTCAATATCTCTAAGTCGGAAACAGCACCGAGGCTTTTAAAGGCCTTCTACAGGATCGGGACCAACCGCCAACCATCGTGTCCTTGGTCGGATCAACCATTTTTTGCATTCGTTCTACACGATCGGTGGTTGACTCAACTTGTCAGTTCTTCTCCGGTATTTGAACAGAACTGTAGCGATGGCTACTTGCCTTTCAAAGCAACACAAGATCGGTTTGGCAATAACTTTTTTTATGATTGAGTGAAGAAGAAAAATGTATTTGAGCTTCTTTTTCATAAGCTCCCATGCTTGAGTTTTTTAGTTCTTATCTTTGTATAAATCGAATCTAATGTCCCAAAGACATGGCAAATGAAAATATAAAGATATAAATTCGGTCAGAACCTCTCCTTCGCGGTTTTCTTTTTGCGAATCCATTGCACAACGTGCGCTCGCGACTACTGACAAGCTGGAAGCCCTGCCCACTTCCCTCCCTGCTCACTTCGGCTGAATGTAAATCCGGCATAAATAGTAATTTAAATAGTAATAGCTATAAAAAAAATCAGCTCGTGTATTTATCCCTTTACGCCCGGGGAAAGTGTGTTCTCAGTTACAAAATGATAATAAAAATAGTTATTGGTAGAAACCAATGTTAGGCTACTCTAATTGGATAATTCCATGCCAAGAAGTTTTGTTGTCATTCTCGTCAACTATGGCGGGCTTGTGTTTTTTCAGGCTTAAATACGAAATGAGTAGTTATGTGCGCCGCTCGGGCGGCGACATTGACAGCGATTTGTCGAATATTCTCGTTCGCCATTTTGTGAATGCTATGGAATTTAGTGTTAAGTAACCATCGTGAAGTCATCTTGGCGGAAACCAAAATAGGCGTAAGTTCAACTTTTCGCAAAGTGACCGGAGTCGTGTTGAAATTCAAAATAATCGCGATTCATGTGTGGGAGTCGTCGTGTTTTCGCGTTTATTCGTTGCGTTATTGTTTCTTTTCGCAGCGGATAAGCGGTCCTGTGACCTTCAGATTCACTGTGAATTGCGGTTGTCTTATGGAATTAGTTTTGCAGGTTTGACTGTAATGACTGAGAATTGCGTTGTGGGTAAACCATCGCTGAAGCGGCATGAAGTCGCGAGGCCTATTCACATTCAGAGGCTGGAAGCCGCCCTGGAGATCCGTCCTTTCGTAAACCAGGTGGAACAGATCCTTAACTCCGATGGCGGGAGTGGCAGTGACGATGACTCTGACGGCAAATCAATGGGCAATGAGATGTCCAAAGGGGACAGGGTGGTGCATGGTGTGGTCACTACTAAGCAAGGCTAGTATTTGTAAATTAAGTTGGTCTGATTACTCCTGCTCATCTAATCTATGGTTTAGAAACCAAGTCCGTCTTCAAAACCAAGATAGAATTTTACAACATCCCTTAAACTATCATAACCATGGTATGGTACCCAAAGTCCCAAGCCTACTAATGACTAATCAATCTATTTAGTAAGTACTAATATAATTATTAATTATTTTCATGTACATCACTTGTCTCTGTTTAAGGTTCAACACAATAGTGGTTCCTCTTATCTCAAAACATTGCTTACCTCATATTTTCCATAATACATTGGCTAATGTCTGGTTAAACTTATGCTGAACCGGATATTTGCCCAAATTTTTGGGTTAACTTTAATACCTTCATCAGTTGTTACAAAACACTCATTTAGTGGTAAAAATCATTCTCTTTTAAAATAATTTTTTTGAAGTAAAGTTAGTTAAGTACATATTAACAAATAATAATCCGTTTTAGAATAACAATTACACAAGGCAATGCCTAACAACTATAAAATATAACATTAATGCAACTTACAGACAAACATATCTCTAAAATTATTCAGTAAATATTCAATAACGAACATTGAAAAATATATGGAATTGGTACTTACCGAATATTCGGCGAATCTATGCTTACTTGTAGACATTACTTTTCTTGTTAACTTTTCAATATTAAAATTACGGTGGCAAAGTTTGTAACATTGTGTGTCTAGTGATGTGCCGGGGAATATTCCTGTATGGGAATTTCCCAGGAATATTTAAATACAAATTAGGATAATGAAAGTTGTAATAAAAGTAATTAAAATTAATAGTGCCTGGACAAATAAAGTGCCATTCGCCAAAAACTGCATTTTCATACTAACTCTGACTTTTTATCTAATTAACAATTAATATGTGAATATTTTCATATTTTTTATTCATACACATTTTGTATTGTAATTTTTTTATATTTGTGATATTTTGTATCGTTTTTGTTACTTGCAGAAGTACTTTTGTAAAATTTGTTTTTTTAGGCTGGGGTAATATTCCCATTGTTTCGAAGAATATTCCCAGGAACATTGGGAATTTACTTTTGCGGATCAATTACACTGGTTAATGTCTTGGTAAAAAAATCAAGGGCCCAAGTTATCATGGAATCCCTGATAGCAAGATATATAAACATACACAATTTATGTTCCTGTATGTTCCCTTGTATGGGAATATTCCCGGGAATGGCACATCACTGTGACTTTGTTGCTTTGTAAGTTTGTATGTAGGGGTAATCTCCAATTCTGCAGGATAAAAGCTTATGTCCATCCCAAAGTCCATTCACCAGTGATAGGAGTATCACAAATGAATGGACTTTGGGATGGAAATAAGCTTTTATCCTGCAGCTTCGCCTGCATTCTTTCCAGGAGGTTAAAATAATATTCTTTTGTCACAGAACGCCATAGTGACCGCCTGCGCCTATACAACCTCACATCTGTGGGTGAAGAGAGAGAGTGGCTCCGAAATGTATTGCTGTCTTCAGAGTCTGACACCAGCAGTGGTGAGGACACACCTGCGGGCAAGGAGCTGAGGGTCAAAAGATTGCTCAAAGAGAGATTATATCATAACAAATATGCTAAGGAGTATTATAAGGACCAAGGGGTAAATATCTTTTTTTATGAACTAAAATTTTAGGTTAATAAATGGTGACAACCTGAAAGGCATAAGCATAAAAGATTATAATAATAACTTATGTCAGTCCTTCAATTACGAGGAATCGAATGACACCTCACATTTCAAAATCCATCAAGCTATTTCACTGTAGCCTGTAAAATAGTATTCTCTTCTCCATATACATACATACATATTATATACGCTCGAAAAACATAAGCCTCTAATCCTTCTGAGGCAGTTGGTTAACAAATGGGTCACCCCTTTTCGTGTGGGGGAACCTAGGGTAAATCGCCAATAAAGCTCTGGTTTCCTAGGATAGCGGTGCCGTCATATGGCGGTGAGATAGACTAGCTATCCGTCTCTTTCTAAGTGGTCTAATTAGCCAAAACCAAAGCTTAACTGGCCCCCCTTATACTAACAATGAACTCTTTTCCTCTACAAACAGAATTCAATTTGGCACTCCCCAATGATGTACTTGTCTGGAATCTGGAAGCATATACTTACAAACAAACAAAAAACTGTATGAATCAGCACATAAATGACGGAGTTCCAAATAACAAACATTAAAAAAATATTTTAAAAATCCAATCAAATTGGGGAAGAAAAAAGGGGGAGGCCCCTTTTGTCTCCCACACTTTGTCTCTGATTGTGTTTGGCCATATTATATTACAAGTGAGTTTATTGGACGGATCCAGAACTCGCGCTACATGTACTACGGCGCGGGCCTGCTGTCGACGGTGGACCGCTACCCGGAGCGGCTGGTGCGCGGCGCGGGTCGCGGGCGGCGCGGGCGGCCGGGCCGGCCCGAGCGCGGCCGCGGCGGCAAGGCTCGGCGCGGCCGCGGCCGGGACGGGCGGGGAGAGACTAGTGATATGGTATGTTTTTGTTTATCTTTGTCAACATCATCACCCTCCTATCGTTTTCCCGGTTAGAGGAGCCTGGGGCCCGCTTTCTGTCAACATCAAATCATCACCAACACCATACACGCACGTACGCGACACGCATCGCGTGTATAAGAGCCTGTCCAGATGACACGATTTACGCGCGAATCCACTCGCGCGCTTCAATTTGTGTTGCGTCCAGATGCCGCGTTTTACGCGCTTTTCCACAGGGGAGGGACTTCTAGTTTGTTTTTTTTTTAGGATAAGAAATATGGTAAACAAAGAAGCAGTCGTCGTCAACCTTTTCTGCTTGGGACAAATATTAGATATGTTTCTCATTTGTTGTTAATGGACTCTGTTTCTGTCTCTTTGCTTGTGGTGAAGGCAAAACGTTCAGAGGAGAACTAGTCGGTGCAAGGCACTTGGACCTGCCTCTGGTTGGTCCATCGCAGTCCGCACGCCACCAGACACAGCGAAAAATAAAATCTTAATATTAATTTACAGAAAGATACTCGTATAATAATCTCGTAATCTTCAACAATTTGTTGATTACCAAGAAAACAAGAAAAAGAACGTAAGATACGATTGACAATTTTGACCAGAGTTGGGCAAATTTTTATTTGAATAAGAATAAGAATAAAAACAGAATTTTTCTTCTTATTCAAATCGATTTGAATAAGAATAATTCTTGCGCCCGTTATTTAAAATAACATGAAGGTGAATAAACATGCTACTTTTATTTTAAATAAGGAATAAAATACGTAATAATTATTCCACAAATGGGCTTATTCTAACTAACATTTTGTTTAAATAAAACGTTATTCAAATAAAGTTAATTTTGTGGTATCGTCGGTTAAATTTTGTAAGTTGATTTTAATGGATGGATTTTATGATAAGTTTGGGTTTATTTGGTTTGTTTTGACGAGTTCTATACATTACGCTTGGTGACGATGTTGTGATGATGGAGTCAGGAGGTGGATAGTGGAACTCCTCAATGGCTATTCTATACCCCTCGAGTTTGGGCTCATTTGGTTTGTTTTGACGAGTTCTATACATTATACTTGGTGAAGATGGTCTGATGATGGAATCAGGAGGTGGATAGTGGAACTCCTCAATGGCCACCTGTATACCCCTCGAGTTTGGGCTGATTTGGTTTGTTTTGACGAGTTCTATACATTATACTTGGCGAAGATCATCAGACCGATGGAATCAGGAGGTGGATAGTGGAACTCCTCAATGGCCACCTGTATACCCCTCGAGTTTGGGCTCATTTGGTTTGTTTTGACGAGTTCTATACATTATACTTGGCGAAGATGGTCTGATGATGGAATCAGGAGGTGGATAGTGGAACTCCTCAATGGCGACTTGTATACCCCTCGAGTTTAGGCTCATTTGGTTTGTTTTGACGAGTTCTGTACATTATACTTGGTGACGATGGTGTGATGATGGAGTCAGGAGGTGGATAGTGGAACACCTCAATGGCCACTTGTATACCCCTCGAGTTTGGGCTCATTTGGTTTGTTTTGACGAGTTCTGTACATCATACTTGGTGACGATGGTGTGATGATGGAGTCAGGAGGTAGATAGTGGAACTCCTCAATGGCCACTGGTATACCCCTCGAGTTTGGGCTCACTTTGTTTGTTTTGACAAGTTCTATATATTATACTTGGTGACGATGGTCTGATGATGGAATCAGCAGGTGGATAGTGGAACTCCTCAATGGCTATTGTATACCCTTCGAGTTTGGGCTCACTTGGTTTGTTTTGACGAGTTCTATACATTATACTTGGTGAAGATGGTCTGATGATGGAATCAGGAGGTGGATAGTGGAACTCCTCAATGGCCACCTGTATACCCCTCGAGTTTGGGCTGATTTGGTTTGTTTTGACGAGTTCTATACATTATACTTGGCGAAGATCATCAGACCGATGGAATCAGCAGGTGGATAGTGGAACTCCTCAATGGCCACCTGTATACCCCTCGAGTTTGGGCTCATTTGGTTTGTTTTGACGAGTTCTATACATTATACTTGGCGAAGATGGTCTGATGATGGAATCAGGAGGTGGATAGTGGAACTCCTCAATGGCGACTTGTATACCCCTCGAGTTTAGGCTCATTTGGTTTGTTTTGACGAGTTCTGTACATTATACTTGGTGACGATGGTGTGATGATGGAGTCAGGAGGTGGATAGTGGAACACCTCAATGGCCACTTGTATACCCCTCGAGTTTGGGCTCATTTGGTTTGTTTTGACGAGTTCTGTACATCATACTTGGTGACGATGGTGTGATGATGGAGTCAGGAGGTAGATAGTGGAACTCCTCAATGGCCACTGGTATACCCCTCGAGTTTGGGCTCATTTTGTTTGTTTTGACAAGTTCTATATATTATACTTGGTGACGATGGTCTGATGATGGAATCAGCAGGTGGATAGTGGAACTCCTCAATGGCTATTGTATACCCTTCGAGTTTGGGCTCATTTGGTTTGTTTTGACGAGTTCTGTACATTATACTTGGTGACGATGGTCTGATGATGGAATCAGCAGGTGGATAGTGGAACTCCTCAATGGCTATTCTATACCCCTCGAGTTTGGGCTCATTTGGTTTGTTTTGACGAGTTCTGTACATTATACTTGGTGACGATGGTCTGATGATGGAATCAGGAGGTGGATAGTGGAACTCCTCAATGGCTATTGTATACCCTTCGAGTTTGGGCTCATTTGGTTTGTTTTGACGAGTTCTGTACATTATACTTGGTGACGATGGTCTGATGATGGAATCAGCAGGTGGATAGTGGAACTCCTCAATGGCTATTGTATACCCCTCGAGTTTGGGCTCATTTGGTTTGTTTTGACGAGTTCTGTACATTATACTTGGTGACGATGGTCTGATGATGGAATCAGGAGGTGGATAGTGGAACTCCTCAATGGCTATTGTATACCCCTCGAGTTTGGGCTCATTTGGTTTGTTTTGACGAGTTCTGTACATTATACTTGGTGACGATGGTGTGATGATGGAGTCAGAATGTGGATAGTGGAACTCCTCAATGGCCACTTGTGTACCCCTTGAATTTGTGCTCATTTGGTTTGTTTTTACGAGTTCTATACATTATACTCAATAAAGATGGTCTGATGATGGAATCAGGAGGTGGCTAGTGGAACTCTTCAATGGCCACTTGTATACCCCTCGGGTTTGGGCTCAACGAAATGAATCCAAACTCGAGGGGTATACAAGTGGCCATTGAGGAGGTCCACTATCCACCTCCTCACGCCATCATCAGATCATCATCACCAAGTATAATGTATAGAACTCGTCAATACAAACCAAATGAGCCTAAACTCGAGGGCTTTACACGAAGCCATTGAGGAATTCCACTATCAACCTTCTGACTCCATCATCAGACCATCGTCACCAAGTGTAATGTATAGAACTCGTCAATACAAACCAAATGAGCCCAAATTCGAGGGCTATACAAGTAGTCATTGAGGAGTTCCACTATCCACCTCCTGACTCCATCATCAGACCATCGTCACCAAGTGTAATGAATGGAACTCGTCAATACAAACCAAATGAGCCCAAACTCGAGGGCTATACAAGTAGCCATTGAGGAGTTCCACTATCCACCTCCTGACTCCATCATCAGACCATCGTCACCAAGTGTAATGTATAGAACTCGTCAATACAAACCAAATGAGCCCAAATTCGAGGGCTATACAAGTAGCCATTGATGAGTTCCACTATCCACAGACATATACAATAGGTATAAATTACACTACATTCAAGAGTCTACTTAGTGCCTCTATATACCGATATAAAAATTACCAAATGCGTCGTGTTTAACCCCGAGTGTCCGACCGAACTACATTAATATTCATGGTATATTAGTTAAAATAAAAAATCATGATTAGATTTATTTAATAAGAATAAGTTAACTTCATTCAATTTTCTCACATAAGAATTATTCACGGCGAAATTATTTGAATAACTTTGACGGGAATAAAATCAACATGATTTTATTCATGCGTATTCTTATTCAAATAATGATTTTATTCTTGAGTGCCCAACTCTGATTTTGACAATGTTGACAGCGAAAAAAAAACGAACCGATCGTTTCAAACCTCTTCTTCTTTAGGTTTTTTATTGTGCAACCTTTCCAGAACTGAATAACGGAGCATAAGGAAATTCAAAATAACGGAGTCAAAAAATAAATACATTAAAAATAAATATATTGTTGTAAGTACAGTTGTGTGGCATAAAGTGCCTTATATAAAAGACCTCGTGCTTCGTGCTTTAGCCTTCTTTGTCATGCTAAAAAAAACGCACTTTAGCGAAATAAAATATTCCGTATCGAATTTATCGCGCTCCATTTTGAACCAAATACGTCCACTCGCCACAGACTCGCGCATACTACTGAACGGTCCAATGGCGCCAGAGTATCTCGACTCGCGCGGCGCTTGCGCGTAAAACGAGCGAGTCGAGAGTCCGGCCGCATTGCACGCGTTTTACGCGTGAGTTTTGAAACGCGCGAGAGCATCTGGACGGGACCCTGTATGTAGCTCTAGTACCTCGGGTACGCGCGAGTGTCTACGCGTGAGTGCCCTCGCGCGCAAAGCGCTTCGTATGGACAGGCTCTGACAAAAATATCTCATATTCCTGTAAGAAATATATTGTTTTTTTTTAATCAGACTTCAATTTACTAGGGAATAATTTACTAGGAATGTTGGGAAATCTAATAATCTCCCATGTTTAATTTTTCAGCCTGATGATGTAGATTGGGAAGAACAGCTAAGAAGTATTAAGGATGAGAAAGATGATGAATTTACTATTCTAGAAAAACCAGGAGTAAGGTAGATATTTCATTCAGTTTATTTCCCAAACACACTTTTGAATGAGTGCTTAAAACAAATCTTGTATATTTCAGTCTCCATTTAGGTTTCAAATCCAATGTTCAATGATAATTTTGCTAATTTCTTAACAAACGATTTTTTTAAATCTAACGTCCATATGAATCAAACCCAATGTTTCAGAGGTCGCAAAAAGCTATCCACTCTCAAAACGCCAGAGGCTCTCACCGCCCGCCGCCGCCGGCACTGGCAGCTGCTCGTGAAGAAAGAACTGGGCAAGGTGCAGCGCGCCAGAACAGCCACACACAGGGAGGTGATGCTGCAGAGGAAGAGGCTGGCGACCCTGTGCTGCAAGCATTGGAGGCATGTTGCTATGCAGGTGAGTAGGTACTAAATAGCCTATTGTGTTTATTATTACGATAAGTGATTACCAACGAGCGTCTACTAGAGGCCTGTAAGCATCAGAGGTGTCTCTAGCCCATGTAGCGCCTGTAAGCCCCCTAGTAAGCGCGCGGTCAAAATGGAATGGTAGCGGGCGGCGGTCGGCGCCCCCTAGGAATGCTGCGCCCGTGCGCAACGCACACCCTGCACCATAAGTAAAGATATCTCTGGTAAGCATTAGCGGCATGTTGCGATGCAGATGGGAAACTTTTGTATAATAATAACGTGAGGGACAACATTTTCATATACGTTAATTTTTATGTGCAGTCCCAGAAGAATATGAAAGAGACGGTGTGGCGATGCAAGCGGCTCAGTCGAGAGATGCAAGCCTACTGGCGGCGGTACGATCGCGCCGAGAGAGAAACGAGACGCCGCATGGAAAGGGAGGCGGAGGAACAGAGAAAGGTAATGTAAACAACGAAATCCATGTTTATGGTTTTATGAGCAGTAGGCAACAACTGTATCGTAATTTGATGAATTTACTCGCAATTTAGCTTGCCTTTATACAATCAACGAAAAAACAAAAAGAAAACTTGTACGTGACAGATGGACGTGGAACTGATGGAAGCGAAGCGGCAACGTCGCAAGCTGAACTTCCTAATAACGCAGACTGAACTGTACGCGCACTTCATGCAGCGCAAGATGAATGCGGGCGAGGCGGGAGACGCCGACGGGGCAGACAGGATATTGAGGCACTTGGACGAAGACAGGGACCCAAGACTTGTTGCCATTGATAGTTATGACAGGTGGGTTCTTCAACAAGTGAAAAGGTTCTTTAAGTGGTCAGCAAAACCACGTCCGTATATTTTTTTCCAACCTATGTAAAATCCAATGCCACGATTATGCATTTCAGTTATAATATTCAAGAGCGCAGCTCTACGCCAATGCACCAATATAATTACCCAAATGGGGTATTTGACAACAGTGAAAATAAATAGTTTTTACGTCACACCTGGCCATAATGCGAGTTTTACTGCACGCTGCGCGTACGGGAAAACTCGCATTGTGGCCAGGTGAAGACGTAAAATTTTGTACTTAACACGGGCAGTAATTCGTAAAGCCCTAGAGCGCATATTTATGGCCCTCACCTTCGGTTCGGGCCACAAACACCTGCGATCTGGGGCATTCACGAAATTCACCGCCCTAGTTACGTAATGTACTATTTCATTAGCAACAGATATACATATACGAAAATACTCGGGAAGCATCAATCTTTCATTTAAGGTTCAACGTCACTGGTTCCTGTCGAGCTGTTGCTAACAGATGTCGCGATATATAATTTCGATGGTTGCTCATCGTTTCACGCAAAACCGTGACGAGTACCAACATGTGTTTCAAACTGCGGAAGCCGAAGAGCTTGCTACGTATGAATCTTAATCAATCTGCACTAAACAGTGTTTCTTTTTAAAATGTAGTCCGAAAATATGCATAAAAGTGCTTTTCCGTGAATTTACGCAGACTAACGTAGCTAAATGTCCCTTTCCAGTTTGTCATTGTCAAACATCTTGCATAAATCAAACTAGAGGGCGCAAAACTAAATCTATAGTAGCGCCTCTATTAGGAAATAGTGAAACTAAATGTACTTGTGGCAGGCACTCTAGACTACAATATGAATGCAGCTGACTTTTTTACTCGTTACCTAATGTCATGCGGTAGCGCAGTGCGCATTTCTTTTGCTTAAATCTGTCTGTAACGCCATCCTTGAACCGGGTTCAAATCCCGACGGACATACTACTTTTTTGTTTTTCTATTTGGATTTCTAAACCAATATGACCGTCTCAACTAACTTAGATTTACTCATAATATGTGCAAAAGTATCTTTTTCTAACTTAAATATGTTTATAAATTCTTGATAAGCATGATTGTATCTAGATGATCCACAAAAATACCCTACTATATTTATGGCAGACCTATTCTTACATGTTAAATACTACATAAATACTATTTTAGATCGGTATATCATTTAAAAAGATGTTACGCCTTTCATTTACTTAGAAAATCATGATTCATGAGTATCCGTAGGTTTACTGTTGAAAAAACAAAGTACTGTCTTTATCTATTCTATACCCTATTCCACATGAGATAGACAAATCGTGCGTAAATCTTCAAGTCATTCGCGTCATGAAAACCATTTTGATAAACAAAAACATTTACATTGTTCCATTTGAAACACATTAAATAATCGAAATAACACTATTAAGTACAATATTTATAAAGGAAGATAAAAAGGTATTTTTCCTTACAAAAATCTAACGTTATAAGGAATAAGGTAACTACCTATACCTATACTCAGTAAGTATATTAGTACTTTGATTTGTTATATTCATATTCACCCGCAGTTGCGGTAATACATAATTAATTAATTACAATCAGAGAGGCTACGTATTATTCATAAAATGTTTTGTATTCGCCCGTGAGTCGCGTCTAAAATAATGACCTCAAAGTTGGTAACAATTTTGCGTTACCGGACGGACGAATTTAGTAAGCTTTGTGAATAACAGGCGAGTTTGTATATCAAAACTCTTAGTGGCCAGTCTCTCGAATCCGGACCTAGACCGCGTCAGAAAGAGAGAAATATATCATTTGACAATATGGTACTGTTTTCGATGAACGTCAAAATTCAAAATTCGAATTCGCCTTTTTCACGCGTTTACGTTTCTATACGTTTATGATGCTTTCACTCATTCATTACTAATCTTCAATGGCTGGGTTATGGGCATTTGCTTACAAAATTATTGAATGTCTTGTTTAGGTAAATATGAGATGAAACTTATCTGTCGAACCCACGACCGCCGTTTGACAGTCGCATGCCTGAACCACTATGCTACCGGAACGATTATTGTAAAGTGATATTTTTTGTATGTTTGTATGTACGGTATAACCTCCGATACCATTTATCCGATTATAAAAAATCTTTCACTGGTGATGGATGACTGAACTTACTGGGGGGACATAGCCATGCTTAGGCATAGTAAGTATACTTAGGTACATTTTATACGCAAAAAACGAACTCGGATTTTTAGACAGATTTGACTGTGTACTATGTTAAATGCAGTTTTTATTCTTTCTAAAATCGGTCTGGGTGACTCCTTAGAGCAAATTTCCGTGTCCCTTATAGTTTCGGATTGAATGTCACTCTGTATAATCTTCAAATCAGCTCACAAATTTTCCCGAGAATCGGTTGAGAAATAGCTACCTACGACATATAGAGGAGAAGTCTAGACAGCCGGACATACGAAAGGACATTTATTTATTTATTTAATCTTTATTGAACAAAAGAACAACATATCGTACAAAAGGCGGACTTAAAGCTGTAAGCATTCTCTACCAGTCAACATTTGGGCAAAGCAGACAAATTGTGGGCGGTGGAACTACAGATATAAACACACTGTGGTTATACATACATAATAAATAACGACAATACAAATAAATAAAATACATATAAATACCTTCATACAATATACGTATATGTATATATATAAACAGACGAAAATAGAGAACAGCAACATTAAGAATTTACGGCTCTGCTAGCAAACAACTTGCGTAAAGAACTTTTAAACGCGAATCTGGAAATCTGGAATAATTGCCTAGCTGAAATGAAAATCCCCGTTCGTCTCGCTCGCTCGTTCAATTAAGTATATGGATATTGTTATCGATTCAGTTTTTAACAATTGGCCAACAATTTTGTTTTTAAAGGCAGACTTACGAGCATGGACTGATTTTGGTTACGGTTATACCGGTATGGAATCGGTATTCCATTACAATAGCGTTATATTGTAAAGGTTAGCCGCGCCGCCAACGTAACGGTACCGGATCCGGAACCGTGTAGAAATACATGTCGGTTACCGGTATTTATTTTTAATTGTACTGAAACTTTTATAATTCCTTTTCCAAATCGATATAATTATGGTACCGTTATTTTTTTCATTTCATTCTCGTCCATGATAGGAGGTCTGTGCCCAGCAGTGGAACGTAATATAAACTGATATATTATTTATTATGCCAATTCACATGAAGTCATTATTATAATCGACAAAAACGAAATAAATACAATGTGTATTGCTTATACTTGATCAAACGAAATGTGCGGATACTAGACAAAAAAATCAATTGGACCTCAATGCGGGGATTACCGGGGCTTCGATAAAAATACCTATCAAAATTTGGTTGCACATTATAGTGCGTTTGCATTGGATTAGTAATAGGATTAGTAATACGCTAAACAAAGAAGAAGTCGTCGTCAACCTTTTCTGCTTGGGATAAATATTAAACAGACACGGAAATTCATTATTGCTGCAAAGTTCACACACCAACTTGTAAATGTTGAACACCAACGTTTCTCATTTGTTGTTAATGGACTTTGTTTCTGTCTCTTTGCTTTTGTTGAAGGCAAAACGTTCGGGAGAGAACGAGTCGGTCTTTTTTGCAAGCCACTTGGGCCTGCCTCTGGTAGCTCCATCGCAGTCCGCACACCACCACACACAGCGAAAAATAAAATCTTAATATTAATTAACAAATAGATACTCGTTTAATAATCTCGTGATCTGAATTAAATAATTTGTTGATTAGCAAGAAAACAAGAAAAAGAACGAGATACGATTGTCAATTTTGACAATTTAGATGGCGAAAAATACGAACCGATCGTTTCAAACCTCTTCTTCTTTAGGTTTTATATTTAAGCAACCTTTCGAGAACTGAATAACGAAATTTAAAATTACAGAGTAAAATAATAAAAACATTCAAAATAAATATATATTATAATTATATTGTAAGTATTCTATAGATATAAATAATAAAAACACTTCCATCATTTTAGGGTCGACAACAATGATCTAAGTCTTTTTTAATGGCGGTTTGACATACTTTGACGGTATCCTGCTGTTTCGGTAAAATATTTTTCCCCAAATTTCACTTCCCACAAAACTTATAGGCTGTAGTTTCATTTCCCAAACGAACAAATAGCACATTTTTGTTACGCATTTTGTTCATTTGGTCAAAATATCATCTGGCATAATTTTGCTTTGTCGTGTTATTTATTTTTAATTGTACTGAAACTTTTATAATTCCTTTTCCAAATCGATATAATTATGGTACCGTTATTTTTTTCATTTCATTCTCGTCCATGATAGGAGGTCTGTGCCCAGCAGTGGAACGTAATATAAACTGATATATTATTTATTATGCCAATTCACATGAAGTCATTATTATAATCGACAAAAACGAAATAAATACAATGTGTATTGCTTATACTTGATCAAACGAAATGTGCGGATACTAGACAAAAAAATCAATTGGACCTCAATGCGGGGATTACCGGGGCTTCGATAAAAATACCTATCAAAATTTGGTTGCACATTATAGTGCGTTTGCATTGGATTAGTAATAGAATTAGTAATACGCTAAACAAAGAAGAAGTCGTCGTCAACCTTTTCTGCTTGGGATAAATATTAAACAGACACGGAAATTCATTATTGCTGCAAAGTTCACACACCAACTTGTAAATGTTGAACACCAACGTTTCTCATTTGTTGTTAATGGACTTTGTTTCTGTCTCTTTGCTTTTGTTGAAGGCAAAACGTTCGGGAGAGAACGAGTCGGTCTTTTTTGCAAGCCACTTGGGCCTGCCTCTGGTAGCTCCATCGCAGTCCGCACACCACCACACACAGCGAAAAATAAAATCTTAATATTAATTAACAAATAGATACTCGTTTAATAATCTCGTGATCTGAATTAAATAATTTGTTGATTAGCAAGAAAACAAGAAAAAGAACGAGATACGATTGTCAATTTTGACAATTTAGATGGCGAAAAATACGAACCGATCGTTTCAAACCTCTTCTTCTTTAGGTTTTATATTTAAGCAACCTTTCGAGAACTGAATAACGAAATTTAAAATTACAGAGTAAAATAATAAAAACATTCAAAATAAATATATATTATAATTATATTGTAAGTATTCTATAGATATAAATAATAAAAACACTTCCATCATTTTAGGGTCGACAACAATGATCTAAGTCTTTTTTAATGGCGGTTTGACATACTTTGACGGTATCCTGCTGTTTCGGTAAAATATTTTTCCCCAAATTTCACTTCCCACAAAACTTATAGGCTGTAGTTTCATTTCCCAAACGAACAAATAGCACATTTTTGTTACGCATTTTGTTCATTTGGTCAAAATATCATCTGGCATAATTTTGCTTTGTCGTGTTATTAAGATAAAAGTTTATTAAGCAAACACTTTGTTCGGGCTAATATTGTTTTCCAAACAAAACATTTGTTCAAATTTTCATTTCGCACATTAGGTATCAGGGTGGAAAAAATGGCTTGTCATAAGCGAACTTTGTTTTTGCTCGGTTAGGTTAGAGTTCACTTGTGTCCCTCAGACCAGAAATAGACACCCCGCGCAGCGGGGTGGCGTCGATTCGCTGGCGACTCTCGATGAAAAGGGCGAAACCGACTCGGGGCTTGCTTGCATGCATGCTGCTTATTTGCATTATAATAAATTGTTACCTAAGTACCTATAGTACAAAAGAACATATAAACTTACCTGTGCTTAGCAAAATATGTAATAATCTCACTCAAATAGATTTCGTATGAACTACACAATTAGGGTCTAAATCGTATGCCATGCAATAATTTGGAAAACGAATGTTATGCCAAATAATACGTTTGACCAAATGTAACTTGACTATGTAAAACTTTGCCTAACAATAATTTGCGAAGTAATATTTTGCCATAGGAGATATTGACAAGTGATAAAATGCGAAACAATAATTTGACTAGTGATTTTTTGCCAAATGATCATTGGGGAAGTGACACTTAGGGAAATGATTTTTGCCCATACAATAGAGAACCTACTTTGACAGCTGTGTGGCATAAAGTGTCTTATATAAAAGACCTCGTGCTTTGTTCTTTTTCCTTCTTTCTAATGCTAAAAAAACGCACTAAAAAGTTCACTTTTTCTTGTAAAATAAGTCTGAAATTAAAAGTGTCAACAATACATTTGTGTTTTTGTGTTTCGGATTTACATTATTGGAAGTTTTACAGCTTATTTTTTTTGTCAAAACATTACTATTGGTATATTACCTAATATAAAATTAAACACTCATCTCTCACAGCAAAACCAACCTATTTACTTAAAAATACCTATGGGGCTGTTTTTGACCACTGCTTTTATCTGTTCAGGGAGTCATTGTGAATTTGGAAACTGTCTATACAATAGAATTAGTGCCCTCCCTGAACCGATAGTAGTAAGAGTTTATGCATAATATTTTTTTAACATTCATGTTTACAACCAAAGGTTTAGTAAAGTTTTATGTCAGGTAACGTTTGTGTAATCAGTTAACAAACCTAAAACTACCTACGTTTTTTTGAGAGAAAAAGAACGAAATTACCAGAAAAAAAAAAATATCATTTTTTCCTACATTCCCCATTTACGGTGTTCTATGTTCATTCATAGAAGTTACCCATACTAGTGAAAGCCTATTTTACCTTCTAACAGTTCAAATAGTGCTCCTACCACCAGCATCAATAGAGCGGAAAAGTGATTATTCTTCAGTAGGAAAATTACTTAGGACAGACAATAACAGCTAACAAATAATTTTAACTACACTACATTTTGCGTTCCTTTTTTTTACAAATGCATGACATTTTTTTTATAAATTAAAAACTAGATTCCACTCACGGTTTCGTCTGCATGAATCCGGGATAAAAAAAATTGTCCTATATTTTAATCTAGGCTCCTGCTAGGCTCAGCATATATTACAAAATGGCATTGGAATTGGAATCGCGTTGTGTTAGAAATAGAGTTGACTTTCGTTTGTTTTGAAAAGTGCCCGAAATAAAACAAATTCAACTCTATTCCAGTTGAATATAATTTAAATGCCTTCGACAGATTAAGTCCTATGAGTAGGCCCATGGGCCTTAAGAGGTTAGGCAGGCAAATACGTTGCGCAGTTTAAGCGTAATTGAGTTACGAACATCCAAACATCTAAACATTCAAACATTGATACATATAAACATCTAAACTTTCGCATTTACAATACTAGCAGGATAAAAATAATAATAATACCGGTAATGTAGTACTTAATTCGACATTGGTCCTTTTAAATTCTGGTATTAGAATATTGGAAAAATCGGTAGGGGATTCCGGTATTTCGGGATTCCATGATGGTGGTTTGCATTCCCTATATGTAATATGTTAATAATAACAAAATTAATTAAATATATCGGTTTTCTCCGGGACATAGCTGGCTGTAGCTTTATATTTTATGTCATTTTTTTCGGTACTGTTAATACGGTTTCATAAAAGTTACAAAAGTAACCGATATTTCGACTTCGGCGAGGAGGGCAAGGTCGACCCGCTTAAGAACAAAAAATATCTTAGTAAGTATCGAAATCATATCGGTTTGAAACCGTTATTAAAAAGATATCACTAGGCTTTAAAAAAATACCGGTAATGGATATTTCTAACTGGTTGCGGCGCTGTTATGTTGTCGCCTAACCATTTTGCCTAACCACCGGTCGTAACTGGCATCAGTTCCTGCACCGAAGAATGCCTACGAGTGTATAATTCTACCCTCACAAGATTGTAAACAAGAAAAATTGTGACTTAGTTACTTTACATGTTGGGGGTAATCTAATATTCTAGTTGAACAGTCGATTCCTAAATAGGTTGCAGTAGGTATTTTACAGTCAATCGATGTGCAGTCGACTAAAGCGAATGTTTAAATTTATCAGGTACTTACACTCCTAATAATTGTCTGTAATATTTAATGCTACATTACCTACGTAACATTCACTCAATCGAAACTTGCTTATAATCTGCAAGTTGGAAATTCAAACGGTTCATTTGATCAACAACACCCCTTTCTTCCCGTGGGTGTCGTAAAAGTCGACTAAAGGACCAATGTTGAAGTGTGATGTGGGCGATGGGCTAGCAACCTATCACTGCAATATTACATTTTGTCGATATTTTATACCAACATTATACGTTTCAGGTGTTCTGCCTACCCCTTTTAGGAATAAAGGCGTGAATGTATGTATGTATGTCATTTCATCAAAACCTATATATGTATACGTTCGGTTGCACAGATTACGTTTCAATATTGGATCTTACTTCTTTCTAATAAGACGCAAAATGTACCTATGCATAATTATCGTTCCGTGGACGTGGTCTATCACGGCTAAAGAGCAAAGGATTGAAATTCATTCATTGTTGCTTGAAATTCAGTCTATCAAAAACAAATGACATTGCTCTTACGTCATTACCAAAATGAGCAGCGTAGCAAGATAAAAATAATGCTACCTCTTTCACCACAAACTAAATGTGTTTGTACGATGATGTCACCGTCTGGTGAGTATAATTACTACTATTCACTCCGCTATCTAACTAATCTTGTTTGATATTAAAGACATCTAGTGAACGTTTTAGGCAACGTGCTGTCATGTGACGCGGCCATGTCATTTACACGGACAGTGTCTAACTCACGCCCACATACAAGGCTCGGAGTAAAATTTTATGAATTTCAAATGGCTATTGTTTGAATATTACTGGATTTTGCGTGTATTTATTCAAACTGCGGGAGAAGAGGGTCATATATTATCTAAATATCACAATTTCAAGTTCCTGACATCGATAGATTAGACGTCTAGTCCGAACGAAAATTGTATGGAATTCGTCAGTGACGTTGCACCTTAAGTTTGCTATTTTAAGATTTTCATATTCATAATAAAGAACAAAAAAGACGTTGCTTCATTGTGACGTCACAAGCAAGTAATCCCTACAAATTCCATACTAACGGAGCGTTTTTGACGCTTCACAAAAAGAAGCTGATTTGACTTTTGTCAAATGCCGTATAGAAATGAGTGAAGTCGTAAAGCTCCCTTAGGAGCCAAGACAGTCGAAAGCTTAACAGAACCTATGAATTCCAGCGAAGCGATGAAAGCGCGCGCGTCCCGCAACGCGCGGGAAGCGTTCCGCACCGAGCGCGCGCGTACGCGGCTGTTCGACGCGGCCGCCGCGCCCCCGCCCCCGCCCCCGCCCCCGCCCGCGCCCGCGCCCGCGCCGCCCGCCGCCGTGCGCGACCGCACGCAGCCGGACATCTTCCAAGGGACGCTCAAGGGATACCAGCTCAAGGGGATGAACTGGCTCGCCAACTTGTATGATCAGGTTAGTAGAGTTATATCATGATTCTACACCAGCCGAACATTCAACGAACAGGAAAATCCGCCTTGCTAAAAATGCTAAACTCAACAAGGAGTAAAGCCATTAAACAAAAAGACTACAATAGGGTACTTTCATGTATCAAAATTAAACCATTAAAGTATTTTTTTTTATATAGTTTTTTACCATAAGAAATACTCTTCCTCTTTGTCCTCGCCTTTTCCCGTTACACGGGGTCGGCTTTCTTTATCATGCGGCGGCATGTAGTCCGCTGGCTGGTATCCTCTTCTTTAAGCCCGAGGCTATTCATGTCTCTGTGGACATTCGTCAACCAGGTCCCTTTTTTTGGTAGCCATTGTGTCACTGCCGTTTTGTACACTTTGCCTTTAGTTCTTATGTGTATTTTTGCGTCGCACAGCACCCCTGTGAGCGTACGCCACTTCACCCATCCTGATGTTGTTCTCTGAATCACATCTGCGTCTATAGAGCCTTCTTCAGAGAGTACTGAACCTAGGTACTTAAAGGTTTTAGCTCTAGGGAGGGCAGTGCCGCTCAGCGTAATGCCTGGATTAGCTTCCGCATTGGAGTTGAAGTTGCAAAACATGTATTCTGTCTTTGCCCTACTAATACGCAAACCATTTTGCTCTAACGACTTTCTCCATTCTTCTAGGTCTTCCTGTAACACTTGTACGTTGTCGGATATAAGAACTACGTCGTCAGCGTACAAGAGATTCCATGGGGTTGATTTTTGGATTTTTGCGGTCAAATAGTCCATGACGACATTAAAAAGCAGAGGTACTTGATGTACACCCACTTTTATATCGAAGCTGTCAGATAGACCAGCTGGACTTCTGACAGATGTGTGGACATTTCTGTATAGGTCCTTTATAATGCGGATGTAACATTCCGGCACGCTGTGAGATCTGAGTGCCTGCCATGTCACGGTTCTCGTTACACGATCAAAAGCTTTCTCGAGGTTAATAAACGCCATCCACAGGTTTTGGCCGTTTTCTTTAGCTTTTTCCATTACTAGTCTTACGGCATGGATAGCATCCATGGTTCCCTTCTTTGCTGTAAAACCAAACTGGTTTTCTGTAAGTGAGATTATAGATGTAAGCCGTCTACAGATGACGCGCTCCCAGATCTTGAGGGTATGTGATGTAAGTTTTATGCCCCGAAAGTTCCCACACTCTCTAACGTCACCCTTGTTTTTGTAAAATTGGATGAGTGTACTTTTTAGGGTTCCGTACCTCAAAAGGAAAAAACGGAACCCTTATAGGATCACTTTGTTGTCCGTCTGTCTGTCTGTCTGTCTGTCAAGACCTTTTTTCTCAGGAACTCGTGGAGGTATCAAGCTGAAATTTATATCGAATACTCAGGTCTATTGTCCCTTGGAGCTGTGAAGAAATCAAACTTAAAAGCCAACGCAATCAAAAGATACAGTCGTTTATGCTGCAAAAATTGAGTTTTTCGACACTCGCAAAACCTACGGGGTACTTCCCGTGAACTCAGAAACTTGAAATTTGGCACGAAGCAACTTCATATAGCACAGACAAAGGAAAAATTAAGAAAACTAGACATTTTTAGTAAAATCATACAAAAAAATGATTTTAAAAATTTTTAACTTATTCCTTTTTCCACGTAAACGTGTTGAGATTTTAAATTGAAATTCATGTCAAATAAGTCATGTCTATAGGACCTTTCAGATGTAGCAAACCCAAACTTTTATGTCAACGCAATTAAAAGAAATAGCAAATTAAGTCGCATATTTTGAAATTGGGTACTCGCAAGAAACTCAAAACCTAAAGGGTACTTCCCGTTAACACAGAAACTTGAAACTTGGCACGAAGAAACTTCATATAGCACAGACAATGGAAAAATTAAGAAAAGTAGACATTTTTAGTAAAATCATACAATAAAATGATTTTAAATTTTTTTAACTTATTCCTTTTTCCTCGTAAACGTGTTGAGATTTTAAATTGAAATTCATGTCAAATAAGTCATGTCTATAGGACCTTTCAGATGTAGCAAACCCAAACTTTTATGTCAACGGAATCAAAAGAAATAGCAAATTAAGTAGCATATTTTGAAATTGGGTACTCGCAAGAAACTCAAAACCTAAAGGGTACTTCCCGTTAACACAGAAACTTGAAACTTGGCACGAAGAAACTTCATATAGCACAGACAATGGAAAAATTACGAAAAGTAGACATTTATAGTAAAATCATACAAATATATTTTTATAAATTTTAAACTTACTACCTTTTTCCTCGTAAACGCGTAGAGGTATTTAATTGAAATTCATATCAAATACTCAGGTCTATAATACCTTTCAGCTGTAGCAAAACGAAACTTTTATGTCCACGCAATCATAAGAAATAGCAATATAAGTCGCATAATTGAAAACTGGGATGTAGTAGAGACACTTTTAAACTTGATGGTTTTTATGAGGTGTGCAGAGTAGAAAGTCCAGCTATATCTAAAGCAAATCCAGGTTGGGGATCTATCGCTTATGTACGTCGCAATCTAAAGGATGCCATCCCAGATGCATCATGTACAAGATATTTTTTTTTTTAATAACCCAGGTGCTGCAAACGGCCATTGTGAATGCTTGCATTTTGAAATGTTTGATGTCAGGCAGAGTGATAACTGTGTCTATATATATAATATAGGTCACCACAATGTCAAATTAATGTTGCAATTGAATGCATAAATACAACAATATACGGCAGCAACCCCAAAGGGGCTATACCCCGTGTTCCCGTTTGATTGTTGTGGGAGACTTCAATATCGATTTTAGAATGAATCCCCAAAATGGAATTTCCACATATTTTTCATCCCTAAACATGTTTCCGTTAATAAGCACTAGCACTACACGAAATAGTACAACTATAGATAACGTTTTTTCAAACTTCAATTTTCAATGTGGTACTATTCATACCTTTTTCAGTCAACATTTTACAGTTCTGGTTAATTTTTTTCAAATTTAACAGTTAATTAGTATTTTGAACCGGATTTATAAAAAGATAGTGACTAAAAACTTTGTAAATAAACCACTTTGATAAAAGAAGTTTTGCCAGGCTGCTGCAAATCTAGTGTAGGTATTTCAGGTATTTCAGTTTTATTATAAAACTAGCTGTACCTGTGACTTCGTTTGCATGGTAATGTGGTGGGAGTTAACGCATTTCTTCAATTGGACATAGGACACATGCAGTTCTCATTTAGCCTATCAAGTAAAACGTGGAATAAACCCATTTTAGTTGAAATGCCTTTAAGATTCGTTCGTCTTTAACTGTCACTCTGATTTTTAAATTAGTAGGAAAAGGACAAAACTCGTTTTATTTAACATAGGTATTTTAAATTTTATGAATACCGGGGGAAAAGTTTAGTAGATGTTTGTGACAATAGATCCAACAGGTAGGACGCAGGCTGCAGCATTAAATGTTTATTGATCTTCTTCTGTACATATTTTTAACACTTAATATTAAATGAATAAAAACGTGATGGCCGAAATGATCTTGAGTCACTCCGATATTATTATTTTTCATACTTATTGCAATGTTTCAGATCACATTCTGCCAAATCTTATGTATGTTCCCGCTATTGCCAACTTAATTAAATGTGTGTTGTGCTTCATTATAAAAGTATTTTCCTGTATGTTGGCCAATTTCTGTGTCTCTATATTGGCTGCATGTCAACTTGAAGGCGCGTAGTACGAAGTTATAATACCGCCTTAATACAAACGCGGTTGATAATTAATGTTTATAAAAGGCCCGTTCTGTACTGATTGAATACATACGTTTATTGCTGATAAATATAAATACTGACAAATCAGCATGGCTATCACAAGACGGCGCGCAAGCTCTCTCGATTTTTCTCGAACTATCCGTCACTCTCTTATTAGACAACTTAGAAAGAGACGTATAGTGCGAGAAAAATCGAGAGAGCTCGCGCGCCGTCTTGTGATAGCCGTGCAGTATCGTATCGTGACAAAATACTCCGCGTGTAATCTTGCAGAAACTCAAATAAACTTCATGGCTGAACGCGATGAGCCGATGACAGTGCTAAATATACCATGCCATAAAAAAAAGGAAGTCGGTCAGACTTTTGACGTTTGACGTTATTTTGTTGAAATTTGTTGAACCATTTGTTGAAATTACGCCTCAATACGAATTTAGCGCATATAAGTTTCCATATCGGAATCGATTATATTTTTATGCTTTAGAATTTAATATGCGTATTGTGAAGGTCTATCACAACACCGGATCGAAATTATTAGGTACTGTTGGATAGTTAAGGCAAGGCCGCCATTTTGACGCCACTGACAGTTGACAGATATGGCGGCTACGATTTCAAGCAGAAGAAATGAATAATTTAATGAGATTCAAATGTTTCCGAAAATGTATTAACCATCGCAGTCGGATAAAAACTATCCTAAGTCCTAGCTAGAATAGTAATGTACTTGTAAAAAAAGTTTAAAGTATTTCCGTTCACGGGAAGCCGAGATCATTCGGGACACAAAAATGGTTAGTTTGATACTGGCTGATTCTTTTTTTAATTTAGAGATTTATTATAAGTGAGAGATAAATGATGTGGTTCTTAATTTTTTATTTTTTTTTAGGATTACTAAATTGATAAAGAGACCTTGTTTAAATTTATGCTCCCCCAGCTTCGCACATTGTAATGTTACGGATTCCATTTTCATTTATCATTTAGTAATAAACATACTACAACTTTTGCTTGTTATGGTTTGTACGGAACCCTCGGTGCGCGAGTCCGACTCGCACTTGGCCGGTTTTTCTCCAGGCATCTGGCATATTTTCGCTACTTAGGATGTTGTTAAATAGATTTGTTAGCCAAACTTCCCCATCCTCTTTAAGAGATTTCCACAGTTCGGCCGGAATATCGTCAGGACCGCAGGCTTTATGGTTTTTCATTTTCAGAATTGCCTGTTTGACTTCCATGATGGTAATTTGGTCCACGGGTCCTTGCATCCTTGGTTCTTCGACTTCGGCCTGTCTAGGGAACTCCTCGTTTAGCAGTGTATTGTAGTACTCGTACCATCTTTTGCATATATCTTTATCGGAAGTAAGTAGGGTACCATTATTGTCCTTGATGTATTTTGTAGTCTTAAAATCCTTGGTGTTGTTCTGTCTCTGTTTCGCTATTTTATAAACCTCTGTGTCTGTGGCCTGTTCCAACTGTTGATATAACTCTCTGCATTTTCCTTTTCGATAGCGACCGATCTTCTTACGGTCTTTTTCGCCTCTTTGTACTGTGCACGATCTTCTTCTGTGCCACTTTCTTGCCATTGTTTGTACAAGTGTTTCTTTTCAGATACTGTGGCTTTAGTGTTATCATTCCACCACTTGGCATCTTTCTCGTTATGCGGAGGGCCTTTGGATATGCCTAATATGGTTCTTGCTTGGGCAATACAAGTATCTTGGAATTTCGACCAGTGTATTGAAGGAGAGTCGTCAGATGCACTGCTGTTATTTAAATACGCGCTGATGTTAATTGTAAGGCTGTTTCCTTTTTCTGCGTTGAGTTCTCGCCACTTAATTCTTTCAACTCTTGGTATTTTATATTTAATTTGTCGTTTAAGTTTTAAAGCCACTAAAAGCAGTCTATGTTGTGATGTAAGCGGCTCCCCTGGTATAATTTTGCAGTCCTTGATTTGTTTAAGATTTTTTCTATCTGTCATAATATAATCTATTTGTGTTTTGGATTTTCCATAAAAACATACCATGTAAAAAAGGGGCAAAGTCCTCGAAACCCTTAAACCGGTAAAACGTTGTAAGATATTTTGTGGTACCAAATCTCAGGTATTCTTATTAATTTTTATTTGCTAGCTAAATAAAATTCTGCAACTTGGCAATCGTTCAGAACATCCATTATTTTAAGCGCCAAGAGTGTTTTTGAACGGCCTCCAAAGGTTCTAACATTTGTTTCTATTTAAAGGGTATCAGCGGCATCCTGGCTGACGAGATGGGTCTCGGGAAGACCGTGCAATGCATAGCGTTCCTCTGCCACGTGGCCGAGCGGTTAGGTGTCTGGGGTCCGTTCCTCGTGGTCTCCCCCGCGTCGACTTTACACAACTGGCAACAGGAACTGCAGAGATTCGCGCCCGACTTCAAAGTGGTAAATGAAAAGTTCTAGAGTTAGATCTCTAGACTCAGGACACCTAGTCTCACTTAGTCTAGTCTAAGTGAAGGCTAGACGTTCGATGTGGACTAACCATAATACACTGCATCTATAAACAGCCTGATTAATATCAGGGAATCGAATCTTTTACTGAATTTTGATATGAGGAAAATATCTTGAACAAACCAGAAACTGAAATGAAATAGTACATTTTACAACTAGTGTGAAAAGAATGTCTTTTTACCACTAGTACCGAGGTATCTTGCCACGAGCTGAAAACGAGTGGCAAGACTCGGTACGAGTGGTAAAAGACCTTTCACACGTGTTGTAAACGACGTTTTTTAATACAATTGCGAAAAAAACTTTACTAAATTTACAACTTCACTTCCATATCAGTGCGAGTGAAGCGCGCAGCTTCAATATTTCACAGAGCAGTATACAGTAGTATTCTTGGGGCGCGTGGCCGTCTAGATTTTTTTCAACCAATCACAGAGCAGAATTCTAGTGGCGCGCGGTCAACTAGATTTGCTTAAACCAATCAAATCACACACAAGCTCAATAAAAAGTAAAAAGCAATAGTTCGAGAAATTGAGCTTCTCGTACGCTACGCAGCCACAAAAAGTACCACTTTTTGAGCAACTGTATTAAAAAAATATTTCCGTGTATGATGTGAAGTCCGAACACATCTAGGCATAATCTACAACTCCGTGGATCGATCAGGAATTATTTACTGAACAGCAAATTTCAGGTACCATACTGGGGGAGCCCAAACGAGCGCAAGATCCTTCGACAATTCTGGGAACGCAAAGACCTCCACACGCGGCAAGCCGCGTTCCACGTGGTAGTGACGTCATACCAAATCGTCGTGAGCGACCTCAAGTACCTGAACCGTGTGTCCTGGCAGTATATGATACTGGACGAGGCTCAGGCAATAAAGAGCTCGGCTAGTATGAGGTGGAAGTTGCTGCTTGGGTTCAGCTGTAGAAATCGGCTGTTACTCTCAGGTCAGTTGGATTGGAAATTTGCATGAAATGGTCAACTTTGCGTCATGTAATTCAAAATATGTATGTCTCCCAGGTACCCCGATCCAAAACAGCATGGCGGAGCTGTGGGCGCTCCTTCACTTCATCATGCCGACGTTGTTCGACTCGCACGACGAGTTCAACGAATGGTTTTCCAAGGACATCGAGAGCCACGCTGAGAATAAGAGCACTATTGATGAAAGTGAGTTGGCAATAGATCACAAAACTATATCAATCTTCGACTCTTGAACGTGACAAGGCGCTTCTGGCCTTTTCTTCAACGCGGAAGTAAAATCACATCAGCCGAAAGACGTCCACTGCTGACATAGGCCTTCCCCAAAGTGTGACATAATGACCGGTCCTGCGCCACTAACATCCAGCGGACTTTTTGCGACCTTTGTCAGGTCATTAGTCAGCCTCAAGTATTCTCCCTTCCCATGTGTCTTTACATAGGGGATTAGGACAGTATTTTATTCCTGTTTGTACAGATTTTGTCTTGTTGCAGAGCACCTTTCTCGGCTACATATGATCCTGAAGCCATTCATGCTGCGGCGGATCAAGAAAGACGTGGAGAACGAGCTCTCGGACAAGATCGAGATCATGGTGCACTGCCCGCTCACCATTCGGCAGAAACTCTTGTACATAGGTGAGTCTTTTACTCTCTTGTTCACACTCAGCCACGACTTGGAGCAGAAGTGACAGCGACTGCAGTGGCAATGGCAGCGGTTCGAAATTCGTTGGAGTGAGAAACCGGTACGTGGCCTCTCGCACCCAGGTACACCACTGTCGCTGGAGGTCGTGGCTGATGAACATGTTTCTTACAAGTTTTTATAGCAAGCTCAAGAAAAATAGGAGGATGTCAGCATTTCGAATATAATATGTATAATATTGGCTTACTTGTAATTAGGCACTATATTTCAGCACTGAAAAAGAAGATCAAAATCGAGGAATTGCTGCACTTCACCGTCGGTGCCGAATCGGGCCACAATGTTGACAAAAACTTCACCTCCAACCTGATGAACTTGGTCATGCAGTTCAGGAAGGTGCGTATTTTAAATGTCTCTTTTACGACTCGGCAGTTGACTAGATTGATATATTTCAGGAAACATTCTTTGCTCGGTTTTCTGCCTACTCCTGCTTAGCAATAGGATTAAAATCCTTCATGTCCCAGGTATGCAACCACCCTGAGCTCTTCGAACGGCGTGACGTCCGCTCTCCGTTCGCAATGCAAGTCGATGACTACCATCTACCAAAGCTAATCGCCGAGGAAGCTATCCTACTGCGGAGCATACCTTCAAAAAGACACTTGCTTTACAACAAACTGAATCTACTGACTCCTGAGTGTATACATAGAAGTTTGAGCGAGGACGAGAGTGGCATGTTCAACTTTATGAGGTTTATTGACCTGTCTCCAACGGAGTTGTACAAAGTGACGCTGTGTGGATGGTTCTATGCGTAAGTGTTAAAGGATTTCAGAATATTCTTTAAAAATGGCTCTATTAAATCTGGGAACTAAAGAAAACTTAATTTTCAGCATGCAACATATAGAGGAATGTCTAGAAAAATACGAAAGACTCCGGCATAGACATTGCTGGTGGCAACAACAGACTAGTTCAGAAGTAAAGCACGAGTTTGAAGAGACAGACGTAGACCGATGTTACTATGACAAAGTTAGCAGTAAAGACAGACTGCTGGTATGTCCTGGCGGCGATGTGTTGAGGCAGAGGAAGACAGATAGTTTGATGTGGAGAGATGTGCTGTTTACTGATCCTTTATGGATCCAAGGTAAATCATTGAAATTTGCATGTGCGACTACATTTTAAGGGAGTAATAGTGTGCTGGTAATAAATTATTTTCTATAGTTGAATGCTCAAGGAGTGAGTTTGTAAACTTTATTTCAATCATTCAATGGAATGCATAGGGTTCGATTTTTGCTTGATTCTATAACTTGTTTATTTTTTAGGAGGTCCATTCTACAGTCATACAGAACACAGCATCCACTACATGGCGGAGACGATAGAACATAGAAACATGAGAAGTAGGAACTTGAAAAGTCGAGATGATCAGGTAAATTTCAAGGAATATCCCAAAATACGCTAATCACCTGTTGAATTATTTGGCTCTAAATATACTGTTTTTTGTCACAGTCGGAGATGTTAAGTGAGATAAAGACGGAAGAGGGTGGAGTGATCTCAGTACCAATCGCGGAAGTTGCGGAATTCCCTCACGTGGAGAGAGCGCCTATAGTGTATCAAGACGTGCCAACAAGCCTGCCGGCTTTCCTGTGTACTGCTCAACCTAAGGTAAATAAAATCAAATGGTCCAATTGCTAGGAGACCTGTTTATGTAGTGATCTTTGATTTGTGGCAATTCTATCTATGGTTGTATAATATTGTAATCGTCAGATATTGGGATCTTTTTTTACATTTTCCTCCATAGATTGAAATTTTACCAATGTAGAAAAAAAGAAAAACTGTTTCAAGTGCAACTTAAGCCCTTTCATACACTCGGCGTCAAAAAAATCGCACCTTTCCTAAAATTCGTGTCAAGCGATTATAACTCTTAAGATCCTCCCTGTACCCTATCATTATTAGTATCATTTAAAAGCTCAATTAATAAGCTTTCAAAAAAATAATCATTTGTTTACGGAAAATCAAAAACCACAAATCGCCAGCACTTTGATTAAAAAGTGGCGATGTACGCGTTTGAAGGGCCACTAATTGCACCACCCTGGACAAAAGTCAATTATGGGTCATTCGCTATCCACTCAGTATCCAGACGTCACAGAGGTCACACCTGAAGAGCTCCGACAAGAAAACACCCAGTGAAAATGGATACCACGGCAGAAGAAGCAGATCAAGTGGTGGCCCTATTGCAAACCGGACTACGGCAGGTTGAAGTTGCTCGGCAACTGAACATCAGCCGATTTCGAGTGCAACGGGTATACCGACGGTTCCAAGAGACTTGAGGTTACATCAGGAGACATGGATCCGGGAGACGTCGCTGCACTACCGTCAGAGATGATCGCTACATTGTGTCGACGTCTTTGCGGAACCGCTTCTCCAACGCTGTGGAGCTGCAGCAGCAGCTTCGAGCTACTCGAAGGACAGCAGTCAGCGTCTCCACTATCAGAAGAAGGCTGCGAGAGAAGAATTTGCTGCCCCGGAGAGTTGCTACAGGCCCACAGTTGACTGCCATCCACCGGACGACCAGGAAGCGATTTTCAAAAACGCACGAGCCGTGGACATTCAACCAGTGGAGGAATGTCCTGTCTTCTTCTTCTTCTTCTTTTTACTAATGGCGTTCTGGCCAACTCAGTCGGCTCAAATTTGCCAGAATCAAGTTGCACGACAGCTGCTCTACACCAAGGATTAGAGATACAAACACTGGCACAATTTACACTCAAGGAGTTTTTACAAAATTTCTTGAGCAGAGAGTTGTAAGTAGTGGAATGTCCTGTTCTCCGACGAGACCCGAGTGTCTGACCCGCCTGTACACCAACGACAGGCGTAGGAGAGTCTACAGGCGACCAGGGGAGCGTTTCACACCAGCCTGAACCGTGGAAACCGTCAGCTATGGAGGAGGATCCTGCATTTTCTGGGACGGCATCTCTATCGACGGCAAGACAGACCTCGTATGCGTCTCCAGAGCTGGAGGTGGTCGCGGCCAGGGGTCTCTGACTGCTCACCGGTACATCACCGAGATTTTGGAGGAGCATGTGGTCCCATATGCTGGTTTTGTCGGCGCCAACTTCGAGTTCATGCACGACGACGCCCGGTGCCACACAGCCTTGATTATCAAGGACTACCTACGTCGAGTTGGCATCAAGGTTATGGACTGGCCAGCAAGAAGCCCCGACCTCAATCCTATCGAGCACCTCTGGGACGAGCTGAAACGGCCAGTTCGGGCCCGTGATCCAGCTCCTGCCACTCTCGATGAGCTTCGAGATGCCGTCATCGAGGAGTGGGACAACATTCCCCAGGAACACGTCGTGACGCTCATCAGGTCCATGACTGACCGCATGGAAGCTGCTCGGAGGGCTAGAGGAGGCAACACTAGGTTTTAAGGCTAATTTTTAAGGATTATTATTTTTAATTTTTGTATTGTTTCTTGTCTTGTAATTTTAATCAGAATACACATTGTTTCACATTTTCACAGAATTTTCTTTTTTATGGGGGTAGTGGCCAATTTCCTTCAAAATCAAAAATTCAAATAGGAGATTTCATTAGCTTTCCAATGATACTAATAATGATAGGGTACAGGGAGGATCTTAGGAGTTATAATCGCTTGACACGAATTTTAGGAAAGGTGCGATTTTTTTGACGCCGATTGTAAGATACTCTGTATTCACTGAGATTCTGGTATAAATAACAGCTTATTTGTTACGTGCGCCAATGGAACTCTTTTATAAATCGTGTACGATCTTCTGTCTTACGTTGCTATTAGAGCCTCCGCACACTGAGCCACTAGTGGCTGCCACAAACTGCGGACGAGTAGATTTTGCGTTGGGAGTCGCTCGCGCTCGCTACTAGTGGTCGCACTAGTGGCTGTAATGTGCGGGCACTCATACTACGCATGGTTGGTAAAGGGACTGTTCGCTTCCAGGTATGCGTATGCCCGCTAATGCCGTTCGCGTCGTCGCGGCAGTTTGCGTACCACCTGACGCGGCACGCGCACGCGGAGAGCGGCGCGGGCTCGGCCGCGCTCGCGCGCCTCGTGGCCGCCGCGCGACCGCCGCCCGGCTGGGCGCCTCTGCAAGTGCCAGGTACTACACCAGGACACAAGTCACAGGTGACCTGCTGACTTGAAGACAGCTCTAAGCGGCGCTTAAACGGCGCGCAAACACGCGAGGCTCGTGCTTCGGCGCGCCACGCGCCGTTTAAACAGCCACGCTCGGCGCGGCTCGGCCAAGTTCGTACGATCCATCTATTGTCGGCTTTTCGACACGGATCAAAGGCGCGCGCGCCATCTTCGGCTCGGCTTGTGTCAATACGCGCCTTCTAAACAGATGGTAAAGTACACGACAAACAACTTGCGCAAATGACCTTGGCTGACCCACGTGCAGCCGCGCCGTGTATACGACCAGGCTTGCGTTCTGATTTAGCCGAGCCGCATCTATAATATTTATACACGGACGGCTCGGCTCGCGTGGGATCGTGCTACCCCGCGCCGTTTTAACGCACCTTCAGAGTCCCGGATCTGTTTAGTCTGTTTTTCGCTTTCTTACGGCTCGGCTACGTTTTCGAGGGGCGGCTCTCACGTATAGCGAACGGCTGCTTGTGTCTGATATGCCTTGGACGGTCTATAATGTCTATCTAAATTGTACTCGGAACTAATATGATTGATGCACTATTATTAAAATCATAATTTCGAACCTACACGGCTTTTTAATGTAAGTTAACGTTAGTTAATAAGTTGGAAATTGTAGCAATAGACTTTCAGAATAAGACTAAAGGCCGAAACGCACTGACAGCGGTGGTGGAGCGGCGCGGAGGCGGTACGGGTAGTAATGTTCGAGCTAATATGAAAGGGTCCGCATAGAAAACCGGCCGGGAAAAAAGCGTGGCGGTGGCGGCGCAGAGGCGGTAGCGGCGCGGAAGCGGTGAAACGCGTGCACAGATAGGCGAGCGCGGCGCGGGGCGGATTTGCGGCGGGAAGTTGTATTACGCAGTTGTCAATGCACTGGCGGTGGCGGCGCGGCGCGGAGGCCTGCTGAGAGCGGTGCAACAAGTTGTATTTTTTTACGACTTCAGTTCAGATTTTGTCAGTTTAACGATGAGTGCAACTGAAAAAATGATTTCCCTGGTGAAACTGCAACCGTGTCTCTATAACACACGGGAAAAAACTATCGAAATGCAATGAAAAAGGAATTGCTGTGGGAGAAAATTGCCCTTCTTTTAAAAATC
Source organism: Epinotia demarniana (assembly GCA_945867215.1). Classification (NCBI taxonomy): domain Eukaryota; kingdom Metazoa; phylum Arthropoda; class Insecta; order Lepidoptera; family Tortricidae; genus Epinotia; species Epinotia demarniana. Next base: position 31,254,823 of record OX244260.1, read on the forward strand.
CTTGGTTTTAAGATGTCGTGTAACTCTTCAAAACAATTTTTACTCATGTGAAAAAATAAGTGCAAAAATGATCTTCATAAGAAGTCAGCTCTTGGCATAAATGAATGGAACTCTCTCTTCTCTTTTTTTATTTATTCATTTAGATTTCTTCCTTTTGTTTTGCCATAACGCAAGTAAGAGCAAAATCTCGTCATCGCTATCTGAATCTGACGATAACATTTTTGATATTTCCGAATCTGTCAACTGTCGATTACCACTTGATATGTCACACATGCCGCCTCCGCGCCGCTATCCCGCGCGAATACCGGGCGGGATTTTGGTGCGACGTCCTCTGGACCGCATTCGCTTTACCGCAAAGCCGCCTTCGCACCGCAACGCGCCGCGCCGCTCTCTGTGCGTTTGCAGCTTGAGTCGAGTCTAATATTATGTATATTGTCAACAGATAAAAACCAACTAGTGAGCGACGCTGGCAAACTCACAGTACTGGATTCACTGTTAAAACGGCTCAAGGCGAGAGGGCATCGTGTTCTCATTTACAGCCAGATGACCAAGATGATAGATCTGTTAGAGGTATGGATAGTTACGCATTTATTTTAACTAATAAGGGTAAATAAATAATATGGGTTATTGTTCTTATAGGAATACATGTGGCACAGAAAACACAAATACATGCGGTTAGACGGTTCGAGCAAGATATCGGCGCGGCGTGACATGGTGGCTGACTTCCAGGTATATCAATACTACATTGTTCTACGAAACACGCGTGTTTCATATCCAGGATTATGAGCCTATAGTCGACGTAATAAGAGCCACGTTACGAGCAAATGTGTTGAGAAGTGATAACGTAACACCTCAAATAATACTATAAAAATACATTCAGCGATTCCGAACATTGAAATTCAATGCAATTGACAGGCGCGAACCGATATCTTCGTGTTTCTCCTATCAACGCGAGCGGGCGGCCTGGGGATCAATCTCACCGCTGCTGATACTGTGAGTATGGGCACTACTTTAAGCCATTTTTGCTATATTTACTGTGTTTTCTAGACACTTTGTATCGGTATTAGTACAAAATTGAAGATCTTCCTGTCTATATTATGTTTCGGTATTCCAAAAGTTTGTTTAGGTAATGACGCTGAAACCTTAGATGATTCGGTAGAATACAAAAATAAGGTATAATTAGCGGGATATAGAATTTCAATACCGGTATTTAAGTAGTTATGAAAATAATACCGATATACTGTCCCTGATCCTTGAAGACTGTGATCTTATATGCAACTAACACCTTTGCGTGATTTGCATGATTGTCTTTCAATTGTTTCCTAGACGCATTATTAGTCACTGATGCGTGTAATTCGTGTAGCCTCGGTATTACAATAACATACGTTCTTATATCGTGGACAGGTGATATTCTACGACTCTGATTGGAACCCGACGGTGGACCAGCAAGCCATGGACCGCGCGCATCGACTCGGTCAGACCAAGCAGGTGACTGTCTACCGGCTCATCTGCAAGGGCACCATCGAGGAGCGGATCATGCAGAGGGCGCGGGAGAAGAGCGAGGTATATTATTGTCACAACAATACCGAATTTCAATACCGGTATTGAGAATCGTCCGGTATTGCATGCCCTAGTCACAACAGATTTCCTTCGCTTTTCTGAGCCTGTGCCGGGAACCCGCTAGGTGCACGCATACGGCTTTTCCAATGTTATCGGATACGAGCGTAGCGGTACGAAATCGTTGACAGTGAATTTGTGATACGATAGCGTATTCTGCGTCAGTGCTTGCTGGTGTCTGGAGTCTGATTCACAGGCTGTGTAATTTGGAACAAAGTTCAGATATTATTTCTATTAAACGGGACATAGTCGAATATAATTCAATTTGACAAATAAAAAAAATTATACGCTTTAAGTCCAGTTTACTAAAAAAAATCCCAATTAGTAGGATATATTCTATATACTACCTGCCCGGCCCGGCTTCACACGGTTGGTTTTCCGTTTTCCCATAGGACTGAAGAATTTTCCCGCGGTAAAAAGTAGCCTATATTCATCAGGGGGTTTTCCCTGATCAGTACGTATATGGTTCGCAAAGCCGAACATAGTCTTAAATATCCCAAATGTGTGTCTTAAATGGCCTGCGATATACCTGCTAAGGGCTGGGAGGAGGTCGCCTCTATGAGACCGGAATGGCGTAATAAAGTCAGGAAAGGTGTATGGGATAAATATTACAATGTTGTTATAGTACAAACATAACTTTATTACTTCCTAGATTCAAAGGATGGTGATAAGCGGCGGTAACTTTAAGCCCGACACACTGAAGCCAAAGGAAGTCGTCTCGTTACTGCTGGACGACGAAGAGATTGAATTAAAATGTAAGTATCCATTGGAAGCAACCAAAGCTCTGTTTATTGCTATTGCGTTTTCTAAGATGGTACTTGCATTGCATGATTAGTAAATTATGTCCTTTTTATTGTAGACCGACAAAAATCGGAAGAAAAGAAACAGGAAGAAAGAGAGAGAAAAAGAAAATCAGCTGCGTTACCTCCTGTAAGTAATGGATATGACTGTTTATTTAGTAGATTTAGGTTATATTTAGTCTTTACTAGCTTCTGCCCGCGACTCCGTCCGCGTGGTACTCCTTTATATGGCAGCTCCATACAAACTTTTAACCCCCATTTCACCCCCTTAGCGGAAGATTTCGGGGATAAAAACTATCCTATGTCACTCTCCATCCCTTCCACTATCTCCACTTAAAAAAACAGATAAAAACTATCCTATGTCACTCTCCATCCCTTCCACTATCTCCACTTAAAAAAACAGATAAAAACTATCCTATGTCACTCTCCATCCCTTCCACTATCTCCACTTAAAAATACAGATAAAAACTATCCTATGCCACTCTCCATCCCTTCCACTATCTCCACTTAAAAACCGATAAAAACTATCCTATGCCACTTTCCATCCCTTCCACTATCTCCGCTTAAAAAAAACAGATAAAAACTATCCTATGTCACTCCATCCCTTCCACTATCTCCACTTAAAAAAAAAACAGATAAAAACTATCCTATGTCACTCCATCCCTTCGACTATCTCCACTTAAAAAAACAGATAAAAACTATCCTATGTCACTATCCATCCCTTCCACTAGTCCACTTAACCCTTCACAACCCACAGACAACATGTCGTCCTCGCAAAATCTCCTCTAAAACCCACCGACGACATACGTTGTCCGCGATGCTGCAGTCGATATTTTTTTGTATTATTTAAGAAATAGAGAGTTAATAATATATGTCGTCCGACCGCAATACAACGTTATGCGTGGGTTTCGACACTTAACGAGTCTACAAACGCTGGGTTGGGAAGGGTTAAAAAAAACAGATAAAAACTATCCTATGTCACTCTCCTTCCCTTCCACTATCTCCACTTAAAAAAAAACAGATAAAAACTATCCTATGTCACTATCCCTTCCGCTATCTCCACTAAAAAAAAACAGATACAAACTGTCCTATGCCTCTCTCCATCCCTTCCACTATCTCCACTTTAAAAAAACAGATAAAAACTATCTTATGTCACTCCATCCCTTCCACTATCTCCACTTAAAAAAACAGATAAAAAATATCCTATGTCACTCTCCATCCCTTCCACTATCTCCACTTAAAAAAACAGATAAAAATTATCCTATGTCACTCTCCATCCCTTCCACTATCTCCACTTAAAAAAAACAGATAAAAACTATCCTATGTCACTCTCCATCCCTTCCACTATCTCCACTTAAAAAACAGATCAAAACTATCGTATGTCACTCTCCATCCCTTCCACTATCTCCACTTAAAAAAACAGATAAAAACTATGTATGTATGTATGTAAGCACTTTATTGTACACAATAACAGGTTAAGGAATATACATGTCACACAATATATCGAAGTACAAAGGCGAACTTATCCCTATAAGGGATCTCTTCCAGCTAACCTTTGAGCAATTGAGAGGAAGGTAGGTAGAACGAGATAGGCAAACTTATACCGTGTACAAAAACAGAGAAAATGAAAGCAAATCCTAATTAGTATTAATTCTAGACAAATAAAAACATGCCAATACATATATAAATATACAATATAAAATATAATACACACTAACATATGTAACATATATATCGCAAATATACAATAAATAAATAAATACTATATTCAACCAATTCACAAGTCATTGGAAAGCCACAACTTCTTCAAATTCATCTTAAGTGACGCAACAGACTGCGACTGTCTCAGCGACAAAGGCAACTCATTCCACAATTTAACAGCGCGCGCAGTAAAAGATCTGGAGTATGTTCGCGTCTTTCTAGACGGTACAGCAAGAGTAAGGTTAGTACTCGACCGCAAGCGGTGGCCACTGCCTTCTGCCATATAACTAAACCGCTCAGAAAGGTAAGGAGGGGAAGTAGGGCTGAACAGTGTATTGAAAAGTAATGACAGGATATGCACATCCCTGCGCCGGCGAATCGGTAACCATCGAAGCTTAGAGCGGAATTCAGAGATATGATCATACTTGCGTAGACCAAATACATATCTGATGCATACATTTTGTAGACGCTCCAGCTTATCAAGTAGCTCCTCGTTGAGGTCCAGAAACGCAATATCGCCATAGTCCAGAAGAGGAAGCAAAAGAGATTGAGTAAGGGTCAACTTGGTACGAAGAGGAAGGAAATTCTGAAGACGTCTTAGGGAGTGAAGGGATCTAAAGATCCTCTGACTCACCTCAGCTATATGGGGTGACCAAGAAAGCGTCTGGTCCATGGTGATACCCAAATTCCTGACAGTAGAGGAAAGAGGAATAGAAATTCCATCAAAAATAATGTCAGGCACCACCACCTCTGAGAGCTTATCTACATAGTAAGGACTACCAATAACAATCGCTTGCGATTTCTTCGCATTAATTTGTAAACCATACTTACACGCCCAGCAGCGTATAGATTCTAGGTTTCGATTGACTTCCGAAATTAATGCGGAGACATCATCCACAGTAGCCGCTGCATAAATCTGTAGGTCATCTGCGTAAAGGTGATATGATGTAGTTAGGGATTCGGTGATACTATTTATAAAAACAGAGAACAATAATGGAGAAAGCACCCCGCCCTGTGGAACGCCAGCGGAGAGTTCGCACCACTCGGACATCTTGTCATCGAACGTAACGCGCTGGCGCCTGCCAAAGAGGTAGCTGCGAAACCAGGATAAGGGAGTTTCATAAATGTTAAGAGAGCGGAGAATACCTAGCAGAATATCAAAATCTACCGTATTAAAAGCACTGCTAAAATCAAGAAGAACAAGGGCAGTGAGCTTTTTGGACTCGATATTGAGACGAATGTCATCGGTGACGTTAACTAAAGCGGTGACCGTGCTATGCCCGGGGCGGAATCCGGATTGGAAAGGATTAAACAAAGAATTTCTGTTAAGATGAGAAAGGAGACGACGATTAACATAATGTTCAATGATCTTTGACAAAACTGGGAGAATAGAAATAGGGCGGTATTGAGTGAAAGATACAGCATTAGGGATTTTGGGGAGAGGAATTACGTGAGCATACTTCCACGATGCCGGAAAGGTTCCAGTGGACAAGGAGAAATTTATAATATCCGAAAGGGTAGGAACAATAAAATCCGCCACGAGCATAAGCATATCCACACTGAGGCCATCGTCACCGATTGCCTTCGTCTTAATAGATTTGAGAAGGGCAAGCGTCTCCTGCGGTGAAATCAAACCAAATTCAAAGGGAGATAGGTCGGGGTGTGTAATATTGGCAAGAAGTGAAAGAGTGGATTGCTTAATGGATGGGTCAAGAGTAACCGGCGACGTGCTGAAATGTTTGTTAATAGCGTCAATGTCAAGAGTATTGGAAGAACATTGCTGAGTTTTGCCGACCCCAAGAGACTTTAAAAATTTCCACAACTTAGAAGGGGGACACTCCTCTATTGATTTGTGGATATGGAGGCGTTTTGCTTCCCTACAGACTTTGTTGCAGCAGTTACGTATGGAAATATACCTCTGGCGATTTTCGTCCGAAGGAACCAGCCGGAACTTAATACGAGCTCGATCGCGCTTGGCCATGTACTGTTTGATCTCCGGCGTGAGCCACGGTGCAGGAAAGTGTTTAACTCGCGTTGGTTTCAAAGGAGCATGCTTATCAAAAATCGCAAGCAATATGGCATTGGCAAAGCCCCTACTTTCATGTTAACATCGTCATGACGACCTACACTGCTCCAATCAGCATGTGAAACATCATCCCAGAGCGCTTCCAGATTTACATCGCGGAGATTTCTACGCATGATTATCTTCTGTCTCTTCTTCGGGGGACGAATGTTAAAAGAGGCGTAAATTAAATCATGATTGGAGAAACCTGCAGCATTGAATTGCCCGTGGAGGGATACCAGATTTGGAGAAGTAGTAAGAATGAGATCTAAAAGAGAAGGAGGGCCGTTATGAGGAAAATGCGTAGCATCAAGTGGCAACACGCTTAGATTTATAGAAGTTGCAAGAGAACGGAGCTTAGCGGAGCGATGGTCATTTTTAAGGAGACAGGTGTTAAAGTCACCCATAATAATGCTGTGATCAAACTGAGGGCTAATATTGACTAAAACATTTTCGAGGGAATCAAAATAATTAATATGAGATGAAGGGCTATAAAAAACGCCAAGAAGAACTTTGGAGTGATGTAAAGTCACGTCTAAGAAAAGATACTCGGAAGAGTTCGAGTAGACTGATGGCGACTGAGCAACTACTTGATAAGCGAAATTACTTTTTATATATATGGCAACACCGCCGCCCCGCACAGTTCCCGAACCGCCATCGCTAGGGCCAATCCTGTCATTACGAATCAGAATATACCCAGGCAAGGGATATAAAGTTGAAGGAAGAGAGGGCTTTAGCCATGACTCGGAGATAAGAATTGCATGTATATTGTTATTGTAGCTGAACGATGCAAGCAATTCAGTGTAATGAGCCGGCACACTCTGCGCATTTATATGAACGACATTGAAGTTTTTAGTAGAAGTTTTAAAAGTACAGTGCAAGCGTTCACTAAGATCAGGCATATCTGATGCGTCACTCAACAACAACTATCTTATGTCACTCCATCCCTTCCACTATCTCCACTTAAAAAAAACAGATAAAAATTATCCTATGTCACTCTCCATCCCTTCCACTATCTCCACTTAAAAAAACATAAAAATTATCCTATGTCACTCTCCATCCCTTCCACTATCTCCACTTAAAAAAAACAGATAAAAACTATCCTATGTCACTCTCCATCCCTTCCACTATCTCCACTTAAAAAAACAGATAAAAACTATCCTTTCACTCCATCCCTTCCACTATCTCCACTTAAAAAAACAGAGAAAAACTATCCTATGTCACTCTCCATCCCTTCCACTATCTCCACTTAAAAAACAGATAAAAACTATCCTATGTCACTCTCCATCCCTTCCACTATCTCCACTTAAAAAAACAGATAAAAACTATCCTATGTCACTCTCCATCCCTTCCACTATCTACACTTAAAAAAACAGATAAAAACTATCCTATGCCACTCTCCATCCCTTCCACTATCTCTACTTAAAAAAACGGATAAAAACTATCCTATGTCATTCTCCATCCCTTCCACTATCTCCACTTAAAAAAACAGATAAAAACTATCCTATGTCACTCTCCATCCCTTCCACTATCTCCCCTTAAAAAAAACAGATAAAAACTATCGTATGTCACTCCATCCCTTCCACTATCTCCACTTAAAAAAAACAGATAAAAACTATCCTATGTCACTATCCATCCCTTCCACTATCTCCACTTAAAAAAACAGAGAAAAACTATCCTATGTCACTCTCCATCCCTTCCACTATCTCCACTTAAAAAAACAGATAAAAACTATCCTATTTCACTCTCCATCCCTTCCACTACCTCCACTTAAAAAAACAGATAAAAACTATCCTATGTCACTCTCCATCCCTTCCACTATCTCCACTTAAAAAAACAGATAAAAATTATCCTATGCACACTCCATCCCTTCCACTATCTCCACTTAAAAAAACAGATAAAAACTATCCTATGTCACTCTCCATCCCTTCCACTATCTCCACTTAAAAAAACAGATAAAAACTATCCTATGTCACTCTCCATCCCTTCCACTATCTCCACTTAAAAATACAGATAAAAACTATCCTATGCCACTCTCCATCCCTTCCACTATCTCCACTTAAAAAAAAACAGATAAAAACTATCCTATGTCACTCTCCATCCCTTCCACTATCTCCCCTTAAAAAAACAGATAAAAACTATCCTATGTCACTCCATCCCTTCCACTATCTCCACTTAAAAAAAACAGATAAAAACTATCCTATGTCACTATCCATCCCTTCCACTATCTCCACTTAAAAAAACAGAGAAAAACTATCCTATGTCACTTTCCATCCCTTCCACTATCTCCACTTAAAAAAACAGATAAAAACTGTCCTATTTCACTCTCCATCCCTTCCACAACCTCCACTTAAAAAAACAGATAAAAATTATCCTGTGTCACTATCCATCCCTTCCACTAGTCCACTTAACCCTTCATAACCCACGGACAACATGTCGTCTTCGCAAAATGTCCTCTAAAACCCACCGACGACATACGTTGTCCGCGATGCTGCAGTCGATATTTTTTTGTATTATTTAAGAAATAGAGAGTTAATAATATATGTCGTCCGACCGCAATACAACGTTATGCGTGGGTTTCGACACTTAACGAGTCTATAAACGCTGGGTTGGGAAGGGTTAAAAAAAACAGATAAAAACTATCCTATGTCACTCTCCATCTCTTCCACTATCTCCACTTAAAAAAACAGATAAAAACTATCCTATGCCACTCTCCATCCCTTCCACTATCTCCACTTAAAAAAACATAAAAACTATCCTATGTCACTCTCCATCCCTTCCACTATCTCCATTAAAAAAAACAGATAAAAACTATCCTATGTCACTCTCCATCTCTTCCACTATCTCCACTTAAAAAACAGATAAAAATTATCCTATGTCACTCTCCATCCCTTCCACTATCTCCACTTAAAAAAACAGATAAAAACTATCCTATGTCACTCTCCATCCCTTCCACTATCTCCACTTAAAAAAACAGATAAAAACAGATAAAAACTATCCTATGCCACTCTCCATCCCTTCCACTATCTCCACTTAAAAAACAGATAAAAATTATCCGATGTCACTCTCCATCCCTTCCACTATCTCCACTTAAAAAAACAGATAAAAACTATCCTATGCCACTCTCCATCCCTTCCACTATCTCCACTTCAAAAAAACAGATAAAAACTATCCTATGTCACTCTCCATCCCGTCCACTATCTCCACTTAAAAAACAGATAAAAATTATCCTATGTCACTCTCCATCCCTTCCACTATCTCCACTTAAAAAAACAGATAAAAATTATCCTATGTCACTCTCCATCCCTTCCACTATCTCCACTTAAAAAAACAGATAAAAACTATCCTATGTCACTCTCCATCCCTTCCACTATCTCCATTTAAAAAAACAGATAAAAACTATCCTATGTCACTCTCCATCCCTTCCACTATCTCCACTTAAAAAACAGATAAAAATTATCCTATGTCACTCTCCATCCCTTCCACTATCTCCACTTAATAAAACAGAAAAACTATCCTATGTCACTCTCCATCGCTTCCACTATCTCCACTTAAAAAAACAGATAAAAATTATCCTATGTCACTCTCCGTCCCTTCCACTATCTCCACTTAAAAAAACAGATAAAAATTATCCTATGTCACTCTCCATCCCTTCCACTATCTCCACTTAAAAAAACAGATAAAAATTATCCTATGTCACTCTCCATCCCTTCCACTATCTCCACTTAAAAAAACAGATAAAAACTATCCTATGTCACTCTCCATCCCTTCCACTATCTCCACTTAAAAAAACAGATAAAAACTATCCTCTGTCACTCTCCATCCCTTCCACTATCTCCATTTAAAAAAACAGATAAAAACTATCCTATGTCACTCTCCATCCCTTCCACTATCTCCACTTAAAAACAGATAAAAATTATCCTATGTCACTCTCCATCCCTTCCACTATCTCCACTTAAAAAAACAGATAAAAACTATCCTATGTCACTCTCCATCCCTTCCACTATCTCCACTTAAAAAAACATAAAAACTATCCTATGTCACTCTCCATCCCTTCCACTATCTCCACTTAAAAAACAGATAAAAATTATCCTATGTCACTCTCCATCCCTTCCACTATCTCCACTTAAAAAAACAGATAAAAACTATCCTATGTCACTCTCCATCCCTTCCACTATCTCCACTTAAAAAAACAGATAAAAACTATCCTATGTCACTCTTCATCCCTTCCACTATCTCCACTTAAAAAAACAGATAAAAATTATCCTATGTCACTCTCCATCCCTTCCACTAAATCCACTTAAAAAAACAGATAAAAATTATCCTATGTCACTCTCTATCCCTTCCACTATCTCCACTTAAAAAAACAGATAAAATTATCCTATGTCACTTTCCATCCCTTCCACTATCTCCACTTAAAAAAACAGATAAAAACAATCCTATGTCACTCTCCAACCCTTCCACTATCTCCACTTAAAATAACAGATAAAACTATCCTATGTCACTCTCCATCCCTTCCACTATCTCCACTTAAAAACAGATAAAAACTATCCTATGCCACTCTCCATCCCTTCCACTATCTCCACTTAAAAACCGATAAAAACTATCCTATGCCACTTTCCATCCCTTCCACTATCTCCGCTTAAAAAAAACAGATAAAAACTATCCTATGTCACTCTCCATCCCTTCCACTATCTCCACTTAAAAAAACATAAAAACTATCCTATGTCACTCTCCATCCCTTCCACTATCTCCACTTAAAAAACAGATAAAAATTATCCTATGTCACTCTCCATCCCTTCCACTATCTCCACTTAAAAAAACAGATAAAAACTATCCTATGTCACTCTCCATCCCTTCCACTATCTCCACTTAAAAAAACAGATAAAAACTATCCTATGTCACTCTCCATCCCTTCCACTATCTCCACTTAAAAAAACAGATAAAAATTATCCTATGTCACTCTCCATCCCTTCCACTAAATCCACTTAAAAAAACAGATAAAAATTATCCTATGTCACTCTCTATCCCTTCCACTATCTCCACTTAAAAAAACAGATAAAATTATCCTATGTCACTTTCCATCCCTTCCACTATCTCCACTTAAAAAAACAGATAAAAACAATCCTATGTCACTCTCCAACCCTTCCACTATCTCCACTTAAAATAACAGATAAAACTATCCTATGTCACTCTCCATCCCTTCCACTATCTCCACTTAAAAACAGATAAAAACTATCCTATGCCACTCTCCATCCCTTCCACTATCTCCACTTAAAAACAGATAAAAACTATCCTATGCCACTCTCCATCCCTTCCACTATCTCCACTTTAAAAAAAAAACAGATAAAAACTATCCTATGTCACTATCCATCCCTTCCACTAGTCCACTTAATCCTTCACAACCTACGGACAACATATGTCGTCCTCGCAAAATCTCCTCTAAAACCCACCGACGACATACGTTGTCCGCGATGCTGCAGTCGATATTTTTTATTATTATTTAAGAAATAGAGAGTTAATAATATATGTCGTCCGACCGCAATACAACGTTATGCGTGGGTTTCGACACTTAACGAGTCTATAAACGCTGGGTTGGGAAGGGTTAAAAAAAACAGATAAAAACTATCCTATGTCACTCTCCATCCCTTCCACTATCTCCACTTAAAAAAACAGATAAAAACTATCCTATGCACACTCCATCCCTTCCACTATCTCCACTTAAAAAAACAGATAAAAACTATCCTATGCCACACTCCATCCCTTCCACTATCTCCACTTAAAAAAACAGATAAAAACTATCCTATTTCCCCTCCGGCCGCGATGGCAACCGAGTTTGGTAACCAGTTGCCAAAAAGTATTGAATATTCTTGTTAGACAACCAGTTGCCAAAGACGAATGACTGTTCTTGTTACATAACTGTTATCTTTCCCCCTTGTAGTTTCGCAACCAGTTGCCGGAAAAGAAAAAAAATCTTGTTACTCAACCAAAGTTGCTAAAGGATTAAACACATATCTAACCTTTTTGGGCTAGATGATTGTATTCGCCGTTTTACGTTTTCTTTCTGACATCATTGAAATCTATCAATTTATTTGTCCTATTGCTAGAGGTTATCGATTAATTGCAGTATTATGCCTATTGCAAACTAGATTACAATACACATGATAAATAAGTCGTTTCCGAAGCAGTCAACATGTCGACTTCAAATATATACCCAAATACATCAGCAATAAAATGTATTAGTTCAAGAAGAGGTGGTGTTTCAACGTTGTACGATGGTAGGTGTAACAGCCGTAAAAAAATATATGTAAATCAAAACTCATTTTGGAAATGTAGTGCCACAAAAGGATGCCGCGGAAATATCATAGTTGATGATGTGAAAACAAAAATGAGTAATTACAAACATTTCTTTGCTGATGGCACTTTTAGAAGTTTCCCAAAACCTTTCAAACAGTTATATACCATTCATGGGTATGATGAAGAGAACCATATAATAACACCATTATTTATTGCACTTGTCCCTAACAAAAAAAATCGAACGTATAAAATTTTATTAAAAAGTTTAATTTTCACAAGAAATTTATCGTTGTAATGTTCGGTACTGCCTTGAAATCCGTTCGGGAGCAGCCTGGAAAGATACATACGCCTTCGTTTTCTGCCGTTCGCAGCAATTGGTTTGAATTGTCGATCAGCATTATGCATAACTCCGTTTATTACGAATGACGACATTTTGATTATATTTCTATGTAGCAGTGACAGCCAAATAACAGCGATAAAGTAATTCTATTTTTTTTATTAAATACATGCTTACCATAGTATATGTAATTGGGATAAAGGTTGGAACATGATTTCTAAAAATTATAAAAAAAACATATGGAAACTCCATGGAACCTCAAAAACTAAGCTGCGTTTATATCTCGGGATAACCTCCTAAGTTTGTAAATACTTTCCCACTACGGCGTAAACATGACAATTACTTGATCGAAACTAGTTACGTACAAGTGAAACAAAATGCTTGAACGAAACCAGTTACGTACAAGTACAATAAAAGCCTCTATCAAAGCCAGTTTCGAAGCCCCGGTTTCGTAGGCGGCCGAAAGGGGGTACTGTGTGTACGTAGTTATAGCGAAACTTTCGCTGTCATATATTTATTCCACGTTAGAAAAAAACCTTCCGCAGTAATGACATAAGTATTTTTTACAGCATTATGATTCCTAGTTATGAAACGAGAATGATAATTCCTATTAAGTAACTATACTTGAAAAATTCCTAGTTGGCAACTATAGTTATGTAACAACAGTCATTCGTCTTTGGCAACTGGTTGTCTAACAAGAATATTCAATACTTTTTGGCAACTGGTTACCAAACTCGGTTGCCATCGCGGCCGGAGGGCCTATTTCACTCTCCATCCCTTCCCCTATCTCCACTTAAAAAACAGATAAAAACTATCCTATGTCACTCTCCATCCCTTCCACTATCTCCACTTAAAAAAGCAGATAAAAACTATCATAGCCTCGTAGCGCCCAGCACGCAAAAACGAACAGTGAAATTTGAAGTTTCTCTTTAATGGAATTAATTTGAATTTTCATCAACTCACACCGCCTTTTAAAAGGCGCGTGGGCGCCACGAGGCTATGTCACTCCATCCCTTCAACTATCTCCACTTAAAAAAACACGTCAAATCGTCGGTCCGATTTCCCGTGAAAGACGGACAAACAAACAAACACATACACTTTCCCATTTATAATGTTAGTATGGAAGTATGGATATGGATTTCGAAGATTAGTAGGTACTGATGTTGCGGACATTGCGACATTGGTTATCTCATATCTCGTCCACTAGCTAGCTTCTCACGCCCTCCTACGCGGTACCTTGTGCAATGATTTGCAGTACAGTTTTGCCATATACGTACTTACGTGAAACGGTAAAGCTAAAAAAAAGAGTAGCCTTAGATGGCTTTAAGAATTTACGTCCCCGAATAGCATCCCTGGTTAACTGCAAACTCCGCCACACAGAAGCTTCCTAAAATTTTCCGTTTTTTTTGCTAGATCACCTCCTTTAATTGCTATATATGATTATCTTCTATGCTATATCACTCTCCGTTAGTATCACCCATATTTTTTTCATCTATGGTCACCCAATTCCAAATGATATATTTTTTAATTTTGTTAGGTGAACTGTGATTTTAATATGTGAGGCATCTACACCGTGTCCAATAAGTTCGAATAAAGTTTAGAATCTTAATAAAATGAATGTATGCATAGTTTATGTAATAAACTATATTTTACGAAAGGCACACTTATATACAATATTTACAACAAATGTTTTGGAATTACTCCACCTTTCACTTTTTTTACCAGCTTCAAACGTTTCTCAAATGAGTCACATGCGGCACGCACCGCTTCCATCGGCATATCGTCCCAAATTTGCACGATAACCTTTTTGAAATGGTCCAGGTTTGCGATTTTAGAGTTATGCAGTTTTGAAAGCATGTAAGACCATACGAAATAATCTAATACGTTCAAATCTGGTGAACTGGGTGGCCATTCTTTTTTCGGCAAGAAATCGGTCAAATTAGCCTTGCACCAAGCTTGAACAGCGTTTGCTGTGTGTGATGGAGCTCCGTCTTGTTGAAAAATGTAATAGTCATTTCAAAACATAGTTCTTAAATTAGGGGCAACATTTTTCTCCAAAACCTCAGATTTATAATATTCAGCATTAATTTTAACGCCTTTATCAATAAATAGTAAAGGTAGTTTGCCCCGCTTACAAAGTGCACCCCAAACCATCACTGAAGGTGAGCTCTGGAACCTAGGACATTCTTTTCATAGTCTAGAATGTCTTCTATCCTTGCTGCCCACAACCGGTCGTTCTGGGCGTTATGAGGTTGCTCTAACACAAAAAGTTTCTCGTCTGAAAAACCAATTCATCCCCTGCGTGCCAGGAAAGTATTGTTTTGGATCTTAAGACTCTTTTTCTTGGTCGCTTCGGAAATGCCATGTACTTTTCGTTTTTTGTAGGCATGACATCCAAGGTCTGGAAATTTTCAGATCAGCAGCTAATTTTCTGATAGAACGGTGTTTTTTCCGCCGAACTCGCTCTCTCACAATCTTTACCACTTTTTCGGTTCTAGCTGAACGTGGCCGACCGGATCTTTTGCTGTCCTCTATAGTAGAGGTCTATTTATACCTTTTGATTGTAGTATAAACTAGATTGCGTTTAATTCCATGGGGTTGTAACGCCCTGAAGATAGCACCTGGACTGTCGCCATTATGAAATTTTCTAAAAATTTCTTCACGAAAGTGCTTCATCGAGGATTAAAACCAAACTACAAATTTGTGAAGTTTGATATCATTGTATTGTGTTTATGTCAACATGCTTTTTAAATTAAAATCAGAATTTTATGGCTAGTAATCCGTATGTCTATAGAGCTAGTGCTAAAGTTGTATTCGAAAATTTTGGACACGGTGTATATATATTTATCTCTTAATTTTTTCAAATCTATTTAACGTCAATATCCCGATTTACAACACAATTTTACCAAAAAAACCTATTTAATTCCAAAAACATCCTCTCATTTTACTGGCTTCAGAATATGTGCTATACACCATCAACTTTGTTTAACTATAAAAGAAAAAACATGATTAATGTGTTTTATTTACTTCAAATTTAATAATGAATAGTGGCACAGTATGAAAAATATTCAGAAATTATCATCGTGAGATGCAATTATGCCGATATCGGCAACTTATTGAACACCAATGTAGGTACTTGGCTATAGTTGCAACATTTAATTTGGAGGATGCAAAGATGGGCAGCTCCGGTTACCAAAATCAAGGAAGTGAATAAGGGCATAAATGAGCTCTGTAACTGGCTGTTGGAATAACAGAGCATGTGTTGTAGCAACCCGCCCCTGTGGAGGCGAAGCGCGGGCGCGACTCGTGCTCGGAGCCCGGCAGCCCGCTGCGCGTCGATGACGACCCGCGCGACGCGCAACTCACCCCGCCGCACACACGTAAGTCATACTCCTGTACAACCCGCCCCCGTGGAGGCGAAGCGCGGGCGCGACTCGTGCTTGGAGCCCGGCAGCCGGCTGCGCGTCGACGACGACCCGCGCGACGCGCACGTCACCCCGCCGCACACACGTAAGTCATACACCTGTACAACCCGCCCCCGTGGAGGCGAAGCGCGGGCGCGACTCGTGCTTGGAGCCCGGCAGCCGGCTGCGCGTCGACGACGACCCGCGCGACGCGCACGTCACCCCGCCGCACACACGTAAGTCATACACCTGTACAACCCGCCCCCGTGGAGGCGAAGCGCGGGCGCGACTCGTGCTCGAAGCCCGGCAGCCCTCTGCGCGTCGACGACGACCCGCGCGACGCGCGCCTCACCCCGCCGCACACACGTAAGTCATACATCTGTACAACCCGCCCCCGTGGAGGCGAAGCGCGGGCGCGACTCGTGCTCAGAGCCCGGCAGCCCGCTGCGCATCGACGACGACCCGCGCGACGCGCGCCTCACCCCGCCGCACACACGTAAGTCGTACACCTGTACAACCCGCCCCCGTGGAGGCGAAGCGCGGGCGCGACTCGTGCTCGGAGCCCGGCAGCCCGCTGCGCGTCGACGTCGACCCGCGCGACGCGCACCTCACCCCGCCGCATACACGTAAGTCATAGAGGGTCATTACGCTGGTTACGCGACCACCTTCGGTTTAGCGACCACCTGAAGGACAAGGTGTTTTATATTGAAGATAACATGAATTCTACAGACCCTAATGAGACAATTAGTTGTACATGCATTTTTTTGTCGGTTTAGAATAGAAATCTACTAAAAAACCAAGAAAATATCCTTTCAGTTGACCAACTCAGCTAAGTGGTCGCCAACTGGCACATGAAATTAGGTGGTCGCTAACCGGCGAAATGACCCTACCTGTATTTTAGGCCTTGATTACATTGGGTGGATTATCACATGCGAGACGCGAGAGGCACATACTGCAGGTGAAACTAGAATGCGACAACCGATCAATGTCACTAGAGGGTCCTAAAGCGAAGCTTCAACGATTTCAACATCCTCTCTAGTTAGCCTAAGCCCTGAGTCAATGGGACTGCTAAAAAAGTTAATACTAGACGGACGTAGCTGGCACGGCTTTTGGCAGTTTGTTTTCATTACATTTTAAAACTCCTACATGAAAAAACTCAGAATATACTCGGACGCGGTTTTTATTTGTGTAATTGTACCAGAAATATTTGCCCTCCTAATTTTGTCCTGCTGATAAGATATCGTACATTATCATCTGTGTTATGGTTTTTCTGTATAATTTCATGTATCACCCGATTTATTTGATACTTGTCCCCAGCATTCTCCCCAGTAGTGGGTCGCGCGTCGTCGTGGTCCGCCTCGCGCTCGACTCGCGGCGCGCGGCGCGGGCGGCCGCGGGGCACGCGACACGCGTCGCGGCGCGAGCGGCCCGTCCAGCCGGACACCGCTGGACCTTCGGCCGATGCCGTCGCAGGAGCCCTCATGCTGGAGTCGTCGGCGCCGCTGGAGCCGCTGCCGGCGGCGGCGCGCGCGCGGCGCGGGCCCGGCCGGCCGCGGCTGCGCGGCAGCACCCCGCGCGGCCCCGCGCGCCGCCCCCGCCGCGCCCCGGAGCCGCTACTCGTGCCGCTCGCCCCGCCGCCGCCACCCTATCACTCCTAGCGGGGCGAGGTAACACACCTGACGCCGGCTCAGGACGCGTGTAACGCGTAATGTAATATTACGAGTTACTTAGCATCAACAGTGTGGCCGTCATCAGGAGCGCATTTGTGTTCGCGCCTAAAACCGACCGCCGATGGATCACGGCGAGCGCCAGCGCGAGCGTTACAAGTAATGCTCGTAGTGCCGTCCAAACACAGAATTCGTGTTACATTACGCCAGGGGTTCCCAAACTTTATTTTCTCATAGACCACTTTCAAAAGTTAACTGGTTCTGGTAAACCCCTTACACCACATTTCTACCATATTCCCAAAACTCTGCAAAAAAATGTGAAGATTACCTAAGTCTGGAGACGCTCGCGATCTGTTGCAGACTTGCAGTCGACAAGTTTTGGAGGCGAATGGTGTAATTTTAATAAAATGTCAGTTTAATTTACCGAAATTTTAATCGGGGAGCAGCGAAATAAAGCTGTCATGTATTTATCAGTCATCCAGGCTATAAAAATAACACAAAAAATAATCTGTTTTCGTTCTGTACTATCGAAACCAGATACATTTTCGTGGACCCCCACTTACGAATTGTGCACCCCCATTTTTTTGTCACGCCAACGTAGACCCCCGTCGAGTCTCCTGTGGACCCCTGGGGGTCCACCTGGACCACTTTGGGAATCCCTGCATTACGCGTTTCACGCGTCTGGACACGACTTTAGACTTTCTAATATATAATTATTCATGGTTTTCTTTATTAATTTTGACATTTGTTGCGGAAATTAATTGGTGATAATGTTAATGATTATTGATATCATTTTACCCTTAACAATCTACGACATAACTTGCCGGGTTCAATCATAATCAGTTGAATGTTCTCTTTTATTGTTCCAGATGCCATATACCCCCAATTGTGTTCGACGCCGTGCCCCACCTAGTGCAATTAAATTAAATTAATGGACTAAAACAACACCGTCAACTACTCATGTTAAATTTATATAATCAGCAGTGTACAGTAAAGGCTTTAGTTCCTCGTTATAATTGTTTTAAAGGCATGTTTTACTCAAATTTTACACATATATTAATTTTATTTAAAAGAACATGATTGATTTAAATGTTATTTAATGAAATATGGGCAATCATCTTATTTATATGTATTAAATTGTTGTGGTTTAAAATTTAATTAAAATAGTTTGACATCGCGTTTGGCGTGATGCCGTTGTATTATAGAAGGAAGTTTTGCAATAAATGTGAAACCTAACTTTAATTTTATTTCTTGACTTAACTCCTCAATTGTAGTTGTGAGTCTCGTCCAATCAAATTATAGCCTAGATATTATAATCACAATAGTAGGTTAAAATGTTTGTGTAGCTAAGCATACGATATTTTTATGGCCAAAAATTGACAATGCAATTTGAATCAACTGCAATAGTAAATATAGTTGATTTTGTTTGGTTTTAATTATATGAAACAGCAAATGCGACTCTGTTCCAATCTAAATTATTGTTTTCCATTAAAGACGCATGATGCTATTTAAAAACCGTATGGGTGGCTAGAGGACAGAGTTTGAGAGCACTAATGGTATAAGCATTATGTAGGTATACGTTCCGAGCTCATGCTCACCTCTAAGTTTTACTTACTTCTGTTTTAGTAGCTTAAAGGTGAGCAGGTCTAGAAAAAATTGTACAAAGTTAACATGTATAATAAGCATACATCGGGGTTTTCGGAGCGGGAACGTTTGACATTAGCCAAAGAGTAGGTATTTACTTAAAAACAGATCGTACCCTAGTAGGTCTCTACCGAATGAATAATTGATTGAAAAATAAATAAAGATTAATCATACATATAGGTTAGGGCATGCGGTACCGGTACCACTCTCAGAACCGGGACTAGATTTTCGGTACTGAGTCAGAACCGGGAATTCCCGGGATTTCCCGGGATTTTAATTTTTTCGATTAATATAATAAAACACCAATTAAATTATTATTTTTTAATCATATAACCCAGAATAGTCAACATAGGCCAAAATAAATCAACACATGACAAAAATAAATCAACAAATACAAAAATAAAAGAGAACTTATAATTAATATTTCTTAAAAGTTCCCTTTGAGATCAATTCACCTGTTACGTAGATACAATGATGATTTGTAACTGTAAATAATCAGTCTTATTTTAGAGTAGGTATTCCAGATTTCCAGAGCAATTATTAATATAAATCCAAATTACAAAATAAACCATACTAAAAACATAAACAATTAACATTTCTTATATGCTCTAAGCTCCAAAGTGAGATCACTTGTCATTGTTTAGTTGGTCACATTAAATATATAATGTCACGATTGAATAGACAAAATCAATCTTTTACATGAGAATATTCCAGAATCCACCTTTCCAGAGCAATCATTAAAATAAACCTAAATTACAAAATAAACCACATAAAAAACATAAACAATTAACATTTCTTATATACTCGAAGCCCCAAAGTGAGATCACTTGTCATTATTTAGTTGGTAATATTAAATATACAATGCCAGTATTGAATAGACAAAATCAATCTTTTAATATTTTTAGAAATATAAAACAAGTAACTACACTCACTACTACCTACACAAATAAATCATGGATAACAGTAGCGTCATGAAAAATATCTCTAAGGCCTCTAGAAAGTATTTATTCGTTGTTTAAATTTTATTTGTAAAATATGACACATTAAATTAGTTAGTAAAATATAACACGTGCTTAAAAAAATATCTAAATAATCTAAAAACAAATATATCAGTTGTCTAAATATACTACATTCTTGTAAAATACAACACGTGCTTGATCAGTCCTTTTACCGATGACATTACATCAATAATATTCTCAAACATATAATATAATCCACCCAAAAGTACATACATATTTTATGCATTACTTTGAATGAAAACCTTAGGAACTAAAAGACAATATATACTTGATACACAGAGGGCGCATGATCGAGTCCTGTCTTAGGCTTATAGTTGATGGCGGTTTATTTTTGCCGTTGTAGGTATTTGTTCTCTGTAACAAATCCTTCCACTCCACGTAAAATTTACACGAAACAAAAAATATTTAATAATATAATTTGTAGAGTATGTACTTATTTCAAATATATAATTTTAATGTGATACACACGATTACGTCCAATCCTTGATTTGTCATAATTCGTTCAGGTAGGTGCCCGTTGTACATATAAGCATTATGTAGGTGAATCTCTTTATAATATTTACTGACTACAAGACTGTACTAGTAAAATATAAGTTATCTTTTTATATACAGTGAAATATATTTAATCTGATACTTTCCTTACCTTTTATACGCTGCAAACTCATCACAATCACAACACTTTCTTAGACACAGCACAGTGCACAGAACACAAGTTCACTAAACGAAAACAGCCATCTTTCTGACTACCTGGTTGACAATAACAATACTTATTTACGTCGGTCGGCCGGACCGGTTGACCTTGGATCGTGTCGAGGCGTTGGGTCGGGCAGGCGAGCCTAATAAAGCCGAAACCATCCGAATAAAACCGCGGTCCACGCGAAATTTTGAAACAAAAATATACCAAATTACCAAGCAACAAACTCAGTATTCAAAATCAATTATTTATTCAGCAAATAGGCCACTAGGGCACTATTACACGTCAAACGGTAATTTGCAATAAAATTATCTTGTACAATAATTTCAAATTTGTAAATAATCGATTAACAAAAAAAATATCAGTAGGTACGATTTTTTATCCATTACATAAGGTTCATTAATTGTATAGGTAATGTTACCTGAGCGACCGAGCTCTGCTCGTTTTCTAAAAATGTAACCTAGTTAGATCGATTTATCGCCTCCGAAACACCCTGCATACTAAATTACATGAAAACCGTTGGAGCCGTTTCCGGATTCAGATTATAAATTATATATCTATATCTATCTATCTATCTAATATAATAATAAAAAAATCAAAAGGTATCTCATTTATAGGTATTAGATAGACATATTATTATTATATTAGATAGATAGATATATGATCCGTAATAGAATTAGCAAGAAATGTATAGTATTAATATCAGTACCGATGGAACCGAAGAACCGGGATTTTTTTCCGTCAGAACCGGTACCAGTTTGCTTGAAAATTCCCGGGAATTTTCCGGATTTTCAGTACCGGGAATTCCCGGGAGCATGCCCTAATATAGGTACATATTTTATATTGGTCATTCATTATCAACCTCTTCAGTTAAGTCTATTCATTTATAAGAAAATGCTTCATAGATATCGAGCGTCAAGATTGACATTGTATTAGACACCTATTGTCAACCGTTGCCCTTGCTTGTCTAGTAGATAAACTTATATGCAATTGTATTTTAAAAAACTGTAAATAATCAGTCAACACAAATATGCCTCCGAGAAAAAAAACTCGTTACGAGTTTATGCGTTCGTGGATAGAAAATAATCCAGAGATAGAGGTTCGAGATTCTTTATTATTTTGCACCAAGTGCAATGTGAGCTTCGCTCAAAGGAAATCTAGTGTAACGCGACATGTCGCATCTAATTAACATACAGGTATGAAATATGATTTCAATAGTGAGCTCTTGAAATTTGTTGTGGGATTGTAATATACCATGGACGCAGGTAAACAATCCGATATTTAAAGATTTTATCGAAAATTGTGTTACCGGTAAATTTGGAAAAACTGCAAAAGTTCCTTCGGAATGTCAGCTGCGACGGGAATATTTAAATAAAGTTTACGATGAAAAAATGAATAAAATACGGAGCGAGCTAAAAAATGAATATATATATGTGAGTGTTGACGAAACCACGGATGATTTTGGTCGTCAAATAGCTAACGTAATAGTGGGAGCATTACGTGATGATCACATTGGCACTCAACACTTGATATCCAGTAAACGGTTAGACAGCACGAACAATGTATCAATATCCAATACGGTCACAAGTGCTCTTGATGAATTATGGGGTGCTAACCATAATAATCACAATAAAGTACTTTTACTTTTAACTGACGGTGTGGGCTACATGCTAAAGGCTGGAAGAAATTTAAAATGTATTTTTCCCAATCTTTTGCACGTCACATGTTTGGCTCATGGTTTAAATAGAGTGGCTGAACTAGTAAGAAAACTTTATCCAGATGTGAATGATTTAATCGCAAATGTTAAGAAGACATTTTTGAAATCTCCTAAAAGAATACAAAAGTTTAAAGAAATGCTCCCCGGAGTGCCTTTACCACCTCGACCAACAATTATTCGGTGGGGAACCTGGATAGAAGTTGCAACGTATTACAGCAAACATTACGATTAAGTGAAACGTGTTCTAAATACATTCAGTCCCACCGAAGCCCAGAGTATTAGAAAGGCAAAAAGAGCGTTTGGAAATGCAAATATAAAAAGCGACTTTAATTTCATAGCAAATCATTTGATGACTATCCCAAACGCTATTAAAAAACTACAGGATGCGAAGCTGTCCATCAGCGATAGTTTAAAAATAGTTCATGAAACCTATAGAGATGTTTCCAAATTAAACTTGAGCGTAAAAGGAAAACAGATTTATGATAAACTGAAGTTGGTGTTAAATAAGAATTCTGGCTATAGCACACTAAAAATTATAAATGAGTTGGTACAAGGCAAAGAAATAGAACTTCAATCTCAAACTTCTCGTGCATCAATTGATTCCTACAAAAAATTTAAATATGCACTTATTGCAACTGTCGACGTGGAAAGATCATTTAGCTCCTTGAAATGGATATTTACAGCAAGACGCCGTAGATTAACTGTCCCAAATATAAAAAAAAATATTAATAGTTTATTCTGAAAATCGTGTCAACAATTAAATTTACAGCAGGTAATTAATTAAAGTTATTTTTATTGTTACCTTATAAGTTAGAAGACTTTTACGGAAATTAAAATAAAGCTTTGTCACATATTGTATACAACTCACAGAGAGGTAGTTATTCATTAGGCATAATATGATATTTTCTTAGACTAACCTATCTGTTTATCTCTACTCTTTCTCAAATCATTCCCGCTCCGAAAACCCCGATGTATGATAATAAGTTAAGACTGACTTACCATTTTGTTAAATAATGATGTAACATGAAATTGAAGTATACTTATATCGTCTTAAGAGTCTGCAGTAAGCTCGATTCTCCATACAAACGTAGTTACGCTTTCATTTTAAAACTACGTGTTGGATTGTAACGAAACTTTGCATGTTCAATGAAATGAGGTATATCTATGTCTGAAATTAGTTTACGTAGCTTCAGATACCATAATAAAAAAGATACAGCGAATTAAGTTTTTCATACAAAACTAGTTCTTGCTGTATTTACTTTGTTTTATAAATTGGAACCATATAAACTAATTACAGACAGATATACCTCATGTCATTGCATATGCAAAGTTTCGTCACAATTCAACACGTAGTTTTAAAATGAGAGCGTAACTACGTTTGTATGGGAAGGTGAAATTCGGCCGAGCTTACTGCGGCCTCTTAATTCCAAAGAATCTCATAACATTGTAGCAGAAATAACTTAGAAAATTGGTAACAAAAAAGATTAACTAATGGGCATGGGCATTTCATCACTATCTTTGCACAAACTGTTCTAAAATCGCTCAGGGACTTTAATTAAACAGATTTGATGAATTTCACTCTAAAGCTCTATAGAAAGCGTATCCGACTAGACGAGTGACAGAATAAATAATAGTACTACGTACAGAAGGATCTCTGTTAACAAATCCCCTGTTTATGTATGCCGAACGAGCCTAAACGTGGCCATCCCTTTCTATCGCATGGAACGCGCTGCGATAGAACGCGTGCGTGCCGTAGCAGCGCTAACATACCCCCTGGGGCCCGAAGCACGGCATGTACTTGACGAGTATGAAACATCGTCATCTCAAAAATTGCTGTTGTCCACGTCAATCCTCTAGCCTGATCCCCCAGGGAAAAAGAATGGTTAGGGAGGCTGTTAGGTGAACTGCGACCCTACAGCGCGCGAGCCGAGCGAGCGAAGCGAGCGTGACGCGGTAGCGTCCGGCGAATCCCCATAACCGAACATTACCATTTTTTCCTAGTTGAATATTAACACAGTAAGTGATATAGAATAATTGCCCCTAATTCCTCTGGGTGATCGAGGTTAGGTGATTATCGTGGATAACGTGCGAAAACTATTCTTTCTCCATGACTAATTTATAGCTTTAGCATTCGCGGAGCAATATCATTATGGAAAAACATTGGCCAATAAAACCGCAATCATGTAGTCGTGCGAATTCGCTATTAACGACCTCTAGCGACCTGATCCAACATCAATTAATGCACCGCTACCGCATACAAATGCACTCGTGACCAGCATGTGTGACGTGATATGCGCTATCGCCGATTTCGTCTGTCTGTTCACTCGGAAGTCTAGATACTGAGAAAAACAAGTTAGAATAATTGAATTGTGATGTGAAACATTTACGTTTCAATTTACTCGAAATAGAGCCATCAAGTAGCAAGGTTCAAATGAAAACTAAATGTACCTACTGTTACACATGCTCTTTAGTAGCACGAAAGCCTGCTAGTTTCGAGCAAATTAGTGGTAGCCCTACGCTTAAAAAAACCGCAAATCGATGTACAGTTTAGCCGTTTGGCACACACATACTATAGGGCAAAACAATTTTTTTGACCCGCAGTTCCTAAAAAAATTTCTCTTAGGGGGGGAGTGCCGAAACATTTTTCTTTTTGTATGGGAAAAAAAAAATTTTTTTCAGAAACCTATCGTGTGTAGTATCACATGAAAGGGCTTTTCAAGGCGATTCTAAAAATACACCACATCATTACATTGTAGCCATATTTTTTTAATTGAAGCAAAAATAATTTTCGAAACATACCAAGTTTGGGCTCCTCCAGACACGATATGGCAGATTTTTTTAAAATTCAATATACCACAAATGATACGTGATATCCTCATATCTAACCTCAAAAAAGCAATTTTGAAAAGGATTGCATTGAGTATTTTTTCACATTTACAATTTAAAAAAAACGCGCAAACCCACGATATCCACTTGTGAGTTTATGATCGTAATAAAGGCGCCTTACATGTCTTCTTACGGATTTACGACCGAAACGAACTTTTAGCCCGTACGTGAGGTGGATTAGCCTCGTGTGTGATTCAGTATATTGATTTGAAACCAAGGAGGGATTGGCCATCAAAACAAAGACAGGAGAAGTGATCATATGCAATATCGTGTGTTGTCAGTGTCTGGACGAGATTCGCCGTGGCAGTGAAATCGGTAATTATGCCTACAGGATGTTTTACTAACTTCATAAATTGCTTCATGCCTGCGAAGCCGGAATTCCCGGGTTCGAATCCCGGCAAGGGCATTTTTTTGTGTGATGAGCTTGAATATTTGTTCCTGAGTCATGGATGTTTTCTATGTATTTAAGTATTGATTTATCTATTTAAGTATGCATATCGTCGTCTAGTACCCATACTAGGTACAAGCTTTGCTTAGATTGGGACTAGATCGATTTGTGTAAGATTGTCCCCAAATATTTATTTATTTACTGGTAATAAAGTAAAGCCTCATATTATAGCCCCTATTATGCTTTAGTTGTTTACCGAGTCGCTAGCATCTCAGTATTTCCAGACCTAGCTCTATCTTCTATATAGGTCGACAAAAACAGTGGTAACTCATGAATACATCCCGTTAGTGGGAAAAAAATGCATAATCTACACGTGGTACAACCACGACATTTCGTTATCTATAACTATTCGAATTACTCTAAAAAGAACAACGTTATCTAAAAATGGTGATTGAAAGCTAGTTTCCTTTTGCGTTCCCTCATATTTTATACGAAGAAGAAATGCAACTTGTGTTGATTTTTGCTCACTACTCTACAAAAGTTCTGTCTGTTAAAAAAAGGTCAAAAGACATTAATAATATATTTTTAGTTTTAAATTAAGAACAAGAAGAAGAAGAAGTTTTGAAGAGAAGATTAGTTTTAAACTATTACCATAAGCCTGAAATATCACGTTATCCGGGACTAATTGAGGCTTGTACTTTGTAATACGGCAGAAAAGCACGAAAATTTGCCATCATTTAAATGTCAACTTCAGCCTTGATTCATTGTCATAATAAAATCTTATGTTATAGAAAGGTGCTCATATCATCATAATATATACCTACTTAAAAATAAGACATAATTAAGTTAAATCATCGATCGCTTTTTTTCAATTTCCGATCATTTCAGTGTGCCCCTCGTAATACCAATGTAATTATGGTGTTTTCTACATAAAATTAAGATCAGAATTATTTATAGAAATATACCTATAGGTATTTATATGTCGATTCAAGAAGGTAAACCTGGCCAACATTGGTTTATACACAATTTATTATTGTTGTTTTTACTATCTTTATTTAATTAATTACAGGTTATTGGACCTCTGTATGCAGCAACTCGATAGATATCAGACTAGTAAATAAAACTAAGGGATTTACAATACCTACCGTTGGTTCCTAATATTTTTTTGCCCGCAACATGAGGCATGCAACGTGTATTTTATAAAAAGAATCCCTGTCACGGTAAATATAAAGAATGACACTGTAAAAAGATATAGCAAGCACGAATATCTGGCATTCTGTTTGCGGGCGGTCTCGGGTCGCTAAACATGTCAATTAGTATTCCACGCGTTGACGAGACCTCGGGGTTCCGATCTGATCTTGCACTCGCTCTCGTCTCCGGCTTGGTTTGACATATGAATGGTTCGTTTCGGAAATAAACATGTGTATATTCCACCCAATAACATTATTGAGGTTTAATAATTTTAAGTATACCTACTGGCAGTAGCGATAGGTATCTAGTACAATGCTACAAACAACCCGGCAGATGTTAGTTACATATCCCAACTAAGAGAAATCAAATGAGAAGAGGCTCAATCAAGTTTTCACCCACACTTTTTCTGTCTCCTTTTACTTTTTACGAACTTTCAAGTCAATTTATTTCATAGCTGTGACTGTCACACCAATTCAAATCAATGGTACCGAGTTTAGAGTAGTTTCCTTAACAAATACGACAGTTTTGTCGTTTGCGGACAAAATAGTGCAGTGCGGGTCCAAAAGTTAATTGACCCAAGATCACGATAGGACTCTTGTCGCACGAGTATAACATATAAACGCCCAGGGGCCTTACCACGATCTGTTAACGCGATTCATTTTAGGACCTAAACTGAATCGAAAGCTGTCAGTTACATAGAAAAACTGTCACAAAATGACAGATCAAACCTAAATTGAATTGCAATGGGACGTTGTAACCCCCCTGGTATTAAAACTGAAACAAATTCAGAATAGCTCGTTGAACAAAATTGTTAGGTAGTCGATGCTGCTAACTATTTGTCGTGCGTCACCTTTACGGATTCTACGGATGTAGGAATTTCATATTCTTTAGATAATTATCTAAGTCTTATAGGATTTTCATATGTTACCCCGTAGCTAATTTTCCTGAAAACATGTTAACTTAAGTTAAACTTTCCAGGAAAGAAAAGTTATGTCGTAATGGGTTCTGCGGTGCTACCACGAAAATCGAAACTCGAAGTTCGTATACATGCATCCCTGTCACTTCAGTATTGTACGTGCGATAGAGATGGAAATACCCGAACTTCGACTTTCGAAGTTCGTGGTTATAGGCGTTATAGCTCTGACGGCGCTCAAATTCGTAACGCGCTCGATTTTATACATTGTACTAGCTTGTAGCTTTACTCTAGCACAGGGGTTCCCAAAGTGTGCGCTGTGGCGCCCTGGGGCGCCGTAGACAGTATAGAGGGGTGCCGTAAATTGTACCTTTTTCGAGTACTAACTATGAACGGGCGCCGAGACGAAATATTAAATATTATAAATGCGGCGCGAACTGCATACGTTTGGGTACCCCTGCAGTCTATAGCCCGTCACAGACGTAGCTATAATATATGTTAATATACCGAAATAGTTATTTGTGCAACTAGAGAGCAAAGTTTGTTTTTGCTGCGAGTGCTAATTCTAAAATTGACTCACGAGAGTAGCGAGTGATTCAAAGTTTGAATCTTGAGCGCAGCGAAGGACTCAAAAGCACGAGATGCAAATACTTTGCTCTCGAGTAACACATACAACTTTTCACCTCAGCAGTGAGAACATATTCACATCAAAAAATATATCATAGTATCACGTACCTATTCGTCTCAAGTTTATTCAGGAAGAAAACTTAATTAGGCGTTAGTTACTGCTTGTTAAATAAGCTCCTCAGCGCCGGCCGCGCCGTTATTCAATACTAGAAAGGCGAGACAAGGCGCGAGAAACCAAAGGATATTTCACTATCTAAGTATACAAGTGTCGCGTGACACTAACACATCACTAAAAACTAACCGTGTTATTATTAAAATTCACGGATTTTACTCATATCTTCGAGATATTTTTTAAATATTTATCATTATAACAAGGGCACACATTAGCATATTACGTGTATCTCGCGTGCACACCAAAAACTAGCCGTAGTGGTACTGTTGTTAAAAAATGTTAAAATACTGCCGTCACTGACTTCACTATATTTCCTAGTTAGATAGAGAATTGATTTATCCCAGTAGTTTTTATATTTGAATATCAATAACGCAAGAATGACGAAGAATATACTTAATAAAATCTCAAACA
This sequence comes from Epinotia demarniana, assembly GCA_945867215.1. NCBI lineage: Eukaryota > Metazoa > Arthropoda > Insecta > Lepidoptera > Tortricidae > Epinotia > Epinotia demarniana. Next base: position 31,284,370 of record OX244260.1, read on the forward strand.
AATGAACAGCGCGCAACTTTTTAAAAGGGGCGGGGCCCCGCGCTTGCGTTCGGAAACTGCATCTGTGGTATACGTTCATAGAATTTAAGATTGTATAAACTAGAATTATTAATTAGCTTGCATAATAAAATTCATGTTTACATATTTGTTATGAAAAACGGAGTTTATTGTGAGATCTTTTATTTATATATTCTTCAATTTAAAAATTCCTTTGTAGGTACCTATAATTATTTTGGTAATTTAAACTTGTTAATTTGATAGTTTCCGAACGTGTGTGTTATCCGCTTTCTGGGGGGTCTACTTTGAAATTCGATGGTCGAACTATGAATCGACCTATGTCTGCCATTTTCTTTTTTCGTAATGGAATGAAAGGGACAGTGCTAATAAAGTTCAAATATTCTGAACTTGTAATAGACCCCATACGACGAAATGTCAGTGCTCCGCACCAAAATTAAAAAAGCTACTTTGTATCACGGAGCGAGCAAAATCGCATTTTGCACACTATTTTCACGCAGCAAAATATGCTTGTTCGAGCTGCTGAGAGTAAATATATATTATGTCTGCGTGTGTGGACTCTGTCAACTAGTACGTAAAATATATCGTAAGATGCCTAGCTATAATATTATATTTTGGTATATTAATATATATTATAGCTACGTCTGTGACGGGCTTAAAGCAGAAGAGCGCTTCAATTAATAAGTAGGTACGCTTTCAATGAAATCTCATTACCTTATTAACCTTTTCACCGCCAAACACGTGAAATCACGTCATCGACGATTCGTGACACCGACGCCAATGACGGCATTTGCCGTCATTTTTTATATATTTTTTAATTTATGAAAACCTACTCTGAAATAGCCCAATTTCATGTTGGCATTATTTCTTTATCCATTATTTTTTTACCCTTGTGGCGTGAGGTGGCACGGTAAGTTGCTTTACCATCTGGCGGTGAAAAGGTTAAAGCTTTCCGGAATAACTTTAAATAAAAATGCCTTTAAATTTAAATTTCATTACTCAACGATTTTAAATTTAACGTAAAGAAAATTCTGAATATCGGTTGGTTTCCTGAGTACCTAAAGTACGTGCAAAAATTACTGATTATTAAACCATATCACCGTCAGCCGTTTATCTACGACTCACGACGCAGCTAAACGCAGTAGTTAGCGACATTAGCCCACTGTTACCATTTCTCCCGTCACATGAGTCATGAGTCACGTGGGAACCATATCTTACCTCAAACGACGGACGTGGAGCAATTTTTGCGAGAAATTTCTGTGGCGTATGGCACAAAATATAGGTTCTGATCGAGGCACTAAATATAGGAATTGTTACCAAAATTTTATACAGGCTTCCGTATAGACGACAGGGCCCAAATCCATGTCACGTCCATTGTTGGTATCCTCACTTTCATGTCTTTATTTTTCATAATCAGAATGACAGAGACAAGAAACATGAAGATGAACATGAAGAACATGCTCAAGAAATGGCTGTTAACAAAAAGTTTCTATAATCTAAATGAATATTTTATGTACATTGATAATTAATTGGTTATATGTTAGTTTTATTGATTTATTATTGTTTTACACCTGCATGGATTAGTATAGTAAAATTGTACGCCCGAAATGGGCAAGCTGGTGGACTTCTAATATTTATAAGACCTATGTAACACAGCATTGACAATAAAGAAATCTTATCTTATCTTATCTTATCTTAAGAAAAAAACCGATATCCTAGGGACGTCGCCATTTGACAAATTAACACAAATAGGATCGCGCCGCCGAACTATCCTGCCGGCGGGGGCTGAGCTGGAACTCAGCAATAAGTGAGCTTTTGACACTACTTCTGCAGGTCGGACACGTAACGCATTGACCGCGTGTCAAATGTCACTTTTTGTATGTAAGAATGACAATTGTGGTGTCCTAACGTATGTTCGAAATGTTACGTGATTACCCCTCAGGTACTTGACAAAACCAAAGGGTGTGACGGTTTCGCATAATTTGGGAGACGCATGCATGCTGGACGCGACCTTTAAAAAGTGATGGGATGACGTGATTTACCCTATTTTTTCCTGATTTACGGATAAAAAGAAACGTTCTAATTGAAACTTTCGTGCTGCCGCGAAAATACTCATCCTAAATAAGAACTCCAGAAGACTTCGAAACATGTCGCCCGTAGTGGCATTTCATAACTGTATACCTGCCTAATAGGACTCGCTTGCGCCCTGTAACTTGCATCACTCCATCACTCCCGCGCATCGTTTAGAATGCCGCGCGCATGCGCGGGGGCGCCTGCGCCGCCGTCACACGCTTCCGCATCTAATTGTCCACCATAACACCGCTGCATTAACCATGAGTTCGATTGCTAATCTAGTAGAGCTGTGCTCAATGGGCTTAAGTTCATTGAGGTCTTAAGTATTTATCACGCGGGTATCCTTTGAATACCTGAGACTTCCAGAGAAATTAAAGCGGCAATTACACTTCGTCGTTCGCCGCATGCTGCATGCGGTGACCGCAAAAGTGTAAAGAACACGTTAGTCGGCCGCATTCGGCGATCGACAGGTGCCAACGATTAGTAGTTGGCGAACAGACTAGGTAATGTAAAGACGACGTTTGTTGGCCTAAGTAGTTTAAAAACGAATTCGGCGACCGCATGCGGCGAACGACGAAGTGTAAAATTGCCGCTTTATGCGCATTAGAAACGAGCTTCCGCACACAGGCGTTTCAGTACTTTCAGTGGGTACTTAATGTATCAAATAGGAAGTAGGTATTTTAATTTAAGGTACTCGTAATTATATACCTAGTATTCAGTACCAAAATTATCCAAAACCCTTAAATGGAATCATGCCATGCGCATCAGTCCCTCCATCTGTTTTCTGTTAAGTCCAATGGTTGAATGACTTAGGTAGTTTACTTTTTACTCAAATATTTTTTGCCGGTAGGTATAATACGTAACTACGGTTTTATCGGTACAAAGACAAACAAAAACAGAAGCTTGCTCAACCTCAATGTCAGGTCAACGATTGATCAGTCCGTTGACCCCGAACACAACGACATCTCATTCTCAGCAGTAGACTAATATTTCAGTGAGCTGAAACATCCGCCCAAGCGGGCTAATTCGTTGCCCCCGTTCACAGCAGGCGGCGTTTTGATCGCTGCTCAATGAAACGTCTGACAGATAAATAATTAAGGTGGACCCATACCTAAACGTTTTTCGACATACGCAGGCAAACGGAGTGATATTTTAAGAAACTTATGTAACGCATTTTCATAAATTGATTTCCCATTTGCGCGAAATTCCTCCTTTCCTAGAATAAACTTGTATTAAACGAGAATAATATGAGAATAGTCCCAAAGTAGGTACCTATCACGTGACAAACTAATTACTCAAATAAAATGATTCTATTTTAAACAAGTTTATTCTAGGAAATGGGGAATTTCGCGAAAATGGAAAGCGAATGTAGTACGTATGAAAGATTGTTACTTACATACGTTTCTTAAAATATCACGTTTTGTATGGTCGTCGAACCACCTTAAATAGATAATATGCTGTAGGATTGTATTGGGTATGCACTATCAGGGGACATCGGCAAATTTATCTTTAGTATTCCTAATCCTGATGTCCTCCGGTGTTATAACAAATACTAAAACCCTTTTATAATATGCCTCCTTTCAGTATAACTAAAACAAAACGACATTCATAAATCTAAAAAAAACGATTGAAACAGCATTTCACTGTATAAACAGCGTACGTACTTTCAGGCAAACGTTGTTTCAATCGGCTGCCTCGCGACAAAAAAGAATGATTCATAATGTTTTTCTATTCTTGCACCAGTCCAAGTTGGCTCTGTTCGGGTAGCACAGGGTGGTTCCACAACACTTCGGGAGCTCAAATACCGGGAGCCATCCGGTTGCCTCTTGGAAACTGCAACTATGCATCATTGCTCTGAGTATAGGTAAATAACATTTCATTAAATTGGGAACACATCCATTTTAAAGTGACTGAAGTTTTGGTTTGAATTTATGCTTATAGCATGTACTTTAGGGCTGAACGCCAATCTATATTTAACAAGTATACAACCCCGTGTCAATAAATCAACCCCCATGATTTCCCTTTGCTTCCATTCATCACGCGAAGACAGATACAAAGTGGTGAGAGGTTTTTTTCTGACCATACATCATCACAAACCGCCTCGTCGGCACTTCCGATGTTTTTGCGCACGGCGCAGCATTCATGGTACGGCTAACTAGGCGGGAATGCATTCTTGGATCATGCTAACTGGTAATTAGGATATGTTGGTATCCACAGTTTTTCTAAGGAATGGAACGGATGTGGCGTTCGTCTCAATTAAATAGTTTAAAATAGAAAAGGTAGCGAATGAGTCTATAGTAGGTATATATCGTTAGACTGACAATATATAATCTATCTAAGTCTTACTTAATCGCGTATAATTAAACTAATTTATTTGCCTTTATTTACCCGTGTGGTGTCGGGTTATAGAATTTCACCACCCCCTTTCTTCCCGTGGGTGTCGAAAAAGTCGACTAAGGGACCAGGGTTGAAGTGTGTTGTGGGCGATGGGCTAGCAACCTATCACTGCAATATCACATTTAGTCGATCTTTTATACCCACATTTATGCTAAAAGTGGCACTGGAACATACGTTTCATGGGCTCTGCCTACCCCTTTTGGGAATAAAGACGTGAATGCATGACGTTAATGTGTGAGAATCGTGAAAGCTTAAATCAATATATCTAAAGTCTTCTAAGGCAAATCTGCCAAAGTTTGACATTCCAACAATTGACACTTCGTTCACCTTGATTGGTTTGTATTAAGATTGAAGGTGTCAAGTATTGATTGAGGGACGGTTTAGGTACCTACTTATCTAAAAAAATTCACGAATAGTTTTGGAACCGGTCCACACAAAAGATGCTTTCAGGTTTCCAGTATACTAAACTGCAATTTTTGTCATCTTTCAAAATGTCTGATACCAAGGAAAATTGTATGATCAATTGACCATATCATACTTATCCCCTGTCTTTTTGCCTTTAGAAGGCATGCACTTATTAGTGTATTGTTCCAGTGGGTTTTCACTGCACCACCGGGCGCGTCGTGGCTGGGAACAAACTTCTCAATTTCATTCTATTTCCGTAAAAAAATATAAAAAACAATTCATAAATAATACCAGTCATAACAAAATCGTCACGTAAATGAGTTACACGTTGTCGTGTTATTTCGAGTCTACCGACAAGGCTCGCGCACGTGGGGTATCGGATACGCGTTTTTTTGACGGCGTTTTTTTATAGTTTTTTTGACAGTAACGTTTTAATACGAGGTGTAAGAACCGGGGGTGAAACAGACACTTATCTTTTAGCGAACGATATGTTATCGCTTGCACTCGTGTTCCTCAAAGTTTAATACAACTACTTAGGTATAGCTATTTTTAAATGTGGGTACGTACTCTGAAGAGTACGAAAGCGATGGCGATATTGTATTTAGTACTATATCTATAGTAGTATTGTAACTGTAATTAATTGTAGTGTAAGTTTTATTGTTACTCGCTTAATTTTATCTGGTCGGAGGATTTGCGGTGGGCTTATACAATAGGAAACAGTTCATTGTTCACAAGATAAGCTTTCAAGTGCTAAACGGACAGCTTAAATAATCTTAACTATACTGTCCAAGAAGAAGGAATGGGGCGGTTCTTAGTGTATTTTATCTTAGTTAAGACTAGTGGTTTAAACTACTTATATCTGTGTTTTTAAAGAAGTAAGTACACAAACACAATCCAATAGGGGTGTAGACACGAATTAGTACATTACGTAACAAGGGCGGTGAATTCGTAAATGCCCCAGATCGCAGTTGTTTGTGGCCCGAACCGAAGGTGAGGGCCATAAATATGCGCTCTGGGGCTTTACGAATTACCGCCCGTGTTGCGTACAAAATTTTACGTCTTCACCTGGCCACAATGCGAGTTTTCCCGTACGTGCAGCGTGCAGTAAAACTCGCATTATGGCCAGGTGTGACGTAAAGTTATTTACGATACAAGTGCCGAAAATAGGAAATTCGCAACGAGTGGTGATAAATTAAAACACGACCGGAGGGAGTGTTTTAAATCGACACGAGTTGCGAATTACCTATTCGCACGTGTATCGTACAACGTTTTACTGTACATGTGGCTCTTTAAAGTTTCGACATATGCACGAAAAGTGCTCTTTTCCGCACTAGTGCGGAAAAGTAGCACCATATGTACTGTAAAATTATTATTACCCCAAAAGAAAGAAGGCAATAAATATGCCTAGTGACGAAAATCTCATTCAGATATCTCAAAGAATTATGAAGCTACAACCGTTTTAATGTTGCTTGTTAGAGACAGAAAACGCAAACAGTGTGTGACGTCACGTTACGGGATGCTGCCGGGAGGCCGCGTCGACGGCGGCGCCAAACACCAACAATCTTCCAGCGTTGTTATCGTTTCATATGAAGTTGCGTTTTGCGCGAAAAAGGGACAGAACATACCGCTTCTTAAAACTTTGGACACTTATAACTTCGTCATTATTTAACCTTTAGCGTTGATTTTTTTCTCCATTTGACTACATTTTTAATCCTTAGAGAGAATATGACATTATTGATTATTTTATTTAGGTAGTGTACACCCCTATTTAAACTTGCTCTACAGGTTGAACATCTCAGACCATCATAAGTCCCGCTGACATCTCTACCTTGTAAAGACATCCGTCATTCTACGCTCTGAGACGATTTACTCACCCTCCTGTCCGTCCTATACTTAAATCCACCAGTATACCTTGAACCATGTCCTTTAATCCGCTATGCGCTCTTATGCGACAAAAATAGTTAAGGCGTAACCGGTAGAGATCCTATAAAAATGGATTGCTAACACAGAGGGCGTATGTGTAATGTGCCATTTCCGATGATTTTTTGTGAAGCTCTTTTTGTTATACTTATGTAGTTACATTACCTTCCTTTTGGCGGTTCTATTCCGTTGTCTGTTTTAATAAGTAGGTACAATGTTAAGCTTGACGCACTCTCTCACTCTATTATTAGGGTCCCGTAAGTATGAGATACCTACTTGAGATTGTCAGTGACGTATTTATAAGCTCACGCTCATGGCCTTCCAATTACCTTAAAATATTGTGTGACCCAATTACGATCCGACCGGGATTTGTATGTCTTCAACAATCATCTCATGAATTAAACGTCTGCATTACTGACCTATATTAAACACAATCAGAGACGTCTGAGCGTGGAGCTTCTCATATACTTATGGCTTCTATGTAAATTGCTGTGGAGAAAACCAACGTACATAGTAGGTACCTACATAATCTGGGCAAATTTTAACCAATTCTATGTGGCCATAATATCCTGAAGTTGCATATCAAATGATTCTTGTGCTATGAATAGGATTAAAACTGAAATATAGGCACGATAATTAGAACCGACAATTTTATCTTTAGACTATTTATTTTAAGGAAATCACAAAAACAGGGTAAAAAGTAACCTTAATTCGTCTTCGCCCGACTTTCGCACCTCGTTGACGTTAAAAACCGGTCGCTAAAAAAGTTTGATGAGGGATGTCGCGGGGTGAGTCGGAAGTTTACTTTAAATAGTTAAAAGGAGCGATGCTCACATTAAAATATTTTATACTAGCTTCTGCCCGCGGACTTCGTTTGCGTGGACCCGGAATAAAAACTATAATATATTTTATCCAGGCTATAAACTATTTTCCTGCAAAATTAAGCGTGATTGAGTAACAAACATCACGTAAACGTCCAAACTTTCGCATTCCTAATATTAGTACGATAGTAGGATGCCCCTCGTGTTGTAAATGAAGAATGAAAAACATACCTTCTTAACTGTTTCCTTTAAACGAAATCTTAAATCTCTAATTATGTTTTATAGCTATCGTGTTATGATTGAATTTATTAATTTTTCCAACCCATTGAATGATTTAAGTTGTCGTATCAGTAGGTAGTTTATTTAATTGAGAATGAGCAAGGCTCGGCGTCCATTCCATCGGCAGGTCCATTACCCGCGTTAAATATAGCGCGATCAATAGCAGAAGTCTGCAGTGACCATAGTGGTACAGTCAACACTAAAAACCTCTGACAAACATTCATGGTTTGAGATAGACCAGAGTTATAATAAATAAGAATATAGAATAAATAAAAATAAATAAAGACTATTTAAAGATCTGTAAATTAATGTAACTAATCAATGCATGTTGTTTAAGTCTACTTCGGGTGATAATGAATACTTGTTGCTACTGTGGAAGAGCGGGATTTCCTGTTACATGTGTATATTCACTTACTAGGAAATTTCGGCCCTGTAAATATATTATTTTCATAATTTTACCTGAATAAAGTTTTTTTTTTTTTTGATTTTTTGATAATGTTGTGGGTAAACTCAGTACACCAAAATGACGATGATGTTCAGCTGGGTAAGTAATTATTTGTATAAGCTGGGTAAGTTAAAGTTCCAGTTTAGTAACCTTTCTGTGCTTTAAAAGTTTTCATCATGGTTTTGTTGAAGAGCAATAAGTTATGTTACTATGCAAGCAAATTAATGGAATTCGCACCTGCGAAACAAGACTGTTCCCCGTCATTCCACCTCACTCAAATCGGTCACTTGTACCACGGCAAAGCCTACCTATGGGCGACAATTCATACCCGCTAAAGACCTCCGCTCCGCCCTAATGCCCTGGGCCATGTTGCGTACACGATAGAATCATCTCATTCGAAACGAAACCTCGATAGTCTCATTGTGCAAACTCACCACCATCATAGTAAATAACTAGTCTGAAAAAGATCAACGGCACAAAGTTCAATCCACCGCCCATCAATCATCTATTTCTAGCCACCATCCGTCCATGTATACTCGTACTTGTTCTATTGGAAATTATTGTTTAAGTTACATAATCGTGGTTCCATTTAGCCTCCCGTACCCTTCGCGGTGAATGGATTCAATCACGTAGACTAAATAAAATAAAAACATTCTTCTATTCAAATACGTCGGCATTTGATCAACATGCCATTTTATAGATAGGCACGTATTCGATGTTCGAAAATTAGCACTAACTTCGAATACATTTGTAGCACTTTTGGCGCCGACTATCATTGCAGCACACGAGCATATCCCAGGACTTGTGTGCGTCTGTGTCGGATAATTACCCGCCTAATAACCGCGCTGCGGGTACCATAATCAATGCACTAAGCTGATCTAAAAGGGCCTCGACACACAGGACTTCTACATTAGTTGCATCCTATAGAAATAGCAGGACGCGTGCGATGCTGTGCTGGTTACAGTATAAATTTCTACAAATATATATAGAGCTTCATATTTGGAATGGGAGACTTCGATCCTGGTGAGCGCAACTATTTGGCAAAAAGTGAATCTCTAAATAATATGGTACAATACCTTTTAACAAAAAAAAATCGTTCTTTGATGAGTGATGACTTATAGATGTACCTAATTTAATGGAAGCGTATCGAACAATCCAAATGTATTTAAATAAATACCTACAAACTAAGTCTGGTGTAGTTTTTAGGGTTCCGTACCTCAAAAGGAAAAAACGGAACCCTTATAGGATCACTTTGTTGTCCGTCTGTCTGTCTGTCTGTCTGTCTGTCTGTCTGTCTGTCAAGACCATTTTGCTCAGGAACGCGTGGAGTGGAAATTTATATCAAATACTCAGGTCTATTGTCCCTTAGAGCTGTGAAAAAATCAAACTTAAAAGCCAACGCAGTCAAAAGATACAGTCGTTTATGCTGCAATTTTTAGAGGTTTTCGACACTCGCAAAACCTACGGGGTACTTCCCGTGAACTCAGAAACTTGAAATTTGGCACGAAGCAACGTCATATAGCACAGACAAAGGAAAAATTACGAAAAGTAGAAGTTTTAGTAAAATCATACAAAAAAAATATTTTTTATTTCTTTAACCTAATACCTTTTTCCTCGTAAACGTGAGGAGATATTAAATTGAAATTCATGTCAAATACTCAGGGCTATAGGACCTTTCAGATACTGTAGCAAAACTAAACTTTTATGTCAACGCAATCAAAAGAAATAGCAATTTAAGTCGCATATTTTGAAACTGAGTACTCGCAAGAAACTCAAAACCTAAAGGGTACTTCCCGTTAACACAGAAACTTGAAACTTGGCACGAAGAAACTTCGTATAGCACAGACACAGGAAAAATTACGAAAAGTAGACATTTTTAGTAAAAACATACAAAAAATATTTTTTTAAATTTTAAACTTAGGTACTACCATTTTCCTCGTAAACGCGTTAAGGTATTAAATTGAAATTCATATCAAATACTCAGGTCTATAATACCTTTCAGCTGTAGCAAAACGAAACTTTTATGTCCTCGCAATCATAAGAAATAGCAATATAAGTCGCATAATTTAAAACTGAGTACTCGCTAGAAACTCATAATCTAAAGGGTACTTCCCGTTAACACAGAAACTTGATACTTGGCACGAAGAAACTTCATATAGCAGATATGAATATCATCACATAGTACCAGCAGAAGCTATTACAATTCACAAGTCACAAGGTGCAACCTTAGAAAAAGTTGTGGTTCATATTTCTAAAAATGTAAAAAGATCGATGTTGTATGTAGCTTGTTCTAGAGCAACGTCATCATCTGGACTGTTCTTGGTCGTGAATTCAGATAGATTTAAATCTCCCTCTGAAATATCAGAATCGAGTGCTGTTAGTATAGAAATGAAAAGACTAGAGCAAAACCAATTGGTACCATATTTTAAATTTTTGCAATCACCTGAAGATAATGCAGTTCAAATTGTATTTCATAACGTGCAATCATTACGCAAACACTTTTCAGACGTCATCGTAGATCCTATTATTCATTCCTCTCATGCAGCATTGTTTGTTGAAACCTGGGGATGTAGTAGAGACACTTTTCAACTTGATGGTTTTTATGAGGTGTTCAGAGTAGATGGTCCAGCTATATCTAATGCAAATCCAGGATGGGGATCTATCGCTTATGTACGTCGCAATCTAAAGGATGCCATCACAGATGCATCATGTACAAGATATATTTTAAATAACCCAGGTACTGCAAACGGCCATTGTGAATGCTTGCATTTTGAAATGTTTGATGTCAGAGTGATAACTGTATATAGGTCACCACAATGTTAAATTAATGTTGCAATTGAATGCATAAATACAACAATATACGGCAGCAACCCCAATGGGTATACCCCGTGTTCCCGTTTGATTGTCGTGGGAGACTTCAATATCGATTTTAGAATGAATCCCCAAAATAGAATTTCCACATATTTTTCATCCATAAACATGTTTCCGTTAATAAGCACTAGCACTACACGAAGTAGTACAACTATAGATAACGTTTTTTCGAACTTCAATGTTCAATGTGGTACTATTCATACCTTTTTCAGTGACCATTTACAGATCTGGTTCAAATTTAACAGTTAATTAGTATTTTTAACCGGATTTATAAAAAGGTAGTGACTAAAAACTTTGTAAAATAACGACAATTTTGATAAAAGAAGTTTCGCCAGGCTGCTGCAAATCTAGTGTAGGTATTTCAGTTCCATTATAAAATCAATGATGTGGTAATATATATATATATATTTAGGTTTATTAGGATTACTAAATTGATCAAGTGACCATGTTTAAATTTATGCTCCCCCAGCTTTCCACATTGTACTCGTAATGTTACGGATTCCATTTTCATTTATCATTTAATAATAAACATACTACAACTTTTGCTTCTTATACGTTTGTACGGAACCCTCGGTGCGCGAGACCGACTCGCACTTGGCCGGTTTTTTTTAAAGTTCCGTACCATAGTCGGCAAAACTAAATACTAGGTAGGTTATAGGTACCACCTAAATAATCTACAAAATGGAATACGCAATTTCCGGATAAAATGCTAATATTAGCCGAGGGATTATTGATGTGCATGCCTGTTTTTTGGTTAATACTATTAGACAGAAATATAAGCATAAATGGACAATATTATTTTTTATCTCATTCTTCGTTATTTATTTGCTACCCAAATAAATCGTTGAATACTTGCTTTATTGGTCTAGTTCGTAATATAATATCTGTCCAATCTTTTCTAACTACTCCAATCAACGAAGGGTTGATAGCTGATTTAGTATAACTTTGCGCAACATTATGAACTATAGGTATAGAGGCATTTTAAATGTATCGTGGAGGCACAGCATCAACTAGAGAAGTCATACTTTTAGTCCAAGATATAGGGTTCTCTACGGTAGCCCAGTGGTTCAGGCATGCGGCTGTCAAACGGCGGTCGTGGGTTCGAATCCCGGCTCGTACCAATGAGTTTTTCGGAACTTATGTACGGAATATGATTTCATATTTGCCGTTAGCTTTTCGGTGAAGGAAAAACATCGTGAGGAAACCTGCATACATCTGCGAAGGAATTCAAAGGTGTATGTGAAGTCCCCAATCCACACTGGGCCAGCGTGGGGATTACTGCCCGTTCCCTCTCATACATGAGAGGAGGCCTGTGCCCAGTAGTGGGACGTATATAGGCTGATGATGTGATGTGATAGGGTTCTCTATGTTAGTTTTATCTCCTAAGATTTCATAATTTTCTAAACGTAAAAGCATTAAGACGAAATTGGTGAGTATTAAATAACTTAATAAACCTACTTGACTGGAGTAAGCATTACACCGGCTTCGCGTGACTACAATGACAGGCAAACGAATTGCTTTTCAACAGTATTTCTGTCAAAATAGAACAGAAATAATTGAGACGATTTTGAAGACAAACCTGTCGTCAAAAAAGTATCGTCTTATTGTGTCTGGAATAGACGTTGCTTATTAACCCTTCTTTTTACCCACGACGGAACGGAGACGCGTTAGAGGCTGTTATAAATTCTGAAATTTCACCAAGACGATGTAATTTATGGTGCACAGTAGCTCGGTTTTTTTTTCACTTTAACTATAAATTATACCTACTTATTACACAACATTGTACATTTGACGTAGTTACATTTAATAAGCAATCACCTTGCGAATAGCCAATTACTGGAACAACGAGCGAATCGATCCGAATTCGACGCTGCGCGGGCGGCGGCTATTAGGCGTGATTAGGCTTTCATAATCCTAGGCACACCATGCCCGCTCGTGGATAAATGAAAACAAATTCATTGACGTCACATTCTATGGCACTGTATTGATGTATTCAATTCTTCGAAACTTAGTGCGTATTGTATACTTATATCAAAAATCATCTCATGTTAATCCTATTTAAAAAAGTACTTAGGTTGGTTTGAAAAATAAATGCTTGAAGTGAATTATTCTTGTCGAATTCACCTGGTGACTATATTAATAAGCCCTTACCTTTTTAATACGTAGTCGGTGGCAAACGAGCGTTACGAACCGTCTGATAGTAAACAGTTTCTCCTTGCTGTTACAACATGATCGTTGACATAGCCAAAAAGCAAACCTAACATGAACAGATTCCTGCTGAAGATGATCTTGCTAACACCGATATACCTGTAAAGAAAAACCCTCTTCACAAGAACTTGATGGCTACAATAGTGTAGTGAAAGCAGAACGTGGGTGGACACGGATCATACCCGGTACGCAGATTCGATGTAAACGAGGATATCTTCTAATTGTGCTTCGATATTGTTAGAGAGTCCGCGTCCGTCACTCTTGCGTAACACAATATGACCACTGTTACAGTCGTTACTCTTTGTTGGTCCACGTCCCGATTACATTTGTCACCGTTGAATCGGTAATGGGAGAAATTGTATTGGCTCTCGCTCGATATATCTATGTAATTAACTTTCAGTTATGTTTACCTGCAAAATAAAAATGTGGGTATCGGCATTCATACTCGTGTCTCGTATTTCATATAGGATTTCCGATTTTGGACGAGAATGAAAGATCTGCTATTACATCATGCGATATGAAACTAAGTTTGGCATAAAATCGAAATCGATGGCCATTTCTTTTCTCACAAACTTGGACCATTTTTTATGATTGAGTGTGTGATAATTTTTTAAATCCCTGACTATAATCACCAGCGATTACCTTGTGCACATAGTGTTCCAGTGGTTTAACCTATAAACGACTCGTTACATAATGCTAGTGACACGGCATTTGAACATGATTACTGCTTGCGTGTACTAATGGGAAAATGCTGTGACATTATGTAAAACCTTACGCACATACATTCTTCTCTTTGGAACGATTCATCAGTCCACCGTTGCATCTGCAGTTCTGCAGTTGTGTCATTGCCCGATGTAGGTACCTAACACCTATGTTGCTTTATGCGTAGGTCCACCAATTAAATTAACTGCGGTGTGTTGAAGATTTTGCCTTATTGACAATCTCTGATATGCTTTGCATGCTTGCTAAGTTTCGTCAAGCCTGCAGAAGGCTTTGTATTCATTCTAGAGATTTGCCATTTCAAGTTCACGACTGTCGAGACACGCTAAGGTCAACCGGGGCAAATGCGTCGATGGGGTAAATGCGCCTATTGATGATATCTCCTAAACTGAATATTTCAGAACTATTACAATCGTCTAAATGGATGAATAGTTATTTATTATGAAGTAAAGGTTCACTCTGTGATTTCGTAGCGCCGCTACAAAAAACGTCTAAATTGAAAGTTTGGTATGTCCAAAGTATGTTCATCGAGGGCTGTAATAGTTCTAAAACAGCGTTTCGAAGATATCTTCAAAAGACGCATTTACCCTATTGGCGCATTAACCCTGTCTACCAGGGTATAACCTTATCTGGTTTAGATAGTTTCTTTTTTAAGGGTTCCGTCCTTATAGTTTCGCCATGTCCGTCTGTCCGTCTATCCGATTTCGGCTTAGCTCAGTAACCATTACTACTAGAGAACTGTAATTCGGCATGGGTATATATAAAACAATCACGCCAAGAAAACAGAAGAATGAAATCTTAAAAAAAAAAATTGGGGTACCTCCCCTACACAATAAAGTGGGGATGGATTTTTTTTTCTCATTAAACCCGAAGTGTGTGGTATAGTTGGATAGGTTGTTCAATAATATTTTGGGTTTCTTAAAACGATTTTTCAAATTGGTGATTGGTTTGCGTGATATTGCGCTTTAAAACCCACCTTTTGGTTCGAGTCATGTGCCGTAATACGCACAAACCCAGGGCGTTGTGTAGGTGCGTTTAAGTGCGGGGGCGACCGTTTCCATACTCACCTGACAGCACGCATCGTGCGCGCCACCGAACGCCACGCTAGAACTTGTTAATGCACTTCCATGCTGATTTCCACACCTTATTTCACTTCCTTATGATGTACAAAAAAATAGGTCGGTAAGCACATATTCGGAAAATGGGTAATTCATAAACAAAATGATAATATTAAATATTACCTATGTATTTTTTATTCAAAGTGTAGGTAGTTAACAATACAGCTATGAACAGTGAACAGTCAAGCGAAGCAGTTCAAGCAGAAGTTACACCTAAACCGCTGCATTGTATCTCTACTCGGAAAGTATCAAAAGTATGAAAATAAATAAAATCAATAAACTTAAATATCACATGTATGATGATGATGATCACACAAACTCTTGTTTTAACCGATTAGTGTAGAAAAATTGAAAGTATTTCGATATTTACCTACCTATCACTTATAACATATCAATTGAGC
Organism: Epinotia demarniana; assembly: GCA_945867215.1. Classification (NCBI taxonomy): domain Eukaryota; kingdom Metazoa; phylum Arthropoda; class Insecta; order Lepidoptera; family Tortricidae; genus Epinotia; species Epinotia demarniana. The sequence goes on from OX244260.1 coordinate 31,300,043, forward strand.
TTTCCTTTCATTAATACTTGTACAATCGAGCAATCGCAGTACTCTGATAAATTGCATTGAGACCTAAAGAGATGAGAAATAATATTAAAAACCAAGATATTTACGTAAGTAAATATCTTTGAAATAACTTCTCTTCTAAATAATAAACGTAATCTAGTGCTTTTTTGACAATCCAAAGACAAACAGTTAAAAAATTTACTGATCCGGATTTTTCAGTATTAATAGACCCCAAGTACCATGTAGCTATAGAAGGAATGTCAATTTATGATGCTTTCCATAAGTTTAAAATCCTAACTACCCAATGCTACTCGAGACCTTTTTTTTTTTCTAAATGCTACTCCTTCTCAAAGAACTCGTCTGTAATGGGGACGTGGGAGATTTGCTCGTAGGTGTAGGCGCTGAAGAATCGCTGAGTCACGTTCATGGCGTAGTCGATCGCGTACTCCAGGATCGGCGCGCCGAACTCCTGCGCAACCAGTTGCGAATTCTGGTTCAGGACTTGCAGAATATTGGCGCCTGTAAACGAAAACGGTACCTAAATGAATAAATAACTCAAATAAAGAAGAACCAGCGGGAACCAAACCATTTCTCACGTCTGTCATTGGGTATATCAGTTCAGTTCATATTTATTTTTGTTTCTCTAAGATTAAATCACTTAGGCGAGAAACAAATAACATTTGAGTAAACACTCATTACAATTTTTTTTTCATTTTCAATTAAATGTCTATCAACTCAGTTAGACGCATGCATAAATGTTTGCATATATCATGCGTATATCATGATGCGTTCATCTATAAAAGGTTTAGAGAAACGGGGTAGAAGAGCGGGCCGTCGACGCGAACCCTGGCAGCATCCCGGAACGTGACGTCACAGACTGTTTGCGTTTTCTCTCTCTAACAAGCAATACTAAAACGGTTGTAGCTTCGTAATTCTTTAAGATATCTAAACGGGATTTTCGTCACTAGGCATATTTTTTTGCCTTCTTACGTACTTCTTATATATACGGGTTAACATTATGATGTCCTGGCTTATTCAACTACCACTAGACCACACGATTACATTACGTACTGATTTCAGCGCTTCCTCGGAACAGGTTGGTGAGGTTGAGCTTCAGGTCGGTCCCGTAGTCGGCCTTATACTTGTACGAGTTGATCTTATAGTGGCCCTCGCCTTTCTCGTTCATCACCACTTTTTCCAGCACCTCCAGGCGGATGCGTTGATTCCCTGCAATAAATAAGTAGTACGTAACTTTTGAAGAGAACCATTAAAAATGACATTTAGTCTATATGCCTGTATAGTTGTTGTCGTAAATTCGAGTGAGGACCTTTGCTGCCAGTTACAATTAGCACTTATCTGCTGTAGTAAGTGCTACAGAGACCGCAATACCCGCAACAGTCGTTATCCTATTCTCACATTTTATTGTTCTGCGGGCAGCTACACACACACATGGTTGGTAGGAGCGGCAGATCCAAGATCCAGGATTTCTATTGACCCCGTTAGATTTGGTTAAAGGGCTTAGATGCTTTTGCCTCCCTGGACCCGTGATTGATAGTAAAGTGCACAGTCGGACTCACATATTTTGATCTTAGCGTTGCCGTCGGTGTCGAGGTTGAAGAGTAGGATCCGGCCCTGCAGGCTGTAGTGGCCCTTGATGGTGAAGTTGCAGCGAATGTCGAAGATGAACTTCCGTGTTTCCCGACGGGACCTGGCACCAACACGACTCCCATGAATTTCCTTTTATTTTTTATTTTATTAACCGCGAGTCACAAATGTGAGTGATGTGTGAGTGGCGGTTGTCGTCATGTTGGTACTTACAATGTTATTTCCTATTCGCAAAATAATAAATGCTTTAGCGACGCCCCATAAGGGGATACCTCGATTCTGGCAAACCGTGTAAGCTTCACGTTTATGTCTTGCGCGCACGAGAAAACGAGATTTGAACTATTGTTGATAAAATATTTTTGTGAAGTTTTATTCATATTTGATACGAGTATGAAATTTTTGATGTAAGGTAACGGCGCCTATTACCGTGGTACGCTAGGTAGTTTTCAAATGATTATAAAAAATGATGGGTATGAAAGCTCCTTAATGTCCTAGATTATTTTTTTTATTGAAGAGTGTTTATTTAACTTCAAGAGTCGTAACTTTTTGAACCAATTTTAGTTTATTATATTTGTTAAATTAATTATTGAAACCACGAAAGGAGAATCTTCAATTACCGTGGTAATGGATGGGATGTAATTCTATTACCGCGAAATTAGCTTTTATTACCGAGGGTACAAAAAGCAGCAATTTTCTACCATCGGTAATAGTAACCTGATACACAATTCGGCACCCAATATCGAGGGTTAAAATAATATTAATGACTTTGGTTCCGTACTATATAAAAATAAAGAAAACATAAAACATACTTCAATCAACAAAATGATGTCCACTGGTTATAAGAATAACTACTACTTGCATACATAGCAGGTAAAGACTACCTTTTTATTAAATCACAGTTACATTACATTATAGTATGGATTTGGTATTTTGTATTCAAAGATTAAATAAATAAAATACGGGGTATTATAAAAAACCTAATAAGTACAATACTGAGCATACTAACAGGCTAAATGACTCGAAAACAATATTTTGCGTTTTGTGTAGGTAACACCTTTATCTATACTTATGTGTCGTTTCCGGGTTGTTTGAATGTTTTAGGACTTTATTAATTTACAAATTTTGCTGGGATATGTTATTATCTCCGTTCACCACACATCTTAATAATACGAACCAGAGAAATCAATTTTATCAAATGAAATTGTACGAACGGAACCCTAGATGTGATTTATTTTAAGAGATAACTAAAATGTCACTCGGTAATAGATACTTCTTTTTAACCTATTACCGACCCAAACAAATATTGAATGGGTCGGTAAAAAATTCCCATAGTTACTATTACCGATTGTTGTGAGATCTTACCATCGGTAATAGACTTAGTTTGGAATTTTGTAAAATCTAATTCCGATCCATAAAAACTTTAGGATACAATTGTATTTTCGTTACAAATCAAACATACATATTACAAGCTTGATATAAAACCAAAATCACAGAACTGGTAAGTAAATATAGTTAATTATTACAATATTTAAACGACATGACAAAATAAGGGTTTCCATAGAAACTGCAGATTCAGTACTAAAGTTTTGGTTAAAAATTAAGGGTTTGTTGGATACTTTCCATACCACGGAAATAGTTCTTTAATAGCGTCAATAGATCAAGATTCGGATAGCTGTAAGAGATTTTATAATCGATGACATAAAAAAAAGATAAAACATAGAGAAGCAAATCGCCGATTTAACTATTACCGTGGTACGCCACGGTATTAGTTTCCCCAACTAAAAATGGCGTCTATCACCGCTGTATTTTATATTCCATTTTAAATGAATTTCCAGGCCAAAAATTATATAACGAGTACGCAAAAGTTGTGCAGAAAACTATAGATAACCATTTAAAATCCATAGCATTTGTTCAATTGTCATAGATATTGCGTGAAACAATAAATAAGATTCGGGTATACTTACCAGTGACGCCATGCGTTTGTATGACACCGCCTCTTCCTACGCCGCCGTCGCAGAAACTGACGGATTGCGTGCTTGTTATTTCATTCACACATATTTGCGTAAACAGGACCGTTAGTCAACTAAATTAGGCTTCATTTGTGTAAAATATGTTTTATTGTAAATCGAACGGTGTTCAATAAACAATCTTGCATCCCCTCCATATCCCGGGCGCACCGCGCTTACCTATTGACAATGACCGACAGATGACCCTTTGCTTGCATTAAAATAAGGCGTATGTCGCTCCACCTGTGACGTCACATACCAAGTCTATCTCGCGTGTGTTTGTATACATTTGGTAGCAATAGCGTGGTTTCATAGCCTCTATTGAAATAACTATTTTAAGTTTAACCTTCTCGTAAACAAGACTTAAGCATCCCCCAATTGTATTTGCGCCGTAGTTTAATTAAACCCTCATAGTTTTATTACCTAAAGATTTAACCATTAAAAATTAAAGTTGTTTACCAGGTGACAGACATCCGAGCCGGTTTATCGTAATTTGTGCTTTATCTATTTACCTGGACGGTCTAAATTAGCTTGAAGGGCCGAAATAACGCATTACGTATTAAATATCACATAACCATTAATTTGTAGTTTGGAAAAGAATTTATTTGTTCTAATTGTGTTTCCTAAACCCTTTTGCATAGTTCTGCGTAAGTACCTCTGCACCTCGTGGTGTACTAAACGAACGTGCTTCCAAATTGGGCCTTGTTTGTAAGCGTATACGATTGAAATTGAGTGTAGATATTACTGTTCATATATATTTTTCTTGTTTTCCTTGTTGCTAACGGTTGCCTATACAAGTTGAAATGAGTGAGAACGGAGATAATGATACTATGCGGGCAACCTTATTTACGGAAACCGCGGAGTATAGAAAATCAATCGGCACTTTAAGACTGACCAGTGAATGGATTTCGAACGCCTATCAACGGCTTAACTCGACAGACCGTGCCCGGCTGATAGTTTTATTTAGCGAAGTCGAGGATCAGTATAAGGAATGTCGTGATGCTAGTGCCATTCTCTTGGGCGGCTTGGATCGGGCTATAGATGTGGAGGAATATGCCTATGTGCAAGATATTATTAAGTCGGTGCGCGATCAGATCTTAGATATTAAAGTTAGGCGCAATGAAATAGTCGCACCTATCTCTGCCAGTACCCCAATGCGTTCAGTGCCCGACCGCGCAACAGCAGTGGGTGACCTTGACCTCCCTCGTTCCCAACGGTTGCCAGATCTTCCGATTCCGCGCTTTAACGGACGTCCGGACGCTTGGATTAGTTTTATAGACCAATTTGACAGTGTTGTTGATGCCCGAAGTGATTTGCTTTCCACCCATAAAATGCACTATTTAATGAGTGCGTTGTCTGACGAACCGAAACGTTTAGTACAACATTTAAAAGTTGAAGCCGGCAATTATAGTGTAGCTCGTGATCTTCTCAAACGGAGATACCACAATACGCGAGTACTTGCCGATACATACATCGCACAGATTATGTCCCTGCCTGATATCAGTCCCCGGTTGACTGGTCTACGAGTTTCTTTTCTTAACCCCCTCCTTACTGCATATCGTTGTTTAGAGCGACTTGAATTACCGGTAAAACATTGGTCATATATCCTTGTACACATTTGTTTCGCGAAACTTCCCACGGATTTACGATCGCGATTTGAGCGTCGTCACGGCGATGGTCTTAGGGACCTCCCTACTTTTGATAAGCTGATTGATTTCCTCGAAGAGGAATGTCGTCATCACGACAATGTCGGAAATACCTCTTTAGTAGACGCACCGTCCTCTCAAGCAAAGCCCCCACCACCAGTAGTCAGAACCCCACGTCAGTTCTTAGTTGCTGAGACCGACATGCGTGAACAAAAATGTCCTATGTGTTCTAGCCAGTCCCATTATCTACGCGAGTGCAAAGATTTCCTAGATATGAACCCACGCGATCGTTCAATCTTTGTGAAAATGAATGGCCTGTGTTATAGATGTTTAGATAAACACACCATTGCATCTTGCATGCGCGATTATCGCTGTGGAACCTGTAGGCGCCCGACGCATCATACCCTCCTATGTTTCAATGACCGGCGGAACCCGGTTTACTCCTCTCGTGTTAAACCAGAGACTCGATCAGTGTCTTTTCGAAGCTCTCCGGAACCAGCTCGGCCGACCTCCCCGCATTCTCGCACGGGCGGGGGTTCCCGCTCCCGCTATTATAATGTGAACCGGTCCTCACCTCGATCCAGTCCGCCAGCCTCACCCCGAGGATCTCCCCCGCCGTCTTCATCTCGGACATGGCACCGTGCTTCGAATCGCTCACCCAACCGGTACCCTTCCCCGCCTCCTCGTCGCAGTGAGCGCCACGAGCGCCCCCCTACTCCCTCCACCAGCAGAGATAAACGAGACTTGTCACCATATTCCTCGCGTTGCTCCCATCATGACAGCCCACAATAACTAGACTGCCCCCCTATTTCTGACCCTACCCGTGCTCCAACCGTTATAAATTCAGACTTGGTTTTACTCCCTACCGCCGTCATTCAGGTTAAAACATCTAGCGGATATTATGTTGAAGCTCGGGCGTTGTGCGATACTGGCGACCAAGGCGGTCCACCTGGAGGTAGTGTCAGACCTCACTACAGAAGCGTTCCTCGCCGCCCTTACTCGTTTTGCCTCTCGTCGTGGCACCCCTTCGCTTATTCGGTCGGACTGTGGACGTAATTACGTGGGTGCGGATAACCACCTTTTAGAAGTCCATAATTTCCTTAACTTAAATAAGTATACTCTAGGCTCGGAAATGGCAAAGCGAAATATCACTTGGATTTTTGATCCTCCTACTACCCCACACTGGGGCGGTCTTTTCGAGGCGGCTGTAAAGTCAGCCAAGACTCACCTAAAACGTGTTATCGGAGACACTCCCCTCAGCTATGAAGAATTGACGACAGTCTTTACTAAAATTGAGGCAGTCCTCAACTCGCGTCCGTTGTGCCCCTTATCATCGGATCCTAACGACCTTGAAGTTCTGACACCAGGCCATCTCATTATTGGAGAGCCTTTAACTGCGATTCCCGAATACCCGTTGCACGATATTAAAACGAATAAACTCACTCGATTTCAACTTGTACAACAGATGCTACAACACTTTTGGTCACGATGGCAAACTCAATATTTATCGACGTTGCAAACAAGGCCTAAATGGGCAGCCTATACTGAGCCTCCCTCAGTGGGTGATTTGGTCCTCCTGAGAGAGGATAATGTCCCTCCATTGGAATGGCGACGCGCTCGCATCATATCAGTGGTTCCCGGGAAAGATGGCGTCGTGCGTGTAGTACAAGTTAGGACGGCTACGGGTGTTCTGACAAGACCTACCAATCGGATTATTAGATTACCCTAAGAATCCCTTAAAGTAACTTTGTTTTTTTTATTTGTTTTTTATTTTTTTATTTTCCTTTTTTTTTTTCGTAAACATTGTCATGTTTAGGGCGGGGGTATGTTCAATAAACAATCTTGCATCCCCTCCATATCCCGGGCGCACCGCGCTTACCTATTGACAATGACCGACAGATGACCCTTTGCTTGCATTAAAATAAGGCGTATGTCGCTCCACCTGTGACGTCACATACCAAGTCTATCTCGCGTGTGAGCTCGTGTGTGTGCCTGTGACTGGCTGTGACTCCTGAACCCTGGACTGCGCATCTATCTGTGGTATGTAAGCAAATGACCTAAAGACACCTAGTTTCTCAGTGTTAATTCCCATTTTATACAAACGGTTTGCTTTTAAAATGCGTATTTGAAAATGCCACGGTAATGGTAGCCGAATTTGATATCCCCGGTAATAGGCGCCGTTACCTTAGTAAAATATGGTAATTTTTATAATTTGATTATAAAAATTATAAACTTATCCAAAACTTATGTATCAGGTTCATATTTGGGTTACGCAAATATGACCACGTATCCAGTTTCCGTTCTCAACTCAAGTGGCTTCCTATCCGATTCAGACGTAACTCTCACATTCTCGCCCACCTTTATGGAATTCTTTTTAACCCTGCAACCCCCCGCTACCTAAAGGAACGCTTTTAATTTCTTTCTTCTGCAAGGTGTGCTCAGATGTTGCTTCTGAGGGTTCCTCAATCAAACTCTAAATTTTACAACAATTCTTTTACTTTTCGAGCTGTTCGATTGTGGAATTCTTTGCCTATTGAGATTAAACGTGCTAAGTCTCTTCCCATTTTTTAAACTCGACTTAAGGATTACTATTTATCTCTTCCGTAACTAGTCATTCCTACTTGGTGTGTGCTGTTTGTTTTCGGCTGTAAGTGATATTGTTTCTATGACATTTAGTTATTGTATGTGTATGTAGGTTTATATATATATGTATTTATGTAAGTGTATAGTCTTTCTTATAGTTAAGTTGTTCTTATTTTCTGTTTTCACCTACTCAAATCTTATCTTTTCTTGCATCGTCTCCACCACCCAAAGGTTGTCTGGAAGAGATCGCTTTTTAGCGATAAGACCGCCTGTTGTCTACCATTGTTTATGTTTAACTTACCTCTTTTTTTATTTTTTTACTATGTCTGGTGAGCAATAAAGAATATTTGTATTGTATTGTAATGTCGTTTAATATTGCATTATTTGAGTTGGCTGAGGTACAAAGGGAAACAAAAACGGAAATTATGTTTTATTTCTGTCAAGAATATTTTAGGCAATCATGTTTTGGCTTCTAACAAACAACAAGATATTATATAGTCAAGATACGTGTAGGAATAACTTTATATCTGAAAATTTGTTGACTTTATTTCACAGTAGCCTTTGAATAATCTCACCATACTAGGTACCCTTATATTATTTCTTCTGCTAACGGCGTGAATTGTCACGCCTTCAGCAGAAACGCGCTTCGCCGTGGCCGTGTGGAAACTCCTGCATTGTGGATCTTCGCTTCGATTTCACTGCTAATCAGTTTTAAAGTGCTACTACAACTGCGGATCTAAGAAAAGGCCAAGGCATAATGATTGTAAGTTTCGAAATACCGACGATAGCCTCTCCACAATGCATAATGCATAGAGTTTTTCCGAGGCTAATTACAAGATGCGTGAACACACGTTACGTTATTAACTACAATGTAGTGGGAAATCCACTGGAAATGATGTCACAATTGTTTGCCTAGGTATAGTACGCACACACAATTTTCTCGAGGAATCAAATCTTAAATTTGATTGTATGTTTACAACATATTTGTCCTGAGAGGTACTCATTATTCAAATACGAATTCACTTATATACGTCTGCCTACCTTGAGAAGGCCCGAAACAAAAGTAAGATAGGGTTTTCGAAAGATCAAACAAAACATTCAAATAATATATTGTAGTAAGTATTATCATGCAGATAATTTTACAAATGCCAAAAACACGGGTAAGTAATGAATATAGAGAACACTGTAGTTAACATTACTTTGTTGAGTTGTTATGATAGCAGAGAGTAAGTACCTACCGACCGACACTCCAAAACTGCCGTCAAGTAATATAAAAATGTGTGATCTTTTTTATGAAGTAATAACAGCAAGAGCAAATATTGCCGAAGTAAATATTGTATGGTCAATGTCAGCAGCTTTTTAAACCGGCAAATTGTACTGCGTTTGATGGAGTGTTGTGTTTTCGTAAAGACTCTAGATTCGTTCAGATACGCTATTTTATGTTGCATCAAGATCTTACGGCGGATATGAAGTCGCAGCTATAGAAGGGGAATGTTGAAATTATGTGTAGGTACTCGTACTTACAACTGTAAGGAAAGGAGAAGATTTTCCATCAATTTCGCTGTTAATGATTGATCGATGCTGCGTTCACATTATCCTACTATATACAACGTGTTAATAAAATAACGCAAAACCTGAAAACAGTTTGTTCAGAATCGACTGTAGAATGTGAAAACAGTTTCACTAGATCGCTTTGCCGTCTAAGCGAAATTACAGTTTCATATATATTATTATAGTTTAACGGCCTCACTTATACAGAAACTTGACATTGGAAGTGTTTATAATTGACTAGTATCTGATATTAGTAATTGTGGGGTAGTCCATAATTGGAATAACTACAGTATTGTAATGAACAAGTTTGCCTATAAGACTAATGAGTAGCTAGAGTCCCTAGACCGATCTTGACCCGCCATGTCAGCTATTACACACTGCTTGTCATGTAGCTTATGCGATTGTCGTTAGTCGTTAATCTCTTCGTCAAGTCCCTGAGGTCAAGTACGAACCATTTAGCGTATTATTTCGATAGCATTACGAGCCTAGTTGCCATATAAATGTTAGAACCAGGTAAATACGTAACTGACATATCGCAACTATTTTAACAGCAATTTAATATTCTATACTTACATAAAATGACTATTGTTTCTAATTAATTTGCATAGTGTAGTCATGTTGTGCAATGAAATGTTCGCACAGAACATGATTCCTCCGGTTTAGAAATTAGAGTGTTTTAAAAAGTTAGTAGGCTGTATGAAATGCAAATAAAAAATTGCAATGCTTTACTATGAACGTAATTTAAAATAGATACGCCAAAAATACACGAACGATGTTACGGTTACGTATGAACCTTATCAAGTGATAATGTCAAGAGAATCCGTCTTTTTATTTATGTAGTGTCAGAATGGGACGAATATTTTATTATATCATAACGGGCAATACATGGCATTGTTACTAATACGATGACTTTATACATACAGCTTTATATGTATAAAGTCATCGTATTAGTAACATTTTACCAGTCTAAATTGGCAACACTGAGGGGCTATGACCAATGACCGAGTGACTTTTGTAGACTCGTAAAATTTTGACTAGTTTTATAAAGTGGTGGGTGGGCATTTTCGCGAGAAGAGATGCATCGTTAGTGACGTCACCGAGTTTAAGTTAAAAGTGTTCCATTTTGTAACTTTTATTTGTCATACAAATTGTATGACAAATTAATGACATACGTTAATTTTGGTTACAAAATGGAACATTTTTAACTAATACTCGGTGACGTCACTAACGATGCATCTCTTCTCGCGAAAATGCCCGGGTATAGGTAATTGAAAGGTACGTCTGCTAAACTGCAATGAGTTTGGGATTGGAATAGCTGTCAATTCAAATAAAATTTTACGTATTTATGTGGCAAAACTGTCACCTCTACAAAATCGCATTCTAATCGCGGTTTGATAATGGTAGTTGTTACACCTAAAACCAATACTTACGAAACTTTAAGCGGCACGCAAGTACTCAGCCCGATGAGCTTCCCGTTATGGAAGGTCATCTTCACGTTCCCGGGCAGGTTCATGCTGATGTTCTTGTCCAGGTAGAGCGGGTCCAGCGACGGGATGTTAGCTTCCGGGATTCCCTTCACGAGTCCCGGGATCGCGTCCAGCGTGGCCTGGGTGAAGCACTCGTCAGACAGCTCCGAGCATGGGTGGATAAAGTCCGCTGCAATTACAACATTAAGTCAACGTAGGTATGGGAATAAATTGAGAACGTTTCGTGAGCGCATGCACCGCCAAAGACAGGATTGGAGTAACAGCACATTTCTATAGGAATCGTTTTGAATTCTAAAAGATTTCTAAAAGCATTTTGAATTGGTACGAAACGTAAGAAGGGAATGACTAGGCTATTCAGTTGGTCCCATCATTGGTTCCGTGATGTGGGTATGGAACATTGGTCCATAGAACAAATAGGTTTGTTGATCGTATAATAGGCATACAAATAGCTTTTACCTGTACTAGGTACCAAAAAAGTAAACGGTTTCTAAAAATCGATGAAATGATTATTCGGCGAAACAACACATTTGGTAAGACTATTTAAGGTAAAAAGAAAAAACAATGGCTACTTAGATCGTTTGTGACAATTTATAGAAGTGTGGTGAAGATTTGCTAAAGCCGATTGACACCATGCGTGGGTCAGGTTTGTAACCAAGATAAACACTTGACGCAAGACCGCGGCCGCGTTAGCAGGTAAATGAGCCCTAAGTTCTGTCGCAAAGCTTAGGCGCGCGCGCATGCCCAACAAGTACACCGTTTAATTCACAGTTCTAAGCACTCGGCGAAAGGGAACGTAATTATAAGACATACTTTATTATCAAAACTTGCTATCGGTCCACAGTTACTGTAACCATTTGAAGGAAATCCCGGCAGATAACATATTGAACTGAACCTATACATAGGTAGGTATGTAGGTATATAAATTTTGGGGACTACTGCACACTCCCTCATCCTTGGCAGGAGGACAGGAGGCCAGACAGCAGTTGGACGTATATAGGCTGATGAGGCTGATGAGGATGATGATCATGACGATGATGACGGTGATGACGATGATGCTGATTACGTTTTGCAGGATGCAGACACATATTTTAGATTATATTTACTGTAGTAAGTGGATATAAGGTGCAACTTAGATATTTTTTTTATCAAGAGATTGAGGCTCCTACTTTTATAGTAGGTAACTAAGCTTCTATTTGTATGATAATCGAGATTATCATTACATAATACAGATACCTCCCTTTAAAAACTTCAATGTTAAACACAGTAGGTACATATACATACCTACGTTCGCGGCGTAAAAGGAAGTCCGTTTACGTTTCATTGCATAATTGCAGAAAAACTAAACGGAATTTGTTCCGGTTTTCAATTTGACCTAAGGCTTATTTCCTCGCGTGGTTTAATGCCTTTATAATTTATACGAGCGAAACCAAGGTGAGCCGTTAAGCTATTGCTTACATTATTTGCTTAGCTGTAGGTAAGTACCTTTAATTTCAATGTTCGTTAGTATGATAGATCTCTGTACAAACTTTGATTAAACTTCTTTTTAAACCTTTGGCGATGACCTATATATATTTGAAAGGAGTGATGTGACACTGTGATGCGGTGAATGAGAGTTAGTAATTGTCCTTATACGAAGCACACACATAGGTAACTCTTTAGTTAAGGAAGAATCACCAGGACTCATTTGATCTTACAATTTAATTCAATCCATTGTGTTAGTAAAGTTAAGCATATGAATTATATCACTCAATATCTTTACGTCACTAGGTACACAATGATATCAATTAAATTACGTACGAATTAAAACATTTCAAACATAACTGACCTTTAATATCCTATCTTTACCGTAGTTCGAAATTCTGCCAGATTGTTATTACACAAATTGACTTATATTGATTTAACACATTATTTTTCGTCCCGTGACCGAGGATGTTGTGAAACATCCGAAAAGTTGGGAAACTTCAGAGGTAAATAAACAAGTTACGTATAAACGCGAGTAAGTAAGTACCTAAAAATAACGAACTAGACAGACTAAAGGGTACTTCGTAGAGTTTTTTCATTCCAACAGGATAAATGAAAGACTAGCATTATGCCAAATGATTACATTAAATTTTCAGACATTTTTCGTTTCCTATCACATTTGTTCTACTTTCAAGAGACACGTGTTTTCCTCATAAATATTTAGCAAATATTAAAATTAATATAAGTAACATTAGCATTTTTTTACGTGTGTAAAATAAGCCAACACAGTTCTATAGGACCTTCATCGCCTCCCGCAATTCTCCCCATTAAAATTCACTGTACTCACGCAACGGTATCAGCTGCAAACTGCACTGAAGACACACAAACACGTACACCAACAACACTGGCCACCCGTTCCTCATTGCTAACATCTAAAAACGCCTTAAAAATAAAATTCAAAATAAGAACGCAAACGTTCCAAATTTGTTTTTTTTTATTAATAAGCTATGGTGCGTGTTTTTCTCGTTTGACGCGGACGCCGAATGGCTCCTTAGAGAAACCGCGCGCAACTGGTGTTTAAAACTTTGGAGTTGTAATTAAATGCCTCAAGGACTTAAGACTAGGTTTCTTGTTCGCGATTACCTGTACCTAACTGAGTTTAGATGTTTAGTATCATTGTAAATTACGAGTATTATTGTTTATTGCTAGGTATATACCCTTTATAAAAGCTGCGATCCTCTACTCGTAGCAAACATTGATACAGAAACATTAAAGTTTGATGTAGTCCTTGCCTCAACAAAAGGTTGCTTTCTTTATGTTTAATTTAGATAACTACAAATAACATATTATTAAAACCCAATCGACTCTTAAAATTAAGAAAATAAAACAAAATGTAGATAAGACTTGGCCAGTATAATTTTTGAATGGGTATAGTCCTGTACAGTAGATTAATTTTGACTCATGTTCATTTAGTCACTCATCAGCATCACATCACATCACAATAACAGTACACAAGTGTAATATATGGCGTATGGTAAGCAAACACGACACCGTAGCCTATGAGGCGTGAGTCATAATGACATTGACATAGCCGACCCTTTGTCGATTTGAGGATTTGTTGTGTTGACAGCTGGAGATAAATGTAGGTACTCTCAACATAGCGCATCTTCGGTAGTTCTGTTAAATATATGCGTCTAATAAATCATACCTATACGAATGCGTCTAATAAATCTTGCAAATGAAATCCAAGCCTAAGGCTGTGGGAACAGTCGTGCAAAGCGTAGAGTGCAGCTCTAGTGTTGCAACTGCAGTGTCGCAAGCCTAGCCAGAGACGAGTCTTATCCTAGCCGGCTTAGTCTAGGAATCTGGAATTTTGAAGGTTGGCTATGTATGCGTGTATTAACCTAAAACATGCTCCGGTATAGCTACGGTAGTCTAGTGGTTCAGGCATGCGGATGTCAAACGGCGGTCGTGGGTTCGAATCCCGGCTCGTACCAATGAGTTTTTCGGAACTTATGTACGGAATATGATTTCATATTTACCGTTAGCTTTTCGTTGAAGGAAAAACATCGTGAGGAAACCTGCATACATCTGCGAAGAAATTCAAAGGTGTATGTGAAGTCCCCAATCCGCGCTGGGCCAGCGTGGGAACTACTGCCCGTTCCCTCTCATACATGAGAGGAGGCCTGTGCCCAGCAGTGGGACGTATATAGGCTGATGATGTGATGCTCCAAAATGGAGACAATATTGAGCACAATTTCTTGTATAGGTTTACCTAATTTCTATAATAACTATCATGATTCATGAGACAGCCAGTGAGCTTTCTCGATTTTTCTCGCACTATCGGTCTCTCTCTTATTAGAACATTTGGAACAAGAGATGCGAGTAAAATCGAGAGTGGATATGTCGCGGCCGTCTTAGATGGACGTACTGGTTCCCAGTAAGTCGTCGGTCGGGACGATTTTTCATCGTGTCTCGTAGTAGCAGAACATTTTATATGATGCTGTTGACACTTGTCGGACACCAATTTGTATGAGGCGATGACACACGATAAAAATCGTCCCGACAGACGACATTAGTAGGAACGATGCGGGGGTAAGTCGCGTCAAAGTTAAGGGGTACAGTCGACGTCAAAGATACGTATATTTTTTTTGCCTTATTACAATGGAATACGGTGCAAAAGTGTATACATATCTTTGAACTCGACTGTACAAAGCCCGATTTTTGATTGGAATCCGCTTAAACGGCGTCTCCTCCTTTATATTATCACTAGATTCCGCCCGCGACTTTGTCTGCGTGGAGCCAGAATAAAAACTATCCTATATATTCCTATAAACTATCTTCGTGCAATATTTAATCCAAATCAGTTGAGCCGTTTATGCGTGATTGAGTAACAAACATCCAAACATCGAAACTTTCGCATTTATAATATTAGTAGGATTCGATAAAACATTATTTAAGTATATACCTACCTATGCACGTAAGCTCTATTTTAAACACTGTGACCCGAGTAGTACTTAATCAAAGTAGCCAAATATATGTAGTGCAATACTACTATTGGGGGTACAGGACTTAGAATACCTAATCGAAATTCAATTCCCGTCACGGCAAGATTTGGATTACAATGCACTTAAGTACCATACAGAGTGTACCAAAAATGGGGTGTGAATCGATCAAGGGCATAACAGGTATCGTGTTCTGATAAGAAATAAACCGGTCAAGTGCGTGTCCGACTCGCGCACCGAGGGTTTCGTACAAACTAGCAATTAACTCAAGGTAAAGGTAAATATCCCAATATTTGTTAAATTATTTACTTATTTTAACCCAACACAACAGAATTCAATTTCAAACAACTAGTAACTTTTACACCAACACCATCAAACTACCAAGACAATTGAATCGCGATTTTTTTTGACCTGCTATTGAAATATACCCGTCCCAATTCCATTCATTCTAGAAAAATCTTAACAACGCGAATGGGGTCAGCGCCGTCTATCGGCCCCATTTGGTACTAACGTGCAAGGGCAATCAGCTTAGTATGTATGTTGGTGTTTTAGCGATTATTGTTTATCACGTGTACCACGATTATTATTTTTTAATTTGAATTTAGGGTATTTCTAGTCTTATAGGAATTTCAAAACAAAAAAATACTTATAAAGTTGATTAAATTGCAAACTTAACTAGGAAATGATTTTTGTAAATAAAACAAAAAATATGCTAGATACAGAAAAACAAAAACATTTCCCGTAATATTTATGTTTATCTTAATCACAAGTAATTATTTCAAATTTTTCGCTTGAATAACTTCGGAGATAAGGGGGGGGGGGATGTTATTTTGTTTTACATTTTCCTTCATAGATCAAAATTTTCCCCGTGTAGAAAAAAAAAGAAAAACTTTCAAAATGTGCAACGCAAGCCCTTTCAAATGATACCCCACTTGACCCAATAGTTTTTTGTTTTGCCCCCTCCTCATATTCATATGCGTATGATTTCATGGAAAATTAAAATATATATTAAAATTTTTCATTTTCCATGCAAGTGGATGACTCTCATTTAAAACCATTCAAAATTTCAAATTGATACCTTAAGTAGTTCGTTAGATATTTCACTTTGTGACAGACAGACAGACGGACGGAGTCGCACCATAAGGGTTCCTTTAGTACCTTTTTTGGTACGGAACCCTAAAAACTAAAAGTTTTTTTTTGACGCTATTTTTTTTTCTTTTGTATGGGGCAGGTCGCCCCAGTCGGCCAACGCTCCATACAAATGTAAAAAAAATCATACATACATACATACATACATTCACGCCTTTATTCCTAAAAGGGGTAGGCAGAGCACATGAAACGTATGTTCCAGCGCCACTTTTAGCATAAATGTGGGTATAAAAGATCGACTAAATGTGATATTGCAGTGATAGGTTGCTAGCACATCGCCCACAACACACTTCAACCCTGGTCCTTAAGAGTCCGTATATAGCCGTTTGCTGAATTCGCTAAACTTTTTGAGGTCATATCTCATTAAATATTCGTTTTCCTAAAGATTTTATTGTGTAATATGAAAGATCATTCCAATTCAAGTTGAATAAGTGGAAAAATTGTTTACATTTAGCTCTCAATTTACCATATTTTGGCTCAGTCCAACCGCTGTTTTCTCAATTTTCGCTCGGAGACGTGTAAAACGACGTGGATTTGAGAACTATTTGATTTCTAACCGACATGAAACAAATAAATCCATATTGGAATGATAGTCTTCTTAGGAATAAGTGGAAAACATTTTATAAGTTACATATTAAATTGTTGAGTAAAACCGTATTTCCATCCAACAACAACTTTTGAGTAAAAGCACACGAAGAATCGCCAGTATTTTTGTCCATTTAGCTCATTATTTCAAAAATATGAAGCCATAATAAGAAACTCTAGTTTAAGCGCTATTCGTACAAACAAAAATATATTTATGTGTAGAAGTAAATTTAAGCATAAAAAATATTTGAAATCATACTAAAGTTCGTAATAAAACACCGTGCACGGCGCTCGATTCGGCAGTACCGGCTTAGCCGTTGTCCGTGTCGGACCTGTACGTCGTGTAATTGTGGCTATTCACGAAGGCTACCCCTCGACTAAAATATTAGTTTGATCTCCGGCTAGGCATAGTTGTTACCAACGTCGGGGTCAAACTATACTAGTGAGACATTCGTGAGGCTAATCGAGACAACTTACGAATTGTATAGCTCCCATGTCAATTATTTTACGAGTGATCGTGATACTTGGTGAATTTTTATAAACTTTTATTTAGTTCACCTATCCGTTGTCTGTAATTAAATCTTGCAAGTTAAATTTGATCCACTTCCCGGTTTCCGATTGAGCTGAAATTTTGCATGCATGTATAAATTGGATGACAATTATGGATGAGTATTATTATTATGACATAAAGCTGATCTGATGATGAAGCTGGAAGGTGGTCATAGGAACTCCGTAATTAAACGACGCAACCCTATCAAGTTTGGGCTCGTTTAATTCGTCTTGACGAGTACTTTGGTATTATATGGTAACCAGGGTCTGATGATGGACCTGGAAGGTAGCCATAGGAACTCCGTAATTAAACGACGCAACCCTATCGAGTTTGGGCTCGATTAATTCGTCTTGACGAGTACTTTGGTAACCAGGGTCTGACGATGGAGCTGGAACGTTTTTCTGTATATCGTATTTTTTGTTTTATTTTTAAAAATCATTTCCTAGTTAGGTTTGCAATTTAATCAACTGTGTAAGTATTTTTTGTTTTGAAATTCCTACTAGCCTATAATAGAAGTACTCTCTTTCAAATAAAAAAATAATAATCGAGATCAATTCACGTGATAAACATTAATCGCTAAAACACCAACATACATACTAAGCTGAGGCCCTTGCACGTTAGTATCAAATGGGGCCGATAGATGGCGCTGACCCCATTCCTACTTCGCGCTGTTAAATTGTTCTAGAATTAATGGAGTTGGGACGGGTATGTTTCAATAGCAGGTAAAAAAAAGATTCAATTGTCTTGGTAGTTCGATGGTCTTGGTGTAAAAGTTATTCGTTGTTTGAAATTGAATTCTGTTGTGTTGGGATATAATAAGTAATTTAACAAATGTTGGGACATTTACTTTACCTTGAGTTAATTGTTAGTTTGTACGGAACCCTCTGTGCGCGAGTCAGACTCACACTTGACCGGTTTTTTTATATCTGAACATACTGTATTGTCAAGACGTTATAAGAGCGTACAGATATATTTGAGCAAACCAAATTGGACCACAGCTTTTCAAAAATATTATTATCCTTTGTCATCAACGGAACTCACACTATTTTCATTAGAAAAACAGCGCAAATAGGTAACAATCAAACAGGCAATACTGTACTTCACATGTATAATAAAGTATACCATACCTATGTATAATTGGTATCAGTATTGTTTGAATTTAGTCGGAGGTATCGGACCATCTCACTCAACTTACAATGGTTACATTGGAAAGTACCTACAAAAAAGAAAATAATAAAGTCCGGTTAGTTCCCGAAAGGTTAAGTTCCAAAAGTGTAGGAAAATTCCAAAATTCCAACGATGACACGAACTGAAGATATTCGAAACATGTGTAAACATAAACTTGTTTGACTGGAAGTCATCACTGCGAGGATAAACAATCCAATGCTCGGTAAGTTGGTAAATTATGAAGTCATACATTTACAAACTAGTCCAGCAGGTAAATTTTTATGCGACTTCACAAAAAGGAGGATATTTCTCAATTTGGTTGTATTTTTAGGGTTCCGTAACCACAATGGCAAAAACGGAACCCTAATAATTTCATCATATCCTTCTGTCCGTATGTTACAGCCATTTTACTTAAAAACTATAAGGTATATTCGATTTTTTTATCTTAATTATTTCAAATGTGTGTTATCTCAGAACTTCGTCATTTATATGAACCGATTAGTATTTTTTATTTATTTGAAAGTATAATATGCTTTCAGGTTGGTCCCATTGCTATAGCAATGATTGCTATCAAAACTCCAGTTGGATGATGGGAACCATGAGGAATTGAAGGAACTCCTCAAATATACGCACCATACTCCACCTAGGCACGCGTGTAAGAATTTCGGTATTTTCTATTATAACTCATGTATGTATATCCCGGAATTTACAAGTTTGGTGAAGTGGAACTGATAATGCAGACCACGGATGTCTAGCCTGTATCAAACTAACTATTTTTGTGTCCCCCGATGATTTCAGATTCCCATGAACGGAAAAATATGTAACTTTTTTCATATGCACATTATTACTCTAGCTTCCGTTTAGGATAGTTTTTATCCCACTGCGACGATTAATTAATTTTCGGAAACATTTGACCTCATTAAATTATTAATTTCTTCTGCTTGAAATCGTAGCCGCCATATTTATCAACTGTCAGTGACGTCAAAATGGCGGGCTTGCTATAACTATCGAATATTAATAATTTCGATCCGGTGTTGTGATGATAGACCTTCACAAAACGCATATTAAATTGTAAAGCGTAAAAAAATAATCGATTCTGATATGGAATCTTATATGCGATAAATTCGTATTGAGGCGTAATTTCAATAAATGTATCAATTTTAATGGCATGGCGATAGCGCTGTTCTTGCGTTCAGCCAAAGTCTATTTGAGTTTCTGCAAGATTGAATCACACGCTGAGTATTTAATTGTCACGATACTGCACGGCTATCACAACACGGCGCGCGAGCTCTCTAGTTGGAGAAAAATCGAGAGAGCTCGCGCGCCGTTTTGTGATAGCCGCCGCGCTGGTTTGTCAGTATTTATATTTATCAGCAACAAACAGTATGTATGAAATCAGTATAGAACGGGCCTTTTATAAACATTAATTATGAAGCGCGTCAGTATTAGGCATGCATCACACTGGCGCGGCCTGGCCGCGGCGGACAATAATAGTAAACTTGTCCGCCGAGGTCAAATTTAATATTGTCCGCCACCGCAGGCCGCGCCAGTGTGGCTGTGCCTTAAGGAGGCTTCAAGTTGACATTCAGCCAATATAGAGACCACAATAGAGACACAGAAATTGGCCAACATACAGGAAAATACTTTTATCATAAAGCCTGCAACACACATTATTATGTTGGCAAGGGCGGGAACATACACAAGATATGCCAGAATGTGATAGTGCAATCTGAAACATTGCAATATGAAAAACATAAACATATTGCTTTAACATTTTTAATAATTTCCTTTATTAGAAAGGGACTCGGACTAGTTGTAGAACTTACCTAGTGGTTAGGTATTGTTTGGAAAATATAAATTGGCCGTCTGTTGTCAAATTAAAAAGAGATCTTTTGTTCCACGTAAACACTTACCGATCAATTGGGTACTCGAAAGGACTATCTATTATTAATTCCTTAACACATCTTTACCTGAGAGTCGGACTGACTCAAGAACTCAAGATCAATTTCAGTCATCCATCACGTTTTTATAATATAACATAACACAATGTTAAAAATATGTAGAAAAGAAGATCAATAAACATTTAATACTGCAGCGTGTGTCCTACTTGTTAGATCTATTGCCACAGACATCTACTAAACTTTTACCCCATTATTACATACATACATACATACATTCACGCCTTTATTCCCAAAAGGGGTAGGCAGAGCACATGAAACGTATGTTCCAGCGCCACTTTTAGCATAAATGTGGGTATAAAAGATCGACTAAATGTGATATTGCAGTGATAGGTTGCTAGCCCATCGCCCACAACACACTTCAACCCTGGTCCCTTAGTCGACTTTTACGACACCCACGGGAAGAAAGGGGGTGGTGAAATTCTAACCCGACACCACACGGGTCCCCATTATTCATAAAACTTAAAATACCTCTGATAAATAACACGTGTTCTGTCCCTTTCTTAATAATTTAAATATCAGAGTGACAGGTTTTAACGTCATTTTAACTAAAATATATAGGTTTATTGAAAGTTTTACATGATAGGTTAAAATTAGAACTGCATGTGTCCTATTTCCAAGAGAAGAAATGCGTTAACTCCTACATTAACATGCAAACGAAGTCGCAGGTACAGCTAGTGTATATAAAACTACAAAAGTACGCCCCAGAT
This sequence comes from Epinotia demarniana, assembly GCA_945867215.1. Classification (NCBI taxonomy): domain Eukaryota; kingdom Metazoa; phylum Arthropoda; class Insecta; order Lepidoptera; family Tortricidae; genus Epinotia; species Epinotia demarniana. The sequence continues at coordinate 31,321,503 of OX244260.1, forward strand.
TCTGATTGCCAAAGGTGATTCTGTGATCCTAGGGGAATCGGCGGGGCTCCTCAAATATTATTGGCCCACACACAGTGTTTTGTTTTTTTTCTGTAATAATTAAGGTTTTTGCACTCGGAGAGCAGTTCATGTGGTAAAGCTGAAATGTTCATGTATGTGACTTAGTACTGAATTGAAGTTGGTTAAAATTTGTTTTCAGAGGAAATTTCTTTCATGCATAGATTCACAACTTTATTCCCTAAAGGGATAGCCAGAGCACATGAAACTTATGTTCCAGTGTCACTTTTAGCATAAACGTGGGTATGAAAGATTGACAAAAAATATGATATCGCAGTAAAAGTTCATTTTTAACCGACTTCAAAAAAAAGGAGGATGTTCTCAATTCGGCTGTATTTTTATTATTATTATTATATATTTTGTAAATGTTTGTTACCTCAGAACTCCGTCATTGATGAGCCGATTCGAAATTTTTTTTTGTTCGTATGTATATACTTCCAGGTGGGTCCCATTTTTTTCAAAATTCAGTTAGATGATGGGATCCATGAGGAATTGAGGGGACTCCTCAATTTTATTAGGCACGCGTGTAGTGATTTTGCTATTTTCTGTTAAAACTCGTGTATTTACATCCGGAATCATAAATTTGGTGGCGAGGAATTGATGATGAAGACCACAGATGACTTATCGAATTCCTCAATTATGTACTTAAAAGTGCAAAAGTACGTCACAGGTTCTGATAAGATTCCGTTGAAATAGGAACTAATGAAGTGCCATTGGTGATGATCTTGAGGAATCGATGGAAGTCCTCAAATATTATCGGCCCACATACAGCGATTCGGTTTTTTTCTATAGTAATCAACGCATTTGCTATCGGAAATCAGTTCATGTGGTAAATTGTAAAAAAAATATAGGAAATGTTCTCGTGGCTTGGCGGAATACTAAATTGAAGTCGGTTAAAACTTTGTTTTTAAAGTAAATTATCTATAAAATACAAGAATGACGTGCACCATTTTATTCATCACTAGCTCCCCGCGCAGCTCAATAATCGCGTGTTATAAAGAACCCAGGCGAGGTCGCAGGATAAAATATAACCTATGCTGTTCACTCCGACGGTCCGTCCAACCAAGTGCAAGAGGATCACATCACTTCAGTAAATAGTTGCGCCGCTGAACGAGAAACGGAAAACAGGAGGACATTTCCGAGGACCAAACTAAGGCGATAGCCTTTGGCTTTTCTACCTGTAAATGTAACTTAACACTTTGATGGACACTTTTTTTATGTTATAGGAGGCAAACGAGCAGACGGATCACCTGATGGTAAGCGATTACCGCCGCCCATGGACACCTGCAACACCAGAGGTGTTGTGAGTGCGTTGCCGGCCTTTAAGGATGGAGCTCTGGGAGCCTTACTCACCATCAGGAACACAACACTACAATACCTACCTACGCCATAGGCAGCAGTGCTATTATGGCTGTGGTCTTCTGTAAGGCGGAGGTACTCCCCCAGTCGGGCTGCTCCAGATTCAAGCGTGATGACATTACGCTGTGCCCTACCTCTCTCAAAACACTATTCCAGACGCAATAGAAATAACAAAAGACATACGCTTATAGATAGGCTTCTACTGTCCATCAATGCAGTAATGTGATTTGAGTTATTTGAAATTTAAATATGCAGCTCTAGAATGCATGTATTGGTATGAGATTCTTTTTATTTGTGGTGAGTGGTCATGATGGTGTTATGTTGTATGGTGACCACCCAATTACCAACAATGGCTGGCATTGGTGAGCACCGCCTTCGACCCGTTGTAGCCAACCTTGACACGCGGGTGATTGACGTATTGCAAATTGCAACACGCCGTAGATGGCCACTGACGATTATTTTCGCATTTTATAATTTCCATAGATAAGTACAGTCGACATCACAGATATGCATACATTTATTACCTTATCAAAATGGAATAAGGTGCAAAAACCCTAGACTTGAGGATAAAGATATGTAAACAACTAATGTTAGAAAACCAGGCTTCTGATCAGATAGATTTTTCGAACTATTCTTGTGTTTTTGTAATGGAATTTTCATAAAGTATAATTACCTTCATTATTAAACTACGTACCTACTTAATAAGCACATCTTACGTGTCCTTCAGATGTGCTGTGTCAAAATACATAATCTTTTCATGGTCTACAAAACATTATATCATTTGGGGTTTTCATTATATTAGATCCCATCATCCCAGTTTATACCACATTACATAAAACATAGAATAGATACCTACTTATATATCCTATCTCTTCGACATATACAATGAAATGTAAAACGTATTTGTCCTTATACACTACTTTGTATTGACTACGAAATGTAAAAACTGATTTGCCTATACCTAATGCCTACTTGGCTAGTGATGGGTAGTCGTTAACACATTGGTATAACGAATGCCTATATCACGATACTTCTCACAAAGGGTTATGAACCCATATAAACCCAGCAGTTAGTATTACATCGTCAACTTTATAATCAACGTTAGTCCAGGGTATATACAAGCTGGCACATATACTGGGCACAGGCAGAGGGAATAAAGCCTATGCTTGGTTGAATCTACTACTTACTTTATTGTCAGTCGTGCCTCCTAATTCTGATCGGTTAATTAGAACCCTAATTGCATCCTTTCGCTTATTAGAAATCTCAGCATGTAGTACGCTAGAGACCGTCCTTGATTGCTCGATTGCTTAACACTCAGCTGAATATACCTACACACATACTTGTATACCTCACTCGGAAAATTAAACCTTAAATTATTTAATTTCATTTTCAATTACTCAAATTATCAATCCTACCTACATAGATCAATATCGGCCCAAAGAGTATAATACTCGTAAGTATATCGGCCAGACGCTGTTGACTCTGGGCTACGTCAGGATAAAATCGGGAGAATGGTTAGATGAAGAGGAGGTATCAAAAAATATCACCACGGTTACCCGAGTAAAGTGGAATAAATCTGTACTATCTAATGGTTGGGCGGACGAGAGGGTCAGAAACCGAATGCTGATTGCAGTTTACAAAATAACTTTAAAAGTTCAGTTTAAGGTAGTTATGCAATTTACGATCAGTTTTATTTTCGCTGAGTTTTCTCCTTATTTGAATTGCATTTTATTTCGCCTGCAGTCGGCTCCCGAAAACGCACCTTTACATGTAATCGGTACGAGCTTGGGAACACCGCCATAATAATTACAATTTTATTTGACAGATCATCGAGCACCGACAAAGCACAAAGGATTGTAAACCAATTTGTTAACCTTTTGTAGGCCCGTAATTCACCAACAGTGCACAACAGTTAGCGATTGTGGAGTTTTTCGCACTGTTGAACGCCGTGCGAAAACGATTTTTCGCATTGTGAAACTGGTTTTATTGAGCTGATAACTTTGGTTGCTGATTCAGCACTGATACGTTTATTAGGCTGAATATAAAATTGCTCACTTTGTAGCGCATCTTTTTGACTGGATTTGGCAACTTTTCTTTATTTTACACATTTATAGGCAATCACGGCTTGTATAAATACGACAGCGTTGATTAAGTAGTATAATCACGTATGTTATCATCATCATCATCATCCCAATATCAGCGAAAAGACTTCCACTGCTGGACAATGCCTCCCCCAAAAAGTGACCGGTCCTGCGCTACTCGCATTTAGCGGACTCCCGCAACCTTTACCAGGTCAAATCGTCTCGTACGCAGGCTAGATCTGATGACTTCCAGCATCCCGAACAACCGGCTTAGAAATTAGGTACGTATATTTTTGATACATTAAGAGGCCGCAATAAGCTCGGCCGAATTTCACCTTCCCATACAAACGTAGTTACGCTCTCACTTTAAAACTACGTGTTGGATTGTGACGAAACTTTGCATATACAATGACCAATCATGGACATACACCCAATCATGGACATTTTTTTCTCTAAACCAAAATATTAAGTAACTGTCACTACGTTTTCAAACTCGGAGCACTAAACCATAACCAATAGACCCTTGAGCTGTCATAATGACATACATCACAAAAATTGGCAATTTTGTTCGATGATGGCAGCAATGTGAAATACTGCTGTCGCCCGTGTTCACAAAAAAACTGTTTTTATTGCTGAAATCATTAAGGAGGTGAGTACAGGTTTGTGCATATAGTTTCCTCGTATTGTGATATACTGGAATGTGATATTATTTTTATTCAAATATAATAGAATGCAAGTAAAATTAGCTAAACTGAATTTGTCAATTACGCAGTCTTTTCTTTTTAAGCGGGCTGTTCATTACTGGATTTGCTATCTAGTAAAATCCAGTAATGGGCATGTGTCGAAACTCATAGTTTTATTTTTTATTTAATTTTATTGATTTGAAGTATTTCTTTTGTTGTTCTACATGTATCAGTTGCAATGATTTTGTGATTACTCTTTATTTACCCATAGTGGACAAAGCGTCCAAGGCTGGGTATTTTTATGTGTCCATAATTGGGTTCCTTGTTTTGTCTCAGGTGGCACCAAAGAAAAAGTACACCCTCGAACAAATGGGGAGAGCTTTGGATGCTGTTCGAAAGGGAGAGAAGGTGTCTACAGTACACGTCCACAATGGTTGATTTAAAGTCTAATGGTTACATGGAAAACTGATTATGCTCAAAATAATGACAGATTTAAATAAGTTGTGAATAAAAATAATTATATGAATAATAGTTGATTTGTGATATGACTTGCTTTTTTATTTTATTTTACAAGTATCTGGTGTCATTTACAATTCACACTGTCCACCTAGGGTGTCCATTACCGGTGGTAGCGTGTCGATAACTGGATGTTCATAATTGGTAGTGTCCATGAATGGAGGTCCATTACTGGATTTTTGCTGTACATTACTGGTGTTTTAGCAAGTTTCAAAATATGTATTTTTTTTCAAATCTTTGTAGCATATACGGTCTTTGTAGTTATGTCTAAATGTGCCTCGTATATTTCGTTATCGAAAAAAATACACCATTTTTGTAAAGTCAAAAACGTCGTCACTATAATAAAAGAACTAAATAGGTGTACTTAAAATGTCCATAATTGTTGCCGTCACCCGTATATCTATGTCTGATATTGAGAAAATTCGAATTATTCGAATTATTCGAATTTTCTCAATAGCAAAACGATAAAGGACGCGTGAACCAAATTACAAATTTACATACATACATATACATACATTCACGCCTTTATTCCCAAAAGGGGTAGGCAGAGCACATGAAACGTATGTTCCAGCGCCACTTTTAGCATAAATGTGGGTATAAAAGATCGACTAAATGTGATATTGCAGTGATAGGTTGCTAGCCCGTCGCCCACAACACACTTCAACCCTGGTCCCTTAGTTGACTTTTACGACACCCACGGGAAGAAAGGGGGTGGTGAAATTCTAACCCGACACCACACGGGTAAATTGCAAATTTATTTGCAGAATATGCAATTGCAAAAAGTGTTTAACGACTTGATACTCTTACGAATAGAATTCAGTTTTGAATGAAGTCGAAGCAACACAAACAGCAAAATATAAAAGTTCGATAGATAGTTCGAAAGATAAAAGGCCGTATCTTTTGGTTGATTATCTCATGATCAAATAATTAAACTCAGGTAAGCAATCCCTTGAAGTTATAAAAATCAATGTTCAACAGACAGATTGACAACTAAGTGATGCTATAAGGGCTCCTTTTTCCTTTTGAGGCACGGATCAAACTCTAATAACTACCTACAACTTAGAAAAGTTGAAAAGCCCCCGACATTTTCATTTCAAAGTCCAATATCTCAAAAACGCCTGAACCGATTTAGATGGAAACATGGCTTAGAACACTCGGGATTTTGAAGGAAATGAATACTTAATTTTGTATGATTTGAAACTTATTATGTGTCTCTATTGACATGAAAGATCTAACATATACGAAATTACATATTTGGGTTCGTCTATGACTCTCTAAAAACGTGTCTAAGATAGGGTTTTCATTTTAAACTAATTAACACAAAACAGAACTCATGGCCAGAAAACCAGTTTTTTGGCCTAAAATTGTTCAACTTTGATGCCAAATATCTCGAAAACAATGAACCTTAAAGTAAATATGGGACACTATATTGCTAGCCGCTGTTGTTAATAAAATAAGCAACAAAAAACGTTAGAAAACAAAGGGATTCAGATCGAAGGTCATTGGCGTATGGAGCCCCTTAAAAGATGCAGGTACATAACCTAACAATAGTACCTAGTCTATAATAACCGTGCGTATCTTACAATTCTCACAACGCCTAGTAAAATAGTGGACGCACGATGCTACGAGACTTTTTGCTGCACTGTCTACGTAGGTAGAATAATGTATTCCAGTACTTATAAAATGCTTCAACTGTAGGACGGTCAGTGAGAAGATCCGGTCAATTGAAATGCGTATGCAGTTCAATGTGGCATTTTCCCAAGACAAATAGGTAAATGGTTTCATGGAAGTGCTTCATATACATACGAGTAAAAGGGTTTCTAGAGTGGAATAGTATCTACGGTAATGAGAGTACACTCGACCTTAAAATGTTTTAATTTCTTTTTATTCATTTGGGTTTAGAAAAGCAGTGGTTTACAAAGCCTTTTTTTTAATTCTTGGTTAACTTTTATATTGGCATAAGCTTACTATTTTTTCAACAAAAGTTTTCAAACTATTGTCAATTGGGTCTAAGACAGTTTAAACAGCAAAACGGCCATTAAACTCATTTAGTATTTTTGAATAGCAAATTTTATGGCGACCCCTTAAACACGCTCAGTTAATTTTTAGCAATTTCATTCAATGCCATTAACTAACAAAAAGTATGAGAGCCACCGCTCGATTCTAGTAGCGTGTCAGACACGCGGCTTTTTAAAGTGAGAAAAGGCGTCTCTGGGTTATCATACTGAAGAGCAGACTTCAATATTCTAACACATGTAGGTACTCCTAATGGGTGGTAGGTATATAAATGCGTTGGTAAAACACGTCTCAGCTAACGTGTAGCGGAATCTATGGGCCGGATGATGAGACAAAATTTGAACTAAATCGGTTCTCGTTGAATAATGTGACATGCGCAAACGCGAAAGGAATAATGAAAACCTGAGACCTAAAACGCGTTAAAGCAGGCTTGGGCGTTTTCACGCGTGTCGTGTTTACTTAATGTCGCTAACTATGCTATTCTTTTACTTGTTTTTACCTCACCCACACCCCTGCACGGCTATCACGAGTATCAAGCGACGGCGCGCGACCTCTCTCAATTTTTCTCGCACTATCCGTCTCTCTCTTATTAGAACACTTAGAACAAGAGGTATAGTGCGAGAAAAATCGAGAATATGTCGCGGCCGTCTCATGATAGACGTGCTGGCACTACTAAGCGTAATCAGAGGTCTGGTTTGAGGGAAGGTGAGAGGAAGCGTTCAGAATAACACGGCTGTAACTAAGGGCGGGTTGCACCGACTTAGGGCCACCCCACACCTGGCGTCTTTCGAGCGTCGTCCCATAGTAAACCGTCCCCCCAACCCACCTCGCCTCGCCCCTCGCTCGCCTGCTTACTATGGGACGACGCTCGAAAGACGCTCGAAAGACGCCAGGTGTGGGGTGGCCCTTACGATTACAGACCGATCAACGTTAAATATGGCGCTGACAGCTGTCAGTCCATAGAAACTTGTCAAACGTTCCATACATTCAGATTTTAACGAACACCGCTTACGATTACAGACGGTTTGGTGTAACTCACCCTAAACGTGGCCTAATAGCTAGACTATTAGCTAATAATATATTACATTAGGCAGTTAAATTGACTGGACTGTATAGACCTCCATCAGCGTGGAACTCGTTTATATTGTATTGTATACAAACTGTCGTTAGCCAATTCACCCCCTTCATTATTTCCGAAAAAAAAACTGGCTTATGTCCTTCCCGGGGATACCTACCTTTAATATTATATTGTATGTATGTTAGTCTGTAAGGTATTTGTAACTATGGGCCTTAGTTGCCTGAAATAAATAAATGTTTTTTTAAATTATTTATACCAAATTGCACTCCTGAGCTACGGTAGCCTAGTGGTTCAGGCATGCGGCTGTCAAGCGGCGGTCGTGGGTTCGAATCCCGGCTCGTACCAATGAGTTTTTCGGAATTTATGTACGGAATATTTACCGTTAGCTTTTCGGTGAAGGAAAACATCGTGAGGAAACCGGTCTAATCCCAATAAGGTCTAGTTTTCCCTCCGGGTTGGAAGGTCAGATGGCAGTCGCTTTCGTAAAACTAGTGGCTATGTCAAATCTTGGGATTAGGTGTCAAAGCGGACCCCGGGCTCCTTTAGGGGCACTACCGGGAATAACGCTAGGAGGATGATGACCAAATTGCACTCCTGCTGAATCGGTTGGGATATGCGATCTCTACATGTTGCATAGCATATCTCAACCGATTCTCGCTACATTCTGTGAGCCGCTTCGATATTTTTTTAAGTGCTTACGGGTGAAGGAAAACATCGTGAGGAAACCGGTCTAATCCCAATAAGGTCTAGTTTTCCCTCTGGGTTGGAAGGTCAGATGGCAGTCGCTTTCGTAAAACTAGTGCCTATGCCAAATCTTGGGATTAGGTGTCAAAGCGGACCCTGGGCTCCTTTAGGGGCACAACCGGGAATAACGCTAGGAGGATGACGGGTAGTTTTTTTTTTGTCGACTCAGTTTTTTTCTTTTTTATAAATCACAGGCTCGCCAGTTCTTCAACTCACAAAAACACTAGTAATATTTATGTATGGTATGGATTCCTTCAAACATTTCCAACGTTGTATAAATATTCAAAGCAGATCGACCGGTAGCTCTCTGACTACAATTTCCAAATCGATCGGTATTTGGTGATCGCCGACAATGGTGCGTGAAATTGAGCGTGTCACGATAATGAGTGCCAAGTGACCGATTGAGTCATTGGTCACAGTGGGAATAGCGTGGTTCACACGATGATTCACCTGACACGCTGATTGGGATGATTTCTGTGGCGAACGTGGAGATTTATTACTTTTTTTGCCAATTCCATATAGAAAAGTCTCGTGAGTCCCAGATATGTTATAAATGCGAAAGTGTGTCTGTCTGTCTGTTAGCTCTTCACGCTTAAACCGCTGAACCGATTTGACTAAAATTGAGTTCAGAGATAGTTTGAGACCCGGGGAAGGATATCCAATATGATTGAATTTTTGTCTCGGTAGTCACCCCCTAAGAGGGTGAAATGGGGTTGAAACTTTGTATGGAGCTACGATGTAAATGAGTTCCACGCGGATAGAGTCGCGGGCAGAAACTAGTTAAAATATAATTAAACGAGTCACTCGCGTCTTTTATGCCAACTGTTTATTATTTGTGTTATGGTTCAAAAGTGTTAGACGACTTTCTTGGCTGACTGTCACATTTCTACAGTGTAATAATATACCTATGGTTATGATCAGGGGAAGTGAGATATGGAAAAGCTTATTTAATTACGACAAAAACGGATACATACTTATTCATAGGGAACATTTAAATGTAGGTAAAACATTTTTTGCGTCTAATTTTATTGTTGCCATGTTTTCAAGTGGTTTGTTTACTTTGTTTCTCGCATCTGAAATACCTACCGTTTTTCTCCTCAGAACATTTGTTGCAATACTAATTTAGTGGAGGTAGGCGAGGCTCGTGAGAAAGTGATTTCACGGCCGATTACCCGTCTGACATGACCCGTCCACCCACCAACTGTTTACACTCGATGTGTTACTCGACATTACACTCCACGATTGCTTATTTCAGTTATACACACTACTGTGTTATGTTCTATCATGTTCTTTCATCCCTTTAACTGAAAGTTATGGTTGGTCGTACAGTTTACGACTTACAAAAATATGTATCCACTGTATTTTCCGTAAAGGTAACTCTTTAGTGTTTCAAAAGTAATGTAAAAAAGCTCGCAGGGTTGGCTATACGCACAGACGTCCTTTCTTAAGCTGAAAGTATACTGTTTAAACCATTTATCTATTCAGCCTGTAAATCATCTAGTTGTTTTCATTTGGGGAAAAATCTGATGAGATAGGCAAAGAGCTCGTTACAGTTATGGTGAGGTTGTGTGGTGAGTAAGAGCCTCCGCGTGGTCGAAGCCCTAACGCCTGTTGCCTGTTCTCCGCAGATGCGCTAACAGTAAATCTGAGTCGTGCGCCTGCGCTGGTAGCGCAGCATACTAATGCGGAGAGCGCAGTTCCACTCGCACACGATAAGGAGCAGACAGAACCATTTTTTTGCGTTGACGCACCGGCCGCTCAGCGGAAGGGAGACGGGTGTGTGGGAGTCCAGAGCAGACAGCCCAGACTACCCCTAAACCCCCAACGATTGTCTAACCATTTCGCTTCCAGGGAGGGTGACAGTTTTGCTTACACATTTTTCTTTAACCTTCGCGAAATCGCGACTAGCCCGCCTTTTGGACCTAGCCAGGGCGAGCGATCCGGGAGAAATGCGGAGCGCTTCAAAATCTCGTGGCTTTATTGGACAGCTATGGAACCTGACCTGTTCACAACCTCATAAGTAATTATTGCCTAATAAGCGCTGGAGAAGAGGATTTAATAAACTTATACTGCACTATTATTTTCAGCAAGTTTTAATGCCTTGCTTGCTGGAGGAGTGCCAGGCACTTAGAAAGCGCTCCTAAATGAAATGTTCTGTTTTATGGACCCAATCCATACTAATATTATAAACTAGCTGTACCTGCGACTTCGTTTGCATGTTAATGTAGGAGTTAACGCATTTCTTCTCTTGGGAATAGGACACATGCAGTTCTAATTTTAACCTATTATCATGTAAAACTATATACATTTACTACTACATATATACTATTTACTATATATATTTTCGTTAAAATTACGTTAAAACCTATCACTCTGATATTGAAATTATTAAGAAAGGGACAAAACACGTGTTATTTATCAGAGGTATTTTAAGTTTTATGAATAATGGGGTAAAAGTTTAGTAGATGTCTGTGGCAATAGATCTAACAGGCTGCAGTATTAAATGTTTATTGATCTTGTTTTCTACATATTTTTAACACTGTGTTATGTTATATTATAAAAACGTGATGGATGACTGAAATGATCTTGAGTTCTTGAGTCACTCCGACTCTCAGGTAAAGATGTGTTAAGGAATTAATAATAGATAATCCTTGCGAGTACCCATTGACCGGTACGTGTTTACGTGGAACAAAATATCTCTTTTTAATTTGACAACAGACGGCCAATTTATATTTTCCAAACTATACATAACCACTAGGTAAGTTCTACAACTATAACGCGAGTCCGAGTCCCTTTCTAATAAAGGAAATTATTAAAAATGTTAAAGCAATATGTTTATTTTTTTCATATTGCAATGTTTCAGATTGCACTATCACATTCTGGCAAATCTTGTGTATGCAGTGTATGTTCCCGCCCTTGCCAACATAATGTGAGTTGCAGGCTTTATGATAAAAGTATTTTCCTGTATGTTGGCCAATTTCTGTGACTCTATTGTGGTATTTATATTGGCTGAATGTCAACTTGAAGCCGCCTTAAGGCACAGCCACACTGGCGCGGCCTGCGGTGGCGGACAATATTAAATTTGACAGCGGCGGACAAGTTTACTATTGTCCGCCGCGGCCAGGCCGCGCCAGTGTGATGCAGGCCTAATACTGACGCGCTTCATAATTAATGTTTATAAAAGGCCCGTTCTATACTGATTTCATACATACTGTTTATTGCTGATAAATATAAATACTAACAAACCAGCGCGGCTATCACAAAACGGCGCGCGAGCTCTCTCGATTTTTCTCCAACTATCCGTCTCTCTCTTATCAGATAACTAAGAAAGAGACATAGGGTTGTTTAGCCGGTTTTCGGCCAGTTAAGCAAAATTTTGTATTCAGATGGATTTATGAGTGCTTATTTGGTAAAACCTAGTTCTGTATATTATTTATACAAACCAAAATATAATGCAGTTTTAAAGTTTGTATCACATTTTACCACTACTAACATAGTTTTTTTTTATAATAAAGAATACCAGAAAGTAGCAATTTAGCTAGATTTCGGCCGACTGTTTTGGTTTACGGCCGCTTATTTACTAATTCTCGGCCACTGTTATTATATATATTTTTCAAATGATTCTTATTTCAAACGCGATAGGTTTCAATTTTGAATAAAACGATAAAAATATCACAATCAATGTTTAATATTTTAAGAATTCAGATATAGAATATTTTTTTCCTTATTTATTTCCATCCACATATAACAATCATAATATGTTTAAAGTTTTAAAAATTAAAACAGAGAATATCTTCATGCGCTTCTTCAACATTTCCAGTCAAATAAGGATGAGAACCAAATTCTTGGGCAGTAGTTAGCCTAGTTAATCGGTAGTAGTTAAAAATACCCGTTCCGGCAAATTTTGTCACAACGGAACTTTTTAACTACTACTGATTAACTAGGCTAACTACTGATCACGAAGTTGTTACTCGCCAATTTATCAATCATAATATGTTTAATGTTTTAATAACTAAAATATGGAATATTCTTCATCGTCTTCTTCATTATCCTCTTTTTCAACATTTCGATCGATAACGTTTTCGGTTAACGTCGTCGTCGGGATAACGTCTTCTCCAGTCTGTAGCCTTATTTTATCAGTCTTTTTAATCTCTTTAAATAGTTTTGTGTCAAGCCTTCTTTCTTCAGCATTTATTTGTTTTGTTGCCGTAGTTTTTAAGTTTTTCTGTTCGCGTTCCGTCTTTCTTTTATTCTTTTCTTCAATCCTTCTATGTTTTTCCCTTTCCTTTAACTCCGCTGCTTTTATTCTTTTTTCGTCACGTTCCGTCTTTCTTTTATTTTTCTCTTCAGTAATTTTTTGCTTTTCTTTTTCCTTTGCTTCGTAGTAATCTCTCCATTTTTGTATTTTTGTGCTGAAATAGCACTGGGAATCTTAGTAATATTTTTGGTTTTATTTTTGGTGTTAGTCGGTTTATTAGTAAAAATTAAATGTTTTTCAAATGGATCAACTGATATTTCTTGATTCGCTAAATTTTCTTTCTCAGTTCGGTCTTCGTTGACTATCAGAATCTCGATGTCGTTGTCATTAAATGGTAAAATTCCTTTTTTGTTTTTAGAAATTGGTGTTGAAGATGCATTGTTCTTGAGTGTCGTATCACTGTGCACTTGTGGTGTGGTAACAATCTTCGAATTATTTGCTATGCTGCCGGTGGGCGAAGAATTTGGTTCTTGGTCTTTAAAATTGTCTGGACCTGCTTTTCGAGGCTTTTCTACCATCCTACCCGAAAGCCTATCTTGGATTGTGGCACAAGGTACACCATATTTACGACATGCTTCTCTTATGGCCATATTATCAGTCCTTATAGCATGAAGAGCTTGTGCTAATGCTTCTTCTGAATACTGAAAATTTCTTCTTTTTTCTTTTATGATTATTTTTCTGAATTTCTCTTTGATTTGTCTGTCTTTTTCTTTTTTCTTTTTGTCTTCTAAATCATTTTGAGATTTCTTGGTAGGGGCCATATTGGTTGGCTTGATGTTCTGCTATATGGATCTAAAAATAAGTGTTTATTAGATATGGTGTAAAACACGGCCAACAAATAGTTCATTAGTACCTATTTAGTTCTTGACCTTAAAAATTCGAAGCGGCCGAAAAATAAAATAAAAACAAATTTAGTTTTCGGCTCCGCTTTATTGGGTGGCGGAAAACTAAATTTATTTAACTCATTTTCGGCTGCTTCCCATTTTTAAGATCGATAATTAAATACAAATGAACTGTTTTTCGGCCGCTTAGTAAAACACGGCTGGTAGCTAAAATAAATTCTACCAATTTTCGGCCGCTTTCTATTTTTAAGGTCGAGAACTAAATACAAATGAACTGTTTTTCGGCCGCTTAGTAAAACACGGCCGGCAGCTAAAATAAATTCTACCAATTTTCGGCCATGTATATGGTAGTGGCCGAAAATGTATTTTTTAAACACTCATTGTCGGCCGTCCTTAGATCTCTATATTTTAAGATCGCCCTCTATGTTTTGTTTTAAAAAGGCTGAATTAAACCTGGAATACAAATCTCTCAAATATCTTATATCGAATAATTGTCTGATTAGTTAATTTTTAATATTATCTTTTTATGGGCCGAAACCTAAATAAATTATTTTTGGTTTTCGGCCTTTACAATTTAGCTAGGCCGAAAAGTAGCTTTTCAATATCTTATTTTCGGCCGCCAAATACCAAAGAATTCAAAGCCGATTTAGATCATATATTTGTTAAGACACATGTGGCCGGCAGCTAAATGCGTTAATAAGCTTTTATCCAAATATTTATTTAACAATATATTGATTGAATACATTTTAATTTAAATGCAAATGTGTGAAGCAAAAATAATAGCCTTCAAGTTGTTTCTCGGCCGAGAGGCCGGGAACAAAAAGATTTTACAAAATGTAATCTAGTCGTCCGGCCATCTGATTTAAAATGGTTTTGCTAAATATATGAATCATTTTAATCTAAATAATATTAAATTAACTCATCTACAATGCATTAAAGTAATAACAATATTTCAGAAACTAAAAAAACAACATGTTTACTTACCTTGAACAAAAAGGTGCGCACTATTTTATTCCTTAAATTTGACACACGTCCACACGTTAAAACTGCGGCGTCGCACTGACTTGACAGTTCCCATAGTATTAAGCGACCAAATTTAGGAGGCGTGGGCGTCAAATGGATTCATGCGATAACACTATTTTTTTGAACGATTTACTTAAAGTTTTCTTATTATTGTAGTTTTACCACGTAACGGCCGAAAACCGAGGGGGGCCGGCCAACCGGCTAAACTACCCTATAGTGCGAGAAAAATCGAGAGAGCTCGCGCGCCATCTTGTGATAGCCGTGCAGTATCGTGACAATTAAATACTCAGCGTGTGATGCAATCTTGCAGAAACTCAAATAGACTTTGGCTGAACGCAAGAACAGCGCTATCGCCATGCCATTAAAAAAAAGGAAGAGAGTCAGACTTTTGACGTTTGACGTTATTTTGTTGAAATTTGTTGATACATTTATTGAAATTACGCCTCAATATGAATTTATCGCATATAAGTTTCCATATCAGAATCGATTATTTTTTTACGCTTTAGAATTTAATATGCGTTTTGTGAAGGTCTATCATCACAACACCGGATCGAAATTATTAATATTCGATAGTTATGGCAAGCCCGCCATTTTGACGTCACTGACAGCTGACAGATATGGCGGCTACGATTTTAAGTAGAAGAAATTAATAATTTAATGAGGTCGAATGTTTCCGAAAATTAATTAATCGTCGCAGTCGGATAAAATCTATCCTAAACGGAAGCTAGAGTAATAATGTACTTATGAAAAAAGTTACATATTTTTCCGTTCATGGGAATCTGAAATCATCGGGGGACACAAAAATGGTTAGTTTGATACTGGCTGATTCTTTTTTTAATTTAGAGATTTATTATAAGTGAGAGATGAGAGATGGGAAAGTGTATGTGCGTGTATGTGTGTTTGTTTGTTTGTCCGTCTTTCACGGCAAAACGGAGCGACGAATTGACGTGATTTTTTATGTGGAGATAGTTGAAGGGATGGAGAGTGACAGAAGATAGTTTTTATCCCCGAAATCACCCCCTAAGGGGGTGAAATGGGTGGTAAAAGTTTGTATGGAACTGCGATATAAACGAGTTCCACGCGGACGGAGTCGCGGGCAGAAGCTAGTAAACATATCCTGCACAGTAAAACAGATTGTCTAGTTACGATATGGTTGGCTATGGAAACTGTCCCACCTCTATCCTCAGTTGGGTCACAAATGCACGTATATTATAAAAATGATCGCAACGATGAGAGCACAATGCCGTTGCGAAATGCCGCGGCATTCTTACGTGAGTCAACAAAGAGCTATGTTTAGAGATCTGTGCGGAGGTGAACCTTAGGGCAAATAATAAATAGTAGTAAGGTGGTAAATGGCTCAATGTTTGGCAGACTTACTCTAACAATCTATTTTTCAGCTCATTTGCTTTAAAATCTTGTATTGTGCTTATGTGAGAAGCAAGTTGGAATACGCATCTCAGATTTGGAATCCCCAATATAAAATTTACATTGACAGAATTGAGCGATTACAATCCAAATTCATGAAATTTCTTTGCTACAAAATGCATACACATTATAGTTCATCTAATTATTTAACCCTTTGTAAAAAGCATCACTTGATACCCCTTGCTAAGCGTCGTGAAATTGCTGATATATTATATTTGTTAAATATAATAAGAAGCAATGTTGACTGTCCTAATTTACTTGCTAAGATTTCTTTTAATACTCCCATAAGAAGTTTCCGCCGTTTTCGTCCTATTAGCATATTCCATGTTTCCACTAAATATAGAATGAATAGTTTCTTGTGCAGAGCAGGCAGGAGTTTAAACAAAGTTGTAGATCAATTAGATATAGACATATTCTGTGATAGCATACAGGCAATAAAATCTAAACTGATAAGTTTCTTCATGTGTGATACTCAGGTGTAGGCTCGGGTTATTAGAGTTTATAGTAGCCTAATTCATTAACTACCTTATTCTTGTATATTCCGCGTATTAGGTAGTGCGCGATTGGTTACTGTGCGTAATGTACGCTAAGTTTAAGTTTGGCTTCAGATTTCTTTGTTAGTTTATTTCTATAAGTGAAAACCTGTAATTGGCTATATGGTTTTATTATGGTATCTAGAAATATGTTGCGCTGTTGGTTTTCCATGTATCAATAAATAAATAAATAAATAAAATGTAATGGTAAAATACTGTAAGAGTAGACCAATTTCATCAATGAAGAATCGGCAACGCGCGTGTGATTCTTATGACTTGCAAGTGTTTATAGGCAACAGCGTCTGCTTACCATCAGGCAGACCGTACGCCTGTTTGCCACTGTTTTAGTATAAAAAAAATAGGTAAGTTTGTCCCCTAATATTTATTTATTCATGCTGAACCCTTACTTCACATTGAAGTATCTATCATAGCTCAACTTTTTCGTATAATTTTGCATGACTTGATAGTTTTAACGGATGTCATATACATCACGCTGTATTGTAATATCATGTATGGGGTAATTTTGTATGACACGCGAAAGTGCGTAGAGTTGTTTGTATTCACCTCACGTCTGTTGGGAAACATCAAGATCTATTGTTTGGGAAAATTTTGTAGGTACACGGATTAACCATGTTACTGAGGATTTGTAAGCTTGTGATATACTTAGTTGCATAACAATGAAAATATAAGTAGATTATTAATTTCAGTAAATAAATGAAATGTATTATGTAAGTTTGCAATGGCACTTTACAAGCCAAATACAACAAAGCGTTTCCGTAAACGGAGAGGAAAAAAATGCCAAAAACAAACTGATCCTATAGAATTGCAATGTATTCCTTTTGTTGTTCCATAGTGTGCTTGTCATTATAAATGACATACAGCCAAACGAATATTAGTCATGCATAAGTTGCACTGTAGGTAACATAAGGCTAGTTACAGACAAAATCTCATCCTTCCCATATAAACTAGCACCTAGTGAAAACCTCAACTGGTAAAGCCGGGCATGGAGCGTGTGTAACGCGCCTTAGATGCGTTGTGCTGTGACACGATTTTCCGTTTTCCCGGCTCATTTGTACTCCGTGACAGGAATACATTAAGTAACATATCATACAAGTCTTTAGAGAATGTGCATTCATCCCGCAGTGCGCAGCGGGCTTTGCGTTGTCAGTTTGATATATCTAGTTTATAGCTGTATGCTAGTAACATCAGAGCCCCTTCATTAGCCCAGCAGGGTTGCCAACGTGTAAAAAGCGCTAATAACTTGATTTTATGAAATAAAATGGGAACACATCTGTGTGGCGCCAAACAAAGGCGGCGCGGAATTTAAACTTGTACATGAAGAGACGGCCATTACAGGTCGTTTACACTGCAGCCGGTTTTCATTCACTAAATCACGGCTAAACTAAATGTTTAAGTAACTATATCTACAAATCTTTAGTAACATTATAAAGAATTAATGTTTGTGACTTCGTGAGTTTGCATGTTATGGGTAATCTATGGAATTGCTCACCAAAAATCCTTCAGGATGGACATAGGATATATTTTACTTACTCCGCGGCTCAGCGTGTGGTCAGCTAACAACTTCAGGTAAGTAGGGTGTAGACACCATCACCTAACAACTTTATAAGTAGGTGTGTACACTATAAAGTTGTTAGCTGATCTCAATCTCTAGATCGTGGATACAATGATTGACGACTTTAGTAGATTACCTACCTATAATTAATTACTATTGGTACGGTATTGTCAACTGTATAATTCAATATTTTGTAGTTTTGAAAATCTCAAACCTGTTTTATAATATATAATGTTTATCATGTAGCCATCTTAAATAATTGCTATCAATTTAATGTTATTTTATTCTATTGTGCTTTTTGTTGGCATTGTTAGTTTACATATACATACATACATATACTCAAAAGAGGCATAGGTACCTATTTGGTAATAAATTCCTATAGAAGTATTTACTTGGGGTATTTTAAGCCCCTGCTTGTAAAAATGAATAAGTAAGTAAATACCTATATAAAATACTAGTTTCCGCCCGCGACTTCGTCTTCATGGACCCGGGATAAAAACTATCCTATGTTTTAATCCAGGCTATAAACTATCTTCGTGCGAAATTTCATCAAAATCGGTTGATCTGTTTAAGCGTGATTGAGTAACAAATATCCCAACATCTGAACATCTAAACATCTTAACTTTGGCATTATTATATTAGTAGGATAAAAAAGTTCGGATGTAACGTAAGCCCTCCCCTGCAGTAGGTACTCGTTCAGATACATCGTTGGAGAGCTATTTCGATCCTGATGCTATTTTTATACTTAAAGCACACTCATCAGGACATTGTAATGTTGCCGATACAGCGCGCCGATTGGTACCATTATCACGAAAACGGTACATTGGAGAGTTCTTTTGGGTATTGAAGAAAAAAACACATTTGCTTGCATGTGCGCGTAGTTTTATAATACTAGGGCGTGCCTCGACTACGTTTTTTTTCAATACTCATGATTTTATACATGATTTTATTAACTAAGTAATATTCGTTTTAAATATTTCCTGGCCAAGTTAGAGATTGTTAAAAATAAGCACACCGACATCGCGAGGGCTCACGAATAAGGACCACGTAGTATTGCTTCGACAAATGTCAAGCGATATTCGACCTCAAAGGCGTGAGAGATCCGTTTCATTATATTCATACTCATTTATTTATAATGCACAAATACATTAAACGCCGAAAAGGTCATATTATATTAAATTAAATTAATTCGAATTTATTTATAATGTCATAAAGTCAAATTATTTCAAATCTGTATACACGTGCCAAATAAAATAAAATTAGTGATAATGTCCTATTTAGAATTCCATAATGATGTACAATATACACAGTTCCGAAATGTCATAAAACATAATAAGTACTTAATAATGTCTGAGAGCTTTAGTGATTCACGGGAGTTTTCTATATAAGAGATTGTTTTAGATAATGCAAATAAATTTGCAAATATATGTATGAGAGAGCTGGAATGATATTCATTATTCTGGTCTGCTTTTATTTCTGAATCGTCATGCTCTCAATTGGGTACTCGTTTTTTTTGTAATTTAGGTAGGTACCTATTTGTTGTTGTCTTCCTCATAGTTCCGCCGTGTGTGGCACTATAGGTCAGCAGATTGGGACGAGATGCGGTCCTTCTTTGCATCCTACCCTTGGGGGCAGGTTTGCTTCACGCCGGATGATCCCAACGTCGTTGCTGATTCTGTTGCTGACGTGGTACTGCAGGGAATGGAGCTTTTCATTCCATCCTCTGTAGTCCCTGTTGGTGGCAAGTCTCAACCCTGGTTTGGTCGCTTCTGCAAAAAGGCCTCTCGCCAAAAGCATGAACGTTACCAAGCCTGGGTGGACGCAGCGGCAGTTCGGGATGTAAAGACTGGCGCATTAAAAAAGGAGTTTAACTTTGCCTCCAGGTCCTTTAAAAGAGTTATTGCCAGAGCAAAGTCACTGCACATTGGTAGAATTGGCGAGAAATTAGAACGCCTCCCGTCGGGAACTCGTGCATTCTGGTCTCTTGCCAAAGCTATCCAGGGCAATTTCTGCACGCCATCTTTTCCGCCTCTGCACATGGAGAACGATTCATTGGCCCACGACGCAAAAGACAAAGCCGATCTTCTGGGTAAAGTCTTTGCGGCTAACTCGACTTTGGATGACGGGGGAAGCGCGCCGCCGACCATTCCGCGGTGCGAGAGCTGTATGCCGGATATCCGGTTCAACCAAAGCTCGATTCGTAAAGCACTTCTTTCCCTCGTCACTCATAAGTCAAGTGGGCCTGACGGTATCCCTGCGATTGTGCTGAAGATGTGTGCTCCCGAGTTGGCTCCGGTCTTAACGCGTCTCTTTCGGCTCTCGTACTCTTCTGGCGTAGTCCCGACCTCGTGGAAGTCAGCTTTAGTGCATCCGATCCCTAAAAAAGGCGACCGCTCAAATCCGTCCAACTACAGGCCAATAGCTGTTACCTCCCTTCTCTCGAAGATAATGGAGTCCATTATCAACTGCCAGCTCCTTCGGTACCTAGAGGACCACCAGTTGCTTAGTGATCGACAATACGGCTTCCGTAGAGGCCGCTCGGCTGGTGATCTTCTAGTCTACCTGACACATCGATGGGCACAGGCGATCTAGACTAAGGGTGAAGCATTGGCTGTTAGTTTGGATATAGCGAAGGCTTTTGATCGGGTTTGGCACAAAGCACTTCTTTCGAAGCTACCATCCTATGGGCTTCCTGAGAGATTATGTGTATGGGTCAGTAGTTTTCTAGCAGACAGAAGCATTAAGGTCGTAGTTGACGGTGAATGTTCCGACTCCATGTCTGTAAATGCTGGTGTCCCTCAAGGCTGTGTGCTATCACCCACGCTATTCCTTATGCATATTAATGACATGCTGAAAATCAGCGGTATTCATTGTTATGCTGATGATAGTACAGGTGATGCCTCTTACACCGGCCGTACCAACATCTCTCGGGAAATTGTCATCGAGAGCCGGAACAAACTTGTGTCTGAAATTGAGACTTCCCTAAATGAAATCTCTGAATGGGGTCGACTTAACTTAGTCCGTTTTAACCCTATCAAGACACAGGTTTGCACGTTTACCGCGAAAAAGTTAAAGTTTGTCGTGTCACCTCGTTTTGAGAGCACTCCCCTGACTGCCGCAGCCAGTATCGGAATCCTTGGCGTCGACATTTCGAGTGAAGTCCAGTTCCGCGGGCATTTAGAGGGTAAGGCCAAATTAGCCTCAAAAAAGCTCAGTGTGCTCAACAGATCGAGACAGTATTTCACACCGGCCCACCGCCTGCAGCTTTATAAATCGCAGGTCCGCCCACACATGGAATACTGTTCTCATCTATGGGCAGGGGCACCCCAATACCAGCTTCTCCCTCTGGACCGCATCCAACGACGAGCCACTCGAATTGTTGACTGCCAGCATATTTCGGATCGGCTTGACTCCTTGGCGCTGCGTAGAGATGTGGCTTCGCTCTGCATTTTCTATCGCATGTATAACGGGGAGTGCTCCGAGGAATTGTTCGGATTAATCCCTACCGCTTCTTTTCGCCATCGTCCAACGCGACAACATTACCATCCTCACCACTTAGATGGTTGGCAGTCCTCAACTGTGCGCTTCTCCAGAAGCTTCCTGCCTCGCACAGCTAATCTGTGGAATGGATTGTCGCCTGCGGTATTTCCGGACCGATACGACCTTCAAACCTTCAAGAAAAGAGCGTACTCCCATCTTAAAGGCCGGCAACGCACTCACAACACCTCTGGTGTTGCAGGTGCCCATGGGCGGCGGTAATCGCTTACCATCAGGTGATCCGCCTGCTCGTTTGCCTCCTTATCACATAAAAAAAAAAAAAGTTCCATTTTATTTTATTTGCCACGATTCGGGTTAATAGTGAGCAAGGAGGTTGTGGCACTTGTGGCAAACAAACAATTATTGCCCTAATTATGTAGGTTGTTTATGGTAAGCCGTTAGGCATTTTGAAACAAGTTTTCAATATAGCTGCATACCTACTTAGAAGCCTTTCCGTCCCTCACGGTGGCACGCGTTCATATAACGTCTCTCTACGAATAATCTCGCTAAGGCACAAAACAAACCCATAAAACGAATCAGAATACCTACATAAATATTTTCTAATCGTTTTGAATGGTTGGATATTGTAAGTAAAGCTTCAAACGAGCAATTAAGGACGATCAGTAAGATTTAGCGCGAGTAGACATCGTAAAGCTTGCATTTGCCTCTTTGAAGACGGCACTAAAACCGAGCTAAGTCTGATTTTCAGGTCAATCTGAGATGAATGATTAATCCCAGATCTAAGACCTAACATGTGTACTGTGAATTGGCTGGAGTCAATCCATTACGCGTCTATCATCAAAGTAGTACCTAGGGGGTGTCCATTAACTACGTGAGGCAATTTTGGGAATTATGGCGAGGGGAACGTCCCACATAGGTCGATTTTGGGAATTTAGCTGGCCAAAATTATTTTTCATTGTATTTGTGTGTCTATTTATGTAATTATACGATTTAGTTATTGTGCTTTATATATGAATACAATTTACTAGCTAAAATTGAAAGTAATAATCAATATAAGAGGAAATAGTGCTTTATTTACAAAAATCACACAAAATCATATTTAAAAGAGCTCTAATAAATTATTATTTTTATACATAGCAAAACATAACCTAACAAACAATAAAATAACAAAGAAATTAGTCTTCATCTTCATTTTTATATTGTCAGATGTGTCACCATACGAGTCCACAAGATAGTCTTCGAGAAAATTCAATTTATCATTAATAGTTGGTAAATTTTGCACTTGCATCTTGTCGTAAAGATAACGTCGAGTTACTATTTGAACGCCAGAAGTACCTAAAATGAAAAAAAAAAAAAATTATCAATAAAATAATATAAAGTGATTTTACACTGATACGGAGGTCATATTTCAAAAATCTCTAAACCAGTCAACCGCAACGTTCTGCAACCAAAATATATGACAACAGCTAGCTAAAGGTCTAGAGTTTGTAAGACTATAAGAAATATGGCATGATTCGGCAGGATTACATAACTAAATAGCATTCAAACAAAATAAAACAAGTATAAAATTATAGACTCTAACATAATTTTATAAAATGATACAAATACTATAACATAAAATGAATATACTTAAATTATACGATAATACAATGTCACATACCTGAATTATTTGAATCCATCACAATCGTTGAAATATAATAAACAGAAAACACACAGATTGAATTTCTTTTACTCCTTCAACTGAGAGCGCTGAGAACAAAAACGAGCAACTAGTGCGACGGTCAAGTTTCAACTAGTTGTATTTGCACGTGGTCAATTTAATATTGGTGGTGGGGGTAAATTCTTATCCTTATCTCCTATCCCTATCTTATCCATCTGCTAATTAAGATAAGATTTGTAAATTTGACTTATGGCCAGCTAAATCTTGCCAATCGACCTATGTGCCGTCCATACGCGCAAGCGTCCATATGATAAGTGTTTTTTATAAGATATATGGCGAAAAATATCGAAAAAATAAACAAATGACCAATGAAACATCTATTTACAACTCTATTTTAATGGAGCGTGATTACTAATTATGTACAATTTGTTGTACCTACCTATGCTTTTATTTTATGTTATCAATAAGTTTCATGATGAAATTTAATATGAATATGGTATGGGTGATTTAGATATAGGTAACATCAATTTGAAACATTGTTTTAATGCAAATAATTTTCACAGAATGGAAATAGAGTGTCATTACTCATTTCGTAGTCGCTACATTAAAAACAAATAGGTTAATTAGCAAAGGGCGAAACCACTGAGGAGGTGCTCCAATTTCAGTATTACGACAACAATAACAGGGAAAAGTTCAGAAGATCGGTGGCCGATCACAATATTACAGTGGACAGTATATTAGCTTCATAATAGATTTAGACTAGCGCGTTACGAACTTGTTAAAGTATGGGTGGGAAAAAATGTTATGACACGTATCTGGCATGCACACCAGCTACAAATCATTTATTTACGGAGATATGGTCCTCCGGATTTTATTCGGAAAGTGTTACGTATATATAGGAGATCCCAACATTTGTGTATTTTACGCATTTTGTTTTAAAAAAATAAACATTTATTCACTTTATTTTTTTTCATTTTTCTAATTTTTCTCTGATAATAAAAAGATATAACACTCTTATCCACGTACATAATATAAACTAGTGGCTCTGTGAGCGGCAGAACTTGCCAGTCTGTTTTGAATTACCAGTTTTTTTTTAAATTTTAATCGATAAAAAAATTGATTCAGCTCACAAAATTTCACGAGAATCAGCTGAGAAATGCGTGGAGATCAGCCGGTCAGCAGGACATCCGGACACACAATTAAGAATTTTGGCCCAAACTGAAACGGAGAATTTCGTTCCCTTCGCTTGCTCGTTTAATGTAGGGATTGATTTTTTTGTCTTTCGTTGTGTTGTGTCAGAAAAAGGCTATATAGCTCATGTGGTTTCATAAGTTCTAACGTTTCCTCCGTCGATTACCTGACACCACGAAATTGCGCAACACGTTGCAGTAATAGTGTGTTTTTGTAGTTATTAATAAGTTTATATTTATATGTATGTTAGTATTTAAGGTACCTATTTGTAATACGGGCGTTAATCCCGAATTAAATAAAAAAAAATTAATTAGAAGTTACAATACTATTTATAAGTGTATGTGCGGTACCCCCCGCGGCCCGGGGCGTGGGAACCGCCCCACGTGCGACCTCCGCGGACGGTTTAGGCACACACCATGCTTGTTTTGATTACAATGTGCGAAGCTCGTATTTCATATTAGCATGTATTTGTATTTATTTTTCGCTAGAATTGTGTCATAGAAGAAATAACAGATTAGAAAAGAACATCTAGTTTTATCTAAGGGGGTTTCTGGTAGCGGGTTGCAAGGGGCAATAAAGCCAGCTAAATATACATTATATTGAGCTCTAACGCCGGACAACCCATTCATCGGTTTGATTATATCTTTCATACGGTATCATTATTAGACAGTGCATAAAGCTTGAAGCTATTTTAGGATTAGGTTCTTAGAATTCGCCAAAGATAAGGGCTATAAGTTTCTGTACTTATTTTTATTTTATTTTAGGTACAAGCTTTTGACTGAACTTTTCTGTATACCTTCATCAACTACTCATTGAGACGATTCTGACGAGCCCAAATTCAACAGGGTTATGTCGTTTAAGTACTGAATTCCTATGGCCACCTTCTGTCTCCATCATCAGATCAGCTCGATGGTACCATAATATTTAATTGTCACCCAAACTATGCCTTTACCAAAAAAATCAGCTCAATCAGTTGAAGATATCAGCTGCTCCAAAATTGAGTTGCAAGATTCCACCCGAAAAAAGATAGTTACATAGTTAGGTACATATACCTATTGAAAGTTGATAGAAAGCTTTTTACTAGATTCAAAATTCTCTTAATCTGCACGTAAAAGGCCTCTTATACACCTAAATTAAAACGAAACAAATAATTATTTCTTCTTCTGCTTATTTAAGAGCTAAGCTATTGTCGGTGTAGCTCAAAGTAGACCCTCCATCTACTCCTCGATATTTTACTACTTTGACATCTCGATACGACCTAACATCAACTCTTTTGAGCTGCTCTATATTTCTTATACAACACATATGATAACATACTCGTATGTAAGCAGTCCTAGCAACAGGTTTATTTTAATTTTTAGACTGTCTAATCTGTTACTGATTGAAAGAGTTATATTCGCTAATATCGATGGTCCTTATTGCAAGGTTTAAGACAGTAGGTGTATGAATACCTACACGCACACATGTTTGAAGGTATCCAAAGGGTAAAAACGGGACCCTATTACTAAGGCTCCGCTGTCCGTCTCTCCGTCTCGTCTGTCACCATCAGGCTGTATCTCATGAACCGCGATAGTTAGACAGTTGAAATTTTCACAGATGACGTATTTCTGTTGCCGAAAAAACAGAGTAAAGGGGGCTCCCATATAACAAACGTGATTTTATTGCCTTTTTCATAGATAATGGTACGGAACCCTTCGTGCGCGAGTCCGACTCGCACTTGGCAGGTTTTTTTGTCATTAGAATGCGCGTGCGCATTTCTTAATCTGACTATAATTCATCTGAAAAAAGAAAGGATCGAGTGTAATTATAAACTACATTAGGTAGTTTGATTGTTTCCATGAGAATAGGAGGATGAGCGATCAAAACATAATACTTAGTTACTGATTTTTTTGTCAATTTAAGTGTTTTCCTAAAAACTTAATCATCCTTATACCTTACGACACTATTTAGACAATGTTTTTTAAAACAAAATATACCTACATCTACAACTCAAAAATAAACATCAAGAGGTGAGCTAAGTTATTTTTAAAAAATAATCTAAAAACGTATTTTACATGTTAACAATGGATTTAAAATGACAACAACAAGACAAAACAACAAGAGGTTAGGGTTAATTCTAAAGATGCAAAAGGTGCCTGCAAATGTGATGTCTTAAGTTATTACGAACGAGAGTCAATTGCATCACTTATTTTTCTGGCACTATTAGTATTACCCCAAATTATCCCGGAATTTTACCTAACTAATTGAATGGAACAATTCAATTTCAATTTGATTCAATAATTTATTCGTTAGGCACTTTTCGAAATTCCATGATAAGCTCCTTTCTAGAACTATAGGTATTCTTTTGCGATTCCGCTAAAGAACGGAAGGTCTATTAGCGATGACGAGATGCACATTTGCGTATTTTTGATGCGGTATTTTAATCTATCGCTACCACTACAATATTGGTGTTTTAAATAGGTACCTAATGATTCTATATAGATTAAATAAGTAATAGATATCTACGTTCAGGACCTTAGGTAGTTAAAACAGCCGATGCCGATTACTATATGCATATAATTACTTAATCCATACTTCCATATACTAATTATAAATGGGAAAGTGTATGTGTTTGTTTGTTTGTTTGTCCGTCTTTCACGGCAAAACGGAGCGACGAATTGACGTGATTTTTTAAGTGGAGATTGTTGAACGGATGGAGAGTGACATAGGATAGTTTTTATCCCCGAAATCATCCCCTAAGGGGGTGACATGGGGGGTAAAAGTTTGTATGGAGCTGCGATATAAACGAGTTCCACGCGGACGGAGTCGCGGGCAGAAGCTAGTTAAAATATATTATTGAAAAACAGCATTCAAACACTTTATAGAATACTTAAAAAAAGTTTTTTGCTCTTAGGTACCTATTTGTCATTTAGGTACACAATTGTTATCTACAGTAAAGAGGTAAACTGCGTCAGTTTTTATGTTTGTATGTATGAAGCAATCTCCATAAACATTTAATCCCGTGGTTTCTGTTTTGTGCATGTATAATAGTCGGGCGGAGCCGCGCGGGCATCTAGTACATATTTTATAATGAGGACGTCAAAAAGGTATTTATACAATACACGTTTATGGATTTAAGGTCAATGCTTGCAAACAACGGCCGCGCTAGTCACGCGATGTCAACACGTGCGTAGTTTGACTAAATTAAGTTATTTAAATACTAACTTACGTAAGTCACCACTGCGATCTTCTGGCAACACTGGCAATGTACAAAAAATAAACCATTATGCATAATAACTTTGTGCAGAACATCTGTCGCTAATCTATTAAATCGAAACTATTCACATTAAAATCTCATAGTATGGAGTAGAGGGCAGAATAGCATTGTGCAAGTTAAGGCACCTCTAGCTATTGTTTGTCACGTGCCGAAAGCTATATTAGCGATTTAACGAAATGACATGTTTCAAGTGTTTGATGTAGAGCTAAAAGCAATCAGATATGCGACTATGTACATTGCTCTTATTTAAGAGATTTTATGCTTTATTATTGAATTGTGGTGGTAATCATCAATTAATAGCCTGTGGTATAACTGGTAGGTAGGTACCGGCATTATAATTTCCCACAAGAAAGCGCGCATAAATATCTGATATGACTCTATTTATAGAGCCGTAAGGATGTGTCAGATATTAATGCCCGCTTTGTTATGTACATATTACATTTACTTGAATTACAACAATCAACATATTAATGGCATAATAGTCATGTAAAGGTATAAGGTTAAATTCCAGATGATTGACACTTTCATTCATGTAACGCTTATTTTTATGAATTAAGGTTGAAAGTGTTAAGTGTCGGGCGGGCCAGTTTCGAGCACGTTAGGTTAGGTACGTTTTTCCTTAGCTGAAATGAATAGAGATTATAATTTGTAACAAAATAATCTATTCAAATAAGAGTCGATTCACGAAGCTAGTAAAAGATAACTATCGTAATCCATTCCTCGTAAAACTATCGTGCAACCCATAACATAACCCATAGAAGCTCACAAGATTCAAAAATAGTTGGAACCATTCTATCGCTTTACTATCCCGAATATCGTTAACATCTAAATTCCGGCTGTCAACACGCTAGCTTTCGATAAAAGAAGGGCGTATGTGAAAATGTAATTGTCATTAGCTTGGTCCGTATGTTCTGCTATGCGATTCACAACCACTTTAGACTCACCTCAGTACTCTCTCCTAGTGTATGTTGATCTTAAGGATCGCTGCAGCTACGCGAGAGGCCGCTCTCCGATCTCTCGCTCCAACGTATTGCGCAATGCTGCCGCTACCGCCGCCGGCGCCGTTCAAAGTCATGGGTAGGGTTGCCAACTTTTTTGGGGGAAATATAGTATTTTGCAGGAAAAAACGATAAAAATATAGGTACCTAGTACACTGTAAAAAAATGTAGTACTTGGCTGGGCAAAGTGGCTATTTAGTAAAATTTTCAGTTCAATTTTACTAAATAGCAAAACCTGGGTAATTCGAAGCACTTCGTGAGGCCCCTCAAAATATAGTATTTTTGCGTACTATATATTTCTTCAACAGTATATAGTACAAAGAGACGAAATATAGTACAATACTATCGAATATAGTACGGTTGGCAACCCTAGTCGTGGGTGACCTCTTAGGGTGAATATCCATCCCTTATCTGCGAATATGTAGAAAAAAACCGATACTTCGTATGCTTGACAGCGTCGGATACTTGAAAACACAGCTTCACACATCTCTGGTGAATATTCAACTTTACACTGGTTCACTTCGGGCGTATTGTGAGCAGGCGTTTGTGAATACCAACGAGCCAGCCCTGAGGCCCGGATGCGTGTGCGCACGCGGGGCATGCCCCGTAATCCGCGCGGCGCGGCGCGCGGCACGTCGCGTGTCCTGTCCTCTTGTTGCATTAATGGCTACTCAAACAAATCATAGATTGCATTAATGTTTTTTCGAGCACTTAACTTTAGTGGAATTAGTGGGTCATCAATTTCTATATTTATTTAGTTCATGTATTTGAAGTTGGTTAATAATAATGGTAATTCATAATTCTCTTAATAAACTTTCGTAACAATAATATAAAGTTTGATTTTTAAAATGTAAAATAATTTAAGGAGCTACGGTAGTTTAGTGATTCAGGCATGCGGCTCTCAAGCGGCGGTCGTGGGTTCGAATCCCGGCTCACCAATGAGTTTTTCGGGACTTATGTACGGAATATTTATAGTTAGCTTTTCGGTGAAGGAAAACATCGTGAGGAAACCGGTCTTATCCCAAGAAGGTCTAGTTTTCCCTCTGGGTTGGAAGGTCAGATGGCAGTCGCTTTCGTAAAACTAGTGCCTATGCCAAATCTTGCGATTAGGTGTCAAAGCGGACCCCGTACTCTTTTAGGGGCATTACCGGGAATAACGCTAGGAGGATGATGATGAGTCAAGTACTGGTTTGATACCCAGTTTCATCCACCAGGCAACGAATTTAAATTTTAGGATACCTTATTTTGAACCCATCGAGAACAAAGCTGCTAAATTATATTCGGCAAATTAGTAAGTACCTATAGGAGTATTTGAAACTATGTATGTTAATTTATGAAGATCATAATATGTACCTAATCTACCGTCTAAACTAAACATACAAGACACCCATAATACCAAACCGAAATCACAAAACGAATTAAAAACCGTAATTACGAACACAAAATCAAAACATATTGCACAACGTAACATATTAAACTTTAATTAACCAGTAATAACTGTCACACATGGAAACAATCTTTTAAAGTTACAGTTGAAATAAAGCTGTTGGTTACGTAAAGGTAATTGCTTCCTACGAAGCCCGTAAGGTTTTGTTAATGGAATACAAATTAAAATGCTTAATAAGTATGCATTTGGTGGATAATGCTGAACACGAGTCCGTTAAGGTTCCGTCACACTTTGAATAAGAATCAGTCTTGATACGATTAAAACTTAACCATGTCGTACATTGTTTGCATTTAAAGACCGATAAATTAATAATTAGGTGCCGTTGTAGATTTTTCCAAGCTTTCTTCCTGTCAAATTTCATCCGTTTGATTGTGAAAAAGAAAACAAACAGACCGAGTTACTTTTGCATTTATTTATGATATTAAGTAGTAGCCGATGGATATACCTATTCCCGAGGAGAATGGGGTCAAAATATTACATACTATTTACATCGTAGGTACCCATGGATGTATTTTTTTTACCAGACTTCATTTTCTATACGTTGGCTTTCGTATTCAAAGACGGGATCATAGGGGTCTCTGATACGATTTGGATATTACACATTGAGATTGAGATGAGACGTAATGTGTACAATATACCAACTTGCCATAAAAAATACGCAGGTTAATAATGTTATTGATAACTCTGGTATTAGAATTCTATATTACTAACCATCATGAAAGAGCCCTTAGAAAGCACGACCCAAGCTCAGGTTTATTAATTGATTTGTCATCGCTAAGACGTTCTCAATAACATTACCCGCGGCCATCTTAACACGAATAAACGTATAATTACCCACGTTTGCCTTAAGAGACTATTTAGAACATGATTATAAAAAAAATGTTTTACATGGGTAATTGTCGTTACCGTTGCTCACATGTGAAAAGTTAAAGCGTAGATTAGATTAAGGCCCTTAACTAGGTACAATATTTCTGATTATTACCCACCCACATTTTTTGTAAAACACAAATGAAACGCATTTTAAAACGGCAGTTCAGCAAAAAAAGGTTCGATGAAAGTTTATGACTGATGGCCTTAAGGATTAAACGTACATAACCTTACTTAAATGCCGTTAATATTTGTTTGTAAACCTGTCACTTTGTTTGAGGTTTTTTTAAGTTTTTGAATAAGGGGGTACGGTCATAGTGATTATTTTTAAGTAGGTAAATAATAGTAAACTTTATTTAAATCTAATTAATAAGCACAGATGCACGAACGCACCCGTTTTTTAAAGTTCCATAGGCTTAGGATTTTCGATAAATGTTAACGCCTGCACAAACATTAAATAATATTATCGATTGTGCAAAATTGCTTGCTTCTACATCCTCCAACATGGCTGTGCGTTGTCGAGAAAACGGTGCTAAGAAGTGATGCATCCGGTATTACAACCCCGTATTATAATATCATTATCACCACTTTCCGTGAATACACGATAAGTATTTAATTAATTAATTAAGTATATTCTGCGTCTACCTCAAAATTTTACTATGATACAAATGAATTAGTGTTCATTATTGGATTGGAAATATGATATATATATCATAACTGAAACATATATGAGGTCACTACAAGATTACAGTAACCACTAGTAGTCAAATTTTGTAATATATTTAGGACACAGTGATTGCAATTTTATTGCGTTTTATTTTATCTATACCTTGATAAATCGACAATGGATAAACTCGGCTTACAGTTTTACAAACATTTCACGATTCCTCATCAAGAGATGAGTATGAGTAAATAAATAAATTCAATAAACATTTCTAATCCCGTGAGATTTACAGTCTATATTTATAACCTTAGTTGTGTGGGTATTACAGCATACCAAAACTAATAGATTTACACTCAATTAGTTATCATTTAATAAATTGTTTTGTTAGTATGTAAATGTGGTTTTAATGTTATTTTACACGCTGATTATTTCCATTTCTATGATTAATAGTATCCGTTATCGTTGGTACATGATCATGAATAAGAAATATATTTAGGGGTTAGAACTTTAGAGTTAGCGTTCGACTAGGTATTAACAGGATAGTCCATAAGCGACCGATCTCTGTTCAGACTGACCGACAAAAAGTCTTTTTTCAAACAAAAGACTATTTTTCCATTTCTCTTCACTGAGGGTCCATGACAATGCCTAAGTAAGTACTGTAAAGGTTTGTCAAAGGTACCTACTATACTTAATGGAAAGTTCTGGAATGTCGTGACAACTAAAAAAATTAGGAACGTTTCCTAAGCATGCACATGCTCCACAAAGCCCTTTAAAGGCATAAGTAGGTATAGCAATTACTAGGCGGTACGGATGGCGGCTCGTGTCCCGTCGATGCTATCGGAACCGGCGGATTCCACTGTAGTAGGGTCGGCGCGGATTGGTTCCTTAGGGCTTTTCTTACTTGTGAGTGATGTGACATTGTTCCTCCTGTAAGTTGCATTGATACTTTATTCGAAATTACATGTTTTATACCAACGCTTGTTGCCCATGTAACAAACAGTATTTTTCTTAAAACTATAAAACTTGGCTATAGCGGACCAATAAGCACTGTTATAAGTAAGTTATAGAATACAAAAAAGCATGGTGTAAGTATAAACGACTTGGACCGCTAGTGGGACCATCAAGTCTGTGTTAGGACTCGCTGACTTAGCGCACCATTTATCTACTTGGCACGTGCGTGTCGATGATTTTTTAAGACTTGCGACTGTTAAAACTATTATCAAGCTATAATAAATCGAGTCCCTCAAATAACGACGTATTCGTTAGCAGGCTTAGGGAAGGTTTAAAAAACATACCTCTAACAAACGTCAAGTAAGGTAATTGACAATTATTACTATAACGTTATATTTCAACAGTAAGTATAAAAAAAAGATCTTTAAAGTTTATGTTGAACAACATTTTATTATAGAGATTCGTTACATTGACGACGTACCCACATAACCTAGTGACACGTTCAATAATTAAAAAACTGTAGCGTGTAGGTAGGGTACCTAGTATATAATTCAAAGGTACTCAAGGTATATATGTCGCAGTGAAATGGCCAAAACAGAGATTTGAACAAATCCCTAAGGGATATGATCAAATCACGCAGGATGTTAAAATGGCGAATCCCTTTTATCATTTACTTAATTCCAATCAGTAATTTGATCAAATCTCTGAATCTGTTTAGTGAAATGACGAAATCGGACAAAAAAGACAACTCGTTTTTTCATTTCACTAGATATGTTTAGTGATTTGATAAATCCCTGAAATGCGTCAGTGAATTGACGAAACTAACTCGCAGATATTGGCTCCTAAATCATTAGTCATTGAAACGGTTCTGGGACTTAGACTCGGATTATTTTTTTATAAAAGAGCGGAAAAATCTTTATCGCGTTAGTTTCGTCAACTCACTGACGCCTTTCAGGGATTTTATCAAATCACTAAACAAGTCTAGTGAAATGAAAAAAACGAGTTGCCTTTTTTGTCCGATTTCGTCATTTCACTAAACAGATTCAGAGATTTGATCAAATTACTGATTTGTATTAGGTAAATGATAAAATGGATTGGCCATTTTAACATCCTGCGTGATTTGATCATATCCCTTAGAGATTTGATCAAATCTCTGTTTTGACCATTTCCCTGCAACATATATAACACATAAATACTTACATCCTGACGATGGATTAACTGTAGACGTAATTGTAAGGCGAGTACAGTATATTATATGTGACCCGTAAATATAGGTACAGAGCTTTTTGAGCTTTGGTTAATGTATCTAAGAATAATAATCATCACCTATCAATTATACATTTAAGATGAATTCTAGTCCAGAGTTTTTAGCATCGGTATAATAAAAAAGTGCATTATGTTCCTTGTTCTTAACTTAACATTCCTTAACAAGCGTGATAAACAAATTCTCTAGGTAGGTACTTAATTTGTGGGTACAACCAATCTGTACTGTATATTATTAAGAGGAAAAGTTTGGTAGATTGTAAATCGATCTTTCAAAAATTCTTTCACATGTGTACAAAATCGACTTTCTGGACGGGCAATATTTAAGTAGCTTTTACATATCTATTATCCCGCAGAGTTTCCTGCAATCTTTACGATACGCGGTCGGAGCGGCATCCAGTTTACCGTAAACTACTTGAAGTTAATGATCAGCAGCCAATGCAAGGCGAGACGACTGCAAATCGCACGCGGCTCTAGGATTTATTTCGCGAAATTGTTTATAGGGAGTTGCGCGGGCGCAGTATAGCGAGGCACTTAACATTATTCAGGGCCACAATAGTCCCTGCGCACAGTCGTCGCTTCAAAACACCATTCTAACTGTAGGCACATTCTTTCAAAACATTCACTAAATAATATTACGTTGTCTATTTTTGTTATATGTGTACATAAATGAAAAGTTTTATCTACCGACACACCAGTTGCTCTGAGCCTGTACAACTTTTTTTTAAATTGAAATTTTCGGCAAAAATTTTATAAATAATTAACAGTGATCGGAATTAGGTGAGCAAAAATACCTATACTTCGCGAGAGGACATAATATAGAGTGGCTACAACCGGATAAAAATATTATTATTTTTTGGATTCCGGGTATCCGATATATTATTTTCGATATTTTCTCCAATCTGACTAGCACTGACAATGAATAGGAATACACAGATTACTTAATTTATAATATATTTCACATTTTCGGATTTCTTATAATTTTAACTTCATGGCAAGAATGTAACCATTTTTACTACAAACTTTACAAAATTTCTATAAGGAAAAGAATGGATGTTCAACATTACGGCTAGTATTCGCAGTGCCCGGATAAACATCGAATACCCGGAATCCAAAAAATAATAATATTTCTATCCGGTTGTGTCCACTCTATATTATGTCCTCTCGCAAAGAATAGGTATTTTAGCTCACCTAATTCCGATCACTGATAATTAATGAACCTGCTCAAAAAAAATCTCGAGAATCGGCTGAGAAATGCGACTTGTAGATGAGAACAGCTGGACAAACGGATATACGAAAGAATTTTGGCCCTAACTGAAACAAGTAGAGACCTTCGTTCGCATCGCTTTCTCATTCAATTATGACGGGTGACAGTATGGAAGATAAGCATATGCTGCGCCGACCGAAGGTAAATTTTATACGCGCAAGCGAAGGATGTTGACTAATAGACGGCCGAAGGGTGCAAATTATGTCACAATCATGTCAAACGATATACTTAATATGGATATGACTTACAATTGGTATTAAAAAGAGAACATAATTACAAAACAGTTGTATAATTTTATTGTTTTAGTAAATATTCATATTTTTTTCTGTATTACATATTTTCAGTCCATTCCTTTTATGGTTCACTATCCACTTATTTAGGGAAAATTACCTCTCTACATCTACAGATGTAGGAGGTGCGTATTCGTAAAGTAATACTTCACCATTATCAGGAACATTATCATCATCACTCAAATTTCTTATATAATCATAATCTATAAATTTATTAAAAGTCGTATCCATCTTATGATTTCGTCACTGCATTGGATCCATAGTCCGCCCTTTAATGATAACTAGGTACCTGCTGGAAGCCTGGTCAATAATAATAATCATAATTAACTGTTCAATTATTTACACTTTATATGACATATTACATTACATGAATTCTTATGTGTTTGTTCGTACGAAATATTTTGTACTATTTCTATTTGTAACTGTTAAAAAATACATTGGTAGTACTTATTACCAATATTGTATTGTTACCAATCAATTTTATCTTATCTTATCTTATCACAGTCGCTGACACTACGCGTCCACAGGCGTACAACTGTACTCTCAACAGCACCTAATGATTAGGCGAAAGCGAAAGTGTTGATAAAAAAACGACAAAGGTAAATCCCAAACATTTTCAACGCGTTATTAATTCTTGTTGAGCGATACCTATTACGAATAATGCAGCTGGAAAACAGGATACATACAATATCACACAATCTACACTAATCTGATGAAGAGTTATATTGTATAATCAAATGTCTAAATCTAAATCTATAGCTTTTGCTAGGTCTTATGTTTGTGTGTAGGGGGTAATTTTCGGAACTATACCTGAACCCCACCAGTATATTGTAGAATGGATCTGAGGGATGGACCATAGTCTATATCTAATCCCACAGTTTCGCAAGATTCATTTCAGTACCTATGCAGGCGGAGCCGCGTGGCGCGGGTAGCTAGTTTATTACAAATTCCCTGAATACCATGTTGCCGCTAGTAACGATAGGCTGTTTACCTACTGTTCTGCATCTGGTCACTGTGTTCAACCTCTCTCAGGCCAACAGTCACGCTTTTCGGCTCCCCGGCGGAAAATCAGCATAATACCGAAGATAGATGCATATAATAGATCGTTTTAATTTATTTCCACTATGGTTTATAGCGAGGTTTGTTTGTCAGGTCGTCCTCATGGTAGGTAATGTACCGTTCAGCGATGTTGGTATGTGATAAGCGTCCTATCTTTAGCATGACATCTGATTTAGTTTTCCTACAATAGTCATTTTAATAGAGGTACAGTTGTTCAGTCACCAGCAATAAGATCTGCCACAACATAACAAGCATAATATCTGACACGACTCTATGTCTAATGCCATAAGGACGTGCCAGATATTTTTGCCGGCTTTGTTTCGGCATATATTGATGCCGGTGACTGTATTTAGACGACCGCATTAGCCTAGTTGGTACTGTTGGTAGTGACCCTGCCTACCAAGCAAGAGGTCCTGTGTTCGAATCCCGGTAAGGGCATTTATTTGTTATGAGCACGAATATTTGTTCCTGAGTCATGGCTGTATTTTAATATTTATTTATATATAAGTATATAAGTATGTTTATCGTCGTCTACTATCCATAATGTACAAGCTACTACAAGCTGCTACATAGTGAAGCGCTCATAGCCCAGCGGCGCCTGCGAGTCGGAAACGATAACGCAGGTTAAGCAAAGACGGCAGCGCTCAGTCTTTGGATGGGTGACCGCCTGATGTTTGAGTGGTTAATATAATAATTATTATTAATATTCCGTGCTTTGGAAGGCACGCTAAGCAGTTGATCCCGGTTGCTGTCTATGACAGTAGTCGTTAAGCCGAGTTAGAGGCCTTCGGGCGGTTTAAGAACTTCTAACAGTCGAGTTGCCCACTCACTTGACAAAGGGGGGACAACTGTTACTCGCGTCCGCAGGAGCTACCTACCACAACCCTGCACGTGTCTCCTGGGTGGTACTAAAGAGTGACAAACTTTCAAGGTCAAAATAATGTATGCCATACGATTAAATAAATAGTGTACAAACTTTGCTTAGTTTGGGACTAGGTCGATTTGTATAAGATTGTCCCCTAATATTTATTTTTATCGTCTACCATTTATAGGTTCCATGAATAGGTTAAGGTAGGGTATTTTTTTGAACAACAAGCTAAACTCAATATTCTATGACAGAGCTCTTTTATGAACATTATAAGAAAATAAGGGAAAGTAGAAAAAAAAACCTAATATAGATAGAACACCAACACCAATTAGCAATTTCGAAACGCGTTCGAATTTCAAAGAACTCTTGCGTATAGGTACTATCACATTTCCCACTCCTTTTAAAAACATTCCATTTTTCTAAACCAAAAATAGAACACTAATATGAATTAATAGTTGCAACGCCGCGTTTACAAATAAAAACGTTAGGGGAAAAAAGGCAGATTGTCTATGCTCCAAATATTTGTTTGTGGAGTGTGAAAAATCGCGTTTTCGATGGTTTGCGGTAAGTTTAAGTAATACGAATGTTGGCATTAAGTCTGACTAATTCTTTTTAGCCACAGCTGCGGCCACACGTGATTTTATTTAGTTTCGTAACGTGGAACAAGTTTTAAAAAGTTCCATAGACAAATTACGTGTTGTGAGAAAAACATGGGGACATTATTTTTGAGCGTGCCTCGAATACGATTTGATTTGATTTACTTGATGACATGAGAGTACAACGGAATACTTAATTCAGTGATTTCAATCGATTTATGTATATTTAAAAAAAAAATTAATAGTGCAAGGGCAGTCAGTGTAGTCGCTACTTTTAATCCTATGATCCATATGTGATCAAGTATCTCATCGTCAAGTCATATCCCAGAAAAAAATGTATCCGTATTATAGCCAATATTCAACCAACTGAAACATGCAAACCACACTTCATATTCCTTTGCTGTTTCCGAAGTCTCATGTTCAGTGATCGGAACTTTTTTAGCACGGAATTGGCAATAGACAATACACATAATATTACACACACATAATATTAAACTTAATTAACAATCGAAATTGTTAATTAAGGTTAATATTAAATGAACGTTATTAACGCAAATTAAGGGGGTGAATTGGAAATTATCGTGTGCTTTGAGGCGCCGTTGTGAATAGATTAAGAAACAATAAGGTCTGATTATTCAGATATGTGATTCTTCACTATACGATTGTTTATTTGATTTAATCGATACATGATTGACAAAAAATTCCTCGATAGAAAAAACATAAAACTAAATTGGGTCTTTATTTTCCTTTTGAAATTTGCCGCCAAACGTGAAAGTTTCGCTTGGCAACCTCCTAGTGTGTCATAAATGCTGTCTGTGAACACTCCTAGCTCGTAAACCAGATAGGTTGTAAACGAGTGGGTCACAAAACTCATTTCAAAAAATTCCTTTTTGCTGATACTGATGAGTTTTAAAACTGCGGCATTTTTTTATAAAATTGTGTTATTATCATCAAATTCAGCAATCAATAATAGTACGGGGATACTTAACTACAGTAATTGGAATAGGTTGGAGTTTTTTGTAACTTTCCGAATACGATATTGAATACGATCAGGGGAAAGATCTGCTAACGCTCGAAAACTAAATATAAGTAAAGACGATTATAGTTTCAAAGTTGTAGGCAATTTTACTCTCTACCGAAATAGTTAAATACGACTGGTTATCATTACCACTCGTCTCAAATTTTCTATCGCTGTTTCAAATTAGCAATTCATTGTTTTTGACAGCTTTCGAATCAAAAAGAAGCGCTCGAAATTCAAAATACACCCCCTAGATCTCATTAAGTAACTAAAAACTCTTATTATATCGAGCCCGTTATGTCCCACTGCTGAGCAAAGGCCTCCCTCCTCTTTTTTCCATTATCTAATACTTTTTCATATTTAGCTCTATTTTTATAATTATATTGCATTTTCTAGACAGCAATACGTGGAAGAGATAACTCATAGTCTGCTGAGTGTTACTCGCACGACACCAATAAATACAGATGTGAACAGTTACGGAACATAAACTGGGAACGGCTGTAAAGGAGCGAATTACAGCATTACTTAAGCCCGGAATCCGTTTATAAACCTTGCGGAGTTTTTGGCCCATTTATTTAAGTGCAAGTATAATAAGTGCAATCAAAAAGATAAAAACGTAGGCGTAGCTTCCTTCAGTGTAGTTACTTCATGAATATTGTGAAGTGCAGGTATAAGTGCAATCAAAAAGATTTAACGTAGGCGTAGCTTCCTTCAGTGTAGTGTACTTCATGAATATTGTGAAGTGCAGGTATAAGTGTAATCAAAAAGATAAAAACGTAGGCGTAGCTTCCTTCAGTGTAGTGTACTTCATGAATATTGTGAAGTTCAGGTATAAGTGCAATCAAAACGATAAAAACATAGGCGTAGCTTCCTTCAGTGTACTGTACTTCCTGAATAGTGTGCGAAACATTTCAAATGTTGTGGTATGGTCTTTTCGGAAAAATGCATCCCTATTAAACTTATATACATATGCTCGTACTTTTACAATAAACAGTATACCTAGAAGAATGTTGTAAGATCCTAAATTCCCTAAGTATATGTTCTTGCAAGGATCAAGGCTCCTCGTGGGAAGCCAGATAAGTCAAGCTAATCTAGATTGACAGACATTCAGATGTTCTTACTCAATACTAATTACCAAGAACCTACGAAATATATAGGTATGTGTTCAGTAGATCACATATCACCCCCAGCCCGACCGCTGGGCGTCTCGCCAACGTGAAAGTGATAACGGGCAGCCTGCTGTGTCCCGCCCGCCATAAATACTGGGTGTGAACAGTTATCGGCCATAAACTGGGATCGGGAAACTGCCAGGTAATGAGCTTGTCACAATGTTTGCTTGCCAGTAGGTTATTAGACTTATTAGGTTAGCTATACCCAAAATAGATTCTTAGCACGAGGCAAGAA
This sequence comes from Epinotia demarniana, assembly GCA_945867215.1. Classification (NCBI taxonomy): domain Eukaryota; kingdom Metazoa; phylum Arthropoda; class Insecta; order Lepidoptera; family Tortricidae; genus Epinotia; species Epinotia demarniana. Next base: position 31,361,988 of record OX244260.1, read on the forward strand.
TGATTTACTTGCATATCGTCTGCTACTTCTACTGCTTTATAGGCCAAACTCACCATTTAGAAAGATGAGCGCATGCACCCTTCTACATGTGGTGAAATTCCAGTTTGAGTTTATCAGTTTATACTTATTCGAATGAGTCACAAAGCTGATCTTTATCAGAACAAACAAAAACAATTGACGCATTTCATCGCACTTACCACATAAGTATCGCTGAAGTATTTTTATATTATAGTCACGGCATTTGAGACTGCAGTCATCTAGTTAAGTGTGATGTGATGATACTTTGGGCTTTTTAGACTATCCAACACTATCACTACCTACAATGGCTACAGAAAGATATTGCAAAAGTGTTTCTAAATAGCAAAACAATGTTTGAATGTAATAGGTAATATTACCTAATTTCAAATTATGTCACGCTTGCCTATCTAATGCTGAAATCTAAAATAATATAATGGATGAGTGCTCCCCAAATCTGCTAATATCACTTCATTAGTACACCCTCCGGAACGCGGAGCATTCCAGTGATTCCGCCCCATAATCTCGTAACTAAACGCTTGTCCACACGTGGGCTGTGATAAATGCTAAACTTAATGATCTTCTAAATTGGGAGAGCTTCACATTTTACGAGTAGGTAGTAGTATATAATAAGTTCTAGTCCGTATTTACTAAGTTCCCTAGTACCCTATTCGATTAGTTTTTGGATTTATTGGTGGATGCTTAGTTTTTCAATTCGAGGACGGCGAGGATTTTTTTTAGGTATCTAAAACATGGCTGAGGCCAGTGCCTTAGTTGGTTTTTGCACCCAGCTTCTTACCTAAGTATATCATAACGCCTTGTAATGCAAAGCTCGACTTTATGCTGCTACTAAAATTGCAATAATGGGTTTGGTATGCTACGTAGTAACAAATGAAACGATTAATAACCATCGACTGCCACGAACATGAACTTGTCACAATCACAACTCATAGTTATTACTAGGCTATTAACATTACCAATCGAATATGTATTAATAAACAAACGACGCGTCACGACGACGACGCACGCGTGTCGTGCGCACGAGACGCAGCGCGTGCGCACAGGGTCGTGATATTCGGGAATATTTATTAATTACATAATAAAAGAGCCGATGCTTTGATGGTACAAATGTCGGTACCTACCAAGAAACACTTTTTTTGGATAACGGTTTTATTTTGTAACGCAGTGAACATGTGCTTGTATTTTCGGTCTTTCTGTGGCCGAAAACCCAACAGGGTACGTCAATTTACAATAGTTATAAATGAATGTATTACGACATGCTTACACCGCTTTGTCTAAATAAACATATTCCTACAATAGGAATTCTCGTGAGATTTGTCCTCAAACAGCCGAATCAATCAGTCAGTCAATCCGATCATTGCACCAATAAATCTCACACCTCATCTGACCACACGCAGCATTACGGCGCGAGTTTGACCACAAATTAGTTGCTTTACGATGTATATGGCCATTAGTAGTATTTCACACTAAATGCAGTGTTCTGTGGCGAAAAGGGCAGTAAATTCTTGTGTGCAATTTCCTTGTGGGATGTAGGAACAGTGCTAAGCGGAGAGGTAGCGATTTGAAGAGAAGAATATGTAATAGATTTTATTAAGGTAAATCGAATGAGGAGGTGACGCTCTGTGATCGAATGGCGGGAAGAAAGTCTTCATCGTACTCGAAACCTGCCAGTGGCGTGGCGGGCGGCGCGCGAACAATTTCGATGGGCAACACGGAACAAAAAAAAAGAGTTTATATTAATTTATTTTAGGCATGCCGGTGGGAATCGGCTTGTATGTGCGCTCCGCAACTGAACTACCTATAGTCAAGTGCAATGATGGTACACGTTGTATAGGACTTCAATACAATGTCCGAAACCATTCTCTATTGCCTTTTCCAGTAGATACCTAAACTCAGAAAGAGATAACTTATCAACCTAGTGTGGTTGATAAATTATTAAATTTGATAAATTGACTATAATGTCACTCTCGCCATCAGTAGGTCGCCATCATACCTACACGTAAAATATAATAGCAAGTTAAACTCAACTACTTTTTTGCGTAATAACTTTCGGGGAAAATATAATAATATTAAAATAAACTTACAAATGTACTTGTCTCTATAATCCAGTTCGACTCCATGGTCTTGACTTCTTTTTACTCTGACTTGGTTTCACGAAAGAAGATTTACGACCATCCACTTAATAAACTAGTCGCTCTGCCTCTGTGAGCTGTAGAAATCCCTTAAAACAAAACGAAAAACTGAGTTGCCAAAAGATACTATATAATTATTGAACCTTCTCACAGAATTTCACAAGCATCGATTGCGACCTATAGAGGAGAACAGCCCGAGAACTGGACATCCGAGACATACGAAAGAATTTTGGCGCAAGCAGAAACGGAGAACTTCGTATGCTCGCTCGTTCAAAAAGATGAAAGTCAAATTAATGAATCGCTTTTCGCCTGGTCATAAGCGCGGCGTGCCTGTGCCTAGGCGCCGTTTAGTTGACTTGGGACACTGGGCATGTCTCTGATGATAAACGGTGCGTGGGCGCCGTGAGAAGCTCATACGAAAGCGAAATTGATATATTGCTTAAAATGTGACGCAAGTTTTGGCTACGATGAAAACAAAACGCGAAAGAAATAAGAATCAGCAGTACACAATGTCATTTCTTTACATCTTTGAGAAATAGGCCCCCAGGTGAACATATTGTATTCTTATTTTTAATCCAAACCTGTTTAATCGGTGAAACTAAGTGCGTCACGTTTATTTTTTTACTGAATCATACAATATGGGAAAATAATACCATGAAAAAAATTAATATCGACGAAACTAAGTACCTACCTAACTCTGAGTCCAGTCGGCGTCCTAGAAAGACGCAAATCTATAGAAATAAATAAAACCAGATAATATTATGATATCGATGCACTAACGTCATAATAGTCGTTACGGATCAGTTGTGTATTAGGGCTGTCGCACACTGGTTAACGGTCGGTCGTTAGACTGAATTATAGGCCAAGGACTCACTAATGACTGCACATGGTGATAGTGTCAGAGCGCTCGGTGTCCAATCATGGGAAAGTATCAAATTATGCCATTTCGTAGTATTTATTATCAAAACTTCGGTCTCGGTCATCACCTTAGTAAATATAACCCATAATTCCAAGAAAATAAAAGAGACACGTGTCTGTAATAGGAATAGGCAAGCTGAACCGCGTTGCGTTACTAAACCACATTTAATATCCGGAAACAATATGCAACTCATAAAACTATCAATCACTTACACATTTCCAAGTAAGATCACGTAAATTCCCCATTCAAAGTACATTCAATGACGACCAAAAGCTGTGTCCAAATGTAACAACCAACTTGTAAAAGCGGGTGGCGAACTCGAGAATAATCACATCAAAGTATGTATGTTTTCTTTTTGTATCTGCACAGATAAATTTGTAGGTAGCAATACGGACAATTGTCATGAAAATGTGCAACCACAGATTGCATATTCAGTGCAATATGTTGTTCGGGCGCGGAAATGCCAGCTTTGCTTGGTGTAGTTTGTCAATGACATGCATCGTTGCACAAAAGGACAGTTTGTGAGTTTTTTGTATGCATGGGTTGAGCGCTCAAAAGAAAGTATGTGTAGGTGATAAAGTCGACACTTTTAAACCACTTCGAGTTCGCAAGGCTTCGTGTGTACCCATAATTGAATATATATTTGTATAAGTATATCTTTTAAATGATTTAATTTTTTTGGGGGAGGTAAATCCATTTTTTGTATAAGAACCGTCGAAAGCGTATTGGTAAGGCTTGAATACATATCTGAGTACTATTTACATACTACAGTATCTACAGTACATTAGGTATATATATTTATACTTATGATCGGGGAGATATCTTTATATTTTTTACTACCACCTCAAGGTCGAACTTAGGTGTGAAATCTATTTAGTTTTAGTTTGCTACTTTTACAAAAAAGTGTTTCACATACAGTAATAATTCACGGGATGTAGACGAATTAATTAGACACGTACCTAATCCACAATTGTGTAATGTAACGTATCTGTTCCTTTCATATTGAGGTAATATTTATTACACATTCGCGTCGGCTGGTCCCAATCGGAAATAGAACGGCATATGTCGGCTGTCGGCAAGTAAAGGGTTGAGTTTGACACCGTCTTTGTCGCGGGGCTAGCGCCCGCTGTGCATTGCGTTAGAATAGCACAGGGGCGTATTAGGTGGATAGAGGAAAAAGCACCTAGGGTCCCCGGACACACAACGGAACGCAGTCAAAAACACAAAGGCACTCACCAACTTTCTGGAGGAGCTGGGGTGGTTAGAGTAGCGCTACCCCACCATTTCACGCAAAATAAGCACACCTGGATGTCGACTTGCGGAAAAGAGCCCAGTAAAACTAACTAACTACAATAAGTGGATACTTTCCTTCTACTGACTGTGTGTAGGTTCCTCTATCTGATAATCAAGAGGTATATATATACTTACTGGGTGATTTCGGGGTCATGATCTGGAATGATTAAAAGCGAATAAGATGATAATACTGAACAACTTTTCCCATGGGACCAACCACAAAATCGCAAAAAAAACCAGCCAATTATGAGTTAACTGTGAGTAATTAACTATGTCATTTTAAAATTAAATTATGAAATATATAAATGAATGTATCACTTATAAAATACGTTAAAAGTAACATAGATCCGAGATATTTATTTGAAAAAAAAAAACGGTTCTCTACGAGCGAAGAACTATGTTCATTAAGGTCTGTAATGCGATCCGGAATCTCGTAATAGATTTTAGGAACAATACCCTAATCTTATCTATCAGTAGACTTAGTTGGTTTCTAGTTTTTTTTTACAGAACGGGACTTAATAGCGTATAATTTTATTTATTAGTGTTATGTGTCGGCCGGGTGACAACCCTAGTGTACAAGTGGTTAATAAAGACCAAGTGCAGATAGTTCGGACAACCCGAAGATGCAAGGACAGCAAGAAGATGTTGATACCCGCTCAAGTCAGTTATCCCGTGAACGTGTATGTTGTGACACATCCGAAACGTCGGGAGGCCTCAGTTAGACAAAATAAGTTAATTATACGCGTCTAAGTCCCGTTTAGTAAAAATAATGTATGGGAATCTTGTTGTGATAAGTTTCCCCATATGATTATCCCGTAGGTTTGATTAATCGTAAGTAATAACTTAAAAGACACCTAGCCTACCTAGTCGGTGGCAAAAACGACACCCCACGTTACTGGTTCGTTCCCAAGTCCGTCCCTGCGCTGGGCAGCGCGGGCGCATCGTTACAATATAATATGATTCTCCGTCACGCACACGCGCCGCCGGTTGCTCACGATTACATTGTGTTGAGTACGTATGCTAAATTGATCTAGCCACCTGCCGGCTCGAGGAAGCGGCGTGCTCTGATGATCACTGCGACAATAACACCCAAAAACTTTAAATGCAATAAAAATATACCAAATCTCAGCCGTTTAGGCAGAGTTTTTTACCCTTACCTATAGAACCAAGCCTACCTGCATATAATTCATATTTAAACCAACGCTCAAGCCTCTTCCGATTAGCCAAGCTAATATGAAGGGTTTGTAAGGGCAAATATTTGTGTGATGAGAACAAGCTTTATTGAACTTACTTCGGGGAAAGTTCGATTTATTTAAGATCGTCCCGTAATATTTATTTTATTCTTATTCGAGAATTGACTGGAACCTGGAACAATAGTTTTAGGAAAAAAAATACACTCTAGTTCGGTAAATACACTCTATTGGTCAAAAGCTTGCTTCTTTTTCAATTCGTGTTAACTATAGCACCCAGAAACTAAAGACGATATAGTTTACGAATCAAAACTTCAAATATTAATTTTTACACAATTACTGAGCCAGTCGGGTTTTAAAAGTACTCTACTAATTCAAAGTTTTAGTGCTTATTTCCTTAATTTCAATCTTGCCCGTGGGCAGCCAGCATGACGCGTGTTCCTCGACTTTAGGGTCATCAAATAACAATGAGGATCGTAAAGCCTTCCGTTACAACCCCTTAAGTATAGGGGTAGGTATAATTTAAGCTACCGTCCGACCAACCCTTCTGATGCCGCAATAGGTGTAAAAAATTTGACCGTTAAATGGTCAAGGAGATCGGTGCTATTTTCGTTTATCATAAAATACTTACTGCCTAGTTATTAGAATGGAATTCAATAAAATTGCTTGGGTGGCAAAGGGGTGCCTAATATAAAATAGTATTTTATGCAACTGTTGTATAAGTAGGGTCTTAAAACGCGAGTGTCGTGAGTTGCGATGCGAGCCTTGGCGAGCATCGCAATTAAAGACGTCACGAGCGTTTTAAGACCAACTTATACACCGTTGCATATAATACTTTTTCTATGACTAATTTTAAATAAATAGCATTTGACTTTTCGGGCAGTAAGTTTTCCGTTAGTTCTATTACTACTCACGCAATTTCCTCAGCGGTGCAGTTATTTTCTTCTTCGTCCATTTTAAAAGGAACGTACACCTTTTTCTTCACTTCACAAACACGAATCAAATCTTAAGTAAGTTATTATGTTATTAATAACGAATAGTTATCACATTTCGTCTTTTAATTTTGGTGGAACTTTGGTGGGAAATTAGAAATATGACACATTGACACCTCTTGTTTATGGTCTATTTTGTTTTTAATTTCCTTGCACTTGCCATCCGAACCAAACTGAATCCGGATCCGAACCGAATCGGATCGGTTTATATTTATAAATAATACCAATAATTGGTAAAATATGTATATTAACACACAATATATGATGATTTATTTTTATTTTAGTAAACAATTTATGTTTTACAAATATTTGATGGTAATTAAAACTTATTTATTTCGAAAATTTTGCTTATGATGTTCGCACCACTGCAATATAGTAGCTGATTAAAAAAAAGTAAGATGATTTGACATCGTGGTAAACAGTGCTTTAATGGAAAATATATGAACCAAAAAAGTACACTAAAGTGTGCGTTTATGGGCCATAGAGCATAGAGTTTTCGACGACTTATTATCGGTGTCATTGTATTTGATCTAAAGCCTATATTAATGACAGATAACGATACAGGAGTAGAAAAATAATATAAACAACGTATTGGTTTTTGAACCTACTACTTATAATTAAATACTAATCATTACTCATGTAATAAAATCACATAAGAAACCATTTTTTTTGAGTCATCTTTCGATTTGAATCTCAAGTTTAGTTTATTTTGTTTGAGCCTTTATTCTTATTGAATTAAGCAAGGATTTCTATAAGTTAGTATTAACAAGCTGCCCGCGTGGGTCCGCCCGCGTATTGCGGAGTACCTAGGTGGCCCCGTGAATCCCTTGATTAAATATAGCCTATTTGCATCCTGGAGCTCCATGTTATTAAGTATATGCTGATGAAATATTTTTTAGTCGGATGAGTAGTTCTGACGATTACTTCGACATACATACTCACAACCTTTCAGACTTTTCCTCTTTATAATATTCTTGATTAGTCTGTATCGTTATAGTTCATCTATTTTCCGGTAGATGGCGCTATACGTCTAACCCGCTAGTTACCATTCCGACCTAGTTTTTGACGTCTTGACTGTATAGGTACGAATGGTCTTGGTTGAATACGCTTTCTTTTAGATTGTTTCTTGAATATTAACTTTAGCTTGTGTGCCAATACGATACGATTCCAATCCAATACCAATGATGATATACCCTACCAGCACGGCTATCATGTGACGGCGATCGAGCTCTCTCGATTTTTCTCGCACTATCCGTCTCTTTCTTATTAGAACACTTAGAAAAAGAGATATAGTGCTAGAAAAATCGAGAGTATGTCGCGGCCATCGCATGATACACGTGCAGGACAAGTTGCATCACTAAAATATTCGATTTAGTAAGTACTCAAGTACTGAAGTAAGAACTCTTAGTGGAGCTAAACATTTTTTTTTTACTTTTACGTTTCATTATCGTTGACTGACTCTCTCGAGGGCCTCGAGGCATAGATACCTAGGTACACTAAGGCTGATTTCGTTCTCATCTAATTCCTTACATTAATTGATAATGTTACTAGCTTCCGCCCGCGAATTCGTCTGCGTGGACCCAGGATAAAAACTGTCATATATTTTAATCCGTTAAAGCGTAAATTTTGAGCCGTTAAAGCGTGACGTGATTGAGTAACAAACATCCAAACATCTAAACATCTGAACTTTTTTACTTATAATATTAGTAAGATTAAGTAGTCGGATCATTTTATTCTAATCATTAACGGACACATATCCTTTAAAAGGAAATAACATGCGAAGCTTTTATACGAATTAAACACGGGTGTTTAGATTTCTCGACTGAATATGTTTACGAATGTTTCTGGTAAATAAGTGCCTTACCTGAAAGAATATATACCTACCATATCCAATCCCTTTAATATTTAATATTAGGAACCTACCGTTATGATCGTACACAGATATCATACAAATTGTAGAAGTACGTAGGTACGGTTCAAGTTCATTTGAAATATATCTAGCGTACCCAGCGAGTCAGGAATGTCCTAATGTAGGTATGATTGTCCTTATTGGTATGATGCTTACTCTGGATAATCTGCATCAGGCAACAATTCCCTTATTTACATATACCCCTGAGCGTAAATACGTACACTATAGGTAATATGAATACCGACTAACTTAGACTTGCTTATATAATTTGTCCGTTTTGGGATTCACCAGCGCGTGAACTTTCGGCAAATGAAGCAATTTATACCCACAAGAAATAGCAGGTGAAATATAACGTCACCAAATTGACCAACATTTAACGACCCTGAGATTATCTTTTTGATTATTACGAGTGTCACCAATCATTCGAAAAGAAACCTAAATAAACTTGTAGGAAAGTATTGTTTTCATTTTCCCTTAAGTGGAGGCATGAATACCGCAGCTGTATTTTAAAATTAGACTTTATTATGTAACTCGTAAGATTGATGTGAGCAGACGTGTCTGTTGTCTGTCTGTCACACTAGTTAGAAGCGAACGTTTGTGGTTAAATTTGAGGAAAACACATTTGATCAAGAGACTTATCTTATATATTGATTTAAGTTTAGAGATACAATACAACTGAAACAGAAAGTATTTACGTATATACCTAAATGATTCCTTTATGAGCATTTTCAATAATAAGTGCACCCAATTGGCGTGAGTTATTAAACAAAAATTAACTCGGTGTCAGTTTTGTAACGAAAATTAAGCATACAGATCATGTGAAAATTAACTTTTTTCACATATAATTAACGTGTATAGGCATATCATTCATAAATTAAACAGAAACTGAATTCTTAATTGAACGGTATAATTGGGTGCACGAATTATTGAAAATGCCCTTATACATTAAAATGTTTGACGCAGTGCTGCGAGCAACAATTTATTTCAGAATACAAATACAAAATCATATATGAATCTGTCTTATCATAAAGAAGGATGCTAAACAGTGGCGATACCAACCGGAACTGATAAGACGGCGGAAATGCCGCCACGCCCCCTTGCGTGTCGAATTAACTTAGGGAGAGTTTAATTTGAGAATAGCCGAGATTAACATCAGTCTTATTATCCCAAGAATGTTTTATAATATCTGCATTGTTTTTGCATCGGTACCGCATGTATTCTGCGGAGGCTTTTAAGCTTCTATGCACGATGCTTTTTAATTCGTGATCTTCTTATTCTGTAATTGATACCAAACTTGAAGTTACCTAAAACAACCGTTCTTTTTTTCTGAATAAAATCGTCGTTTTACTGGAGCGAAGACAAAAGTTGCCTACGACTCTCAGCTCCTCGCGTACAGTTTGTATTGTATTTAGACCACGACAGATTGCATCTGACGTGTCTACATGCGGACAATATAAAAACTGCAGGGAGCGTCAGTATTTTATATTTTCTAAAAAGTTCCCTTGCCGGATCGGATGGTCGAAAGGTTTCCTGGCAATTATTCTTATTGCTCGCTTTTGCAACTCAAATGCCCTTCCGCGATGAGCATACAGGCCCCATAGATCGACACCTTGGATTAAAATTAGGGCTCCCGCTACACGTGTAAACCCGCCCGCCCGAATACCCGTGTTCTTAAGCCCGCGGTGCTAAGCGTCCGTTCCACACGGACACGCCCGAACCCGCCCGGTCCGCGGGCGGGTACCCGGGTACCCGTGTACCCGTACACACGTACCCGCGGGTTCTAATTACACGCGGGTTCGGACCGTCCGCGGCCGTTTGAGTTGAGGCAAATATAATTTATTTATTTCATTTTACTCTATTTGCATTAGCAACTCTATGGGTTTGGTGTGTATGATGTTGTTTTATATTAGGTATGTGGCAAAAGGAAATATCGCAGGAAGCCTATGTTTGCTCTATTGCGTCATAATATTGTATAAACCCAGTATTTTATTTAATGATTGACCGACAAAGGGCACGCAAACTGTTTAACTTTTATTAATGGCCGCTGATAGATATGATAGCTAAACAAAAACAGTAGGTAAGTACAGTCAACCACAAAAGTGGTCTACCACTCTTGTACTTTATTGCATGCAAAATAAGGTCCAAAAGTGGTAGCCCACTGTCATGGCTGACTGTACATGAGAACTTTTTAGTGTTTTTAATATTAACCGAGCGCTTATTGTATTGTACAGTCGAGGAAATTTAAGGTTTAGCACTTTTGATCCTTAACGTCATTCAAATAGAGTTGGCATTTGCTAAGTCTTCATTTTCCTCCACCGTCAGTATGGTTCTAAATAAGGGACTGAATGTGGTATACCTTTTTAAACCGTACCTTTACTCACGAGGTTGAATATGAGCACCGAACAAAGGCACTGAATCAAAACGATACTTGCATCATTACTCTGCCTACCTATCTAAAGGATAAAGTAATCATTTTAAAAGAAAGGTACTCGAACACAACGATATTACGACTATTTTGCTACTGCTTCAATGTATACCGTTAACATTTTTAAATAAAGGTACCTACTCAAACAAAACGATTTTACGTTACCGATTCAAAGTATAACATAATTATTTCGATATCGGATAACGGTACGATTTTATGCTCTCATGAAAAAGTCGTTTTCTGCTTGCGTTTTTGATGAGGATTTTATCTTACAATTTCGGACGTACTAAACATCGTTGATGTAGTTTAACGAAGTAAAAATAATTTGCAGTAACGAGATCATCATTTGTATAGGCGTTATCACTGTCTTGCAATTTTTTCTGGATAAACCCAAAAGTCTTAGCGACTAAACTATAGATAAAAAAGTGGTTGAATTCCAAAGCAATATTAAGTTTTATGCTTTCGCGATAAAGTCGAAATTTCAACAAAAAATGGAAGCTAACTACTTACGTCTTAAGTTTACTTTGTTTGTTTTGTTCGTCACCTGCCGGCGAAACGGGTCTCCCAAGGTCGTCCATTTAAAATTAATACTCAGCCAGCATTGCCTACTTCCCTTGCTTCGACAATAATGTACTTTTATCTGTTATCTTCGCCAACCCGAGCTGTGGTATTTTACCGCTGAACGGCTATATTAGGGAAATGGAAGGGGCAGGTGGAAGGGGTCGGACGGAGGACGGATGGACGGAGTCGTGGGCAGAAGCTAGTAAGTCTCATCCCATAAAAAACATTTCATGGAAAAAAGAGGCTGTCTCAAAATTCTTCTAAAACTTAAAAAGTTGTTAGACATTTCGTAGAGCCGTCTCAGGCATTCATTAATCTTTATTTAATCATCGTCATCATCATCATATCAGCCGAAAGACGTCCACTGCTGGACATAGGCCGCCCCCAAAGAGTGCCAAAGTGACCGGTCCTGCGCCACCCGCATCCAGCGGACTCCCGCAACCTTTACCAGGTCCTCAGTCTACCTTGTGGGGGGCTTTATTTACTTGCTAAATAAAATTTTACGTCACACCTGGCCATAATACGAGTTTTACTGCACGCTGCGCACAAACACCTGCGATCTGGGGCATTCACGAATTCACCGCCCTAGTTACGTAATGTACTATTGTGACTTGGTAATCGCACAATACTACATAGTTTTAGGTATGAAAAATTTCATAAATGCAGTAAAGTCTCATCATTATTTCTAAATTGGGACCGGCCAATTTTAGACCACCAGCTTCGTTACTATTATGGTTCAAAACCAAAACTAGATTAATGTTACTACATTATTTTTCACATTTTAAGCTCAAATAAAAATCTGGGGGCACGGCGGTGCCCCCGCCAAGTCGAGCAAAAAAACGGCACTGCCGTACCATCTTTTTTCGAAGCAGTTCAGGCCGTTTTTGACCCCCCAATAACTTCGTTGTGAATAAAACTGGAAGCCTGAATTTTCAGTAACCAAGCAGGCATTGTTTAAACATGGTATATTTCAAATTTCATTCAATTTGAAGCAGTAGTTTAAGAATTATAACTAGTCAAAGTTTCTTAATTTTGTCACTCACATATTCACTGAACGATCAACAAAAACACTAATTGAGAACATAATTAGTGTTTAGTGTTAAAATCAAGATGAAAATAAAATATTTTGCAAATTTCGGTCCAGATGTCTAGATACGCATAAATAACTTTGTAATCCCATATAAATATATAGGATTACATTTGCAGCGAATGGGAGAAAAAATTCAAAAGTAAGAATGAGACTGCATTCGTAATTTGTATGTATTGATGACACAATAACCTACAAAAAGAAGTAAGATCCCATAAAAAAAACATTCCATGTAAAAAAGAGGCCAAGTCTCGAAACTCTTCCACCGTAAAATCTTGTGAGATATTTCGTAGTACCAAGTCTCAGGCGACTTGGCAATTACACAATACTTCATAGTTTAAGGTGTGCAAAAATCCATAAAAGCAGTTAAGTGGTGTGATTGCCAAGTGGCAGAATTCTATTTAGCTGGCAAATAAAGAATAATGAGAATGCCTGAGACTTGGTACTACGAAATTTCTCACAGCTTTTTAAGGTGGAAGAGTTTTGAGACTTGGCCTCTTTTTTACATGGAATGTTTTTTATGGGATAAAACTTACTAGCTTCTGCCCGCGACTTCGTCCGCGTGGAACTCGTTTATATCCTATGTCCCTCCCCCAGACTCAAATCTCTATACCAAATTTTATCTAAATCAACTCAGCTGTTAAAGCGTGAAGGGGTAACAGAAAGACACAGGCAGACAGACCCACTTTCATATTTATAACATTATCATGGATTCGTACTGACTTTTTTTAAATATGAATTTGAATATGTTATAATTGCATTGCTACGAACACTCATTTAGTACTTGTATGTACATTCTTAGAACAACGGGATAGTTCCTAGCTTCACACCACAACTCAATGACGGATAGTACTACCCGCGTGTAAACAGGACGCGGGTACCCGTGTACACGTGTACACGTGTACACGGGTACCCGTGCGCTAATTACACGGATCCGTTCGGACCGGTCGCTTAGACCCGCGGGCGGGTTACACGAACACGGGTACCCGACACGTGTACACGAAACCCGGACACGACCGCGAGCCCTAATTAAAATAGAGTTGAAATATCCATAGTACGCAAGTTTTAAGTTATTTTCGGCTTGGGGTGAGTCTGGACAAGGCAAAACACGCTGACGATAGCTTATTACACAGGTAATCTATGTGGGGGGACCAGGTCAGCCCCGAGTCTATTACAAAACCTAGATATTTAGTGTGTTCTAATACCTGAGGGACAGAGATGCTGTTGATCTCGATGTTCAACTTATCTACATTGCATGGTGTGCCGCAACTGAAAATGTACAATGTTTGTCTTTTCTAGATTTAGGAGCATTCACTTGACTAAGTTTTGATCTAAGAGCATTGACATTGTCAGCTTGGACTATGATGCAGGTATCGTCAGCATAAATTACATACTCAGACTCAGGAGAAGCTGAGCTGATGTCATTTAACAGCACGAGAAAAAGGTTATTTCCCATGCTGGATCCCTGGATCCCACAATTTTCGCGTGGGAGGCACGGTGCGGAGTCTCTAGTTGCTGAACTATTCACCGGTATTTACGCCTTCATACTTATGATACAGGGTGTCCCAAAACTTTGCCACACGGATTGAAAGTACCTTAAATGTTGAAGATAGGAAACTTTATGAAGTCGTAAATACCGGTGACTGGTACAGCAACTATAGAGACTCCGCACCGTCCCCCCCAAGCGAAAATTGACCATTGGCAATTGATTGTAGAACCTTTTATTGCGCGTATTCCAATTTGACGAATTTCGCGTTTGTAGGGTGGCCACAGCGGGATGAAATTTCATGGGAGAGGGATGGCATTTGTGCATATCATGTATCACATCATCCTAGACTCGAAAAACAAATGCCATCCGATTTCAATGATTTTAAGTGCCTTTTTCTTAAGTTCTCGTATACCACCACTTTTTTCCGAATTCCAACTCTGACAGCTCGATAACCGCCCGGCCGGGAGGGATGGCATTTTTTTACAGTGTGAAGAACAAGCATGCCAACTTTCAAGCGGTTGCCTGCCAATTTTTTTATTTTTTTTTCATCGCTCGCTTACTCGGCTCCGGTCACACTAGGAGGGATGGCATAAAATGGCATTGTATAAACAGCGTACACACTTTCAGGCTACCGCGTTTCAATCGGTTGCCTCGCGGCAATTTTTTTTCTACCACCCCTCTCCTATTTCCGAACCAGTCACAGTTGGCTCAATTCGGGTTGCACAGGGCGGTTCCACAACTCTTCGGGAGCTCAAATACCGCGAGCCATACGGTTGCCTCTCCGACATTGAATTACGCGTCATTGATTTAACTAATAGATTTACATTTTGCTATTTTGTATCACCAATTAAGTAACGGCCTAAATATAAATGTGAAGATGGGACCCAAGATCAATATAAGAATACGAGTATGCCTGGTTGTCAACGTCAATGACTACAAAAATAGTATACCTACGGCTATTGTTTTTCTTTAGGAAATGCAGAATTTATTATATTTTTGTACGACTGTACCGTTATCTGCCAGTTCGCGTTTTAAGACTCTTCTTATACAACAGTTGCATTTTAGTAGATTATGCGACTGATCCATAATGAGGCCTAAAAGTACGAGTGTGGTTTTATGAAACGAGCGTCAACGAGTTTCATAATAGGATCACACGAGTGTTTTAAGGCGTAATTATGTACAGTTGCATACACTACTTTATCTACACACATATCATAAGTAGTAGTAAGTAACAGCAAAAACCAACCAACAAAATGACAACAGCAATGGCGGCAATTCGATCATCCGTCATGGCGAATGGTTTTTTTGAAATCATAGACAAACGAATGAAGTCCCTATACTCATATCACTCGAGATCAAATGTCGTGCGGTTTGTATTAAAAAACGTACTGAATTGACGTCTCGTATCGATAACTTTTTTAATATCTATGGATACTAGAATAGAGACCCACTTGAGTTTTGACAGCTGTTCCAAATTTAAACTCATAACGATACAAATTTATCAAAAATCTGTAGGTACTGTAATGACATTACAGTACAGATTTTACCTACTACCACAGATAAGAAAGTTCTCATAGTAAAATCGGTTGTAGTAATGCTGGTCATTTCCTACGGTTTCTGAACGCATTTTAGTGCACTAATATGTGCGTAGATAAAATACTATTACTTCATTGAAAATACTTTGTACTTTTGGTGGTCGCTAACCGGAGCTGTGGGGTAATCAACAAATAACGTAACGTTTCGAACGCGCGTTAGGACAGTCCAACTGTCATTGTTTCATACAAAAATTGACATCTAGGTCCTAACGTAACGTACGTACAATACGTTACGCGATCGACCTGCTGGTCGCGTAATCGGCTTAATGACCCCAGTGTAATTTTCAATTCATACGTGTAGTCAAGCAAATTTATTTCAATAATAATAAATAATAACATACATTTGTGCTATAATAATGTAAATAGGTATTTATCCTTTTTCACATAATAAAATTATCGAGCGCGTTTTCGTTTTCTGAGCCACTTGCACGTTTTAATTGGGCGCAATATAAAGCTTTATGGCACTTAATTAAGAACTTGTGGGCAAATCTCTCTGAAATTTCGTTATCATTTGGCGCAATTACTTTTTATGCTTGTTTGATTTTATCGTGTGAAATAATTATCACTCATAATCAAACGTTACGTGCCTGCCTGCTCTTTTGAGACTGCATTACTAAGTATGTAACTTATATGTGAAGTCAGAATGTTTGTATGTCCATAACTATAAGTTACATTGTAAAATGTTGTATTCATTGTTCGTCTGGACGCTGTACTTGTACCATAAAAAAGTTATATGGATGTTATTCGCTACGCGCTAAAGCGGCTCACCCCGCCAATCACTCGTCACGAAACTAACCTCTACCTACGCTTAGTTAGTACCCATTGAGGTGTCAAGATATATTTGAGGGTGAGCGTTGAGGTGAGCTTATAACAAGTTATAGAATAGGGGGGCAGGTATCGCAATCTGCTTCAGAGGGACAGCAGAAAATGGCGCCGGATGGGGTAAAGTAGCGTGCTCTTGTTGTGGAGGCCCATCTTGAACCAGTATGCCATTTATATACGAGGGAAAAGTGGATAGTACAGTTGGAAGGGGACGTCGTCGTCGAACTTTGTCTCAACAAATCCTCCTGAAGAAAGGTCATGTATGAAGAATGTCATGAAAGTGAATGAGGCAAGAAAGGTTTGGAAATTAATCCATGATGCCTACCCCTCCTGGTGTCATAAAGCTATTAGGGCTGGTGTCATAATAGTACATTGTGATAGAAGTGAGCTATGTTCATAATTACATCAGAGGCGGGGTTGTTCACGCGAGCCGCAGGTGAGTGTGATAAGAGAGCCGAGGATGTAATTATCAAAGCTCACGCGTTTCATACGACCGTTTTCAACACATTTGTGAGTAAAAATCTCTTTACATAAGATGAAGTTTTTAGAGGCTCCTAAGTAATTTTCTTTAGTTATTGATGGCAACAGGTTTTTACTCACCTATCGCCAAGAATTACCAGTGGCGTCAATTCTATTTATCACTGTTCTATTCACCACGAGTCAACATTTATGATGATAACCAAACACGCATTAACAATGCTACAAATATTTGAGAAATTACTAATAATGGCACTTAACAATTTTTTTTCGTAATGTTTGTGCAGGTCGCGCGCTGTTGTTAAATCGAAATTTAGATGAAATCTCTAAACAGCTAATAAAAAATAAAATAAATATATTCGTATTCAATACAAATTCGTGCAGTTAAGAAGTTAAGAAATAAATTTCACTAAATAAAACGTTTCTGTATCATTATCCAAGAAGAAATATTCATTTAATTTGTTTAGTCGAGTAAAAATCCATTTGCCGAAAAAAAATACGAGCCGGCTAGTTAAAGGATGCAACTGTATTCGTACATACATCTTGCTGCAAGGTGCCAACGTGTCTTAATCGGGATATAACCATAAAACACGAGTGTCGTAATGTTATAACACACGCGTGTTTAATACCCAGGGTTATTCTGCCTAAAAGCGACGCATATTACGTCGGTTACGTCGTTAGGGGAGTTACGAGCAAATGTGTTGAAAAGTTCATAATCAATCTCCCAAGATACGTAACTCCTTTTAGAATACGCTTACAAAGTTTCCTGCATAGGTATTCGTGCGAATACGCCAACAAACAACGCCGAGGATCTAACTAGTGTGGCATGTCTGGGGTGAAGCTAACAGATTTTATGGGATTTGCTTCGTTAACCTTAGTTGTTTCCGTTGTTGGACACCTAATTTTCTGTTACCATATGTTACGGTCTGTTGCCGCCATTTTCTGTTTAAATCTTCTACCAAGCCCTTAATGTTATTTCAGCGTGAGGTTCTTTCTATTAATTTACAAGTTTTACAACTCTGCAACTTTTTACCTAGATTGTTAATTTAAAGTTCTCGCAATTTTATACAACAAATGCATAGTGCCTACCGCAGTGGACACACTGAAGTTTCATGAATTAGGTGATGACGTTGCGAAACCTACTTACATCAGATATCACGTAAAGGCTAAAGGATACACGTAGAAAGAGTACGCCCTAAAGATATCTTAGACTAATCATATCAGTTTAACGCGATCCATTCTATTTCAGTGCAGAAAAATCAGTCCGTTACTGATGGAGTAGGTATCTATCTCTGGAGTATGGCTATGGTAATACGCTTTAGAATGTTACGTGTGTAAGCCAGTATGTTGTATGGTCGTCCATAGCATAGCATATACCTATGGTTAGCATGTAACCCAATTGGTTGGTAACGGTGAGGTCATAGGTTCACATTCTGACGGAGGTCGGCTATGCATATTTTGGTTGCATTTTACTCGGCATGCGTGCTACTGACACATGACACTTTTAGAGTTATTGTTTTGAAAGTAACTCTCTTTTTCGTGGGGCTCCAACAATTTTTTGGGTTTTCCAATGGAATAAGACTACTGATTCCATTTTGCTATTTTTTCCCCCATCTCTCGTTTCCGCGTCTTCATTAAGTAGGTTTTTTTAGATTTCGATTTCTTATCCCTTCTATTATATACATAATACACACAGACTCTACTCTCTTTACTCTCAGACTCACACTCGTACGAGTGTGAGTCTGAGAGTAAATTTACGTATGACCACCGTCTATTCACTTAGTCTTTTGTTTTTTCAACGAAATGTAGGTAAACTAAACCCGGATAGGTGTTTAAAATCATCCAGCTGAATAAAACTGCCTCGTATCTTCTACACATTTTTAAACGGTTCCGCCACTAGCAAATAAAGATCTGCAATGCTATGCGATATCAGTTTGTAAACAAACATTGCTTATCGGTCCCTACCTGTTTCCGACCGTTTCGCGACTGACATCACCATCCAACTAATCTCTGTTTGCTTTCACTGTGATCACTTTTCCCAAAATGTTGATGGAGGAACGACATGACCTAGGCACAACAATTGTACACGCGCAGGATCTCCCTGTCTGTTTAATGTCTACCCCCCCTCATAACATAAAAACATAATAATACTATAAAACGCATCTTTTAAATAAAATATGTTTGTCTCTTTTTTGAGAACACACAACACGTCAAAGTGACAAATAAAGACAAACGAATTGAGAAAAGAAAAGTGCAAAGAGCACACGGCGATTTTTAATTCGTGTTCAGTAAATCCAGTAGGTAACCAATTTTTCTAATTCAGTAATTGATGCCAAAAACTATTAACTTGCTAAAACGTGCCTTTTTTCCTGAAATTAAACTAAACTAGCGGCTCTGTGAGCTGTAGCTAGTTCTAGTCTGTTTTTTTTCGTCAACACGAATTGACTATAAATATCTATATAATTAACGAACCTGCTCACAAACATTCACGAGAATCGGTTTGCGAAATCTTACCTGTAGATGTAATGTCTCCTCTACAGGTTCAGCCGGACAGCAGCGAGACCTCCGGACACATTTCGGATGGATTTTCGGCCCAAGCTGAAGCATAGAACTTCGTTCGCTTTGCTCCCTCGTTTAATTAAGAGTTCCTACCTACCTAATAAACTGTCATTAGTCATTAGTAACATGCACGACAAGTAGACGTTAGAGTTTATTTACAATATCAATTTGACGTAGGCATCTACTCAATTTCATTAAATGTACATACGGTGACAATACATCCAGTGGATATTTATAAGTGTTGACATATTATCATTTAATTGAAATAACTTAAACAGTGATGTAATTGCATGAGCCCCATCCATTGAAATTTGTTTTGGTTGGTTATTAATATTTTCGACTGTTAGGCGATTACGTAACGGTTTGTACATATATACGTGAGGTAGATCTACCTAAATGTAATTTTTTGTATGTGAAAATGACAGTTCCTCAGTATTAAACTAAACTATTATTAAACAAACGGAGTAAAAATGCAATTGAAAGGCTGCGGTATCGATATTCGAAATTGGAACACAAATAACTGCCGTTCTCAAACATTATAATTAAGCGTTCCATTTTTTAAATTAAAAGCTGAAGTGCCGAATAGAGATGTCATTTTATTTGGGCAGCTGGAGGTACATGACAGATATTAGGAAACAGAAGGCAGCAAGGGACCAAATTATTTCAATGGTCTCACAAACCGTATTTACTGACACTGTGTAGTCCTCAAACGCTTATTAGAGCTACCGACTTATTGGAATATACTTATATTCTAATAATATTCGCTTTATATACTTATATGATGTGACTTGACTATCAATATGCCAACATAAAATGAAAGCTCAAGACTTTAGACGGCTTTGAATTTAATGTAGATATCTATCTTATAGCGTCAGTGGATAGTCACTTAAGGTCTTTTAGGCGAATGATATTTGCCAGTGGCAGTTCCGGTAGAATAGTAGTGTGTGTGTGTGTGTGTGTGTGTGTGTGTGTGTGTGTGTGTGTGTGTGTGTGTGTGTGTGTGTGTGTGTGTGTGTGTGTGTGTGTGTGTGTGTCAACAGGCAGTGTGCACACCGGCAGTCATTAACGGCTTTGTTGTTTCTTGTTTGGTTATCTTTTCAAATTCATTTAAGAACTCGATGTACGTTGTGGGTATTAAAGCTTATTTTGGTACCTGCATGATTATCATTCGTTTAAATTATGTGATTCGTCTGTTTTAGGGTTCCGAACCTCAACAGGAAATACCGGAATCCGTATAGGATCACTTTGTTGCCCGCCTGTCTGTTCCTTTATCTCAGGAACGCGTGGAGGTATTGAGTTTAAATGAAAATCATATATATAGGTACTCAGGTGTATCCGAGTATATATATGCTTCAAGGGACTGTACTTTCCGTTGACCTATAGAACTATGAAATTTGGCAAGTAATATCGTCCTATATACTACATAGCAAAAACTGAAGATTTGAAAATTATACATTTGTATTGCAATCATAAAAAATATGGTTTTATTTAAAGTGCGTAATCAATTATCGAGGTTAATCAACGTTATGCGCGCCTAGTCGGCTACTATTACTACTCCCGGCTGTACGGAACCCTCGGTGGGCGGCTCCGAGTCGCACTTGCCCGTTTTTTACATTGCCAAGTGCGGTTCTGTCGCATTCTCTGCTGCATAAAATGAAACAGTACTTAAAACGCAATGTCAGGCACTACATTCGAGTGGCCGCTGAACTGTTACTTACTTACCTACATTGAAAGAAGTGATCTAAATCCTCGAGTGTTAGGATGCTCAAGCTCAAGCGACGGTATCGCGACATCTCTTGGGAACTTCCCGTAACAATGAGCAGGGAGGTATTCATTAGCGAAGGAAAGTGACGGCTGACACGCGAATTATTCGCATGTCTTACTTTACCTGACTTAAAAATTATAATGGTCCAGTAAGTTCAAACGTAGTTAATACATACATAATTACAACGTTCATGTGTGGTGTCGGGTTAGAATAACATCTCATACAAAAAATAATCGATTTTGGCCGTTTATGGCCGCGTCCAAACGTTCAAGCGTGGTTCGCTGCATACATGGCATAAGCTATGAGATTGAGCGGGATAGACTGCAGTCTATCTCGCTTTATCATATTCACCGTATGCTGTCCGCCGCGCTCGGCCGTTTGGACGCACTTATACATGGTCAGTAGCGTCAATATTTTGAATCTGTGGCAAAGCAGTTTATTAAAAATCATGCCGCCAAAGGCCAAATTGAGCAATCCCTTCGCCGCCGTGGAATTTATTGTTGATTTTGGATGGATAATCTTTGTTTTTATTGGTGTCACCCTATTTCACAGACAGAAATTTCATAGAATTTCGTTTCTCAGAAAATGTTTCATAAATTATTTGGTTCATGTACTTTCAGTTCCAATATTATTGTTTCATAGACTATTTCACTTGGTTGAAACATATTTCACAGAAATTCAGTTCAATGTATATTACTATCAAACTTTTTTACTTCAGAAACTTATCAAACTGTAGAATTATGTTTCGTGTATTCTTGTTTCGTATACACAAATTTCATAGATTATTGTTTCATAGGAACCGTTTCATATAATATTTAGTTCCAGTTTTTTTGTTTTCAAAAATTCTTATGAACTTCAATTAAATTACAAGTACACAAGGATCAAGGAACCAGGAACTTAGTGGCAAAACCGACTCGGATCGCGGATAGGTTAGAAGACGGAAGCGGGAGCTTCGCTCCCGCTTTCGTCTTTGTGGTTATTTTTTTATAAAAGAGCGGAAAAACTTGTTATTAAAACTCCCATTTCCTTCTTTAACCTATCATTCTATGAAACGAAAATATTAAGCTTAATAAGATGACAAACAAAATTCTATGAATATACAGGCTTTGAATAAACTATTATATACACTAAATGTTATAAGGAACAATAATATATGACCTAAAAATCGATGACATGAATTTCGAAACATTAATAATCTCAAAAATAAAAAATCTATGAAATAAGCTTCTACAAAGTAAGTGCATTAGAAAATGATCATTCTATGAAATGATAATATGGGAAACATTTACTATGAAGCAAAATTCTACGAAAATGTAGTATATGAAACAAGGTACAACCGTTTTTACTATTTTCTCGTAGTCAAAGTGAAATTAAGTAGAGTGCATAACTCTGGTCCCTGTTTAATAAACGTTACAAATTGTAAATTGTAATTGTAGGTGACAGGTTACAATTTTACAAGTGTCTGTTTAATAAAAATTACGTCTTACAAATTAGTCATGCCGGAAAATTTACATTGTAAAATTGTACCTACAATTTTACAAACTCTGTTTAATACACGTTTACATTCTACAGGTGACAATTTATAGGGAAAACTGCTGCGAATACATATTTGTAGGGAAAACTGCTTTATTGAACACATCATTGTAACTACAAGTTTACATCATGTGTACTTATGTCCTTGCACGGAGGCAACTTTTTCGTAAAAGGATACATTTCACTTTGATTGTGACAGATTTTACGTTCAATTGCCAAATTCCACCAAAAGGTATTTCATTACATTCGTGTGGAAGTATATCGATTTTTTGAAGTTGTTAATGAAGTCACATATTTAGAATGAAAATATACTAACGAAGGTCATTTTTTTAAAGTTTTGCCGTAGGCACTTACAGTCTTTGCTAGAGAGTCTAAAGATTTCAACTGCTCGGTAATTTCCTTCGCCTTATTCATTTTCATATCATGAGTTAGTTTCTCACTAAATCTACCGAATAACTCTTCTTTATTCTCGTATATCAGAGACAGAATAGTAATTTTGTATTTGTTCTCCAGGACTTTAGTAATGCACCTCTGTGAAACTAAGATTTATAAACTCAAGAGTAAACAATCTACTCTCGTTACTTAAGTGTTTGCTACAATTACTTACATTTTATGTAAATTGCAAGTTACAGTTACTTATTTGTAAATACAATATTGTCATCGAAATCTACAGGCGTTTTCTACATAATATGTAAACCTTTATTAAACAGCATTTACAATCATAGTAATTGTAAGTTACCCATTTGCTTGTATTAAGTTTGTTACATATTTGTAAGGTTTATACGGTAATTGTTTAAACAGCTCATGTAGTAAAACTTAACAAATATGTCACTTTTATACAAAATTGTAGGATTGTAATGTTTATTAAATAGGGCCCAGGTCTAAAAGCCATATTACCCCTCGAACAATTTTCCCTCACTTCGCTCGGGAAAATAACCATCTCGTGGTAATATGGCTTATTTTAGACCCTTGTCAAACAATCTACTATTATTAGTTTATAGCTTCTGCCCGCGACTCCGTCTGCGTGGAACTCGTTTATATCGCAGCCGCATACAAACGTTTACCCCCCCCCCCCCATTTCACCCTTAGGGGATGATTTCGGGGATAACAACTATCCTATGGCACTCTAGGCTGGCTTCAACTATCTCCGCTTAAAAAATCACGTCAATTCGTCGCTCTGTTTTGCCGTGAAGGACAAAGAAACAAACACACACACTTTCCGATTTATAATATTAGTATGGAGTATGGATGGAAGTATGGAAGTATGGATGGATAGTATACAGTAGGGATTTAACGCGGGCTTATAACTCGCTCCTACCTAAGGAATTGTTCTTCCTATAAAGTAACTACGCTAAGAGAAGATTTGGGGGCTTCCTCGTAAATTGATGTAGGTACCTACAGGTGGTCCTTAACATGAAATACCTACAGATCATTGTGAACATTGTTCCAGACCATTAAGTTATAAACGTGTCGTCTGAAACGGACGGAACCATATTTATTACTTCTTTAGTGCACATCACATACCTAAGCATACAGTGAATGTCTTGACATGTATAGGCCAGGAGATAACACTCATAGCATTTAGTTACAATGTTGCCCCTTAGCTGACTTGCATGATCAAAAAAAAGCTGGAAATAACGGATGCTTTGCAATTTAGACCACATTAAATGAGTAAACTTATGTCGTTTTGCCTTACACTATGACTGCTGTTATGTAAGTGGTAGGATAGGCTCTTTACTAACACTAAGTAGTTACATAACTCCTTGAAAACAAAAACTTCCATTCACTGTTAAATCTTTTCTAAATAAAGCGCAAATATTCGCCGAACACGTCCTAGTTTTTTGCTTATTCCATTGAGACGTTATCGTCTAATCGTAATCGCATCGAACGTAAATACGTGTGTTTGCGCACGATTACTGCACCGAATAATATGGGCTATCCAACGACAGGTTTGTCAGTAACAAGTAGGAACCTATGGTCAACCAGCATGTGACTTGAATAATGTACTTAATATATTTTCAACGGGTAAATGCTTCTTAATATTGACATCATCAACATTTAACTATATTTCTATAAACATATACAACACATGAATACACCTTATTCTTATGGATTGTTTCATATTATATTACATCGAATATAAATTGAATGAAAAATTCCCCTAACATAACAAATAATAATGATTTACGTTTGTTAATGTTACGTTTTAAGCAGCCCCATTAAAAATTATATAAATTGCCTTGCAGACCGAAATATCCCCATCGAATCAATTAACTGCTAGTAGGTAATCATCCTAGCAACGCACGACTTATGCAATTCAAGTACTTAATGACAAAATTAATCACCAGCTTATTCACCACTAAACTAAAAACTGTTGGTCAAAAACAGCTGAACCACCGAACTCAAATCGCTGTAGGCGTGTTATCATTATTTTAAAACTCGAATTCATCACGACGTTATTTTGTTTTTTCCCCGTTTCCTTGCATTGTCGTAAGCCATTAAGGCTGTATTAAGTTAATACGGTTAATATAGGCTGGCGAATGGGCCACTATTAAAGAAAATTGCGAGACATGTTAAGCTGCTCACTTTGTCATTTTGTTGGGGCGAGATTGAAATCATTTATTAATTTGAATGCCTTTATACCTCCCATAATTTAAAGATAAGGATGTTTCATGCCTAGATTTGTGTGTTAGATCGAGAAGAACAGTATTTTTATTTTATTGAATGATTGTTCATACAGTATTTTTGTATTTTAACCATCAACCGAATAACCGAATACACTAAATTTCTTCTCTAAAAATGAAAAACATCCAGTTTAGTTTAGTATCAATATTGTATATTTAAATTGTGTACGGATATGGACTGATCTTGGAGTTTGGTTGGGGAAGGGGCTTGAAGTTAGGTTTTTGCTAGTTTAACTGACGGCACTTTTTTGGATGGTAACTTAATCTATCTGACCATAAATACTCTTAAGAGGGCGCGTACCGCCAGGGAAAAATCAGAAATCACCCGCGCGCCCCGCACCTGCCGCGCTGATGCGTCTATTGCTGCCCCGCTCCTTCTCGCATAGTATATGCCCCGACAGTCAGATGAAACATGATGAATACCTATGAATAATAGGCATGATGACTCATGTTCAAATTGATAACGTAGTGATGCTAAATGTATAGTAAACCATCAAATTACCGTAATAAAGTATAAATAATAAAACATAATTAAAATCGTAAAAAGATATGAACCTTGAAAGTTTAGATTTTTTTTTATTGTACAAGAGTAAATTTAAAGGTACCAATAGAATCCTTAGGCTTTTATAGAAACAAAATTGTACAACAATTATGTACTTAAAGGCAGTATTCCGCGAATGAAACAACAATTTAAGAACCTGATTTTCCATACGACGATACATGTAGGTACTTTGTATTAACAAATGTCGGCTGTGACGTTACGCCTGTCTGTCTTTCAGTATTAAGCGTTTTGCGCTGCCGCCAGCGAGGTTAATCTTTGTCTCAAATTTTTGGGTATTTATGTTCTTTAATTGTAGTTCCTCCAATACAAACATATGTTCCTGTCCAAAAACTGGTTCAAATGACATCATAAAATTTTTTTGTCATCATCCCTATTATAAAAAGTGGGAAGCAAGACAAAATCTGTACCTATATTTGAAGATATTATTTTCGCTATTAAGTCAGAGTTTCGAAAGCTATAACTGAAATATGACCTTCCGTTTTTTAGGGTTCCGTACCCAAAAGGTAAAAACGGGACCCTATTACTAAGACTTCTCTGTCCGTCTGTCTGTCTGTCACCAGGCTGTAACTCAAGAACCGTGATAGCTAGATAGTTGAAATTTTCACAGATGATGTATTTCTGTTGCCGCTATAACAACAAATACTAAAAAACAAAATAAAATAAATATTTAAGGGGGGCTCCCATACAATAAACTTTTTTTTACTGTTTTATAGATAATGGTACGGAACCCTTCGTGCGCGAGTCTGACTCGCACTTGGCCGGTTTTTTATTTACTAAATCACGTAAGGGTTACAATGGCTAGTAAAAACCTAAAGCAAAAAAAAGCCATAATCGAATTAAAACTTTTGTGAGACATGTCTAAAATACTACTAATAAAACCACGGTTAAATTCACGTATTAAATGTCACGACAGGCGACATGTTTCGAACTCTTCGGGAGTTCTTCTTCAAAACAATCATCGAAAACACTCATCCTGAAGAAGAACTCCCGAAGAGTTCGAAACATGTCGCCTGTCATGTCATTGAATACGTGAATTTAATTGTGAATTTATAAGTAGCATTAAAAAAACTGTTATATATTATGAAACCTTCGATCATGTCTATGAAAGTCAGATTTTCAGGCCACAATGTTGCAACCAAATTTTTCAATTCTGATCTCGGATTCCTGCTTGGAGACAATGGAGACGCTCTGGCCCTTTAGTTATCAATTTTGAACATACTGGTAGGTACTAAAGAAAAACTGCTTAATTGTGTTCACTTTTTTTAATATAAAAATGACCAAGTTCGCAGGCAATAATTGTTGGAATCTGCACCCTCGATAACCCTAAAAGCGACACCCGTGATGACTTCAAAGAAAAACAATGTCAATAATGTCACTACGGGCGACATGTTTCGAAATCTTCGGGAGTTCTTTTTCAGGATGAATGCTTTTGTGGCGGTGTCGCTTGAATCACGACAAGATTCAAGCGAAACCGCCGCGTAAACACTCATCCTGATGAACCCCCGCAGAGTTCGAAACATGTCGCCCGTAGTGACATTTAATACGTGAGTTGAACGTTGTATTTGTATTATTTCAACATGTCTCACGAAAGTTTAAATTCGAAAAACAATGTCCGCCATCTTGGAATTCAAAATGGACATCATTTCTCGAAAAGCCTGAAAACGTATGTTGTTCTTTAAAAAAAAAAGCGCATCGTAATTTACAACAAATATTTCAAAAATGAAAATAATGCGACCACTTTTTGAATTATTTCCGACTTCGAATTCGTATTTAGAGACCGAGAGGACATCGATTTTGAAATTAACCGGATTTATTCTCAACTAGCGATCCGTCCTGGCTTCGCTCGGATACTATATTAAATTATATTATACATATAAACCTTCCTCTTGAATCACTCTATCTGTTAAAAAAAACCGCATCTAAATCCGTTGCGTAGTTTTAAAGATCTACGCATTCATAGGGTACAGCGGGAAGCGACTTTGTTTTATTATACGAGTACTATGTTGTTGTAGTGATAGTGATAATCTTTCATAAAGTAAATACACGCTCGACAGAAAAAATGTTCGTGTAGTTTTGCATGTACTGCACAAATTATTCTAAGAAGCCGGTCGCCGGCCGATCGCTGCGTAATCTTATGGTTGTATTTTGAACTTTAAGGTCTACATGTTAAGGTCGACTTTTCAATATATTATTTCAAAATATACCAAAATATCTACTGGAATGTAATGAAACATTCATTTACTGGACGAATATACTGGGTCACAATATTATTGAAATAATTATGTTCACCGTGCTGTCGTGAGAGCACAGAACGTAGTCCTCTCGTCTCAGCGGAGCGATTGCGATTGACTCCGCCCGCGAACGGCAACAGAAGATATACCAAACTGCACGAAACATGCGACGGGATAAACAGTATCGCGCTAAATAAAAAAGACTTATACGCCAAATACGTTATACCTCGATAAGTCTGAAAAGGGACTACATAAAAAAACGCCGCTCGTCAAATCACTAGGCAATATCAAGAGCTAATACACTAAATTTTTACGTAAATTATATGCACGGGAACGGCACACAATTGAAATTAGGTAAAAATAAGACATGTTTTGGCGATTGTTTTCTATCGAGGCAATTTTGGTTTTGTATGGTTTTTTTCAGACAAATAGATTGCAAATATGAAGTAGTTTCTGTATGTTCATTTTCCTGGCATTCGCTTTAGTTTGTCATAGGTAAATATTCAATTTAAGAACTCCGATTTCGCGGAGCGCCCCCTCTTAAATCATCCTTCAAAAAACGCTCTTCCCATAATCAAGAAATTGACTACTGTTTAACTACAGTTTGCTCGAAAAGGTTACAGCATTTACATTCATGATGGATGGATTCGGAAATCTTCTTTATACTTTTTATAGAATAAACTAGTAAGTAATAAGTTTTAAAAATATCGAGACTATTAAGACTCGCCCAGACAGCGTTTTTTTCTGTGGAACCAATCGATTTGCGATGATTAATAACTTCTTTAGTAGCGAATTAAGTTTTTGTAATGTTTTGATGTATTTTACTAGGCCGGGGGCTAATTATTTTTTGAAGGGTAGTATTCAAGATTAGACTCACTTTATTTAATCGTATGGCGTACATTATTTTGGCCTTTAAAGTTTGTCACTCGCTTAGTACCACCGAGGGGACACGTGCAGGGTTGTGGTAGGTAGTGGGTAGGTCATGGCATGTGGCGTGCCCCAGGGGTCCGTTCTTGGACCCCTTCTATGGAACCTGGGGTATGACTGGGCCATAAAGGGCGCTCCCCTCCCCCGGACAGCAGTAATCTGCTATACGGATGATACCATGGTAGCTGTTCGGGGGGCAGAAATGAGGGAGGTTTTGCGGCGGGCGGAGGTGGCCGCGGAGTTAATGGTGACCCGCATAAGGTTGCTGGGGTTGCAGGTCTCCCTCCCCAAAACGGATGCCATAATCTTTGGGGGGAGGGGATGGCGACCGCCTGCGGGTGCAGCCCTAAGAGTGAGCGGGGAGATGGTCCAGGTTAGGCCCCACATTAAGTATCTGGGCCTCATCCTGGACCGGAGGTGGAATCTCGGGGAGCATTTCCGCCAACTTGCTCCCCGAATAGTGGGCGCGGCTTCGGCGCTGGGGCGGCTGCTGCCCAACGTAGGGGGGCCATCTGTCACGTGCCGCCGCCTCTATGCCGGTGTCGCCCGAAGCATGGCCCTGTACGGGGCCCCGATTTGGGCGGATCGGCTCAGCGCGGCAAACAAGGCCCTGCTTCGTAGGCCACAGAGGGTAGTGGCCATACGGATCTGCAGGGCCTACGTGACGGTGGCGTGGGCGGCGGCGTGCGCCTTGGCTGGCACACCTCCGTGGGAGCTAGATGCGGAGGCGCTGGCTGAGGCGCACAGGGAGCGGGTGCAGTGGAGAGTCACCGGGGAGTATCCCGCTCCCGAGGAGGTGAGGGAGGCCAGAAGGCAGACGCAGAGGAGGTTGAGGGAGAGATGGAAAGGCGACCTCGAGGACTCCCCCCTATGGAGTCCGCACCATAGGGGCACTCCTCGGGTCGATGGACAGCTGGTTGGATAGGGCTCATGGCAAGGTGGGGTTCAGGCTTGCGCAGGTGATGACCGGACATGGCTGTTTCGGTCATTACCTGTGCAGGATTAGAAGAGAGGATAGCCCCACCTGCCATGAGTGCGGCGCTGAGGACGACACGGCCCAGCACACCTTGGAGTGGTGCACTCGCTGGGCCGAAGAGCGCTGCACGATGGTGTTGGCCCTCGGAGTGGATGACCTCTCGCTGCGCAGCGTAGTGGCGGCAATGTTGCGCAGCGAGAGATCTTGGGAGGCAGTGGCCACCTTCTGCGAAGTCGTCATATTGCAGAAGGAGGCCGCGGAGCGGGAGCGCGAAGACAGTGCGGACGCGCTCCCGCTCCGGCGCAGACGGAGGGGTCGGGGACGCGCGCGGTTTGCAGCCGCGGGCCGCGTCCTCCCCCAGTAGGGCCAGTGGGTTGGGGACCCACATTGCACATGGCCCTACACGTCTGGGGGGAAGGTAAAGCGTCTCTGACCTTCCCCTCCCTTGGCGCGGGTGCCCTGGCGTAGCAGCCGGGGCTGCCGGGGGGCGTCGTGGTAAGTAATGCTGCATCCCACGACGCTCCCCTTAACGGCAGGTGAGGGTGACGCCGCTGGAGTTTTAGTGGGTAGGCTCCTCCCCTTCCTCCCCCTTGCGCGGAGGGGGTTACGGGAGGAGAGATCCCAAAGAAAAAAAGCGAGCGTCAAAAAAGAAAAAAAAAAAAGGTAGTGGGTAGGTAGCTCCTGCGAACACGAGTGACAGCTGTCCCCCCTTTGTCAAGTGAGTGGACAACTCGACTGTTAGAAGTTCTTAAGCCGCCCTAACTCGGCTTGACGACTACTGTCAAAGACAGGAGCCGGGATCAATTGCTTAGCGTGCCTTCCAAAGCACGGAAGCGCTCATTTATATTAACGCCAGCGCAGGCGCCGCTAGGCTATGAGCGCTTGAGACTTTAGACTCACTATAAAATACGTTTGTACTTAAGTATAAATAAGCGTCGTCCGTCCGGACTTCCGTATTTAATATAAAAAAAGATCTACCACGTATTTAAGCTAATCTTAATAATGGTAAACCAACTAGCTTCGTTTTTTCCGCGCCTCGGCAATATTGTACTCCCGACGTGCACAAACCTTTTTAGATGCCTAGACCAATAATGTTGTTCTTATTAATATTAGACAGTAGCGTCATCCTAATACTTACCTACTCTGTTCTATTTTTATATTTTGGCGATATATATTGTTGATTTGTAGTAATGAATAGTTTCTATAATTTCGAATGCATGTACAGTCAGCCAAGAAAGTGGTCTACCACTTTTGAACATTAACTTACACTAGAGTCGAAAATGGATAGATGCCTATTTTAGCTTATTTTACGTTCCAATTCTAATATTCGTTGTGCACTACAGTTAACTATGTTCTTTTCTATTGTACAAATTAGCTCTTGTCTGTCGGTAAGCCTAAGAGGTAAATTGACTTTCGTGGTAAGTACATTATACACATGTGCATTTGTGCATATGTATCATTGCGATGCGTGTCGACTGTTAATGAGCCAGCCTTTATTGCGGCAAAAACGGACAAACAGACACGTTGGTTATTAATAGATATTAATAACTGTGGCTCTTTAGAAAAACATCAAAAACAACATTATTAAACGGGTTCCGCATATTTACGTATTAACTGCCAGGGAGCCAACTAGCTCTCCCAGTTGGTATTACAATAATTATAATATTTAACAACTTTTGTTTAATACAGTCTAAACAGTTTACAGGTATGCGCATAAAATCAAAAATCTGAATCAAAAGCACCCTCCACCAAGACAAGTGACTAATTAAATTGTACCTGTATTTTCCACTTGCACCAAACCTCTGTGAAAAAATGATGTGAAATGTTGTGCCACGAAGAAGAAATTTTTTTACGAATGCAAGTCCTCCACTAAAAGTTCCTATTAGAAGCCCGACGCCGAAGGTAGAGTTGTTTGTAAAATCACATTTGCCTGGAAACATACATTTCAACAGAATTGATACTACTTAATCCCAATAAAAATAACAAAATGTCTGTCGAGTACGTTTTGTTGATGATTCCAGAGATGACTGATCGATTAGTGATTAAAAACCAATAGTACTTTAACTAATGTGTAACTTACATGAAATGCGTTTAATGGTTATTTAATACATGACATGAACTAAATTCAGAGATGAAACGTCCAGGCACTCGGAGTATTATGTTCTACAAATAATAAATACCAACATACCGATATCTAAACAGAAAACAAAACACTATACGCAAAAACCTTAAGCAAAGCCCTACTTGTATTTAGTGGTGACACCTAACCAAACATACAACGCCACACCTACATGTAAAACCTATAATTGATTTAGTTTATGTTACACTTGATTAGCCATATACGTATTTTTTCTCAAGTGTCAGTGTTTCCAGAAGGCCACATGTGCTGTGGGTCCCAATGGCGCTGTAGGGCATATCTTTTATAGTTTCATTAACGTCGCACATTGTCTACATTAAACTAGGAGATAAAAGTAATGCAAGGTAATGCGTCTACGCAGGTCAGCGCTTCCATCGCTTATGTTATACAAAATACATTTTATAAATCCATGAAACAAGCAACAATGAGACTTCTCGTGAGCGATGTAAGGCCTTCGTGGTGGCATTGTTTATGTGGTATTAGTGTACTGTTGAATTAATTAGAGCACTTTGCGGTCCGTAAAGCGCATTCATCATTCGCGTCGAGATGTGTGAAACGCCAAAGGAGTGGTGGGGTGGTGTCGATAACTATGGTATCGATATACATATCCATATTGGCGATTGTAACTTTTAGGGTTATATCTTCCATTTGCTTACTATAGTTTTGATTCTACACATGTATATAGCCTATATAGGTTTATGAATAAAAAGCAAACGAAGCATCTGATCGTTTATAAAAATAAAAATAAAAAAAACTTTATTGCCACATTTGAGCTTTACACTTTATTTGGTAGAGGCCTCTTCAATAGTAAATAGGTATTACGTAACTACATTGAACTCCTAAGACGGCAAAGTACAGAGTTTTTTTTGTACCTACGCTTTCTGAACCAAAGAATCAAATGTCGTCCCACGACTGTTTGTACGATACTATTACCCTCGGTTTTGTAAAGATCAGTTAGACCGTATGTCACTAAGAATTCACTCAGTTCAAACAATTAACTGAGTTACTGAAATTTGATAATCCATACTAATACTTATTATAAATGCGAAAGTAACTCAGTACTGTATGAGTGTCTGTTACCTTTTCAAGCTTAAAAAACAGCTGAACCGATTGAATGATTGGTGTATTACATCGTTTGAATCCTGATGAAGGACATACACACAGTTTTTTTTCTAAAAATCATTCCCTAAGGGGTTGAAATGGACGGTGGAAGTATGTAAGTACGAAGCGACGATATAAACGAGTTTCGCGCGGACATATTCATGGGCAAAGCTAGTAGTAAATAAAAAAATGCATCGATAATATATATTCTGTCTCAGCACTAGTCCACATCTGTGTCAGATGCGCGGCAGGTGCCGCGTGCGCATGTGAACGCCATACTAGGCGCGCGCGCGCAGCCTGATGGCCGCCGAAATCTAGTAAGTACATTACAGAGGGCCTACCGCGAAACGAAAACGAACTTCATTCGTGTATCTCCCTCCCTGTCGCACTTGCTAGTTCGAGCTACAAAGACGGAGATACACGAACGAAGTTCGTTTTCGCTTCGCGGCAGCCCCACAGGGGCGTTGTTTCTGCGGGTACCAAGAGTACCTAAGTAGGTATATCCGAAGATCAAAATATGTTGTCTCTATTTTGATCTTTGTAAAAGTGCGTGTCTGATAGAAATAGAGACAATTATACGAACTTCGATCCTCGATTACGTGGCCATGGCACACCTTATGAAAAACGATCCAAAACAATTAGAGAATAAAAAAAAACTTGAAAGGGTTTGGATTCATCAGGAACGCTTGGTAATTATTATAAGTTTGTGCAATCAAACCATTTTCAAAGTATGGTTTTATGTTTGAGAATACATTATTCGTTGTTGAAGAGTTTAGTAACTGATATTGTAACTTAAATGATATACATACGGAAGCGAGTAAACGTTGCATTGTTTTTGTCACTAACCTATTTAGAAGCTTTACCCCTAGCTTTGTCCCTACGTACCAAGGGACTGAATTTTGAATGTATACCTACCTACTTGAGTTTAATTGAGTTGGTAAGATATAAGACGGCAATTCCAAAGACAGTTTTATAAAAAGTTGGCCACGTTAAATAATCTCAACCATAGGTACAATCACTTGGAAGCAGACGTCATTGTATGTTATCTGTTGCGGGATCCTGTTTTGTCCTTTCGAATTTCTATTGTGGCAACAAATCATCCATTAGGACAGTCTGGGGAATATATTCTGGCGACATCATTAATTATTTTGATAAAAAATGACACTTTTTATTCCGTTTTCATACTGTCAAATAAAAGACAACATAATTTCGTGGGAGGTAGCATGATCAGAAGCCTTCTTTATTAAAAAAGTTTACAGCAATAGGAAAATAAAAAAAATGCGCGTCACTGTCTGTTAGCGGTAGCCAAGCCAAGCCTAACCCAAACCATTTTTACTGTTGGATGTGAAATTGTTAATTACGATCTCCAGAATACGCTAATATGTAATTTTGAACATTAATAGGTTTAAAAATACACAGTAACATAGCACAGTGGTACATCATCCCATTTATGGCATGTAAATTTCTTGTTAAGTGTCAATCAGATTTGGATTTGCGACGTTTATTCTCACATCAAGTCATCATCTTTGTTAAATTTTTCCCCCGTGGACATTAC
Source organism: Epinotia demarniana (assembly GCA_945867215.1). NCBI lineage: Eukaryota > Metazoa > Arthropoda > Insecta > Lepidoptera > Tortricidae > Epinotia > Epinotia demarniana. Next base: position 31,396,945 of record OX244260.1, read on the forward strand.
TACTCATATCTCTAATGCAAAACCTTTTTTTTCAAATTGTCTTTCTTTTTGCAGACTCTGTGTACTTCCATGGAAACCGCGCTACTGAATGCTCCACACTCAAGTACAAAACTTTACAAACAATTTAATTGCTCCAAACACTTTAAGCTGTGTGTTAATCGCTTAAGCCACGCTAAAAGCACTAAACAAGGTCATCCAGGACTCAAGAGGCTATTATCGCCAGGTGGGGCCTTCCTTTTGATGTAAGAACGAGTTTAGAAGCTTTATGGGGGCTGCATGCAGGTTCCATACGTAATAATGTTTTTGCTATCCTATTTATTACTAGAACATTGGGTAGTCGGACATCATGGCGTAAATACCAGAATGATAAATGAGCTCAATTATATCGGGAGATGTACATCGTGACTCCGTAAAATGATCATTGATGGCGCTGTGCACCTTACTCGTGACAATTTTATTTTTAAAAGTGCTGCAAATCTTATTCGAAAATGAAACATGTCAGAGAGCAGAGTTTTGGGCATTCAAGAATAATAGTAGATTGTATGACAAGGGTCAAACACCCCGGCGGCCACGTTTCAGTGCCATATGTCATCACTGGCAACACACACTGGTCAAAGACTTTCGTCTTGAGACACTGCGGAATATTGGACGAAAAGATTTGCCGTAGCTTCCCGAACGCTGCCCAGCCGAGTCGGATTCGACGATTGACCTCTTTCTCGAAGTTGGACCTACTTAACTGGATCGTCTGTCCTAGGTATACATAATCGTCTACAACTTCGAGCGTAAAGTGTCCGATTGTAATGGCAGTTGGTACTACATGGGCATTTGACATGATCTTCGTCCCATGTTCATTCTTAGACCAACTCGCTCGGATGCTTTACTGAGGTCATCGAGCATCGTACTTAAGTCCTCCATGTTTTATAATTGTTTCAATTTCATTAAAAGAAACTGTTTATTTTTAATGTTTTTTTATAGGTATAGGTCAGTAGGTCATGTCATGTCGCAGAAATAATAACAGAGATATTAAATTATGTATAAGGCAAATAATCTACTGTTAGTATTTTAAATTTAAATTACAACAACCAAATATCGAACTGTTATCTACATTCTAGAGCATTGTCAAAGTATTCCTAAGAGCTGATGCTCTTACTGATGTAAAAAATTGGTTGTTAATATAATAACAGAATGACGCCTAAAGTGCGCCAAGTTGAGTCCCGAAATGCAAGACTCGGGAGGAGTGAAGATGTCGCTGCGTGTATCAAACGACATTTATTATACAAATTGCGAAACATATTACAATGAAACAAAAATAAAGTAGAAACTCAATTATTTTGTTATCGAGTTCCAGTCTTATCAGAATAGTATTTTCAACTAATGCGAATATCGTGAATCTTACAAGAAATAGAGTTCATATTTGAGTAAAGTTTAAGCAAAATCGTAAGTGAGTTTATTTCAAAAGTGAAATTATATCTGTACTTCATTATTACTCCTATAAAAGCGTAGTAGGTTTTTAGGTAGGTATTTTTGACTTTTCTTTCATACAGGATTAGAGTTGTTGCCTGTTTTTCTCATCATATCGAAAATCAATGAACTTTGCGTAAGCACAATATTTCCGAAGATATGAAATTTTATTTCGTTAACTTACAAAATGTTAGGTAGCATTGTTCCTATTGGCAAACGTTTATGAAAAGAAAAAAAATACTTGTTGTTAATGTAAACAAACCCTATATCAATTAATTATTTTCAAGCCAGATTGTAATGGTGACCGACAGCTTATAGCCACTTGTAGCACATACATGTCTATAATCCTGTGGGTAACTAAATCTTTTTACCGACGATTTATCAAAAATTCATTCAGGAAATTTAATTTCCGGCGAAAATTCAATTTAACTGCAGTTGTCAAGTCTCCGGATCTAAACTGAAATGAAATCTAAACTCTCCGTTTTTTGCGTTCTGGGGTGATTTATCGTCATACCGAGGCGAAAAACAACTACTTTTGTGCAGATACTTGAAAATACCTACTATTTCCTGGCTTGCACTGCCCCGAAATATTGCTATTCAAACAAAAGGGAAAAATATTTGTCGACTGAGCCAGATTGTTCTGAAAGCTCAGTTGCCTAGAGTCATAGGCCACGTATGCCTATTATGGTCGCCGGTTCGAATTTTGCTCGGAACCAAACGGCTTTATCCTAATATTACCATAGACTAGCTCAGGGGTCGGCAAAATTTTTAGAGAAAGAGCCAGATCCCGGAAAAATTACAAAATAATAATTTCGGGTGAGTCTGCTGAGTGGATATGCTGTGTTTGGGTTCGATAAAAATAATTATATTTGCCTCGCGCTATATGCGATTTTTTTTGACAGATTTTCATTAAAAAAACGATTTGAAAGAGCCGCAACAAACCTTTCAAAGAGCCGCATGCGATTCGCGAGCCGCGGTTTGCCGACCCCTGGACTAGCTGTTAATTATCACAGCTAGTCTATATGCTAATATTAGGATAAATAAATATAGTATCTTTTAGTAACTGTCAAATTATAATATTATAGCGGGCCTAATTGTGTAATTGTATTACAATGGGTAGTACCGAAGTAATCTATTGCATGTTGTTAAAAGTTTCTACACCCTGCAGGGTCTATGAGAGGCTTTTATGTAATGTAACAACTTGTATTTTACCATGGTGCAATAAATGATGATTATGATTAGGTTTAAATGAAACGTCTGCGAGGTTGTAAGTTTAGTCGTATCTACTAATCCGATTTCAGAAAGTCATTTAAATTTAACTCCTCGGTCCCGCCTGTGTACTTTGTAAAACGCGGGAGGAGCCACGCGAGCAGGTAGTAGTAATACATATAATAATTATCCCGTTGCGAACATAAAGAAGCTGCGAACAAGACAAATACGGGACAAAATACTTTGTAGCTTAATTGAATATCCGCACGCTAGGGTTGAACGCACGTAGGGTTGTCGAAAGCATCGGAAAGGGCGGCCCTGAGGTAACGGGATGGGGCAGATGCAGTGTCGCGAATTGACGGCGTACGCGCAGCTAGTGCTACTGTCGACCTAAACAAATGTCGACAGTTTTGCACCCTATTGCAGGGTCATAAGGCTCAGAATGCATATAGCGGACAATGACTGCAGACTGAGCGATTGGCATTTTTATTGTATGTAAACTACATCTAGGCATACGGCAGTATCTCAAGCCAAGTTTGGAGGACGCAGTGTTATATTTTATCTACACGCATTTACCTTGATCCAAAATCTATTAGACCTACATTAAAACGAATGTTTGGATTTAGGTCTGTATTATTTATTAATTAATTTAACTCAGGCACTAACATACAGTATCAATATAAACACTTCGTGGTGTCGAGTAACCAACCGCGGAAACGTCGGAACTTGACTTCCTTCGGCCAAAATTAAATAGACACCCCCCCCCCTCTCCAGTAGGAAAAAGAACTTTGTACCTAGATAGGTAGATGTATTATACTATGTATTATACATGCTCGTATGTATCATGACTTCATGATGAATCCATCATTCAATGGAAAATGAATAGGTATAATAGGCGATGGACTCTTCCCTCCACAAATGTTCGCCTTTATAATAAATCTTGGTGAAGCTATTGCAGACCGCTGGGACAGACCCCTATCCGTTATAATGGTTAAGCTCAAAAATTATAATATCCTAAATCCGAGCCACAAGTATGTGCATTTGCGGGACTCGGCACAGACTCAGATATGTAAATCAAATTTTCGGCATCGACTACAAGGCAGCTACATCGCCCTAACCCCCCCTCTACATACAACTGTCCGTACTTTTTTTTATACTTGTTGTAAACATAAATACATGGGTGGTTTAATAGACACGCAGAAATATAGAAGTTATATAAGTATGCATTTCAAATGTAATGCGAGTACCTTTTATCCATACTAATATTATAAATGGGAAAGTGTATGTGTGTGTTCGTTTGTTTGTCCGTCTTTCACGGCAAAACGGAGCGACGAATTGACGTGATTTTTAAGTGGAGATAGTTGAAAGGACGGAGAGTGACATAGGATAGTTTTTATCCCCGAAATCATCCCCTAAGGGGGTGAAATGGGGAGTAAAAGTATGTATGGAGCTGCGATATAAACGAGTTCCACGCGGACGGAGTCGCGGGCAGAAGCTAGTTTATAATAAATAAAGATAATACGTCGGACACACATTTTAAACAAATGTAAGTTAAAAAAATGCTGAACTCTTTATTGTAATTTTTGGTAAACCATTATTTACCATTCAAACATAATTATATGTTTTTTTTTTTATTTATGTACATATATACATTAAAAAAACCTAGTAAGTACCTTAACCTCGCAACCAGCATCTGCAGTTTTCTTATTTTTAAGCATTTCAGTGGATGTCAAATACATCCAGTGAATACATCCGACACTTTGGCTCTCAGCCGCTGAATTGTCGGCTCTCGTCCTTCTACTAAGTTGACTTAAACAATAACATAACTGTACGTCGCGAATAGGGCACCTTGTTATCCCGCTTTTTTACATCCTGTCAAATGTCATGGCCGAGGGTTCTTTCTCTGCGGTTTGACAGGTTTTAGGGTTTATATATCTTAACGGCCGCCCGTTACACCGTTGAACGGGTAGGTTCAGAGTTTAGTATGAAGAAAAAACTTAGTATTAGTATATTATTATATTTACTATTGTCTGTTTACGAAAAAATCATATAATACTATTAACACAGCTGGAATATTCCATAATATATACTTAGAGAATATTCTAGAGAGAAGGCAGATCAGGGCACTTAGAGTCTAAGTGCCATGATCTGTCTTGGTAGAGGAGCACATATTCTGAAAAGCTATTTGCTCTGCTGCCAGCCTCCCTATTCTGCAACTTGTTTAAAGGTCACCTCAAAGCTCACCCACAAATATACCTTGACACCGCGATGCGTAGTAACTAAGCGTAGGTAGGTCTATACCTTGTCTATTTAACAAAGTTAGTACTAGAAAACAGAGAATGCACGTAATTGGTCAGCGATAAGGACGATGCACAGGCACAAGGTAGGTTTACATGTCTGTCAAAATTTAGTCAACATCTATCGCTCGTACTTACGGTGCGGACGCTTTCAAGTGCTTACTTTGGTTACATTTTTTTACCTGGCTCGTGTATTGGACTCCAAATTACATAATTATGATTTATAGATGAATAAACATGACATGCAAGGTCATGTTATCAATAAGTTAATTATTTGAGGTGCTACTAAAGTACAAGCAAAAATCACGAGAAATATTACGAATATTCCAACAAGCGGCATGTAAGCCGAGCCCGCCATCGACGTGCGATTGTTGACGCCCACTGGCAGTTTCTTGTCCCTTTAATTTTCATACAAAAGTGCAACAGAAAGAACGCTTTGCTAACTCTGTTAAATAGACAAGGTGGCAAGTAGAGAATGACAGGCCTGATCTTCCCCTTCTGCGTCAGTGTCGTAAGTAAATGGCCCAAACAACGCCGCAAGCACAAAACAAGTCGATAAATATTTATTCGAGTTCTCCAACCCCCATAAAAAACTATCCTATGTCCTACCCCGGGACTCAACCTCTATATCAAATTTCATCTAAAGCGGTTCCGGTTGTGTGTGTGTGTAAGTTCATAGTTTAGTAATAATTTTGATATCATGATTAGCGTTTCCTTAACCAAGACAATAAAATATAAAAACTTAACGATTATGGCTACGTGTGAATATAGTAATCAAATCGTTACTAACCAACCTCGACAAGCATTCGTAACACTTCATTAATTTTATAACTATCAAACTTATACCAAAATAGGTTTTTTAAGATAACTGAGTATCTAATCAATAGGATTTATGACATGATTTGAAATAATAGATGTTGACGATAGGTCATCGAGGGAACATTAAAATAATTAATGTAAGACATTTTGAGCCGCATTGTGTTATGAAATAGGTCTTGCTTTTATTACCATTTGGTCATTCGTTCGCTACTGTGTTCAATACGGACGGTCACGCCGTAGTGTTTATTACGAATTCGCAAAGGTGTGTAGGTAAGTTTGTTAGTCGCAAAGTGACATTTTTACGTATCGTCATGCCATCGTGTGCATTAATAGCGGCAGAGGAAAGTTTTATAACTTTATTCTGAAATAAAGCAGAACGGAAAAAAATCATTTGACGAGGTGCGCTGTGATTCAAACTTGAAAAAGCTTTAAAATGAAAATACGTGATTATGCATCGCATAAAAAGCAAGTTACTATCTAGATATTTCACTAAAAAAATTAACAAACATCGTTATTGTTTTATAAATACTATTGATTGACTAAAACACGAAAACACGTTAACCCTGTGAAATTCGGATATCTTATTCGAAACTCAAAAACCATCGACAGGGGCGTGGGAAAAGGGCCTCCTGTTCGACTTCTTTTTTCAAATCTTCATTGTAGATTACACCTGCTGGCCGTTCGCAGCTTTCGATAAAAAATCAGTGCGTTCCTTTTTGAATGAGCCTATCGTTCGCCTCGACGTGGGCATTTTATTTTTAAAGTAGTCGTGAGATACCGAGTAGGTTTACTACGATTATTAAGTGGTAGAATCAATATTCAAAAAAAAAAAATCAAATCATAATTTTTTCGGCATCACGAGCGAAGGGTTATTGATCATTATACAAATCATAACACGGGTCCGTTTTTTTACGAATGACCGCAGCACCATTATTGTTGAATAAAATTGGTGCTTTAATTCTGTGAATTAATGTCTAATGAAGCTGCATATAGAATTGAAAAATAGATTAATATGTTAAAAGTGGTGTAACAATCTACGAATCAAGCATAAATGATTAGATTATCCGTATTAAAGAGCAAAAACGTGAACCTCCGAAGCTGAAGGAAATCACACAGCACGTAGGTAATTCAGTGAAATGAACCGTAGCGATGTCACGTCGCTGATGCGATGAAACCCTGTTAACCAGCCGATATAAATACAACCTGCTACTTACTCAACGTTTATGGTAAGTTGAAAAACCTATTTTAGTTGAGGGGCAAAAAATTTGACCACCATTGAAATATTGTAACGACAGAGCAAAAAGGATGCAAGTCGTGTCCAGCGGGTTATTTATTTTCTTCTCAAATAGTTTCTACTTGTTCAGGATACTTATTTTCGTGATCGTAGTTAACTAGTTCATTTCAAATTTCAACATCAGCTAGCTTGTTTTGATGTACAGATGCCTACCTTACCACTTATTCTTATTGGCCGGGAAATATCAAAAGAACATATTAAAAACAGTGCATTCGGCCTGAAATCAATATTTTTTTGTTTCTATTTTAAGGCCAACCGTACCGTACCTACCGAATATGTTTTGCTTTTATAATTTGGTTTATATTATATGACAAACTCCGATCTATTGCATAAATATTGGCTCTCATCCCTCGGTTACAATCTATATTGTAAACCACGGTTTACTTTCCACAAGTAAACTGGAACGATGCAGTATGTATGTTATAAATATGTATTCATGAAAATATCAACGTCTCTATATTTTCAATTAAGTTTACGGCGATATAATAATATTTTACGAGTATCGGTGTACCTACCCGGTCGGTTGCCAATACGATATTAGGTGTCGAATATTTACGACAGTTCGTATCTCCATATACGGCGGCGACGCGTGCGCACCGGCCGCCATTATAGAGACGATAACATTCCATTTTTAAAATTGGAATTTAATGTAAACGACTCCCTGCGTCTACGCGGTCATATTCTTTATCAATACGTCATCTGTTTTTTTAAGAGTTATTTTGCGTTTATTACATGGTACTTACTAGCTATGTTTATCCTCTAAGGAAAGGGTGATTTAATTATATATTTTGTATAAATTTATACTTTACTTTAGATTAAATCGATATACGTACGGATATAAATATCGTTTTCATAGTTATAAAATATTGTTACGTAATTTTAGTCAGTAAGTATACAGTTTTTATATTCATGTTATTCATTAATGTCTTAAGTTGTACTATTATGTCTTTACCGTGTGCGACTTGGTATCGGGAAAAGGTGGTAGTGATAAATCTGATAATGTTGATAAATCCGGGTTTGTAATGATGGGTATAAAAATAAATAATATACCCAATTTCAAAGTATAATATATAATGTAATCACTCATTGTATATAATAAACGTTTTGGTATAATCTCTATATATAACTATCGTCTGGTAAAACACTTATTTGTTATAACCATAATATACATACATAACTGTCAAGTACCTAGTCTAATACATTGTTTTGATTACAACAGCTTGGTAACGCCAATAAGGCAAAGATAGTGTAGCAAACTTTACGCTTTGATAATTGTATTAGGTGGTAAAAAAGTGTTCTGTTCTGGCGCTTCGCCGGCCGCTGCCGCGGCACGCTCGCGCGCTGTAGGGTCGCGGTTCTACCTAACACTCCTCCTCGCTTCGCTCGTCGTCGTACTTACACCGACTGCCTTAGAGTCTACCAAAAACTATTATGCTAAAAACTGTACATTAGAAGAAATTAATATTATATTTCATGTTCATTATGGGAAATATGCATTAGACTCTAAGTATGGTATACCTATTGGGGAATAATTATTAGAAATACCTGGTTGAATTTAAATTCCGAGGCCTCCTTGCTCGTTCGGCAGCGTAGATACAGTTCTTAGGGCGTCAATCGAGTATTGACACCGTTAGCTATTATTATATTCATTTTCATGGTTTGGTTTCACGATTTTTTTCATCTTGACGTGACGGCGACGAGAGTTATTGTTTATCCTCTTGACGGCTTGATTTCCGATCCGCGCAAGGAGGTTAAATGACCGAAAGGATTTATGGCGTAACCATTCCCCCGGCCTCGAAAGGAAGTAGCTTTCAAAGAAAAAAAATAATTACATTACAACAACTACCATCCATATTGCTCAAAGAAAATAAAATATTACTTCTAACGCAACAGATTATTGTTTGCTGATATTAACAAGACACAGACAATAATCCATTAGTATGAAAATATAAACATTATTGAGAAGGTAGAGGGCATAACTTAACAATGGGTCGTTTAAGTATACCAGATTTGGTTTTTACTAAAGCCACTCTGGCAATCCCGTCCTTGCCTGTAATAAGTTCAGTTATTCTGCCTAAAGGCCACTGAAGTGGCAGTACATTATCCTGAAGAATAAGCACAATTGTGCCTTTCATGGCAGGATGAGAGGAAGTATTCCATTTCTGTCTAGTTTGCAACGTATGTAGATACTCATCGCGCCATCTTTTCCAAAACGATTGCGTTAATCGATTCAATAATTGATAGCGTTGTAAAAGATGATCAGATGTCGCTTCCGTAACTGACGCAGCTGGACAATATACTAAAGGAGCAACATTAAGGAATTGCGCTGGTGTCAATGCTGAAGGCCCAGCCGGATCAGAACTTAGAACGCACAAAGGTCGAGAATTTAAGTACAGCAAGTGTACAATCGCAAACTGGATAATGTACCCCAGGTCGGGGTGTATAGTACTGCAAAGTAAGTAAAGGTAATCACCCTTGGATCGGGTTTAAGTAGTAACTTCCCTAGGATGGGAATTCAGTAAAATTTACCCTTGGCTCGGGTTTAAGTAGTAACTTCCCTAGGATGGGAATTCAGTAAAATTTACCCTTGGATCGGGTTTAAGTAGTAATTTCCCTAGGATGGGAGGTTTGTTATCCAGCGTGTGACTGCACAGACTGTGTAAGACTAAGGGGTGGGTTTATGCAAGGGAGCCTACCATCCTACGTCCCTAAGTCCCTAACCTATCCTCGACTTACACCTTACACACACGTACACATGTAGCCAGGGATATCTGTTACCACGAGATCTAAGGCAACAGATGGATACCTACGGGGAGGAATAGGGTTTAGCGGAGGGTGATTTTCTCACAGCAGATCAAACAGACTCTGTTGATCAATTAAGGGCTTGAAGGCTTCGCCACTGTGAGAGGATGCTTTAAGGTGAGACCCTACACTCCCGGAGAGAGTGCAGGGTTTTAGGTAATAAAACACCAACGGACAATTGGTAACTAACTAGATTTATTACTCTCTATTCTTTATATACAATGTTCGCCTACAGCACACTATTACATATTTTTCTCAGTATACTGTAGGTGTAAAGTGCAAACTGTAGAAAAATGTGCAGAGTTATCTTACATTCGATTTTTATACTTGTTATTTTCAAATGTGCGGAATCTTATGATTTACTTAAATTAGGTTGATGTCGCAACCGTAGGCGCCTTGGAAGGCGCGTGATTCTGTTCTCTGAACAGCAAGTTTTATGTCGATTCCTATCCGATTCCTATCCGAACGATTCCTATCCAGGCGTGGTCCAATCAAATACATATACTCATTACTCCGATAATCTCACCAAATTTGTAGGAGCTAATACGTATTTGCGAGAGCTTCACACCTTCCTTGCAAACGAGTTCCGTGAGGTATGGGAGCATGAAATATCAGCTCATCGAATCATTTGGCGATTCATACCCCCAAACGCGCCTCATTTTGGAGTTTGTTGGGAAAGCAATGTCAAATGCTTCAAACCGCACCGTATATTTCGTACAATAGGTAAACAAATATTGTTATTTGAAGAGTTAATGACAGTTCTAAGTCAAATAGAAGCTTTACTAAATTCACGACCTTTGTGCGTTCTAAGTTCTGATCTGGCTGAGCCTTCAGCATTGACACTAGCGCATTTCCTTAATGTTGCTCCATTAGTATATTGTCCAGCTGCGTCAGTTACGGAAGCGACATCTGATCATCTTTTACAACGCTATCAATTATTGAATCGATTAACGCAATCGTTTTGGAAAAGATGGCACGATGAGTATTTAGCTATTTACATACGTTGCAAACTAGATAGAAATGGAATACTTCCTCTCAGCCTGCCATGGAAGGCACAATTGTGCTTATTCTTCAGGATAATGTACTGCCACTTCAGTGGCCTTTAGGCAGAATAACTGACCTTATTCGGGATTGCCAGAGTGGCTTTAGTAAATGTTCTGGGTTTTGTTGCTCCAGTAATTGTATTCGCCAAACAACTAATGAAAGAGTTGTGGTTGTTGAAAATTAATTGGGATGAATCGCCGCCTGATCATATTGTTCGCAAGTGGCAAAATTTCCAGACGGAACTACCACTCTTGTGTAACATTAGTATACACATTTAGGTGTCATTGAAAAAAAAATACTGAATACGGCTCTAGTATGCCTTCTTCTCTGAGCAATGAGCAGATTAATAATGTGTAAATTGGTAAAACAATTTAGAAATCCGGTTCGAAGGACCATTTTATGGGGAATAATTATTAGAAATACCTGGTTCAATTTAAATTCCGAGGCCTCCTTGCTCGTTCGGCAGCGTAGATACAGTTCTTAGGGCTTCAATCGAGTATTGACACCGATAGCTATAATAATCTTATCAATTTTCACGGTTTGGTTTCACGATTTTTTTCATCTTGACGTGACGGCGACAACAGTTATTGTTTTTCCTCTTGACGGCTCGATTTGCGATCCGCGCAAGAAGGTTAAATGGCCGAAATGATTTATGGCGTAACCACCTATTACATCAAATGATCATTATATAAAATGATAATTTTATCATATGTAAATTTATTTCTCTTCTCTTCTCTTCTAAACACTTAGTAAGAGTCAGGTAGGTAGTTAAATTATCTCGCTTTCTCTCTTGGACTAGTAAAGCCTGAATCACAATGGCGCGCCTTACGGTGGCGGTTAATAGTAAACTTGACTGTTATTGACACTGATTGTATAAATACAGTTTATTGCAGGCCGCACTAGTATGTAAAAGGCTGCTTATCTTTAAATAATCACATTATTAATTATCATTTCAGTATCTTATACTTGATTGGTGTTCCCTTTCAAATCTCCGTCTCACGTTCAAATCTCACAAACATGTTCTTAATTCAAAATCCCAAGGTCAAAGTGAACCGGAAGCGGCACAATGCGCGGGATCCGCCGGATACGGAACCGCCTGCGCGACGGGAAGCGCAAAAACGCACAGGTTGCGCGCTTGTTCGACACCCGGACCCGTGGGTAGCTGAGAGCATTCTGATGGTTTATTATTATTCAACTTGCTTGAACAAAGACATCATGCAATCTTTGATGGAAAACTACGTCTTAAATCCCAATATGCAAGTAGGAAATAAAACTGGTTTACTAAATTTATTAAATTCTCAAGTGACATAAAATAGGCAAACCGGTAGGAATCGACATCTATGGACGCTATGCCACTGACGCTAAGGAATCTGAATCTGAACAAATCGTTTTCGCTAGTGCCATTTCAGTAAAGTGCAGAAGCAGCAAAGCAGCTGAAAGGCATTGCCGTATATAAGATGCATTGTTTTTTTTTAAAGAACTGACGTCTTGATTAAAAACACATATTCAGAGGATTTGCCAGCAGCCATTCCGGTGATGGAATGAGCTCCTGTCAAGGTTTTCGGAAGACTGACAGACTGAGGACGATTCAGGATGGGATTCTTCATATAAGGACTAGATTCTAAATGTGCACATTAAGGGCGGGTTGCATCGACTTACGATTACAGACCAATCAACGTTAAATATGGCGCTGACAGCTGTCAGTCCATAGAAACTTGTCAAACGTTCCATACATTCAGATTTTAACGAACATTTTGAACGAACGAATTTGGTTTGGTGCAACTCAGTGTGAATATCGAAAATTTTGATTTTTTAATGCTTATGGAATATAGATCAGTTACGTGTATTTTTTACCCGATCATCGGCCAAGTTTCAGTGTCTCATCACGGCATTGGCAGTGTTTATCCGCGTCAACAATAAAGCGCTGGCAGATGGCAAATGACTACAAAGCACTTGTGCCGAACGATTTATTTTTTCCAACACCATATGCACTGCGATTCGGGAATTAAATCTACCTTCTAAGCGTCATATTTGCATCCTAGTGACATATGTCTGGAAATCACAAAAACTTGAGATTTTAGAAAAAATCAGAGAAAAAAGGTTCAAGGAGCGACAGATGTACGAAAAGAAACATAGCACGTGCCATCTGCCAAATCTTAACGCACACACTGACAGCGCATAGAAAAAGGTCTAAGGAACCCACACACGGGCAGATATCAAGCACGCGCGATGCGGCAGATGTTGCCATCTTTGATTGGTTCTGCTGTTTGCCTTTGAGACTTCCGTACAGTCAACACAATTATGATCGGATAGCGAACGTTCTGAATAAAACCTACCTTATACCCTGGACAATACAGTTGAAGGCATTTTTTACACCTTTGAAACATGGCGCCGACTGTAGGTTCTACAAGAATATGAGTTACTGACTGGACACTCGACACAAATGATTTATTCTTCAGTAGCCATTTGTTCACTCGAGAAACGTCAATGCATTTAATCGACCTCGTCTAGAAAGCACCAGGTGTAACATCTTTAATGATTTCTACTTTCTCATTATTAATCATCAGAATTGTGTTTTGGTTTTCGTACCTACGCGTTATCATTGCTTAATGCGTTTATCGTGTTTTACGTTTTAATCGTTTTATTTATACCTATGTAGTTAATGTATAGTTGCGAAGCCTTGGATACAAAATTAATATCGATGTTGCGATACTTAGGTAAAAGTTTAATAAATAGGGTTCCAGTAAAGTATATCAATAATATTCGGTAGGTTATTCAAGTGCAAGAGTAGGTTCTTGCACATCTACTCGTAAGTACATAATTGGTCAAGGGAAACAATGAATTCGTTCTAAAAATAATTATTTGGCTTCTCAGGGAAACTAATAGGAAGTAATATCTAATAACGCGGAGGTATGTAACATAAAAAGCTTTTATAGCTATGGACGGTGCAGTAAATCTTAAATGTTAAGGTACTTATTTTATTTTAGGGAACAATACAACTTACTTATTAATTACTTACTTAGTAATTACAAAAAATGTTTGTTGAACATCTGGAAAGTAAGTTTTCGCCGACTATTTTGAGAGGTATTTATTGGAACTAAGATATATAGTTTAAATACCTATATATACCTATTATACCCTATTATATACCCTATTATATTATTATACCTATTATATTACACATATATATATATATCTTAAATTATTGTACCTTACATAATTCAAGTAGGCAAAAAAAACCTTTTTCTCTAAACACCGCCGTTTTTCTACCCTTCTCTTCTATTAATCTTTTTTTAACATAAAAAAACGATTAAGACCCAGAATAGGAAATCTTAAGACGGCTTTGCTACCTGAACGGCAGCTGGTTTAAATCGATATGCATTTGGTCTTCCTCTAGCACGCGCATAATCATATTTGTGTCTCTCTCGTGATAAGGTTGTATGGAGCATTGTCTGGGATTGTTCGAAGCGTTTGCGCACTTATCTAAATACAGCTTTATATGGTGTACTGAGTCTTTGTCAAGTCGTTGATGTCGCTTAACTACCGGGTCTATGTACATAATATATACATATATGTAATACACAAGTATCGTCATCATCACACAAGTATGTGTATTTAGGTGGATGCGTGCTTACATACCGACAACCATTCGCATAACCTTTTATGACATATAAAGATTTTACGTAATAATACATGTTTGTAATAAATTACGGTGGGTCATTGAACGTAGAACCGATGGCTGTTGGCCCGGCCACGGTACTGGAAGTGGGCAGGCCCCCTGATGACCTGGGCTGTTATTCGCTACAGCCTAATAATGCGGCTCGCCCCGCCGGTCACCCGTCACGAAACTAGACCTCTACCTACGCTTACTTACTACGCATCGCGGTGTCAAAATATATTTGTGGGTGAGCGTTGAGGTGAGCTTTAAACAAGTTACAAGAATAGGGGGGCTGGTAAAGGTCGCTGGTGAGCGGGAGTCCGCTGGATGTGAGTGGTGCAGGACCGGTCCTTGTGGCACTCTGGCGGAGGCCTATGTCCAGCAGTGGACGTCTTTAGGCTGATAGATGATGACGATATAACGGTGGTATAGTAAACAAGCGTACGTCCTAAATACCTGGTGCTAAGCGGAGCCCGTAACTTCTGAGCGTTGCGTTTGGAACTTCAGAGGACCGCTGCGGATCCTACATTGATAGAGGGATTCGCTGTGTTGACAGCAAGAGACTCATGCTGGTCCCTTATTCTTAGCTCTGATCTTACTTACCACCAGAAACAACACACAAATAGAGCACACAGTTTTTGAAAATTAATCTGTCATTTTTAGCAACGGTGGCCGTTTTGTTAGACAACAGCCGCCTAAATCTAATTAAATTAGAATGAATGCGGTTTATGAACATACAACAACACATTCTATTACTTTTGACTTTCCAGTGCCTTTTTTTTGCTTTTGAAATATTAAATATCCAGGCTACTATTCATATGTCACATTTCAATTCACAATTATTAATACAGAAAAGGTGAATAAAATAATATGTAGAATGTAACATATCCTTGATTTGGTCTTTCTTAGTATACACGTGCAAATCCCTGCCTTTACTTAGTATCTTCAACTTTCCAAAATCAAAGCCAAACAAAATAATGCTTTAATGACATGGAATAAGATTCGCCGTTCCAAATCACAACATCGATCAGCTGATTCCCATGGCAAAGCGCACGTGTTCGGGTCAAATTTGCAAGTTTTTTCTTAAATTTGTCTTGAAAGAAACTTTTTTCTGTTATTTGCGCAAGATTCGTGGGAACGAAATCGTCCACCCACGTGCTTTACCTGACTAGACAAATGATGAATGTCATGCGATGTCTATAGTACCTACAGAAAAGAAGAATTTAAAGATTTCAATGAACATAATCTTGCAAATAGTTTTGGCGTTCGTATTGTAGGTAAGCGAGATGCGAAACTTGTATGAAACGATATGAGTACTAGTTTTAAACACATGTAAGTAGTAAGCTAAGTTTGTGGTTATGAAATACCGCAATTTAAGGATACTGACAAGGTCTGAAAGTTATTATTAACAGCCACGGGCACTCTTTACCTATCGTGACAATATCCTTTTATTAGTAATCCAAAATAATCCTTAGTTTTTTTATATTAACAGTTGCAACTGAAAAACGTTCAAAACTAAAAGACAATGTGTTGTGAGTTGTGATACATTACAATTCGACACTGGCGCGGTAATAACTTTTAAGTGAAAAATGCCAATATTCATTAAAGTTCAATAAAATTGATAAACGTATATATATTCTCATTTACATTCATTTGAAATTAATGCCAAAATCTGTTTAAAAAACAAAATCAAAACTTGCATAATTGAAAGTGATAAAAAAGTCATAAACCACTCATAATTAAATTCTTAAGAAGATGCCGCAGTCTGGGTATTTTACGTAACTCTTATTAGTATCGAGATTTCTTTCAAAGTGTTATTAATAATAATATGCAGACCAGATAATGAATAAAGGTGAATTTACCTACACAAATATCAACTGCTATATAACCAAATTATATTTACTCACCAAATCATAAATAATAACGTCTATGGTTAACTCACCGTGTCCAAACACTACTATGGTACACTAAGTTTGCTTGCAATACCGAAGCTCATACCGATGGCGATCGAAAGTTCATAATTCCTACCCCATTTTTATTAAGAACAAAAATGTTAAGTGCTCTTCATTAAAAGAAGGATTATCTTCACATTAACTGTTCAGTGATACATATATGACGCCGATATCCTTTCTTTGACCATTCTTATAAAGGTACCGTAGATTGCAGTTAGACCGAAGTCTAGTATCCTGGCGCGCCAGCTTGGAAAAGCCTTTAGGAGAGGAATTTTACATTGTCTTAACAACAGCACGCGATATCAGCCCTAATTGTTCCCTAAATTACTGCCGAAAATTTGATCACGGTTTACCTAACACGCTCCTCCTCGCTCCTCTTCGCTCGTCGTCGCGCCTAACTGCACTCCATCAGGTTTCAGTTATGCTTTCTTGTTCTTTGAAGTTAAAAGTTGCCTAGTGTATGAAAATGGAGCTTTAGCACTGATGTAACGTTACACGTTGAATAGTTATTGGCCTAGTGAAAAATAAGTCATTAATCATTGTATTGTTCTACTCTAAATGAAACGTTATACAAAAAAAAACAATAGTTGGTTGTCAAAGTGAATCATTGGCGAAAAGTTGATTGGCGAGTGAAACTCGGACAAAAATTGTTCGGAGAAAAGGCAGAACACCCCCCGATAATAGTACATTACGTAACTAGGGCGGTGAATTGATGAACGCTCCAGATCGCAGGTGTTTGTGGCCCGAACCGAAGGTGAGGGCCATAAATATGCGCTCTGGGGCTTTACGAATTACCGCCCGTGTTGCGTACAAAATTTTACGTCTTCACCTGGCCACAATGCGAGTTTTCCCGTACGCGCAGCGTGCAGTAATACTCGCATTATGGCCAGGTGTGACGTAAAATATATTGTTGATTATTGAGTTGAGAATAATATACTAAAAACTATAAATTACCCTTAAACAATGTTATCGTCGCAATACATAAACGTCAACATCGTGATTTAAAAACGGTTGGTGCGAGAAGTGCCCAATAGCACGGAATGGAATGCAATAATTATGGCGCTGTTTATTTAGAAACTAAGTAGCTATTCTCATTCCAATGAATTAATAGTGATTGAGAATTTTATTGACCAACGGTTTTCGTAATATGTACCTTTTGGTGTCGCAGCCGGGAATATTGCCGGTCCATCATTGCAGGCTGTCATCTTCTGGAAATATTGCTTGGAGCGGGAATGCCAGTCGCCTGGTATTACATGCAAAGCATGCAATACTAATATCTAATAATGTAAAAAGTATTTTTGAAAGTAGCAGAAACCAAAAAGTACCTACCAGGCACCAAATATAACGCAGATAGACGCGATTCGGTACCTAGTAGTTTATTAAATATTATTTTAATATTTTTGTATTATCCTCGACAATAGCTCCAGGTGACGCCGCATCTATAAGAAACGCATTACACCCCAGAATAAGATTCGAACGGTATTTCGACTAGCAAAACCATGGAGAATAGATCACTATACAATGGGACAATGCAAGGACGAATTTCGTTCACTCCATTAAAATGCTATTACAAACACGCGTGCCTTTAAAATCTACATTCCAAGTGTGCTCGTTCCCTTATGTATGAAAATTTAAGGATGATTATGCCGTGGCGCGGGATGTTTAAAAGAGCAAAAATATGTTGATTTTGCGTTTTGTAGGAGCTTTGAAATGGATATGGATGTATAATGAGTAACGGCTGTATTTGCATCATAATTGATGAGAATGCATTAAAATAACGGTGGCATTGGAGGAATACATAAACTTAAAAAGGATTGTACCGACATTGAACGTTCCCTGTCTTACCCCTGGACAAATTATGAAAGTCCGTGCCAAACTAAGTACTTCTAGTACACTCAATTAGTCAAGAAAGAGGCCTAACACTTTTCGACTCTATTATTAATTGTGTGATATGAGAAGGTTCAAATGTGGAAATCACTTTCTTCGTTGACTGTACACCAAAATAGTGGTAGATGTTAACTGATATAGAATCGGGAAATCTTATCGCTTTTCGATACATATTACATCTCATTATGTACTTTATTGAATCGCTTTACGATCAATACACAAAACCAGGGGTCCGAAACCACAACAATCGATTGTTGACCCGAGATCATATCGATTTCTTGTGATCTATTGAGTTGCAGGATGCGTCTCAAAAAATAAATGGGGGAACACGCAAGGGTGATTTCTCGTGGTATTTAATAGTCTTCTTGGCTTTGTACGTGAAGAATACGAAAAATATAAAAACTTACGTTAAACTATGATTTTACGAGAAGTTTAGTCGAAGTTGAGGTAAAAGTAAAACATGCATATATACTTATTGCTTCTGACTGATAACTACTGCTTGATGGCAAAGCAGCTCAAAGAGATAAAATATATTTCTAATTCATATAAGTCTGACGACGCTCACATATACTTGTAGTAGGTAGCTATACCTACCTACGTTCGTACATATATGTAAGAATGCCTAAATACAACGAAGCTTCCAAAATTAAATGCATCATAACAACCTCATTCGCTTAGCACACTGGCCAGAATTTCAAGTATTCCTCAAAGACATCTGCAAGCAGGCATCTTGGAGCACTAACATTCTATTTTTACATGCTCGAAACACAAGGAAAGCACCAGATGCACGCAGCAGGTACCAAAACAGCCAGCTTCATGTTGCAAATTATATACCTCGACTGAATTTAAAGGTGACCAGTTTGCAGGTACATTTACGAGAGAAAGGGGCCTATCTAAGTTGGTTGGACTACCCTGAAAACCACAGCTTGCCACGACAGATGTATTACACCGGCACAAGGAAGCCATACAAAAAGAAGCACGTGCTGGCTTGAAAAAAATCGCATGCGGGCACAAGTTGGCAGTCATATTGCACCTTTTGGAAAAAACGGAATTAGTCGCGCGTGATTTTCGGACTATTTTTGGCGTTCGGCAGCTGTTCGGATTTGCCTTCCGCGTTTGTGATTTGTCATGATTTGACATGTTGTACTGTAAAGTTGTTACTCAAAGTGATTTTAGTACGTGCCGCCAATATAGTTATGGCCGGCACCTTGCTTATGCCGACAACCGTAGTGGTATTATACCTACCCTACTGTCTATCTACAAATGGGCTGTCGGAAACGATTGAAATGAAGTTTACGTACACATATATAATTTTATAATATCATCAACATTTTTTTTGCCTTATATGATGTAATAATAAGTAAGTAATTTAAATAATGTGATGTGTAATTTTATAATATACAGAGGCTTAAAAAGGCGAAATTTTATCCAGATTGCTTTCATTCCAGTGAAAATGGCAGCGTTATATCGGCGTTAAGATACCTATATGTATACAGTTTTAATATGGATATATTACTTATAGTAGGGCAGTTTCAAGTGATAATGTGGACACGCTGGACAAAAGCACCAAAAATTTTTTCAGGTACTTGTTAGGTCCATAGCTTTAAGTTTTTGATAGAAACCAACTCCTCCGTCAGCCATCTTTAATTTTACGGCGGCCATTTTAAATTTTAGTTAATTTATCAAGTTCGAGTTATCGAGTTCTATTTAACGTAGAATGACAAACTTAGTGTCTAAATATACATATTTGGGGTCAAGGAATTCAACTAGATAGTTTTTAGAGTCGAGTTCCCAAAAGATATCAAACGGAACCCTGTTCTTGAGCTTCCGCTGTCCGTCCGGCTGTCTGCGTATGAGCAATAGCTAGACTGTTCAAATTTTTACAGAAGTAGTGTTTCTATTGCTGCTTTAACATACATTCACAAAAATAATAAAATTAAACAGTGCTCTCATACATGAAACGTAATTTTATGGCGTTTTTTTGCCCGCCCATAACAATCGGTATATATCTAGAACCGTAATATGTAGATACTTGAAATTTCCGGAGATTATGTGTCACTATAGCCTCTATAATAACGAGTAATAAAAGTATAATAATGTTAATATATAAGTGGCAGAGTGCTCGAACAAATTGTCGTAAATGTGGACACGCTGGACAATACCACCATATTTGTTTCAGGCACTTATTAGGTCCTTAGCTTTAAGTTTTTATTAGGAACCAACTCCTCCGTCGGTCATATCTAGTTATAAGGCGGCCATTTTGAATAATTGTTAATTAATTAATACCTCGAGTTCTAAGTCACATAGAATCACAAACTTGGTGTCTAAATATACATATTTGAGGTCAGGGAATTCAACTAGATAAGTATTTTACCGATATCTCAGTTACTAAATTACTTGTAAATACAAAATTGGTGTTTTTTTATATATACAGGGCGGAAAGGTAAAACGGGGCAGTAAGGGCAGCTACTAGATCCCTTGCCGCCACGCAAAACGGCATTAGGATTTCATTCCTAACTTTTTGAGTGATGACAATCTACATTCACAGATTTGTGAAAAAAAGTACAGTCAGCGAGAAAATCATCAATTTTGACTATTTTTTTAATGCCATTCGATCCCATTCCTATTAAGGATCAAAATACTCTTTGGGACCGACTAAGGTTTGACTACTAGAACGCCCAGAAATCAAAGAAAGCTTTTTCCATACAGTTAGGATGGGAATCCCAAAGCTAATATTGCAGAATTAAAAAAAACGTAGGTATTAGAATTTAAATTTGGAATTTTATTGGGTATTTAAGGACTGATAAGCATAAAAAACAACATGAGTTCTAGAGATATACCGATTGTTATGGGCGGGCAAAAAAACGCCATAAAAATAGGTTTCATGTATGAGAGCACTGTTATTTTTTTTATTTTGTTGTTTTGTGAATGTATGTTAAAGCAGCGATAGAAACACTTTAATTCTTTGAAAATTTGAACAGTCTAGCTATTGCTGATACGCAGACAGCCGGATGGACAGCGGAAGCTCAAGAATAGGGTTCAGTTTGATATCCTTTGGGAACTCGACTCTAAAAACCATCTAGTTGAATTCCTTGACCCCAAATATGTGTATTTAGACACTAAGTTTGTCATTCTACGTTAAATAGAACTCGGGTATTGATAAATTAACTAAAATTCAAAATGGCCGCCATAAAATTAAAGATGGCCGACGGAGGAGTTGGTTCCTATCAAAAACTTAAAGCTATGGACCTAACAAGTACCTGAAAAAAATTAGGTGCTTTTGTCCAGCGTGTCCACATTTTCGACAATTTGTTCGAGCACTCTGCCCCACTATTATGGCTACCTCATGGATAGGACACACTCCAACTCAAAAAGATATAAGTACCTACTATTTACGATCCGCAGCAGCGAAACACTTCAGTGTTTATACTCTAATGTCATTTGGAGCACAAGTTCCTGTTATGTCACAATTTTATACACTTGCAGTACTTGGCAATATCTGCCCTTCGATCAGCAAGAGAGCGAAACCAGTGTCTACACTCTACATAATCACCGGTAGGTACAGCAGGAGCATGACACTCTTATGTCACTATTTGTACACTTGCAGTACTTGGCAATATCTACCCTTCGATCAACGTGAGCGATCACAAATATTGTCCCGGAAGCGTCACAACGAGCCACTATGCGCGGGCGCGTGAGGACCACCCCGACGATCACAGACCTACGTAAACATGTCATACGGGCGCTATTTGACACATGTCATCTCAATTTATTAGTCACACTGGCTGCCCGCGTTTTGCAAATAACGCAGGCAAACGCGCAGGATAAAATATACACTACGTCCATCCAGAAACTTCATTCTACACAGGTGAAATAATTTTCTTAATCGTATCAGGCAAGATGTTTTGGAGATTAGCTCCAACGTACAAACTTTAAAAAAATCTTTTGATACTTACCTATATTTAGTACCTATAATTACATTTCTACTTTATGTGATCTTCAGGATTGGTAATTAACTTAGTAATTGAAAGACGAGCATACGCTTCAAATTTAATCTGCAAACTGAATTTTAACTAACTTTTATAACTGTCACATTTATACATAAATACCTACATATATTCACGCCTTTATTCCCAAAAGGGGTATGCAGAGCACATGAAACGTATTTTCCATCGCCACTTTTAGCATAAATGTGGGTATAAAATATCGACAAAATGTGATATAATTACAGTGATAGGTTGCTAGCCCATCGCCCCCAACACACTTCAACCCTGGTCCCTTAGTCGACTTTTACGACACCCACGGGAAGAAAGGGGGTGGTGAAATTCTAACCCGACACACACGAGTACATAACGGGTACGGTAACATTTATACTATACATCATATTAAATATGTAGTGTTTTATGTAGGTAGTTATAAACGTACGACACTAATGAATGGTACGTAAGAGTAAAAACTAAAACCTATTCTAAACTCTGTTCTTAATGCACCTAATGACAGTTAAATTATAATTGCAATAGCCAATGTTTTAATTATTATTTATTATTGTCTTGTCGCGACTAGACGTTATTAATTATTAATTTATGAGATCTGAACTATGTTCGACGCCGCAGTGTAGCAGGTGAAGAACACACATAGGTTCACATAAAAATGTAAATTCAAATAAATAATATTTAAACAAACAGTGAGTAAAAAGAGTCCTGAATGGTTATGATACACTTACATATAACTTTAACCTTTTATTCTTAGTTCAATAAGAAAATGAAATTAGTGTCAATCATTTTAAAGACCATTAAGACACAAAGTGTTTATAGAACGACGTAAGAAATATAAATAAACTGTATAATTTTATATATTTAATAACTATACATATACACATGTATACGTGACGATTCTGGTAAGTATAGTCAACGTCAAGGATCTATTTATATCCTTATGACAATGCCATAAGGTCCAAAAGTGTAAACAAATTTTTGACACAGGAAAACTGGGAAGTTAACTATCGTAAGTAGTATTATAATATTCATAAAAATAAAAGTATACGTGTCTGATAATGGTAAGGCAGTATATCTCCGTAAGTGCAAGTTGCGGTGTATATTTTAGTGCGAGTGTAATTTAGCGGGCACCTGATCCGTAATTTGGCTTCATCTGAAAGTCCCGCGGTGACAAGGTGCAGCGAGAGGCTGCCCCGGCTGCATTAAATACCTACACAGTAAATATATAAAAAGCCTTGGCTCGTGTCTACACTTGCGGTGAACACACCACTTTTATGGTTATTAATAAAGTTTTATGACATAAGATTGTTTCAACATGTCCACAAATCACGCCCTATTTTTTCTAAATCGAGTGCTGACTGCTGAGCACATCTCTGAATACAGAATTGTTGTCTATCTAACATTTTTATCCACTAAATGGATTCAAAATAGCACTTACGAGTAAAATCCCACAATACGCATCACCTTTTGTTACAGATATGGAAATTGTACACAAATATTATATTTTGGAAATGAAGCCTTCACATAAACTATCAACATCCCTCCAACTTGATTTCATAATTACCGAGTCATCAACTACCTATTCGGAGAGATTGTTTTTCTAACATATAATAATGAAACGGGAATACCATAAGAATGCATCTTCATTAAAAGGGCTGCTCAAACCCAAATTATTCACGCCAAAACCCAACAATTCCACATACATATAAAGTTGGTTAATTACGGCTCGGGTCCCGTTAGCGGACAGGTGCCGCGCACGCGCCGCGCGCGCGCCAGTGCCAGTGTTGCCAGTGTTGCCACGCTGTAACTTGGTACCACTAATTGATAAGGCGCATTATTCGGTAACGCATTTATTGGCTTGCGGATGGTATGCACAACCACTAATTGACTTTTATTACGGGCCTTGTTTTGGATGCATACGTGCTTTTGATGCCGGAATGCTATGATGTCGTAGTATTATTGCGGTAGCTCTCCAATGCATTTTGCTAAGGTTTTACCGCCAGAGTATAAGATATTGTAAGTCCAACCCGATTTATTTAATCCTCTCTAAGTAAGTAGGTATACGAAAACAGTATTGTATTTTATAACAAAGTGCAACCGCTGCACGAAGTAACTTGTAACAACAAACATTAGGCATACTATTACGTGCTTTGTATATTGGACCTCCGTATTAAAAACTACAAAGATAGCAATATAAGAAAAGGGTAAATCTGATCATTAATCTAGCCATCTGCAACGTCTTGACATCTGCCTTTTTAACCAACCCTTTAAGGGCAAAAAACGATAGGGGAAGTTTTCTCATGAGGTAAAATGGGTTGAGAAATGAGTGTTTGAAACCCAACAGTTATGCATGCTATCTAGTAATTTTTTTTTATCGGCTGATGTCTTTTTAATAAATCAATATTCGTCGGTCTCTCTTTTGTATATAGATATTGGAGAACTCGACTGTACCTAAGATTATGTGAATGTCGGTCTCAGATATTGATAAAAAAGTGTACCTAAATGAAACAAATATTAACCGTAGTTTTATTTATTTATATTTATATGTATATTTATTTATTTATTTCTCTCATACTCTTTTGGAGATCCCTCTACCCTGAACGCATGAACGCCGGCGCGTCCCTTCGAAGCGTAGTATTCAATGTTAAACTCATAATGAAAAATTTTTTATCCACTCACTATTGCGTAAAATATGTAATGCTACGATGCGAGTAATAAAAATATCAACCGATGGGTGATTGTTTATTATCGGTTTAAATACGAAAGTCGGTGTAAGTATGTCGTCCTAAATTCTAATGGGACGGCACCTAAATTCTCTGTGAATTGTGACACATGTTTGGCAAGGTTACTGGACTAAATTACTAGTACTCGTAGTGATCTAATTCACTCGTGGCCCAGCTATTAATAAATTTTCCTGTTTGTAATTTTAAAATTGGGCGTAGGTAATATAATGGAAATGCCTATAAACTTGAGTTACGCGAGATTCAAAAAGATTAAATATTTTGGCAAACGGTCAGGGATAACCATTGGCAATGGCTGTCACATTTTAAGAATACGTTTTCTTATAGGAAGGGCCGAAATTCAAAGTTTAGTATTTTTATGTTTTTTTTTCTTGCAGCGCCCATTACGGTGTTAAAAATAAGTGTAGATAAGATACCTACCTATATATTTTTTATCGCTCGCACGGGCAAGCTCACATACATTGAAGATGCGTCCATTAAAAACTGCAAAAAAATATCTGCGATGCTTAAGCTAATGCCAAAACTATAACTTAAAACTATTTATGTACAAACGAATTTCCTTCACTTTAAGATAAGGAAATCCACAGATCCCTTAATGTAGCGCTCCACCTGCCTTCTGCGTTAGCCACTTTTTGTTGGCAAGGTGTTTTCTGTGCGTTTGGATTTTGGCCTGCTCCTGGTTTTAAATGAAACACCTTCATATTTTGTTTATGACGGGACCTTTGCTTACAATGAAAAAGAGAGCTGCAGGGGCTCTACGACTTGCACCAATATTATTAGTCAAGACAAGTTGCGCAAAAATATCTATCTATATCAATAATTTTGAAATAACACTTTGGTCGGCCTTTTAGCATGTTCGATATATTTTTCGTTTTGGTGTCAGATATTATTGCAGATTGTACTTGCGTATTTTTTATATCGGGTAGTTATCCGCATCATACTGAATATCATTAAAAAATATATATTCCCATGAGGGTAATCGCGTGGATTTTCTACCGTGCGTAAGGACAGATCAAATGTGTTTTTTGAAGCGAAATTTATAGTTGATGCATCCGCGTATCTATCCTACATAATCACAACTTGCGTTATATAATATGCTTATAGGCAGTTTTGTGCAATTTTGTTTGTATATTATGTGTGCGTGAGCGTGTGCTAAACTTGAAGTAGCTTGGTTTTGTTTGTATGTGGTTTGGCTTCACTTGACTGTTCGTAACGCTCCGTCTGTCTTTTTTTCTTGGTCTGAGTTAACCACTTGCTTTTAAGCTTATTGGTCTGCAACAAAAACTACCTATTGAATTGTATGAATAAGGTACCTACCTTGTTTAGGGGAGACCGGGGGCAATGGTACCACTTTAGAAATAATGACCTATAACTCGGAATCTAATGCTACCACGTAAAAATCGCTAAGGAATATAACATTCTAGTCTCATTGGCTATCAGAATCTAGAAAAATATTTTCATTTAATGGCATTAGAATGGTGCAAATTGAGTTTTTGTTCATGAAGTCCTTGTGTTACAATTGACCCCTAGTACGGGTCAATTGTACCAGATAATCAGAGGTCAATAAAACCCAAAATAATGTTTTAATCAATCAGTAATTATTGTTAATTTCTTGAGACGAATCAGTCTGTTACGTACATCAGTCTTAATTATAGAGACTCGTATTTACACTAAACAAAGGTAGCATTTCAGTTGAACTAAAAGTATCAATATTTTCAAGTTTTTGAAACATATTATGTCGTCTTAATACTTAGGGGTGCTCATAGCACACATCTTTCAATCAATAAGAACATCTCAATACAACAAAATAACGAATTATTTAACAATTACTAATCCCATACAGTTATAATTGAGTCCTGGTACAATCAACCCCATCCTTCACCACAAATAAATATTAAATAATACCACTAAAACGGATGGCATTGCGGGTATTATAATGTATATACATCCCGAAGTGTCGTATGAATCATAGGTATAACATAAAATACCTACCGGAGATGTAACTTGTTACAAAAATAATTAGTTTCAATTGTCTTATTTTAGCAGTCGTGTAAAAACTTTGGGTCAATTGTAGCACGGGGTCAATTGTAACGTTACAATTAACCCCGAGTGTTGTGGTACATTTCTCCTTTTTTACTCGCACTCACTAACCTTCACATATTTCGATTTCTATATCTAACTGACCCCCTCACTGTGACATATTAAAATCTTTAATAAATAGAGAGTCACAATTCAGTACAAGTTTCACACTACGACTGTCTAATTATAAACACTAGTACAAAACGTAAATCGCAAATACTTACTTTGGTCATTCAAAAATGCAAATCGTCGTATAGCACATTCTTTTCGCACGGCAGCGAGTGGCCGACTAGTGAGCAGGTAGAGACACGCTCAAGGCACACTGGTGTATCCACATGCACACACATGCATATTTCGATGTGGTTGAAGAATTATAGGCGACGGTACTATTGACCCGTGGTACCATTGACCCCGGTCTACCCTACACACTGAATTAAGTGCACGTCTATGATAAAAATAAAATTTAATCTGATATTATACCCTGCTAATCTTTGTTCCAAAATTGCGGTAGACGTGACCATGATTGTATGAGAATTTCCGACGTTAAGAATATAGTTCATCCACAGAGCGCCAAAGCCGGTAGCAGTTTCATTGTGACGTGTGTACGAGCACATGCTTAAAAATGCACCGGATGAAAGTAGAGAACATAATTTACATTACAAGATATTGACAGAGTAAATGCCAACAACATTTTTGACGCCGAAATCGTTAATAAGAATAGTTCGCGTTGCAATATGGCCGCGAGCAGGTGACCAGCGGGCAGCTGCGCGTGCGCGTCAAGGTTGCCCCCCGCCCCGCGTGTTTACTTACCCCCTTGATAAATGTTAGTGATGTTAGTAGGTACTATAGGGGTACTCATTATCAAGGAACTGGCGATCGTTTAGTAAGATGATTTCATTAAAATATTCACAAACACATGTATCCAAGAAAAATCCTCGCCTTCTTCCATTGACTCATCTACCTTCCATTGACGACTGTATACAATAAACAGTGAGTACAATTGTGTACATAGGTATAAAATTGTTAACATGTTTGTCTCATGCTTAAATTTCTCATATTACTTCAAAGAGTAAATAGTGACTGCCCGCATGCTTATTAAACTGTAAGAAGATAAATAAAAATAATCCTCAATCCGTACAATAGGATTTACAAAATAACCCTAATTAAAGTCTAGGTTTTTCTATACTGTTTTATCAAAGTTGAGGAAGTATTCGTATGTATTTATAAACGATTCCACAGTGACGTCTGTGTTCAGCACTGTGAGGGAGCTGCTCATCGACATCGTCCACGCCTATGCACCACGTGGTCGGCGCGTGCGCCGCTGATACGAGCACCCACCGAGGTCGCACAAGGTAAAGGTGAGGACTCCCAACATATGGAAAACATCTTTATCTCCGACTAGGCGACGGTCATAAAACGTTAGTAAACTAACGGAACGAGCTTTAATGTTGTTTGTTTAACTTAATGGTTTATTCAGGAAAACTGGCCTGATATTCACAGCCAAAACCTAAATGGGATTTTTTAACCATTTTGGTTTGACACACACATATACGTACTTTCTGTCACTCCTTTCCTTTGATCCATTCCCTCCAGATTTTGTGAGTTGACTGTTATACCTACAGAATGTTAGAGTGAAAACTTTTTGACAAAAAGTATTGAGCGTAACTTTTGCGAAGTGAGAAATACCTGTCAAATCATCTCACCCGATACACACATCGACGGAATGTATGTATTAAAACTATTCTAATTTGAGTAGTTTAAGCCGCTTAACAATCAACAAAAATTTATAAATTAGAGTAACAATTGAACTTTGCTAATCGTACGTGTGAAACATAAGTACGAGTACCTACAAAGCCAATATTTTGTGAAATTAAAGACATGCGAAATATCGGGGTAAGATTATCTTATCTGTCGCAAGGCTCGAGGCGTGGGTGCCAGGTGAGTCACGAAATATATCATTATTTTATTGAATTTGACTCCTCGCCTGGCAGTTAGGTCCTTCTGGACGGAGAGCAGGAAGGCCGAGGACGAGAGGTGAGAGCCGAGTCATGGTGCAGTACGTCTTGGGGTTTCCATGCGGCATGAAGCGCGCGTCGCGTGACCGCGCTGACTTGTGAGCACAGCGGACGTATAAAATAAAAAGCTCCGTCAGGCATATATTTAATAGTGCGCCCGGAGCTCTAATGTCCGTTGATCTATGTCGAGCTTTCGAACCACATTTTAGTACTATTCTTTTTTGAATTGTGTTCATATCCTTTGGATCCGCTTCGTTCTATATAGGCTACGGTGTCTGCTTAACATCATCATCAGCCGTATACAGCCAACAAGCCACCGTTGTAGAATAAAATAAATAAATAATGATGCACTGAATAAACAGTAAAATAACAGTAACTCAAATTACTCACACTGGGACTGTAAACCAAAAAAGATATTGATCTCTGATACAACACACGTAAAAGCAAGAGTTATTCTTATACCTTATCAGTGAGGGGGAAGAATAAATATTTCAGTACTACTCTACCGGTATTAGGGTTGACCAATAGGACCTTTTCGACCAAGCCATCCGACATTCAGAAGTTCGTCTATAACATACACAGCATGACATGCTATGACAGCATGCATGCAATTACACACGGCATAACATTGTAATGTTTTGATATAAAAAATTACAAACGTAAAACAATACTATACCTACTACATATGCATTTAACACATTTCTCATGGCATAAAATATAGTTGTACATATCCATCCATAACAATATTTAATAAGTATACAGTAAGTATACACTTAGTCATCATATATAATATCTAAAGGGCGGACAGTGGATGCAATATACGTCAAAGTCATGTCAAACGATATGCTTAATATGGATATGACTACAATTGGTTTAAAGAAGATAAAATTTGCAGATAAATTCATTTGACACTTTGTGCAAAAGATCGAGCCATTTGAATTATCATAAATTAGATCCTCTTATTATCTATCCATTTACGAATTGTGATTTCATTTGCCATAGTTATTTTTAGTATAAATATTAAAGGAAACGCATAAACTCGCAAGTGAAAACGTCAATGTAATTGACAAGTCTAGACGTAATAGATATAAACGCTTAATAGTCTCCAGAGGAGTTAATTTACAAGTGGCCAGTAATTTCTTAATAATCACATTTTGTTCTATGGAGGATAGGGATATTTTGTAATTTCTGATATATTTTTAGTAAAAATATATAGATAAATATTGCTGCAAATTTAATAAAAGTCTTATCCATCTTATGCTTTTGTCACCCGATTGCATTCGTTGTCCGCCCTTTAATAATATCATACTT
The DNA here is from genome assembly GCA_945867215.1 of Epinotia demarniana. NCBI lineage: Eukaryota > Metazoa > Arthropoda > Insecta > Lepidoptera > Tortricidae > Epinotia > Epinotia demarniana. The sequence goes on from OX244260.1 coordinate 31,427,509, forward strand.
AAAAGGAGGATTCAGGTACGTAATTTATTTTATTTTATTTTAAATGATGGGTATAACATTATCATACACATTTTATTATCTAGAGATATTACCAAAGACCTAGAACTATCTTGCAAAACCAAAGATGTCCGCTCTACTCTTGAGTGAGCGGCCGCAGCTAAGCGCCGACTTCCTACTAGTCGTTCTGGCGGCTGCCCCGGCTAACGACGTGCTTTATGGGAACGTCCCCCACCCCCCACCCGCCACAAGACAAGGAGACGAACATTAATACTGCCCTCATTGTAAAATGTCAACCCTATTAACGACATCCATATACTTTCATTACTTTGTATTACGAGGTAATAGTCGATATCAAAGGCATCTTTACATTTTTCACCTTATTACAAATGCGGAACTAACGATGTCTGTATTTTTGTTACCTTTTCAATTTTAAACCGCGGTATAATTCTAGATCACATTTGGCATCTACATATTTTGAGCCCCGGAAAACTGAAAGGTACAGTCAGCATCATATAGTTAGTTAGTGGCAGCCAAAGTAGCCAAATATATTGGAACACGTCTTTATTACTATAGGAGTAAGGATGTGTAACGATATATTTGGCTACTTCGGCTGCTACAAACTATACGATGCTGACTGTACATATTATAGGTATCCTATATCTTATTATGTTTAGGAAATCATCCCCTAACGAGGTAAAATGGGGGGGGGGGAGGTGGAAGTAGGTATGTGCTCTTAAGTATTAGGACGTGGTTAGGACACGCTGATATCTCTACGATGGCTGACTCCATAATATATATATGTATGTGTAAAAACAATAAAGAGATTCCTAAAGTGTGCAAAATAGTTAAGGCATATCAATGAACAGAAGATTTTCATCTTCAAAATATTACAGTCTTACTTTATTTAGGTACGAGTACGCTGATGTTCTCGAAAATGGGCACGGGAAGGAAACAATTTGTATTCTCTGAAGTGTTGTGATAGCGATCATTATGGGCCTGTTACTTTTGTTTATTTACAACACCATGTATTTACGGTTTTCAACAGTAAGTACATTCATGATCAATAGGTATCAACCTATTTCCAGCCCATGAGCATTTAGAAGGGCATGCCAAAATAAACGATTTTATCCGAGCCCGAACACTTTTCTAAGAGCTGTATATGGATTGAGCCCATATCTTCACCAGCTACCCACTGCCCTAGTCGTTATTAAGCCACTCTCCTCCGCTTCGTATATTTACTGCACAGAGAAAGACCTTAAGTACTTGATTCGAGATCTTGAACTAAGAAATTAATTAGGAAGATATAAATATATCTCGGATGAAGCGAAATGTATCTTCAGTCAAGTTCTTTTTCTTTCGTTCGATTCGTGTGAATCATCTTAATTCAAGATTATTTCTGTTCCATTCACGGTAATGGTCTATCTTATATACATTTCATGATTCCGGTAGTTATATTTTTCTGTGTATGCTAATACATAATATAAACTATGCGATCACTTCAGTCCGATACGGATGGTTACTTGTTAACTTCATCTTAGTAAGTATTAGAATTGCTAACGCAGGTAACTAATAGATTCTAACTAGCTTTATGTTGAATTATGGTTAAGTAGTAAGTCAGTGACGTCCGTCTATGAATGTGAGATGCAGGTGATGGAATAATTAATTAATTATGTCACTGTACATTATTCATGCTTTCGTCTTTTTAAGGTTCCTTACCCTAATAGTTAGTACTAAGCTCGGCTATCTTTGAAACCGTAATGGGGAGACACTTGAAATTTTGAGAAAGTGTATTAGCTCCGATAAATCTATTCCAGACCGGTCTAAATGTGTTACATGCCAATAATATGCCCACTGTAACAACAAATAGTAAAAATAACATGTTCCTAAGTAATTATAGATTAAACACGGTTTTTCTATATTTGTCCCAAGTATGGTCTTACCGCACGGAACGCTTCGTGGGCGACCCCGACCCGCACTTGACCGTTATTTTCTGACAACATATACTATAATATAATACAGTGGAACCTCTATAACACGTAGTACCGCGATAAGAGCAATAAAATGCCATTGCCTTCCCTTGGAGCCCCAACACCTCCACAACTCGAAATACTTCCCTAATAGTTCATTGATAAACTCTTCATCTCGAGAAATAATAATTTGACCTCTGTATCTCGAAATACTTTATGTATTGTTTTTGTTGGTTTATGGAACATCAAACAAACTACTGGTAATGTTGTATGGATAATTGGCTTTGACATGTGTACTTCCGTCCATCAAATAAATTACTCTGTCGTTAGCTTTCAACTATAAAACGTTATTTTATTTCAATAGGTTATGGGCCCAACACCTCTACATCTCGTTAGTTCATGAATAAATAGCCTTTATAACTCGAAAGTGACATGCCAATATCAGCTTCTTCAACTCAAAAAGTATTGTGAGTATAATTGAGAGCATGAATGAATGTCCATATCTTCGTGTGAATGTTTATGTAATTTTTAATCCTTTAAGGAATAAATGGTTTTTCTTTCTTCTTTCTTTCTTTCATGTCATAAGTTTAGGTATAAGCCTGATATCTTATTGAAATCCATTTCAGTGATCAGCATTATCTCTATACAGAGTACCAAAAATGGGATGTGAACCGATCAAGGACATAACAGGTATCGTGTTCTGATAAGAAAAACTAAAATATATATTTTTTGACTCGATTTTTACTTTACCTTTGTCAGGGCGCCCCAGTACCCAACGCTCCGTACAGATGTAAAAAAAACACGTTATTTATTTTTCTAATAGTTTTTTTCTTATCAGAACACGATGCCTGTTATGCGCTTGATCGGTTCACACCCCATTTTTGGTACACCCTGTATTGATGTGCCCTTGCAGGTCAGTCACAGTCACATGTATACATTTTATTTATGTACATACCATCTATTTATTGTAACGTGATATGCAATAAATAAATTGAAATAGAAACTAAAATTACATAATTTAAATGAGTATAATTTGTATAGAATTTCTAAACAACAAATGCAAGTAATAAGTAGTCAACGATTTATTATTACTTACTTTTGAGAGTTAATTCTCTTTAATTTTTTTATCTTTTGTTTCATCATCATATCAGCCGAAATACTTCCACTGCTGGACATTTGTTTATTTAGATCAAAATAGTATTGCATAAAATATTTGTTTATAATATCTCTGCAGAGAAGTAAGTGCAGTAATTATACCAAAATAATACATATTCTAATGGTTTACCCTAGCACTAACAGAAATTTACCAACATACGATTTTGGATTATCATTTGGAAGAAAGCTGAATTACATTATATGGGTGAAAATTGTTATTACGAGACAAAATACCTCTGTCACACGACATTTCAAGTGTCACGCCTCTTTAAATTGAAATATTTTTGAGGATTTTGTTAGTCGAACTTGACCCTATAAAAACCTCATTGTCAAAATCATCTCATCATCCATTACCACGAACATTTTTGCGTTTCCCTTGAACATCGTGTTACCGAGAATCTACCGTATTGCGATGTTTTTTCCTAACATGCCAAATCGAGTCAAACAATTTCGAGATTATTAAATTCTTTCACGTGGTCTTCTTAAGAGCTGACACAAATGGACAAGAATATATTATTCCTTATTTGTGTTTAGGCAATTATTTTACTTGCGTGGGAAAACATAACTATTTCGCATTTTGCTTTAGAATTCAACATATTCTACCAAAATAGCCATTCTCCTGAGAAAACTATAAGTAGTTTTGAAACAAGTTATTCATTAAAGTTCATAACATAAGCTATGAAAATGATGTCCCCCGTTATATTCCTCCCAGTATGGTGGTACGTTGAACAATGGATAATCAGTAGAAATATTTCGCATACCTATGTACTTTCTCAGTTCAGTGTCAAGCGGATACGAGAATTGTCTCTGACGCGTCAGTGTTTTTGTTATTAAAATTGAGTTCCTGCCTTGCATCAGGTATTTCTTCTCAGAATAATTGCGCATTTTCAGGCTTTGTTAAAATGACCATGCATTAGGCATGCATGAAATGGCAACGTAACATCGGTTTAACGAAGGTAAGATTTAGTATGCATAAATCAAAATTAGAATTAAACATGGTAGAATAGAAATACTCGTGTTTTCAAAATGGGTACTAGAACACTAAATTTCTCCCGACTTTTACAGTTCTATTAGAATGATCGGACTAATGGAAATGAAAATTAATATTTCGCGTATTTAATGTTTGTAAAGTAAAAATCCTAGCTCAACAACACTGACCTTAATACGTATGACACTTTCAATCTCGTGTCAAAACAATAGAGGTGAACAATACGAGACGTTTACTTTATATTTAGAACTAGCGAAGGGGAAAGGCTACTAATGTATAGGAAAACGTATTTATAGTGAAAATTTACCCACAAATTTAATATGGTTAAATATTAGGACGAAAAAGAATTGACCATTAGAATAAATTGAGTAAAAAAAACTCAAGATACTTACCCAAAAAAGTGTTCCATTTCCAAGCTATGCACACTAGTGTGCGGTGTACTTTAAACAGAACGCGTTATTCATAAAAGTTGCAGTTTACTTTCGCTACCATTCGTCCAGTATAGGTCTGTCCTCCGATTGCGCATAGTTGTTAGAATCTATATAGGTGTCTATGATCGAGCTCACAGTCGAGTACAAAATAGTTTGGTGGCTAATTGAACAGCAGAAGCCTTTTATAAAATAAAGCATCGTTAAAGCTAGTAATTATAAAATGCAGGCGATTACAGCTGGAGTGATTGGCAACCATTGACGCCCAAATCAGCGCCCGGTGTGAATCAAATTATAATGTCAGGGCGTAATGGCGAGAACATAAGTATTGTTTCATCAGATTTATTTAAATAATATATTTATAAATACTTAGTTGTCAACAGTAATGTACTGTGGTTCGATTTGTTCGAAATATTTAAAAATCAAACGAACTTACCTTGTGATGTTTGATTTCAATTATGTGAGTATCACAACCGAAGACGATTACTATAATTTACTTGCAGCAGTACATGAGATGGTGCCATCCTTGTCACACATTTAGAGCTAAAATATTTAAAAGTAATAAAACAGCATTTCCGTTCCCCCTCCACCGGCCCCGGCGCACCAGCGCCCCGGTGCCGTCCACTCCTCATTTTTTCAGAGTGTTTGTGTGTTATACCAATATTATTTTTGTTATTTTTTATTTTGGGGTGGGGGGGCCGGGACGACGTAATCGTCTTCGGTTGTGATACTCACATAATTGAAATCAAACATCACAAGGTAAGTTCGTTTGATTTTTAATTATATTTCGTATCACAACCGAAGACGATTACTATAATTTACTTGCAGATGTTTAGAGCATTGCAACAATATCTATTGGTAACATGTAAAAAATAAAAATAAATAGTATTTTCAATCAGTGTATAATAATCAACAGATTAGCTACAAAATTAAGCACAACAGTGTTCATGAATTTGTTTTATGCTCATGATCAATTCACATGTATTATTTCTTAACCTTTAATCGTTAATGGAATATATGTTATTAATCTTAATATGGTTATGTGCCAAATATAGCATCAACAAAATCATTATTGTTTGATTGTACGACCTCTCTACAATAATATTTAAGAAATACATTGGAGCGATCGCTCCAGCCTGCAGCCTTGCGGACCGTCTCCAGATTAACCCCGGCGCGGTGCGCGGCAGACGTTGATGCTGCCCGCGTACTGTGTGCGCCGAACATAGTTATATCAATACCGCTATCTCGTAAAACCTTTTTTACCCAATGTGCTAGTGTCTGAGAACCCACCTTTTTATGAGGTTTTCGTGTTCCAATAAACAGATATCCTTCAGACTGATCACTATGTAATGCTTGAGTTCTATTAATGTAAGTTTGAACTGCAAGTGCCGGACAAATACTGGGATTTTCGGGTATGTAGGGTAATCTAATGAGCGGTTGGCAGGCCCCAGGCTTTGAAGTCTTAATTATATCAGTAATCTTAATTAGAATAACATCCTTATGCATTGATATATTTTTAAGTTTCATTAGACTAATCGTCTGCATTCTTTGTGCTGATGCAATCGCAACTAAAGTACAAACTTTATGTGATAAATCAGCTAATGAAATATTATCATATGGATAAATATTAGACAGATGGTTCAGTACAACATTAGTATCCCAAGTCGAGTTGTATTTGGGATTTGGAGGGTTAAGCCTATATACACCCTTAAGGAACCGATTTACATAGTCATTTGATGTAACACTTGTACCTAAAATAAGGGACAAGGCAGATCTGTGCGTGTTTAGGCTACTATAGCTAGCACCCTCGTGAAATTTTTCAGTCATGAAGCATATTACTTCGGTGGCATTGGTCTTAAAAATGTTAATATTCTTCACTTTACAGTAGGTCCACCAAGATTTAATTGAACTATTGTATTGGTTTAGCGTATTCTTGGCCAAAGATGCCATCATGATGTCTATGGATACCTGTGGTTGGCCTCGTCTGATCATCGACTCCCTGATAATTTGGCTGCCACCAGGATAAGATTCACATGAAGCGGATGACAGATCCTGAAAGGAGAATGTAATAGAAATTTATCAGGGCCGAAAAACATTTTTTCCGACGTGATAAGCCTGCTCCACAAGGGATACCATGCTTGTGATGGCCAGTAGGGTACCACTACTATACCTTTGGCTTTATCAGAAATAATTTTTTCTAATACTTTACTGACTAGGCTGAAAGGGGGGAAGGCATAAAAGTTAATATCATGCCAACTAAAAGTAAATGCATCAACTATTTCCGAATACGGATCTAGCTTCCATGAGGCATATCTATTACATTTATAGTTTTGCGAACTTGCAAAAAGATCAAATTCTGGTGTACCGAATTTTTAGTAATTTGTGAAAACACATGATCTGAAATTTCCCACTCAGTGTCTATGTTAACTTGCCTAGATTCCCAATCCGCTACCACGTTATCGCAGGATTTTATGTAAGATGCAAAAACATAAATGTTTTTTGACTCACACCATTGCCAGATGTCTCTTGCCAGTTTATTTAGGTGAGTATGATGCACCCCACCCATCCTATTTATATAGCATATGCCAGTGGTGTTGTCAATTCTCAATAGAATATTGCAATTTTCTAGGTCCGCTGTAAATATCTTAAGTCCGTAATACGCGGCCATTAGTTCTAGCGTATTTATATGAAGAGCCTGTTCACTATGTGACCAGTTACCACGAGCACTTTTACCACCGCATGTCACGCCCCATCCGGTCATTGAAGCATCACTGTAAATCTCTAATAGATAATTATTTTTACGAATCGGAGAAAAAGAGCACGTTATATTATTTATCCACCATGAAAGGTCTTGATATAAATGTTTTTCTAATTTCATTGTTTTATTATAATTTTCCGAATAGTCTAATGCTAAGAACTTTTCCCGTTCGAACAACTTAGTGTACATCCACCCATAACTAACAGCTGGACATGCGGAGGTCAACAAGCCTATAAATTCAGCGAGATATCGAATTGTACATTTATTCTTGTGTATGAGATCAATTGCTCGATTCTTAATTCTCTGTTTTTTGTCATCGGGCAGAGTAATAGTCATATTCGTGGTATTGAAGACAAAGCCTAAAAATTTGCAAATTTTGTTCGGAGTAGTAACACTCTTATTTTCATTAATGACGAACCCTAATGACTCTAAAATAGCTCTTGTCATATTTATATTCTTGAGGCATTCCTCATATGATCTACCTATACATAAAAAATCATCTAGGTAGTTAACTGACAACAAGCCCGATGTGCGAAGATATTCTAACACGGGTTTTAGTAATTTCGTGTAAACAAACGGTGCTGTGCATATTCCGAACGGAATCACATTGTATTCGTATAATTGAGATCTCCACTTAAATCGTAATCGTTTACGGTCAGCTTCATCTACCGATATTAAGAAATAAGCATCTTGGAGGTCTAATGTTGCCATATAATAATTATAATCTAATAGTTTAAGCGCAGTGCGGTAGTCTTCCATCTTAAAGTGATTTACACTAATGTACTTGTTCAATTCTTTTAAGTTTAATATAAACCGATGGGTTCCGTTTGGCTTAGGCACTGTGAAAATAGGTGACACGAATTGCCCTTCACAAGGTGTACAACGAGATATAAAATTAGAATGCAATAAGTTTGATATACATTCATCAATAATTTCTGTCTGGGACTGAACGTTACAAGAGTTGTTTTGAGGTTCAGTGGTCTGAAACGGTTCATATTTAAAGGGTATTTTATACCCCTTAACCCAATTTAAAACCGTGTGATCACTAGTGAATTCACACCATTGGTCATAAAAGTAAGATAAGCGACCAGCGATGGGTACCTGTGGTTCTCCTAATAGCGCTTCTTCGTCTGATGCCGCGTGTAGCCGGTCGAGCGGCGGCCCCGCGGCGCATACCGCTCCCGGCGGTCGCGCGGCGGGCGGCGCGCGGGCGCAGGGGGCATCCGCTGCTCGGCCGCTGCTGTTGCTCGCGGCGGCGCCCCCCTCGAGTTTAAAGCGCCCCTATGCTGTGTCGCTACTTGTGGCCTGTACGCAGGGCGTACGGCTGTCGATTTCATTTCGGAGCCAGTCTTGATGATGGCCTTCGAGGACTTTATGTGCTCCGATAAAGTCGAGCCAAAAAGATGTTCGTCAATTCTGGTATTTTTGATGGTATCTCTAATATCTTTATTTAGAGTGTTTAGGGCAGCAAACCGGCGTGATAGAGATTCTCTGAAATGGCTGTCGCATATGAGCCTGCCGGCGTCGCTTAAAGTTTTTATTATATTTTGAGGTACTACGTCTTTTGATGACAGAGCCCAGTTCATCACTTGTCCTATTGCTGCAAGACTGCTAGAAAGCTGGTTTTGCTTGCTCTGGCTATATAAATCCTTCTTGATATTGACTTCCGAAAGTGCTGCTTTTACTTCCAAATTGAGTATTGGAACCTTCATGTTTGGGCAATTTTCAGGAGGTAAATAGCGCTTGACTAGCTCCAATTGGGTGTCTTTAGTTAGTCCATTCGTCAAAATATGCGTCCACCTGGGTTCAATATCCTTATGTAGGTTCTCGCTACTTTTTATATTATCAGCAGGATTTTCGCCCAGTAGTTCTAATATTTCTGGCTCCAATGACGGAACAGTGTCGTCATTATGATTTTCTGTAATAATATTTTCGGCATTGGCCTTTAAGTGGTCATGCGATTCGGCTAATATAGGTGCCGCGGGCGCGGCCGCCTCGGTCAGTGTAGTTCTCGCGAGCGGTGCGGGGGCCTCGCCCGGCGCGGATGCCTCGCTCAGGCCGGTCAGCGCGGGCGCCGCGTGACTCGTGGACGACGATGGGCCGGGCTCAACCGACTCGCATCGCGCGGCCTCGGGGTTTTTGGACGAGTAAATATCCGGGCTGCGCTCGCCTACAAAGAAAGTATACTCTCTCAGATATGTTAAACACCTGACAAGATTTATCCAACTTCGGACGTCAAATTTATACATATTTATAAAACATGCCTCAACACGACTAGCGTGGAGATTAGCCCAGCATAGTGTCAAAACGTATGCGGCTCTCGACACTGTTAAAGTGGAGCGAATGTGGTTTTTTCCTCTACACGGTTTACGTGGAGTATGAATAGAAATCTCAACACTTTTAGTGGAGTTATTTACAGATGTGTATATTATCCTCAACACGACTCGCGTGGAGTATACAATAGTTTTATCACTACCAAAAGATTACTAGCGTATATGCTCAACACGATATATATATATGTTGCTAAACGTTTGTTTTATGCAATTAATCGCTTACGGTAAAAACCATAGTTTCATAGGCATTTAGCCTACAAGTTTATGACCATTGCAATGATTAAATACCGACCAATAAAAAAAAATATACAAAGCGGGTAGTTGTTGCATAAAAACCGTTGAAAATATGTTGTTTACCTTGATAATCCATATTGTAATCTTCCTCGTACTCGTTATCATCGTGGTCGTACTCGTAATCATAATAACGCTTATGTTTATACGATTTATCACTTTCCGATGTTGACGACGATAACGAACGCCGTCTTTTTCTTGATTTTGACTTGATCTTCTTCAGCTCCCGTAATATGTCATTGTAATCACGACCCCTAGATCTCGATCGCTTACGTTTTCCCATAATCACTACTCCTTCCTAATCACGATAATTTTGTGCGACTCGGATGACACACAAATATGTAATGAGGAGTGGACGGCACCGGGGCGCTGGTGCGCCGGGGCCGGTGGAGGGGGAACGGAAATGCTGTTTTATTACTTTTAAATATTTTAGCTCTAAATGTGTGACAAGGATGGCACCATCTCATGTACTGCTGCAAGTAAATTATAGTAATCGTCTTCGGTTGTGATACGAAATATAATATTGTGTGTTTAATGTGTTGTCTTCCTTTATGATAATTTAAATATTTATCTACCTGTAAATTACAGTTTTACGCTGTATATATGACAATGGAAAAAGCATATTATTATCTGCTTTAAAACTTTTACAAGACTTACTTCGATCGACTCTTCTCGGTGTGTTTGCGCTGTTTTTTTGCAACAGTCGTTGTCCATAAAACTTCGATACGAGTATGTTCTAAACCCCGTGGTTATGGATATACACGCGCGCACCGCCCGCCTCACCACAGATGAAACCCGAAAATCAACTAGATACTACTTAAACTTGCAGTCTATCTATAGTAAAGTTCTCAATTTAATAGTTTTTAGGGTTCCATACCGTACCTCATAAGCAAAAAAATTAAACCCTTATAGGATCCCTTTGTTGTCTATCTGTCTGTCAAGACCTTTTATCTCGGGAACGCGTGGAGGTATCATGTTGAAATTACTCAAGTTGACAATCTCTTTAAGCTGTTAAAAAAACAAACTTCTAAGTTAACGTAAAAAAACATTCGGCCGTGTGTGCCGCAAAAAACCTAAATTTCGACATTCTCAAGTGAATCAAAATTAATAGGGTACTTTCCGTTGACCTAGAAATACGACATATTTTGGCAGGTAATATCATCTCATACTACAAGTAAGCAAGGGAACCAAGAGGTCCCGGGTTCGAATCCTGTTAAGGGCTTTATTTGTGTGATGAGCACTAATATTTGTTCCTGAGTCATGGATGATTTCTATGTATTGTATGTATTTAGTAAAAGTATTTATTTATTTAAATAAGTATGTATATCGTCGTCTAGTACACATAGTACAAGCTGTGCTTAGTTTGGGCCTTGGTCGATTTGTGTAATATTATTATTTATTGTTATTATTTAAGTACAGGGAAAAATCAGAAACATATACATTTGTAATTAAGTACGGAACCCTCGGGTCAGACACGCACTAGTCTTGTTTTTTAAAATCTTTATATACTCAGTTACTACGCGTCATTAGGACGTAGCCTCAATGTATATTTTGTAATTTAACACTTCTCTTCTCGACAGTCACGTCTGGACCGACCTCGTGCACAAAACGGATAAAAAGATGGAACAATTAGATAGTGTCAGTCTAGCATTGTGAATGCACTTTTGTGTGTAAACACCTTTATTGGGAACAAAGCTGTTTTGACAGGCAGATGTTCATGTATTGATGTCTGTGTTTATATTACACTGATAAAGATAAGATTGGCCGACCAACATGTGTGTGTACAATACTGTTTTATGTAGCTTGGCGGGAGAATCCTGACCTACGATAAATTATTAGTGTTTATTCTATTCCTATTTAAAGTTTCTATTATTTGTTTCTGTGGCTAGCACCACAGCACGGCAGCTGCTCAACTCCTAATCAGGTTTGAAAAACTATACCCGTGTTTCTAATTATCAATTTACCAGTCTGCGAGAGGCGGTAAAGTTACCGTCAAGCCAATAAATATGGGTATCAGGAATTCAGACAAGTAAGCCTTATATCATTTGATGTAAACCACTTATTCTGAGAGGTAGCCTGTGCCTGGCAGTGTAGAGGCTGTTTTTAATTATTTATTATACGTACCGACTTATATTGAACGTGGTTTCTTTGATTGACTGATCGAACATAATAAATTGGAACTGTACCTCTATTTGAAGGTCCTTTTTTATGGTTAGGTATGTATCATGCTGTACATATCCGCCACCAAGTTATCAAATCGTTAAACCTATTCGGACCGTTAAAATTGAACCGGGAAGTATGAAGAAATTCCGTTAATCATAGTGCAATGAAACGTACGTCACCACATTCCCCCGCCGTCTGTCCGTTGATTGTTTCAGCTGTGTTGTTTACCAACATGGCGGCGCCGACGTCGCCCGTGACGTCACCGCGTTCGGACAAATGAACGGCGCGTGCGCCGCTGAAGGATTTACGTTTACGATGTGCTCATGTGTGTTTTCGTTTACTGTTGTTCAGCTTGTAACTGATTTGGCAAGATGATGACTGAATAAAGTCTTCATTTAGTGTTTGTAACCTTTGATGCTTTTGAAGGAGATAAAGATGTTTCAGGAATTACCGTAGTTAGTTTATTCTTTGTACCTACTTTTGGTAGTTATTAACCTTTTTTGGGTTACAAATACATTGATATTAACCTAGATTTACACTGTTACTTGTATACATAAATAAACAGGTTTATGATTATTGTTTATCATTTAGTACACCTACCTTCTGAATAGTCACGTTATTTTACAAATCAATATAAAGGTCACTAAGTGGGCTTCAAGTTTGGTCAATTTGTTCTTTTAGGTGGTAACTAGGTACCCAAATCCGCGTTTTAGTTATTCGATAAATGTCAAGATAGCTTTAAATATCCTCAGAATCACAAGTTATAGCCAAACATGTAATTATAAATTGTCATAACATTGATAGAGGGGCGTTACATCTCTAAATAATGACGATGATTTAATTTTTTTCTTAATTTCTGTACACGGTTGAGTAATACGCCGAATCGGCCACTTTTAGCGTGCTATAATGAAATAATTAATCATGTCCATGTTTCTCTTTAAAAAGAATGGGTTTTCCTTTTTGGTAATTGTGCCTCCCTCTACTTTTGTAGAAAATAATAACATTTGTAACATCTTAGTACTTGCTGAGGTAAAGTTATTTTATTTTTAATAATTTAATCTTATAATAATAGTGACAACAATAAAGAGCCAATGTAAGACATACTATAATCCACTTAAAATTTACAATATCTATGACACAGCCCGCTGTTTTTTCTATAGTACTATACCATTGTTGCATATATCACGTGTTTATTCCGTGTTTTATCCTTACCACCCGGGAGTTCCCAGAGGTAAATTTGCTCAATGAATCACTGATAACTAACAGATTCATCATCCGCCTATATTAATATGTACCTACCACATTATCAAACAATACCATTTCAGTTCCAGTTCCAACTGTAACTAACATTGTTAATAATATAATTAAAATAATTATATTCAAGAGATAGTGACACTGCTTTTAAAAATGATATATCAACGCACTGTGCGCATCAGTTTTCGAATGATTCAGTAGGTAAATAAATCTTAATCGTTGGAGCGAGAATATCAGGAGTAACGCTCGCATAGTCGTCCGACCGCCATCGCCAGCTCACCAGAACCAGAGGAACAACAATCGTCTTCTATTGTACTTAACTAGAGTGGGTTTGTGACCAGTGTGGCGCCAAAAGTTCAACCAAAAGTTTTGGGCCAATCATTACAAAAATAGCTTTCAATATATCTATCACACGGAATCGAAAACACAAGATGGCATACGGATCAGGTAGACGGAGTAAGTAGATCAACGTGGTTCAAAGACGGTCTAAACGTTTATAATCTCTTTACGCGAAATTTTTCAAATGCTAAAAACAGTCTAATGAAGTCGTGCGCATGGTCCAGCGATTAGATCAGAACATTTAATTCTAGTTTTTGCCATCTGTCACTGCAGACTCTAATTATACGTTGCGCGTCTAGACTGATCTACGTAAAACCCAAGATTAACAGTGTAGTCCTTAAGTCTGTGCAGTAAAGACTACATTCTAATGGCCGGTCGTGTTGCGATCAACGCGGTAGAGACCGCATGGCAGACAAAGGCACATGTAGGTCGCCTGAAGGATCTGTTATTGTTAATACGATCTTGTTGTGGAGATATATATCGATATAGATCTATAGATGTTAACCGAGTTCGAACGATTTCGATAAGACTTTCTATGCAGGGGCAGAAAATCGATCTGTCTCGTTAGTATTCTCAGTGTTTTCACAAAGCAGGGCTCGGTCTCCCAAGCAGGTATAAGGAATTAGTTTCATTTAAATTAAGTAAATTGCATTAAAAAAGTCCATTCAAAAAGCAACTACCGTCCAAGGTAAAAGATTCGAATTTCAAAGTCCGTTTTATAAAAAAGTCACTCAATTTAATTAATCTCAACTTTACTAATCTCTAGTGTAGGCACTTACGTATGTACCTACCTACCTACACTAGAGAGAGAGATGATTAAGTTTATAACGCTGAGAGGGATGATTATACAACGTGTTAGTAAAATAATGCAAAACCTGAAAACAGTTTGTTGGGAATCGACAGTAGAGTGTGAAAAAAAAATGTTTTTTTTGTCGAGGTGATTTTTTACCTTCGTATGGAGCAGGTCGCCCCAGTCGGCCAACGCTCCATACCAAGGTAAAAAAAACTCATCAAAAAAATCCTATTTATTTTTCAGGTTTTGCGTTATTTTATTAACACGTTGTATAGTACGTTGCTCGTCAGTTAGCTAGGCCAGGATATAGAGACATTTGGCCAGTAGGTACCGACATTTAATGTGGCTGGTAACTATTGGCAACAACATGTGTACTACATTGTTGTGACTTATATTACACGTTTTCCTGGGACGGGGGAGGAGAGGACGGGGAGAGGAGAAAGAGAGAGAGAGCGAGCGCCGGCGCAACGCATCTGCTGTAAACTCACCTGTTTGCCTTCTGATTGAATACTAAAGTACACACACTAACAAGCAGTGGGACACTTTGCTGCTCTACCTTTGATTACCCATTCAATGCGAAAACCACCAGTTAAAGGGATGCATTGATTCGACTCGACCAAACCGCACCCCTTTGACATAGACACACACACGAGAAAAAGATACTCGTATAAAACACTCTTCGCGAATGTCTTTTTGGCCAAATTTCCATAAATACCTAACTTAGTGAAGCTTTATTTATATTTTAAGTTTTAGATGGGATAAAATACTATAGTATTAAGTTGACTTTGTCGAAAAATAATGTACTGTTTGAGTAGGCTGAGTAAAAAAAGGAAAATAAAGACCCAACTTTGGTTTTTTTTTCTTAGAGGAAATTTTAGGATTCATGTATCGATTAAATCAGATAAACAATCATATAGTCAAGAATCATAAATCTGAAAATCAGACCTTATTATTTCTTAATCCAGTCACAACGGCGTTTCAAAGCACGCGATAATTCCCAATGCACCCCCTTAATACGATTTCCCGGATTTACGTCTGATTCCGCCCTCCCGTGTTGGATACTTGGATAGGTACTCTTTTCAGAAACGCGTTCTTTACTCGGCCCCTTCAGAATAAAACTTCATAAAATTCAAGTCATAATCGGTGTCAATCAAATACACCCCTACTTCT
Organism: Epinotia demarniana; assembly: GCA_945867215.1. Classification (NCBI taxonomy): domain Eukaryota; kingdom Metazoa; phylum Arthropoda; class Insecta; order Lepidoptera; family Tortricidae; genus Epinotia; species Epinotia demarniana. The sequence goes on from OX244260.1 coordinate 31,443,148, forward strand.
ATAAACTACTTATTGTGATTTTTTAAATGATTGTAAATAACATATTTAACTTTTGGTTCCCGCTACACAATGGGTCCAAATCTTTTGATTGAATTGCAAAGTTTGTCTAATACGTCTCCTTGTAACGTTTCAGTTAAGTATAGAAATATGAGGGTGAATAAGATACCTACCGAGATTCACTATAATAGCGTATTTCAAAGAAATAATGTCCATAATAAGTATTAACTTTGACCTCCATGACCGATAAGATTTGTTGCCTACTGTACGAATTGTTAAGCCGAACATGAATATGCCGAATATTAATCCGTTGAAAATGGATTTGCTAATACCGTTACGGATAAGAATACGTTTTATTTGCTGCTAAAATATCTCTTGCCGGCTGACTTTTAATAATACATGAAGAAATATTGCTGATCTCAATAAGATTACGTTTTTTATTGGACTGCCTACTTCGGGTATTTTATAGCATCCACTATTACAGTAGTAAAACGTGAATGTAGCTACAAGGTTTTTACGCTTCAGTAGCATCTGCCATGCAACCTGAATAACTTGTGATAGTAATCAGCAAGAACATTGTGGTTTTAAGACCTCTAATTTTGATATACCTAAACATTGAACTCCGATAGCGATATAAATCTTATGCTGTTTTATAATTACGGCACCATTTTCCAGAAAAAAACCCCATATCAACAAGATATTTGTATACTTTGTAAGAATACTGGCACGATAGTTATTTCTCATTTTCTCCATGAAACTACGACGAAGGCGACCCCTACAGATTTATCTGGTGAGCACGACATGTGACTTCCAAAACCGAACAAACATTATTTATTCGTCACAAAAAAAAACCCTAAAATAATACAAAAAATCCAGACAACCATTTAACATTTACCCAATGCCTTAATAGGCTTTAGCGGTGTTCGATCCAAGCTTCTTCAGAAAGAAATAAACTTCTAGATTAACTAAATATCAACTGTATTCTTAGTTGTTCGAATTGAAATTAATCTGCCGTTCGCTAAGAAACCATTTTACATTTTATAGTGCAATATAAATTTGCTCTTGGATCCGCCAATACTTCAACATAACGGCCCACAAACATTAATTATCGGACCTCAACGAGAAGAGAACAATAGTTTAACTATACGACGGCTAACGCAAGTGATAGAGTAATCTTACTGACGGTGAAAGCGAGATGTTCGATTGTTAATTGTCATGCTAATCCGTAGCTAATGCCAAACCGATGCCTGTCCAATATGAGGAGGCCTTATTCTGGGAAAAAATTGGAACGTGTATAAAACCTGCGGAATCACAAGGAAAAGAAGACTTTCTCCTACAACAAAATTATTATGAACGTTGTCAGCAAGGAGAAATGCATTTTATTCAGTATATGTAAATTAAACCCTTAGTAGGCACTAACACGTTCAGTAAGTGCCAACGCTATACCACTGCCTAAGACGGACTGCAGGTTGAAAAATCTTTTATTCGAGCAACGGTTCCGATAGCTCAGTGCATTGGAAATTATCGCATGCTTATAATCGCCGTTGTGACTAGATTAAGAAACAATAAGGTCTGATTTTCAGTTAGTATGATTCTAGAGTATATTGTTCATCTGATTTTATCGATACATGATTGCTTAAAATTTCTTCGGTAGTTTCTTCGGTATAACCAAAGTGGGTCCTTTTCTTTTTTTTAATCAGCCTACTCAAACGATACATTATTTCACGACACAGTAAAGTTAATACTATATGTAGTATTTTATATCATCCAAAATCTCACTTTATGAAATTTTAATAAAACTTCACTAAGTTAGGTTTTTATCGAAATTTTACCAAAACAGCGATTCCCGAAGAGTTACATCTCTTTTTCTCGTGGGCAGAAGGCATCAGCGTGTGTCTCTCTAGGGGGCGTGTACGACTCAAATCAAGGCATACCTTAAGAGCGATCGACCCGATATTATATGCGCTGCATTCGCTGGTTTAAACTAAACTTTAATAAAATATTTTTTTTAAATATATACAGGGCGTCCCACGCCCATGCCACATGGAGGGAAAGTACCTTAAATATTGTAGATAGAACATTTTACTGAAAGAAGACATTATTTTGATTTTAAAAACAATTTTAACTGCGTTCATAGATTTTTGAATAATTATACGTTTGAACCGGGAATCGAACCCGCTACACGAGAAAAAAAATCATCCTGTAGCTTTATCATACCGATCGAAAGGGTTCATTAGAAGGATTGTTTTTTGCTGAATAACATAGTGTCAGAAATAAAAGGAAGACCATGAATTTTAACAACGTAGTGTAAATCGAGCTTAAATGGTAGGTAGTCTCGGAATAAGCACCTGAATATCAATATTAAGAGGTCATGAGGTCACTGGGGACTTAAGAGTTTTATTGGAAACGAGAAACATTTTGTTGTAACGAATCTAACGTTGCGTCCAATTGTGTCTTTACATGTGTTGCGTCTCTATTTGTGAGTTTCAAAGAAAAGAGATACTTAACTGATTAATTTATCTATGGCTCTGTTACTAGCAAACAAATGAATGGGAATCATGAATATAGTATATAAATATATACTAACTCTCGTTTAGTCTAATAAACTATCGTTTCACAGAGAGTTTTTTTCAGGTAGAGAAAACTGTTGTGCCTTGAGAGGGGAGACGGTTGTCGCCCAATTCCCGTCTCAAACCACATCAATTTAGCCTAATCTTTTTCAAAATCAATTAATATCAAAATAGGTCCAACACCTTTCGATGATTTGTTGATTGTAAAATAGGAGTTTGTTTCTCTCTTCTGATGTTGTTGATTACGTATTTAATTGTATTTTTTTTTTCAAAAAACTGAATTTCAGTCGACATACAATAAAATACCTCTGCTATTAAAAACCAAACTCGTTAACAGTGCATAGGTAATGGTAATAAAGAGTCTTTATCGTCTATAATTTATATGTCAGGGAAGACACCGTTTGTTCAGAAATGAGGCCCTTAACTTAAGACTTAACTAAATGTCTTTATGGCCATTTGTGAGCCATCGTGCAGTTCTCACAACTACCCGCAAATCCTGGATCTAGGTTGTTTAATTAAATGTGCAACTCATTGATATCGAAATACTTCCATAGCTTTTATATCACAACTTCGCCGTACTTACACCGACAACACAAAAGTAGCATTCTTAAATGAATATAAACTTTCTTCATGCAGTGATAAATACTTTGTAAAGTGCAATAAAATCGTGGCAGTCTTTCATCTAATAAACTTGACACTGTTTTAAACCAAAACAGCATCAAGCTCGTAGCTGACTGCAATTTCAAGCTCTCACAACACGCGTTAAGATAGACATTAGAATGTTTATATTTTCTACTTACGATTTATGGACATAAGACATATTGCCAGCTATTGAAAATGGGACTCAAGTCCATGCGAATTAAGAGTGGTGATACTTGTAAGAGGAATTTTAGAAAAACGCATACCGACGTCAAAGCCTACGTGAGAAACAATTCTCCGTAATAAAAATGTCACAGTAATCCGTTAAGCGTTTGAGGAACGCATTTTGTTTATTAGATGTTTGTATGAAGACTTAAAGAGTATGGGATTAAGGGGCATTTTACTTTGACCGGTGTATGGTAGAAAGACGAGATACTCTCGTTACGTGATTTATGCGATTCACGATTGTAATAGGTGTATATTTTGTATGAATGTGTCGTACATGCGATGAAATTACGTGTGAATAGAATATTACAACGTGCTTTGTGAGGTGAATAATGTAAAACATATACCTACAAACCTATATTTGACTATGCAGCTAGTTTATGAGATAGGTACCTAGTAAGAAGAATTAACGAACTAAAAGTATGTACCTACATTACTTGGATAAACTGCCAAGTTTAATTAATTTATATAAATGTTAAGTCCATTAAATTGTCAATTGATTAAACGTGAATGGCCATTAAGAGCATGTAACGGACATTTAAAATATAGAAATTCTTCGTAATAAGTGGCATCTTAACCACAATTTATAATTTCATTGTATTTTTTACACGGAATCTACCTAATACAGAATGTGTAGCGCGACGCGCCGGCGCGGCGCCACGCCGTTTGCACGGCGTCTTCGCCGCCGCCGACTACTTACATACCTATTTAACTGTTCGCAAAAATACCACCGATAATAAATATAATAAATAATGTAGGAATGCTGGAAATAGTTAGCCACATCAGTCCCTAATAAGTTAGCCTGACTATAAGTTAAATAATGGAAGAAATAAAATGAATTGATGGCGACGCACTGCGCACATAATGAAACAGATTGGTAGGGATAATGGTTAATGTTGCATCGGATTGTGATGACACTGATCGCGCGCAACGCATTTTTTTTTACCTGACTTGCTTTTATAGGACGTTCGCCATGAAAGCTCTCGGAATTCGTGGTAGGAGAGTAGCCCGGGCAAAATCTAGGGGAAACCTCGGGCACGACCTTGGACGTATTTAAACCGGCGAGCGAGGACAGGTAACCTAGTAAGTAGTGACTCTGCCTAGGCCCCTCAACATTCGCCGTGTTCACAGTGTCGCGTTCACGGGCGATTGTGGAGAGAAATTTAGAAGCAGACGGGCCTCGGTTTGAATCCCGGTAGCGGAAAATATTTGTGTGATAAGCATGAATATTTGTTTATGAGTTTTGGATATTTTCTATGTATTGAAGTTTGTAACTATTTATAAATGTCTATTAAATACATCTTCGTCTTGTACCAATAGCACAAGCCTCATTAAGCTTGCTATGGGGCTAGTTCGATTTGTGTAACATTGTCTCCTAATATTATTTATTAGATACTGGAATAATCTAAGAGTTAGAGCTTAGCCGGATTGTCTATGTAGATAGTACATAACGTATCGATCGAGTGTTCTCGAAGGGTATGAAATCGCAGCACCGAGAGCAGCCCTCGGCCCGCGATTTAATTCGCGCCGTCATTACAGATGAGACACGCACTAATTTGCCTGACAACGCATTCCTAAGAACACCTACTGTGAAAAATGTGCGCAAAATGTGGAATAATTCACTTATAATGAGAAAAAAGGACGATGTCATTGGACAGTTTTTGCTGCCATCAATAACGTTGTCCGTGGAAAAAATGCACTTTTTTAATTTATTTTATAGTTATAAACTAAATTTAAAATAGCTTATTTTATTTCACAATAATGTTACATGGAACCTTGAAAAACCACCGCAATTTGAAGCATCTCTTGAACTTGTCTGTCCATCTCCTTTATTTTTTCCTCTCAATTTATATGCAACGGGAGGCACGTAAGTTAGCACGATTTATTCAGCTTCGATTATTGATAAAGTACACGTGAGTCTAGAAACAGTTAGAGAGCTAGAGGGGATGTGAAGTTAGTCCATACTTTATTTTCGACATATGGTTGTTGAGGCAAGTGGCTCTTTTTCAACATTTTCAACTAACCTCGAACTTCGCTGCATTTTTTTACAAATACGATCGAAGTCACAGATTTAGGATACAAAAAACTAAATATCACGATATAGTTAACGCCGCACTACAATCAGCAGAATTCGAATTTAATCCGTTTTTTAAAATTGCCCATACTCGTCTATTACCAATCGGCACATATCGGTTTCCTGTCCTCTGTCCCTTACCCATAATAACCTCTTGATTTATTGCATAATTTGTCCTCTACACTAATTGATCAATTTAGTGCGAAAATTGCCCAATTTCGATGTACTCTGAACAAGCCAACCGTGTAATTTTAAATAGTTAAGGCGACTACACGGCATTTTTTCACAGGCATCGCAAGTTGTCCGGGTCTTATTTGTTCCGTTATGAATAATAGTGTTAGCCTTTATTGAGAACTTGAAATTTTCTTGGCAGTAAGCAGTATCGATTGGTCTCACACAATCTGACTGAGGCGAAATTATATGTATAGATATGCATAGAGTTGAGTTTTCACCGGCATTTTTTCATGACAATAGGGTAGTTTTCTCATGATAAAATTGATAACTTAGTGTGGTTATATGGATAGTAAACCAACTTTTTTTGTAATAAAGTGTAAATTACAAAATGAAAATGTAATAAAAATCATATAAAGAACTTGAAAGGTTACAAAAATCATAGAGTAAATTTAAGCCTACCGATACGTAGGATCCATAACGCTTTAATTAAAAAAATGTTGCACGACAACTGCATGCACCTTAACTTAACGCAGTATTCCGCGACCAAAACAGTAATTCACTTGATTTACCACACAACAGTTAGTACAAATAAAAAATCTGTGACGTCATACTTCTATGTCAATTAAATAGTATGCTTTCCATTAAGGGCCGAAAACCTACATACCAACCACAAGGGCAAGCTTGTAACAACCCGGTGCAAATTAAACAAATCTACCAAACCGACCTGTGCTATTCGTCCTGAAATATATAATGCCATTCCTGATCGCATTGTTTTTTTTTTAAAATAGCAGTTCTCTTTATAGCGAACTGAAAAAATGACTGGTTAGAAACGCTTTTTATAACATTTCGGAACTGTGTGACTATTAACATTTAAATACAGTGGAACCCCTATTCCAAGTAGGTACCTACCTCTATAAGACGAAATAAAATGGCATTCCCTTCCCTTCAAGCCCCAAAAGCACTACAAGCCAAAATATTTTACCTCGATAAGACAAAGTAAATAACGATTCCCTTCAACGTTTTCAGTTCAATCTGATATCAACATATCAAAAAAAAATTTACTAACTCGAAATAACGAATGTATTGCTTGAGCACCTCTACATCTCGTTAGTTCTTGAATAAATAGCCTCTATAACTCAAAATGAGAATGGGATGGTAACGGCAGCTTCTTCAACTCAAAAAGTATTTTAATTATAATCAGGAGCCATAGAAATAAGTATACTTTTATACCGGAAAAAAATCTTTAAAAAATGGTTTTCCTTACTTAGAATATTAATTCATAACCGTGTTTTTTTTGTAGCGGACCTGAAAGTCTAGAAGCAAAGATGAAAAATATTATTTATTCAAGTCAACGCCTCCATAGCTACAGCATAGCGAGCATTACAATTCTGACACACGTGTACCGTTACAAAACTATAAAATGGTGATTACAAAACAGCGCGTTAACTAAGACATACGGTCCTAAAAACGGTACACCAATTATAAGCTTGCATGTTCGAATTGCAAAACAATGTCAATGCATTCCCAAACTGCACGCGAGCGGCGAATCAATCACATCGAACCGTAAAAATCGATATTGTTTTGTAATCGGTTTTCTAGCACAAAAGCGGCTTTTACCGGCAGATGCGAGATGATTTATTGTCAACTTTTTAATGGATTTCCGAAATATTTCCCAAATTTTTTTAGTGAAAAAAATCAAAACATGTGGGACTGTCGTTTGACAATCTAGTTTGCAACGGTTTTGGTACTTGAATTTAGGTATGTGCCGTGGCAAAAAAAATGTGTAAGAATATACAAAGGTGGGTATTGTCTGCCTGTTTACCTATATTACAGCATGGGCATTCAGCGAGGTAACATAACGTAAGGTTAGCCTTAGTAGTCCGAGCACCATCACATTTAATATTTCCAAGGGTTTTTTTTTCTTCCTCCATTTGATAGACCTTTTCGAAACCATTATGTAGTTACACTTAAAAATTCGTTACCTTCGCAGTACAAAATTCCATTCCTCACGTACAAAGGATGTCCTCTAAACTATTCATTTCCTTTTTACTTACCTTGATTTGGGACTGTACCCTTATTAAGACTGTAAAAACTCACAAGGGTCACGAACGATCCTTAAATTCAATCCACGGAGCCGGGCCCTGCTCCTACTTGTGCCATAGACAAAACACAAACTAGCACACCATGACCAGGAGCGAGACGCTTCCTCGTACACTGAACGTACGTTACAAGATAATAATATCTTAACCCAACCAACGGAACAAACAGAGAACCAGTCAGTGGAAAGTACCTTAGCAAATCCGTCAAGTATCAAGGCAGCACGCGCGCGCTACGGTATCTTGTCCGGGCATATGCTCCGTTTTTTAGCGGCTCTGATAGATTTCAGTGCTCCGGGCGCGGCAGCCGCCGAGCACGCGAATCCGAGCCGACCCGCATGGCCGCTACGCTTGCCTGAAAAACAAAACATTTTTTTAATGTTTTCAGATGTATTTAGTTTATAAAAAAAAAATGTATAGGTATGTAATGTAGCTTCTATAAGATGAGAGTTCATAGTTAAGGTATGTAAGTAGCTAAGTTGTTATTTATTTGAACTCTATTGCACACAATACAGAAGTGTACAAATGGCGAGCTTAATGCCTAATGGTTTTTGTTATAATAATATTGTTAACGCTGCAGTAAAGTAAGAATGTTACCCACTAGGTACCTAGGT